>JARHVA010000436.1:3865000-5267500 GCA_037957365.1 Torreya grandis
GGTTATAAGAACCCTTAATATCTCCAAGAATGAAGTCAACTCCCTCAATCATAATAAAATAAACAAAATATAAACAACCCTAGTTTTTTACCTTTTTACTTCATGGTAATTTTTCCCATGATAATAACCATAATATTAAAGTCTCGAAATTCATTTTTCAATCAATTTAATTTGGAGTGAATTTACCCCCTTTTTGCCTCACAGACTATCTCACCAAAAATGGACAATCATGCAAATAGTCAAAAAGACTAATAAATGAACAACACTTTCCTAATGTCAAAACACATAATTAATTGCCTTGAACACAATACAACATAGTCTATTTCATGACAAGTTTTAAATGAAATCATGATAGCTAACACAAATTTAATTCTAATCAAATCATCTAGTCAAATCATAGATTTTACATAATATGTAAATCATGACAAATGATGAACTTAAACAATGTAAACATGCCTCATCTGTTGCCAAAAAAAACAATGCAAGCAACATTCATTTAACTCAAGCAAACTAGAATGTGGTGTGTGTGGGTTTGGTTCAGTTCTCTTAATCCTTAATTCTAATATTTTTACTCCCCTCTCAGATGATACTCTCATTCTATATTTCATGTGAGGGTAGGATAGTCCTGTAATCACCTCAATAAAATAAACATGTAGTTAATCTAAGATTATCACAATAATCAATATGTATAAGCATCAATAAATTATTGTAATATAAATCATATGTAAATTAAATCATAGTCATTATGATCATAAATCATAGTATAACATATGTAATTTCTCTAATGAAGCAGTGGTTGTGGGTAGTGAATCTGTTGAGCCAGAGGAGGAGGTGGTGGTATCATCCCCTATTCTGGAGGATCTCTCTAAGAGTTAGTTAATGTTTAACTCTCATAAGGATTTAATGTCTCCTGGGATCCAAAGATCCATGTCTTCTAAGGTATGGGATGCTGAGGCAGCTAAGGTGGAGGAAGGTTGGACAGCTATAAGAAGAAAGAAGTCAAAGCTTTTGGTTCCTCCCCTCGATATGAATCTTCAGTCAAGTAAAAAAAAAATAACCCAAACTTAAAAGATTCATCTAAAGCCCCCTTTCACTGACTGGTTTTCTCTGGGGGCTGTTTTTTGGTTGGGTTTTCTGGTTTTTGGTTTCAGATTGTTGTTTCTGCTGGTCATATTTTAGAACAGTGTTTTGGCTGCTAGGTTTTTTGGTTTTATTTTTGTAAACTGGTTCTTTTGTTAACCTGGCAGTGCTTGTGTTTCCAGAACTATGTTTTTTGGGTTTTAACCGGATGTTTATCTGGTGGTTCCAGGTCCATTTAAAACCTGTTTTTGCTACTTCCTTGAAGTGTTTTTTAGGCTTAGCCTGTGGTCATAGACGTTCTCTCTTTCGCTCTTTGTAACAGGGTTTCGGGACCCCTTCAAAACCTGATTTTACCCTCAATCTAAAACATATGTAATTTCTAACAATCATAATAATTGATCATGTAATAATAATGTAGCTATAAATCATACAACATACATACTAGATTAGACATAAAAATCAAAACTAAAATTCATAATCCACTATTATTTCTTAAATTATTTTATAGAGTGGAACTGGATTTGACATCTTTATCCCCTAAAATAGGTCATCATTCTCATGACATTTATTTCAAAAATTATTTTAGAAAATAAAAATAGTAGTCATCTAGATAATAGTATTTAAATAAATTAAGAAATAACCTAAGAATTCCTCATAGCCCCCTCATGTAGTATAATGCCCAAAATATTGGTCCCACTAGACCTTGCATTGTGATACTTATCTGCTATGCAAACTAAGCTTATGAGTATCAATTATTCTAATTGGTTCTATTTTGATCACCCTAGATCCTGAACCTATAATGCATTCTAGTCTAAAACATATGTAGGATCAACTATATACCCTTTGAGTTGTGCTATGTGAAAATTGATATGTTTTCTTTTTAAATTTTTTAAAAATAAATGCTCATGATTAATATTTCCTCCCCTTGCTTCTATCATAATATACACCAAACATCACTATAAAAACCATAATAATGGATTCAACAAGTCCCCCTTGTCAAATCCACACTCAATAACTACCAAGTTAATGTGAGACTAGCTAGGAACCACTCCTATCTCTCAGTACTTATGTTATGTATACAACACTCATACCTTATGTTTCCATAACATAATTTTCTCCATTACCTAAGGATATCCCAAATAATGCATAAAAATAATAACATAAATAAACATAGACCATTATTCCCAAGCAATTACAAAATGGATATCTCAAGAGTTATTACCAAATCTTTCCAAAATAAGTGCACATGATTCAATTGATCACCCAAACTATCTAAAATTGTACTAGCCACTACTATGTAGTTATAATTAGTATCTAGTATCTCAACTTAGCTTAGTAATTTATGCAATAGGTTGTAGCTTATCTCATCTGCTTAAACTATCAAGACACTCTCCACACACTACTCCACACTTACACAAGGTGAAAGGTACACAAAAGTATCATAAAAACATCATTTAATAAATATGAGATAAATATAAATCCAATAGAGGAGTAAAACATTTAGCCAAATGAGCTAGCTCAATCCACAATAATGACACAAAATCAAAGTCACACCAATCAATGTAGTTCAATGAGCAATAAATCATGAAAATGGATTAAAAACCTGATTCAATCTAAAATTAAATGTAAAAAATAAAATTAGGAGTTCCATAAATCAATAAAATTATCAAATTAATAAATGTCTAACAACCTCAAAATCCATTACAAGGTAAATCATAAAATATTGATTTCAATCAACTTATAAATCCCAATCAAAATAACTCAAAGTTTTCCACTTCACATGGTAAAATTTTATAAGCTTTGTTTTGAGTTGTACTAAAAATTGTGGCTCTAAAATACCATAAATGGAGATTATGGAGCTAGCACCTCATCAAATAATAACCTCATGTATTATGAATAAGTGTTACAACCTAAGCTTCCAAAACCACTACACACTTACCAAACATGTAAGTGGTAAATATCACAACCTATTTTCACTACAAGAGATAAAATATTAAATACATGGAATTCACCAAGCCATTTCATCTATATAACCCATTTATCTAGTAAGAAGTAAAGGATATTGTCCTGCAAAGGTTAAGGAATATTTCCAAAATTTATTTTCAAAACAAATCTCTAATCAAGGGACCATTTAATCATATTTATAATTATGTCATTGGATGATAAGAGAGTAATAAATCACTTCTATTATAGCTATATGTTGTGACAATATCTCTTCCCAAACCAAGGAAACATATGGAGTATAAATCCATGAATAAATTCCATGTATAAATCCATTTTAATTGAGCAAAACATGATCTTGTAATATAAGGAGGTTTCCCACATTACTACATGGTGCCAATTTTATGAGGGATATTACAGGATTCAATATCTTATGATTGATGTCCCTAAGGCAAAAAAAATCCATCTATAATGCACACTTTCTTAGGTGAGAAGTATCATATAATTTTATGACTCCCATTATTTATAACACAAGTGACCTTAGTGACTTGCTCAAAAATCATCAAAGTCTAACTATCATCAAGGTGCTTAATCCAAGTGATTAAAATGGTTCCATAATTCAAAAACTTATGATCTATGTTAGATACTCATCTTCCCAAAATGGTATGTAAAATAACCTTCAAACACTTGGTCAAACTAGCCATCTAATGAACTCTAAGAAGTTATTGGTGTTCCCATGGCACTCGCTCAATGTACTTCAAAACTTTAAATTAAAAGGGATCCTCAACCAATATCCAAACTTCCATGTCTCAAATTTCATATCCAATATGTTGCCTTAAAATTTAGTCCTAGATCAAATATGGAAATCATAAGTTCATAGTATTTTAGGTAACTCATATAATCAATTAATGTGAACTTTGTAAAGAAACTAAACATTATACTAGAAATCAATATGTAAATGTTAGTGTAGGTATTTAGTTTCCCAGATTTATTTATTTTGGAATATTATATTTGCTCACACGGAGTTTTCCTATATTTAGGGATATGATTGCTTAGGTGGAGTTAGTGTGTCATAGGTGTCATAGGTTTGATCAAAAAACTAGGATGTAACTCCTCTGACCACATTTTGTGGAGGAGTTACACCTCTATCCCAAGCTCCTTTGACAACCTTGTGTGGATGAGTTATACCTCTATCCCAAGCTCCCTTGACAACCTTGTATGGAGGAGTTACATTTCTATTCCATGGTGCTTTGAAAACCATTTGAGGAGGAGTTACTTACTCTTCTATATGTTTTCTCTACTTGAGCATGATTCTCTTAATGAATATTGGTTTTTCTTCACTTGGCTTGTCTCTCGAAATATTCTTGTTTTATGATTTCATCATGCTTTAACAACATTGTGGCATATACAAGATTTATCCCATGTGATCCTTTAACCATTGCATTCACATTGTTTGAACTTGGTGAAATATCCAATATGGCATCAAAGCATATGTGATAATAAAATGTTTGGTTTACATTGATGCTAGGTTTTTTTGAAATCTTGAGTTTTATTATATTGTCTTTATCTTGTATTTGCAATCTTTCCATGAAGGTTCTATTTTTAGGCTAGATTATCTCTTTTTTGTATTGGTTTAGATAAATCTAATCTACAAATTATTCACTTATCAAACATAAAAGATCACATTTATGCATGCAAGACACATGACCTAGTTAATGTTGTTGTCAGCCTTGGTGTTGGTCTCACAACCTAGGAAGATTTAAAGACCTAGTTTTTGGCCTTCCAATACCCCTCTCAACCTACATAACAGTTACCAAGATTTATTTTTTTCCTACACACTATGTATGGCCTCTCCACAACCTTTTCATAGACTTGAAGGTGTTCCTTTGTTGATTCTGACCATGCAGAAGCTTGACACATCTTGTCTCAACCTCTGTATAGCCTGGTTCAAAACCTTCTTGATCTAGTTTAAATCATTTCAACCTGGTTTGATTCCATTTTTATTCCATCACCACTTATACCTCACATCACTTGGAGGGAGAAGGTCCACAAACTTTCACATTGTCCCCCATAGACCCAGACCTTATGCAACCTTCATCAAACTTGTAACTCCTCATTCAAATCCTTCTCCACCTAGTCAGTCTTGTTTTATGTAAAAACCACTCATTTTCCATCCTAAACCACATATCTAAGTAATTCATGGTATTTTTATTTTTTGGATGGTTTATCCTTTTTTGTGGGTGATAACTTGTTTTTAAAAAGTGCATTAGCATTAGAAAGTCAATATTGACTACATAGCACTTTTAAAGATTGTTTTTTTAAAATGTGGGATTTTTTAAAAATGGGAGTCCTTTTAAAAGTATATTTATTATTTTTAATGTAAAAAAATAGTGAGGAGGGTTCATTTATATTGAAAAGGGGTTTTTATTGTTTTTCACAATTTAATATAATATTATGGGTGAAGGGGGGATCTTTAGCTCTTTTAGGAGTTAAATATTTTGGATTGTTTTTCAATAAAAACAATATAATAGAGTATCTTTTAAATAAATATGGGAAATTATTATTTCTTTGTAACTCCATATTTTTTCTCATCAAAGATTAGAGGGTGAGGTTGAGTTTGGCAGGTGGCCAAACCCCCTTGTATTCAAAATAATACTTCTCTCTCTTGCCTGCTCCCTATGTATAATTTTTTGGATGCATTATAAAATGAGCCTCACATTACATTCTCTTATAAATCATGTATTTTTGACATTTACATTGGTCACTCTAAATGCGTTCTCTGTTGTGCTTGACATCTTTTGAGTATGCATTATTTGCCACATTTGGGGGGGTCACCATTTCATAGTTCAAGGGGTGTAATTTATTTTTAGTTACTCTTTATTTCTACTTGCACTTTCATCTCTAAAATAATAACAACTTGAAGTACTAATACAACTTAACTTGACACTAAAATGGATTCAAGTTTAATCAACCCAATAAATCCTTTTAACTATCTTGAATGGAAAGTCAAGGTGGTAATCATCCTAAGGAGTAAGAGTTTGTATAGGATAGACATGGGTGATGAAATTGAACCTAGCACAGATGTAGATAAATTTAAGTGGTATAATCTTAGTGATGAAGCCTGTGGGTTATTATGTCTTTCTTTAACACCTGATCTCCTATTTCACTTAGAGCCTGAAAAATCACCCAATGATGTATGGACCATTCTGTGAAAGCTATTTGGGGAAAAATATGTGATGAGAGGTCATGAAATTAAGAATAAACTCATTAGCCTAAGTACTAGAAACTTTGACACCCTTCAGGATTTATTCACTAAGTTCAAGTCCTTGAGATTACAATTGAAATAATGTGGGATAAATTAAAAAAATGACCAACTTATTTTTTCTATACTCTCTAAACTAGGTACTGACTATTCAATCTTTCTCTCTACTTTCCATGCCTCTAAAAGTGTTTTGGGTGATACATGGAAAGTTCCCTCTTTAGATTATTTCATTGTTGACTTAACTAGGAATCAAGAACAAACATCAAGCTCTAATTGTTGGGAATGGGAAAGCAAAGACTTCAAACAAAGAGAATAAAAATAAGAATAAGAATAAAAATAAAAATAAAGAAGTAAAATCTAAAAAAATAACAAATAAAACCTCCTCTTCAAATTAAAAATATAATAAATATAATGTTAAGTGTGCCTATTATAATAAAAATGGGCATGATGAACACAAGTGCATGAAGAAAAAATTTTATCACCTGTATCGTATTCTAGAGAAAAACAACGTAGGTGTTCCTAAGTCTATCATGTAAAATTCATCAACTCAAGATTGTTCTAAAACAAAAGGCCTTTAAAGGTAAAGATAAATAAAAGGGAAATGCTTTTATGGTAGTTGCATCTCCAACCTCTTCATAGGTTATTGACTCTGGTGCTTCCCACCACATAGTCTCTTCACAAGTTGAGTTTTCTTCATTAGAGCCTTGTAGCATGTCCTCTATCACTTTGGGTGATGATACTTCAGTATAAGTTATAGGTAGAGGATCTATTGAAATGGATGGAGGGACATTACATAATTTTATAAGTGTTCTATCACTTTCAACTAATCTCCTATCAATGTACCAAATCACTCTTATCAGCAAGGGCACACAGGTAGAGTTTTCACCAAATTTAGTCATAATTAGATAGTTGCATAATGATTCTATAGTGGAAATGGGTAGGGTAGATCACCAAGCTAAGTTATATACCTTCTCATATTTTGCACCTAATTCTTCTCTTGCTACATTACTGACTTATTTATATGGAGTTAGCAAACTTTAGTACCTCAACTACCACTACCTAGAATAACTTAGAAAAAATGACATGGTCACAAGTTGCCTTGAGTCCATTTCTTTAAGGGTATTTTTGAGGGTTACTCCCTTAGGAAACATCCTGAAGATAAATTTGACAAAGGAAAATCTTGGAGGGCTTCACAAACATTAGAGTTAGTACATAGTGATGTATTTAGGCCTTTTCTCGGTCTATCTTTTACAATAGATAAGTACTTTATCAATTTAATTGATGGTTTATCAAGCTACACATGGGTCTGATTGGACAAAATTCTAAAGTGTTTGAATATTTTCAATACTTCAAGGCACTTTTTGAGAGACAATCTAAGAAATCAATCAAGGTTTTTCAAACTGACAATGGAGGTGAATATGTTAGCAAAATATTTGAGTAGTTTTGCACCACATAGGGGATTAATTTACAATGAATAATTACTTAAAATCCTTCATATAATGGATTTTTAGAAAGTGAAAATAAATCTTTTAAATATATTTCTCATTGTATGATTAACTTTAAGTCTTTGGCACCTAATTTTTGGGCCAAAGCCATCAACTATGCTTGTTATATTCAAAATAGGGTTCTTCATAAAGGCATAAATCCCTTTGAAGCTTGGAATATAATAAAACCTAAAGTTGAGCACTTTAGAATTTTTGGATCCCCAACTATGGCATAGATACTAAATAATAAACACAAAGATAAGGAACCTTAGTCTAAGCCTTGCATCTTTGTAGGTTATCCAGATGGTATTGAGGGATATCACCTTCTTCATCTAACCACACATGATTTTTTCATAGAAATAAGTGTTCAATTTCAAGAGAGTCTCAAAGACTCAACAATTGACACTTCTTCTCCTTCATTGGAATCACTTAGACTTGATGATTCTTCTTCCAACTTAGATCATCTAGAGCAGGTTATTGAGCCATGGTTTTCTTATTCTTCTTCTAATTCTAGCAATGAGGGTAATGATGGTGAGTCTTCTACATCCACCTCTAGTAATATTTTAGAGGATGAGGAGTCACCATCTGAATCACCCACATATGGGCACCTTTAGGCCAGGTAGACACTTTAGAGTGCACTTACTTGGGTAATGAATCTAACAAATGAGATATGTACTTAGGTAGAATATCATAGTGGCCCACATGCTTTATTTACTTTAGTTTTAGATCCATATACATTAGGAGAGGATTCATTCATACCTGAATGGGATAGTTATATGACATAATAAAATTCCTCCTTAATAAAAAATCACACTTGGGATTTAAATTCACTTCCTAAGGGAAGGAATATGGTTTGATGTAGGTGGATGTATTAGACCAAGTTTATAGTAGATGTATTGGTTGATAAGTACAAGACATGATTTTTTACCAAGGGTTTTTCATAGGTAACTAACATTAAATACTCACAAACCTTTGCTCCTATTTCAAATATGACTTCAATTTGGCTCACACTAGTTATAGTTGTAGCACATGGTTGGGATGTGCACTAGATGGATGTGAAGAGTGCCTTTCTTCATAGAGACCTTGAGGGGGAGATCTACATAGAGTAGTCACCTGGGTTTGTTCAGGATTCATCCTTAGTTTTAATACTTAGTAAATTCATAAATGGCCTTAAATAGGCCCCTCAAGTTTGGTATGTTAAGAAGGATTCCTTCTTCCTTACTTCATTTTTCACCAAGTGTCATTCAAACCCTAATGTATACTTCTTATGGTAGGATGATTCTTTAAAAATATTGGTCCTTTATGTTGATGATCTTTTGATCAGTGAGAGTTCCTCCTTGTCTATTGAAGTGGTGAAGATAACTATACATGATATATTTGACAAGGTAAAGTTGGGTCTTCTACATTATTTCTTAGTATCAATATTTCATAATTTGATTTAGAGATTTCAATTACACAACCCAAGTATGCTCCCAATATTATATTTTAGTTTCACATGATTGATTGTAAGACATCTCTAACTCCCTTTTTATTAGGAGTCAAGATTGAGAATGACTGTTCTACACCTTGGTCGATGCCACTCAGTATTGACATCTTGTTGGTAGCCTCATTTATTTGAATCATACCAAGCCTAATATTTCATATTCAGTAAGCATTCTTTCATGATTAATGCAAGATCCCAATTATCTACACTAGAAAATATCCAAATAGATACTCCAATAAATTTAGGGATCTTATAGATTTGGGATTTAGTATAGATTTGGCATAGAGTTTGACTTTTTTATTTTCTCAATTTTAGATTGGGTTGGTGATACTCAAAATCATAAGTCCACTTCAGGTCATAATTTTTATTTGGATTATAGTCCTATCAATTGGTCTATCAAGAATAAAAATGCTATTTCTCTATCATTTACAAAGGTAGAGTATAGGGGAGATGTTAACATAGATATTAAGGCTATTTGGCTTCATGGGATTATATCTAAGTTTGGCATTCCTTTTAGAAAATCCACCATCACCTATTATGACAACTAGAGTACTATACAAATATGTAGGAATTTTTTTCAACACCAATGGACCAAACACATTGAGATTCAAATGCATGTTATTTGGGAGCTTATTCATGGTTAGGTCATTGACTTGATATTTTGCCAATCTTCAGAGCAGGTTGAAGATATATTTACTAAACCCTTTACTGAGAGAAAGTTTATTCATCTGAGCTTTTATTGGGGTATGGTCTATATCATCAACAACATCATCTTTAGGTAGGTCTTTTAGCCTCTTTTCTTATTTTATGTCTCTTTTTTTGGAGGAATTTTTTCCTATGGGTTTTCTGCTTTTTTTTATTTATGAGAGATTGATTTGTACATGGGTGCATGATCAGGGCTAGTATTTAGGACCCATTTTTATCCCAAACTTCTTACCTAAGATATTATTATGAGGTTCTATTAGTGTAGGTATTTATTTTTTTGGATTTATTTATTTGGGAATATTATATTTGCTCACGTGAAGTTTTCCTACATTTGAGGATATGCTTGCTTAGGTGGAGTTAGTGTGTCATAAGCATTATAGGTTTGACCAAAAGACTAGGATATAACTCCTCTAACCACCTTTTATGGAGGAGTTACATCTCTATTCTAGGATCCTTAGACCACCTTGTATGGAGGAATCATGTTTCTATTCTAAAGGTTCTTTGACCACCATTTAAGGAGGAGTTACTTTCTCTCCGATATGTATGCTCTACTTGATCCTAATTCTCTTAATGAAGATAGGTTTTTCTCTACTTGGCTTGTCTATTAAAATATTTTCATTATGTGATTTCATTGTGCTATAAAAACATTATGGTGTGCACAACCTTTGTCTCGTATGATCCTTCAACCATTGCATTTGCATTATCTAGACTTGGTGACATCTTTGATAGTAAATTACACTTCTAGATTATTATTAAAATTCACCTCTATAAAATGCATCCTATAAGCTAACAAATTCTCAAAATCCAAGAATGTGTAATCCTTGTATTATTTTTATTATCCTTACTCTAGGTTAGTCCAATCTACATAATCTAATCAAGGTGTAGTAATATTATGAAAGAGAAGTATTAAAAACTTCACTACTACATTCATATGGTATCTTATGTCATTATACAACATAATAATTTTCACAAATTGTACTATTAAAAAATAATGCATAGGTCTATGCATATAAGAGAAAAGGTTACCTAAAATGGTCAACACTATCCAAAGATAACACAACTAATGTTAAACTATATGCTTTAAAAAACTAACATATATATACCACTCAAATCAAAGGTATATTTTACATATAAGAAGGTACACTCTATTCTTCTAGAGATGAGGAAAATAACTTTCATTCCTTTAAATTTCCTTTCAATAAGGTCACATTTGAACCCCATTGGTTCAATCAGTAGGACTATATCTATGCAGATACTCCAAAGAGATATAATTATTCTTCAAGGTATTTACCATAGTGGGTCATACATATATAATTTAGATTTATATCCTCTGATTATATAGAAAACCTATCCTAAATGTATCACCCATCCATCTCCCAAGGTGAAATAATACTCAAAGTCATTCTTCTATATGTGATAACTTCTAAGTGAAATCTCATGTGTGATTCCACCAGACTAGTGGTCTACTTCCCATTACTTAATTATCCAAACTAATATTTATATCATTAATGGTTTTTATAAAAACATCCTTTATGTACTTGTGAATGATCACAATAGGTTGAGTGTCAAATCTTATAGTTCTGATACCATAATGTTAGAACCCCACTAGGCTACACACAACAGTTGCACAATTTTTTTAAATACCAATGGTATACAAAAACTATCTATAAAATCACTGCTTGATTACTAAAAACATCTAAAATAATAAAATTAGTAATATATCAACCTAATAGTTTTTAAAATTACCCATTTTATCTCCCCATAGTGTATAACATATTTCAAAATGAATCTTTTCTTATTAAATATATAATGGAAAGAATCAAGTACAATAAAACACTGATATAAACCACATTTCACCTAAAAAAACTACTATCATAATATTTGAAATTAATTACACATCTCACAGCCACTATTGTGTTGAATATCCATCAAACAATAACATACTACATGTTACATTTTAGTACAAAGTCAAATATATAATATAGTATGTATAATAGTACAAAATATTTTCACAATAAACTCGATGATCCATAAATATAGCTTGAGTATGATTATAAATGGTTAAACAACTGAATATAACAAGAACATCATCTAAGTGATTTACCTCCAACCATAAATGAATAATCTCCTACACACCTCCCCACTAGGAGTGGCCTTACCCTTCATAGAGGGGTAGATTACAATACTACAGATATCAATCAACCAAAAGTCATGTGTACAATCACTATTGTATGTAATAACCATATTATTAGACCATAAAACTAATTCTATATCTAATATGACATCAGCATACACATGTAAACTAGAAATTACAATGTCTCAGATATAACATTTATTTAGCCAAAGTTTTTATTATAGACAAACAATTCTGCTCACACAAACTCTTTGAAAATGAATCATAGACATACAAGTGATTTCAAGGGGTAGATATATGGGTTGAAATATCACACCCTCATATTTATATCACCAATTATCATATAAGCATACCAATGATTCCTCATAACTAATCATGGCATAAAAAATAGATTTTAGCATACATCCAATCTAAACAGTAAATCAAGGTACAAGCAATCTTAATTCAACAATCTCATTGTTCTATTTACTCAACCTCAATAGTGATAAGCATATAGTTTCAAAATAATTTTACTCTAACCAATCATACACATAGGTCTATAAAAATAATCCAAGATTAAAACACTATATCCATTTCAAAATATATCTATGTTTCCTCTCAAAACATAATTTAAGTAACATTGAAATATATCTAACTCAAATAACAATATAAGCCAAATGACTCTATATATAACTCATGAAACAAAATTAATGTATCTAAGCTTATCCTTTATTGACAACTTTGCTCTTTTTGGGCTTATTCCTTCATTTCATCATTACCTAAAAATATCGTATTTTGATGGATATAAAAATATAGTGTATAAGTGTTTCATAACAAGATCTACCATATTGATTTCATATAATAAATATCCATTATAAATAATACAATGTATATGTATATAATGTACACCATTTTTCTCTTCATAGATTTTACTTATTTAAGATCCTATTATAATTCATACAACACATGTACAATAATTCTCATAAATAAACAAATGGTTACTTATATAATTCATACTCAGAATTTCCCATCATGACCTAAAACCATACTTCCTTAATATCATCCCAAGAAGATAAAAGTGGACTTAGGACTAATATCTCAATATTAGTCGACTATGCCTTTGCATGCATAGATGAATGTAATTATCAATGCAGTCATTTATATAACCCAATAAAATAGTTTCCAAGGACATTACTAAATATTTATAACACCTAAATACATATACAACCTCTTTGTTTGGTCTTGATTATTTGAGTTCATTCAAATATGATTACTCAATCCCACAACTTTCAATATAGATTCATATTGTTCATTTCACAGAGAGAGAGAGAGAGAGAGAGAGAGAGAGAGAGAGAGAGAGAGAGAGAGAGAGAGAGAGAGAGAGAGAGAGAGAGAGAGAGATGAAAGCTAGTCCACCACAAGCACCATAATGCCAGTTAAGTATCTCAATAGCTATCAGTGGGAAATATTATAGTAAGCAATAAATATGATAACTACAAGCAGAACACCTATAAGTCTACCCATAATCCACTGACATATTCATTACTTGAGATATTGAGAACCCTCAGAGCTTCAATTGCTGCCTGATATAATATGGAATGAATATAGTATATTGAACTTCAAATTGCAAAATAGGGGAAGTATCAAAATTTAGAACAAATGTACCTCTTTCTATTGCTTAAAGCTACTTAACTCAGCCATTCGAATTACAGTAGCAAACCCACAAACCAAGCTACACTTCACCGTAGACTTTTATTGGCTTCTGCTTGCCTGCATTCCATCTCAAGTTGCCAAAAATGGTGAACAAACCTTGGACTACTCTTACAACCTCCAACTGCCATCATTTACCATTCTACTCATAACATGGGCAGAACTTTCAAGAATGCAAGGGACTATTTTTCACCACTACCTTTAGATGGCCCAGCTCATTCAACCATGACATCATAGAGAAAATAAACTCAATTACTTTATCTACAGCAGACTGTAATGATGGAAAGTCATCTAAGTTTATCACAAATGAATGCTTAGAATTCTGCACCTCGTTTATGACATGGTCGGATGTGTCATGTCCATTTTCCAGGGTTGAGCAGTCCAAGTCATATTTATCATTCACTATGCATGATTCAAGCTTGGTCTCTTCAGCGACTAAATTTTGTGTTTCTTGTGTAACTAACTCAGAGTTCACATCAAACACAGGCAATGGTTGTGAATTGTGTTAAACACAGGCAATGACTCTGAATTGTGTTCTTCTGTCAAAACACCACCCTGTAATTCAAACTCCTGGACCACATGAACTGAAGATTCGGCCTTGTTTTCTTGGTTTTCTCCATCTTCAAAATCCTGTGCAGGATTTCCACCACCTTGATAACCCAATCAGGTGTTCCAACCTCATGATCCACATCAATCCTAACTTTGGTTTCTTCAATTTTCATAGATTCAATTTCAACCTCAAACTCCTCATTTTCCAAACACTACAATTCATGCTTCTTCTCCCTTCAATTCGGTCCTTACCACAGTTTAAAAAAAATCAAAAATCACAACCTAGCACTTGTAATTCATTGATATGCAGACAGTGGCCAGAATTAGCATAGGGTGCCCCCATCTTGGCTGCTTAATGAACCCATATCCATGCATAATGATCACAACTTATTGCAATAAAAGGTCCTCCTACTATGAATACGAAATCAAAATTTTAATTCTGATCATCTCACACAAACACTATACAGACTCTATATACTCATTTTAAGACATTCATACAAATTATCTCATGCTCGGTTTGGCTTGAATTCACATGACTTGTTAATCGATTCATTACCTAGTTTAGCACGTAAGATTGTAGAAACTTGCATATAATTTTGTTTATTATAATTCCTCATACTTTCATTGTACATACATATATACATCTATAGGCCAAAAAGGCTTTGTGTCTTTTATGCAGACCTTCTCCTCCTCTCTCTTAAAGGAGATCCTCCTTCTCTTCCATACAGACCTATGGGTCTGCTGCTCTCACCACACCTTCATTCTGTAGAATGGACTGTATATAAATTTGAATGAAAACTTGCATAATGGCTTACCTCCTTCACTCCTACTCCTTCCTCTCCTTATAGCAACTTCTCTTGAATGAGAGGCCTTTTTTTCTCTGTCCTTCCTCTCCTCTCCTGCGTACCTCTCATTCTTCTCTATAATTAAGTTTCTTTTTGCTCTTGTTAAGATTCTCCCCTCTAACTTCTACGCCCAATTTTGGGCTGAAGGTAAAATAGAAATAGTTTGTAATTTTTAACAATATACTAAGGTTGAAAATAGTTTCAACCATTTTTCCCTTATTTCCTCAAAAACCCAATAATTACCTTTTTACTTTTACATTTGACATTTCCAATTACTCCTCCTTAGATAACATTTTGGAGGCAAAATACAATAATTTGAAATTTGAATTTAATCATGACCATGTCTTCAGGTAGCCATTGCAGATGCTCCTGCATCATACTCTCCCTCTAGGAACAATTTGAACCTTAGTTCAAATGAAATGTTGCCTCCATACATTAGTTTTCATTCTATTCCTGGATCCCAAGGTCTTGTTGCCAATACCAATGCTTGTCTTTGTTTGAAATAGTCTTTGTCCTTCATCTTGTTGTTCTTCCTTTTCTGGTATGTTCTTCTCCTCATTTCTTTCTCATCTGCCATGTCCCATGTCCATGCTTCTTCATCTTCATACATGTCTTCTAGTTCTTCTTTGCCTTCTTGGTTCCTGAGCTTCTCCAAGGACTCATGTATGTCATTCACTTTACCAACCTTCATACCTACATACAAAACATTCAAAGCCACCTTAGAATCAAAATCTTTAGGCCATAAAGCCTCTTGGCTGCCTTCACATTCTTGCTCCTTGATCAAAATTGTCCTTGCCTCTTTGCTTTTCTCTTGTCTTGTTTCACTCTTCCCAATGGTGTCTTCACCATGGCTTGTACCTTCATTCATCTCTCTTGAAAACCAAACAGCTGCTCCAACATCTTCAACTCTTCCTTTAGTGAGACCTCATCTATCTCACCATTCTCTTTATCAAACTTGGGCTTATCAACCTGAAGGATTGCTTGCCCTTTACCTCTTATCTCATCTTTTCTTAACTTGTCTTCACATAAACCAACTTCTTCAATATACTTATCAATTACAATTGAAGCACCCTTACCTTGTGTCTCCTTGTTATTTTCAAACATGTGAACTAATTTCACATCTCCACTTTCATCATCCATCCTCTTGAACTTTCTCCTTGCTGCATATTAGTTTTCATAGATAGTTTCCATTCTTCATTTTCCATAAAAAGATCATTAAATGATTCAAAACCATCATCAGAAACAATTAGTTTACCTTTCCATATACTTGTGTCATCCTCACGCCATTGATTGCTTGTGTCAACCTTCACCTTCCTCCATTGATTTCTTGGTGTTGTTACCTCAACACTCACATCTTCACTCTTAGCCTTCTTAGGCACCCACATTTGATTCTTTCTCTTATCAATTGACTTTACAAGCCATTTAGGCATCCTGTAACCATGCTTTTGTACCAGCACTTCCTATTGCTTGGGAGTTTGCTTCTTCCACCATTTAGGCATCACATACCCATGCTTAAATTCTCTTTTTGAGGGCTCTATTATCTTCCTTAACTCTTGCACCTGTACATTATCAGCTTCATGCTCACAATAATAATCAAAATCAGGTCTTAACACTTCCTTTACCTCTTTGATAGCTTGGTCTATGGAGTGATCTTTCTCTTCCTTTATGCTTGGCTGCTCTCTTTCCTCTTCTTGGCATTCAATGGCATCATGAAATTCAGCTTCATCTTCTACCTCTTCTCTTACTTGTATAGGTTCTTCAACACCTCCCTTATGCATTAACCTATGCATCTCTTCTTCTTTATCAACAACAGCAAACCCACTTCTCTTTCTTACACTTTCACTTGTGTACTTGGTGTCTTCTCTTGCACCAATTTATTCACTCTCTAAGGCCCTTCTCTTGACCTTAATAAGGCTGCTCATACCTGCAATTACCCATATAAAAACAACATTAGATATAAAAACAAGAGACCACAATGTCTCCATGAGTGTTCTCTTCACCCACACTCTTATCTTTTCAAGTGCTCTTCCTGGCACTTCCTCTTTTCTTTATTCTCTTCTCTTGTTCTCCTCAATGAGGACCTTCTTCTCAACTTCTTCCTCTTGCTGCTCACTTGGCAACCTTCTTATCTTCTTCAAGCCTCTATGGGCTTCTCTTTTCTTGGCAATCTCATTTTGCCTTCTTCTCCTCTTCATTAGGAGATCAATTGGCCACTTCAACCTCTTCTTCATTAGCCATACCCATGCTTGCCTATTCAACTACATCCAAGACTCATATCTATTTGCAAAATTAGCTAAATCTCTTTTCAAACTATCAATCTCTTTATCAATTGCAATACTATCCATACCTTTCTTCTTTTGGATACTTGCTTTCTTCTTGGTGCCCTCATGTACCTTGCTGTTCTGTAATGCCTTCAACAATACTTCCATCTCTGAGATCTTCACCCAAGTATTTTCCACCTTGGTCTCTTGATCCCTTGTCTCACCCAAGCCTTTTCTCCTTGACTGGTCCTTTGACAATCTCCTTGATCTCACCTAGGCCTTTTGCATCCTAGTCTTTTGATCCTTTTCTCAATCCTGCAGTAATTCTTTATACAACACTTCAATAAACACAAATTAAAAATCCAAGCTTACCTTGCTTTGGATCTTCCTCCTGAGCATTCACTATGCTCTCTTACTATTGAGCTTCTCCAATCTCTCTTCTCAATTTTTCATCCTTTACCTCACCTAAGTCTATTTCACCTTAGTCTTTTGGAAAACTATCCAAGCTTCTTCTTGGATCTTCACTAAGCCTTCCTTGGCTTCTTCTCTTCTTAAGCCTTAAAACCTTCCTTTTTCACCTATTTGCTTCTTAACAAAATAAACTCAAATCAAATATTACAGATTACTCATACCTTTTCTTTAGCAGATCCCAAGAGCTTCAAGCTCTGATACCAAATGATGAAAGCCAGTCCACCACAAGCACCATAATGCCAGTTAAGTATCTCAATAGCTATCAGTGGGAAATCTTATAGTAAGCAATCAATATGATAACTACAAGTAGAACACCTATAAGTCTACCCATAATCCACTGACATATTCATTACTTGAGATATTGAGAACCATCGGAGCTTCAATTATTGCCTGATATAATATGGAACGACTATAGTATATTGAACTTCAAATTGCAAAACAAGGGAAGCATCAGAATTCAGAACAAATTTACCTCTTTCTATTTCTTAAAGTTACTTAACTCAGCCATTCAGATTACAGCAGCAAACCCACAAACCAAGCTACACTTCACCGTAGACTTTTATTGGCTTCTGCTTGCCTGCGTTCCATCTTGGGTTGCCAAAAATAGTGAACAGACCTTGGAATGCTCTTACAACCTCCAACTACCATCATTTACCATTCTACTCATAACATGGGTGGCACTTTCAAGAATGTAAGGGACTATTTTGGACCACTGCCTTTAGATGGCCCAGTTCGTTCAACCATGACATCATAGAGAAAATAAACTCAATTGCTTTATCTACATCAGACTGTAATGCTGGAAAGTCATCTAAGTTTATCAAAAATGAACACTTAGAATTCTACACCTCATTTATGACATGGTCAGATGTGTCATGTCCATTTTTTAGGGTTGAGCAGTCCAAGTCAGATTTATCATTCACTGTGCTTGATTCAAGCTTGGTCTCTTTAGCGACTAAATTCTATGTTTCTTACGTAACTAACTCAGAGTTCACGTCAAACATAGGCAATGGCTATGAATTGTGTCAAACATAGGCAATGACTCTAAATTGTGTTCTTCTATCAAAAAACCACCATGTAATTCAAACTCCTGGACCACATGAACCAGAGATTTGACCTTGTTTTCTTGGTTTTCTCCATCTTCAAAATCCTGCGTAGGCTTTCCACCACCCTGATAACCCAATCAGGTGCTCCAACCTCATGATCCACATCTATGCTAACTTTGGTTTCTTCAATTTTCATAGATTTAATTTCAACCTCAAAGTCCTCATTTTCCAAACACTGCAATTCATGCTTCTCCTCCCTTCAATTTAGTCCTTACCACAATTTTTTTTAAAAAAATTCAGAAATCACTACCTAGCGCTTGTAATTCATTGATATGCAAATAGTGGATAGAATTAGCATAGGGTGCCCCCAACTCGGTTGCTTAATGAACCCATATCCATGCATAATGATCACAGCTTATTACAATAAAAGGTCCTCCTACTGTGAATACGAACTCAGAATTTTAATTCTGATCATCTCATGCAAACACTATACAAACTCTATATACTCCTTTTAAGACATTCATAAAAATTATCTCATACTCGTTTTGGCTTGAATTCACATGACTTGTTAATCGATTCATTACCTGATTTAGCACGTAAGATTGTAGAAACTTGCACAGAATTTCATTTATTATAATTCCTCATACTTTCATTGTACAAACATATATACATCTGTAGGCCAAAAAGGCTTTGTGTCTTTTATGCAGACCTTCTCCTCCTCTCTCCTAAAGGAGATCCTCCTTCTCTTCCATATAGACCTATGGGTCTGCTGCTCTCACCACACCTTCATTCTATAGAATGGACTATATATAAATTTGAATGAAAACTTGCATAATGGCTTACCTCCTTCGCTCCTTCTACTCCTTCCTCTCCTTACAGCAAATTCTCTTGAATGAGAGGCCTTTTTTTTCTCTATCCTTCCTCTCCTCTCCTGCATACCTCTCATTCTCCTCTATAATTAAGTTTCTTTTTGTTCTTGTTAAGATTCTCCCCTCTAACTTCTACGCCCAATTTTGGGCTGAAGGTAAAACAGAAACAATTTGTAATTTTTAACAATATACTAAGGTTGAAAATAGTTTCAACCATTTCTCCCTTATTTCCTCAATAGCCCAACAATTACCTTTTTACTTTTACATTTGACATTTCCAATTACTCCTCCTTAGATAACATTTTGGAGGCAAAATACAATAATTTGAAATTTGAATTTAATCATGACCATGTCTTCAGGTAGCCATTGCAGATGTTCCTGCATCAGAGAGAGAGAGAGAGAGAGAGAGAGAGAGAGAGAGAGAGAGAGAGAGAGAGAGAGAGAGAGAGAGAGAGAGAGAGAGAGAGAGAGAGAGAGAGATTCATATTATTCACTTCATATCATCCTTTTACAAATTGACAATTATTAAAATAATCTAGATCACATCAATTTACAGTTTTATTAGATCATCAAAAAGGGAATAGATATTTGTTTGGGTTTAATATATTTTCATATATATATATATATATGAATGTATTCATCATATCTATTATATGTACCTATACATCCATTCATGAAAACCTCTAAATTAGGTTATAAAACCTAGTCGAGTCTTTAAATTTGACCACATATTTGCGTGGTCCACTATATAATTAAATATATGTGTACGTGTGTGCATGTGCATGCATGCATGTGTGTGTGTGTGTGGGACTCAACATCAAATAAATACTTAATAACCCTATTGCATATGGCCTTAAAAGAATATAAACAATTTACAACTCCAATTTCATTAGGTAAAGGAAATCTACCTTAAGCCCTCGAATAATGTTTCACCAGGATTATACTAATTCAAAAATAATATGAACATCTAATATCTAGCTAAGGTTATAAAAATTATACATCTATCAAAATTTATTCCAAATTTTTATTCATTTTGACTTATATTTGAATCACTCAGAATTTGTACAACCACCCTCAAAGTATGTCAAAATAGTTATGTGCAGGTTATATCATAACTTTTTAATAGCTTCAAAAAAATTCCTAAATCTGTAGTAGCTCAGTGGGTTATTGAAAAAAAAATATTATTATATGAACCCATACATAATTTAGAATGGATTAAAATATAAATGTTCATGCCTACCAAGATAAAATTAACTCAACTATACTATGACAACCAATAACTTTTTAATAAATGCACAAATCAAAAGTGAATTGTAAAGGAATCTCCTTGAAGGGATTTTAACAAATAATAAATTTCTAAATTTTTTAAAAGGGAAGGGCTTGGTATTAATTTTATATGCATAGGGATGGAATTAAATTCCATCCCCAAGTCTATAAACATGATACTTTAATTTTAATAAAGAAATCTACCAACACATGCAATTGGCTAGGATATAACCTAGCTTAAGATTATATTATTTTGTTTCTAAACAAGTTTAAAATTAAAAAAAAAACATTTTATTCTCTACACGCCAATCAAAAGTGTTACTTTATTGGTTATAATATTATCCACTATTCTAATTGAAGATGTTGATAACTTCCTCCTTGCCAAGAAATCCCTTCTTTCTTCTATGTTGTGTTTTTTTAATTATTCTTTAATTATTTCCTTTTTTTATTCTTTTTCCCTAACCTATGCATGTTTTTCATGTCCAGATAACTCTCCTACAGTTTTTTGAGTTTCCCATCATGTTTTTTTCCTTCATAATGCACCATCTCTTCATTTTTTTATTAACTTGTAGTCATTTTCCCTATATTTGAGCATGGCAGATGTAGAAACCCCCAATCTCTCCAAGAGTGAATTCAACTCCCTCAATCATAGAAAAATAAAAAAAGTAAAAGCAACCCTAATTATTTTCATTTTTACTTCATGGAATATTTTTACATGATAATAACCATAATATTAAAGGAAAAAAATTCCTTTTTTAATTAATTTGATTTGGATTACATTTACCCCCTTTTTTCCTCCCATACTATATCATCGAAATAGGAAAATCAAGCAGGCATTCAAAAATAATAATAAATAAATAACACTTTCCTAATGTCAAAACACGTAATTGATTTCCTTTAATATAATACAACATAATCTATTTCATGACAAGGTTTAAATAAATCATGACAACCAACACAAATCTAATGCTAATCAAAGCATCCAATCAAATCATAGATTTAGCATAATATGTAAATCATGACAAGTGATGAAGTTAGATAATGTAAACATGCCTCATCCACTACCAGAAAAAACAATGCAAAAAAATCATTTAACTCAGGCAAACTAGAATGTGATGTGTGCATGTTTGGTTCAGTTCTCTTAATCCTAAATTTTTACATTTGTACCCCCTATTTGATGATAATGTCCCTGTATATCACCTATAAGGGTGGGATAGTCTTGTAACCACATCAATCAAATAAATAGGTAGTTAGTATGATATTATCATAATAATCAATATATATGACTATCAATCATATAACATACAACATAATAACTTATCACAAAATAATAATATGACTATCAATCATATAACATACATACTAGATCAAACATAAAAATCATAACTACAAGTCTCTAGTCCCATAATCCCCTATTAATGCTTAAATAGTTTTGTAGAGAGGAAATAGATGTGTAAATTTAAACATGTTCCTTATTTGTTGGCCATAATGCCACTAAGTGTTTTTTATTTGGTTTGGAGACATTTGAACATGTCCTCCCATTGAATGTGTAGAATTTAAACATACCCCTTATTTGTGGTCTCCTTAGACCCCTTTAGCATTATATTGAGTGTTCTTGTGTGTTTAATTTATTGTTTGTTAATTTTTTTATTGTTACTTCTAAACATTTTCATGATCCATATTATGCATCTTAGGGCTTGTAGTGATTAGATACTGAGAGCTTAATTGATACATCTTCTTAAACATGATACCATCATATGATTTTTTACTAAATGATTGATATAGATATGGCATGATTATCTTATCTTTTTGAGATAAGGTGATTACCATATTCCATTCCCCTCACCTTAAAAGGGGTGGCATGTTAGTGGAGGCATGTCATAGAGACATGTGTTTGTACATATATAGTTGGTAGAATTGGTAAAATTTTATATAGTTTACATGATTTAGATATACACTTAGGACAAGATATTATGCATTTAGTACCAATTTTTACATATTTGGGATATTTTTTTTCATATTTGTGATGGATAGTATACACAATTTATAGAGCAAAGGTTACATTTTGACATATACTTCAACTTGAAACACATTAGAGGTGCATATACCATGAAAATGGACCAAATTAGTTATAAATAATCAAATTATAAGTCACTTATAATATAATTTATAAGAGGGGAAAAATAGGGTCCATTCCTCTTTCATTTTACATTGATGCACTGGCCTTTCCAAGGTGTACCGATTGAGCCTTTATCTATCTATAGTAGTTATCTCCCTTGAGTAGTGTGTTCAAGATTCAATACCCTTGATAACATTTTAACTACTCCCATTTTTAGGTTTAGATGGTTTCACCATTTTACCTTGGTTAGATTGGATAGAATATGTATACACTTGAGTTATGTGATTGAGATTCAATGTTCTTGATGGCCTTGGCACAACTCATGATTTTACCAAATTGGGAGAATGATCACACTCTAATTCCCTCTTTAAATTTACAAGGTTCAATTATGAACCTCTCTCTATAATTATTTAATAATGAAGCATCATCACAAAAATAAAATTACCAAGGGGAAACATGGTTGCATCAACACATGAGTGTATTCCTTCCTTGTTCTCTTTAATTTCAAGTATTTTAGTTATTTAATTTTAGATTATATGCACTAATTACACTGTAACATTATATTGGTTTTAGGTAATACACAAACATCAAATTTAAATGGGGCTCAAGTCAAATCAAGGTGTGTTGTATACACTAAGGTATGTATATATTTTCTTTAACCTAGTAATTTCATCCTTATGCATTACTATATTAAGGGGGGGGTGGTAAATGTAGATACTAAATTTGTTTTTATGTGATATAAAAGTCTTGTACACTTGAAAAAATTCAGTCATCTCTCAAACCTTTAGTTCATGAATTTCCCACAATCAAAAGGCTTGAGTTCACCATCTCACTATGCTAAATTACTTATCATATAGTCTAACCCTAAAATTTTGATGACGCATATCACTTGTATCCTTTAGTTTTCATAAAAAATTAGTTCTATCCTACCTATATAGTTATAGATCCTTAGCCATTATTTACCTTGTAGGGTACTAGAGTCCATATTAGGACACTAACTTGGATGTTTTGTCCCTAATCTGACTTAGTGTCTTTTCCTTCCAAATGATAAAATTGAAAATATCTTGACATTCATGGGTTTGTATATTCATTTTTTTAACCCTCCCATGAGATAATTTCAAAAGGTGTGGTATAAATACAAGTCAAAATCCATATATATAAATCACCTATTAAGTTCATATTATACTACTAAAAATCATTTTCTTAATTGATCTATATTAGCCTATTCTTCCCTATTTAAAAATTAGTCATAGGGGAAGTATTATTATATATCTAAATCATTCAAAGAGTATCCCATGAGTATTATTTTTCAAGTTACAAGTTATATCACTACATGCACTCACATATAGAATATTTCATAATTTCTCACACATAATCCCACATAAGGGGGACAAATATATCAGTCTAAGGACCTATTCTAAGTATATGTCTATGTATGTAATGCTCATTGATAATGGGGTGTTGATGTTATCTCAACTTCACTTATTCTGAGTAACCGTTATTTTCCAAGGTGACATACCAAGTTGGAGGACTCGGGTTTTGAGAAAAATATTTATTTTGAAAACTTGTGCACTCAATTCACATCTATAACCTGCAAGGTGATAGTAAACCCTAATGGGTGAAGGTGGTTGTTCCAAAAAAGAGTTTATATATTGAGCTAGATAGAATCATCAATGGTATTGTCCATATCTTGATGGTAGTGTCCATGCTGATAAATAACTATTTTCTAGAATCTAACAAATTAATGTAGAACATCGATGTGTCTTCTTTTACACCATTACATGTTCAATCTATTTGTGCATCATTGAATAAGATAAGTATTTTTTATCTTTCATATTGAAACTTTAATAATATTATTTATAATTGCAGTTATCTATAATTAACATATTATCATATTTAGCATATTTATCAAAATATTAGAAATATGAATTCATTTAATTGGATTGGTTTTGGAATATCTTACTCCATATTGATTAAGTTATTCCCCCCTAACCCCATTCCAAAAAGGGTTAAATAATATGCTAAGTAAGTTCTTTCCAAGTTGTTAAGAAACATCAACCCAAGAAAGGCCATCCTTAATTTGGATCCTATAAAACTAACATACCAATGTGTATCACATATATTTATAGGTACCAACCATTGAAGTTAAAATTCCTATAAAGAGATAGTTTTGATTGTATTTTTTGAACATGACATAATTTTAATGTGCACTGTTAATGGCCAAACCCTATGTGATCATATATCCTTTTCTTAGAATATAATGGACTTTTAATGTGGAGGATTAATTTTTAAACATGTGTGAGTGGATAATTTTTAAATAATAGGTAAAATGAGGGTTTTAAAATGGGTTTTTTCCCTTATATAATAAATAACCCAAAGATATGCATCAATAGACCCTACCAAAAACAAACAAGCTAACCAATAACCTCAATAGGAAAAGCTAAAAAAACTTTGTTAATAAAAATCAAAGAAACAATTTACAAAATATCTATATCAAAGTAACAACATAAAATAAAAATATTCACCAATAATAACTTTGGCCACTTCCCACTCATCAACCATGTTATTGGTGAGTGTATCCATGTTTTTAAGGTAAATCATCTCCATCTCATTATTATTTCCATTGTCCTAACATTTTAATCTTTTAATTTTACTCAAACCTACATGTTATAAGGCTTCCTTAAGTAGAGTGATGTTGTTAACATAGTTCTTGATGGCTGATCTACTTATCTAACCAATTGAATTCCTTTATCTTTAGTTTTCCCTTTTCAAACTAAATTCCTCCAATATGTCCATATTAATGAGTAGATTGATAATTTTATAAATCTCCCTTGAATGATTGGTAGGGTCATTTTCATGAGGTATTCCTCCACTAAATTTCAATTGGATTTGATTGAAAATATCCTTTAGTTTCTTGTTATCCTTCATTATCCACTTCATAATACATTTATGAAGATCAACATCATTAACTCGAGAATTGATCTTTTTTTGAATTTTACCATCTTTGGGTTAAAAAATTATCTTATTACCCTTAAAATATTCAATGTCTTAAGAACATTCAAGATCATCAAAATACATTTGATTATCATAGGGTGTCTAGTCTTGAAAATACTTACTATCATGTTTATATTTCATACTATAGTTATGGATTAAATAAATAGGGTTAGGGGTATCTGTATTAGTAGGTATACCATCCTAATCTAAATTAATAGAGTCTTTGATAGTAGTTTCCTTAACTATTCTAGACTTACCCTTTTTTAGGAGGGCTATCCATAGATAAATTCTAGATAGTAATAGGTTTAGGTTTTTTAGAGTTTTGATCTCTTCATCCCCCCTTAATAGCCATAAATTTAGAAAAAACCCTTCCTAGAATAGATTCAACAACCCCTATCTCTAGGGAAGGCCCAATGGCTTGTGATTTAATATGATGAAAAATCACATATATCGAGGATTGATGAAAATGAAGTGTGACTTTCTCAAGTTTAACCTCAATAAAAAATTAGTGACAATAATAATAAAAATATGATGAGTAGTTTATTATGTACAAAATGATTAATAAATTCAAAGTGGTAGGAGAAGACCACTCTAAATCTCCCATTAAGGGTTACACACCTCATAACCTAATGCAATACTTGATTCCAAGGTGTATGGATCAAATATCTCAAGTAACCTCCATGAAGCTCAATTAACCTCTCTTTGCCTTTCAATAAAATCTCTATGTTTTCCTTCTTATTCCACTTATATTGCATAATTTTATCCCCTCAATGTAGTCACTTGGGCATAGTATCCTTATAAACCATGAAATATTGACCCCTCATAGTGACATTTTAATTTTTCCATGATTTCAAAAATTCAATAGAGATATGAGGGTCATAACATTTAATTTCTCCATGAAGTTGGTAATCCCTCCTTGTTGTAAAATTATCAATATTGTATCTTTATTTATCACAACATATACACTCAGGTGCTTCACTCTGTAAAAATCTCCTTATATTTTGAAAAATAACCTAAGCCACAACTATTACACATGAAAAATATATGATTGGACTCATTTGTTCTAATTATTCTAATACCCATCTTAACACTCCAAAGTAAGCTTCCTCTTTCACTCCACATAGTTTCATCGTGCATAAACGTGACCACATAATTTTAAATAATGTAAAGTGTGCACATTAAATGATAGTGATAAGAAAGGCTTATGTAATAATTCACACACATTTGATTCTTCTCAAAAAAAATTCTATTATCATTATTAGGATAAAGTAAAAAGGTTTTGAAATGATTGTATAAAGTGTCCATAACTTTTTTCCTTCTTCATCCTAATGTGTAAAACCTTACCAGATATACCATTATTGAGATTAAAACACTCCTTAGAAGATAAATTTCCCATACAAATGAAATTCATAGCTTTATCATTAAAACACATGGAAATGATTGAAATATTAGAAAAATATTCATCCAGTAATAGTTGACACACCTCAGTCAAGAGGTCTTGGCTATCTCTCTAATTTATTAAGTTATGATAAATGTCCCATTTATTAGAAAACCAATTAGATACCTTATTTACTTATATGTATGCATAATTAATTAGTTTCCTTTCAAAGTATTTAATAATATGTATAAATGTTTAAGCTAGAATTTTCACTTTTATGACTAAAAAGAAATAAAGAGATAAAAGCTACAGAAAAGGGTAAAATGGAAATGGTAGAAAAACTTTGTAAAAATGCATGTGTGAACTAGATGAGGTGAATAAATATTCTTTGGCTAGGGGAAGATGACCTTCATAAGAAATCACTCAAATCAAGCTTGTTTTTTAGACAAGGAGGAAGGGTGGATTGCCTAGTTGGTGTTAGACCCAAGAAAGCATGAACTATCTATGGAGGCTGTCAATCCATACTTGTAAAATAAGTTAATGCTAAAAGTAGATTAATGAAAGAAAGCATAAACAAAAGTAAACAAGATGAATAATTTGTTAGTGCAAGATAAATAAATAATAAACTAACAAAAGATATGTTAATTTACTAAATGAATGTTTTATTCTGGTAAGAAAATGGGAAAATAGGGTCTGGTCAAGTGTTTGGTTAAATGATAGAAAATGAGGGTCTTGGGTCTGAGGGCTAACCATTAGTGGTTATGGGTAAACATCACTAGTTATGGGTAACCATTGATGGTTACCTAATAGGATTGGGAATGCTTAGAACTTACATGAGAAGAGGTTTATAGATTTGGTATAGCTGAGGTTATAGGTTTGTTTTCAGATTTGGTAATGATAGGATAAACAGGTAGAGGGTCCAAAGTAACTAAAATGAGATGGGAAGGGTATAAGGAGGAGGATCCTAATAAATATATTAAATTATATGAAAGGAAATATATAAAAAAAGCATTCAAATGATTATCTAATCCTAAAGAGATTTTGGTAGCATAATGGTGTTTGAAGGAAAGCTAGAAGAAATTTGCCAAAGGTTTGGGTTGGTGGCTGCTAGAATCTTTGAATGCCTAGAATACTTAAATACCTATATGAAGATAGCCTAAATTTAGAATTTGGATTTCTTTTTTGGATGCCCTTATCCTCTTTCTCACTTCCTTTTATAAGCAAAAGGTGATAGAGTAACAAGATAAGATTATGGGTTACAAGGTGTTGTGATGTGTTAGAGGATGAGGTGGAGAAAAGTATTAATTTTTTTTCTTGATTGCCTCGAGAGTAGTTGATGATGAGTTACCATCTCAGGGACCTAACTGTCAGTGGTTAGGGAACCATTGATGGTTACCCCTAACTACCGATAGTCGAGGTACTGAATAGAAGTAGGTTTAAAGAGGGTCAAAGGGTGGATAAAGGGTGTTAGCTAAAAGAAGTGAATTGAGTTGGATAAGTTTGAATAACATGAATTCAAGGTGAGTTTGGATAATTTAGATGATTTTCTTAGATAAAAATAGGTCATTTTGATGCTTTAAGTGTAAAAAGGATGATCAAGGCACTTTGACGATTAGAACCAAGTGTGTAGTTTTCTAGTGTCTACATTTTGCCCCTTTTTTTATGTAGGTATTTTCAAGCTAAAAAATAAAAATTGATCATGTGGTTGAAGGTTGGTTGAAGGTCAGTTTTCCCCAAGTATGGGAGGAGTTCCCCCTCAAATCTATAGATGATGAGGAAAGGCTGAATTGGGTTGGGGTTTAATGAATGGTGTATGTTTAGTCACAATGGTGAGTGACAAGAGGGTGGTTCAAAGTTGGGTAATTGTAATGCAAACATATGAAAAAAATGTGATAGCCAAGATCATTTAAAGACTAAAGATTCTAATGTTGATAAAAATAATTGTAGTGTTAAGAAAATAGGTGACCAATGGACCACATGATCGTATTATGATGGCTAGGTACACTTGTTAGCCTTATAAGCAAAATAGATTGGTGTTTGTGGGGGTATCCAAATTTATAAGTGATCATATGTGTGGGTATTTAAAATTAAAAGTGATCTCGTGGAGGACTCCAATGTTCTAGTTGTGCACTAAGTGTAAAATGTTTAAATGTTCAACATGGTAGAGTCGATCAATGTGGTCAAAAAGACCATAACAAGGTCATCACAAAAGATGCTAATGGTTTGAGTCAAAATGGTCAACATTGAGATGGGCATGGTGTAATGGTTTAAGGATAATGTTAAATGGTTGATTATTGAAAATAAATGGATATCTAAGTTGAATCTAGATGCATTAGGTAAGTAGACGCTACCTACATAGTTCCATGGACATAGTATCCAACAAAAACTTTAGGCCAAATGTAGTTCTCCCAAGTGGGAAAGATGGAGAAATGATGTTTCCCAAAATGTTAGAAAAGTATGGAGAAATTATATATCCAAATGGTAGATGGTAAAAGTTGGGTAGAAAGATAATTATCAATGGTTGGATGAAAGGTATGTTAGAAAGAGGGTGGCTGAGCTGACTCCAAATGCACTAGGCAAATGAATGTTGCCTACATAGTTCTATGGACATAGGATCCAATAGAAACTTTAGGCTATATGTAGTTATGGTTCTGATTAGATGATTGTTAAAAGAGGAAGAAGGAGAATATTAATCTCTAGAAAACTTGGGGAAATAAATTTCCTAATAGGTCAGGTGGTTTTCAAATGAGTTTCCCCAAATTGACATACCAAATGGTCTAGGTTTGGTTGAAGGTAGTGTTGGTTCTGACTAAATAAAATGGGTTGATAAAGGGGTAAAGAGTAATATTCTCTAAGAACTAAGTGATGGAGAAGGAATATCCAAGATAGAGGCCTTATTTAGTTTTGGGGTGAGGTTATGAAAATGCGAAATGTGGGAGAATTGGGAGACACATGCTTCCAATAGTCAACAATAGTGGGGAAAGAAAAAGAAAGATGATGCCTTTTCATTGGTAAAGACTAAAAACATCACTAAAGTTAGGTGGGGCTTAGTGAATGCTAGCCTTTTGATTGATTTTCATAATCATACTTTGGTTGATAAAATTGCATCTTGATCATATTGTGTCTAATAAGCTCAAAATCCCTTAATTCATAGAGAATAGAAGGAGAATAAGTGGTAAGTGAATGGTAAATGGGTGAATAGAGAAGATAGACTTATGTGGGTAGGCTTACCCATTTTATAGGTGATCTAATAACCAAATTTAGACAAGTCCATGTCTTATGTTCGGTGTAGACTGGTCAATGCAGGAGGTCTACTAAAGGGAAAGTTGATTGCAGTTTTATTGGGATGTTTATTTTGTTTTTAAAAAAGGGTCTATTTGCGATTTTGCCTTTTTTTAATTTTGAGAATTTTGTGAAGTTGATTGATGTGAGAAGCTTCAATAATTTATTTTAATACATATTAGACTTATCCATCTTTTGAGGGAATGGTATACGTTTCTAATTTTTGGTAGTCGTCCTTCAAGGGAGCAGACTATCTTTTAAGCAATGTTCAAGAAATGGAACAACTATCCTTCAAGGGAGTAGTCTACATGATACTAGAATTTTTGTGACCTAAATGATATACTTTGGTATCCCAAATAGTTTGAATTCTATTTTTAGACATGGATAAGTCTAGTAAGGCTTAAAGGTGTACGTTTATGAGGGCAAACTTTTAGCACAAGAAGGTAGTGGAGGGTGGAAAGGAATGGGTTTTGAAAGACAAAAGACCATGGGATTTTATCTCATAAAAAAAAAAGTATCCATGAGAACCATGCTATGGGTAGAGCTGAGGTACCCATATTCAATATTGGCTAATAGTTGTGATGAATAATTAAATGGTTCTATTTTAATCGATTTGTCCTCAAAAGTAGAAGAAAAAAAGAGTGTGAGGGTAGAAAATCTCATGAATAAACAGATGAGCTTTAGATAAGAAGGTGAGTTTGATTCTTGTTTTAATAGAAGAAAGGGCACAAATGTGAAGCATTAAGAGGCTCAGGTTCTAGTTTGCCTTCAAGGGAAGACAAATGATAAGCACCTAATCCATACTTATGGGTAATGATGTAGGGTCCAATCCAATTAAAGGAAAACTTGCCTCTTTTTCTTTTCTCCTTGTTAGTGACATGTTGGTTTTATTTGAGGATGAGATCTCTAATTTTGAATTCTCACTCTCTCAAATTTTTAGTAAAGGCATGCATAATGCACTCTTGGTAGACATGAAGGTGGTTAAGGGCTATGAGGTAATGTTTATCAAGTAGCTCCAATTGGGATAAATGTTCTTGATGATAGTCAATTTTAGAAATAATGTCTCGCAATGCTACATGAAAAGAAGGAATTTTTACTTTGAGAGGTAAGACTACCTCTACTTTAAAGATAAGGGACAAAGGGGTAGCATCTATAGAGGTTTGAATGCTAGTGTGATAGGCCCATAAAGTGAAGGGGATATGTAAGTGCTAGTCTTGGCCTAAAGCATTGATGAACTTGGTTAGAATTTTATTCATAATTTTATTGGAAGCTTCAGTTTGTCCATTTGTTTATGGACTGTAAGGTGAAGAAAATATAAGTTTTATTCCAAAGGAATCGTAAAGACCTTGAACTTGCTTGTTTTTGAAATATTTGCCACTTTTAGTGATGATATTTTGGGGAACACCAAAATGATAGATGATATGGTAGTTGATGAAGTCAATGATCTTTTCAGATTTGGTGTAAATAAGAGGAATAGCCTCTACCCACTTAGTTAAGTATTTGGTAGCAATGATGATAGAGTGGTGACATTGTGAATAATGAGGGTTAATTTCTCTGATGAGTTCCAATCCCCATTATGAGAAAGGCCAAAGGTCTTTAGATGTTTGAAGGCCATGTGAGGGTGCATGATGCAAAATAGTATATTTTTTGACATTTAAAACACTTCTTTACATAGTCACAATAGTCTTGATTAAGGGTGGGCCAATAGTAACCAAGGTAAAGGAGATGTGTAGCAATAGCTAGGCCACCAAAGTGTTTACCACAAATTCCATCATGGGTTTCTTTGATAGCATGAGAGGTCTCATGTCCATGAAGACAATGGAGAAGAAGGCCATCAAAACCACATTTGTAGAGTATTCCTCCTAATATTGTATAATAATAAGTGGTTTGGATGAAGGCGCATTCCTAGAGAGGTTAGGAGGAACTACATTGAGATTGATGTAGTTGAAGGTTTTTTCATACCAAGTGTCTGAGGTAGATTCTTCTACATTAAAAATGGTAGGAAGTTCAAAGTGGATATACAAGGGTGTGATGAAATGGCTAATGGTGACAAAGAATTTGGAAGTGGTAGGTTGATTTGGGATTTGGGAAGCAATGGAAGCCATTATATCTACAAACTTGTTGGTGGATTGTGAAATAGATTGGATAGAATAATGGTCAAATAATGCGAAGAGTACATCAACTAATTATTTATACTTTTATAGGATGTCATTTTTTCATTGGTAAGAACCATTAACTTGGTTTATTATAAGTTGGGAATCATTGAAGATAGTAATGGTTTTGACTCTCAAGGCTAAGGTAGTTTGGAAACCTATCACTAGGGATTCATACTCAATCATGTTGGTACACTCATAGTTGATTTTGAAAGAAAGAGTAATGGGTTATCCATCAAGGGGAATGAGAAAAACTCCAACACCCCCACTATGTTGGTATTTGGATCCATTAAAGAATAGGGTCATTTGATAGGTGATGTCTTCCTGAGACAAAGTCATAATAGACTCATCTAGAAATGTAAGAGGAAGGTGTTGATTTTTTGGTAAAGGAGCTTCAGCCAATTGGTTAGTAATGACTTTCCCTTTGATTGAATTATACTAGAGGAACTCAAGGTCAAAATTAGTGAGGAGCATGAGCCACTTAGCCATACATTAGTTTTGGTATGGTTTAGAGGGCATATAATTGAGGGGGTTAGTGTTGGTGATGATGTAGGTTTTTTTATTAAAGAGGTAGTGATGAAGTTTGGTAGCTATAAAGATGAGGGCAAGGTAAAGATTATCGGTATGGGTGTACCGAGTCTCATAATGTATAATTTTTTGATTGATATAGTAGAAAACATGTTCCTTATTTTGTTCATCTTGATGTGTAAGCATTGCCCCTAAGGAATGGTTAGTGGCAGATATATAGAGGTAGAAGGGTTGATCTTCCTTAGGAGGGGTGAGAACCAATGGAGAAAGAAGGTATTATTTGAGAAAATAAAAAGCATGTTAATAGTATTTGGTCCACTTAAAATAAGTGTCTTTCTTGAGTAGATGGTGGAAAGGTTGACATCTATTGGATAATTGAGAGATGAAATGGTGGATAGATTGGAGTTTGCCTTATAGGCTAAAGAGTTGTTTAAGGGGTTAGAGGTGTCATCTCAAGGATGGAATAGAATTTGGTATGGTCTAATTTGATTCCTAAAATATAAATGATGAATCCAAGGAGTTTTCCAGATAGAACCCCAAAAATACATTTATTGGGATTTAGTCTAATGTGTTACTAGGTGAGGCATTCAAAGATGATGGTGAGAATAGGTAGGTGGTCCTCGTGATGTTTATATTTTCTAAGTAGATCATCTACATAGTCCTCAACAATTTTATGAATGAGGCCATGAAAGATGTAAGCCATAGCATGTTGGTAGGTTGCCCTAATGTTCTTCAAACTAAAGGGCGTGACCTTATAGCAAAAGGTTCCCCATGGGGTGATGAAAGAGGTTTTATGTTGATCCTTGGGGGAAATCAAGATTTGATTGTATCGTAAGAAAAGATCCATAAGAGATAGTATTTCATGGTTAGAAATAAGGTCAAAAAGTTGGTCGATGCTAGGCAAAGGAAAGTCATCTTTTGGATAAGCAAGGTTAAGGTCATGAAAGTCAAGGTAGACGTGAAGTCCCCCTATGGGTTTGATGATAGGGAAAATGTTAAAAACCCATTGAGGATAGTCTATGGGTTGGATGAAGTCTATAGATAAGAGATGTTGTAGCTCTTATTTTACAAGAAGTGTGATGTGAGGATGCATCTTGTGAAGCTTTTGGGACACAAGTTTGGAATCAGGATAGGTGACAATGTTATGGAGGGAAATAGAGGGATTGATTCCTATCATTTCCTTATAAGACCAAGTAAATTGAATGCTATGATCATGAAGGAAGAAAGGAAAATCTCATTTCTCCCTATAATATAGGGATTGATTGATTTTGACTATGCAGGGATCATCTTGAGTACACAAGTTGACATAGATGGTAGATTCATTCAACATGGTCTAATTCTTAAGAGGAATAGATTTGTGGATAGAAGAATTGTTTGCACCAAGGTAGGTGAGAATGTAATCATCATCTTATTGTTGAATGGTATGTATTTTATTGGAATAATGTTTGATCATGTCAGAATGGATGAGAGGAAGGGTTTTAGTTTGGCCATCCTTTTGATAAACCAAGGGGCCCAAACTAATAGTGTTGATAAAAAAATTTAGGAGGAATGACCTTAAAGTCTTCAGACTTGGAAGGGGAATGGGTTGGTGAGGAATGTATTTCATCCTCAATATTGATGATAGGTTTTAGTGAATCGATAGGTTATTTAGATGGTTCAAACCCAAGGCTAAAGTACTCTCAAGGCTTTTGAATTTTGATCATCGCTAGCTCATGGGTTCCATGTTCATAAAGGCCAAGACTGAATCCTTTCTAGGCACACCTGTGAAAATATAGTTTGGAAAATGTTGGTTTGTCAAGGTATGAGAAGTTTGTGGTAAATGGTTTGGTGCAACAAGTGGGTGATCAACTCCCCTATAGATGAATTTGGTTTGATGGTTGGGGATCCCAAAAGGAATGATGGTGCCAATGTTAGGGTCATAGCTAAGATCATGGATGAGGCTCCCATACTCTTGAGGAGTGGGGAAAGCATCAAAAGCTAAAAGATGATATTCTCCCAATGAAAGACATTAGAATGTGGGTTCCAAGGGGTCCTTTATGGGAATTTGAGATGAAGGGATGAATGAACTCATTGAATCTTCATCATGGGTAGTGGTGGAAGTGTTATTAGTAGATGAGGTAGGAAGGACATCATTTTGATGATAGGTCATATTACATGAAGCAAAGGGGCTTGGGTTAGCTTTGATGGTAATGACTTGACCCACATTCTCAAATTTGACACATTGGTACAAGGTGGAAGGGACACAACTCATGGCATGAATCTAAGGGCATATAAGTAAAATGTTGTATTGAAAGTCACCCTCTACAACATAGAATAGTTTAAGAATAGTTAGAGGTCCTAAATGGATGTGAAGGATGATTGTGCCTAAAGTAGTGGCCATGGTGTCATTGAAAGAGTAATGGACCACTACAATTTCAGACATGATGTTCTTAGGTAGTTATAGTTGATCATAATCATGCGAGGAAATAATGTTGATACTATCTCCTCCATCAACCATCACCCTTTTAATGTGGGTTTGGTTGATGTATGTGGTGATAAATAAGGGAGGATCAAGATCCTTAGGATGGACAGATGAAATCTTAGAATCCTAAAATGTGATGAGGTTGGAATGGTGAAGAGCACCAACAAAGGTGGCTATAGGTTGAGGATCATGTGGTTGAACCTCAATAGATTGGAGGGTCTTAATGAGTGTTTTGTGATGATGGGATGAGGTATTAATAATCTAATAGAGGGACATATTTACCATAGTTTTGTGAAGTTGTTTAAGCACTACACATTGTATGGATTTAGATGGGTTGGAGGAAGGGACACCCAAAATGGATATCTTGGGTTTTGGTGATGGTGTGGGTAAAGGTGAGGATATGTGAGGTTGGTTGGTAGGTTGAGAGTTGGAAGGGTACATCCAAGGGATGGATACTTTAAATTTATTTGTACCTTTTTTTTAGTCCCTAGATCAGGTAACCATGTGGATAGTATGGGTAAGAGAAGGTGTTGGACTAGGTGGTTGCTCCAATTCTTCCTCACTTTTAGATGAGAGTGTGGGAGAGGGTATGGTTTGGAAGGGTCAAATGGATGCTTGAGTTGTTAATGGGCTAAGAGGTGGTTCATCTGAAAATAGATCATCCTCATCCATCATGTTATGGATAAGGGATTAAAGAGATTTATAGCTTTCTGTATCATGTCCAAGTGTTCTATGATAGGCACAGATTAATTGGTCATTAAACTAAGATGTTGTAGGATGTGAGTGGAAAAATTTATTAGAAGTTCAAATGGTTTGATGGGTTGTAAGTGAATAGATTAATTTTTTAATAACCTTTACAAGATGGCTGAATAGGATTCAGTCAAAGGTGTTAAGGGTGCCAAGGTTTTGGTTTTAGGAGGTAGAGTGGGAGTCCCTTTTGGAGGAGGTCTCACCATGGATTTGGAAGATGATTGAATAGTTTTGGTGAATGGTTTAGGTTTGGGTTGTGTAGTTGGGGTTAATTTTGTGGATGATTTAGAAGTTGAGGGTGCTTGATTGGTTATAGGTGGGAGGGTAGTGAGGGAAAGTTTATCTAGAAATGAGGGTGATGAGGTTGATGATTTGGTAGAAGATGTAGGTTAGGAAAAGGGTGAAAGATGGTGAGATAGGTATTATGAAATAGGGAGAGTTTAGGGATGAGGTCCCAAGATAGAAGGTAAGGTGGAAGGAGATGGTATGGGTCTAACTTGAGGTAGAGACTTGATTGGTTTGATCCTTTTGATGGGTTTGGTGGGTGTGTCTTTTGGCAGTTTAGGAGGGGTAAATTCCAACTTCAAAGGTGGATGATCAATATTAGGAGTAGGAAGTATCCCCAAGTTTTTGATGGGCTTGGTTTGGGATATGATGGGTTTAGTTTGAGGGGTAGATGATAATTTGGGAATTTGGAGTGGAGGAAGGTGGGAAGGTTCTCCTAGAGTCATGGAAGGAGAAGGGTTAGTTGGAGTTATGATGAGTTTATAGGTTGAAGGAAGTGTGGTTAAAGGTTTGGGTTTGTTTTGATATAGTAGACTCAGATGATGCCAAAAAGGGGCTCTATCTAGGTTGGGTTGAGAGGTGAATGCCATATTTTAAACCAATCTAGAAAAAGGTTTATAGATGGGATTAGTTTCTTGATTCTTAGTTTCAAATATTAAGCCTTTAAGTGGAGGTGAGGTAATGTTCTTGGGAGAGGATTGTAAATTTTGGGAGGATGATTCTATCATGGAAGGTGTAGGTGAAGAGGTTTACTCTTTTGTAGTGGTTTCAAAAGAGAGGTTGGGTTGTTTAATGATAGATGTGATAGGTGTGAGGGGATGGATATGGTTTCTTCCTTTGGTTGAACCTCTAAAGGAATGGTAGGTGAGTTCTCCTCCATGGGTGAAGAAATAGGTTAAGAGGTGGTTGAATCAATGATTGCCTTCTTCAATTTTTCTAAAGGAGGTGTGGGTAAGTCCATGGTTTTCTCAAGTGAGGAGGGTGAGGTGGCTTCCTTAGTTTGGATGTCCAAAGGAAGGGTTGGTGAGTTAGCCACTTCAATGAGTGGGATAGATGAAATGGAGGTTGAGGTTATGATCTCTTCAATAAAGGGTTCATCAATGATTGCATCAACTATATTGACCTCATGTGTGTGAGATGATTCATGTTAGTTTTTGATATAGTTGGTAGAGGGTGTATGGTTGGCAAATGGTTTATGAAAAATATCAAGGGATTGGTTAGGGGATACATTGGGATTGTAAAATAAAAGTTCCCCCTTGTTAATCATGTTTTAGAAAATGATTTTTAAGGTGCTACACCTACTAACATCATGTCCAATAACATGATGGTATGCGCATGAATTGTTTTCATTGTACCAACTAGGTGTGGGGTGAGTAGTGTCAAATTATTGAGGAGGTTTTATGGGTGGAAGTTGTATGATGTTTGCTTTGAGTATTTTCTCCAAAATTGAAGTGTAAGATTCTCTAATAGGTGTGTATTATTTTGGAGGTCCATGGGTTTGATATGGGTTGGGTTGTTTGAAATAGTAAGAGGAATTGGGTGAGGGGTTAGATTGGTTGACAGTTGGAGGTGGAATGGTTTTGAGAACAACCAAGTTGGTAGATGCCTTAGATTTATAAGGGTTAGATCAATTGGTGGTTTTTGATGACGAGGAAGGATCATTAGATTTAAAGGTGGAATTCTTGTTCCAAAATTTTAATTTTCCTTCATCGACAGATTAGATTTCTAGTTTTTGTGACATGGTAAAGGCCTCATCAAAAGTTTGGAAAGTTTGAAGTTTGAGAGTGGGTGAAATGTGTTTGGCACAACCTTGTGAAAATATCTCAATCAATTTAGCTTGTGGTAATGAGAAATAAAGTTTATTGATAAGACCTCTCCATCTAGAAATGAAATCGGCAATTGATTCATCATCAAATTACTTAATGGAATAAAGGTTGGTTATGGAAACCTTTTTAGATATGTTCATCAAAAACTAATATAAAAAGACTTAGGTGAGTTGGGAGAAAGCAAAGATGGAGTGCTTGGTAAGAGAACTATACCAATCAAGAGCGGGTCCTCTCAAAGACAGGGGGAAAGTTTGAAGGAGGAGGGCATCATCATGTCCAATTAAATAGCATTAATGGAAAAATGCCTTCAAATTTTGTTATGGGTCCTCTTTGCTTTGAAATTTGGAAAATTTAGGCAATTCCCATTGAGGAGGATATGATCAGATTGGGATAGATGGGTGGATAGGTTTGTTGCATATTTGGTCATAAGAGAGAAGGTTATGGGTTCCTAAGATAGATGATTCAATATTGGTCATTTTGTTAATCAACATCTTGACCAAGTTGGTTTGAGGTTAGGTAGATGGAATATTGTAGGATAGGTTGGGTTGATGTATGGTAGATGCAACATATTGATAAGGAGGTTGTAAATATGTTGCATATGGTAGGTGGTCATAAGAGGTTGAGATGGTGCCCCATAAGGATTCATGGGTACATAAGATTGAGTTGAAGGGGCTATGTGACCTTGTGGATTAGCCACATATTGATAAGAGGTTACAAGAATTTGTTGAGAGGTTATTTTAGCTAGAGGTATGGATGTGTGAGTGGGTTGGGGTTAATTTTGAGTAGTAACTCATGTGTTTATGGGTGGAAGAGTTTGAGGTATATAAAGTACCAAGTTTTGGAGATGGGTATAAGTTAGTTGGGTGGTGATGGTGGAAAGTGTTGTCCCCCAAAAATAGCTTTCATTTTTAGGACAACATTTGAAATATTTTGGTCTTACAGACCAAAATTATCTCTTCTCTTTTCAAAATTTGTCTTGGGCATTCAAATTCTTCAATTTTCAAGATTTTCTTGAATCTACAGACTCTGTAGGCTTGAATCTATGGACTCTGTAGGCTTGAGCCTATGGACTCAGCAGGAAGAAAAATCTACGGACTATGCAGGAAAAGGAAAATCTATGGGCTCTATAGGTAGATTCATTTTTGTAGGTTCAAGGGCTAAGTTCAAACAAGTATTTCAATGCTTTATTTCACTTAGATGGTTCATTAGCTTTGTTTCAACATCTTTTGGTTCGACCATTTGGTTCATAAGTCAGTTCAAAGCCTTGTTTGAACCATTGAACCAAAACTTGGTTCAACATCTAGGTTCAATAGAAAGGTTCAACAGTAGATTCATTCACTTAGTTCAACCATTTGGCTCATTGAAGGGTTCAACAGCTTTGTTTCAAAGGACTTGGCATGCTTCATTGAACTGTTGAACTGGTTCAATGGATAGGTTCAATCAAATGGTTCAACTATTGGTTCAAAGGCAAGTTCAAATATTTGGTTCAATGTATTATTTCAATGTCAAAGTTCATCCAACGGTTCATCGGCTTTGTTTCAAAAGGACTTGGCACACTTCATTGAACCTTTTAACCGGTTCAACTAATGGTTCATTAGTCAAGTTCAAAGGGGTGGTTCAATACTGAAAGGAACTTTTTTGAAGGATAAGTGCCCTTGTGAAGGACACTTAATTGACCAAAACACCCTTTGAATTTTCAAAATAAATCCAAAGACTTGTTCAAATACTTGGCAGAACAAATTTTTGTAGACTTTTTGTCTGCGGGAATTTTACCCAAACTTTTTGTCCATGGGAATTTTTCGTGGGACAAATTTCCAAACAATTACCCATGGGGAGCTTTCAAGTTAAACACCCAAGAATTTTCTCTGGGGATTTGTCCATGAAAATAAAGCCTGAGGAAACATTTGTCTGTAGGGACTGCCAAAACAAAAGCCCAGGGAAATATTTGTTCGCGGAGATTGATAAAACAAAGGGCTGCCAAAGGACCCCGAAGGGCAGGTGCCCTTGCAGGGAACTCTCGACAGCCAAAATAAAGGGCTTGACAAGGATCATTTCTCAAGGCCCAAATGGGTATGTCTAATTTAGAAAAGTGCTAAGCAGAAGACCAAGGGGTGACGTCCACAAAGATGTCAAATTCAGCATAGCCGACTAGTCGTTGGAAGCATATTGATGGGCATGTAAACGTCAATTTTAAAAGATAGTAAAATAGCCTTTGATTTATAGACCTAAATGCATTTCCAAAATTCAAGATAAAAACCAGCTGAAAGCAAGGAAAGGTATAACAATGGATGAATACAAGGCTCGATTCAATTAATCTAGAAAGGAGGAACGATGAAGACAAGATCAAATCACCAGGTGGACATTGAAAGTTGTAATCTTTCAATTGCACGACTTGTTTATATACATTGAGAAGATCAAATGGGCCAAATGCCCCAAAGTTCCAGCTTGTCTTCCTAACATTTCCCAATGCATCATGATGTATTACTATTCCTGAGTCCTTGAAATGGCTATATAAGGGACTTTCTTTCATTGTAAAAGCATCTTCTTTTTGACAATTTGAACGAAACTCTGCTGAAATTGAGAGGCATCATTGAGACTTTGTGCTCAGTCTGTTAATCATATTTTGTTGATGAAAACAAGGGAATTTTTTAGACTTTGTGTTGTGATATCTTTTCTATTTCATTAATTTAATAAGCAGGATTAGTAAATTAGTCAGAAAGGTGTCCTGAAGAATCAACTATGGAGAGACTTTGTGCCCCCATAGCTGCCTTTAGTGTGATTGCTTTTTCATTGTTGTGTAAAGGACTTTGAGAAGACTTTGAGCTTTCATTGCCCTTCATATATCACTCTTGAGTATTTCAGGTATAGACTCTATGTTGTGTCTTGATTTGTTGGTTCTCATACTCCCAGTTACGCTCTACTTTAATTTCTAGGAGTATTCTTGTGGTTAGCTAAATAGTTTTTCCTAAAAGAAGAGGATAGTTGTCTATCATTCCCTTGAGTTTTTCCTTTGTTTTTTATACATCATCTCTAAAGAAAGAGAGATGGATGTCTGGTCCTACCCTTGAGTATTATTATTTTATGTTTATACATATACATAGCATATCCATAGGGAACCTCCCCTTAATGAGAGGAGAGAGCAATCTCCTTCTGATGTGATAAACTTACACATTAGGATGACTAATCTTCTTGCTTTGGCTGATAAGACCTATTTTGTTTACTAGTACGCTAATAGACAAAATATTCAACCAACAAAAAGAATGGTAGAAAGAGGGTTAAAATTTACCCATAAGGTGGGTGTGGGATAAGTAAAAAGAGGTTGGGTTACCTCTACATTAGACATGTGGGTTGGTGTAGGGGGTGTTTGATTATGGGTTGGAATACTGTATTGGATTTGGGTGGTGGTAAAAAATGGGTTATGAGTAGAAGAAGAAGCTTAGGTAACCAAGGGTCGGGTAGAAGTAACACCCACCATAAGCTCATGAGGCATGCCTAAAGGAGGATCCATGGGATGAAATAAATAATTTTTAGTATGATGAGCTAAAGTGTTAATATAATGTTGAAGGTAAATGGGGTTATTTTCAAGGAAAGTGGTGAAATCAGCATCACCCTCAACAACAATTCAAGGCATGGTAGGTGGGGGAAAATGATGAGGAGAACCCTCAACCTCTAAATTATACCCCATGGATGATGAAGAAGAAGAGGTAGGAGATGTTTGATGGGTTTAATTCCTCAGTTATTGTCTAGTAAAAACCATGTGAGGAATTGGAAAAGAATAACAAACCTCTCACCTCAAATAATTAGTAAGAAAAGAAAAGTTCAAAGCAAACAAGACACAAACTAAAAGTGTAATTAATCCTAGGATTCATTTTAAATATCTTTTGGCTTATGCCTTAGAGAGTGTGAAATAATTTTGTAATATGAACTAGGTATTAGAAGAGTAAGCTAAGGATGATTTCAGGTTTGTTATGGTGCTAAAAAAGAATCTATACTAGATCAGGTACATGGCCTAGTACTAGGGCTTTCTCCCCACATTTCATAAACCTGAAGCTGAGCCAGGCCACTTAGCCAATATATACTATTTTTCTAGAGTTTATACTCCATCAGAGAATGGAGTGGGTCCTCCCCTTAGTGATGAAATCCAAGTAGGATCATCAAAAAGGGTAAGGTGATCCAATGGGTGATGAAATCCCAATGGGCCTTGTCTCAAGTATGTTATGATGTTAGTTTTTGTGCAAGTGGTTTGGTTATGTAACATAAGTATGCTATGATTGATTCAATATGATTTAATTAACTAGGTGAGCTAAGTCAATCAAGCAAACCATGAATGCAAAAATTTATTTTATACCCAAAAGGAAATATTCAGATTTTATTTGATGAGAATATAATAAAGAATAAAGGGAACTAAGCCCCAAAACAAGAATAATGGGGAAATAGGGTCCCACTAGGCATGCCAAAATGTTTAAGCTAAAATTTTCACTTTTATGACTAAGAAGAAATAAAGAGATAAAATTTTTAGAAAATGGTAAAATGGAAATGGTAGAAAAATCTAGTAGAAATGCACGCATGAACTAGATGAGGTGGATAACTCTTATTTGGATAGGGAAAGATGACCTTCATAATAAAACACTCAAATCAAGATTTTTTTTAGACAAGGAGGAAGGGTGGATTGCCTAGCTGGTGTTAGATCTAATAAAGCATGAGCTATCTATGGAGGTTGTCAATCCACACCTGTAAAAAAGGTTAATGCTAAAAGTAGATGAATGAAAGCAAGCATACACAAAAGTAAACAAGATGAATACTTTGCTAATGTAAGATAAATATATAATAAACTAACAAAAGAGATGATAATTTACTAAATGAATGTTCTATTCTATTCTAGTATATTCTAGTCTAGTACAAAAAATGGGAAAATAGGGTCTGGTTAAGGGTTTGGTTAAATGTTAAAAAATAAGGGTCTTGGGTCCAAGGGCTAATCATTGATGATTATGGGTAACTATTATCAATTAGGGATAACCATTATTGATTACCCAACAGGATTTTGAATGCTCAAAACATACATGGGAAGAGGTTTACAGATCTGATATGACTAAGAGTATAAGTCTATTTCAAGATTTGGTAATGGTAGGATAAAAATCCAGAGGGTCTAAAGTAACTAAAACGAGATGGGAAGGGTGTAATGAGGATCCTAATAAAGATATTCAAGTAGATTAAAGTAAATATAAATGAAAGAAATCAAATTCTTACTTGATCCTAAAGAGGTTTTGGTAGCATAATGGTGCTTGAAGGAAATCTAGAAGAAATTTACTAGAGGTTCAGGTTGGTGGCTATTGGAGAAACCTGCATGAATAATCTTCAAATGCTTGGAAGACTTGAATACCTACATGAAGATAGCCTAAATTTATAATTTGGATATGTCTTTTCTAGATTCCCTTCTCCTTTTACTTACTTCATTTTATAATCAAAAGGTGACAGAGTAAGAAGATAAGATTATAGCTTATGAGGTTTTGTGATGTGTTAGAGGATGAGGTGGATAAAAGTATTTTAATTTTTTCCTGATTGCCTCAAGAGTAGTTAATGATAAGTTACTAGCTCGAGGACCTAACCATTGGTAGTTAGGGTAACCATTGAAGATTACCCCTAACCATTGGCAGTTGCGGTACCAAGCAGAAGTAGGTTTGAAGAGGGTCAAAAGGTGGATAAAGGGTGTTATCTAAAAAAAGTGAGTTGAGTTGGCTAAGTTTAGCTAAATTGGACTCAAGGTGAGTTTGGATAAGTTAGATAAATGTGTTAGATAAAAATAGGTCATTTCAATGCTTTAATTGTAAAAGGGATGATCAAGGCACTTTGATGACTATAACCGAGTGTGTGGTTTTATAGTGTCTACAATAAAAACATCCACCAAATTTTTAATTGTCCAACTTAGGATGTGTTTCTTGGTTATATAATTTATGATGTTCAAATAATCCCCTTATATAACAAGGTGAGTAACATAAAAATATTTGGATAATTGAAGGCCCTAGAGAGATTCTTTAGCCTACAACAAGTGATTAGTTTGTGTTCTAAATTTACCAACATAGGATGTTATGAATAATCCTATGTTATATTTTATTATACTACCTCCTCCTGCCTTTCTCAAATTAACTTTGGAATACCCATAAAATTTTAGATTTACCCACACTAGATGTGGGGATAACCATTTAACAAGATGTATAACCGCTTTCTTTGGATGAATCTTAGTTATTTCCTCATTAGATGAATTCTAGTTATCAACAATCTTGAGTTCATCCTCTCTTATCTTGTCTTGGTTATTCACTTTAATTACCTCAAAGTTTTCAATAATATAATCCATTATTATATAGACCACATTATTTATATCTATCTTATTACCATGAAACATTATTTGATTCATTTCACACAAAATACCCTAAAAAACATTGGGAAGAGTCATATTCCATAGTTTTTTCAATAAATCGCTATGAAAGGCTAAGATCCATTACAAATAGACTTGTAAAATTGAATAAGGTTGAACCCAACAAACTTATAATTTAAAAATAATAAACCTCATGACTTGATAAGTAAATGGACATTATAAAATCATATTAATAATATATTCCCCACTTTTTTCGCATAGGACACATATATTTGGTATTAAGAGTCTTCTCTTCATCAAGTTGTCAATTGTGAGGATCTTATTTTGAATGGAAAACTAGAAGAAGAAATTAATCTTTGGTATAAGGTCCTTATCCCATTATTTATTCCATGGAAAACCATCTGGATCATCTTTAAAAGTTGTCACATAACTTGATTTAACATTTTAGTTTTCACCCAAAGAATTGGCCCAAACTACTTAACGAAATTTAACATTGTAGTTTCCACCCAAAGAATCAACCCAAACTATTTCATCTTCCTTAAAAACTAGGTTGATATGAAACCCTTTTATAAGTTCATTATTTTTGATAGATTATTTCTTTCTTATTCATTTGTATTATCTAAGGATATATCTTTCTAGACTCTATCTAAAACATTTTCCTCATAATAATTAGCTATTCTTTCTCTATATTTTCTTCTTACAAGTTTATTGATTTTTTCTAGGGAGCTATAAAACCCAAAGGAGAGTTAAAAATATAGACATATTCCTATAAAATACCCCATTCTATTGAAACATTCTTCCATTTACTACCTTTCCATATAATATTTCTATTGATAGTTAAAAAAAATTATAAGCAAGAACCTTTTAGTAGAGATTCAACTGATAAGAATATTTCAACATCTAATCTATCTAAGTATTTATCCTTGAGAGTCTTCATCAATTTATTAGTTTATTTCAATAACTGCATATAATTTTATAAATAAATTATTTACTCATAATATTTATTTTGTTAATACCAAGTCCCCCATAACCTTGTGGGAGGCATACTCTATCCTATATGATGCCCATGTATATGGTCTACTTACTCATTCCACACCTACATTAATAACTATTTTATCAACTTGTAAAATTAGTCTTTGTCTATCCTTGAACACATCTATTTTTATCATAAAACTCTTATCATACCAATGACCATACTTTTGAGAAGTCTGTTCAATATACCAAACACCTAATTTAAGGTCTTCTCCTTAATATGTTTCTTGATAAATATTGGTTTAGACTATCTTGTAAAAGTTCTCAACAATCTCATAATAAACCAACTCCATATTAAACCACTAAACTTCTAGACTCCGGTACAGTACCAATTATAAGCATGTTTATCCTTTACAAAGGCATTATGCTCTTTGATTTGCTTCAATGGCTTCTTTTAAAACTTTCTAGATTACTTGAATACGTTATATAGTGATGAAAAACCATTTCTATATTGGTTGCTTCAAGAAATGGGCTCAACAACAATATAATTTCTAATTTCTTAGGCCTTCCTAATAACAATCTATAGGAAACATAGAATTCAGTCCTCCATACAATTTAATCTATGTTCTCCAACAAAATTATTCATTCTAATTGACATCAAATTTTATTAGAATCTTACCTTCTACTACATATGCAAACCTTATGAATAATTTTAAAAGTTAAAATGTTTTTGACCAATGGTTCTCTTCATATATTTCATTCTTCCTCATCCATGTTTCTCATCTAAGCTCAAATTTGGCATACTTGTAGCGGATTTTTTTTTTATCAGACACTTCTAATGCTAGGATAATTGTTTTGAATATTAGTAATAGACCACAAATGAATAATACTATGAAAATGAAAAGTCCTCTACCACCTTTACTAAAGCACATTAAAGACAACAAAATCATGAATCACCTACAGAAATACAAAATTCAGATACTTATATCTATAAATTTTGAACTTTTCTCAACCCAAAGGTATATGGATTGGGTTATAAAATCCATTCACCAACTATTCATGAAGTCTTAGACTTTTTAGCTTGTAAATATTCATTATTTTTAACTTATAATCTAGTTGTAGGTCTTCCTATAGTCTGCTTGTACACTGTCAATTGATTCTTTGAGTTTTAGAAGTGACATTCTTGAACTACCATTTGGAACTCCTTTTGGAATCTTTCTATAAACATACTACAAATTTTTAGAAGGTTCCATAGGTAAATTTCAAAGTATGAATCCTTATATGAAACTTACTTTCACCTGGAGTCTATGTAGTTCTGAGAGTACCTGAGAATTTCATTATTCATAGAGTTGGAAGTATGTAGTCTTCAAATCATCTTGAATAAGAGCTTAGAAACCTCCTTTAAGATATAACTAACTCATGTAACTATTTGTGCATGATACAAGATGATTGCACATGACTATGGATGTATAAAACAAAATTTCATGAGCTTTTAACTTGCCATATATAAAATTCAATGTAGTATCATTAGATTTCGATGGATTTAATATTCATACACCTATTTTACTCTTTGAACACCTTCTAAATCTTTTCATCAAAATTAGATGAAATTATGCCGATTCAAAATGAACTTACGAGTCAAATCATGCTCAAAATCCTACTTTAGATTTTCTCAAAAACCTTAAAAGCTAAGAGCTCTAAATTTTAATGCATGGAAGTAAAAGAATCTTTTACACTTATAAAAATTGGATCACAATATAAAGTACCTCACCCAATATTTACCATCAGTCAATGAGGCCCATGCATCTTTACTCACGTGTGACAAGTGATTATGAGTGAATGCCATACACAAAAAATAGAATATTTTTAAACATTAACTGATAGCACAAGATTCTAAGCAAAATCATTCAATAATACAACAAATTCTCAAAAAAACTTTATTTACATGAGAAATAAATTACAAAACCACTCAGAATTCTATTCTAGACTACAACTCTTCATTAGTCTTTCAATGATAAACAACTAGTATTTTTATGCCTAAAATGTCCCTTGTACAGTTCCTTCAAGTGATGAATAATGGTTATCATATTTTTGAGGTCCATACCAAGCTTATAAATTGACTAAACTAACTCATATTTACTCTTTGTTTCCCAAGTCCGACTTAGTAAGTTGACCTTTTATGTAGCTATTTGTTGATGTCATTAAATATTTAGGACAACAAGAGTATTTATGACCTATATAAGGTATAAAAACCTTTATACTACATTAATATTCCTAAATAACATGATAATACCTAATTGAATATCCAATTATTACAAGTTTTGTATATATTTAAAAGACATTTGAATTATTTTTAATACAAACTTTTGGAGGGAAACTTTTCAAAGACCTATATGGCTTAGGATAAACCTCCTAAAACTCTTAAGATCAATTTAAATATCATATGTACATGTTTTTTAGGATGCTCCTACATCATATTACCAATCTTTAAATCTTCTTTGTGCTCCTACACATGATGATTTAGTTGTTCATGATTTTTGTTAATCTCTTTATTCTTGTCTTCATCTCTCTTCTCTTGGTATATTCCTAGATCCCATGGCTTGTCTTGTTGATGTGAACTTGATTTGACCATGAAGATGAATCCCTTCATCTTGACCTTGATTCTCTTGCCTTGAATCATGAATTCTTCTATCTCAATGTCTTCTCTCAAGAACTGAACTGCTCCTACTCCTTTGTAACATACCATTATTCTTCTTTGTTGTTTGTATCTTCTTGGTATTTGAATGAATTGTAGGACTAGTTTGTCATATTAATTCTTTAACATATGCAACATAGGTCTCTCTAAATCTTCTATCTTCATATTCTTCTTTCCTTTATTATCTACACCTATACATACATAAGAAATGAACTTGTTAAAGAAAATAATTTGTTCTGTAGGTCCTAGAGACCTATCATTTGTCATCAATATGACTACCAAGTAGATGATAGTCAAGATGTTTTGTAAAAATGGCTTATTCTTATGATTTTGATTCTCTTTATCTACTTCCAATGGATTATCTATATTCTTATTCTCCATAACTTTTCCTTTTTTTCTCATCTATATTTCTTGTTTTGTATATTTCTTCACTCAAGAACCTCCAATTGAGTTTTATCCTGCCATTATCAGCTGCATATTTCCAACTTTCAACATAAAGAATTTTTTTTTCTTGATTCATCACATTTCTAAACCAAATATTGAAATCATGAATGAATAAATTACAAAGAAATAATGTTTCCTATACCAATACCCCATTGTTTGTCAAATTTTCTTCCTATTACCACTTTTCTTCTTATTTTTCCTCTAATTTCTGATTTTCACGTGTATCCATGCATCCAAAAGTAACATTAGTATGAAAATATTGCAAAAATTCCATCTTATTTATTGTTTACATTTATTATTCTCTTTCCCATTGATATTTTTCCCCTAATATCTCTTCTTTTATTAGGTTCCTCATTTATCTCCAAAGAATCATAAAACTAATTTGTTGTTTCACATTCCTCTTTTTAATCAAGATAAGCCAAAAATGTTTCTATTACCTCTTCCTCTTTTATCATTCTCTCCTACATTTCTCTTGTTTTTAAAACTCTCTCTTTATCAAGGAAATTTGTATTTACTTATTTTTCCTTTCTATCAATAGCCTTATAGACCACTTTACCTTACATCTCATTCTCCATCCATATGCTTGGCTATATTATATCATAGTTTCAACTAATAAGCTTAGCTTCTATATTATCTCTTTTAGATCAACCATGTCCTTTTTTGAAATCAAATCTCTCCTTTTAATTCTTTTTTGGCATTTTTCTTTCAATGAGTCCCTTATAATTTTCTCAATCTCACTTTTAGCATCTATGTGCTCACTATCTCTCTCTCCTCTTTTCTCAATCTCATTTCTCAAGCAAGTCTATCTTGCTTGCTTTGATATCTCACTTAGGATTTCTTCTTTTTCATATTCTTTTGACATCCTTTAGTCCTTCAAAAAGGAATTTTCTCTCTTTTCTAAGCTTCCTACTAGCTCTCTTTCTTCTCTCTTCAAGCCTCTATGGATTTTGGACTCTATCTTGCCACTCACTTTTTTATTACTTACTCTTCAAGGTTTCTACTTCTCTTTCTTAAACCTTTTTCTGATTTTATAAATGCAAATAAGGTGCAACAAATCAAAACATGTACCTTTCAAGGATATCTATACCTCCATCTTATCTAGGAGGACCTTCTTTTTTTCATCAATCTTCTCTTCCAATGTTTTCAAGAACCTTTATTTCCTGCCAAGCTTCAATTCACCTTTACCTAGATGGATTTTGTTGCATACTACTTTGCCATCATATAATTTAATCAAAATATTATTTTCATAAAACATTTTTATATACCTAATTTTTGATTTAATTGCTTCTCCAAAATCTTGTTCCTTGAGCTCTAATACTAATTTATCCCATGTACATGGTCTACTTACTCATTCTACACCTAATTTAATAATTATTTTTATCAACTTGTAAAATTGGTCTTTGTTTATCCTTGAACACCTCTATATTTATCATAAAAATCTTATCAGACCAATGACCTTACATTTGAGAAGTCTATTCAATATACCAACCACCTAATTTAAGGCCTTCTCCTTAATATGTTTCTTGAGAAATATTGGTTTAGACTATCTTGTAAAAGTTTTGAATAATCTCATAATAAACCAACTCTATAGTAAACCACTAAACTTCTAAACTCTGGTACAATACTAGTTATAAGCTTGTTTATCCTTTTCAATGGTATTATGCTCTTTGATTTGCTTCAATGGATTCTTTTGAAACTTTATAGATTTCTTGGATACATTATATAGTGATGAAAAACCAAATTATAATACAATTTATACTTTCTCAAGCCTTCCCAATAAAAATCTATAGGAAACACATAATTTAGTCCTCCATATAATTTAATCTATGTTCTCCAACAAAAATTTTCATTCTAATTTCCATTTAATTTTATCATAATCTTACCTTATACTATATATTTGACCCTTATGAATAATATTATAAGTTAAAATATTTTTGACTGATGGTTCTCTTCATATCTTTCACTCTTCCTCATCCATGTTTCTCATCTAATCTCAAATTTGGCATAATGGTAGTGGATATATTTTTTCATTAGAAACTTCTAATGTTTGGATAATTGTTTTTAATCTTATTAATGGACCAAAAATGAACAATACTATGAAAATGAAAAGTCCTCTACTGCCTTTACTGAAGCACCGTAAAGATAATGAAATCATGAATCATATACAGAAATACAAAATTAAAACACTTATATCTAAAAATTTCAAACTTTTATTAACTTAAAGGTATGTGTATTGGGTTATAAACTATATTCTCCAACTATTCATAAAGTCTTATACTTTTTAGCCCATAAATCTTCATTATTTTTAACTTACAGTCTGGTTGCAAGTCTTCCTATGGTTTGCTTATACACCATCAATTATATCTTTGAGTTTTAGAAGTGATATTATCTAACTAGCATTTATAACTCCTTAAAAACTCTTTCTATAAATATACTACAAATTTTTATAAGGTTCCATAGGTAAGTTTCAAAGTATGAATCCTTATATGAAACTTACTTTCACCTAGAGTCTACGCAGTTCTAAGACTACCTGAGAATTTCATTATTCATAAATACAAAAGTATTAGTCTTAAAAAAATATCTAATATGAGCTTAAAAACATCCTATAATATATAACTAAAATCATGCAACTATTGGTGCATGCTACAAGATGACTGCACATGACTATGGATGTATAAAACAAAAGATCATGAGATTTCAAATTGCCATATCTCAAATTCAATGTAGTATCACTAGAATTACATAGAGGTAATATTAATACACATGGATTACCATTAAGACACATTCTAACTCCTTCCCTCAAAATTATATTAAATTTCATTGGTTTAAAATGAACTTACGAGTCAAATTGTGCTCAAAATCCTACTTTAGAGTTTCTCAAAAACCTTAGAAGCTAAGAGCTATAAATTGATTATGCATGGAAGTAAAATACTCTTTTACACTTATATCACCTAGATCACAATATAAATTACCTCACCCAACATTTACCATTAGTCAACGAGGCCCATGCATCTTTACTCACATGTGATAAATGACTGTGAGTGAATGTCATGCATAGAAAATAGAATATTTGCAAACATTAACTGATAAAAATAGATTCTAATTAGAATAATTCATTATATATATTGAATATCATTTATATTTAAAATAAATCATCTCAATACAACAAATTCTCAAACACACACCTTTATTTTCATGAAAAATAATTTACAAAAGCACTTGAACTTCTATTCTAGACTGTAACTCTTCATTACTCTTTCAATGATGAACAACTGGTCTTTTTATGCCTAAAATTTCCATTTTAAATTTAATTAAAGTGATTATTAATTGTTATAATGTTGTTTAGGTCCATACCAAGCTTATAGATTGACTAAACTAACTCATATTTACTCTCGCTTGCCCAAGTCCAACTTAGTAAGTTGACCTTTTATGTAGCTATTTGTTGATGTCATTAACTATTTAGGAAAATAAGAGTAATTATGACCTCTATAAGGTATAAAAACCTTTATACTACATGAAACTTCCTAAATAACATGATATGACCTAATGTAATATCCAATTATTACAAGTTTTGTATATATTTACAATAAAGACATTTGAATTTTTTTTAATTCAAACTTTTGGAGGGAAACTCTCCAAAGACATATATGTCTTATTGAAAACCTCCTAAGACTCTTAAGATCAATTTAAATATTATATATACATGTTTTTTAGGATGCTCCTTCATCACTACACTAATAAATAAAATCTTAGTTTTTATTCCATACCCATCCATAGGAATCTTCTTTTTATTTTATCAATAGTATCTACAATACTCCTATGAATTTTAAATAAGGACATTATACACAATGGGATATTTAAAAAGGTACTCTTAATTAGTTTAAACTTACCTTCCTAGCTAAGAATTCAACATTTCCATCTAGATATCATAAGCTAAAATCTATCTAAAAGAGGATTCTAGATAGAGGATGACATCTTCTGCTAGAAGATTGGCATTCCAATATAGGTAGATGGGAGATCCTTTATTTGACATCCTAATATTTTATAAATTTTGCGTTGTATGATCTTGGGTTTATTAATTAAAAATAGGCAACTTTTATCCAAATTAATCTTTTATTCTGATGCATCTTCATAGTCCTTAAGAAGTTATTTCATCTCATTTTCTTCTTTCATAGAGGTTGAAACCAAAATAAACATGTCTTCAAAAAAATATTGATGAGTAATTGGTTCCACCAATATATCTAGTTTTATTCCCTTTATCTTTCTTTTCCTAATGGCTAAAGAGAAAAATTTGCTCATTACTTCAGCCATAATGATAATTATAAATGGAGATACGTGATCTCCTTGTTGTAATCCTCTTTCACTTGTAAAGGAACCTTCAGAGGATCTATTGATAAAAAATGAGAACATAAGAGTGATACAATTCTTAATCATATTCCTAAATTTGATTTGAACCCATAAATTATATATAGCCTTGTCAACAAAGCACCATGTCCAACTTTAGTAACATTCCTTTTTTTACTCTTGTCACTTGAATGCATAGTTCCATGGATAGTGATGATCCCATCTTGAATATTCCATATAATGATAAACCCCCCTTATTTTTAATATATAATATTTATAAGTAGAGGTTGTAAGTGAAGGGCTACGATTTTAGTTAAAATATGATAAATAGGATTGAACAAACTAATTGTCTTGAGATCTTTAAAATACTTATCCCTAAGTTTCTTTAGGATAAGGACAAGAAAGGTATTATTAATCTCCCTAATAATTATTTCTTAAGTATGAAAATCATCCACAAATACAATTAGATCAAACTGAATTAAATCCCAATAGTGCTGAAAAAACTATAGAAAAGTTGTCAAACTAGGTGCTTTATCACCCTCCATGCAGAAAATAGAAAATTTAACTTCCCCAGGAGAAATAAGGTTGACTATCCTATTATTATCTTCTTATTTAAAATTTTATGAAATAACATCTAATATTACTTTTTCCACCTCCATATTATAGTTAACTAGTCTAGAGAGAAGATTTTTATAATATTAAATTATCTCTTCCTTGATAGCATGAATATCGTCACTCATACTCCCATCCTCTCTGGTTATCTACCTTATTTTATTATAACTTATATGTCTAAGGGTAAAAATATAAAAAAACTTTGTGTTTATGTCTCCCTCCTTTATCCATAAAGCTCTAGATTTCTACCTCCAAAAAGTCTCCTCTTTGGCTATTATAAAATTATACTCGCTAAGAAGTATTTTTTCCTTATTAAACAATTATTAATTCATAACAATCTAATTTATAAGTATGTCATCTCCTCTATGATTTTCCTTTTTTGTTCAAATATATTCCCAAAAATATTTTTGTTTCACTTCTTAATATTAATCTTGGCATTCTTGTTTTTTCAAGAGATGCTAAACATAGTTGTCCTTTTGATTTCAATATTTAACTATTCATTTATTCTTTCCCTTAAACCTAGATGTTGGAGTCACATGTTCTCAAATATAAAATAAGATAATCAGTTGTCATGACTTAAGATCCAATCAATATAAGTAAATATTTTATCTAATCTAACCTATATAAGTTCTCATTGATTCTTCTATTAATATAGGTATATCTTATTTATATTAGGTCCACATCCAAAATCCCATTATTATAAATAAAACCTATTAGGTCCTCCATACTATTAGTATAATCCTAAATTCCTCTTTTCTTTTCAATAAGTGATATGGGTTATTAAAGTTTTTGAAAATCATCCATATCAAATTCAAACAAGATTTTGTAAAGAAAATGGACTCTTTCCATATATCCCTTCTCCCTATATGAGAGTTGGGGGTGTCAATATTAGATGAAACCTGAAAAGAATTATAAATATTGTTAATAAAGAAAATAAACAAATGATGATTTTTATAGAGTAAAATTTCACCTTTATCCATTTGAGTATCCCTTAAAGTTATAAGTCACCCTGAACATCTAGCTAAATTGATACCAAAATCTAAGGCCTTCTTGCATATTTTGTTTTTAACATCCAAAATCAAACTTTCAGACATCTTTATTTCTTGAATATATATAAAATTGGGTCAAAAATTTTCTTTCTAAGATATTTAAGCATCCTTTGTTTATTGGGTTATTAATCCCCCTTATGTTTCAAGGAATGACTTTAATTTACGTAGTTCCATTGATACTTTAAATCCACTTTTTTCAGGTGCTCTAAGGCCTAGTTAAAACTTATTTATATGTTTCTCTATTATGAACCTCATTATAATTTAGTCTAACCCTCTTATTTTTTGCTCCTAAATCAACTATTTTTTAAGCATTTCTTATAAGTCTGACATAATATTTTCTACTTTGTCTTTCAAACCCTTTTTAGGTGGGGTTATAAGTAGTCCCTTTATGTTTTCTAAATAACATGGGATAAATTATTCCATATCCTACTCTAACTCACCCATCCTTATTTTATTTCTATATTCACTTTGTGGGGGAATATTTACCTCCATCAACTCAATTTTAAGAGGGGAAATATTTAATGCAAAGGGATTAAGAGTCTTACCTTTAGGGATAAATCCAACTTCTTCCAAAATTTATAGGATTGAGTTCTAACCATTGATCTAACAATCAATTAAAATATTACTTTTTGCATCTACTACTATTGGTTTGATCATCTGATTATCCTCATTTTATTCCTCTATCTGATCATCTTATTCTTAATTTTGTGTCTCAGTTCTCTTATGGATTATTTTGAATATGACATGATCCCTCCTCGGTCCTATTCTTTTCCATAGTTATTTCTTTGATGTTATGATCCTCCTAGTATTTGTTGTTGTTGTTGTTGTTGTTGTTATCCTCCTTTTTATTCCATATCATTTACTCATTATTTCTCACAGTATGAAATCTATCCAAATGTCCTAATTTATGGAATTTTTTTACAAATCAAGTATGTATCTTCATATTCTATAGTTTGGTTTTGTTGATGCCTAAATGTGTACCATATGTGCCTAGAGTGTTTAAAAACACTTCTTATTTTAGAATTCTAGGAATTCAGTGCATGAGTTATGGGTTGTGATAATCTTATTATCTATTGGTAGAATAGAGGAAGAACAAGTGACTATTTCACAATATTTATATTATTTGGTGGTTGGTAGCCACCATAGCGAAATAACAGATCTATGTAAAATATGAAGTATTCTATGATAAGAACAATGAATTATGATCAAGAACTAATCTAAGATAGATATTTATAATGACCATTAAACTAAGGTGATCTAGTTAAAAAATAAGCAAAAGGAAGGGTAGGGAAGAAAGAAAGGATGTTTTTGGCCTTTATTATAGACATTATGACAAAGTTCAAATATCATCTAACATGCATTTAACCAATGTATGAAGTAAAATAGATTAATCCCAAATCACAAAATACATCAGATAAAATTCTAAGGAAAGTATGAAATTATGAAAATAGGAACTGAGCTTACTTTAAAGATTCACTTTTGAAAGCAAACAACATTAGTCCAAATGCAAAAGAAGTGCAGCAGACAAAATAAGCCTAAGATCTTTCAACTAGTCTATCAATGATACAAATTAACAACTCTACATCCAAGATACACATCCAAAATCCATAAGAACCATTCAAATCTGAAAGTGAAACTAGACAACTAAGAGAGAAACCATATACCACTTCATACAAGCAAATACTAAAAAATCTTTGAAGAATTCCTTGATTATATTAACTACTCAAAGTTTACAAAGTAATTTATGTCTAAGATCTCCCCCTTTTTATAAATAATAATGATCCTTTTATAGGATGGAAAAAAGCATATTGATCAATCCTAATCTAATTACATTTGCATAAGTGTAAGGATAGCTATCCTTTCTATTACTTTCTAGAACAAATGATCTTTTCCTTTTAATTGAATGACCTATAGACAATGCCATCTTACAAATTTCACATATTCATATAAAAGAATATCTTATTTCAAGATATTATTCAATGCTGGGTACAACAAGAATATTCATATTTCACCTAATTTAGGACCTACTGGCTGCTATAAGATCTTTATTATCCCTTCATGCTCTTGGCCTAGTATAGGCATGGTCACATCTTCAAACTATAAATATTTTTAAAACTGCTCACCAATAGATAATAGCTCAATTTATTTACATAGATGGCAATTTGGGTTCTTCTTTATATTACCAAGTTCATAAGGTCTTTGATTTGGCCCATTGCATCTACATATCTTTAACATGGAACTTCCATGATGTCCCAAGTCATTCTATTCATCACTATATAAAAAAGACCATTACCTTTTAAAATTTAGATCCAAGCATTTGTGTTAAAATTAACATATGTGTGGCTATCATTTGACATCGGTGGGAACATTTTTGATGGTCGCATGCCCATCAATTTTAAACTCATCTTGGTGACTATTTAATATGTTAAAATTGACATCCATGAGAACATCTTTGACTATTGCATGACCATTAATTTAAAACACATGATTGAGGCTCTTTACTATGTTAAAATTGACATTTGTGTGGCTATCATTTGACATCTATGGGAATGTCATTGATGATCACATGACCATCAATTTTAAATACATCATCAGGATTGGTTACTATCTTAAATTTGACTTTTGCATGACTATCATTTGACATCCTCATGGACATCATTGATGGGCACATGATCATCAATTTTAATCTCATTTTTGAGACTACTTGTCAAGTTTTCCACTTATCATTTTATGGTTCACTCTATTCTTACATGTGCCATGCATTGATTTCTCAATATTTCTACTCTTTCAATTGGGGGTCTGAGGTTATGATACTTGGCAGTCCCATGGGAGCTCAAAGCTTTGTTAAAAGGTCTACATTGATCTTGATATGTTCAATCTTGGTCCTCCATTTAAACTTGGTCATTGAACCTGCATAGAAGAATGAAAGTTAAGCTTGAGACTTAGGATAAAAAGATTAAACTAAGTTCTAAACATAATATATGGGACCCCATGAATAATTGAAGGGACCAAGCATAAGGATTTTAACCTAAGACTTTTAATCTAAGATAAACATAAAAAGACCCTACAGAATATGACTTAGCATAAGGTCTTAACCTAAGGTTTCATTGTATAGATAAATACGATGGAACTTTGGGCTAAGGCCTTAGGCTAAGTAATAAAAGTGACCTTGAATTTTCAATTGGTAGGGAATTTACCTAGGAAAAAAGTCCTAAAGGGAACTTATCATAGGGGAAAGGGCAAATTTTAAATTATGAAGGATAATTGAGGAAGGCAAATGACTATTTCAAAGAACCTAAAGGGTAATCTCGTAGGGAAAATGTCCTTTTCAAAACTTTCAAAGGGTATGTTTGGAAGACAAAGTGCCCCTTAAAAAAATTCCAAATGGTAAGTATGAAGATAAGGTACCCCTTAAAAATCTTGAAGGTCATATTGAAAAATCCAAAGGATCATTTCAAAGAAGCTGAAGGGCATTCCTTTCAGGGAACTTGGCAAAGGGCATTTTTTTCCAAGGAAATTAGCCCAAACAAAATGTTTGATACATTTCCCTTGAAGATCAAATTTTTTTTGAAAAAATGTCCAAAGGAAATGGAATGTTGAAAAAAAAAGTCCCAAAAGGGAATATCTATCAGACAAAATGTCCAAAAGAAATCCTAGATAAAAATCTCAAAGGATAATTGGCTTAAACAAAAGGTCTGAAGGAAAACTAGCCTAAACATAAAGTCTTAAGGATATGTTTCGAGGCATCGAAGGATCATTTTAGAAAAACCAAAGGGTATATTCAATTCACAAAAATCCCAAAGGATAAGCTTTGGAAAATATGTTAGAGATAAAATTTCTCAAGTACTTGGACAAAGTATCCAAAACATAAACCCTGAAGGGTAATTCTTGAAAGATAAAGTTCTAAAGGAAAAGCTTGAAAAGACATACCCAAAAGGTAGAAACATATAACAAAAAGACATTACAAATAATATAAAGACTAAAAGGGGGACTCAAGACGTAAAAAATGAATAAGCATAGATGTTATACTAAGGTTTGGTTGTGTTGAAAAACATGACCAAGCCTTAGGATAAAGAATTAAACAAAGTCCATGGCGTTTAAATTATTCCCACTTAAAATTAAAATAAAATGAACCACCAATTCTAAATTTGAACTAAAAGGTCTAGGAAAAACATTAGTCTAGGGTTTTTGAATATGAATCAATTATAGATAAAGGATAGTTAAAAATATCAATAAAACATTGAAGCACAAAAACCCTAAGCATGTTTATTCCCAAATTGGCTATATTAAACATGTACCTGAAACACAAATATTCAATGTTAGTACCTTAGATAAGATTAAAGTAGAACTATGAACAAATAAGTTAGCCAAACCATGGTGTGAGTGATCTTCAAATACAAATAATGTGTAAACATGCTATTGACACTCTGATTAAGTAGATTTTCAATTTTAGGGTGCAAATTTGCACAATTTGACACATGTGTCCCCATTTTTTAGATATGGGGGTATTTTGACCTCAACAAGTGGTGAGTTCTAGGAGAAACATAGAAATATGTTAGAATTCAGAGACTAGTTTAGATGAATAATTAATCTACTTATCCCATTTAATTAGGCACCATTATTAAGATTAGTTCATGGTTAGAAAAAATGTTGCATATGCAAAATTAGGATAAAACATCAAAACTCAGTCATGCTATGTGTGTGGTTTGACTCCACTTATTGATTGCCAAAGGATTTAGAGAATAGCTTCCAGGTTTAAGGTTTTAATCATTAACATTAATTTTTAGCATGTTTAAATATTCATTAAGAACCATGCTTTGGCTCAGGTAAGGCTTGGACATTACTCTACTACTAGTTAGGTGTCCATAGCCCTGATAGATATGCCTTTGGCTCCACTCAAGGCATTGTTCCACTTCCAACCAAGCATCCATAGCTCTGATGGAGATTACCAAAATCACCTTTGCTTGGAAAGCTTTTGATTTTGAAATAAGTTCTTATTTTTGTATTTTTAAATCATTTTGGCTTTATATTAAAGGTTGGGAACCAGGTTAGCCAAGTTTAGGGATTTGGTCAAGTGTTTGATTTTTAGACAATCATCCTTGGCTATAAACTTTGTCCTAGATAATTAATGTTTTTTAAGTGCAAGCATAACTATGTCCTAATAGTTTTAAGATTTCACCCTACATTTGCAATCCTTCTTAAAACCAAGCTTTGATCAGAACAAGATTTAAAATCTCAAGTGATAATTAACGTATCCATCAATCTTTGCTAGTTTCTCTAAACTACAACATCAGGCTCACATTTCAACAATCCATGATCAACCAATGTTGAGAATTCATACCTACATTTTTGAACTATGAAGCTCTTGAGAAGCCTAGATAAAACTTGAGCTGAGAATTGTCCAAAGGACTTATTAAAAAGCAAGGAACAAAGAAAGAGAAAACAAACAAATAAAAATAGGCACTATATACAAACAAGGGAAAGGAAGGAAAGAAACAAAGAACAAGAAAGAAAATAATATAAGCCCTACACTAACTACATAAGGTTCTTAACTCTAGGATAAAATGGAAAATTATTTAGTCTAATACAAAACCTTGAAGCATAATTACTTCCATTCAATGGCCTCTTCTTTTGGATAGGAGCACTTGCATGCTTGTGTCTTATAAGTGATGTAACTTGTTCTCCTATCTGCATTCTTAGATGAATGGATCCAAGATATCAATTTAAGACCCAATCATCCTCTTCCCAAATTCTTATACTTTATAAAAGGAGTGATAATTCTACTTCATTCATAGATAGATAGTGGTTTATATCATCTTTACCCAATAATGGTAGCTCGACTAATATCTTTAGACTGATGTCTTTGTTAGGTTCTTCTTAAGCTGGACATGGGCTACCAATATTTGTATAAAAATATTCAAATTCATCCCAAAATTCTTCTTCATCTTAATCAACTAAATGGATTTCATCAAGAATCTCATCATCAAAAACATGTTGGTCACATATTTTTGACCCTTTGATGGAGTCATATGAAGGTTCCAAATCTGTTTCACCTATTTCATCTTCAAATTCAATGGAGAAAGGTAGCTCCTCTATCCAATCAAACTCCAACTTATCTTGGTTTAGGGACTTCAAGATAATATCATCTTTTGGGAACTCCAGATCATGGGTGAAATCTTTAGATAAAGCATCCATGTGTTGTTCTATTCCATCATATGCCATCTCTATCTCTTTGATTCCATTTAAGAAATCATGGTGTGACTCTAACAATGATCTTCTTCTTCAGGGGTATTATCCATTTTATAAATAAATATATGTGGATTATCTATTTGGATACCTTTTAAAGAAATATCATATTTTACTTCATCCATATCCATTTATATTAGCTCTTCTTCTTCATCTACAGATGTCTTAATGATGATGTCTTGTTGATATTTAATTACAATCTCTTTTACATCCTTAGGAATACAAGTCATCTTAGATGCAACTTTTTCAATTAGCTCATCTTCATCTTTATCATCATCTTTAAAAGGGAAATCAAAAGCCTCTATCATGAAACCTTGGGATATTCTTGTAAAGCTAGATGTCCCTACAACAAAGTCTTGATTAGGCACAATTTTAGAGGTTTTAAAAATATTACAATGATCAGCTAAAATAATATCATAGAAACTTATTTGTATGTTTTAGATGATACATTATTATTGTTATCATGAAATCCATTTGGAGGCATGTTGAATCTTTGAGAAGTATAATCATATAAAATGAAAAATTGGATGACCTAGGCATGGATAATAGTACCCAACTTATAGGTCCTCTTCCTTGCTCACTCAACCCTTTTCGGCTAGACTTTCATTGATTCCTAGTCACCCATAGTTTCCTAAACTTAGCTTTTTGAGACCTTGGCAACACTCTCAGACTCAGATCCATCCCCTTAGGTCTCATCCTCCTAGGAAAATAGCACCCAACTTAGACAAGAGTGCTAGAATTTAGGGGTGTCTTATTTTCAATGTTGTCCAAGTTCACTTTAGCCTCAAATAGTCATATTTTCTTGATTCCTTATCTTTTCCCCTATCGGCCTAATACAAGCTCATCTAGACTATGATCATTAGTTTCAATATAAAAGTTCATTCAATGTCCATTTAGAAGGGTTAACACTCACTCATTGGCAAGAAGCTAGAATACAAGTAAATACACTCAAGCACTCTTCCTCATTCTCTACATATATCCTTCCAAGACCAATTCAAGCCTATTAAAGAACTCATACCAGTCTCTAGTCATCCAAAGTACATTTCAATTTCATAACTAGTTTCATACATCACACAATTGCACCAAGTACTTCAAATGGGAGTACTACATTAGCTTGACCTCTCTTCAGAGTATTGGTATGTAAGAAACATGCCCACACATAGGGTGTTAAGTGTGTTTAGTGTATCCTTTACGAACTAACACCTCTTCTCTTTCCCAAGTTTGATACTCAAGTTCAAGTACCAAGAGCTCCTAAGGGTTTTGAAGATTAAATCAGACACACAGTAAGCTCCTCATAGACCTAAGATTTGATATTTCACTACCAGAGTGTCATAGGCCTACCAAATAGAACCCCAAAAATCTAAACCACCAAGACAGCAACATTGAAAGTGGACAACAGTGCCAAAAAGTGGACTACAGTGCTAAGTAGTAGGTTTTCTTGAGTTTGGCGCTCTTGTCCAATCCAAAAATAGATTTTTGGGTCCTGCTTATGACATTTTCCATCCCTGTACAACCATTTATAAACCCTAAATCATCTATTTTAGCCTATAATAATCTAAGTTTGATTTCTTTACACTTCGTACTATTTTTTAAAAAGGTAAAATATATATATATCTATTTACGGAAATAAATAGGCTAATTGAGACACATTAATTACTACTTTACATTTTCTTAGACCTTTATTTGCTTAGGAATTAAACACCTAATTCCTAAAAAGAATAAAACATTTGGTGAACCTGACTTACTTTGAATTTTTGGACAAAACCCCTAGAAACCCTGGGCTAATTATTTTTGATTTTTTATAATTTTTTCTTGGTTTTTATTGAATTTAAAAATTAGAAAACTACAAATTAATTGATATATTTTTTAATAAATTCACCCAAACCCTAGTTTACACATACTAGGTATTATTTGCATACAAACACTTTCAAACCATAAATAAAAATATACTACTAATTTTAGAAATATTTTTAGATTTTTCCTCAATTTTTTAAAATTAAAACTACAATTTTTCTATAAAATTTTCAAATTACTGCACTAATTTTAGAAAAATTTAGTCAAAACCCTAGTTGCATCAAATACATTCTCAATTATATTCAATACTTTTCGTATCATTTTCTAAAAATTTAGTTGCATATATTTTTCATTAAACCCTAGTTTACACATACTAGGTCCTATTTGCATACAAACACTTTCAAACCATAAATAAAAATATACTGCTAATTTTAGAAATATTTTTAGATTTTTCCCCAATTTTAAAAAATTAAAAATACAATTTTTCTATAAAATTTTCAAATTACTGCACTAATTTTAGAAAAATTTAGTCAAAACCCTATTTGCATCGAATACATTCTCAATTATTTTCAGTAATTTTCGTATCATTTTCAAAAAATATAGTTGCATATCTAACTCAAAAAAATCAATTTCAAATTCAAAATTTCATAGTATTTTTCAAATAATATTTATGCAAAATCCTTAGTGGTATATACTAGCTCCTTTTTGCTTGTTGATATATCACCTCACATGTTTGGCAACTCAGTATCCTTTTTGAAAAATTTCTAATTCACTATTTTTTGGACTCTATGTTTCTCAACTTTAGTACTTTCCATTTCTCCCACATTGCCTATTAAAACATATTGAAAAACATTTCAAATTGTTTCCTACTTTACCAATGGCTCAATATATTAGTTTTGATGAAACTAATAAAAGAGAACTTTAAGAACTCATGACCAAACATCCAGATATGTTAGATGACATAATTAGAATTTTATAACAAGAACAACAAAAAGTAACCAATGGGAAATCTTCTCAAACCATAGAGCATCCAGTTGAAAATGACACTATGGGGGCAACTATGTCTCAACCACACCCTATAGCAGTCCAACCTTTTCCTATGCCACCATCTGTAGCTAGTACCTCCTTATATCCTGATGTGGTAGCCCTTATGCAAGAGATATGATCTCTTCAATCCAAGGTGTAACATCTTGAGCAAGGTACCGCTAGACCTATACAAGCTTTAGATTCGTTTGCTCTTTTGTGTACACCGTTGGCACATCACATTGCTTATACACCCTTGTCATAACGATTTATTCAACCCAAACTTACTCTTTATGATGGAAATGGCGATCCAAAGACACATTTGAGATCTTTTTACATAGCATGTTTGGATTATGTACCCAATGACTGGATACTTACCAAACTCTTTCCACATAGCCTAAAGTATTATGCTCTATAATGATTTTATAGTCTATTGAATTAGTCAGTCACAACTTTAAATCCTTTAGCAGATATGTTCCTAGCATATTTTAGTATCAATATTAGTGACAAGTTTTCATATGCACAAATTACATAATAGAAACAAAGGTCAAATGAGCTTCTCATGAATTATGTTCTTAGATACAAGACTATTCTAGATAAGCTAACTATCCCCATGGCTGATAAAGAGCTATAGGACATCTTCAAACAAAGCCTTCTACTAGCATTTCATGAACCCATTATTTTCAAAATATTCTCTTCCTCCAGCATATTATGTCATATACTTAAGGGAAGAGAAGTCAAGTTAATATCAATGGGAAAACTCAAGTATTCAAGTACTCTAGACACAACAAACAAGAGTAATAGCAAAGTCCCATACAAGGTCAAAATTATTGATAACAAAAATCAGGATCAACTAATAGTCAATACAGCTTTAGATCCCCCTTAGCATGTGGTTTTATCAACACTTCCTCGATATGCATTTACCAATTTACCAGTTTCTCTAGCTAGAATTCTATAGCAGTTATTGGAATGCAACATCATCACTCTCCCACCTATTCAAGAAGTAAATCTAGAAAAGCCTCTTCCATGGGGATATGATCAACATGCATTTTGAGATTTTCATAGTGAACTAAACCACACCACAAATAGATGAATTATTTTGTGAAATAAGATATAGGACTTGATAGATGATAATATACTTGATCAGGGCACTTCAATTGAGCCTCCAAAGACAAGGCCAACACAAGATAAAGATTTGAAAATATTTTTAGATCCATTTCCATATCATTAAAAATAAGAAAAAGAGGACACATCAGATGTTCATCATACATACCATACACATCCTCCACCAGTTACATACCAGACACCTTCAATTGAGGCACATCCTTTGAGAGGTATGATAGGTGTGTGTGAGTCTAGAGTTCTAGCTAGGCCTTCGATATCTTTTTTAGATAAAGAGATTATGGAGGATGATATAATTTACAACACACTTTTTATCAGAACACATATCCTTAATCAGAATATCAATAATGTACTCATTGACAATGGTTCCAGTCTTAATATGTGCAAATTCACACTACTATAGAATTGGGGTTATTTATGGTAGGATATCACTCTGATCAATATAGTTATCAGTTGTTTTAGTGGGAATATTTAGAGTTTATTAGGTGAGATAGTAATTCCACTATAGATTGGTCCTACACTTATGGCCACACCATTCACTATCATTCCTAGTGTAGGAGTTTTTAACATACTACTTGGTTGACCATGGATTTAAAAACTCAAGGTAGTACCTTCTATAGTTAAAAAATGCATGAAGTTCATTCATTCTAATAAAGTTATTATAGTCGATGGATTTCATTATGAGTCACCACTCCCCACTTTAGAGCCATCTACCAGCTTCCAGTCACCAAATCTAGTTCTTCCACTAGTTTTAGCTTCTCCTTCAGCTTCTATTCTAGTTCCACTTCAGGTTTAGCCATAGTTACAACATCTATCACCATTACAGAGGGTTCATACACCCCCATAGCTTCAAGATTCTAGAAGGATTTTAGTGATAGTATTCACACCTAGAGAAGTTACACTGAGATCTCATATAGCTACACAAAGAGAACCTATTCACAGAGCTTCTTCTCTTACTTTTAGATGGGTCCCTAAGAGCCCTAAAATTGCATCCACTTCTTAGAGTCAAATGGGGAACCCAAATTCAATTTCCAATTTAGATATTTTAGATCAGTTACAATGTACACACATTTTAACTTCATAATCTCAGTCATACACTCATGCCTCATGATCATGCATGATTCAATTATTTGACACAAGACACCAAGATAGGGAGTCTCACTTGAGACTCATCAGTTAGTATCATTTATTCTTAGTGCTTCCTATACATATTCTAAGTATTTTCAAAAACATATATATATATATATAAAAATAATATAACACTTCAAAATACAAAAACATTCAAAAATACCAAAAACATATTTTTGATTGTATTCATCATCCATGCTCAACATCACTAATATAATGATAGGACTTACATTTGATAATTCATGCTATTGTATGTCAATTTTTTACATTACCATTCTTCACTTGATCTTTTTTGAGTGTGTGCAGTGACATCAGCTATTTGATTGCTTCATTTTACCCATAGAGGGGGCATTCCTACTTCTACATTCGAGACATACATTGTTATGCACACCCATTAGGGGCATATTATACATGACTACACCATCCATGTTTTGTCATTTCTACACCACATAATTTGAGTTATCATACTAATGTACATTACTTTATAGCTTACATAGAATATTATATCGACATCTCACTAGTATCTAGCACTTGTGTATTTCTTAGCATATACTTAGTCTTGTACTACACATGTTTTACATACTTTCACATTTGATTTGATCAATTAGATGTGATTGTATATTTTCATATATTACATGATTTATATACTTGTTTATCATAGCTTGTGTGATTGCATTTTTAATTATAGCTTGTCTCTTGCTTGTGCCTTAGGATATTTGCCAATGTCCTTTACTTCTTTTTCATGTGTGTGCCTTAGGACATTTGCCAATGTCCTTTGTTTGTACTCCTCTATGTGCCTTTGGAATATGTGCTAAATTTTCTTATTTCACTTGTATGTGTATGTGTAATTTGAACATGACTTCCATTATTGTTTCTAATTTGAGTTACATGTGCCCATGTCCCTTGTTTGTATGGCCCCTTGGCCTAACTAGTATGCTTCTTGTTTGTTTCTTATTTGCTTGGTGCTTGTTTCTTGTCAAATATATGTAATTCCATGATCCATGTCATGCATTTTATTTGATTTCTTGGATGCCATGATGGACATCATGCTCCATCACTCCAACTAACAACTAACAATTAACATTTCCATTTCCAGTTCAGTACATTGTGCATGCTTCCACATTATTATATCTATCTAGGCATACCCCTGTTGATCTAAAAATATATATAAATACAAACATTTCTATATCTTGAAATATATTTTTAAACATCAAATTTTATATCATATATTTTTTAGATTAACACACTTGTAGAAATCTTTTCTTCTGAGGGCAGTCATTGCAAGTTCATCATTCCTACACTCAAAAGAAGGGGAATTAAATAGGGGATTTATTACAGAGATAAAACATACTATAAATTGAAACAATAACTTTCAAAATAGTCAGCATAGAATCTAGAGGGCAAACTGGTCAAATCAGAGCAAAAAATCAAGAATATTCTCAGATTAGTAGTTAGTTTTCACACTGGATAGTAGCACCAAAAATGGACATTAGCACTAGAAATGGATAATAGGTCCATAAATCGATAGAATCAATAAAAATGGATAGTAGTGCCAAAAAATAGGGGTGTCCATAGTTTTGTTCTCCTATCCAGGTAGAAAAACACTTAGGGTTTCTAAAAATAGGCAAAAAGTTTAGTTTAGAGACATTTTTTGCACTTTCAGATCCTTCAAATCTAGCTATTTCAGCATAGTTTTCTCAGATACAAGGGGTTATCATACACAATATGATGTTTCTCCCTTTTAGTGTAGATTATAAATTTGGCATAACTTCCAGATCAGAATCTATGTTATAGACATCAGTGATTGGGGGCAATGTGTGTGGCACATTGATCTTCTTTTTTAAAGTTTAGTTTATTCCAAGAATTCTTAATAGTTGCATGCCTTACTCCATATATAGGTGGTTGGAATCATATTCAAGTTAAACTTTCATATAATTTTAGATTTTTGAGTACTTTATTTGGCTTTCATATAATCTTGGTACATCAATTTTAGAGTGGTTTTCATACAAGCCTAATCTCTATCTTTTGAAATGGCCAAGAGTGGCCTAGTTTCCAACACACATTCAACTATTCATGCCATAGTGTCATATTTATAGCACATTCATGGGCTCAATAAGACATATATTATCACATATATTCTATACTAGTATCACTTCATAGCTTCACTTCATGGGGTAATGATGTAACTAAAGGGCCATCCTTTACATTCTTGAGCCACTTATTCAAAAGGATTGGACATACAATCCATACATCGATTAACACATACATGATTCATTAACTTTACTTAGTCAATGATGATGGAGCCAAAGGTCAAACCTTTGTATTCTTGAGACACATTCTAGGGAATTGAGCACTCAGCTCTATTCATGATATTACTCTTAATTTAACACATACTCATCACAATAGGTTTTGTATTGGTTCATGTACCCAGTGAGGTATATTCATTTCTCCCTTCCTTTACTCAAATTTTATACATTCTTATTTTAGATATGGAATGTATAGTAATAACTGATCCACTTCATATTTTTATTTATAGATTCACACATCACAACATGCTCTCTCTATGTACATCCAACATCACACAACTTCATGATTTTTTATCTTACAGGTAAGTTTAGGTATGCTTTCTATTTTTCCTTTATCCTAGTATTTCACTTTGATACATCACTAGAATAAAGGCGGGGAATGTAATCACATAAAGTGCAAAATTGGATGATTTAGGCATGGCTAATAGCACATAACCTATAGGTCCTCTTTTTTTCTCACTCAACCCTTCTTAGCTAGACTTTCATTGATTCCCAATCATCCATAGCTTCCCAAACTTAGTTTTTAGAGACCCAAGTAGAAATTTTAGACCCAAATCCATCCCCCCAAGTCTCATCCTCCTAGGATAATAGTGCTCAACTTGGACAAGAGTGCTAGAATTTAGGGGTGTCCTATTTTTAGCACTATTATCCAAGTTCACTTTATCCTCAAATAGTTAGATTTTATTGATTCCTTATCTTTTCTCCTATCAGCCTACTACAAGCTCATCTAACCCATGATCATCAATTTCCCTATAAAATTCCATTTAATATCCATTTAGAAGGGTTGACACTCATTCATAAGAAATAATTAAGAATACAATCAAATATACTCAAGCACTCTTTCTTATTCTCTACATATAGCCTTCCAAGACCAATTCAAGCCTATTAAAGCACTCATACTAGTCTCTAGTCATCTAAAGTATATTCTAGTTTTGCATCTAGTTGCATACATCACATAATTGCACCAAGCACTTCAAATGGGAAAACTACATTAGCTTTATCCCTCTTCAAAGTATTGGTATGTAGGTAGTGTGCCCACACATGAGATGTGAAGTGTATCCATCATATCCTTTACACACTAACCCCTCCTCTCTTTCCCAAATTTTCTACTCAAGTTTAAGTACCAAGAGCTCCTAAGGGTTTCAAAGATTGAATCAGACACACAATGATCTCCACACAGACCTAGGCTTTTATATTTCACTACTAGGGTGTCACAATCCTACCAAATAGAGCCCAAAAAAGCTAGACCACCAATAAAATAGCATTGAAAGTGGACAACACACTAGAAGTAGACAATAGTGATAAAAATTGGACTATAGTTCCAAGTAACAAGGTGCCATAAGTTTGACGCTTCTATCCAATCCATAAATAAAGCTCTGGGTCCTACTTACGATAGTCTACCATCCTTGCACAACCATTTCTAGATCTTGAATCATCCATTTCAACCCAGATAAGCTAAGTTTGATTTCTTTACACTTCTTACTATTTTAAAAAAAGGTAAAATACATATTTATTTACACAAATTAGTTGGCTAATTGAGACACGTTAATTACTAATTTACATTTGTTCAAACCTTTATTTACTTAGGAATTAAACACCTAATTCCCAAAAAGAATAAAATAAGAAGCATAGTTTCTATCAGAGCCTTCCCTTGTATTTCTTACTTGTTTTTACAACTAAATAAATTCAATGCTCAATTTTTGGACTATTTCTAATATCAAGTCATTTATATTTTTTGGTGCCTCAGGCTCATGAATTAGAACATTATTACTGGTTATGGGCCTTAGATTTCTATGATATTGTGGATGAAATCCACTAGCAGTGTTATTCAGGAACTCTAGGTTTTGGCCAAGATATGTATGACTCAAGGTAAAATGGTTCTAAACTAGTGTTAATTTAGGTATACTATGATTGATACTCTAGATGGGCCAATTTGAATTGACATTAGGCATGGAATATGCCATTTGACCCTGAGGCTGCATTTGGTCATTAATGATCATAACTTCAGAGTAATCTTGGGTCAATATGTTTATGATTAGAAGAGACATTTTTAGGAACATGGAGGTTATGGGATCTATAACATGCTCATAAATTTCTAAGGCTAAAACCTCATTGGGACTGTAAGGGGCTATAGTTCTACTGAACATTTTTTGGAACTGTATGTTATATGTTCTAATGGTTTCATTAACATCCCTTTTAATTATGGTTAACTACTGATATAAGACATAGGGACTAATAATTTTTCTAAATTGATCAATGAAAACATTGTTAAATTCATTCCAATTAGTAATGTCTTTCTCAGGTAGGTTGAGAAACCATTCATATACAACATCTTTGAAAGTAAATGGGAATAATATATATGCTACATCTTCATAAAATATATTTAATAATATCAAAATTACCTTAAATGACTTAATATTCCATTCAATAGTGACAACATTATTATGACTAAAAGAAGGTTTTAGGACTTCAAGGAAGATCATGTACTATACCTAACATGTTGATTAAAGAACCACCTAGCCAAGCCATACCTTAAACACATGATTACCTTAAATTGGTGAAGTGTTTAAGACCTTGGGAATTTAGCTCACCTAAAACTTCACTTGGGAATTCTAGCTTGTGAAATCAAAACCTATTTAAAATATGATGCATCAAACTGATCTTTGTAAAGTACAATGATTAAGTTTGCACGTTAAGCCAATTTTACACAACTACATGTAAAACATGATTATATCTAATTAAATAAGTTTAAAGATAAATCTAAAATAATGAATGAAAGGTATATTTACATGTATAAACTTGAATAAATTCAAATTTGTAAATAACTAGTCAGTCTTTGTATAAAATTGTCGTTACTAACCTTAAACATGGGAAATACATAAAACATGAACTACCTTTGCATGAATATCTATGGATCTTCAAAGAATATTGATATTTGGATAAAGGAATCCCATAAATATATATATGGATCTTAAAGCCATAAATATAAATTTTATTTACACAATTATTTTCAAAGTAACATAAATATGCAAAGAACACACCAATCTTTGATCAAAATACACCAAAATGAGCAAAGATTCTCCAAATATCAAAAATATAACTAGGCCCTCCTTCTAGTGCTAATGAAGCTCCTTATATTGATGCCTAAATGTGTACCATAGGTGCCTAGAGTGTTTATAAACACTTCTCATTTTATAATTCTATAAATTTAGTACATGAGTTATGGGTTGTGATAATCCTGTTATCTATTGGTGGAATAGAGGCAGAATAAGTGACTGTTTCACAATATTTATATTATTTGGTGGTTGGGAGCCAAAGTGGCCAAATAGAATATCTATGTAAAATATGTAGTTCACTATGATAATAATATTTAATTATGATCAAAAACTAATCTAAGATGGATATTTACAATGACCATTAAAATAAGGTGATCCAGTTTTTAAAAAAAGTAAAAAGAAGGGTAGGGCAGAAAGAAAAGATGTTTCTAGTCTTTGTTACATACATTATGACAAAGTTAAAATATCATTTGACATGTATTTAACAAAAGTATGAAGTAAAAAATATTAATCCCAAATCATAACATACATCAAGTAAACTTCTAAGGAAGGTATGAAATTATGCAAATAAGAACTAGGCTTACTTTAAAGAGTCACTCCTAAAAGAAAACAACATTAGTCTAAATACAAAATAAGTGTAAAAAATGAAATAAACTTGAGATATTTCAACTAATTTATAAATGACACAAATTATAAAATTTTCATCCAAGATACACATCTATAATCCATAAGAACCATTCAAATTTGAAATTGAAAATAGAAAACTAAGAGAGAAACCATATAACACTTTACACAAGCAAATATTGGGCAATCTTTGTAGAATTCATTGCTTATATTAATTGCTTAATGTTTATAAATTAATTTGGTACTAAGAGTTCCCCCCTTTTTACAAATGATAATGTTCTTTTTGTAGGATGCAAAGAAGCATGCCGATCAGTCCTAATCCAATTACATTTATACAAATGTAGGGATAGGTGTCTTTTTTGTTACATTCTAGAACAAATGATTTTTTCCTTTTAATCAACTAGCCTATAGACAACATGATCTTACAAATTGCACATGTTCATATAAAATAATATCTTATTTCAAGATATTATTTAATGTTGGCTACAATAGGAATATTCCTATTTCACCTAAATTAGGACCTACTAGCTACTACAAGATCTTTATGGTCCCTTGATGCTCTTGGCCTAGTATAGACATGGTCCCATCTTCAAGTTGTAAATATTTTTAAAACTTCTCACTAATGGATAATAGCTTGACAACTTTACACAAATGACAATTCAAGTTCTGCTTTGTATTAACAGGTTCATAGGGTCTCTGATTTGGCCCATTGTATCCATGTATCTTTGATGTGGTAATTCCATGATGTCTTAGGTCATTCTATTCATCAGTTTCCAAAAATGACCATTGACTTTTAAAATTTGGATCCATGCATCTATATTAAAATTTATGTTTGTGTGTCCATCATTTGACGTCTATAGTAATGTCTTTGATGGTTTTGTGATCATCAATTTTAAACACATCTAGGGGACCAATTAATATGTTAATTTTAACATCCTTATAGCAGTCATTTGACATCATATAAATATATTTAATGGTAACATAATTGTCAATTTTTAACACATGATTGAGGCTCTTTGTTATGTTAATAATGATGTCTACATGGGTGTCATTTGGCATCTATGGGAATGCCATTGACAATCATGTGACCATCAATTTTAAACATGTGATCAAGACTAGTTACTATCTTAAATTTTATTTCTATGTGACCATCATTTGATGTTTTCATGGACATAATTTATGAGTGTGTGACTATCAAATTTAAGTTCATATTCGAGACTACCTGCCAAGCTTTCCACTTGTCATTTTTTGGTTCTCTTTGTTCTTGCATGTGCCACACATCGACTACTTAGTGCTTCTATTATTTAAACTAGGGGTTCAATGTTATGCCACTTGGTAGTCTTATGAGAGCTCAGATATTCATTGAAAGGTCTAAATTTATCTCATTCCATTTGATCTTGGTCCTTCATTTAAATGCAAGTCATTGATCCTACATAGAAGAATAAAATTTAAGCTTGAGACTTAGGATAAAAAGATTAAGCTAAGTTATAAACATAATATATGGGACCCCACAAATAATTAAAGGGACCAAACATAATGATTTTAACCTAAGCCTTTTAAGTTAGGCTAAACATAAAAAATACCATGCAGAGTATGACTTAGAATAAGGTTTTAACCTAAAGTTTCATTGTCTAGATAAATACGATGAAACTTTATGATAAGGCCTTAGGATAAGTAATAAAAGTGACCTTGCATTTTCACTTGGTAGGGAATTTACCCAAGACAAAAGTATCGAAGGGAAATTCTCATGGGGGTAAAGACACTTTCAAAATTTTGAAGGATAATTAAGGAAGGAAAAGGACCATTTCAAATAGCCCAAAGGGTAATCTCGTAGGGAAAATGTCCTTTTTGAAACTTTTGAAGGTGTCTAGAAGACAAATTGCCCCTTAAAAAAATATCAAAGGGTAAGTCTGAAGATAAGGTTCCCCCTACAAAAATCCCAAAAGGCATTTTAAAAAAGCTGAAGGATCATTTCAAAGAAACCAAAGGGAATTTTTTTAGGGGAATTAGCTCAAACAAAATATTCAATACATTTCCCCTGAAGAGAAAATTTTGTTAGACAAAATGTCCAAATTAAATGGACAATTGAAAATAAAAGTCTTGAAAAGGAAGATCTGTCAGTTAAATTGTTTGAAAGAAATCCTAGACAAAAATCCTGAAGGATAATTGGCTTAAACAAAAGGTCTAAAAGAAAACTAGCCTAAACATAAAGTCTAAAGGATATGTTCTAAGAGCTTGAAGGATCATTTTAGAAAACCTAAAGGGTATATTCCCTTTTAAAAAATACCAAAGGATAAGCTTTGACAAAAAATTTGGGACAAAAGTTTGCAAACACTTGGAAAAAGTATCTAAAACATAAACCCCCAAAGGGTAATTCTTTTAGAACAAAGCTCTGAAGGAAAAGCCAAAAAAGACATACCCAAAAGGAAGAAACATATAAAAAAGAACCTGTCAAATAATAGAAATGCCAAAAGGGGTATTCAAGACATAAAAATGGACTAAGCATGGATATTATACTAAGGTTTGGTTGTGTTGAAAAACATGACCAAGCCTTAGGACAAAGAATTAAACAAAGTCCATGGTGTTTAAATTATTCTTACTTAAAATTAAAATAAAATCTCCCACCAATTCTAAATTTGAAATAAAAGGTCAAGGAAAAAAATTAGGCTAGGTTTTATAAAATATGAATCAATTATAGACCAAGGCTTGTTAAAAAAATCAATCAAACATTGAAGCACAAAAACCCTAAGCATGTTCATTCTTAGGGCTCCATTAAACCTGTAACCTAAAACACATATATTCAATGTTAGCACCTTAGATAAGATTAAAGAAGAACCATGAAAAAATAAGTCAACCAAACCATGGTATGGATGATCTTTAGATAAAAATAATGTGCAAACATGATAGTGACACTCTGATCAAGTGGATTTTTAATTTTAGGGTACAAATTCACACAATTTGACACATAGGTCCCCATTTTTTAGAGATGGGGGTATGTTGACCTCAACAAGTTCTAGATGCCAAACTTAGAATTTAGTTTAATTTAATTTTGCAGAGGTCTAACCATAAATTCATTGACATAGAATCTAACATAAATGAGCCTTGTTCTTGCTTTACTAACTGCATCAAAGGCAATGAGTTTCTAAAATGTCTTTTATATTCTTATAATTATCTCTTCCTCCCAATATTTGAGTGGGTATCTAAGTAATAGATGATATTTATTGATGAGTGTGGATAATGAGTAGCTAATGTGGACCTTAGGGTATTACAGATGATATTTATGGATTATATAGCACCTTAGTCTTGTACACTTGGAAAACCTAGACTTTGGTTGTTCCTCTCAATTTTAGACCTTTTCCTGCTAATGTAAGTCTCATATTTTCTAGATATATTATTCCCTTTGGCCTATTTATTAGTATGAATAGTCTTATGTTGATGACCCAAGCCTTATATGTTTCCCATAAATCTTAAATTTTACTTATCTTCCACTCTTGCAAGTTTTGACCTTGTACCTACTTTCATGCTCCTTGGACACTAACATCCAAGATAGACTCTAGTGTCTTGACCTAATGTAAGTGTCTAGTTCCTTAAAGTCATCTATATTTTAAATGAAACATATCCTAATGTTTAGCTTAAGTTTTTTAATGAAATTTACTTATTCAAAGGGATTGATATAAATATGAGATCAACCCTTATGCATTCCTCACCTACAAGCACCTAGAATAGACTAAGGTAACTAATCAAAACCATTAAATCAATCACTCAATAAAATAAAACTTTCCTATTTTCTCCTATTCTCATATTAGTCATAGGAATAGCACATACATAGGTCTGAAGTATCAAAAGAGTAACCCAAGAGCCTAATTCTCCAAGTTACAAGATAAGTTACTATTGTAATTGATTTGCACATATTACATGATTCACACATAATCCAACGTGTAGGGGATATCTACATAGCTTTGAGTCCCTCTTTAGAGTATTAGATATGTAGGAAACACTCATTGATAAAGGGTTTAGTGGGGCCAACTTGACACTATGTGCCCACTAACCCATTTTCCCCCAAGGTCATCATAAAGATGAATAATGAGGGTTTTGAAAATTCATGAGGAGCGATAGTCCATTACCTAGATATTAATGAACCATAGTGAATGAAAATCAAAACACAGAAGCATTTAGTTGGTTGTAATTTTTTTTAGTAGGTATTCCATATAAGACACTTACATCTAATCTAGATAATAGTGTAGATGCAATTGTCCTAGGTTGATGTTAGTGTCTATAGCTCTAGAAGTGTTAGATCCAAAATATGATGACTATTCAAAAATCATCTTCCATATTGAATTCTCCATGTTATAGACCCAACATTGTGCTAGCATTAAAACCAGTTAAGTATATTACTTCTTTTTCATTTCCATGTATAGCTTAGTTTTACTTTCTATATTTATCCTATTCTCAACATAATAATTTTTTTGTATGTTTAAATCTAAGTTTAGACATAATTAGCATGTCATATATCTAATTATCACCCTTATGCATTATCATTTTTATATTATTAACCTTGTATACTCTAAAATAGTATCCCCATCCATTTTAGGGTTAAACATTTGGTGAACGTAATTCGTATGGATGCAATTTTTTCATTCCTAGGGTTTTAAGCAAATTAAGCTTTTATATTGATTTAATTTTTAATTTCATACTGCTATTTTGCATGCAACCTAGGCATAACCCTTGATTTGGAGGTGTAACTATTAAACACATTGAGATTCCCCTCCCACCATCTAAGATGTCTCAAACCAATGATGGATCTCATACTTTGGATCATGATGATACCCATGTTGACAATGAAAAACATACTAATAGAGTTATCATAGAATAAGATTATAATAATGAAAACCATGAAACATATGAAAATGAATAAATAGACCATGATCAAGTGTAATCAATTACATTTTTCATGAGTGTATTCGACAAAACCTTGAATATATTGATGAGATCCTAAAAACTATAATGGAAATAAAAAGTTCAAAAACTATAGTTGAAACATCCTTCCCCTTGAACACATTAAAACATAATAAATCTATTAGGGGCACGTGTTATGTGTTTAAACCTTTATTTTATGAAACTAATATTTTCCACCTATCATGGAATTACCAATTGTTTCAAAATAAATACTAGTTTCAATTCCTATTAATACTCAAAACATGTTTACATCCCCTTTTATGACTACTCAAATTATTGATCTAAATCCCACTGGGTCTATATTTCAAACACTCCTTCAAGTTATAAAGACCTTGAAGGACAAGGTTACAAACATTGAACAAAATGATTTAAAATCTCCTCATGTTTTTAATTTAGAATATGTGTTGCATAACCCTCTTGCACTTGAAATATATTTTCACCCTTTTCAAAATATTTTTGTTGTACCTAAGTTTCCATTTTATGATGGAAAAAGTGATCTTAAACAACTCCTTTGATCCTTTTATATGGCATGCCTTGATTATGCCTCTAATGATAAAATTTTAACCAAATTATTTACAACAAACCTGAAAGACTATGCTTTGAGATGGTTTTATGATTTACCTCTCAAATCCATGAAATCATTCAAACCTATTGCAGATCAATTTTTAGCACACTTCTCCATTAATATTTCTAAAAAAGTTTCCTATGCTCAAATTGCCAAAATCAAACAAGGAACCAATGAACCTATCACTGATTATGTCTTGAGATATAAGACAATGTTAACTAAAATGACCAATCCTATGGTAGATAAGGAGTTGAAATACATATTCAAACAAAGTTTACTTGTTATTTTACATGAGTCCATTATTTTCAATAAGTTAAAATATTTCAATGACTTATGCCATGTTGTATGAGACTATGAAATGAAGCTTATTTCATTGAATAAGCTCAAGTAGAAATCACACCAGCTGCATATACATCTATTATGAAATTTAAAATCAAATCAAGTTATAATGTAAAACATCTTGAGCCTAAAAAGGAAAAAACCACCATGGTTAACACAATTTCACAATAGCCTAATTAGCTTATTTTATCCAATGCACCAAGGAGACAATTCTCCCATTTACTTGAGTCCCCAGATTCATTACTCCCATGGTTACTAGAGTGTTATCTTATATCTCTCCCTCATCCTATCAAGGTTTATATGAGTTGAAATATACCCAAAGGATATGATGTGAATGTTTATTATGATTATCATTAAGGACTAAGGCATTCTACAACCAAATGATTTACCTTAAAACACAAGAGCCAATAACCAAAATATTGCATGTTACGATCCTCCAAAGAAATCAGGATCATAACCTAGTGATCACCATAAATAAAAAATATTTAACAATCCTTTACAAGACCATTATAAGAAGGAACCAGAAGTGCAAATGGCATATAATGCACATCCTCCTCCATCACATTATGGACACCCACTAGATGGGATTATTGATACTTACACATGCCATATACCTCATATGGTTAATATAGCCTCTATTACTTTCAATGACAATGAGATTAAGGACAATGAATATCATATTCATTTAAGCATACCTTGATAAGCACCTTATATGTAGTGTTATTATTGATAATGTTATAAGCAATAGTTTTTACACCATGACATTACTTACACACTTGGGTTATACTCATCATGATTTGCATCATGCTACTAGATCAATTAGAGAATTTGATGGGACCTCCCATAAGGTTATTGTAAATATTTACCTACCTTTATACGTTAGTCCTACACATGTGGTTATTATATTTTTAGTTATATCTTACATAGGTATCTTTGATATGTTATTGGGAAGACCTTGGATCCATACTCTTTAATCAATACCTTCTATAGTTCATGGGTATGTTAAATAGATTCATGTCAATAAAATAGTCAAAATCATCATAATTCCATATGATCATCCTCTTGAACATGAAAAACATATACCCAGACATATAATTACCAAGCTTATTAAGGTTAATTCAATTCAAAAGGGTAAGAAATAGGCAATACCCTTTACTAGGTGGCCATTACTTGAGAATCCATTACATCAGAGACATATAATGTATTCCATGGAATCCACATCTACTATGCACCATGTTTAGATATCTAGAGCACCTAAACATGTTTTTAATATTATAAATCCAAAGAAACCATAGATCATTCAATGATGGGTTCCAAAAACCCATACTCATATTACTCCTACTAGTGCTTCATAACCACATAGTCTTATTTTACTTATGTAAATCATCACTTATACTATTATGATAGATATTGAACCTATACATGTTCCTCATCACCATCACATTATTATTACACTAGGTTCAAAATGGGGAGATATATATGATCATCTATTGGATGGCATCATAGGATGATCTTTCCTTTTCAAATATTACAAAAATACCAAAAGAAATAAAAACATTCAAAAATCAAAAATTATGTTTGACACCTACATGTTCTATTGGCTCCTTGACATCTATGTGTTAGTTTCATGTTGATGAATTGAATATTCAATTACTCCTACATACACAAGTGTGTCACACTTCTACTTGAGTTTGATATAGACATACAAAGGTAAATGATTTATTCCTATTTCAGATATTGGGATTTCCCTTTACACATGTCATGAATATATTGGGGGCATTCACTTATTTGATATATATACACACATGTTATATGGTTATATGATCACATTTAATTATCATGGTTGAGCTTACATATATACTTACACATGCCTTTATCCATAATTATATCATACAAAGGGTACTTGATATGGTATACACTTAAAATTATTTCCTAACACCTTGGATACATGGGCTACTATGACATGTTTATGTTTGTTTCTTATGATTTACTTTATGCACTTCCTTGAGTGTCTTGTTTTGATATTGTATTCTTTGTTCAAGTGTTTGAATATTATCCTTTTCTTGTGGATCTTGTGCCTATGTATACTTTCTTTGAAATTTAAATATGTGATTATTTGTTATATAGACATTTGAATATGTCATCCTTGATTTTTTGGGCATTCAAATAGGTCATGTCACTTAGATTGTGTAGAATTTTAACATGCCCCTTATTTGTGGTCTCCATGTACCATTATATTTTAACTTATTTTTTAGTGTTGTGTGTGTGTGTGTTTGGTTTACTTATTGAGCTTGTTATGTTACTATCTAGACATTTCCATGACCCTTATAATGCATATTAAGCCTTCATATGATCACATTTTTCTATGTGTTTAAATAATATATCTACCTTGAAATGTTCCTTCCATATGATACATGGTTCCATTCATATATCATATAGTTGTCTTATAATTTTGAGGTGAGGTCAACTAGTTCATATATTTTTCTCACCTAAAATGTGGGAATATTAGTGAGGGAATGTAATATAGGAATGTTTTCCACACATTCATAGTTTTTATATTTATTTGGGGCATGTCATATATGAATTGATTCCACACATTCACGTTTTTTAGATTTAGTGGGGGTATGCTTTGGAAGCATATTCTACACACTTATTCAGTATTCAACATCTCCATATTATAGTGGGTGCATGTTTTGGAAACATGTTCTCCACATTGGTAATTATATCTATTTTTATATTTCTCCATATATAGTGGGGTCATGATTTGGAAGCATGTTCTCCACATTTATATAGTTTTTGAATTGGCCAAATCACATAGTTTTTGTAGTTATGGTAAAATAATATATATTGGTACCATTATTATACAAATTTTCATCATGATACATATATAAGGTGCATATTATATTAAATTTGTGCCTAATATTTCAAAATCCAAATCAATTTCAAAATCCAAAACTCTTTTATGTACTAATACCCTAGTCAAACTTTTATAGACTTTATTGAGATAGTCTACTACTTTTGTTGGTTCACTTTTTGGTATGGATAAGGAGATTAAATAACTCAATATCACCTATTTTTTAGGTTTTAATTGATTATATCATCCAAACTCATCAAGTTATAAGTATCATTGGGTTGCATTATTGAGCTAATCTCGACATCTAGGGGTAACTCATCTTTACTCCAAGGTTGAGGGCATAAGCCTTCCATTATCTCTCTTTCTATCTATATCACCTTAAATATATGCACTTTCAATAATTATATATATTTTTATTAATCTCAATTTTAAATCCTTATAATGATACATATTTTTCAAATCAACTTTCTAATAGGCAAGGTGGTTACATCGATACATAGATGTACTCATAAACTTTGCTCTTTCAATTTCAATCTATTTCAAGTACTTTAAATTATAGATTATATAATATAACATGCTCCATATTATAGTTAAATCACCAAAAAACACTCGATTTAGGCACATTCAAAGACAAGGTGTGTTATACACACCTAGGTATGCATTCCTTTCCCACAAAGTAGTAATTTCATTACTAGATTAAAGGGGGCAAATTTAGACAATATATATGGATTATATAGAACATTAGTCTTGTACACTTGGCCTATATATTAGTCTGACTAGTCTTATTTAGTTGACCTAGGTCTTATATCTTATCCAAAATACTTAAAATGTATTTATCTTTCACTTCTACAAGTTCTAAGCCTGTACATGCTTTCCTACTCCCTAGACACTAATGTTTGAGATAGACACTAGTGTTGATGCAATTATCTTGACTCGATATAGATGTCTAGTGCCCTAAAGTCATCCATTTTGTAAATGAAATGTATCCTAATGGTCATCCTAAGTTTTTTAATGTAAGTTACTTATCAAAAAGAATTGATATAAATATAAGATCAACCCTCATTGATTCCTTACCTATAAGCTCCTAGCATAGAACAAAACAACCTATAAAAAACATTCAATCAAGTACTTAATTAAAAAAAATCCTATTTTCTCCTATTCTCATATAATTCATAGGAACAACACATACATACATCTTAAGTACTGAAGGAGTATCCCAAGATCCTGATTTTCCAAGTTATAAGTTAGGTCATTATTGCACTTACTTTACACATATTGCATGATTCACACATAAGATAACACATAGAAGATAACTAAATCAGTATAAGGCCCTCTTTATATCCTTATCTATATAGGAAATTCTCACTAACATATGGGTCTTTGGGGTCAACTTGACACCATGTGCCCACTAACCCATTTTCCCCCAAGGTCATCATGAAGATGAATAACTAGGGTTTTAAAAATTCATTAGGAGTGATAGTCCATGACCCAAATCTAAATATACTAGATTAAAGGTGAAGCAAAACTTAAAATCATCCAATTGGTCATATCCTTTTATAGTAGCCATTCCTTATAGGACATTTGCATCGAACCTAGATAGTAGCATCAATACAACCATCCCAGGCTAAAAATATTGTTCAAAGCTCTAAACACATCAAATTTAAAATATAATGAATATTCTAGAATCATGTTCCAACCCAATTTCTACTTGATCTAGATCCATCACTATGTTATCATTAGAAACATCTAAGTATATTACTTTTTTATAATTTCTATACATATATTATTTATAATTTCTATATTTAGTCTATTCTCAGCATAAAAAATTTAGTGTATATTTATATCTGAGTTTAGCACCTACTTGGTCTATTATAGATCTGATTATCACCATTTTTCATTATAATTTATATATTATTAACCTTATATAATCCAAAATAAGATCCCCATCCATTTTTAGGGATAAATAGGTGTCTAAAAAGCCATGGTGTGCTCGAAGTCCACTAAACATGAGCTTAGAGCATGGTCATGGGATATAAGAACATAAAATATACCCAAATCACATATATATGCATCTAATAATATATGGATAAAATGATCTTACTCTCTCACATTTTTAGTATAGATGAAAAGATGACAAAAAGTATGCACTGAAAAAAATTACATTGAAAAACACTTACGTATGTAAAAGCTATGGTATATGCAATCTATTTAGTAATCGATATTTTAAGGTGTCTCATGAGTTATTCCTAATGAAATATTAAATATAATTCCAAATTTTTATTCCTCTTGAAAACATATATAATTTCAAAAAAATGGCACTCAATCACGAGTTTAGATGACTGAGTTAAAAGCTCAATAAGTAACATGTTTTGAGCAAGTGGTAGTGAATCATGCATATTTAAGAGATAGTGCTAGGTATCACCTAAGATATGACTCATGGGATAAAATTTATTCTTCCAATGTTTATATTTAAAAATGAACACTTCTAAAAACAACGACACTCTAAACTAAGTTTGTATGATGAAGTTATGTGTATTTCAAGTTTGATTTTTTTTTTGCTTTCTTTTTACCTTTTTAATTTTTAATTTTTAATTTTTAATTTTTAATTTTTAATTTTTAATTTTTAATTTTTAATTTTTAATTTTTAATTTTTAATTTTTAATTTTTAATTTTTAATTTTTAATTTTTAATTTTTAAGTTTTAATTTTTAATTTTTAAAATAATTAAATAATAATTTATTAAAAAAATGAGAAACCTATAAAAAATTATTATGCAAAAATTAAATGAGAAGACTCCAACATTGATATTTTTTTATTCAAAAGCCTATTTTAGGTTAAATTAAAGTTTAAAAAAAAATTATTAGATATTATGAAAATGATGATAAGGTCATATATTTCAAATAAATCTAAAATCTACACATCTTAAAAGAGTTATTTCAATGTGGTAATCAGTGTAGTAGTTGTTCCAAAAGCTCAAAATTCATAACATTTTCTTTAGGAGATTGTTTCAACTAAATAAAAGGTCCAAAATTAATTTATTAGTCATTATGTATATTATTGTTTGATGTAAAATTACTTTAAAAATTATAAATTTGAAAACAAATCTTCAATTTGTTAATTAGTGGAACAATTATTCCAAAATCTCAAACTACACAACTTTTGCTCTATGAGTCAGTTTCAAGTGAAACAAGTTTGAGGCAATTTTTTTCAAATGTTCAAGACATGATGGTGTGGTTATATCCACTTTATGAATCTCCAAAATCTATATATTTGATAAATTTACTCAAATGTGGTAATCTATCCATAAGCTCAAATTGAATAAAAATGCATAGGTGAAGCTTGTACATAATCTATGATACCATGTTAGATTTTAGAATTTGTAAAATATAACTAAAAATATATGAAGATGTCACCCATAGTGCATGCATACAGTTATAAAAATAATGTAAATAAACACAAATATGTTAAGGTAGAATGACAAACAAATGTATTAATGAAAAAATGTGTGGAAAGTCAATGTGGACTCTTCATGGGAAGATTACAATAATAATGAAAATGGGCCAACCTTCACCCATACCCTAAAACATATTATATACATAATTATTTAGGTTTATGTTTTGGGATACATCTCTATATTCTATGGAATCTCATCAAATTATACAAAACCTAATTTTAGGATAAACATCAAAGAGATATTATTACTTAATAATAACATATAAATAAGTTATTATAAATAAATAATGGATAATGGTATGCACATAGGGTGTGATTTATCCATAAACAAGCATTTTAGAAGTGCAAATTAAATAATAAAAAAGTGTGTCATAATATACACTAACAATTTCATAATTCCCACTTTTGAAGTTTTTTTAAGTGATTCACACACAAGTAAAAAGACTCATAAAAATGTGCACACCATCTTCTGACATTTACATAAATCATGCACTTTTAGCACAAAAATATTTTTTTAAGTAGGATAAGATAACATATAAAAACTAAAAAAGTTATAAGTATGGTACACCTAAAGGTGACCATTTAGATTCATCATCCCCTTATCAATAAAATAATCTCTTTTGATAAAATGGTACCATTCTATTTTTGTGCATCTAAATGTCATATATTCAAATTCTTTTTTACATCAATCATTTAGATTACACTTCCTTCAAAGCTCATATAATCTACATGTTTCAAAAATAAAATGGAATCCACATTTAAAAATCCCAACATCTAGTGGGATAAAGAATTTACTCCTTACTTGTAGTCTTATTTAATTGACAAAAGTCTAATTACTTATGTTTCTTAAGGTACCCATTTTGCCTTTTTCCTCTTTTTTATAGCTAAAGATCCTACATCACAAATTGATTTATTAACTCAAGTTTCATATATCATATGGCCAATTCAAAAAAAAATCTCATTCTTTGTAAAATAGACCAAATGTTTATTGGTAATACTACTTTCTTAGATGTTTTGGGGATTGGAAATGTTGTGATAGATAAGAGTTAATTTCAAAAAGTATTATATGTTTCTAAACTTTCATAAAACCTTTTGTTCATTTATTAAATTACACATTTAGTAAAAGGAAAAATGATCAAGCTTTCACCACATGGTGTAGTTATTAAATATTTCAAATACCATTAAGTTAAAATAATTAGCACAGTTTTGGATTCATCCCAATTTTATAGTTTTGGCAGCTTTAGGCCTTCACCTTATTCCTTGTTTAAAAATTACAGGGCATACATGCCAATCGCTTATGCCTTATTCACTATCTTTTATTTGAATTCATTATAAAATGAATTTAATGATGGATACATTGATATTCCTCCACCAATCAATACAACAAATATATTATATGTAGTTACTCACATTAAACACTTTTTTGGAGCTCTTCTTGCATTCAATGCTCATGTTGATTAGAATCCACATCTAAAATAGTTAATGATCCATGACAACAAATCACATAAGTAAATTTCTCATTGGTACCTCTTTTTGGATTTTTTGATCCATAACAAAGAAATTTTAGTGACACAAATGGGCTCACATACTAAAATTTATAATTGCATGCAATTTTTCAACCATTATTCTCATGTTACAAGAGTTTTCTCTCTTCCCTTAACTTATTTTTGGCTTTATAATCTCATATCTCTATTAAAATTGAAGGAATAAGTCCTCACATGGTAATTTTATAATTATTCCTCCTTTTTTGAATCTCATATTTATGGTTAGGTTGTAGGAAGCAATCCTCAATGGGGGTGTTACGTGACTCCTCCTTTCCTCCTTTAACCAAGTACATCTTAAGGGGGGATGTTGGTGTATTAATTACTCCTAGACTATTGTATGGTTTAATATGAACTTTTAATATTTAATTATGAATGTGTATGGGCACCAATTACGTACACACATACCCATGTCTTATTATTATATGATATTATAAATTAATTTATTAACTTAATTAAATTATACTAATAATGAGAAAAACTTATTTTAATAAGAATTTTTTTGAAAGTAAACTACTCTATAAAACCATAACCCTAACCTTATTTATTATATATAAAAATATGAATAAGGTTAGAGTGCGAGATTAATCAGTGGATAAGAGAGTTACTTTTGTAAGACTAGCATATTACAAAAGGTTTTAATCTAAAGAGGTAGTCTTACTGCCTAAATAAATACGTCTCTTATCTTTAATAGTTTTCACTAATTTATTATATGCATTTACATGGGTGATATTCTTAAGGTTAAAATGAATATTTTTTAGTCCTTATAGATAACTTTAAAATTGATTGTATTAAAAAATTGTAGATTTTAGTGGTATCAATTTCACAAATGCATTTGGAATTGAGCTTGAGTTTAAAATTATTCTATGTTTTTAATAGTTTTATACTAATTTCATCCCATATGAGGAAGGTGGTGGCATGGTAAAAATATCAAGGAACTAAATATTAGTTCAAATATTTGTACTCAAATGTGATTATTTATTGTGTTTATCTAGTTTAGTTCAGGCTATAATTACCTCATTAATATCTTCACAGTTGCATTTTTATTCTATTTTATGGGATTTATATGCCAAGAAAAATTTTCATAAATATTCTAAGAAATGTTTAACATATGACAATTCAAGTTGTGTTATATCAAGGCTTGGTAGTGAGACAATTTTTGATAGTTTACAAGACAAACTGAGATTTGACAAAACCCATGAGGTGAACTAGATATTGACATCGATAAATAAAATTGATCATAAGTAGAGAAGAAATGATAAAAATTAAATCTCCCCTCCAAATAGGTGTTAAAAAACTTGTTTGTGTTATAACCAATTTAGAGTAAGTTATCAACAAATAAGAAGATTTATCAACTAATGATAAACATGATAAAGTGGCATGCACCTGTCATTTTTTTAACAAATCAATTTATGGAGTGTTTAATTTTAATGTACTTATGTTGTATTCATAGCACATTCCTTTTTATTACAGGTTTATGCCCCATTACATAAAAAAGGGTGAGGTTAAGGGAAATAATATACACTCCAAGGAGGCACCTAATAAGGTTGAGTCAAGTAATAATATTGTGTGTTTTTCACCTCATTTTAGAAAAGTTGATACTTTAAGTATATATAAAAATGCCATGAATAATATAACAAGAGGAAAATCAAGACCATAAGAGGCTTTAAGTAGAAACCAATGAAAGTAAAAATAATATGTAATGAGAGGAGTTATTATATTAATTTATCAATAAATTATATTGTATTAATTATTTTCAGTGGATATTTATGCTCCAAATACTTTTAGTTGTTATTTTAGTATATGATAGACCTTGAAAAATTATATGTTTTCAAATATATTTTTGTTTTTTGGTATAAATATTGATAATTGATTATCATAGTATATCGTGTATTTTATGTATTTTTAGTTTTTTCATACTCATTCAAAAAAAATTATTTGAATGTTTTCATAAAATATCTAAATAGTTATAAATGTCTGGTTTAATGCACACTTTTCAATATTTGGTTTCATATTTATAGTATGGTTTATGTTATACTAATAATTACTATTTTTTATTATTTAGTATTGTTATTGACTACATGAGACTAGGTTCTTACTCAAATTTAAATTATTTTAATATTATGTAAAATTGATTATCATGTAAGCAAGTCTAAGTACCATATAAAAATTTGAAATTTCTCACTATTAGAAATTAGCCAATATTTTTTTAATGAATTTTAGGTATGATTCATAGTTTAGAAATTATTGTTTTTGTTATTTGTTATGAATGCATTCTTTACTGCTCAATTGAAGTAGCTAGTTTTAAATCCGTATTTATAAGGTTTTTAAGTATTGTAGTGCAATTTTATTAGTGATTGTGATATGGTGTTTCATTCTTTTATAAGACATATCATTTACTCAATAAATCAAGTCTTTCTACCTATGTATGTGTCATGCTCTTATTAAAACTAGTCTTACTATCTATTAATGCTCTATATTGTATTCTTTAATTTTTGATTTTTTTAGAACTTGGTCCTATTCATTAAACACAAAGAATTTTATTTTTTATTTAAATCATTTTGAAATTCTTGAATTCTTTGTGAAGATTTATGAATTTTACTTGAGATACAAACTTCACAAGTATGAATGAATATTTTTTATGAATCTTACATCAAAAATTATTTTCTCAATAATTTATGATTTTTTTTCATAGTTTGGTTAAGAAACAACATTCAATAAATCAAGATAAAATTAAAGGTAACATGGTTATGAAAATATAATTTTTGTTTACTTTCCCAAACTGTATGCTAAAATAATAGTTTAATGTTATTTTACACAGTCAAATAGAATACTCTATAAAATAATATTTACATTTACGAGAATTCCATTAGCTTTTGTACAAAGAATATTTACACTTACTATTAGGAATTGATCAAAATTAAGTAAATTAATAATAATGAAAATATATTTTAAAGTCTCACAAAGTAATTGGAAGGTGAAATATCACACTTGATTTTTGGTTTTTCTATAATGAAGTTTAAAAGGACTTATAAAATAATGTATTTTATATTTTTTTACATGAATGAAATAATAAGTAAGAAATAAATAGGAGAGATTTATTTTCCCCATTATTTTTATTTTTATTTTTATTGAAGGTAAAATTAGGTTTTGATAAGACCCAACCCAAACAAAAAAACAAAATAGGCTAGATCTAGGACCAGATGAACAATAGAGCTTGAACAAAGCTAGAACAAGGAGCAAAAAAAAACATAAACAACCCAAACATAGTAAAGAAAAAACACAAAAATAGTAATGCTAAAAGAGAGGAATGATGATAGAGAGAAATTTAGTGATTACTCTTCCAATCCTAATAGGTCTTGGTCCATCCTTCAATGATTTTATTGAACTTATTTTCCATAGAGCAAGCTAGGTTATCTTCTTTATCATTTGTATCAATGCCTTTAAGATTCTTTTTGGGTCTGTCCTCACTGCAAAAAATGTGCTTGGTATTAAATAACATGGATATTCATTCCATACTTTACATTGCATTATTGATAATAATCTTGTTATGATTAATAAGTAGATTGATTTTGTAGTTGAGTTCATGATTTTCCCTTTTGAGCTTATTCAATTTGTTTATTAGGATATCAATCTAAGTGGTTGTCTCCACATGCTTCACCTTGGTTTATTAAAGACCATCATTCATGTTAATTTTGTTAACCTCCTTCTTAAGGCATGAGTGGTCCTTCATGAAACAAATAAGGAAGGATTTCTACAAATCCAACTCATCACCAATCTGATCTAATCTTTCTTATTTTTTAATGGCTTCCATAAGAGAGTCAAAATCTTATTGTGGGTAATTATTGTGGGGGTCATTCTATGGATATTATCACCAATGTTAACATTGTCAGTCCCATCCTTACTATTATGCCTTGGATCCTCCATCTGATGATGCACTTTAGAGTCATTATCTTCATGGGTGTATTTATATTTATTGCAGAGGCTAACCTAATTTTTATTCTTTCTAATACCAGTCTATTAAAGTCCTTTTTCCATCAAGACTACTGCTAGGTTTCTTCATATCATCAATATTTTTAAATTTGAAATTGATTCTTAGGGTTTTGTTCATAACATGCATAGGGGTGGGTTTTTTTATGATTAATGGTGATGGAGTGTAATGTATCATGATTGAGGGTATTAAATAACTTGTAGATAATGAAAATTATAGTTTGGTGAATCAACACCCCTTTCTTGCCTTTTTCACCTTCAAAATAAAGTTTTTGAGGGAGTGTAGTATATATAAGGGGAGAATAATAAGGATGTGATGGAAAAGATAATTTAAAATAGGAAAATGGTAATAATTCACAACCATGAAGCATTTATCAAGGGTTACATACCTCATAACTCGCTCCACCACTTCATTATAGGGTATAGGGAAGAACTCCCTCTTAAAATCCCCTTTGAATTCAATGAGATGTTCTTACCCAATAAGAAACTTAGTCTTATCCTAATCAAAATCCTTGTACAGTTTTATATACCTTGTGTCTTCAATATTGAGACCATTCACCTACAAAATGAGCCCCTTATTGATCTAAATAGAGATATTATATGTGTACCACTCTATTATCCCAACTCTTTGCAAACTACCTAGATAGATGCACATTAAAACCATATATACACTCAATGAATGTGGTTAAACCTCTAGTTTATTCTTGATCTTATCAGTAGACATTGGTTTGAACCTATTAATTCCTCCTTCCATCTCAAAATGTATGTTATGGATGGTTTTGAAAGTGATTTTGTTTAAAATCAAGGAGATGATTTTATTGGCCACTCTTGGAGAAGCTAATTTACTATCCCTAAATATTGTATTATTATGTTCCTTCTATATTCCACAAAGGAGATGAGGGAAGGCCAAGTGCCAAAGATATTTAAGTTCGTAGTTGATAAAAAGGGCCCGCCAAGTAAACTAGGCCTTAAGAATGGATGGGGGTTGAACCCACTAAATGTGAAATTTCTGATATAACAAACTCCAAATATTGAAATCAAAAAATGCATTTAAAGAAGATGTGTAAAGTGGATTAAAAATCATTTTCATAAAGAACACATTTGTTAACCATATATATTCCTCTTTTGTGAAGATTGTCCATGTAATAATCTTGTTATGTAAATAAAGCAACAAAAAATGTTAATTTTGGGAATAAGATTTTTATCCCAAGTATTGGCCAAAGGACTAATGATTGCATTATGTGGTATTAATTTCAATGATCTAAATTTAATGTGATAGTTTCCATTCACCAAGTCATTCCAGATAAGTTAATATTCCTTTTGAAGGTTAGTGATGTGGATGCCTTTGATGTGAATATTGAGGTCTGTGACCAAGGAGGAAATATGATCATTGGCATTTTCCACATGAATAATTTTTTAGATTTTTTTGCCTTAGATAATTTGAAAGTAGTCAGCCACCATTTCACCAAATTCATGTCTTACAAGAGGTCTAATTTGGTCCCAAGGCTCCAAATCATCCAAGGGGTAATATAAAAGCCAAGGATATTTACAAAATCTTATATTAAAGCCACTACCTAGTTTCCATTTGTAACATTTGAAGATATTATCCATCTTTTTAGAAAATAAGTTCTAAATGGGGGAGCCATTGATGAAGTAGTCTTTTGATAGGAAAGTGTTGGGTAGTCTATTATCAATATATTTGGCATAGAAAATGATAGACCATTAGTTCAGTTCCTTTATAAATCTCCAACACTACTTAGTAACTAAATCTTTATTCATATTTGAAAGGTTTCTTATACCTAATCCTCTAAATTACCTTGGGAAACACACCTTTTCCCAAGACACCAATGGGTATTTAAACTTGTCTTCCACCCCCATCCAAAGGAAACATTTTTAAATTCTATAAATATTTACTTGAACACTTTTAGGCATATTGAAAATAGACATGAGATATACAGGAAGACTTTTTAAAATGCTCTTGATTAACATAAGTTTCCTAGCTTGAGAAAGAATGGCACCTTTCCATCCTAACATCTTATTTTAAAATCTCTTAGTAAGTGGGTTCCATAATTTTGTAGTCATTCTAACCTTAAATAAAGGAAAACCTAAGTAGATCGATGGGATATTTTTGATCTGACAGTCAAGAATGTCAGATATCTTTAGCTATCTAGGTCTAGAGGTGTTGATAAAAAAATAAAGAACTTTTGGTGAAATTGACAAGTTGTTTGGAGACAACAACATACATATTGATAATTCTTTTCAATTCCTTGTCTTCTCTGACCAAGGATATTTCTAGAGTAATCATATCTTTAATAAATTACTAATGAAGGTTTGGATGAACATTGATGGCAAGTTTGAATCCTTTTAAATTTTGTTTCCCAAGCACTGCCAAAATATTTATGCTAAGAGACTCCACCATAATGATGGAAAAAATGGTGATATTGGATCTCCCTATCTGATGCCATGTGCACTTATAAAATATCCAACTGATAATCCATTGATGATGATGGATAACATGGAAGTATAAATATAGTTGTGTATTAACAATCTAATGTGCTTGTGAAAACCAAATTTTTCTAAAACCATATCCAAGAAACCCCAATCAACTTTGTCATATGTCTTTGCCATATTTATTTTGAATATCATACTTGATTTATTATTTACATCCATATAATGAATGGTTTCATGGAAAACCATAATGTCATCTTGAATTTGTCTTCAAGAGATGTATCCACCTTGATTAATAAAAATAATTTTGTCCATCAGAGGCTGCATTCTCAATGCAAGAATCTTGGTGAATATTTTGTAGATAGAATTACATATATTGATAGGGTGTAAATATTTAATATTTGAATCTCCACTTTTCTTGGGTATAAAGGCTATAAATTTATTATTTAATTCTCTAATAATCTTTCTATATGTGAAAAATTCATTCACCATAGCCCAAACATATTGCTTGATGATATCCCATAAGTTTTGAAAAAAAGCCATGGGGAATCTATCTATCCTTGACACTTTATCCTTGTTAAAAAATAAGACCACAACCTCAATTTATACCTCTATAACATTATACAACAAGATGTCATTATTATTGGCATATGGTTGTCATTGATGTCAAAGGAGTGATCATGAGAGAATGCAAACATTAGTGTTCTTGATGACATGAAGATGTTCATAGAGTTATAAAAAATCATTGGTGCTATCATGAGGTCATGATGATGTCATAAGAGTAGGTTTTCATACTTAGGAGTGAGATGAATGCATGATGAGAAGCATGCGTGCATAGAGAAAGAGGTCAAGTGGATGTTTTGTGAGTGTATGATAGTAGTAAAGGTCTTGGAAGGTATGGAGGATGATATGAGGTGCCATATGGGGTGTAATAAGTTCTTGGTATACTTTTTTAATTGAAAGGATCTATATGAGTAGTCTTGTGAAAGTCTAGATTAACCTAGTCATCTTGATAAAGTTTCTTGAGAAAGTGGATTGATGGCATCATCATTCACACGTGTGAAGGTGTCAAAATAAAGTGGTCACATAGGTCTTATGCTTCAAATTTAGACCTTGACATGACATATATCAAAATTTATGATAGTTAAAAGTTGCTCTCCCAAGCAGATTTCACTATTTTCCATACTTAGCCAAATTTGTGATTTTTAGTGACCATTGGAATTTAAATATTTGAATTTACAAAGGAAAACTAGTATACAATGTTTTGCCTATAAATTTTGATGATGGATTAAAAATAAAAGTGGTATATAACTTCAAATTAAATATAGTGAAATTGATTTGGAGTTTGACTGGTCATATAGATGCATTTATTGCATGAGTGTTGACTATTGGTTAACTATGTTTTTGTTGAATGAACCATAGTGCAAAGAAATGATTATAGAAGTCAAAATATTGATCAAAATTTTTTGTGTAAAAATAAAAAATGAATTATAATGTATTTATATCATCCTCATAGTGATTTAGAGTTTTGACTATCCGTACATGTGTAGTTATTGCAGGTCAAAGTTGACTTTTTTTAATGTATTTTTTCTATGTAAACATATTACAACAAAGTGCTTATAGAAGGAAAAATGTTGGTTAAATAAATATGATATAAAATTCAAATTTTTAGATGACATAATGAGTAATATTTTATATTTGGTAGTTTTTCTTAACTATTCATACAAATACACTTATTACAAAATGAATCTGACTATGTTTTTGAGCCTGAGTAATTATTTTAGGTATGGTAAGAGAAGTGATGTGCTTGAGACATTTTGACATAATTTGATGAATCTCATGATCATTAAATTATATTTTATGAATTAAATTAACTATAAAATATTTGTGTATGGTTGAGAGACTTAATAAGGTGTTGAGATGAGAAAGTCAAAATGGCTTATCTAGTTGTGTTTAGACAGTGAGATAGAGCCCTGAGACATTAGTCTGTTAGACCAATAGATGATGTCTAAAGTAATGATAAAAATATTTAGGCTGATATATAATAATAATATAATATATTAATGTATATTTAAGTCATGAAAGTGTCCTTTTTTTTGTAAATCACAATATTATTTATGAATGTACTTTTAGAAGCTACATGTAGTTTAAGTGATATTTTTAAAGAAATGAGTTTGAAGTTGTTTGACTTGATTTGAAGAATGAAATGAGTTTTAATATGTTTTTTAATTATTTTAGGTTCATATTAATGTGTTTTAATTCATTAAATTAACATATACATATGTGGAGAGTCAAAATGTTTTGAATATACTTTGACTATGTTTGACCAGTTTGAGTTGTCCTATTACAAAGGTGATTTTGGATGATTAGATTTTAAGTGAAGGTGTTAAATGGAAATTATATTAAGAATGAGATTTTGGAGGATATTTTAATATTATTTATGCATGTTTTTTTTTGATAAAATCATTTATATGATTCAGTTTTTTAAGGTAGACTTTTTGTGTGTTTTAAAGCCTAATGGCAAGTAGGCCAAGTAGCTTGGTTCAAGTGGTGAGTTGGAGTTCCATATTGTGTATACATGTATGGAAGTATTCATGGGTATATTTTATTTTTTTATAAATGTTTCAATCATTGGTAAAATTTCAATATTTTCCAAGGAGTTCAAGGGTAACGTGTGCCTTGAAGAAGACCTAATTGCTTTAGGTCTGCATTAGGCCTAATGGAGAATTTGGATCTTAAGAGAAATGGAAAACCTATGGTGTGGTTGTCTCACCCATTTAATGTGTGTGTGGATATATCAAAATTTTAAATAAAGTATGTTAAGCAAATTATTTTACCAAGATGGGTGAAATCAAGAGTGTGGTATAAATGCAAGGCCTAATAGGCCTATTTTGGCTGGTTGAGTGTGTGTGGACTCAAGCAAGAGAAGAGATCAATAAAGGAGTAGAGGTAGGTCATTGAGGACCATTATAGGGTGAAGATAATAAGTCATGGATATCCAACCAATTTGATGTAGGTGGATACATAGGTAATTGGACCTAATGAGCCTGAAGAAGCATATTGGGCTTAAATTATTGGGTATATTGGGGACAAAAATATTTATGATTGTACTTTTAGAAGCTATAGGTAGTTTAAGTGATCTTTTTTAAGGAGTGAGTTTGAAGTAGTTTGACACGAGTTTAAGAAAAAAATGAGTTTGAATATGTTTTTTAAAGTCTTTGAGGTTCATATTAATGTGTTTGAATTCATAAAATGAACATATATAGATGTGGAGAGTCAAAATGTTTTGACTATACTTTGATTCTATTTGACTAGTCTAAGTGGTCCTATTATAGAGGTGATTTTGGATGCTTAGAGTTTATGTGAAGGTGTTAAATGGACATTATAGTAAGAATGAGGTATTGGAGGATATTTTAATATTATTTATGCATGTGGTTTTTTGAGAAAATAATTTGTATGATTCATTTTTGTAAGGCAAACTTTTTATGTGTTGTAAAGCCTAATGACAAGTAGGCCAAATAGCTTGGTTCAAGTGGTGATTTGGAGTTCCAGATTATGTAGAAATATGTGTAATTATTCATGGGACTATTTGATTTTTTTTAGATATGTTTCAATCATTGGTAAAAGTTCAATATTATCCAAGGAGTTCAAGGGTAATGTGTGCCTTGAAGAAGACCTAATTGCTTTAAGTCTCCATCAGGCCTAATGGAGAATTTGTGTATTAAGAGCAATGGAAAACCTATGGAGTGGTTTTCTCACCCATTTAAAATGTGTGTGAACATATTTAAAGTTTAAATAAATTATTTTAATCATCTTTTTCAACCAAGATGGGTGAAATCAAGAGTGTGGTATAAATGCAAGGCCTAATAATCCTATTTTGGTTAGTTAAGTGTGTGGAATCAAGAGAGAGAAGAGATAAATAAAGGAGTAGAGGTAGGTCATTGAGGACTATTATAAGGTTAAGATAATTATTCATTCATATCCAACCAAGTTTATGCAGGTGGATACATAGGTCATTATACCTAATGAGCCTAAAAGAGGCATATTGGGCGAAGGAGCGTAAATGGCTTGTATGAGGTAGAGAGGAAAGTTTACAAGTGTTAGAGAAACATAAATCCATATTCATTTATTTTAGACATAAAATAAGAGGTAGATATTAGTTTGGAGGTGATTCATTTGGTACTTAATCATCTACAGGGTTGTAGCCTCCTTGATAATTGGTGTTACCTAAAGGTCAAGTGGGTGCTTGACTAAATTGAGGGGTGGGTGCTCCTTGATTAGTTTATGTTGGTATAAATTTAAGTAATAAATATATATCATAATAGTCTAAATAAATTTTTAGTGGGTTTTATCCCCCAAGAGGGATTCCCACATAATCTCTTGTGTTATCTTGTGATGTACTTTTGTGATTGTTTGATTATTCATTGATCTCTTATGTATGCTTCATGAAATGGTGTTTGGAATTGAATATACATTGTTGTGATACTAATTCAAACCAACTCTCAATAGATACAATAATTGGTATCAAATCAAGTCCTCTGGAGAAAGCTTAATGGCTTGAAGGTGATCCTAAGTAGCACAAGATGGCTAAGAAATTGAGGAAAGAGAATCAGGAATTGAGTTTGATCATAAAAAGTCTTAGAGAGAAAGTCAAGTCCTTTATGGAACATGAAGGAAAGTTGAGTCAAATTCAAACTAAGATTGAGTTAATAATTGAAACAGTCAAAGAAGATAACATAACTATTTAGGATCTTAAGGATCAATTGAGGGCTGTAAGTTTACGTTTGAAAGTAAGTAAAGATGAGTACAATCCATTGAAGGATGAGATGGAGTCATTTAAGAATGAGCATGAGAAGGTTGTAGACAAGATGATAAAGATTAAGAGAAAACATGAGGAGTCAAAATAAGTAAAGAAAGAGGATAGCATGAAGATCAAGGTGAGAAGATAAGCAAGGTAACCCAAAATAATGAGGTTTGTCAATTCATCTCATAGGCAATGTTATGCTTGCAATCAGTTTGGTCACATTGTAAGAGATTACAAAATGATAAGTAACCTATAAAAAATATATAACAACCATCATCAAGCAAAATATATGAATGATATTATTTATTTTAGGTGTCATAGAATTATATGAGTTATCAAGATAATCCTCAAGATGGTTTTTTTTCTATGGTAGATATGAAGGAAAGACAAAATTATTATTTATTAGGGTGTGTTGATAAGGGAGTCAAAGATAATATGGATGAGTCAATCAAGCCTATGAAGAGGCTTAGGAAAGATAAAAAATATAGTGAGAGTATGGAGATTTGTTAATATCATAATTTATTGTTGTTATAAGTGCCTTGGTAGGTGAGGTGTCTTTATTAGGCTTCATAGAGGCATTACTCAGTCATTTGAATCATCATGGAGTGGTGTTGCAAAGTTGATAAGTGAGAGACTAGTCAATTGGTCAAGGTATGTTCTTTGTATTGATATGCATATAGTTGAGTATGGATTCTTGAAATTGGTTTCAAGATTTTTAGAGATGTATATAACCTATTTAGAGCTATGAGAAGTGATTTGAAGGTTTGAAGTTGTTTATAGAAGAAGATATTACTTTGAGTGTCCTTGGTTGGCATTAGGGTCCTAATGAAAGAAACCCTTGACATGGTTTATCTTGGGTTGTAAAATGAGTTGTGTCATCAAAATTGGTGATAAAGTGTAAAATTATGATATACAAGTTTTTAATGAGGTTATAGAGTTAGGTAGTCTATACAGGTATGAAGGTGGTATATGAAGTCAAGAATTGGGCTTGGAAACATAATCAGGTCTAATTCTAGGTCCAGATGTGCCCAAAAAATGGTTTTATTACAAAGAAATCCTACCTAAATTTTATTGTGAAGGAATAAGGCCTTAATGGGTACTCAAATCTAAGCATGTTTGTTTTATTATATGACATTTGTTTGAGACTATCATTTTTAGCCTCTAACAAGGCTATAAGGAAAAGGACCAGTTTGTGAAAGAACCCATATTTAGAGAGAGAGAGTTGAAGGGATTTTTTTTCCATTTGAGAAAACATATATGAAATTATAAGATATAAAATTCGAGGTCCTGGAGGTTCAGGTAAAATAATTTATGACTAGTTGATTAAGCATCCAAGAAGCCTAGTAGGCCTAGTAAGGTCTAAGCCTTGGTGTAAGGTTTTAGAGGGAACTAATCATGAGATCTATGAGTAGATGAGGGTGTCAAAATTTTGATATTGATATTGGTTATAGGGGGATATTTCTATCTATTTGATCTGAATATGCAAGGGCAAGTAATGAGTGCCTAGGATGAGTGTCAAGTGGAGACAAAGGGAGAGACTCTTATTTGATCGCAAAGAGGTGGTTTATATCTGATGAGTTGATGACTAGAAAGTCCAAATATCACATCCATAATGTCAAGTACAAGTAATTAGAGCTATACATGATCATAAGGGGAGACTATAAAGGTTTTTTCAAGTTTGTATATGCCTAATGAGAGATATGGATTAGATTCCTTCTTGCTTGTATTATTTTCAGGTCCTAAGATCAATTGGTAGTTGTGGAAGACCCTTTGTCATTAATGTCAAAGGGTGAGAAAGATCAAAAAGAGAATAAATGCATATTTGAGAGAGCTTCTGAGTGTGTTTTTCCATTAATGAAAAAGGGGGAGATTGTTGGCATATGGTTGTTATTGATGTCAAAGGAGTGCATTGATGTTAAAGGAGTGATCATGAGAGAATTAAGGCAATAGTTTTTTTGATGACATGAATATGTTCAAAGAGTCATAAAGGAGAATTGGTTATATCATAAGGTCATGAGAGTAGGTTTTCATTCTTAGGAGAGAGATGAATGCATGATGAGAAGCATGGGTGCATGGACAAAGAGGTCAAGTGGATATTTTGTGAGTGTATGACAATAGTACAGGTCTTGGAGGCCATGAAAGATGATATGAGGGGCCCTTTGGGGTGTAATAAGTGATTTTTATACTTTTTAAAGTGAAATTAATCCATCTGAGTAGTCTTGTGAAGGTCTAGGTTATCTTAGTCCTCTTGGTAGTGTTTCCTAAGTAATCAAATTGATGACATCAACATTCACATGTGTGAAGGTTTCAGAAGAAATTGGTCACATGGTCTATTATGTTTTGTTCCTAGAGCATGTGTTTAAAATTTAAGACCTTGAAATTATGTATATAAAAAATTATTATAATGAAAAGTTTCTCTTCTAGGTATATTTCACTATTTTCCATACTTTGCTAAATTTGCAATGTCTAGTGACCGTTGGATTTCAAATATTTGAATTTACAAAGGAAAAATAGTCTATAATGTTTTGTCTATAACTTTTGATGATGGACGAATTTGATGATGGAGTAAAAATCAAAGTGGTATATAAATTCAAATTAAATCCAATTAAATTGGTTTAGAGGTATTTTTGGTTGTATAGATTAATTTATTACACATGAGAGTTGACTGTTGGTTGACTGTGTTTTTGTTGAATGAATCATAGTGAAAAAAATGATTGTATAAGTTAAAATATTGATAAAAACATTATGGGTTTAAAAATAAAAAATTAATTATAATCCAATAAATCATCCTCAAAGTGATTTGGAGTTTTGAATATCCATACAGATGTAGTTATTGTAGGTCAAAATTGAATTTTTTTACTATATTTTTATGATTAAACCTGTGTGCAAATAAGTGCTTATAGAAGGGAAAATATTGGTCAAATAAAGATTCTATAAAAATAAAAAATTTATATGACATCATGAAGAATAATTTTTATGTGTTAGTTTATCTTAAATGTTCATACAATTATATTTATTTTAGAATAAATTTGAAAGCATTTTTGAGATTGAGTAACTGTTTCAGGTATGGTAAAAGAAGTGATGTGTTTGAGACCTTTTAAAATAATTTGATGCATATAATGACCATGGAATTATATTTTAGGATCTAAATGAAATATAAAATATTTGTGGAAGGTTGAGATACTGAATAAGGTGTTGATATGAGAAATTCAAAATGGCTTGTCTAGCTGTGTTAAGATAATGAGATAGAGAACTGAGAGATTGCCCTGTTAAAATAATGGATAATGTATAAATAAATGATAAAAATATTTTATGTTGATATATAATACTCATATAATCTATTTTTAAGTCATGAAATTTTACTTTTATGTGCAAATGACAAAATTGTTTATGACTGTACTTTTAGAAGCTACAAGCAATTTGAGTGATCTTTTTGAAGGAGTGAGTTTGAAGTTGTTTGACCTAAGTTGAAGAATAAAATGAGTTTTAATATGTTTTTTAAGTATTTTAATTTCATATTAATTTTTTTTCATTCATGAAATTAACATATACAAATGTGGAGAGTCAAAATGTTTTAACTATACTTTGACTATGTTTGACTAGTATGAGTGGTCCTATTACAGAGGTGATTTTGGATGCTTGGAGATTAAGTGAAGGTATTAAATGGAAATTATAGTAATAATTATATATTGGATGATATTTTAATATTATTTATTCATGTTTTTATTTTATAAAAACATTTTTATGTTTAGTTTTGTAAGACACACTTTTTGTGTGTTTTAAAGCCTAATGGCAAGTAGGCCAAATAACTTGGTTCAAGTGGTGAGTTGGAGTTACATATTATGTATAAATATATTTAATTATTAATGGGTATATTTTAGGTGTTCTATATATGTTTAAATTTTTTATAAAATTTCAATATGGTCCAAGGAGTTCAAGGGTAACATGTGCCTTGAAGAAGACATAATTACTTTAGGTCTCCATTAGGCCTAATGGAGAATATGGGTCTTAAGAGCAATGGAAGACATATGAAGTGGATTTATCACCCATGTATAATTTGTGTTAATATATTACAAATTTCAACCAATTATAATTTGTGGATGACCAAGATGGGTGAAAGCAAGAGTGTGGTATAAAGGTAAGGCCTAATAGGCCTATTTTGGCTAGTTGAGTGTGTGTGGACTCAAGCGAGAGAAGAGATAAATAAAGAATCAGAGGTAGGTCATTGAGGACAATCATAGGTTGAAGATAATTATTCATTCATATCCAACTAAGTTGATGTATATGGATACACAGATCATTGGACTTAATGAGTCTAGAAGAGGCATATTGGGCAAAGGAGCCTAAATGACTTGTATGAGGTAGAGGGGTAGGTTTTCAAGTGTTAGTTAAAGATAAGTCCATCATCAGGTATTTAATACATCCTCTCATAGGTGGAGATAATTTTTGAGATGATTTATTTAATGATTGATCATCCAAGGGGTTGTAGCCTCCTTGCTAGTTGGTACTATCTAAAGGTTAAGTGGGTGCTTGACTAAATTGAGGGGTGGGTGCTCCTTGATCAGTTGGTGTTGGTCTAAATTGAAGAAATAACTTTATAGTATATTATTTTAAATCTTATTTCAATTTTATCCCCCAAGAGGGTTTTCCACATAATCTCTTGTGTTGTCTTGTGATGTACTTCTATGATTGTTTGTTTATGCATTGATCTCTTATGTATGCTTCATGAAATGGTGTTTGGAATTGAATATGCATTTTTGTGATAATGATTCACCCCCCACCATATCAGTATCTACTTCCAAAAATTATAATTCTTGGAGATGATATAAGGAATGTGTTGCATAAACTCTTCAGCTAAGTCTCTATCAAGATTGAAGTTGGTAGCAAAACTTTATTTGAAAAAACTTACTACATTCTCTTTGATGATGATTGGATCCATGATCTGAGATCCATCCTCCTTGGTGAAATTATATATATTATTATGACTTATATACTTGAGAGTTGTTAAGTGGAAAAAAATAGTGTTATAATCCCCTTCCTTCAACTAGATGGCACAATATTTTTATCTCCAAAAGGATTCTTCCCTGGCTAGAATGTTGTGATAGTCAGCTAATATGACTTTTTCCTTATAGAGAGATTGCTCTGTGAGGCCATTAGAGCTGATATATTCCTCAAGTAGTTATATCTATGATATAATTTCCTTTTTTATTGGAATATGTTGTTGAAATTTTACTGATTCCTTACCTGAATTCTTCTCTTGGAATTCTTCATCTTATGGACAAGCCTAAACATAGCAGAGCTAGAAAGATCAGATTGCCACCATTCTAAAATTTTATCAACCAAATTTGGATGGGATAACCACATATGTTCAAATATAAAATTGGAATTTTATGTTATGAACCTATCCATGATAATGAGAACTAAAGGATTATGGTCCGATCCAATCCTAAGCAAAGAGGATAATCAAAAATCTTGCTTGAATATCTAATATGATGAAATGAGAAATCTATCAAGATGACTCTAAATAAGAGTGTCTCCTATTATACTATTTAACCATGTATTAATAGAGCCAATACAAGAAAAAAATATATTTATAAATTTGAAAGAGGATCATTTAGGAAGATAAGGGTTTACAATTTCATTAAAAACATAAAAATAATTTTTTGTATGACAAGTATAGAGGAATTAAATATATTGAATTTTGTATCTAAGGTAGAACATGAGGAAAGGAGGTATATTCATACAAATGATTTTTTAATTTATTATTTTTCTATGGTAGATCACTTTGAATGAACAATAAAAAATATTAAAATCAAAAAATAAAAAGTTAATGTGAGAGTTGTGAGAATTTATTGAATGTATAGTCATGAGCAATGGGTTTGGCATGAATTTTTCCTTAGCATGTTTGTTTTGAATCTTCTTAAAAATATTCACATTAATTATTATGCAAATAAAATTAATATTTTTTATATATTTTAAATATAGATCTTTTTGGAAATGGATTATATACAAATTTGATGTTATCTAACTTAACTAGTTATAAAGGGGGATAGAAAAATTATATTTTTTAAATTATTATCACTTAGAGGCCATGTTTTCAAAACTCATAAAATTTAAAACTTTAAGTGGTAAATAAATTTGTGTGGAAGACATATTATTGGTCTAGATGTTTTAAGTTTAATCCCTCTCCACTCCAAAAAGTGAAATTTTTTATTTTTGAAAACTTTCCAAATGGAATTTTCACTAGAAAACATGACAAATCAACCCTCATGTCACCATTTCTATCATAAATTTTACATACTAGAATATGTTTAACAATATTCAAGTGTTTTAGTAACTAGAATCTACTAGATTTTCAATTATTAGTTATGTAACAGTTTTCAAAAAGTTCAACTAATATATTTTAGAGATTTAAAACTCATAAAGAAACCATACTTTATTTTGGTGAGAGGTAAACATTGCCTAAAATAAATACACAACTTTAAAACATCATAAATTTTCATATAATTATTAAAATAATACCAATTTAGTGTTTATATTGAATGATCAAATATTTTGAATGTTTATGTGAAGTTAAATTTTGTGCTTGAATATTTTGATAATGTATTATTATTGTTTGTAACGTATTTTAAAGCATGCTAAAAATTCAATCATGTGTCACATTTTTTTGGTTGTGAAAATGTCATAAGATTGTTTTTTTGTGATATAAGGTTGTAATGTCAACGATTTTTCATATCATTTTTAAATCGTCCTTTAAATTAGATAAAGAGTCTACTAATTATAGTGAGCATGTTTGATGATGCCTAAATCAAATTTGTTTTTACATTGGTTTTTTATTTTTTTTTAATTTGTTTTGAATCATGGGTGTTACTCTCTATAATGATACCATCCTTTATTTTCACACTATATTCAAAACAAAAAATAATTAAAACAAATAATTGAGTGCTGGAGATATTACCATCCTTAATTTATATGATTTTACATTAAATTCAATTTAATGAGGTAGGAACTTGATATGTTAAAAGGTTAATTGAATAAAAAAATACTATAATTATAGATAATATTAAGCTCAAAATCAATGCTCAAAATTTTATACAACATAAATAACTTTCTAATCATTGTCACCCATGTTTCTGAGAAAACTAAAGGCACATTTATTTCTAAACCACTTCAAAACTCTAATCCCATTGTAGATCATACACATGTTCAAAAGAATATTATGGAATATTCACCAATTGTACAAGTATGAGAGGCATTACTAGTCAATAAATATCATGCCACTCAAGGATATATTGATCCTATTGGTTTTCATGTTCCAAACCATTTCATACATGTGCACTTTATTTTTGGGAGTAGTATTCTATGTGATAACCAAGTTATTGATACTCTTTTTTCAATTTAATGTTGGCTCCCAAAGATAATCCTAATTTTTATCATTTTGGCCATTGAGGTCATACCTCTAGTTGTTTTTTATTTACATCCTTGTATATCATGTGGAAAAAACATTCATTTTACTAAGCATTATTGTATGTGAGATCTACCTATTAGTTCCATGAGGTTTGTGTGTTTTGATTGGATTGATCATTCTAGATGGAGATTTTATATTCACATTTTATCCTAGTATTATAGGATAGTTTAGTCCAATGTTTACAATGATGAAATTTTTTTAACAATGATGACGTTGATGTCAAAATTTCTTTCGATGGTGTTGATGAGCTAATATTTACAAATCTTGTTGATTATAATAATGTTATTCCAAAAATTCTAGATTTTATTTTGATGTTGAAGTTACTGATAGTTTTCTTGGTATATTTTATGATTGACTAATCATTGATCAGATTATAAAGTTAGAATAAATTCCTACAAATGATGTTTCTACACCTACTTATTGTCTAAATGGGTGTTGATGAGATCATTTACATATTTTATGATCAATTAGAGATTCATGTTGAGGATTTGGTTTTCTTCTAGCTATGTTGATCAAAATATTTTTTTTCCATTCTAATTATACATTAATTATGGATGTTGCTCATGTGAACCATAATTATCATAGGCCTATATTTTTTGTTTTATACTAATATTACTAATGTATTTTTTATGTAATAAATTTATGTATTTTATAATATGAAATATTAGATTTTTACCTCTTCATTTTCATTTGGTAAGGAACATTAGGATGCCCACATTTAAGCACTTGAGTTATAAGTTGAAAAACCAAAAGGTAGCTTCATAAATATTGTTGTTAACTTGAAAACTTGGAATTGATATTGAATGGAGTCTCATGAATAAACATAAAATATTAAGCATCATTATGTTATCCATTTTTTCATACAATTTATAGGATTCCATGACTTATTTATTAATTCATGCATTTCATGATACTTCCCTTTCTGTATGAAACATCAAGAGTCATATTTTGAGTTTGAGATTGTTTATTATTGAGTGAAATAATGTTGTGGATACCAATTTTATGGAAATTGTATTTTTTTTACATTTCAATGATATTGTAATTTTATATGGATTGTGGTGATATTCTACATATGCATCTAGATATATTAGATCATGGATATTCATGTTCATTATGGATAGTTTTGTGCATATGAATCATATTTTTTGACACTTGGTTAACTTACTATAGTTTTATTTGTCTACTTGTGCACATGATGGGTTTTTTACACATGATCAGATCACATTAAGGTGTATCATTTTGCTCAAGATTTGATGATTGTCATTATGAGTTGATGTTTTATGTTTAGATTATATAAATTTTATTGACATGAATGTGAAATTTTGGTTGTGTATTTGGCACATTTAATATTGTGTTTGAGTGATATCATATTTGTGAGGATTTTTCCCATTATTTTATGATTAATTCAATCTAAATGAGACATATTTATTTAAAATTTAGATTATGTAAAATAGGAAATTAATCTTAAAAATATAAAGTTAAAATTTAGAGTATTATTGAACTTATTATATTTATAATTAAAAAAAGAAGAAGATGGGAGATGCACTTAGTTGATTCTAATATTATATTGTTAATTATGTTCATTGTCTCTGAAAATATTATATGCTTTCTCTATAAACACTCAGATCAAGAAAAATAAACTCAAAACTTATGTGGACACTACCAAGGACTCTCAAACCCCTAAAACAACCAATATTATCTAGGCTATATTAGTACTATCTTAATTTACTTTGCATGTTTGTGCTACCTTAGAACATTATTCTTACACTTGTAGATGAATTCTATTTATGCATTTCCCTTGATCATGTGACCTTTTCCTTAGTTTTTCCTTCCCTTGAAAATTTAATTGCATTTTTAACATGATATGGACCTTTAAAATGGCTATATAAATATGGCTTGGATAGCCCCAACCACTCCTTATTGAGTGATTGAGTGTTACCTTTGTTTCAATACTCCAAAAAGATCTCAAATTTCATGTAGTTATCCCTTTAATGTGTGTGCCAAATCATGTGAATGAAAGTCTAAATGTAATTTCACCTAGGTCCTCCTTTAGTAAAAGTATGCAATTGATGTGTGAAATTATATTTATTCCCTTATTAAATACCATATGTATGCTAAATAAGAATATCAGTCAGCTAGATGTCTACTTTATCATTTTTATGCCTTCTCTTTGAATTAATGTTTGTCCTAAAATTGATCTTAGGGGTTTTGTGTACATAATTCTCTCAAATATGAATTATGAACTACTGATGCACATAATATAAAATAATAAGACCCAAAAAGATAAAATAAACTAACACAAAGGGTGTAATACTTGAAATATACTCACAAATCATGCTAAGACAATATTGAAAACATCATACCTTACTAGTAAACAACATATTTAGGGTTTATTGGTATTTTCCTAAGAATAAAAAAATAGTAGAGATGGAATAAGCATAACCAAGGATCCATGTGACAAACCTAGAAATCATTTTTAAAGTTTAAACATAATAACATGCAAGAAGATGAAGTAGATTTATTTTTATCTTATTTTTAATTTGATGGTCTAAACAAGATAGAACTTAAAGACCAATTCATATTGGATCCTAGGAGTGTTGGATATTTAAGAATCATTAAATCATCATGGGGGTGATTGGGGTTAGCTCAACCTAGTTACACTCCACCTATTTCTATTTGTAAGTATTTCAATCATTGTAAGTGTTACTAAGTTTTAACCTTTCAAAATATTTTTTTAGTCTTATGCATACCCCTAAAGGTCAAATCTACATATAAAAACCTAAATCTACCTAACCCAAGTGATTGTACCCTAATTTTTAGTTTTTTGAAAAAAAATCAAAATCATGCAATAGGGATGGTAATGGGAGTTGATCATGTTTGTATATCATTCTTATCCTCATATAGTCTCAGATCTAGATTTAAGGGCACTTGTAGATACAGTTCCATTTTCCCTATTTATTCATTTGTCAATCAACAAAATCAATAATTAAATAGAAACATCAAAGTTTTTTTATTCATTTTCATAGTTAATTTACTTCAAATCATTTGTACCTTGTCAAATTTATCTATTTACTTTCATTATTTTTGTCAAAATTGCATTTATAGGATTCTAATTTATTACATTTAGTTTATCTTAATTAGGTGTAATTCACCTATTAATTATAATTGGGAAAAACATCTTGGTGAACCTAAGTTAGTCATGCACTTCCATTATTTAAAAAAAAAATTCCTAGGGTTTAGATGAATTATTAAAATTATATTACTAAAACATCTTCCTTTCTACCTTAGATCTAAATATGAGACTAAAAGAATTTACTTTTGATCTTAAACATAATACCTGAAATTGAAAGCATTTTATTTTGACCTTGGATTATATCTAACACTAAAATTATCTTAATTTACCCTTGGTTTTCATAATAATTTACTAATCTCCATACAAAAAATTACCTTTTCATATTTTTATTATTATAATTTACAAATAGTTTCATGGCTATATTAGATGAGTACTTTTTGTTTCAAGCATCTAATATTTTCCTTGCATGTTATCTTACTGTAATAAGACAAATCGCTAATAATAATTCACCAAAGTAAATTAAAATCTATAAATATCAAATAATTAATGAAAAATATTTAGATATTTCAATATATTGTGATAATATGTAGCATGTATGTATGGTTGTAACTATAAGAAGGGGACAAATTATTCCTTCCATGATACCAAAACTTCCTCATCCCCCTTCACCTCCCACAAGGGTAACTAGAGGGTATGATATTTTGGATCAATTACAACATACTCATGCCAAGATTTATTTTTTACATTTACTTCATGAATTCATATCTATAAGGATATCTTTTACGTACCATTAAAAAACATCATGGTATCGAGTGATGTGTAACATTATTACATATATTCTATTATAAATACAATAATATGGATAGAATAAATTATCTCCTTTGAAAAATAAAAGTTATCTCCCAAGCATTAGATTAATAGATGCTAAAGTAGATGTAAAGATTATAGTTTATGTTATTTCTCAAGCTACCAATGAAACTATTTTATCAGATCAAACAAGGAGGTAATTTTATAAGTTATCTCAACCACCTCAAAAATTAATATAAAATTTACTTGAATGCAATCTTATCACTTTACCACTACCATTTGAATTAGATATGAATAAACCTCAAGGAAAATATTTTAATTATTATGTATATTGTGAGTATCCTATATAAAATGGTTATTCCAATAACAAATGTTTCAAACTCAATCACATTATTTGGGATGTTATTGATAAAAATGTCATTGAATTGATCACTCCTATAGAGTAACCTAAGTCTCAACAAATAAAAATGTTAAATTGAATATTTTTAATGAGCCATTTCTAAATTATGATACAAATAAGGATAATTAGTAGTATATCACACTTACAATGCTTTTCCACCACCTGAGTTATATGACCATCCATTAGATAGAATCATTGGCACAATCATTTAAATTATTCAAGCATGTCCTATGATTAATTTTGATCATAGTGAGATAGTGGATGATGACTCTAATTTTCATGCTTTATGTATAATGAGTCTTATATTGATCAACAACTTATTCATAGTGTGCTAGTTGTTAAAGGATCAAATTGAAAATATGCATGCATAATATCATTACTTCATTCATTATGTTACTGCATAAAATGATATACATAGACAACTACTAAAATAATTAAGACATTCAATGGGAAAAAAAAAATCAATTTGGGATATTTTGTGTTACCTCTTCAAGTGGGCCCAGTTATTTTCTCTACTCCTTATATAGTTATTATAAAAAATGGGGCATTTTGATATGATATTGGGATGACTTTGGTTGCAAAATATCTATGATGTACCCTCTATATTACATATATGATTAAAGTAAATTCATTGTAATCAAGTTGTTAAAATTTTAGGAATCAAATATGTGTATCCTCTACAATATATGATACCTCCTCCTCCCCATCCACCACCATAGTGAAATGATACATATACACAAAAAAAATCATGTTTATAATTATTACACCTATGCAAGAGGTTTTTATCCAACCAACTCAAAAAAATACATAAAGGGTTCAAAAATAGCTAATGAAAAAGCAAATATATATTGACAAAAATCTTCTAATTCTTAACAAACACAATCACATGACATATTCCCTAAATTGGTGATATATATTAATCAAAATTTGACACAATATTATACTACTCCTCATTATATTTCACCTCATTATCCATCTCCCAAAGTCACTCTTACACGAGATTACATTAGTAGTGATCTAGATAATTTTTTATTGCATATGATACATTTTATGATAATGATATAAGAAAATTTGATACATTTCATTTAAATAAAGTAATTCATTTACCACTTATCATAATTTTATTATTATTATTATCTTGATGGGATTAATGGTTAGCTTGTTGTAATTTTAAATAGTTTTAAAAATTCAAAAAATTCAAAACAAATAAAAAAATATGATTGTACATATCTTCTTGCTTGTTGCATCATATGATTTTGTTTGTTTGCACACGAGATTGATTAATAAATTCTTCTAAGACCTTAGATATTATTGAATTGGTGTCCTCTTAGCTCTTATTTTCACTTTATAGATCTAACAACTCAAAATAGTGATCAATTCTACTATTTACCTCTTTGTTTTCATTGTATACACTCACAAGATGTCACATTTTTCAAATAAATCATCAACTAATTCGAGATAAAACTGAATACCATTATTTTCCTAGTTATTTGATCTTTTATTCTTTCAATTTTCACCTATAAATAAAAATTTCTACACAAAACCCTAATACTTCTATTTTTTTTTTTAAATTTTCACCTAGTTTAAGTATGTAAATCATTGTTTTTCAATAAAAATCCTTCTTTTTCAAAGTTATATTCTTCATACATGTGACATAATTCAAAAAGTGTACATTTTATGAAATGGTGATGTACAATCAATTTTATACATACTCTTTTTAGTCTTCTACAAATTTCTCAATGTTATCATTCACATACAATGGGGGCATATTTATCACACATGGCCATACAATCACTTCTAGTGCATATTTAAAATTGGCACATGTAAAATTTTCATATATTTTTAATTCTTTTTTTAACACCTTGCTTATCACTACTTATTGTTTTTGAGTCACTAAAATTTGCATTTAATGTTAAAACAATGCACTTGTGACCATATTTGTATACACACTTATCTCATGCTTAATCTCATGGTTCAAAACTATTATTCCTCTATTTTTATGTGAATAACCCTTACTCTTAATAAAATCTAATAATGATGATCATAATATTCATTCCAAGCAGCTTAAACCCACTATTAGATTGATCCACACCTCTTATTTATTTATCTCTACTCCTCAGACAAGGACACTCCTTTAAGGTTATCTCACTCATCAGTAATGTCTAAAAACAATTTCCACATCCTCCCAACAAAAAATAGATAATTTTTTTCAAATTTAAATTCACCTAATGGATTACACCTCACATTTTTTCAAGTCCCATTTCAGGAATTTCCAAAAATTCCATTATATAAACACAATTTATATCATTTTTAAAGGAGGTTATCACTTTTACAAATTAACATATTTATTCTAATTAAACATTGATGGGAAAACATCTATTATTTCCAAATCTATGTCCACACTAACCAATTAGCCATAAGCTAAACTTGCATACACTTCCAAGGTCACAAGTCATTGTTGAAGCACTTAATCACACCAGGATTACACTAACATATATCATTTCACCATTATTTCACACACACCACCATAGCATGGAATAAATACATGGATTTTGATCCTTTTTTGGATTATTAGTATGTAGGTAGTACTCAACATGGTGGTGTTAAGGTTAAACACAAATTAGGAACTAACACCCTTTCCCCAATTATTATGTTTAATCCTCATGGTCTATTGATCTAGGGTTCTAAGTGAGGAATAAGGTATATAACAACTTATACAGTGAATTAAGTGACTCTGATCACACACATAAGACCTATAGGAAAATCTGCACCTATCAAATTTCACATGGAGGTAAAAAAACTACCAGACATTAATGCACCCTATAGATGCCATCATAGGCCAACCTTATCCAAATAACATGGTCTTTTCCAAGCAATATGTGAATCCCTATTCCTAATTCATAGCGATCTTATTTATTTGTACAATCAGTTTCACATTCATAGTCATAGTCTTGCATGTTTTATTTCCAACTAAGTTATTCCTCTTTGGTACTTTCCCCTTTTAGCGCATTTCTATATTTAGCAAGTTCTAAATCGATTTGTTTGATTTATTGCATACCATATACACTCTAGTTATACATATCAATTTTTCATAATTAGATCAGATTTACTTCGTAATCCTATTTTTGATAAAACATATTGGTGAACCCAATTTATTATTAAATATTTCAAATCCTAGCTTGTCCTAGATTTATCTTTCTATCATTTTATCACTTATATTAAGGTATTAGATTACTAATTTTATAATTTTTATAATAATCATGATCATAATTAATGAATCTATATATTATTTCCTGGTTTAAATATTTTTAATCTCATTTACATATAACTTTCCTATAATATGTAAAATCTATGAGTAATATGTTAGACTGTGGATCTATAATTTAATGGTAAAGATAAAATTCAATATAAACCAAGACATTAATCATAAATAATTATACGATGCTTATTGTTGCATGATACAGTTTGAGTTTCCACCTATTACTACTGGATGCCATAGAGTACACTTGATATTTTTCATTCCTCCTTCCCCTAGACCTTTAAATTACATTGGTGACCATCCCACACCTACTATTTTACTAGGAATATAGTATATCCCAAGTCCATGTTTTTATCCCTAAAAGGGATCGGTAACCCCATCATGAATGGTAGAATGGAGCAACTTAAGGATTCAATTTTATCAATCAGCTTAATATCATAACAATAAATATTTCCAATTTAGATTTATTCCAATAATCAAATAAGTAAAAGGATATTTTATATGTGGCACTGCTTGACACTACTATTCCATGAAATGCCAAACCAAATTATGTTGCTTCAATCATTAACACATGTGATGGGCAGAAGAGTCTTTATATTTTAAAAATTAAAATCTATCACCATAGCACATCATTAATCAATATTTACCTTTATACATTTAGATTATAATTGATGGCATGGGTATTAATTGAGTCTTAGTTGATAATGGTTTGGACTTGAATATTTTAAATATTTCATTTCTTCAACTACTCAATAAAAATTTTAAAAAATATATATTATTTAGATATGAATATTATAGTTTTTAATAATATTCCTAAAAAAGTATTGGGATAGATGACCTTGAGTTTCACATTGGGTCCTAGAATTATTGATACAATATGCCAAGCTATGCCCAATGATCTTAATTACAGCATTTTTCTTGGAAGGCTTTGTATTCATGATATGCAAGTTGTCCCTTCCACTTTATATGCTTTTTGAATTTCAGTTACCAAGGGATATATACATGTCCCATGGATCATGATCCATTTAAGTATTTCCAAGTCATTGAATCTACATAGAATTATGTCCTTCATATGTATTTTTATACTCAGACATTGATACATCCTAATATTCAAAATTCTATCTTAAATACTATAGTTGCACATGAAGTACCTTCATCTGATAATACAAATGGAAAGAAATATGATTTTGGATTAAAATATTTATTGAATATGGGTTATAAAGTATAGGGACTCAGAAAACATGCACAAGGTATTATGAATCATGTTCATCCATACACTCATAAAAGTAAACAAGGCCTTCATTATACAAATCATTCAGGCAATAAAACTCAGTTATATATAAAAATAGACATATAACTTTATAAAAATCAATTTAAAAGATAAATATTTAGTCAATCATATATCCACATTATCAATTGTATATCTAGAGCTTATTGATGACACTATTTTGTTATAAACTTTAACATTAGATGAATTTTATAATGATGAGTCTATACTAGAATATTTAGGAGCATATGAGTATCTCCCTCCCTTATATCATAATAATAGGTTTCATCATTCCAAAAATAATTATACATATTGATGAAATGATGACCTTCTGCAAACTTCAAAGCTCTGATCCAAAATACTGTAATTGCTCTACCAGCTAAGCTAGATGGCTCTGATGATGAACACAGCTCTCTTTTACCAAATTATGCGCTCACCTTCCGCAAAAGGCTCTAGGGACTCAATTTTCCAACCTGCAGAGTCTGTAGATTTATGCCTACAGAGTTCGTAGATTTTCCTTTGCCTACAGAGTTTGTAGATTTTCCTTTGCCTGCAGAGTTCATAGTTTTCTCCTTCTCCTGCATAGTCCATAGATTTAACCTTACAGAGTTCGTAGATTCTTAAAAACTTTGAGCAATGGACAATAGTTATAACTTTTGTCATCCAAGGCTTGACTAGCCTTTCAAATGGACAGGTTACCTATGGCGAGCTCCTCAAGGAATCCTTCTTATCTCAGCTATTTCAACTCAACCAGACCTGCTTTCCATTTTAGTCAAGGCTTTTAATGAACTCTCTGTGCTTTCAATAGACTACAAATATGAGTCATCTCCATGACACATGTCCCCCACACAGTCCATCAATGCATCATACACCCGTCTCCCATGGAAGGTATCATTATTCACCTTCATCTATGATCACGACATAATATTCAAACAAATAGAAATCATAAACATCATGATGACTTCTACATTACAGGTATACATGATAAATACCTCCCTATACTCGGCTTCGCCTTCACAAAATAAACCTCCTCCTTCTTCTACCCGACTTATGGCTGCCAAATGGAGACATACGCTTCAAGCTTAAATGCCTTATGAATAGGTGTGATCAGGATCCTTATAGGCTCGCTCCTTGGTCAGAATTATCCAATGATCAGGATTTTTGATGAAAATTAGAAGACTCCACTATCTCAAATCTTTTGCCAGCCTGATGCAACATCAAATCCAGCAACACTATCGCTTTCATAGAATCAATAGGAATCATTTCCAACATACTAAACATATGCGTTTATCTCTGCTTCTAGGCAGGACACATATATGTATTGATGTATATACAGTGGTTTCAATCTTTCCTTACATCCATTCTCAACTCGATTGCATGATTTTATAATTCAAGGAATCTTTGTTAATTAGTGATTGCCCAGTCACTTTGGCCTCGACCTTGATCCCCATCATAGCCAGCTCCTTTCTCGACATTTAATTTTCTACATCTAGCATTATTATTAAGGACATCAATTCTACCAAAGCAATTTCATACAACAAAAGTAATCCTTTATTTTTATTCAAAACAGTCATTTACAAAATGAATCAAAATACAGTCCTTTTCCCCAGACTTACAATCCGCAGTCCTTTGCCTGGACTTTTTCTTACACTTCCTCCTACACTATCTCCTACCCTACCTCCTACACTACTACTCACCATATTGAAATAATCCTAATTTATTACTGACACCACTCAACCAATTCCTAAAAAGACTCAACAATATGCTTTAAACATAGACTTTCTCAACCTACGCCACTTATGGCTTGATTCACCTGATTTTACATGATAACACGATTGTCAATAACTAAATTTGACCTTTACAATACTTAAATAAGCCTATCCCCTCATCTTGACAAGTGTCCATGATTTGAATTTTTGAATTACAATAATTTTTGAAAGAAATCTTTATCCATATTCCTAGCATATCTACGCACTCCCAAGATGCTCCTGCATCAGATTCCTGGGCTTAAAAAGTTTCATGAGCTCCTGCTCATGAGTTTCATTTGTTTTCCCATTTACAAAGATAAAACTAAAACAAATGTCTTCTTCATTTAATTTTTCATACAAATGTGCATGTTCTTGACTACCACACTTGTGTCTTGTTTTGCTTGTTTTCTTTACCTTCCAATGTATATCTTGCTACCTCTTCATCTTCTTTGCAGCCTTCTTCTTTACATATTCATCCTCTTGAATGAGGATATCAACTTCCATTCTTTCTTCTTGAGCTCTTAGAAGAGCTCTCTTTTCTAAGTACTTGATCTCCTTATCAAGTAAACCTGTACAATCACCATTCAAAGAAAAATTAGAAGCAAAAATTTGAGACCCTTGGGTCTCTCCAAATTTTTGAACCCACACTTGCTACTCAAATATGACTTCTTGGTCCTTTGTCTTCATTTCTTCTTCACAGCAATGTTCTACCTCCTCAATTATTGTCATAAGACAAGTTTTGTTCTTCTCATGATGGTTAATGGCATATTCTAAGGCTGCCAACTCTTCCAACAACCGCTCTTTACTTTGATACACAAAAAGCTTATTTGGTTGTTCTCCATCAAGGTTTTCTATCTCCTTCAAGATATCTTCCTCAATTGTCAAATCTAAGCATTTAACCTTCCCTCCATCTTCTTCTTGCAGTTGTTCTACCCCTTGGTATACAAATACACATTCTTGTTTCTTATCAAGCAATTCTCCTTCATCTGCAAATTCTTGATCAAACTACCATATTTCTTTTAAGAGATCTTCCTCAAAATTATGCAACTAAAAATTGTCATCTTCAATCTTTCCCAATTCTGAATTTTGATCATTATACCTTTGTTCTTCGCCAACATGCAGCTCTTCATTTCTTTTGTCCTCTTGAGTAAGGACTTCTTCTTCCTGCTTGATCAATTCTTTATGTTGGAGTTCCAACTGATCCTTCTTCATGTCTTCATCACTTGAGGCATTACAACAAGCCTCTTCTTCTTGTCTAAGCACTCTCTCATGAAGTTCTTCACCTCCTTGATCCATGAGCATCTTCATTGGATCATATGGTTCTCCTTCCTCCTCAACTTGCTTTCCTGTAAACAAAACATCAAATGAAATGTCAGATACAAAAACATTTGGCCACTTGATCTTTTGAGTGATTACTTGTTGTTGGTCTATTTCTTCAATGATGAGATCCATCTCATACTGAACTTCTTCTTCAAATTGAAACTTTTCTCCAAGCTCTTCATTCTTGAGCTTATCTTTTTTTATATACTTCTTCATCTCTCCCCTTAAGGCAACTCTTAGCATTCTTCTTCTTCTTCTCTCCATCACTAATCTAACTGGCCATCTTACTCTTTTTTTCTTCATTACCCATCCTTGCCATGGGTTTTCCATATTTTCTACCATGATTTTTATCATGGCTATCCTTGCCTTTATCTCATTCACTTCTCTTTGGTACTCTTCTTCTCTTTTTCTCTTTTGTTTGTCTCTTTCTTATTTCTCTCTCTTTATCTGGTTCATGTTTCTTCTAGGTAGTCCCTCTATCACTCTTCTCAACTCTTCAAACTCCATCCTTTACCTCACCTAAGTTTGTTTCACCTTAGTCTTTTGGAAAACTATCCAAGCTTCTTCTTGGATCTTCTTCTTCTTGAGCAATTCACTATGCTCTTCTTCTAGATCTTCTCTTAGCTCTTCATTAAGCCTTCCTTGGCTTCTTCTCCTCTTAAGCCTCAATGGCTTGACTGCCTCGAACCTGCAACTTCACAAAATACATTATCTCTATCAAACACTGATTAGAAGAGTACAAACTTTTACTTTTTCTTTTTCCAGGAGCTTACTAGCTCTCTTTCTTTGTTCTTCAAGCCTCTATGGCTTTTGGACTCTCTTTTGATCCCATAAATGATGCAGTTTTCATGCTATGACTTCATTTCCCTGTCTATCTTCTTTAAAAGAATCGACATACCATACTTTAACTTCTTCTTTTTCACACTTTATGCTTCCTTTCCTTCATTGTCCATCCTTTTCTTACTCATTTCTCGTTCAGGAGAGTTGCTATACCTTTCTCCTTCACTTCCTTCTTATTTCAAGCTCACTATCTACTCTTTCTCCTTCGCTTTCAGGTTCAGCTTCCCCTTCTCCTTCAAGTTCGGCTTGGTCTTCACCCTCACCTTTTGTCTATTGAAATGATTGATACATTGACCTTGTAGATTTCTCTTAGAAAATCCAAATTGGTGACCCTACAGAGTCCGTAGATTTAAGCCTGCAGAGTCCGTAGATGCAAGCCTACAGAGTCCGTAGATTTTGGAAAACTTTGAGAAATAGTTATAACTATTTTCATCCAAGGCTTGACTAGCATTTCAAATGGATGGGTTACCTATGGCGAGCTCCTCAAGGAATCCTTCTTATCTCAGCTATTTCAACTCAACCAGACCCACTTTCCATTTCAGTCAAGGCTTTCAATGAACTCTCTCCCTATACTCGGCTTCACCTTCATAAAATAAACCTCCTCCTTCTTCGACTTGGCTTATGGCTTCTAAATGGAGACATACGCTTCAAGCTTAAATGCCTTATGAATAGGTGTGATCAAGATCCTTATAGGCTCAGTCCTTGGTCAAAATTATCCAATGATCAGGCTTTTTGATGAAAATTAGAAGACTCCACTATCTCAAATCTTTCACCAGCCTGATGCAATGTCAAATCCAACAACACTCTATCACTTTCATAGAATCAGTAGGAATCATTTCCAACATACTAAACATATGCGTTTATCTCCACTTCCAGGCAGGACACATATATGTATTGATGTATATACTGTGGTTTTGATCTTTCCTTACATCCATTCTCAACTCGATTGCGTGATTTTCTAATTCAAAGAATCTTTGTTAATTAGTGATTGCCCAATCACTTTGGCCTCGACCTTGATCCCCACCGTAGCCAGCTCCTTGCTCGACATTTAATTTTCTACATCCAACATTATTATTAAGGACATCGATTCTACCAAAGCAATTTTATACAATAGAAGTAATCCTTTATTTTTATTCAGAACAGTCGTTTACAAAATTTATCAAAATACAGTCCTTTTCCCTGGACTTACAATCCATAGTCCTTTGCCTAGACTTTTTCTTACACTTCCTCCTACACTATCTCCTACACAACCTCCTACACTACTACTCACCATATTGAAATAATCCTAATTTATTACTAACACCACTCAACCAATTCCTAAAAAGACTCAACAATATGCTTTAAACATAGACTTTCTCAACCTACGCCACTTATGGCTTGATTCTCCTGATTTTACATGATAACACAGTTGTCAATAACTAAATTTGACCTTTACAATACTTAAATAAGCCTATCCCCTCCTCTTGACAAGTGTCCATGATTTGAATTTTTGAATTACAATAATTTTTGAAAGAAATCTTTATCCATATTCCTAGCATATCTACGCACTCCCAAGATGCTCCTACATCACATATTTTGGTGAAACTAACCATTCACAGGATGATGGTTCTAAAATAATTCCTACTACACCTTATGTTGAAGAAAGATCCGCACTTATAAATGAAGAGATAGTAAAATTTAATTATGTAATAAATACAAATTCACAAATCATACTTTTGGCTAATACACTACAAAAATATGTGGATAAATCAATATGACAAACATTACATTGTTTCCCCAAGACATTTTATTAGGTGTACTCCAATATTTTAGGCATTGATCCTTCAGTTGCATTCCATTAGATAACACTTTACCTAGATGCAAAACTAGTCAAATAGAAAATATAAAAAATGATCCAAAATTTATGTTTCTAGTTGAGGAAGAGATTAAAAGATTACTCAATGTAGGTTTCATTTGACTTATATCCTATCTATAATGGGTGTCTAATATCATTCTAGTAGTAAACCATAATGGGAAATATTGTTGTTATTCATATTCTAGAGGTTTAAATAAGGTGTATCCCAAAGATGATTTCCCACTACCCAAAATTGATATGATTGTGGATTCCACCGTAGGATATGAGATGATATTATTCATGGATGGATTCCTTAGTTATAATCAAATTATAATTATAAATGATTATCAATAACATATATCATTTATCCCACCTTGGGGTACCTTTTTTTATATAGTGATATTTTTTAGATTAAAAAATGTTAGGGCTACATATCAATGAATCATGACACATATTTTTCATGATCTTATTGATAATACAGTGGAGGATTATGTGGATGATTTTCTATAAAAATATAAATATAAATAATATCATATAATAGATTTATGATAAATATTAAAGTGGCTACAATTATAATGTACATGTAAATCCAAATTATTATGTCTTTAACATAAAATCAAATAAATTGTTAGGTTTTATTATATTACAATGAGGTATTAAAGTTGATCTTAATAAATTAAAATTCATTATTTATATGCCTCTAGCTCAAGGGTTGAAGTAACTCTAATATTTACGAGGTAACATCCAAATGATATATTGATTTGTAACTTAGAAGATAAGACACAATACTTTATAATATTAATAAAATATAATGCAAATTTTTAATGGAATATAAAATTCTAAGATATTTTCAAGGCACTCAAATAATATTTGTTGAATCCACCTATCCTCATGCCTCCCATACCAAATAGACCACTCTTATTATACATTTTTGCTATAGATCATGTATTGAGCACTTTAATAGCATAGTATGATGATGTAAATAGAGAAAAAACCATGTATGATATTAGTTACACACTTTTTGATTATGATCATAATTAAACTACAATGGAAAATCTATATTTAGATCTTTTATTCTCTACGTAAACATTTTGACACTACATGATTAATAATTAGACTAAAATCATTTCTAGGTCTAATCCATTAAAATTCTTAAGTAAAAACCTCATCTATTAGGATGTATATAAAAATGGGTAATGTTAGTCATGGAATTATATTTAAATATTATATCTCAAAAAATGGTAAAAGGCCAAGTTATTAGAGACCAATTCATTTTCTTCACATTATAGGATAAAACACTGCTCAAATATACTTTTAAGGATGATTTAACATCATATAATATATTGAGGATACATGGACAATGTTTTTTAATGGTTCAAAAGGTGCATTAAGCCTAGAATAGGAATTGTTATTATTAATCCACATGGAGAACCTATGCCATTTGCATACATATTGGATTTTTATCATAAAAATAATATAACATAATATGAGGCATTGTTCTTAGGATTGTACGATGCTCAAGCCTTAAAAATGAAATCCATTAAGATATACGATCATAATTAGTTTTTAATCAATTTAAAAATGTTTACCAAATAAAACAATAAAATCTAATCCCGTATAAAAATATGGTACAATGTTTATATGCACATTTCAATCATTTTTAAATTGAAAAGATCCCATTAAAATATAATTGTTGTGTAGATACAATGGCTAGTGTAGCTTATTTAGTACTAATTGACATAAATTATGATAAAAAAATCTTCACTATATGTCATTTAAATAAACCATCAGTCTCATATGTATATTTATTTGTTATATCAGTCTTGGTAACTACACATAGTGAAAAAGGTCAAAATGGTTCATAAATATAATTATTGAATAAATCAGTTACACCATACACTTTCACTAGAAATGATAAATGTAAGTTATAAAGAGATGCACTTTGATATTTTATTATTGGAAGGTACTTTTTGAAAATACCATTTGAAGTACAATTACCAAGATTATTAAACATTTACAAATCCAAGTTGGAAATACAACATAGACATGATAGTGAATGTGGTGGACACTTTAGTGGAAAAATAATGTCACACAAGTTACTTTGGCTAGGTTAATATTGGGCCACAATGGAATATGAATGTCATACACCAAATTATGTGAAAAATTCCAAATCCATAGTAATTTAAGCCATGTTACTTCACATGAATTACAACCTATTATGTTACCTTGTCCATTCATTCTTTGGAGCTTCAACTTGATAGGAAAAATAAATCTAGAGTTAGAAGGTGGACGTGAATTTAAAATTATAACTACAAAATATTTCACTAAATGGGTGGAAGTTATACCCATATAGTTTACTATAAGAGAGGACATATCTAGATAATGAATATCATATTAGAATTTGGCCTTCCTTCTATTTTCATTACAAAAATGGATCATCTTTCAAGAATAAGACTACCAAAAATATTTCACTAAATATAATATTAAGCACACAATTTCTACTCATTATTGCCCTTAGGGAAATGGATATGCATAATATACAAATAATACTATAAAAAAAATCTTGAGTAAGACATTTACTAAATTTGGTGATGATTGGCTTAAAAAAATATTTTATGCACTATGGGGTTTTTTATACACTATGGGATTATTATATGAGAATTTGCACACCCATTGGGGAAAATCCATGTTTATTGGTCTATGGGATAGAGGTAGTACTTCCATTAGAATTATAAATTCCATCTTTACATGTATCCCTCAAATAGCTTATACAAATGATCAATATAGAGAAGACATTACATCCCATTTTAACTTTTTATGATTAAGGGCACCCATCAATGATCAACATAATAAAACATACTGATAGTGTTTAGTCCCTTTGAGGAAAAGTAATTATCAATTTATATGATTCTTATGTTCATGTTTATTATTTTTCTTGTGATTTTAGTGCAAAACATATTGTGTTGTAGAGTTTTATTGAGAGGCCATCTTAGCTGTAGTGTTTTGCATGGATAAATAGTTTAGCTAATGTTTTGGACATTGAGTGAACTCAGTTATGAACATTCTATAATATTCAATTCAATATACAAGTGATCATTAATGATTGTCAATTTTGCCTTCATGAGTGTATTATGGTAGAAATTGGTTGAAACTTGGTTTTACAACTTCATAAACCTTACTCTTATCTCTATTGGGTAGATAGGGTGATTATTATAATGTATTATTTTATTGATTGGAGTAGTGTTTATTATCTAATTATATTTATGATTTGTTTAATATGTTTTATTCCTTGATTATTATAATCAATTGTTGATAGTCTTGATCAATATCAAGTGTTAAGGTGTGGAGCCTAAAAGCTTCACATATGAGCGCATTACAAAGTTGCAGGTTTACACAGTCACCGGCATCGGTCAAGAGCGACCGACGTCAGTCAGGAGCAGTTGGAGAAACGCCGGTGTCGGCAGAGGATCAGCCAATGACGGTCACAGGCAAGCAGGCAGGAACCGGCGTCGGTTACCTGTGCATCCAGAATGTTATTTCTGAGGACAGAAGCGAGTGTTTACATGATGAGTTTAAGTCTTAGTCTTAAGTTCGCATTTATATTATTAGCAAGATTGTTTTTAGAGCCCTTGTTCAAGAGGCTTAACTGTTCGTTGTAAGTGCATGCTCAAGTTTCCTAATTCTATATGTAGGAAAGATCTTCTTAGCTTATTTGTAGTATGAGTAGAACATTGTGAATGTTTGAAGGACAGTACAGAGTTGTATCAATCCAGGTTGTTGGATTTGATTGTACTTGAGAGAGAGAGCTCTTGAGGAATAGAGGTCTAGAGAGAGATCTTGTGCATCTGAGAGAGGTGTGGAAGAAAGAAGTTTCTTCAATTGTATTCCTTTTGTAAAGAGTTTAATACAAGTTTTCAGGGTGTTTTCTTGTATCTCTTGTTCTGTGCTATTTATCATTCTAGTTACTTATCTATCTAATTTAATTTTGCATTTATTGCTTTCACAAGTGTAATAATTTTTGGTTGATCCCCAACAAGTGGTATCAGAGCTCAGGTTCACTAACAGGTGGTTCAGATCTGTGTAGTGTGTTTTGATTACAGGTTGCTCACAGGGGTTTCTGTAGGGATTTCTGTTTGAGTGGGAGAAGCAATGGCAGAAGAAAGTAAATTGAGAATGGAGAAGTTTAATGGCAAGAACTATCAACATTGGAGAATGCAGATAGAGGACTATCTGTATCAGAAAGATCTTTACTTATCGTTAAGTGGGATTGCAAAGAAGCCCAAGGACATGGAGGATGAAGAATGGGAAGTTCTTGATAGAAAGGCTCTGGGGTCTATAAGAATGAGTCTGGCATCCACTGTGATATCTAATTTATCACAGGAAATAACAACGATAGAGTTAATGACTACGTTAGCAAATTTGTATGAAAAACCCTCAACTTCTAATAAGATATATCTTATGAAGCAGTTATTTAATTTGCATATGCAAGAAGGTGGATCTATATCTAATCACCTGAATGATTTCCATGGAATTGTTAATCAATTAAGTTTAGTCAATATTGTATTTGATGATGAAATAAAAGCTCTTTTAATATTATGTTCTTTGCTTGAAAGCTGGCATGGCTTGGTAATGGCAGTTTCTAATACTGCATCTACTTCGAATATTTTAAAAGTAGAGGATGTTGTTAGTGTTATCTTGAATGAGGAAATTCACAGGAAAAGTATAGAGGAAACATCAGGGAATGCTTTAAACCTTGAGAGCAGGGGAAGGAAAAAAGAGAAGAGCAAGAGGAGATCAAGATCAAAGTCTAAGGTGAGAGGTAGATCCAAATCCAGAAATGGCAGGAGGCCACAATGCTGGAATTGTGGAAAGATGGGGCACATAAGCAGAGATTGCTGGTCAAAGCCTAAGGAGGACAATCAGCACAAAGGAAAGGAAGAGGCAAAGGTTGTAGGTATTGCACAAGATGCTTTAATTTTCTCTTTGCATAACAATATAGAATCTTGGGTATTAGATTCTGGTGCATCTTTCCATGCTACCCCTAACAGAGAATATTTCAGTGACTATATCCATGGAGATTTTGGAATAGTGTACTTAGGGGATGATGAGCCTTGTAAGATTATTGGCAAAGGTAAAGTGCAGCTAAAGATGTAGAATGGCAACACATGGGTGTTGAGAGATGTGATGCATGTTCCTAGCTTGAAGAGAAATTTGATTTCTGCAGGAAAGTTAGGGGATGAGGGTTGTACAGTAACTCTCACAACAGAATCCTGGAAGGTGACCAAGGGTGCACTTGTTATGGCCAGAGGTAAGAGAGTAGGTACTCTCTATTTATGTAATTGTGTTACTAATATTTCTCCTTATGTATTATCTACTTCAGATGTGGATGCTAAATTGTGGCACTCAAGGCTTGGCCACATGAGTGAGAAGGGGATGTCAATTCTTAAGTCTAAAGGTAAGCTTTCAGATTTGAAAAGTATGGATCTAGAATTTTGTGAGCATTGTGTATTTGGAAAATAGAAAAGGGTTAGTTTTCTCAAGACTGGGTCTACTAAGAAAAGGCATAAGTTGCAGCTTGTTCACACAGACGTGTGGGGACCGGCTCAGGTAGCTTCTATTAGAGGATCACAGTACTATGTTACGTTCATAGATGATGCTACAAGAAAGGTATGGATCTACTGTATTAAAAAGAAATCTGATGTATTTGAGACTTTTAAGATTTGGAAAGCTATGGTTGAGAATGAAACAGGTAGAAGATTGAAGTGCTTAAGATCTGATAATGGTGGTGAGTTCTGCAGCCTTAAGTTCAACTGGTATTGTTATATGCATGGAATCCATAGGCAAAGGATGGTTCCAAGGACACCTCAGCAAAATGGAATTGCTGAAAGGATGAACAGAACAATCATGGAGCGTGCAAGATGTATGAGATTGCATGCTGGGTTGCCCTTAGAGTTTTGGGTAGAAGCTGTTGACACTGCAGTGTACCTGATTAATAGAGGACCCTCTACAGCTCTGGATGGTGGAATTCTAGAAGAGGCATGGACAGGTAAAAAGGTAGATCTCTCATATCTCAAAGTTTTTGGTTGTGAAGCCTTTGTGCACGTAGATAGGGAAAATAGAAATAAGCTTGATGCTAAGTCTATGAGGTGCACGTTTATTGGCTATTGCTCAGATGATTTTGGTTTCAGATTTTGGAATCTAGGAACTAACAAGGTAATTAGGAGCCATGATGTTGTTTTCAATGAAAAAGTGATGTATAGTGATCAGTTGAAGAAGCTGAATCAATTTGGGCAGAGTAATGGAGAATTGGACGAGGTGACGGTCCAAAATGAGCTCGCGAGAAAAAGAAATAATCACTTGCAGGAAAACAAAGAGACCGACGTCGGCAGGGTAGGAACCAACGTCGGCAGTACAGAAACCAATGTCGATCATACAGAGACTGACGTCGGTAGAATAGGCACCGACGTCAGCCAGGAAGAACTAGAGTCGGCCAGTAACAGGTCTACAGGTGGCTAAGGTCGGTCACTGTCAGAGAATTTGGGTGGACAGCGTGTTGAGAACGAGTCTAAGACACCCATCAGGAGGTCAGAAAGGGTAAGTAAGCCTCCAATTAGATATTCTCCTTCTTTATACTATTTATTGCTAATTGATGGTGGAGAACTAGAGAGTTTTGAAGAAGCATTACAGGTGGAGTCCAAGAGTCAGTGGGAGCGTGGCATGGTTGAGGAGATGGAGTCCTTGAGAGAGAACCAAACATGGGATTTGGTTGAGTTGCCAGCAGGTAAGAGGACACTGAAGAACAGATGGACATATAGGTTGAAGGAAGGTGAGAATGGACAGATGAGATATAAGGCCAGGTTGGTAGTGAAAGGATTTGTACAAAAGCTAGGTATTGATTTTGGTGAGATTTTTTCTCCTGTTGTTAAAATGACTTCTATACGGGTTGTATGGTCTTTGGTTGCTTTTGAGGATTTGCATCTTGAGCAGCTAGATGTTAAGACAGTGTTTCTTCATGGAGATTTGGATGAGGAAATATACATGGAACAGCCAAAAGGATTTGAGGTCAAGGGTAAGGAGAAGTTGGTGTGCAGACTGAATAAAAGCTTGTATGGCCTCAAGCAAGCTCCTAGACAGTGGTATTTGAAATTTGACAAGTTTATGACTGAGCATGGCTACAGTAGGTGCCAATCTGACCATTGTGTATATTTCAAGAGATTTGATAATGATAGATATATTATTCTATTGTTTTATGTAGATGATATGCTGGTTGCAGGATCACACATGCAGGATATCTCTGAGCTTAAGGTGAAATTAGCTCAAATGTTTGCTATGAAGGATTTGGGAGCAGCAAAGAAAATATTTGGCATGAGCATTAAGAGAGACAGGAAAAATCACAGGTTGATATTGTCTCAAGAGGATTATGTGGACAAGGTGTTGAAATAGTTCAATATGCAGGATGCTAAACTGGTAAGCACACCTTTGGCTGGACATTTTAAGTTGAGTAAAGAACAATGTCCTAATTCACATGATGAGGTAGAGTACATGAGTAAGGTTCCATATTCTTCCACGGTAGGGAGTTTGATGTATGCAATGGTGTGTACTAGACCAAATATTGCCCAAGCAGTGGGAGTTGTAAGTAAGTATATGGCCAATCCAAGAAAGGAAGACTGGAAAGCAGTTCAGTGGATCCTTAGATATCTGAGAGGAACCAGTAGTAGGCACTTGTGCTATGGAGGTTTAGATACTTCTCTACATGGTTATGTAGATTCAGATATGGTAGGTGATTTGGATGGCAGGAGGAGCACCACAGGGTATGATTTCATTGTAGGTGGAACGGCGGTTAGCTGGATATCAAAGTTGTAGAAGGTTGTTGCCTTGTCAACTACAAAAGCAGAGTATATTGCAGCCACAGAAGCTAGCAAAGAGATGATATGGATGACATGGTTCATGGAAGAGCTTGGAAGGGAGCATGGGAGTTGCAGATTGCATAGTGACAGTCAGAGTGCAATCCATTTGGCTAAGAATTCAGCCTTTCATTCAAGAACTAAACACATACAGCTAAGGTACCACTTCATACGGCAGGTATTGGAGGATGGTGAGTTGAAGCTGGAGAAGATCCATACAGATAGGAATCTTGCTGATATGTTAACCAAGCCAGTTACAAAGGAGAAGTTGAATCTTCATTCAACTTCTGTTGGTCTTCATGATTGAGTTGAAGATGGAGGAGCTAGAAGATGTTGTTGTACAGGTACTGGTGCAGCTGTTTATCTCCAAGTGGGAGATTGTTAAGGTGTGGAGCTTAAAAGCTTCACGTATGAGCGCATTACAAAGTTATAGGTTTACACAGTCATCGGCGTTGGTCAGGAGCGACCGATGTCGGTCATGAGTGACCGACGTCGGTCAGGAGCAATTGCAGAAACATCGGCGTCGGTAGAGGATCGGCCGACGACGGTCACAGGCAAGCAGGCAGGAACAGGCATCGATTACCTATGCATCCAGAATGCTATTTTCGAGGACAGAAGCGAGTGTTTGCATGATGAGTTTAAGTCTTAGTCTTAAGTTCACGTTTCTATTATTAGCAAGATTGTTTTTAGAGCCCTTGTTCAAGAGGCTTAACTGTTGGTTGTAAGTGCATGCTCAAGTTTCCTAATTCTATATGTAGGAAAGATCTTCTTAGCTTATTTGTAGTATGAGTAGAACATTGTGAATGTTTGAAGGATAGTACAGAGTTGTATCAATCCAGGTTGTTGGAGTTGATTGTACTTGAGAGAGAGAGCTCTTGAGGAATAGAGATCTAGAGAGAGATCTTGTGCATCTGAGAGAGGTGTGGAAGAAAGAAGTTTCTTCAATTGTATTCCTTTTGTAAAGAGTTTAATACAAGTTTTCAGGGTGTTTTCTTGTATCTCTTGTTCTGTGCTATTTATCATTCTAGTTACTTATCTATCTGATTTAATTCCGCGTTTATTGCTTTCACAAGTGTAATCATTGTTGGTTGATCCCCAACATCAAGGTTAGTAATAATGTGTATTATGGGCATAAATATTAAAAAAATTTAAGAGTGTGGTCTTTTTTGATGTGTACTTATCTCCATGATGCTTTAACCTAAATGCTTGTGGTTTCTTATGCTAATTGTTTACAAAAATAACTTATATGTTATGGTATGGGTTGGATTAAAATAAATCATTTTAAATAATTATTATATCTTGATTAAAAGTAATGATTAAGTTGTTATCATTATTTTCCTTATAACATTTTGTGTTTCTTATGTGGGAAGGGTCCCTTCTTATCTTAATCATTTTGAGATCTCCTTCTATGAATGGTCCATTATTTTATTATCATTATTTGAATTTTTTTTTCCTTACAAATATTATGGACTTTGACCATGGTCATTCAATCACGATGTTTTGGGTTGCACATCATAGTAAAATAACATTTGGATATTTTGCTTACTTTTGCTAGGAGATAATTATTGGTCTTCCACTTGAGGTGTTGGCAATTAAGAAAAGAAAAAAAGAAATAACAGTCTAGGTTTTTAGCCTGCACACCTATGCGATAGTATGGGTAGTTTGTCCATTACTCTCTCAACTCATATTAATTGAGATAAGGATGTTTTAGATGGAAAGAATGAGTAAACATCTTTATGTGCTAGGTAGAGAAGTAATTTTGTAATTATATTAATTGAAAAATGGAAGTTTTAACTAATATAAGTCTCCATATACATCCAACTCCTAGAGAATGGTACAACTGGTCAAGAATCAAACTAGGTTGAGAAATAACTTATGACAACTATCAAACTCATTACATGCATATTCATTTTTCCTTTGTAATATATTTATGTGCTTAAAACAAAAAACAATAGAGTAAATTTTTGTAGTCTTTAACACCCTGATTGATGCTTCTATAAGCATATTAGATATGTGTATATAGGCATCTACTTAACCTGGGTTGAGTTGTGTTTGCTTTAAAAATTTCCTTACATGTGTATAAACCTACAAATGTATATTATTATATATACTTAGTTCATATAAATGCCTCAATAAAAAAGAGGTTATTTTTCAATTATTTGACAAATGACTCAATGGAGGTGTTTATGATTTATTTGATAAAATACCTCAATGAAGGATGGTTGTAATCTGTTTGATAAAATATCTCAATGGAGGTGGTTGTGATTTATTTGATAAAATTCCTCAATAGAAGTGGTTTCAATTTTTTTGACAAAATGCCTCAATGGAGGTTGTTTTTTATTTGTTTGATAAAATGCCTCAATGGAGGTTGTTTGTGATTTTTTTGATAAAATGCCTCAATGGGGTGTGGCTATAATTTGTTTCACAAAATACCTCAATAAAGGTGGTTATGATTTATTTGATAAAATGCCTTAATAGAAGATGGCAGCAATTTGTTTGATAAAATGCCTCAATGGAGGTGGTTGTGATTTATTTGATAAAATGCCTAAATGGAGGATGATAGTAATTTGTTTGGAAAAATGCCTCAATGGAGGTTGTTTGTGATTTTTTTGATAAAATGATTCCATGGAGGTTGTTTGTGATTTTTTTGATAAAACACCTCAATGGAGGTTGGCTACAAAATGTTTGAAAAAAATCTTCAAAGATTTTTAGTGTAATTTTTTTTTACAAAATGTCTCAAACAAACTATGGTGAACTATTTGACAAAATGCCTCAAAGGGCTTTTGGTGTAAGTATTTTTAAACTAAAAAAATAATGCGTTATTTGATTATCCCGAGTAATGTATAAATAATGAGCTTATTATGTTTTATATTGGTTATAAATGGTGTTTTATAATAACATTTTGATTGGTTGTAAATGATATTTTAGAACAACATTTTGATTGGTTGTAAATGGTGTTTTAGAACAACATTTTGTTGGCTGTAAATGACATTTTATAACATCATTTTGTTGGTTATAAATGGCATTCTAGAATCATTTTGATTGGATATAAATATAATTTTAAAACATCATTTTTTTGGTTGTAAATGGAATTTTAGAAGAACATTTTGATTGGGTATAAATGGAAAATTTGGAACAACACTTTATTGGTTATTGATGGTACTTCAAAACATCTTGTGGGTTGTAAATGGCACGATGTTTAAAATATAGAAATTATTATTTTCTTACATCTAAGTGGTGATTTTATTGCATTATAAGGTGTTATTATATGTTAGATTTACCATTTTTTGTAATTTAAATGTAATAGATGATGAATATTTACCCCAATAAACACACATTACCTTGATGGATGTACTAGTATAGGTGAAATAATTATGAATGATTTTGACCTAATTGTCAAGAAAGGATAATTTTTATACTTTGAGTGTTGTCCTAAAAAATCTTATTTTAGTTGTTTTGATGGTAAATAAGGACTTTATTTATTCGTTGAAACTTTATTGTTTTGTATCCTATTGATGGTGAATATATTCTATTTTCATATCATTCATAATTAGGCCTAATTTCTTATAACATATGAATTGAGTCTTGAGATCTCATATTGTAGATTGACTATGCATACCATTTTATATATATGTAAAAGGAAATGTAGTCACTTTATTATTTATTCAAGTAATAGTGTGTATTTTCTGTTATTTCATTATGCATTTGATATGAACTATAGCTATATGTATATTATATAATTATGATGATTGTACTTGAATGCTTGAATGTAGTAGCACCAACACAAGTGGAATAAATGCTTAAACTCTTAAATTATAAATTTGGATTCTTATTATTGTTGAATGATTCATTATATGAAGAGTAAAATTAATGATATTGTATTAAATGACTTTAGGAGTGTATCCCATCCTACATGATTGAGTATTTTAATTAGTTATCAATACTATAATTGTTTCTGAATGATTGCTACATGATATTATGGCCTATTTTTCTAATTTGAGGATTAGATAGTGAATTTTTTTGTCTCTAGTTTCTTATGGATGAAGATAAATCCATAAAATAAAAGAAATTTTATTATTTTTATTGTGTAAGATACCTCCTAAATCATATATCTCCACTAGGTGACCCATGATTTCACAACATGTTTTAAGCATTATTGTAGAGCTCTATTCAAGTTAGGTTATACTATGCTAGATTAAATTATAAATATATATTAAATATTGATTTATTTATATTAGCTTTAAGTTTTAATATAATATTAGGATAAATAACACTACCAACTATTAGCTGACACACATTGTGTAACACATCAATTTAAGATGCCTCTCCTGGTTTGTTTTCATGACTTATTGCATCCAGTTACTTATGTGTCTAGATTAATTAGGACATCACCTTGGTGTTAAAGAGGATTTTTCATATTGTGTTCATATGAAGTATCAAATTGTATTCGTTCTATGAGATAGAAGGATAATTATTATGACCTTTTTGGTATAGCCACTGTTAGGTGTGCTAGTTTGTAAAAATGTTAACCTAAAAGAATTTTTTTTAAAATCCTAAGGATACAATATAATTATACCTTGGTATTTTTAGTCATTTTCCCTCCCACATTGTACTCTTAATTATAGACTAGTGCTAGGAATATTCTATTGTATATGTAGTAACATTATTAATGAGATCTATATTGAACTTGAAACTTAGTTTCCTTAAACACTTGCTATTGATTATATTTGCTCATAAATGTGCTCATATGAGTATTGTACCTTGCCTAATTATAATAAAGGTATTTATCATGATTGTTTTTTCTTATTAATAAGGATGAATACAAAAATATGGTACATTGTAGGTAATCTTTTGTAATTTATTAAGGTACTTTTAGAATTAATAAACAAGGAATTAATTTGTAGTTTTGAAAGAAGGTATATAGAATCAACGTTTCAATAAAGACAATATGTTGTAGTTATTATAGAAGTATGATAGTATGGTCTAAGCCTGTAACAATACTTATTACTTTAATCATAACCCAAAATTACATTATTTTATATAACCATTTGGCTTGAATTTAAGAGTCTTAATGTGTATAGCTATAGGTTAGTAAGTTATCTAGCCTATTAGATTATCTATCCTTTCTAAATTTACTATCGATAAATTTACTTTATAATAAAAAAATAGGTTTTTTTGGATGGGGAAAAAAAGATAGAGATTTTTTACAATTATAGATAACATATCAATGCTTTTATATTCGATCAGGTACTCTTGGTAATATTACACAAAGGAAATATATTGCATAAAGGAAATAATCTATAGTCTTGGGGGAATTAAATGTGAATTATGTTAAGGAACATTTATTATGATGTTTTGGGCTAAAAAGGATAATTAATGCTTAATTTGAGCTTTAATATTAACTCAATATAACTAGTGATAAGTGAATCACTTTCACTTTTGAAATGACCATTTCGGTCTTTAGCTAGTTCTCACATTATGAGGAGTAAAACCAATGAGTTAGTTGATACATACATTATTGTTATTGGATTTCACCAAATGGTTTAAAAAGGATGCTAAATGTTTATTTGTTCATCCTTGTAATTGGATCTAGTGAGCTCCGAGTTTTTGGTGAACCCTCGACATATTACTAGTTATTTTATCATAATGATACACTATCCTCAATTATACAAGACAAAAGATTTAATTACCTTTTCAATAGTTGGTTAAATATTTATACAAGTAGATATTAGTATTCATGTTTATTTGTAGAAATCTTTGCACCATTTTTTATCCACTTTAAATCTCAATTAGTGGCATAACTTTTGGAAAAAAAAATATATTGTGTTTAATCTATTGGTTATGGTTTATTTGTTTAGCCATAAGGTAATGCTAGAAATTTTGAATATAGAATTTACTTGTTAGTTATTCCTAAGAGAATTTGGAATTTTTGTTTTTATGTTTAATTCTTTGAAGAGGACAAGGTTAATAATTAATTGAAAACTCTTATTGTATGTCTAGCATCAAGTTAATACTCCTTAAGTTGTACCTAATGTGAGCTAGTATAAATTAATGAGAAAACTTATTTTTTAAATTCAGAACCCTTGAATGACAAGTTATATATGTTACAATTCTTGACCTATCTCTCTTTTTAGTTAGCCTCTTAAGTTAAGAATAATATTATTTGTCATAGTAAATAAATTTATCAAAAAAATCAAGTGATTTTTCTAGTACCCAGCTGAATGTTTGTAACATGTGGTATCAAAGCTAAGGTTCAAACACTCAGCCTAATGTGCTCATTCATAATATCATGATACATAGTGATTGAGAAAAAATGTTTTCAAGAATAAACTCAATGAACTTAAAATTGAGATGCCTTTAGTTTAAATGACTAAAACTATGTGGAAGGGGCCAATAACATGGTGGGGTTCCCCTTAACATCCATCTGTGTACATGTAAAGATGGTAAGTATTACCTTCACCTTATGGGATGGAATGGTGACATCAAGTGGGTTAATTTTCTTTTGTCTTTGTGTAAAATAACTATTGGCTCTTTTTTATAGTAAGATGATTTTATCTTAGAATATTTTTAATGCCATGGTTATGGCACCCAAGAAAATGGGTTGTCTATGAGTGTTGATTGAAATCATCAAAGAAAAGGTTTTTTTATGAATTGAGATAGTATTAACCTCGATAGGGTGCACCTTTTATTAACTACACATGCTCATTATAGGAGTATGTTTTTAAATTTTTTTTATTTTGCATGCTAGTTTTCCTAAATCATGTTATAGTAGCCTTTAGAATCCATTTATTTTAATTGAAAAATATTGGGAACTAATAAGGTTTTAATCATACCACATGTAAATAGTTATATTTAAGTCATTACTTGATAAATAATCACTACTATAATTGAGTATTGTAGTAAGGAATACTTAGAATAGTGTATAATGCCCTAGTGTATGAGTTTGATAAACTTGCATATAAAATTATATGGTTGGTTAATCTTTCCTTTGGTTATTGATTTTACATGCACTAAAACCTACATGGATAAATATTGCATTTAATGACTTGTGTATACATTGGTATGTTTGGATTATTCTTGAATGGATATGTATACTTTTAAAAAGACTTATTTTACATTTAGTATGACTATGCATACATTACAAAGTGGATTTAATATGTTGAATGTCTAAATTTAAGCATACATATGTATGGATGATTTTCCATGTGCATGGTTGTATCCACATTTTTATGGGTTGAGTATATCCTTTTGAATGGCTGAGATGAAAACACATAATTTGTGGTTGATTTAATACTTTATATGGATTCAGAAACACACATTTAATGGTTGCACAGACACTTGTTGTGTGGTTGATTTCAGTAGTATATAGGCAGCTAATATGTAATTGGATGTCTATGAGTAAATATGGTATAATTATTAAATAATTGTATAATTATATGATAAATGGATACATTTTATCATGTTGATTTGAGTTTAATCATGATCAGTAACGATAGTTGATTTTAATTTTTCATTGATACATTAAGTTGTGTAAAAGTAGGCATGAACAAGTTTATATTTAAATTAGTTGTGTTATGAATATGTTACCTTGTGGCATTCATAATAAATAAGTAGGTGACATTAGTTATGTTTCTATGTCTATCTTGCCATGTTATTGTGCCACTATTGGAATTTAAGATCTATAAAAATTTAGATCATTTTATCATTGTTGTTGCAATAAAAGGATATATTACTTTGTGGAATTTAGAATAACCAAATAGGGAACAATATTTGCTTACTATTTTTGTGTTTCATCATTATTTGTGCTCCTAAATCCTTTTTTAAAGACCATAAAAATTCTATGATTATTTAAAATTATATAAAATGTATTCTTATAAATTGTTACTTAATTTTGCATGATAGGTTCATGAGTCATCCCCCACATTATAGGATAATGAGTAATGAAAGGTAGGAGGCCTTTATATAAGTAATAATTATAATTTAACACATGGGATGATGTATTTAACAAAGATTATAGGTGTGTGTGGATTAGACTCAACAGTTAATGATTACTATAATGAAAACTTTAGCCAAAGTAATGTTATAGCTATATACAATATCTATCCATTGTACCATTTAGATTCATATGTGTGTGATGTCATAGTAGATAGAGGACATATTACAGAGTTTGTATGACTACTACATATGATATAAAATGTACAACACATAATTTTGATATCTATAGGGTCACTTTTGGTAGGGAGATGTGCAGAGAATCACTCTTAGTGGGAGATGAGGTTGGAGGAAATGTTTAGATTAGGATTATTTCCTCGATAATTACTTATCAAAGCATAAAAAATAGTTTCATACTTAGATCTATTTGAGAGTTGAACACTCATCAAACTAATAACAATCTTATACATCAATTTATTATGCCATTCAGTAGTGGTTGATGGCAATGTCATATTATTCAACAGTGGTTGATTTCATTGTTGCAGTATTAAATAGTATTGAGTTGATTCAGTAGTGATACTATTACATTATGAAAATTGACAACCATTGTATGATTTTTTAAAATCAGTTATGTATATAAAATTAATGATTTTTTATTATAAATATTTATAGGAGGTGCTTGAATTTATTATTTTATATATTAAGTTGTACATTATTGGAAGTTAAGGTCAAAATACTACTTGATATTCTACTATAAAATCTGTATTATGTACTATTAAATACTCCTATGATATGTTCCTCTTTTTGAGAAATAATTTATATATTAATTCAATATCATGTAGAATGAAAAATGCTGTAGCAGATGCCTCAAATTGTGAACAATGGAATGGGGTTGTGTGAATGGATATGCAATAAAAACAAGTTTATAAGTACAACACTTAACATTTTGGAAATTTTGAAAAATAAAATCAATCAAGTCTTGTAAGGGAAAGGGAAAGAATTGATACCGAATAAAATTTAATAATCTTGTTAAATATGAAACTTGTTGGTTTGTCATTGACAGAAAGTCAAATGGTATGGATGCATCCAAATTTTAAAAACTCAAGTTCCAAAATTACTTCCTAATCAATAGCACAGTTGGATTTTTTTAGAAAATCATTTAAAAAACTTCTTTTGTTTTACTAATCAATCATATCTTGGCTAATACATCAAGATGATGTCTTTCTAAAGGGGGGGATGTCTATCATTGACATAATAAAACATACTAATAGTGTTTAGACCCTTTGAAGATAAGGAATGATCCATTGATATGATCCTTATGTTTTAGGTTATTATTTTGGTTGTGATTTTAGTTTAACACATATTATGCTATAGAGTTTTGTTGAGATGCAATATTAGCTACAATGCTTTGCATGGATAAATAGTTCAGGTGATGTTTTGGACACCAAGTGAAATTAGTTATGAATATTATATAATGTTTGGTTCATGTTACAAGTCATCATGGGTGATTGTCAATTGTGCCTTCATGAGTGTATTACAATAAAAACTTGTTAAAACTTGGTTTTGCATTTATTTCATGGACCTTGCTCTTATCTATGTTGGGTAGAGAGGGAGATGATTATTATTTATTATTTTAATGATTGGTGTCGTGTTTATTATTTGATTATGTTTATGATTTATTTAATATATTTTATCCCTTGATTATTATAATCAATTGTTGATAGTCTTCACTAATATTAAGGTTAGTAATGCATATTGTTGGCATAGATATTAAATTGTTATAAGAGTGTGGTCTTATTTGATGTGGAATTATCTCCATAGTGACTTAACCTAAATGTTTGTGGTTTCTTATGATAATTGTTTACAACACTAAATTTTATGTTATGTTATGGGTTGGATTAAAATAAATCATTTTAAATAATGATTATGTCATGATTAAAAACAATGATTAATTTGTTATCATTGCTTCCCTTATAGCATGGTGTGATCCTATGTGGGCAAGGTCCTTTATTATCTTAATCATTTTTGAGATCTCCTTTTATGAATAGTCCATTAGTCTATTAGCATTATTTAAATTTTATGTTCCTTACAAATATTATGGATTTTGACAATGGTCATTCAATTATGGTGTTTAGGGTTACACGGCATAGTAAAAGATCATTTAGATATTTTATTTACTTTGGTTGGGAGATAATTATTGGTCCTCCAATCAAGGAATTAGGAATAAATAAAGGGAAAAAAGAAATAATGGCCTAAATTTTTAGCCTACATAGCTACCCATTAGTATGGGAAGCTTGTCCATTGTTCTCTCAAACCATATAAATTGGGATAAGGACATGTTATATGGAAAGGACGAATACAAAAATTGGTGTGATAGGTAGAGGAGGAAGTTTATAATTATATTAATTAAAAAATGGAAGTTTTAACTGATATAAGTCTTTATATACATCCATATCCTAGGGAATGACACAATTAGTCAAAATGGAACTAGGTATAGAAAGAATTTGTGATAAATTATCAACCTTATTATAGGCATGTTCATTTATCATTTGAAATATATTTTTGTGCTTAAAACAAACAAAAATAGAGTTAAATTTTGTAGTCTTGAATACCATGATAGGCATACACTTCTTTAATCATATTAGTTATGTGTATATAGGCATATACTTAACCTAGTTTGAGTTGTGTTTGCTTTCCAAAGTCCCTTTGGTGTGTATAAACCTACAAATGTATATTAAATATAGACTTATTTCATATAAATTCCTCAATATAAAATAGGTTTTTTTTTAATTGTTTGACAAATTCCTCAATGGAGGTGGTTCTAATTTATTTGATAAATTACCTTAATGGAGGATGGTTTTAATTTGTTTGACAAAATGCCTCAATGGAGGTGGTTGTGATTTATTTGATAAAATGCCTCAATGGAGGATGGATAAAATTTGCTTGACAAAATGTCTTAATGGATTTGTTTGTGATTTATTTGATAAAATACCTCAATGGAGGTTGTTTGTGATTTGTTTTATAAAATAACTCAATGGAGGATGGCTAAAATTTGTTTGGAAAAATGCCTCGATGGATATGGTTGTGATTTATTTAATAAAATGCCTAAATGGATGATGGATGCAATTTATTTGAAAAAATGCCTCAATGGATATGGTTGTGATTTATTTGATAAAATTTCTCAATGGAGGATGGCTGTAATTTGTTTGACAAAATGCCTCAATGGATTCTATTTTTGATTTTTTTGATAAAGTGTCTCAATGGAGGTTGTTTGTGATTTATTTGATAAAATTCCTCAATGGAGTTTATCTCCAAAATGTTTGAGAAAATGCTTCAAAGAGTTCTAGTGTGAATTGTTTGACAAAATTTCTTAAATAAACTATATGAACCATTTGATAAAATGCCTCAAAGGACTTCTAGTGTAAGCAGTTTTTTTAAAAAAGTGTTGCATTATTTGATTATCTTGAATACTATAGAAACAATGAGTTAATTGTGTTTTATTTTAGTTTTAAATGACATTTTAGAATAGAATTTTGATTGGAGCTAAATGAAATGTTAGAATAATATTTTATTGGTTGTAAAATGGCATTTTAGAACAACATTTTGATTCACTATAAATGGAATTTTATAACATCATTTTGTTAGTTTTAAGTGGAATTTTTGAACAAAATTTTGATTGGTTGTAACAGTAAAATTTGGAATAACACACTGTTGGCTATAAATGGTACTTCAAAATAACATCTTATGGGTTGTAAATGGCATGGTGTTTAAAATATAGTAATTATTCCTTTCTTGCATCTAAGTGGTGACTATATTTCCTTATGAGGTGTGATGCTATGTTGGATTAACCATTTTTTGTAGATTAAATTTAATAGATAATGAATCATTACCTTGATAAACACATAAAACCTTGATGGTTGTACTAGTAAAGTTGAAATAATTATGAATGGTTTTGACCTACTTGTTAAGAAAGGCTTATGCTTATACTTTGAGTGTTGGCCTAAAACTCACATTTTAGTTAGTTTAATAGTAAATAAGGACTTTGGTTATTCCATTAACTCTATTTTTTGTATCCTATTTATGGTGAACATATTATATTTTCATGCCATGCTTGGCATTCGTAAGTTGGCCTACTTTCTTATAACATATGAATTGAGTCCTGATACCTCATATTGTAGATTGACTATGCATATCATTTTATATATGTGTAAAATGAAATGGATTCCCTTTCTTATTTTTTCAATTAATAGTTTGCATTTTTTATTATTTCATTGTGCATTCAATATGAACCATAACTAAATTCATATTATATAATTATGATGATTGTGCTTGAATCTTTGCATGTAGTAACACAAATACAAGTGGAATAAATGTTTAAACTCCTAATTTATGAAGTTGGAGTGCTTACTATTGTTGAATGTTTCATTGTATTAAGAGTAAAATTAGTGATATTATCTTACATGGATATAGGAGTGTATCCCAACCCACATGATTGAGTTTTTTTGTTTGTTATCAATATTACAATTGTTCTTGAATGATTGCTACATGGTGTTATGGCCCATTTTGCTAATTTAAGGATTATACATGAAATTTATTGTTTATAGTTACTTATGGATGAAGATAAATACAAAAAAAATAAAAAGTTTATATATTATTTATTATGTAAGATACCTCCTGAATCATATGTTTACACAGGGTGACTTGTGATTACACAACGTGTTTTAAGCACTGTTGTAGAGATCTACTTAGGGTTGGTTGTAATATGCTAGCTTAAACTATATCTCTATATTGAATCTTGTTTTATTTTTATTATATTTAAGTTACAGTATGATATTAGGATAAATAACATTGCCAATTGTTAGTTGATGCACATTATCCAAACATCAATGTAGGATGTCTCTCCTAGTTTATTTCCATGACTTATTACAGCTATTTACTTTTATGTTTGGATTACTTAGGACTTCACCTTGGTGTCAATGAGGATTTTTCATATTATATTAGTATAGAGTATTAGTTTGTATTCATTTTATGAGATATAATGATAATTAATATGACCTTTTTGGTACAACCACTGTTAGGTAGGATAGTTTGTAAAAATGTTGACTTGAAAGATATTTTATTTATAATCCTAAGGCTAAAATATAATTATACCCTATTTTTAATGGCCTTTTTCCCTCCCATTTGAAATATTTATTATGGATTTGTGCTAGGAATATTATATTGTACATGTGGTAACATTATTAATGAGATTTATATTGAACTTGAAACTTAGTTTCCTATAAGCACTTGTTATTGATTGAATTTGCTCATAGTTGTGCTCATATGAGTCTTGTACCTTGCCTAACTATAATAAATGTCTTTACCATGATTATTTTTTATTATTAATTAGGATGTATACAAAAATATGGTACATTTTTAGGTAATTTGTTGTGATTCATATAGGTACTTTTGGAATTATTGTACAAGGATTTAATATATAGTTTTGAAAGAAGATATAATGAATGAACACTTCAAGGAAGATAATATATTTTATTTATTAAAAAAATATGATAGTATGGTTTAATCCTATAAAAATACTAATTAATTTAACCATAACCCAAAATTATATTAGTATAATAGCCAGTTGGCTAGAATTTACAAGTCTTAACATGTATAGATAAAGGTTAGTAGTTATCCAACCTGCTAGCTTATATTTAATTTATAAATAATTATTATATAATTAAAAAATAGGTTTATTTGGTTGGGAAAAAAAGACAAAGTTTTTGTACAACTATAGATAGTGTATTAATGCTTTTATATTTGGTAGGGTACTCTTGGTAATATTACACAAAGGAAATAATCTATAGTCTTGTGGTAATTCAATGTGAATTATGTTGAGGAACATTTATTATGATTTTTTTTGATAAAAAGGAAAATTACTAGTATTAATTTTATCTCTAATATTAACTCAATATGACTAGTGATAAGTGAATCACTTTTAGTTTTGACATGACCATATCGATCTTTAGCTAGTTCTCACATTATGAGGATTAAAACCAGAGAGGTAGTTGATACATGTATTATTGTTATTGGATTTAAACAAATGGTTTTAAAAAATATTATAAATGTTTATTTGGTTGTCCTTTTAACTAGATATGGTGAGATCCAAGTTCTTGGCAAACCCTCAACATATTACTTGTTATTTTATAATGATGCTATGCTATCCTCAATTATACAAGACAAATGATTTAATTACCTTTACAATATTTGGTTAAATATTTCTAAAACTAACTATTCATATTCATGGATGATTGTAGACATATATGCACCATTTTTTATCCACATTCAATCTCAATTAGTGGTAGATCTCTTGGAAAATAAAAGGATATTGTGTTTAATATGAAGGTTATGGATTATTTATTTAGCCATAAATCAATGCTATAAATGTTGACTATAGACTTTAATTATTAGATATTCTAGATAATTTTGGCCTTTTGGTTGTTATGTTTAACTCTTTTAAGAGGATGAGGTTAATAATGAATTGAAAAATCTTATTGTATATCTAGCATTAAGCTAAGACTCTTTTAGATGAATCTAATGTGAGCTAGTGGAAATTAATGAGAAATCTTCTTTTCCAAATTATAAACCCTTGAATAATAAGCTATGTGTGGTAAAATTATTGACTTGTATCTCTCTTTAGTTATCCTCTTCAATTAAGAATAATATTATTTGTCATATTAAACATATTTATCAAAAAAAATCCATTGAGTTTTATGGTACCCAACTGGACAGTTGTAATAGAAGAACGTTTACATGAGTTAGAAAAATTAGATAATACATGCATACAGGTAGTAGAAAATCTCATAATATATCATAATATAATTCAAAATTCATATAATAAAATAATATATAGTAGATATTTTGATATTAGTGACTTGATTTTCAATGAAAATCTGAGGAATGTTAATGCAAAAGAAGAAACTAAAGGCAAATCCAACACTATTTAGTTAGGTCTATATGTGATTACAAAAAAATAATGTGAAAAATATTATCATTTGGATTCACTTTAAGGTAAAAAAATAAATAATCCAATGAAAATTATTCATCTTAGACAATTTTATACTTGAGCATTTCAAACTAAAAAAATACAATATTTCAAAAAAAAAAAAAAAAAAAACAAGACCTACATGTATGATATGTCTTGTTCATTTACATTAGTTAATTTGTGCTTAAATATATGTATTACTAATCTATATCTAATTTAATATCAAATATTATTCAAAAATGTACTTGAGTGAGTTTCATAACATACAGGTTATCACTTCTAGATATAGTTGTAAGTGGTGATCCTATCTCAGACCCAGAAACTTTACATAAACAAAATTGCTTTAACCTAGATAGTCATGCACTATGCTCTTGTTTGATTCTAATAAACTTTTCTTAATGAATGCATGCTCTAATTTTTTATATTTAAACCAATAATAAAAAATTTACAGATTGTTTATATCCCAACAAATTAACTCAAGGCATATTTTACATAAGTTTTATCGCTCTATGACTATCCCTATTATTTATACTTCATTGCATTACATTACATCATTATTTTCTCACTTAATTTCACATTTACATATTACTAGATACCTTTTTTATTTAATATCATGATGTTTCAAACTACTTCAATAAAACAACACTTCACTTATTCATGTATGATTTTTGTGTTTGCTTTCTTGCTTCATGTTTTATGTATATTCAACTTGTTTAGATTGTGTACATTTGAACATGTCCTTATTTTCAGATCTAAGCCTTATTATATGCTTTTATGCATGTGAGTGAAATTTAAATATGTCCCTTATATGTGGCCCCTTGGCATTTTATTACATGTTTTGTGTGATTCTATGTTTACTTTTTGTGTGTCCATCATAGTGATGACTTTTGTTTGCTCAATGTGCACATCTTTTTTATGCCATGATGGACATCATGTATGTTCTCATATTCTCAATGTCATGATGGATATAATGCATCCTCCATAATTTGGTCTATATTAGTTGTCAGGAAACCATGAACAATAAACATGCTCCGATCCCTACTGAGTCAGGATCTTGCTCTACCAATTAGAGCACATATGATTACTTCTTGTATTAGCAACTAAACACGGAATTATACTAAAATCAATAAGTAACTAGAAATATGAAACAACACAGGAATATGAGAGACAATACACAATTGTATTAATAATCACTCAGAAGAATATACAATAAGGAAGATGCCACTTCTTCCTCCACCTCAAAGGTTCGCCATGCCTCAAGACCTTCTTCCCTCTCTCTCTCAGTCCCAAAAATCAACTCCAATATAGAATTGATGTTCACCTCTCCAACTAGTCAGTAACACGCTGCCAGTTCACCAAGTACACAACCGTACTCCAAATAGATCCCCTGCTCTCTGCTGCTACCTGCAAATCACTAGACCTTACTCACCATGTAGATATCTCTACACCCCTGAAGAACCCTTGTCCTTGTCTCACCAAGTATTTATGATTCCTCAACCAGTACCCCGGTGGATCAGCTCCTTGACCTTGCAGACCTTGCAACTCTCCCTGATCATACACACTCAGCACCCCTTTGGAACTAGGAGGAGCTACACTAGCTCTCTCTAAAATCTCTATGGCTTTCTAGCACACTTTTACAATACAATCATCAGTCTATTAAATAGATCTCATCAAAAAAATAATTAGACATATAATACAATAATTAAATCCACAGCTCTCAGTCTAAAATTAGCTCTAAACATGCAAACACTTGGTTCGTCAACCAACTGCCTATAATATACTCACAGCTCAAACCACACAGGCGACCGACATCGGTCCCTATCCACCTAGGGGTGCCAACGCTGGACAATCTAAGACCGACGTCAGTTGCCTTCTATCTCCTTCCTATTGTCATCAGTTTTCATGATCGATGCCAGTGTCTGTGACACTCCACAACTCTTCTGCAACCTCCTCCATGTCTACATCAGTGAAGCTTTTAACTCCATAACCTAACAATCTCCCACTTGGAGATAAATAGTTGCACCTGTACCTGTATTTGTAGCCCATCTAATCTATTTCTTGGCTTGTATCCCTCTTCAAGATCAATCCTGAAGACCAACCACCACACAACCTGTGATGCTATACCTGTCATTCAAGTAGCCTGCCACATCTGAGCCTACACATCCATGTAGTGAAGAGCTTGACCTTGCATAACAAGAATCCCTGCTACTAGTCCCACTGAACTACCCTCCAGTACTCCTTCCCCGAATTGGCTCCATACTTTCTGACAACCCCCACTGATTGGGAAAACTTAGGTCTACACTAGACCTCATGTGATTTCAAACCCTATTTCAAGTTAAGCTTGAACTGTCAAGCCATTGGTGTGCTTTCTGATTCTGAATCCTGCGTAATGAACCTCGCCAACACCATCTTCACATCAGCTCCCACTAGAGATAAAATCTCCATGTCTCTTATGCCAAAGAATTTCGCTGCTCCAAATTCTTCATGACACACCTCTGAACTAACCTTACCTTTTAGCTCAGTAAATCCCTGTATGTACAAAACCTGCTAGCAAACCATCCACATACAATAACTAGATAATGTCGCGACTCATCATCCACCTGGTAAGAATAAACACAATAGTTACACTGACATTGACTGAAGCCATGCTTAATCATCCACCTATCAAAACTTGTACCACTGTCCTGCAGCTTTTTCAAGACCATATGCCTTGGCCTTCCGTCTCTTGTATCCATCCACTCTCTTCTTTAAAACGGGAATCCATCCATCTCTCAGTGCTTTCTTCCAGCTGACAACTCTACCAACAAATACCTATTTGGTTCTTCTCCAAGGACTCACACTCCTCATCCATGCCAAGCTCCCACTGTATCTAGATTCTACCTGCATTGCCTCTTCACATCTTCCTGGTTCTCGACCATCAGTAAGCAATATAAAGAAGGTGAACAAAGAATATGAGGTTCACTTACCCTTTCTGACCTCGACATGAGCATTTGAGACTTGTTGACAGCTCGCTGTCTGCCCAATATCCATTCCAGTGACCGATCTCGGCCATCTCCTAGTCTGTTCCCGATCGATGTCAGTTCCCTACACTGACCCTGACTATTGACGTCGTCTCCCTGGCCGATACCGGTATCCTTTCTACTGACGTCGGTTCCTTCATGACCGACATCGGTCTTCTTATTGTTGATGTTGATTACTATGTGACCAATGCCGGTACCTGTGTTCATCTATGAGTGATAACTTTTTACCCGCGAGCTCTCCATGAATCAAAATCCCAATCAAATCAACCCTGCTCTACTCAAAATAATTCAGTTCCCTCACCTGATCTCTGTCTATCATCTCCTCCATGAACACCAAGGCTTTCCAGTTCTTTAGCTTGTCAAAAACATCTGTCTTCCACTTCAGAACCTGCATTCTCCTTCTACATATGTGACCAAGCCCATGAAGCCACATCTCTGCAATAGAAGGTGAATCAGTAATATAAGTAGATAGATAAAGAATACCTACTTTCTTACCACCATCTAATTCAAGTGTATCTGCTATGAGAGTTACAGTGCATCTCCCATCACCCAAATTTTCTGAAGAAATTAGACTCATCTCCAAGACTGGTACCTGCATGACTTCCTTCAACCACTGTGTGTCATCCATCTGCAATTTTAGTGTCACTTCCCCTTTGTCAATAATTTGACAAGGCTCTCCAGCTCCTAAATAAATCTCTCCAAAGTCTCCAAAGACATACCCATGAAAAGATGCTCTATTTTGAACTGCATGGAAAGAGGCAAAATAATCTGTGAACCAAGATTCCACTTTATCCAAAACATCCTGTGCAACATCCCCTACAACATCTGCTCCTCCCTGTTGATCTGTAACCAACCAACAATCTTTATTTACCTGCTCTTTCTTTCCATCAATCAGACCATTTGTGCTATTCAGTTTCTCCATTCGTAGCTTACTTCCTTCTGCCATTGCTATACTCCCACTCAATCAGAAACCCCTGTGAGTAACCTATAATCAACAAACACTACCAGATCTGAAACCACCTATTAGTAACCCAACCAAAAGCTCTGATACCATGTGTCAGGGAACCACAAAAAATAAACATGCTTCGATCCCTACTGAGTTAGGATCTTGCTCTACCAATTAGAGCACATATGATTACTTCTTGTATTAGCAACTAAACACAGAATTATACCAAAATCAATAAGTAACTAGAAATATGAAACAACACAAGAATATGAGAGACAATACACAATTGTATTAATAATCACTCAGAAGAATATACAATAAGGAAGATGCCACTTCTTCCTCCACCTCAAAGGTTCACCACGCCTCAAGACCTTCTTCCCTCTCTCTCTCGATCCCAACAATCAACTCCAATATAGAATTGATGTTCACCTCTCCAACCAGTCAGTAACACGCTGCCAGTTCACCAAGTACACAATCGTACTCCAAGTAGATCCCCTACTCTCTGTTGCTACCTGCAAATCACTAGACCTTACTCACCATGTAGATATCTCTACACCCCTGAAGAACCCTTGTCCTTGCCTCACCAAGTCTTTATGATTCCTCAACCAGTACCCCGGTGGATCAACTCCTTGACCTTGCAGACCTTGCAACTCTCCCTGATCATACACACTCAGCACCCCTTTGGAACTAGGAGGAGCTACACTAGATCTCTCTAAAAGCTCTATGGCTTTCTAGCACACTTTTACAATACAATCATCAGTCTATTAAATAGATCTCATCCAAACAATAATTAGACATATAATACAATAATTAAATCCACAGCTCTCAGTCTAAAATTAGCTCTAAACATGCAAATACTTGGTTCGTCAACCAACTGCCTGTAATATACTCATAGCTCAAACCACACAGGCGACCGACATTGGTCCCTATTTGCCTGGGGGTGCCGACACCAGCTGATCTAAGACTGACATCGGTTGCCTTCTGTCTCCTTCCTGCCGTCGTCAGTTTTCATGATCGACGCCAGTGTCTGTGACACTCCGCAACTCTTCTGCAACCTCCTCCATGTCTGCATCAGTGAAGCTTTTAACTCCACAACCTAACATTAGTTTCACATTTTTAATATGATCATTGTTCATTGTGTTCCTAATTACTAACATCTATCTAAATATGACACTATGTATGTTAAGCTATACACTTATCATACATTACTACTTATCTCAAATTATCAATATGATGCCATGTTATTCAATGTTATCATTATTATCCTAAATTTAAATCTTTACTATAACATAATTTTCATAAATTTTTATTTTGAATGAATTTATCATGTAAGATTCACAACTTATCTCAAAATAAGGGGCATACACATTGACTTCTCTTAGAGACTAAGCTACAAAAATACACTACATAGATATAAATTTGTAGGTTTTTCTCAGTTGATCATAGGTCATACCCAAATTCTATCCAAAAATATTTTAAATTGACAATGTTATATTTGGATAGTAGTTTAGGTAGGCCACGTCCAAAACAGTGCACTTTCATCCCAAGAATAAGATACAACATTTGTCCAAATTCTCATAATTTCACATGGTCTACAAAATAATTTTCATTATGGCTCATAACATATTATATATTTATACACAAGATCATCTAAAATTGGGGGAATTATTCATGGCATGTGTTCCATAATATTATTAATTTTAACTTAGAAATTTAGTTGGTATTACTTAGCTAGTAGAGTCAATATAATCAAATATTAGATTGAGGGCATATGTGTGGCATGTGGTCACTTTGTTGCTCAATTTTGCACCAATTTTCATAAAAGGATTAAAAATCCATTTCATTTTCTATTTTTTATACACAAAACTTATATCATGATATTTTGTACCAACTTTTCACCAAAAAATTAACCTTATTCCATATATAGTGGTTGATTTAGATTTTTACACTAGAACAATCCATTGGAGTTCATATAGGAATTCCAAGATATTATACTACCTTGGGTATGAAATGATTTAGTCAATCACACCTTGATTTCTTAAGAATACTCTTTATAATGAGGATTGGGTCATTCATAATCCAATTCAATTGTTTCAATAAATAAAATCTCCAAGGGTTACACCATTTCTAGTCACCAATTTTCACAAAAAAATACAATGGTTCATGTACCCAAACATTTGTATTCATTACTTTTTATTTGATCTAAAAAAATTTCTTTACTTTTAGATTTATATCCTAAGTAAGGACTGATTTATATATGTTTCATTATAGGTTTTCATGAAACATAGTTCAATGTGTGACCTACATCTAAGCCTGCTAAACACAAGTAAGCTCAAATATAACTCTCTTTATTTTTATCTAATACTTTCACTTTACTAAATTACTAAAATAAAATGAGGGAAACATTGTCACTAAAACTAAAATTTAATGCTAAAATAATGCACTTTTGGTCACCCTTTTATACACACTCATCTCATGCTCAATTTCATGGATTCAAACTACTGTTCCTCTATTTCTATGTGAATGATCCCTACCCTCAAATAAACCTGATACATGATGTTCCTAAAATTCCTTATAAATAGATTAAACTCACTATTATACTAATCCAAACCACTAGTTTATCTATCTCTTCTATTCAAACAAGACCACTCCTTTAAGACTATCTCACTCATTGGTAGTGTTTGAATCCATTGGTCGCATCTTCCCACCAAACAATGGCTAATTGTTCAAATTAAAATGAAAATAATGGGTCATCCCACATGTTTCATAGGTCTCATCTAAAGAATTTCCCAACATATCACTACATAAACACAATTTTATCATTTTGAGAGGAGGTTGTCACTTTTTCAAATTACCATATTTATTTTAACTACACATTGAGAAGAAAGCATCTATTCTTCCCAATTCTAAGTCCACACAACCCAAGTATCCTTGATCTAAGTTTGAATACACCTCCAAGGTCACAATTCATTGTTTAAGAGCTTAATCACACCAAGATTTTACCATCATAAAACATTTTACCAATATTTCACACACACCACTATATCATGGGATAACTACATGGATTTTTATCCCTCTTTAGAGTATTGGTATGTAGTTAACACTAAAAATAGAGGGTGTTGAGGTCAAGCACCACTTCATCAACTAAACCATTTTTCCCATTTATTTTGTTTATTCTTCATGGTCTATATAACTAGGGTTCTAAGTGAAGAATAATATATAAAATAAATTCTATATAAAATAGAACAACTCTGATCACATGAAAAATACCTTCAAAGAAAGGAAAACCCATTAGATTTCATAGAGAGGGAAAAACCCATACTATCCCAAGAAGATATAAATCTCTATTCCTAATTCATAGTGACCCCGTACAGTCATATAGTCAATTTTATAGTCATAGTTATAGTCTTACATGTTTGATTTCTATCTAAGTTATTCCTCTTTGGCCCTTTCCCATTTTATCATATTTCTATATTTATAAAATTTCAAATAAATTTGTATGATTTAGTGCATATATTATACACTTTTATTTTTACGTAGAAGTTTTTCATAATTAGATTATATTTATTTCTTAATCCCAATTTTGATAAAGTAGTTGTTTCTAATTATAAAATTTTAAATATATATATATATATATATGTAAAAAATATAAAAAAACATTCAAAATATTCTAAAAATTCAAAATCAAGACCTGGGCATGATTAGATATCTAGTTTACATATTTTGAACTATTTTTTATTTATCTCATGAGTGGTAGATAGCATATTTATTTTTCCATCACACATGCATTTCATTGTTATTTATGAGTGTTATGAAAGACATACAAACTTTATAATAATCAAGGTTTTGGAATTGATTCTACTCAATAGCATTTATAAATTAAGGGCATCTTATCCAAAGGTTAAAGTATTCACAGGGGTTATCATTCCATGAATCCTATATTGTTGAGTTTTATATTATTTACAAATTTCTTGTTAATATCTCCAACTTACATTATATACATGAATATGTTATTTCCTGAGATATAATCACATTACATATGCATGGCTTACAAGAAATTTCTAATTTTGTGCTCATTTTGATGTTATTACTTGTACATAGTAGATTAGATCTTATTTGTCTATTATGTTTAGCCCTTTACCCTTTTTTTAAAACTTATTTGAACATTTATATGAGATATTTTTGGTGTGTGTGATATTTTAACATGTCCATTACTTTTTTCCCTTATCTCTTTATTATGTGAAAGATTTAAACATGTACATTTCTTGTGATAAAATTCATGTCTATTGTATGTGCAATATGTAACTTTTCAACTTTTGAACATGTCCCTTGGGTGAGTCCTTTGCCCTTATTATTTCACATCACTAGTAATGTGCTTGTTGTGTGTGATCTTGTTTGGAGTGTTAAGTTTGATGAGTGTGATGATCTATATCATGCACTACTGACTTAATATAGTAATTATACATTCTATATCTATGAGCTTCATTGATACATTTATATATACCTTGCCTCATTTGTTACATAAAAAATTCAAATAATGCAAATGTTACTATGCTAACATACTTTAACATATGCTACATTATTTAATGATTACATCATGTTACACATGTTATAGTTAACTTTTATTTTGATATGAGTGAACTTTAAGATCAATTACCTCACATAAGAAAGGGGTCATTATAGTGGGATTTCATACATGAGACAATCCTTTTCAAGATTAAAAATTAGTTTTGGCACAAAATACAGTTTCAAAGGTTACAAATTGGTTCAAAATTCACTAATTGGCACATATCATGGGGGCATATGCACACATATTTTAGATCAGAGTAAAAATTTACATAGTTTCAAGTGTATTATATAATATTATGCACAAGTTTAAAAAATAACTTAAAATTGGCATCTACATACCATTACAAATTCTACATTTATCAATTGAGGCATGATATAGATTCATGTAGACTATGTTATTTTTTAAATTTTAAAAATATTATTTTCTAAATTTGTGGACATGGTAGGATCATGGATTTACTTTATTCTATTTTGTTCATCCATTTTAGAAAAAAAATTTAATTGAATTTTCAATCCATCCACATTAGTTGATTCACTTTAAGCTCATAATGCTTAAATTAGAGCTTCAGCCCTCTAGAATTATGTCTACAAATTCACTTTGGATTTCAACCGATTTCATGTCTTGGGGTTACAAATACTAGATGAGTTAAATTAATGTTTTCCATCCGTCAATGGGTATTATTTTTTCATATGAGTTCAAATTCAATTCTATGGTTTGATCACCTTTGAATTATCCATTAGTTTAGCTAAAGAACCAATCTTATCCAAGTGTTTCATGGGACGCACCGATTTACCATTGATTCAATTAAGCATAATCTCCAAAAAACATTAAAAAAAAAAAATTATTTCACACATAAAAGGTGCATTACCCCCTTTCTCTATATTATAATTAAAGAATTTTCAAATCCAAGTAATTTTCAAATTCAATCTTTTTTAAATATCAATTTTAAAAAGAACAAAGTAAATACTTCATGTTTTTGGCAAGGTTTTCTAAAGGATATGGTGCTTTGCATGATTGAATTAATAGCTCAAATACAAAGTGTGTTTTTAAAACTAAGGTATATCTTTCATTTAATCTATAAATTTCATTTCTATACTAAAGGGGAGGCAAATATAGTAACTTAAATCTGGTCATCAATACTTGGTCATATTAATTTTACCCTTTTATGCTTAATTAACTTATACAATTAATTAGTACATATTTTTCCACATCACCCTATCATAATCACATACTAGGACCTATTTATTTTACAAATTGTCATTTTTCACCCACAAAAATGTTATGATTTCTAAAAATTCTCTTTCATTATTATGGCCAAACCTAGATCCAAAATACACACATTTCCTTGTGGGGTATTAATGTCCAATAGGGGAAATAGAGGGAGGATTTCCTATATCTATGGGGAATTTATTTATTTTACCTTAAAATGTTCAATTTTAAAATTAAATTCTCCCTTAGATTGTATTTCATGTTTTTATGCTTCATAGTGTTTGGTTTCCCCTTTTGGATTGCTATAAAGGCACACTTAAATCACTTATTATTTTACTTGGAAATTTCCATGTAGAGGCACATTTTCAATGTTGTACACTAATAAAAAGTTATCTATTCTTACCAATTCATATTATAACCTTATAAAATAGTCAGCCAATTCATAAGCCTATTTTATTTAGCCCTAAATAAAGCATGGTCAAGTATTTAATCTGATTATAGATGTATTCATATAGTCAAAGGAGTAAATTTTCACAAAGCACTATATGGGGTAGAACTACATGGGCTTGATTTCCTTCCTTGGAGTATTGGATATGTAGGAAACATTTGGGGTAAACTCATCCCATTTACAATACACCATTTTCTATTTTTAAGTCTTTCAAACTTTACAATCCCTATTAGGGTTTCAACCTTTCAAAATTTGTTTGCAATTATTTTTCATACCTATGAAGATAAAATTTGTGTATATAAACCTAAATTTAACTATGATGAGTGATTTTACCCTAATTTATATTTTTATAGAAAAAAGATAGAATTACTTAATAGGGATAATAGTGGTAGTTGATTATGTCCTCATCTACCATTCATATCCTCATACAGTCTCATATCCATATTTTTTCCCTCTTATGTTTTACCAAAATTTGAATTAATATGGTAATTAACCCTAATTAAGATAAACTAAATATAATAAATCATAATGTTGGAAATGTACTTTAAAAAAATAAAATTAATTAAATAACTGGATTCAACAAGATATAAATTATCTCAAGCAAGCTAACTATGAAAATGAATAATAAAATTAGTTAGCTCTATCCTAGATATGATTGTGTTGACTAATAAAAGATGGAAATAGGAAAATAGGCACAGACTCTTCAAGTGCCTAGAATTTAGAGTTGAAATTGAATAAGGGGAGGATCAATAAATTAGGATAGTAGTGGTAGTCATTATTGTCTTTACTAGATTTTATTATCCTTTACATAAAAATAGGAATGGGAATTAAAGTCACAATCACTTAAAACAACTATAATTAGGTCTATATGTAAATTTTGGCTTTCATAAGTGTGTAGAAGACCTACAAATAGCTTCTCTAATGTTGAAATACTAGTAGATTTTTTCAATGATTAAAAACCTACAAATAAAAAATTATGGGAGTGTAATAGGTTAATCTAACCCCAATCACCTCCATGATGATTGAACATTGACTACATTTAATAATCCAAGAACATAAATCATGCATATGTAGTTCTCCCACTTATAGTGCTTTGTGCAATTGTGTTTCTTTGAATTTATGAATGTATATAGAATTAGATTTAATAATTGATTATTATTTGCTTAGTTTTGAATAAAATAGGCTTATAAATTCGTTGATGACTATTTGAAATGCTTAAAATCTAAATTGAGAAGAATAGGAAAATATTATCTAGATTGCAATAGTTTAAATTTGCATTTGTATTGAAATTTCCCAGTTAAATAATAAATGACTTTTCCTATATAGCAATCCAAAATGGGAAACCAAGCACTATAAATCCTAAAAACATGGAAGATAAGTTAAGGGAGGGTTTAGTTTTAAAATTAACCATTATAGGGTAAAATATTAATGAATACATAGGGACAATAATTCCTCTCTCAATTATCCCTATTTGGACATTAGTGTCCCATAGGGAAACATGTGGATTTTTAGATCTAGATTAGGCCATACAGATGTTTAAGGGTATGTTTAGAAATCAAAACATTTTTTAGGTGATAGATGAATTTTTTAAAATAAATAAGTCCTCCTATATGCTTCAAATAGGATGAACTAAAAAAATAGGTATTCATTAAGTGCACAAGATAATTAAGGATCAAAAGAGGTCAAACTAACATGATCAAGTATTCATGACCAGATTTAGGTTATTATATTTCCCCCTTTAGTATAAAAATGAAAAATGAAATATATATGTTAGTGTGTGAAACACACTTTATCTTTGAGCTAGTACTTCAATCGTGTAAGGTTGTGTAGTGTTTGGCAACCCCTGAAAAACACACGAAGTAGTTACTTTGTTATTTTGAAAACTAAAATTTGAAAAAGATTGAATTTTAAAATCACTTGAATTTGAAAATACACCTGTATGTGTGAAACTAGTGTTTATTTTGTGACTTTTCTTAGATATGATTCTTCCTTGAAGTAATGGAGAATTGTTGATTCCCATGAAACACTTGGATAAGATTGGTTCCTTAGTTGAACTAATGGATAATTTGAGGGTGATGAAACCCCATAATTTAATTTTAACTTGTAGAATAAAAATAACACCCATTGATGGATGCAAAAACCTTAATTTAACTCAATTGATCATTTTAACTCCAAGATGTGAAATAGGTTAAAATCCTAGATATAATGCTAGAGGGCACTGAACCTATAATTTATACATTATGCACTTAAATTGAATCAAACATTGTATATGGATTTTAGATTCAATTTTAACTTTATTATTGAATGCATGATCAAAAAATAACATAGTACACCCATGCTTCTACCTTGTCTATAGATCTAAAAAATAGTATTTTGAAATTTAAAAAAATAGTATAGTGTGCATGAAGTTTTACCATTCCCTCATTGATAAATGTAGAATTTATAACTATATATAGATGCCAATTCTAAAAATTATTTGAAACTTTTGCATAAACGCATACTTTGAATTTGAAATATGTGTGCATATACATGGCATATACCCCCATGATACCATAGTCTAGATTTTTTAGACCCCCATGGTATATATTATATATAGATATGGGGACCAAACTTAGGTTACTACCCCAACCCCATATATAGATTTTGATTTAGATTAGCTATATCTAATATTCTGTTATAGGGATAGGGTATAGGGAAACCAAAATGACTGCCCATATATCTATAGATGGGTTGGGGGGGTGGGCACAATGATGGTAGGCTCCTCTCGATTGACCCATATTTATCTATTTATGGGGATATTTACCTATAGTCAAGCCTCCATCACCCCACCTTGTATAGTGTAGTTAAGCCTCCCAATCCATTAAGTGATTCCCCCATGTACTTGGGCAAGTGGTGTTTAGGGTAGTGATTTACCCATTACATTATTTATGGAGTAGGATATACAGTGGGGTAAGGCCATCTAGATAGATAGGGTATATATGATCCCTTCACTAGTTGGCACCTATTTATATAGGGTTTTGGGGCCATATAGATAGATAGTGATTAGATATATCTATAAAGGCTCCCTTGATTGATGATAGTGGGGTTAGCCTAAGTGATTTCAATTCTTGATCTATAGATTGCATCTATGCATTCAAGCCTATTATGGGAGAGTTGGGGTGTATCTATATTTCCTCAAGTGTATCTTCCATATAGATAGATAGGTAATCCTTACCTACATCCATATATGTCTATAGGGCCTCCTAATCTAAGAGCATATATAGGCCCCCAATAGCAATAATCACATGGGTTTAGCCCTATCCCTATCCCTATTCTTGCATTACTTTCCCCTATCTATCTATCTCAGCCCTAGATATCTATATGGCCTTTCGATATAGATATCTAGGGGAAGCTTGGGTGTTTTAATGACTAAATTTTGAACCCTTCTAAAGTTTTTCCAAAATTAAATTTTGATATTTAAAAATGTTATCTTGTGTATGCAAAGCCCACTGAAATGTCCCAATTTTTAGGTGAGGTAATTGATCATGAAAGTCACTCATCTAAAATAAAATTAACTTGAAACATGTGTAATAAGATGTAATCTTTAAAAAAATATGGAATATGTGAAAAGTATGTTAGCATAGTAAGATTTGCATTATTTAAATTTTGTATGTAACACATGCAGCAAGGCCTATAGAAATATATCAATAAATCTCATAGAATTAAAATGTAAAATTAGTATATTATGTTAGTAGTGCATGATATATATCATGGCACTCATGAATCTTAATAACCTCAACAAGAACACACACAACAAGCACAATAATAGTAATGTGAAACAATAAGGTGAAGGGCCTCAACCAAGGGACATGTTCAAATGTCACAAAGTGAAATATTGCACACATAATAGACATGAATAATGTTGGTAATAAGGGATATTTTAAAATTTAACACACACCAAACATGATCTCATATATATGTTCAAACAATTTTGAATACAAGGGTCAACGGCCAAACACAATAGACCAATAAGACTTATTTATTTATTTATTTACTAGGTGACATCTTTTAATTAAAGAATTGACCAATCTGGGCCACAATCAGGGGCCTAAATCTCCATGTTATTTAGTATTTAGTATAATAGATATTACCAAATGTATACCAAATATTTCCAACAATGGCCACTACTGGCCTTAAGAACAACTAATAGCCATTAATGGCCCCAAAAATTCAATTATTTCCAACAATATCCACCACCAACCTCAAGAATAACCAATGGCCATTAATAGCCCCAAGAGTAAAACCAATGGCCACAACCAGCCTCAAATGCCTTTCCTAATATTTGAACTTGGTGGGGCTTAAAATTCCAAGCCAATTAACCAACTCACCCACATCTCATTAGCAAAAAAATAGGTATAGACATTTTTATAACCAAAATGCCCAAACCAATGGTGAATAGTATGCCTATTCATGGGCTATGGACTTGCCTCTTCACATTGAACATAGGTTTTAAGCCAAATTTTGACCCCCATTGCATTTAACATAGAGTCGGTAGTCCATTACATTAGAACCTTTTCATGAATAACATATTGTAATTTAGTATGGAACAACAATAGAGAGTGGTCATCTTAGGGAATGGACCCTGAGACTCCCACTTCTAATACTCAGCTCACTCACCACTAGGATATCATCATTGGGTAATAGATAGGTAAGTTTTAATCTTATATGTTTTTTCAATAACATCGAAAGGAGCATATAATTATAAATGTAGTCTAAACCATGCATATATAATGTGATCATATCTTATAAAATAACATATTCATGTACACAATGTAAGATAGAGATGTTAGAAAGATATTTTTAAATAGTATAAAATATCAACAAATATATGAGTCATGGAATGATAACACCTATGGATAAGATGCCCCTAGTTTATCAAGGCTATTAGGTAGAGGCATGTCTAAAACCTTGATCTTTGTAAAGTTTGTATATCCTACATAACAGACATGAATACCAATGAAAAACATGTCTAATAGAAAAAAAATTCTACCTACTACTCATGAGATAAATAACATATTTCAAAAATATAAACTAGATGTTTAATCATGCTTAGGTCCTGATCTTGGATTTTTAGAATATTTTGAATGTTTTTTTATTTTTACATATTTGAATTATTTATGTTTTTACTTATTTATTTATTCATTTTTGAAAAAAAATAATTAGAAACAAGTAATAATAAGGTGCTAAAATTACAAGAAGTAAGAAAGATATGAAAATTTTACAACATGCCTCAATGTGAAATAATCACTAGATGTTATTGTATGAGCAATATTCCCCAATTGGATATGAGTTGTAACTTTGAAAATCATGCAGGAATATAAATATTATGCATAATATTGATTGTACATCCTCATTACATAAAATATACACTTGTCAAAGTATGCAATATGTATGAAAAATATAGCTTTGAAAAACAATGATTTTCTGTGAAAAGTAATGATTTTCATACTAAAATTAGGTGGAAATTATGGAAATTGGAATTATTGAGGCTCTGTGTGCTAAAGCTATTATTTCTGGGTGAAAACTAAAATAGGATAGGTTTGATCAAATTGTATAGTAGTGGAAATTAGTTATATATAGAAGTGGTCGATGTTGTCTTTGACAAAAAATGACATCTTATGAGTGCATACTATGAAAATTATGAGACAAATGGTAGGTTGTAAAAAAAATAATCATTGTTTTGAACTATTCAAATATAGAAAGTGAAAAAAATTATAGCCAAGGGGATAATAACTCAGTATGTTTAAATGTCTTAGAATAAATGATCAATAGATCTTATGAACAAGAAAATATAGTAACATGATGTAACAGTCAAAAAACTATGTACAATATTTTATTTTTCTTATTGAATTATTTGAATGTAGTAACTTAAATCTAGTCACGAATACTTGATCATGTCAGTTTACCCTTTTTATCATTAATTAACTTGTGAAATTAATTATTACCTATGTTCCCACTTCACCCTATCCTAAGAAAATATGACATATTTATTTTACAAATTACCATATGTCACCTGCATAAATGTTCTAACAACTAAAAATGGTCTTAAGCATATGTATGGCCAAATCCAAATCATAAACATCCACACATTTCCCTATTATATGTTATTGTCCCAAAAGGAAATATGTGGATTTTTAGATGTGTTTGGTCATACAAATGTTTAAGGACATTTTTATAAATAATAACATTTATGTAGGTGATAGATGATAATTTTAAAAATAAATAGGTCCTCCTCTATGTTTAGGATAGGGTGAATTACTACTCCTATGTTTTATCAAAATTATTCTAATTTATTTTGATGGGAAATTACTTAGATGTTTAAATCATGAAGAGGAAAAATTAGAAATACTTGAAGTGCAAGATAGTGCATGTGGTGTTAATTTTAGTGGAAAATTTATGCCTCACAAACTATTAAAAAAAGGTTATTATTGGCCTAGAATGGAAAAAAAATGTCATAAGCATGCAAAAAAAATTCCACAATGTCAAAATCATAGCAACCTTAACTATGCTCTATCACATGAATTGAAACCCATTGTTTCACCATGGCCATTTTATTTATGGGGTTTTGATCTAATTCATAAAATTAATCTAGAATCAGTATATGGTCACAAGTTCATCATTATTGTTACATAATACTTCACAAAGTGGGTTGAATCCATCCCTTTAAATCCACTATAGGTGAAGATATCTATCAATTATTAATGACATGTTATTTCCATGTTTGGACTTATATCTGATATTATTATAGACAATGTATCATCTTTTAATAATATAATAGTTATGAAATTTTGTGTAAAATATAAAAGCTATCACACATTGTCTTCACCATATTATCCATAAGGTAATAGTCAAGCAGAATCCAAAACTAAAAATCTTATTAATATTCTTAAACAAAATAGATGCAAATTATGGAACATATTGGCACAATCATATTATTTTTCCACTTTGGCTATATCTTAAAAGTGTATACACACTTAAAAAAATCAACCCCATGCTCTCTTTTTTACAGCACATAATTAATTTTACTACTCAAACTATAAATTCCATCTTTAAAGGTATCCCTTAAACATATAATCAAAGAACATGAATATTGAGAAAAGTGACTACATGAATCAGAAATGCTTGATGCAAAACATATTCAAGATATTGAAAATATTGGAGTCTATCAAGACTGCATTAGATGAGCATATGGCAAAAAGTTTCACAATTGATAATTTCAAGTAAGAGATCTAGTGCTAAATGGAAATCAAAAAAAATAAAATGAAAATAAAGAAAAATTAGGCATATTCAAACTAAGTGTTTGGGTATGTTTGTGATTATAGAAAATGTGGGTACATGAGCTTATCAATTAGCTACACAATAAGGAAAGCCTATGAAAAACCTTATGAACATCACGCAATTATGCAAGTATTATACTTAAAATAATTTTAAAACATTCAAATAGTTTTAAAAGTAAAATTTTGATTGTGCATAACTTCTTGATTGCCACATCATATTCTTCCATTTGTTTGCACATTTAATTGATTGATCAATTCCTCTAATCCCTTGGATATTATTTACTTTTTGGTATTTTGGCTTGCCTTTTTCACTTTATATATATGAACAATTAAAATAAAAGTCAATTATACCATTTATCTCTCTATTTTCATAGTATGCACTAACAAGATGTCATTTTTTGTCAAAGACAACATCAACTAGTTCTAAAAAGAACCAACTACCACTATTAACCCAATTTATTGATATTTTCATGTTTCATTTCTCACCCATAAATTATATTTTTAATGCATAGAGTCGTAATACTTCTGATTTTTAAGTTTTTCATCTAGTTTCAATATGTAAATCATTTTTTTAGGCAAAATCCTTCTTTTTCAAAGTTATGTTGTTCATACACAAGGCATAATTTTACAAGTGTACATTTGATGAAATGAGGAATTATAATCATTCCTCTACATATTATTTGTATTCTTATATAATTTTTAAAGTAACAATTCATATACAGTGGGAGCATATTGCTCACACTTAGCCATATAATCACTTCTAGTGCTTACTTAACATTGACCCATGTTTAAAATTGTTTAGATATTTCTCACTATTCTACTTTTTACTCCTTGATTATCACTGCTTGTTGTTTCTCATTGAAATTTTTTAAAAATACAATAAAATTAAAATATTTTTAAAGAGAAAAAAAATTAAAATATTTTAAAAATTCAACATTAGGACCTGAGCATGATTAGATATATATTTTACATATTTTCAATATTTTATTTATCTCATGAGTAGTAGATAACATATTTTTATTTTTATCACACATGAATTTCACTAATATTCATAAGTGATATGCAAAACATACAAACTTTACAAGGATCAATGTGTTTCACTTGCATCTACCCAATGGCTTTGTTAAATTAAGGGCATTTTATCCACAAGTTATATTATTCACATGTTTTATCAGTCTATAACTCATATATTGTTGAACTTTATACTATTTATAAATGTCTTGCTAGCATATATATTTTACATTATGTAAATTAATATGTTATTTGATGGGATATGATCACATTACATATGCATATCTTAGACTACATTTCTAATTCTATGTTCCTTTTGATGATATTATTTGTACATAGTAGATTAGATCTTATTGGTCTATTGTGTTTGGCCCTTGGCCCTTGTGTAAAAAATTATTTTAACATCTCTATGGGATTTTTTTTGGTGTGTGTGATATTTGAACATGTAAATTAGCTTTGGCCATTAGCCCTTTGTTGTGTACAATATTTTAACATGTCCCTTATTTTTGACATTATTCATGTACATTGTATGTCTAAACTATCAATTTTAAACACCTGAACATGTCCCTTAGGTAAGGCCCTTGGCCTTATTATTTCACATTACTAATTTTTTACTTGTTGTGTGTGTGATTTTTGAGATTATTAAGTTTTCTGAGTGTCATGATCCATATCATGTACTACTAACATAATATACTAATTCTACATTATAACTCTATGAGTTTCATTGATATATTTCTATAGACCTTATCTCATGTGTTACACAAAAAATTCAAATAATTCAAATATTACTATGTTAACATAATTTTCATATATGCTTCATTCTTCAATGATTGTATCACACTACACATGTTATGGGTAACTTTTATTTTATGTTGAGTGACTTTCAGGATCAATTCCCTCACCTTAAAAAGGGGCATGTTGGTGGGATTTTCATATATGAGATAACCCTTTTCAAGAGAAAAAAATAATTTTGTCATATAATTTTTTTTAAAGGTTACAGATTGGTTCACAATTCAGTCATTGACGCATATCATAGGGGCATATGCCATGCATATGTTCACATATTTTAGATCAAATTATAAATTTACATATTTTTGAGTGTATGATATAAGTTTATGCATGAGTTTCAAATAGAATTTACCATGGTCATCTACATATTGTTATAGATTATATGTTTATTGATGGGGCATGATATAGATTCATGCACACTATCTATTTTACAAATTTTAAAAATACTATTCACTAAATTTGTGTACATGGTATGTTCATGGGTGTACTCCATTCTTTTTTTATCATGAATTTATGAATAAATTTGAAATTGTAAGAACCCAACTACTTTTTTACTTATAACCATGTAAAAAAACCTTCAACACACTTAAAATCAAATGCATCTTCATAACCCTCTACACTTGTAACATATTATTTGAGAGATAAATATAACTACGTATAGCATGTGTATAAATTCAATAACTCACTAGTTAAACTATGTTTTATTTATCTTAAAAATAGAATCACAAAAGTGTAGAAGAAATGAATCCATCTAATAAATATATAACTAAAAGAATGGTACATCCATAAACCATAACACATTTTACAGCTATAGTGGAATACACAATCATTATAGTTCATATTTTCAATAAATCATGCTCAATTACACAACCACTTTTATAATAGTTATAATAATCATAAATGTATGATTTTATTACAATTTTATTGAATGTCATAGAATTCCAAAAAATTAAAGGTATAAGAAGTACAAAATGAGCTTGTATAAGTTCCATCAAGAACTACTATGAAAGGATGTTCAATTCAATAGCATATGAATACCTTAGTGAAAAAAAACTAAAATATATCTTAAATAATGGTATGATAGCCATGAGTTTGCTTTGGTATTGGTTTCTATCTATAGAGAGGGAGAGAATCATCAGATTATTTTTCCTCTAACCCCCTAACATATCTCCCCACTATAAGTGTCCTTTCCCTTCATGATAGAGTAGATGAATGTAGAGTGAACATTCAAAACCAATTGGGAACATGTGTAATGTGTAAAATCATTATTGCATGCAACCTCTTGTAAACATATAAATTAGAATGCACAATGGATAGATAATGTATATAACTATAACATTATTTTGGCCAAAGCATTTTTATAGTGAAAATTAGATTATAATAATTTGGGTTTATTCCACATAATCAATACTCTCTATTGAATCATACCATAATCAATCCTTATTTCATCTAATTGATGATGAATTATCTTTGAAAAAACTTCATACTTGTCATTCATCATACCTTGAATGAAATAAATATCATAATGTAAAAAAAATTAATGCATAGGTCTCACATAATAACTTACAAAAATCCAAATATACTATAGCAAATATACAATTGAAAATATCACAATAATATTCATGCTAGTTTATTCAATTCTATATAAATATCTATCACAATTTAAGACCTTTAATTAAATAATTTATTAAATCACATTAAGTGAAGGACTTAATTTGACTCGTTCATCAATAATAACATTATCAAAAAGATAAATGCATGGATGATACTAATCTTGCCTTATAGTATTACATACTATGTTTTATCTTCATTAGAGGTCATGGTATTCCTATTTGATATTATACTATCTATCTTCAAAATCTAAGAGATAATCTTATATAAATAGGATATAAACCCATATTGAAATATATATACTATGACTCTCATATGATACAAAATAATCCATATAATTTAAACCTCAAAAAGATTCAAAATACATATTTACCACTAAAAAATGATAGGCATTAGAATATCCCATTTAATTTAAAATTAAGATAAGACAAATGTACAAACTCCAAGGTTAATTATTTATTTTACATGTATTTTCCATCCATATAATTCTTATATTTATAAGCCTATAGGGATTAAAACATCCACCTACAGGTTTATAAATTGAACATAACATATATACACCTAGTTGACTGTATTATAAAGTAAAATCAAACTACCTTATTGTTTATGAGCAATAAAATGATGGAAAATACCCTTAATATACCAAAATAAACATGAATGGTTTTTAGATTAAATAAATTGCAATGATATTATCTATTAAGAACCCAACATTCATCCAAATGAATCAATCTATCCAAGGAAACAAAAATCAACTCTACTAAACCCACTCAACCAAATAAAAGGGATTATAATTTGCACATAAAAGTCATCTACAACTGTACAAGAGCTATTTTATGCAAAATATAAAATATATCCTACAATTAATCATTGTTTACACATTATGACATTTTTTATAGCCAAACAATACTCACACAATGATCACCTATAGCTATATAAATTATTATATTGGTTTTAGGTAGTCTCCTTACTACAATATATGAATAAATATCCTTCAAAATGATCCACAATCAATCTTAATCAAAATAACAAGTGATCTAAAAGATTGCTAAGTTTCCATCCAACTATACAAGAATCATAATAACCAAAATCTCATCTAAGGATATTTTATTATGTTTAAAATCATCTATGAAAGAGAGTTCATACTAATAAATAAATAAACTTAAATATCCATATAGTACATGTATAAATTTAATTGTATATTAAGTCCATTACACAAAATCATCAATAACTCTTGTCACTCAAAATTCCACTTGAACTATCATTTTTAGCCCATAAATCAAGCTAAGTAAATAGTGGATCAATTTATTGTCCTTAATACTAATGGGTTATTCCAACTGTAAACAGCTATATAAATTGCTTCTAAAATTTAATAAAACAAAATTATTTTACCTTATTTCATTGTACATGAACCAATCATAAAAAGGGTTTAATTTTCACTACCTAGAAAAGGTGGTAATCAAAAACTAGGTTCAAATAAAATACAATATGCTATGGTTCTTATTGAGTTCAAGAGTAAGTTATCAACCATAATAGCATGCATAAAAACTACCCAAAGAGTGATGTTTTTATAAAAATGCAAAACCATCTACTTTCCCCTTTTATCAACTCTAGATTTAGTTTTATTTAAGCTAAAAATAAATATGTCAAAAATTATGTACTTGCCTATGATTCACAAAAATCCAAATGTATTTCATTTTCAAATGAAATGTATAGATTCCCAAACCTTCAACCACTTTCCTTACCTCTAATTCTATCCATCTTCCCCCTTTTTCCTTCTTTATCCCATTCTTTAACACATTTGTATCTATAATTTTCTCAATAGAACTTATCTCTAATTAAACATTTACTCACAATATACCTATGAATTGTGGCTTGAAATTTTATAGGAAACAACCACTAGGGTGTTCCTAGAATGAAGCTAAACACAAATCAACCTGCATGCCCAAAAATTTGACTTGCATGCTTTCTAGAAAACCTAATTTATTGATTTAATCCTTGACAACTAAAAGAGTCTTAGTTATGTTTACCACTAAAAATTGGTTTAAATAATTCCACATTTTCCCCAAATTTTCCTGTGTTATACATGCCATAAATAGTGGTTATTTAATAAGTAAAAACCACCAAGACCTAAGTTATGTTTCCATTGAAATTGGTCAGGATTAATTACAAAAAGAGGTCTTGTGGATAAAACCACTACATCAAGAAATAGTTTGTTATCTTACAATGTCTATCAACTAAAACATTATTTTATATGTGCTATTTGATTTTCATGTTGATTGTAAATGAATAACTAGGATTCATCCATATATATAATTTTGATCACATAAAAAGTATGGCAAAAAAATTGTCAATGAGAAATAAATAGTTACTCAACAAGGATAAATCAATTTTTCATGTCCTAATAATGCTCATTCTAAATTCTAAAGTATCATTTCTCTTTATTTATTAAGATATATTAAATAACCACAAAGCACTATATCAAACACAACAAACACTAAGCCACAAGAAAGAGTGCATTAGTAAGTAAACACAAATTCACATGCCATCTAATCATAACTATAAAATAGGTAATTTTTGCAAGTGTGACATGTTCTCATAATGTTCTATTTCCCCCCTATTGTATCCATTTTCTATCCTCTCCCTGATGATACTTTCCTTGTAAATGCTCAATGAGGTAGGGGTTGACCTACATCCACCTCAATAAAACCAATGTAGTTAGTTCAAGATTCATGATATAATTAAAATACTTAGAATATATATAAATTAAATTGTTACATAATAAATCAAATTTATAAATGAAATCATCTCAACATAATATTTCAAAAACATAACAGTATCATATACTAATATATATGTAAAATTTACTCAAATCATATTAAACTATGAAATAAATAGAATAACTATGTATCCAAGCATCATATGTTTGAATATACCAAAATAATTAGAAAATTAACTAATCAATAGTTTCCTTCATTATTGTAATACTACAGTAGTTTATGAAGAGTAGGACATGATGTAACATCCTTCCCCCCTAAACTAGGTCATCATCTAGATGACATTATTAAAACATGAGTTCTTAAAAATAAATTAATTCCAACAATCTATCAAGTAAACAAATGAGGAAACACAAAACTCCTCAAAATCTTCTCATGTAACACTGTCTTCAAAATATTGGTAGCACTAGACCTTGCATTGAGATACCTCTCAACTATTCAAGTTAATATTGTGTGTATCAATTATTTTGATTTGTTTTATTGTTACCACTCTTGGATCCACAACTTAAAATTCATTCCAATCCCAAACATATGAAGGATCAATTATATACCTTTTAAGATACAATACATGAAAAACATTATGTATTTGAGCTAAGGCTAGTGGTAGATCAATCTTATAAGTTATAATATTACTTACTTGTATAACCTCAAAGGGTCCCACATATCTAGGTGCTAGTTTTGTTGATTTCCCAAACTTAATGGAACTATTTTTGGTTTCACTCACAAAAAATCCTTTCTCCAACTAAGAACTACTTTACTATCATTTTTAGATTGGCATATCTTTTGGTTTTATCATTGGACTCGACCAACCTTTTCTTGATCATTTTTACTTTATCTTCCATTTCTATAAGTATATCATGCCCAAAAACCACTTTATCCTCTAACTTATCCTAGCCAATAGTTATTCTACACCTTCTACCATAAAAAGCTTCGAATGAATCCATCTTCAAAGTTAACTAAAATGATTTATTTTAAATAAATTCAACCAATGAAAGGTATTATTCCCATTTGTATTTTTGATACATACAATACATCCTTAAAATATCTTCCAATATTTGATTTACTCTTTCCATTTTCTCATCTATTTTTGGATGGTAAGTTGTACAAAATTCAAACTATGTGCCCAATGTTGCATTGATGGTTTAAAAAAATCTTGAGATCATTTATGGGTCCCTATCTAAGATGATATTATCTTGAAACCCATGTAATATATATGCTTATTTTATAAACCTCATTGCAAGTACTAATGGATTATTGGTCAAATTACATAGAATGAAGTGTGTTACTTTGGTGAGTTTATCAACCACTACCCATGTCATATCATGACAATTCCTTGACATAGGCAAGCCTTGGAAAATGTCTATTCTAATGACTTATCATTTACATTCTAGTACGGCATGTGGGTACAATAACATATTAGGATGCAAATTTTTAGCCTTGACTCATTACCATTATAAGCATCTAGAAATAAAATATGTTGTGTCTTACTTGACTCACTTATATAAATACAGTGGTTTTAGCTATGCTAAGAGTTTAGTCACACTAGGATGACCTAAACATAGATCATTGCATAACTTGTTTAGCATTTTTTTCATTAGATTCGATTTATATGTAACTTAGATTCTTTTGTTGAATCTTAGAATCCCATCACTCTCAAATTGATATCTTGATATCTTTGAGCTTGAGTATTTTCTTCTAAATTGTTTTTAACCTAATCATAAAATTCATCCCTGATAAATATCTCAAAACTTAGTCTCAGAAGGTGCTTCTAATAGTAGCCATTTTTTTTTGTGTAACTTCTTCGACTAAGTGATTATACAACCTTGTTTTCCTTTCCTTTGATACAACTAATATTAAATTTATAATCTAAAATGAATTAAAACTATCATCTTAGTCAATATTTCAAGTTGGGTTGGGTAAATATATACTTGAGACCCAAGTTATCTATTTTGAGCTCAAAAGGTTTCCCCAATAAGTAATGTCTCTAAACCTGTAAGGCATGTAGAATTATAGCCAACTCCAAGTCATGCAAGACATATTGGCCTCATAAAGATTTAATTTCATTGATTTTAAAACTACAACTGCACCATCATGCATAAAAACTCCACCCAATCCATCCTTGGAAGAATATTTTATTATTGTAAACTGACCATTTTAGTTTTAAATATGAAATACTAGAGTTAAGTTAAGGCTCTTTTTCAAGGTTTGAAAGGCTTTCTCACGCTTATCACTCCACACAAAAAAATTCTATTTACATTGTAGTTATGTGATTGGATTATCTACCTTAGATATATTTGGCACAAATTTCCTATAAAATCATGTTAATCCCATAAAATTATGCACCTCATGCACATTCATGGGTGTTAGCCATTCCATGATGTTTTTTATCTTCATTAGATCTATTGAGATTATTTATATGAAGATAATATATCCTAGGTATTATATTATTATTTGAAATAAGACACACTTTTATAATTTCCCATATATCTTATGCTTTCACAATCATTTGAGAGCTACACACAAATTCTCTATATGCTCTTCTTTGTTCTTGAAATAAATTAGGATGTCATCAAGAAAAACCAAAACAAATTAATCAAAGTAATCCATAAACATGTTATTCATGAGATTCATGAATACTTCAAGAGTATCTATTAATCTAAAAGGGAGAACTATAAACTCATAATGTCTATATTTGTCTTAAAATTAGTTTTAGGAATGTCTTCTTCCTTGATTCTTAACTGGTGGTACCCTGATCTTAGGTTAATTTTGGAAAAGATCATTGTACCTCACATTTTATCAAATAAGTCATCAATGCAGGTAAAGGATACTTGTTATTGATGGTTTCCTTGCTCAATGTCCTATAATCTATGCACAAGTGAAGATTTACATCCTTATTCTTAACAAACACCACTGGTGCACCCCACAAAAAAATAATTAGTTAAATTAATCCTTTTGACCACATTTCCTAAATTTGAGCCTTTAATTTAACTAGTTTTTTTGTCATCATCCTATAAGGATCTTTGGATTGAGGTTATAATCCTAGTATGTTGTCTATAGTGAAGTCAAACTCTCTCTTTGTGGGTAGGCCAAGTAATTATAATGGAAAAACATCCAAAATTTCTCGAAAGAAAAGATAATATTCTAAGGTATATTCTTTGAACTCTTCAAATTCATCTACCTTAACTAGAAATGTCTGACACCCTTTTCACTAAGATTTTTTAATTGAATGGCTATAATTTATATTAATTTAAATTCTTTCTTCTATCCTTAGATTTTTATTTTATTCCCCATACCATCTAAGCATTTAACCTCATTTAAGAAGAATTCAACTTTTGCTTTGTGTAAACAAAGATAATTCACTCCTAGTATCACATCATATGATTCTAGTGGTGTTATAAATAAATATACCACCATGGTAATTAAGGTAATCTCACTTATGCCTCCATAATTAATTTATCCACTTTAACCTTAGACTCATTCCATTAATGAACTTTCTAAGTATTTTCCATGACACTAGCCTTCCTAGGTAATTTATTTAAAATGCTAGGAGAGATAAAATATTTTATAGCTCTTGCATCTATAAAAATGGAAATAATATTCCTAAATAATATACATTATATTTTGATGGGAAAGGCTTTGTATTCAACTTGATGATTTTCCATAGTTACATGAATTCACTGTTATAAGGTTCCCTATTGTGATGTAGAGGTAGATGAATTCTTTTTTTTTCTTCTACCTTCCATTGAGGACAACCCTTAGCATAATGATTTTCACCACATGTAAAATATCCACTAGGTGGTCCCTTCCTCTCAGGTGATTTTCTCCCTTAAACCCTTCTTTGAATCCATTTCATAGTTTCTTTTTCTTTTAAGTGTTATTGAATCTTGCATTCTAACTATTGAACCTTCTTAAAATTTATGTTATGTTTCTAATTATTTTATTAAAGGTAGTTTTTGGACCACTAAATTTGTTTTTGAATTTATTTCTAACTTATTCAAGCGATTTCAAATTTTTTTATTTCATAACCACTTTCTTAGACACATGATCCATGGTTTATGGTCTATGCATATCTAATTCACACCCAATATGTGGCATTAAACCCATGATGAACTTCCTAATCTAAAAGTGTTCATATTTTTGTTGCTAGGGTAAAAATTTCAAAAGATTTATGAATTGATCCCAATACTCCTTTATTAATAGGTATCCTTATTTTAGGTTTGTAAATCTATTAACTTTTGATCAAAATATAACTATGATAGACACCAAACCCTAAATAAGGCTAAAAATTATTCCCAAGTAGTGACGGTGGATTCAAGGCTCATTTCCAAATTCTTATTGGCCTACCAAGTTTTTACTTCATGATCAAGTTCATAGGCTCTCCAAATAGCCTTGGTTACCTCAAAATAATTTTGAAATATTTTTCCATCTCTGTAAGCTAGGATTAATATCCATCACCCAGCATTATACCATCAAACTTGGGTGGATTTACTTTCTTCATATATCATTTAAGTTTTTTAGTTACTTTTTCTCTTGTAAATTGTTCTCTATGGGGATATTCCTAACTAGTTGGTTATTCCACTAGCTCTTATTGATCATTTTTCTTGTCCTACCCATGAACTTCATGTTTTAGGGCTATTAATCTTTTCCTTGCCTCATTCATAATTGTGAGTATTTGATCAAGATTTATAGTTTGCTTAGTTGCTAGCTAATTAGGATCAGCTTTAAGATTCTCATTAGAAGTCCCCTCAACATTTATTATTCCATGTACCATTCTCATTACTATAATAGGAAAAATATTTTAGTGTTAGTGAAATCATTAGGTTTTAATCATTTAAACCTACACTCTAATACCACAATCTAAGAACCCAACTAGGTTTTAATTATAACCATGTAAAATAATAATAATAATAATAATAATAATAATAATCTTTAGCATAAGTAAAATTATATGTAGCTTCATAAACCTCTACACAACATATTGTTTGAGAGATAAATACGACTAATTACATCATGTGAAAAAAATTAATAACCCACTAGTTAAACTATGTTTTATTTATCTTACAAATAGAATCTCAAAAGTGTAGAAGACATGAATCTATGTCGTAAATATTTACTAAAATAATGGTATATCCATACATGATATTAACACATTTTACATCTATACTAGAATACACATCAATTTTTGTTTACATTTACAATATCTCATGCTCAAGTACATTCACATTATCTTAGCAATTATAATAATCATAAATGTATGATTTTATTACAATTATATTGAATGTCATAGAATTAAAAAAATAAGGGTATAACAAGTACAAAATGCACCTATATAAGTTCCATTAGCCATTGTTTTGAAATGTTACTCAATACAATACCATTTGAATACCTCAATATAGATAGTTATAATATATTTGAAAGAATAGTATGATAGCCATGAGTTTTCTTTAGTATTAGTTTTTAGAGCACAATTGAAGTGATTTTCCTCCAACCACAAACTAATGGTCCCTCTCACACCTACCCACTGGGAGTGATTGTTCCCTTCACGAGGGAGTATATGATTATAGAATTAACATTTAGACCCAACTTAGAACATGTGTAATGTGTAAAATCACTATTACATACATCGTCCCATAAACATACAAATTATAATGTATAGTGGATAGACAATATATACAAATATAACATTACTTTGGCTAAAGCAGTTATACATTAAAAATTAGATTATAACAATCTAAGTCTAGTCTATATAATCAATACTCTCTATTGAATCATAATGTACTCAATCATTATTTAATTTAATTGATTATGAATGACCTTTAAACAAGCTTATTATTTGGAATTCGTCATCCATTGAATGAAATAAATATCATAATGTAAAAACCACAGTCATGCATAGGTCTCACACAATAACTTGCAATAATCCATCTATACTATAGCAAATCGACAATTGAAAGTATCACAAAAACATTCATGCAAGTTAATTCAATTCCATATAAATATCTATTAAACTTTAAGACCTTTAATTAAATACTTTATTAAATCCCATTAAGTGAAGATCTTCATTCAACTCATTGATCAATAATAAAAATGTCAAGAAGATAAACACATGGATTATATTAATCTTGCCTTGTAATATTCATACTATGATTTACTTCATTAGAGGTAATAGTATTCCTATTTTATATTATACTATCTATCTTTGAAATACAGGAGATCATCTTATATCAGTAAGATAAAACCCATACTAAAATCTATATACTATGACTCTCATATGATACAAAATAATCCATATAATTAAAACCCCAATAAGATTCAAAATCTATATTTATTACTATAAAAGGTATGCATTATAATAATTCATCTATTTTCAAATCAAGATAAGTGTACAAATTCCAAGGTTAATGCCTTATTTTACATGTAATTTTCATCCATCTAATTCTCATATTTATAATCATATAGTTGGTTTAAAATGTCCACATACAGATTTCTAAATTAAACGTGAATATATATACCATTTAGTTGAGTATATTAGTAAATTAAAATCAAACTACCTTATTATTTTTTAGAAATAAAGTGGAAAAAAATAACCCTAATATATCCAAGTAAACATGAATGGGTTTAAAATTAAATAAATTATAATTATAATTTTTATTAAGAACCCAACATCCATCCAAATGAATCAATTCAGCCAAGGAAATAGAAATCAACTCTACTAAACCCACTCAGCCAAATAAAAGGGATTATAATTTTCACATAAAAATCATCTACAACCATACAAGAGATATTTTATTAAAAAGATAAAATATATCATATAGGTCAGTCTTATTTACACATTATGAATTTTTCTATAGCCAAACAATACACACACAATGATCACCTATAGCCATATAAATTATTATACTAGTTGTAGGTAGTCACCTTACTACAATATACAACTATATCTCCTTGAAAATGGTCCACAATAAATATTTTGTTACAATCAATATTAAACAAAATATCAAGTGATCTACCTCATTGCTAAGTTTCCATATGACTATACAAGAATTATACTAACTAAAATTTCATCAAAGGACATTTTGTTTTGTTTAAAATTAGTTGTGTAAGAGAGTTAATACTACTAAATAAACAAACTTAAATAGACATATAGTACATGTATAAAATCAAGTTTATATTAAGTCCATTGCACAAATTCCTCAAGAATTCTTATCTCTCAAATGTCTATTTAAAATCTCATTTTTAGCCTAAAAATCAAGCCAAAGAAATATTGGATCAATCTATTGTCCTTAAAACTTGTGGATTCTTCCAAATATGAACATCTATGTAAATGGATTCTAAAATTTAATAAAACTTAATTATTTTACCCTATCTCATTATACATGACCCAGTCAAAAAAAGGGTTTATTTTTCACTACCCATAAAATGTGGTAATCAAAAACTAGGGTTTAAATAAAAACCAAATATGTTATAGTCCTTATTAACTTCAAGATTAATTTCTAAACCATAATATCAAGTAGTAAAACTACCCAAAGAGTGATGTTTTTAGATAAATTCAAAACCATCTACTTTTCCCTTTTATCAATTGTGTAATAATTTTAATTTAAGCTAAAATGAAACATGTCATAAATTATGTACTTGTCGATGATTTATAAAAATCCAAGTGTATTTAATTTGAAATTGTAATGTATAGATCCCTAAACCTTCGACCACTTTCATTTATTTTGCTTCCATGCATCTTCCCCCTTTCTCCTTATTTCCCCTATTATTCAACAAATTTTTCTCCATTATTTTATCAATAGTACTCCACTATAAATTAATAATTTACTCATAGTCTTCACACAAATTATGGCTTGAAATTTTCTTGGAAACAATCACTAGGGTTTTCCTAGCATGAAGCTAAACACAACTTAACCTAAATGCCCAAATTTACACCTTAAATGATTTCTATAAAAACCTAATTAATTTTTTTAATCCTTAATGATATAGGATCATCTCAAAACATCTTCAAGATAGACATGGTTAAGGTGGAATTGGTCTTCACTAGGCATGCAAGCTCTAGTCATGTTTGAATTCAAATTCAAATTATTGTATTTTCCCTCCAAAATATTTTCTAAGGAGAAGTAGATGTAAATGCATGTTTAAAAATTGGAAAAGAGTGAAAGGGTGAAAATAAGTTAGATAATATCTCTACATTGGAAGCTTGTTGAGAAAATCAAGGAAATAGTTGAAATCTTCCAACATAGGTGTTTGTTAGAGAATCTTCCTCAAGTTAGCATATTAGTTTTAGAAAATCTTTTTCATTTATCTTGAGCACAAGTTGGTGTAGAATAAGAAGAATATTTCAAAAGATTAATATATGGAATGGAGGAAGAGAAGGAGAGGTACGTAGAAGAAAAAGAGAAGTATGTAGAGAAAGAAGAGGAGAGGATCTCAAAGGATGTAAAATGAAAGAGAAAGAGAAGTTACAAATGTAGTTCAAGAATAGGCATGGATGTGTCTATGAATGATTTATAATCCTTTTATCAATGAAAATTATTTGTAATTATTCCTATTTGAAGAGGAAAGAACAATGTTTTTATTTCCATGATAATATTATGGTTTCCTTTATAAAATTTTGGTTTCAACAGTGACAGGCATGTGTATGTATGTGTATAATGGTTCTCTATAGAAAATAGACAAAGAATGGTTATATTATTGCATGATGAATATTTGTATGTGTAATAATATTAATTTTAAAATGGTTTTATGTGACTAAGGAGTCTAAAACAAATTTGAATATAACAAAGGATCTTAAACTGGGTCTGGATAGGGTATCCCAAGATAAATACAATCCACTATTAAGAATGGTTTAAAATGAAAACTAATTAATGGAGGTTAATGAATTATGAATATATTTATATGAATTAACTGATATTATATATGATAATAAATGAAGACATAAAAACCATTAAATGCCTTAAGATCCATAAAACCCTTATCTCGAGCCTGTAGGTGATAAGGTGTAGGTAGGGCATAGAATTTATATGTTTTAAGAAATAAATGAATGAATTAAAATACCATATGAATGGGGATATGTTATGTAAGGAATTATAACCTATTTTTAACTCATAACACTGATTAGAATCAAGGATTGGACAAAAACCTTACACCCTTGTTGACTGTCACAAAAAACTTAGTCAAATTAAGCTAGAATGGCCTTGGTTGGGATATGAATAAGGTTAATATGGATTGGAAATATGTTTTAAAAGTATATTAATACATATAAATACCCCACAAATTTTTTTTGGATCCTTGAAACCCTTAAAAACATTGCCATTTAAACTCTCTATGCTCTCGACCTTGTATAGGCTTAGGAAGCCATAAAACTAGGGTTTGGCCTCTATAAGGAGATTCCATAAATGAAAATATCTAAAAATTTGTTTTATATCCCTTGGAGATGTTATAAAACTTTTTAAGGTGGTATTAGGATGGTATAGTATGGTCAAGTACATGAATATCCTACTGTAAGTGAATCCTATGTGAATGAATGCTAAGGAGAATAGACCTATTAAATAAAAGTGATTTTGTCCAAATAAGTGAAACAAAAAGTGATTTATTCAATTGTAATAGATAAATGTGTATATAAAAATGTTCTTGGTCTAGTGAGAAAGTTTGTACATTTGTTAGGACAAGGAGGTTTGAGTAAACAGAGGGTTAATTAGGCCTTAAACAAACAGAACAGGGTGTAGTTTGACGAGGATGATCCAAAGAAAAGGAACTTGATTTTGATATATATTGTGTAACTTGATAATGGTAACTATAATATATAATTATATCTAATAAAAAAAAATTGGAAAATAAAAGGTAAAAACCTCTCTTGATAGGGCTACAAGGACTAGAGAGGCTTAACAAAGGAAATTGGGTTTTGAAGTAGGATAAAAGGATGAAAATTTTAGTATAGTTTGGGATGGATATAAAAACATGTTTATAATTAATTGTAGGTTTTCATTCAGTAAGGGATTGATCTAGTTATTAAGAGTCACATGTAAGCCATGGTAGCCAAATGAGACAATTGTATTGTTCTTGATGAAGATTTCTATCTAACATGGTATGAGTGACATTGTTTTACCAAATGAGTAAGTTGCATTGATAATCCTAATTCCTATATAGAAATATGTCACCAATAAAATCATTAGTATCTTGGCATTGAGATAAGAGAAAGATTCATCAAAAGAAGAGACTATAGGAATGAATAAGGTAACCTAAGGTATAACCAAGATGAGGGTTACACCACTTAACCACCAAAAGAGTCCTAGTTAGGTTTACCACAAAAAAATGGTTTAAATAATTCCACATTTTCCCACCTTTTCCTATGTTATGCATGCCATGAATAGTGATTATTAAGTAAATAGAAACCATCAATTCCTAAGTTATGTTTACCATTGAAATTAGTTAGGATTAATTATAAAAAGAGGTCTTATGGCCAAAACTATTACATCAAGAAATAGTTTCTTTTATTACAACCTCTATCAACCAAAAGACAATTTTATACTTTCTCTTTGATTTTCATGTTGATCATGAGGTCAGAACTAGGATTCATCCATATATACAATTTCAAGTACATAAACAAGTATGGCAAAAAAAATTGTTATCAAGAAATAAATAGTCACTCAAGAAGGATAAATCAACTCGTAATGTCCTAATAATGCTCATTCTAACTAATAAATTATCATCACTCTATATTTATTAATATATATAAAATAATCACAAAGCACCAAATCAAGCACAACAATCACTAAGCCATAAGAAAGAGCACATCAACAAGTAAACACAAAGTTGCATGCCATCTAATCACTATAAAAAATTATATTTTGTGTGTGTGGCATGTTATTGTAATGTTATATTTTCCCCCTAATGCATCCATATACTATCCTTTCCTCAATGATACTCTCCCTCTAAATTCTCAATGAGGGTAGGGGTTTACCTACATCCACCTTAGGCAAAACATTGTAGTTAGTAAAATCTTAATAAGATAACTAAAATACTTGTAATATGCATAAATTAAATTGTTGCATAATAAATCAAATATGTAAATTAAATCATCTCAACATAAGATTTTAAAAACATATTAGTATAGTATACCCATATATGTGTAAAATGTCTTCAAATAATAATAAACCATGAAAATTTCATAGAAAAACTATTTATCCAAGCAACATATGTATGAATATACCAACATAATCAAAAAAATAACTAATCAATAGATTACTTAATTATTTTAATATTAAATTAGTTTATGAAGAATAGGATAGGATGTAACAGCAATTGATTCTACAAGGCATCTACAATGGTTGATTTATTTTAACTACATAATGCATAACTTAGAGGATAAGTGCCTTCTAGCATTATTTTTATAAATCCATTTTGGATCTCAACCCATTTCACATATTAGGGTTATAAAGACCAGATGAATTAAATTGAGGTTTATTCATCCCTCAATATATGTTATTTTTATTCTATAATTGAAAATTTAACTTTGGGGTTTGATCACCATAAAATTATACATTGGTTCAGCTAAGGAACCAATCTTATCCAAGTTTTTCATTGAAATAACTATTTTTTTATTGATTCAATGAAGCATCATCTCTAATAAAAGTCACAAAATAAACATTGGTTTCACACATACAACTGAAATATTGGAAACAATGCATAATAAATAAATGCTAAAATCATTAAGGGTGCATTCATCCCTTACTCTATTTTCAAATTCAAACATTTTCAAATTTTTAAATCTAATAAATTTTCAAATTTTAGTTTTCAAAAGAGCAAATTAACTACTTCATGTGTTTTGCAAAGTTTGCTAAAGACTACAATGCCTTATATGATTGAAGTACTAGCTCAAAAACAAAGTGTGTTTTTCATACTAAGGTATATCTTTCCTTCAATATATATATTTCAATTATAGATTAACAAGCTCAGGGGGTGGAATGTAGTAACCTAAATATGGTCATAAATATTTGTTTTTTGTTATTTTTACCCCTTTTCATGCTTAATTAACTTGTGCACTTAGCTAGTATTCATTTTGTCACTTCACCCTATCCTAAGCACATAGAAGCACCTATTTATTTTTTAAAAAAACATTTTTCACCTAAAAAAATGTTTTTATTGATAAAAATTATCTTAAGCATTATTATAGTCAAACCCAAATCCAAAAATTTGCATGTTTTCCTGTGGGATAGTAACATCCAATAAGGACAATAGTGGGAGTTTTTCTTGTCCCTTTGGGATGTATCTATATTTTACCCTCCAAATATCATTTTTGAAAAATAAACCTTCCCTTAACTTTTATTCTTTGTATGTAGGCTTCCTAACATGGTTCTCCCTTTTGGATTGCTATAAAGGCACACTCAAATCACTTATTCTTTCACTTGGAAATTTCAATATAGAGGCACATTTACATTGTTTTACACTGATAAAAAGTTCCATATTATTCCCAATTTAGATTCTAATCATTTAAAATAGTCCTCAACCAAGTCATGAACCTCTTTTATCTAGTCCTACACAAATCATGATAAATTATTCAATCCAATTCTATATACATTCATATAGTCAAAGGAGCACAATTTCACAAAGCACTCTAAGTGGGATAACTATATGGGACTGACTTTCCTCCTTATTGTGTTAGATATGTAGGTATATTTCAATCATTGTGGGTGTGATTGGGGCTAGCTCATCCCAATTACACTCCACCTTTTTATATTTTTAAGTATAAAAAATATTACAAGCCCTATTAGGGTTTTAACCTTTCAAAATATATTTTCAAGTCTTTTACATAGTAATAAAGATCAAATTTATCTATGCAGACCTAAATCCAACCATCGAAAGTGATTGGGCCCTTTAATTAAGTTTAAAAAAAAAAGATAGAATATCCAAATGGGGATGGTAGTGGGATTCAATATTGTCCTTATATTTCATTATTGTCCTCATATAGTCTTAGATATAACTTTTGAGACACTTTCAAATACAATTCCAATTTTTCATGTTTTTTGCTTTTTATCAGTCAATAATTACCCAAAAAAACTAATTTTTTAATTAATTTTCATACTTAAAATCATTTAAATCATTTTTACCTTGTAAAATTCATTTATTTACTTTCATTATGTTTTTTTAAAGTGAATTTCTAGTATTCTAATTTATTCTACTCATTTTATCTTAATTAGGATTTAAACACCTATTAATTTTAATTGAGATAAAACATTTAGAAAGGATGGGTTGAGTTTACCTCAACCACCACCCACTAAGTGGATAAATTATTCCTACATTAAAATACATTATGTAGGGATAAAAATACATGTATTTCTCCACTTAGGTGTACATGTATTGAGTAGTGATGTGCTAGAATATATGCAACCTAAGTAGTGGCTTTTAAAACTTAATAGCTTTTGATTTTCACCTTGTAACATACTACCCTATATTTGTATTCATTATTAAAATTTCCATCCATATAAGAATTAATTTTCATTTAATGTATTTTAGTTATTGTATAATGCATATGGGATTGCTTAAAGGGATCTAATCATGCTCAATTTCAAGATCACTTAACCTAGCACTTCTCCTTAGAGGGACAAAAGAGATAGCCTTTATAGATAGCATAGAATATGATCATGAAAAACATTAAGAAGGTTAAATCCAAGGTGAATATATTTTTCCCTTACAAGGTGTTTAATCCTAAATTATATAAGGATCCTACTTGAGTAGATAGTTTTAAGAATATATAAATGACAATGCATAATGGTGATGATCATATCTATAGTAGGATAATTGGGTGCTAAACCCAAATAAACATATATTAAATTTATTAAACTAATATAAACTAAAAATAGTAAGTATAATTATGATAAATATGGAAATGACAAATAAATAATGTACTTAGCTAGTTTTGATGCTAACATAATTTTGGATCTAGAATAGGTAGGAAGCAGACTAGAATAGGATTCTAGAATAGTCTTCATATTATAGATTGGATGCTTTTGGAGTAGTGGGCACTAGCATTAGCCTAGGATGGTTACATTGATGCTACTATCTAAACCTAATGTAGGTGTCATGTACAAAATACCTACTGGAAAAATATGTGACCACCTCAATGCTTCTAGGTTTGACTTCACCTTTGCTTTAGTATATTCATATGTGGGTCATGGATTGTCATTACCCATGAATTTTAACAACCTTAGTTATTCATCTTCATAGTGACCTTGATTAAAAATGGGTTAGTTTGAACATGGTGTTGAGCTAACCCCAAAGATGTCTTTATCAATGAGTGTTTCCTACATATTTGATACTTCAAAGAGGGCCATAGACCGATATAGTTCTCCCCTACATGTTAGATTGTGTGAATCATGAAATATGTGAAAATCAATTACAACAATGACCTATCTTGTAACTTGAAAATTTAGGCTCTTGGGCTACTCCTTCATTAATTTAGACATATGTATGTTTTATCCCTATGACTGACATGAAAATAGAAGAAAATAAGTAAGCTTTGATTTATCAAGTGCTTAATTGAGTGCTTTGATAAGTTACCTTAGGTATTTTTGAGTGTCTACTAGGTGAGAAATGAATAAAGGTTGATCTTGAATTTATATCAAGCCCTTTTGAGAAGTAACTCACATTAAAGAACTTAGGATGACCATTACAATATGTTTCTTTTGTAAATTATATGACTTGAGGGCATTGGACACTTGTGTCAGGTCAGGACACTAGCATCGATGTATATGTATGTCTCATATACTAGTGTCCAAGAAGAAATAAAATAGGTATAGACTCAAATCTTGTAAAGGTGGAAGATAAGTAGGTTTTGATCAATCTAGGCAAGATAGAATCTATGGGTCATAGACATAAGAGTGGTTGGATTAAGAGATAGGCCAAGGGGCACAAGATAGAGTAGATACGAGACTTTAGAAAGTGGGAAAGGTCAAGAAATGAGATTAATGACCAAGGTCTGAGTTTTCTAAGTGTACAAGACTGAGGTGATATACAATCCATAAAATAGTTTCTATATTTATCCCCCCTTTAATATAATAATTAAATTGATAGTTTAAAGGAAAAGAATACATACTTAGGTTTGTATAACACACCTTGCCTTTTCTTAAGTCCAACTTGAGTGTTTTGTTGGTGACTGACCTATAACCAAAATCATGTTACAATACATAATAATTGCATATAATATACAACTTGAAAGTATTTGAAAATATTAAAATTTAAAGAGCAAGTTTTAAGAATACACCTGTGTATTGATGTAACCACCTTGCCTATTGGTAAGTTAATTTGAAAGATGTATCATTTTAAGTCTTTAAAATTGAGATTAGAAAAAATAATTATAAATATATAAATTACATATATCTAAGGAGATAGAGATAAAGAGATATTATAAGGCACATGCCCCCAACCTTGGAGAAATGTTGAGTTTCCACCTGATAGTTGAGATTGGCTCAATCATGCAACCCAATGATACATGTAACCTAGCAAGTATGAGTGAAAAAAGTCAAATCATACTATCAAATTGGTAGGGTTAGATGTTATAATCAATTCCAACCTAAAAACTTGGAAATATTTAATGATGTAATCACCTAAACCATACTGAAAGTGAACCAACTACTATAGTATGTTGTCTCATTATAATCCATAAAAGTACAACCTATGTATCAATGCATAAAAATGCATCCTAGTGGGTGATTACAGTACTTGAGATTCTTTTAAAATAGCCAACTAATTTATATTTTTAAATATTAGGTACACATTACATAGCATATACACCTTAAATTTGTCTTATGTTGAAACTATGTATAACAATGGTACCAATGTATATAATTCTACCACAACTATGAATCTAAAATATATAACTATGTGATTTTTCCAATATATAGACTATGTAAATGTGGAAAACATTATTCCAAAGCATACCCCAATTATGTATGGAGAAATATAAAAACTATAATAAGTACCAAAGTGGAGGACATGTTTCTAAAACATGCACCCACTGAATATGGGTATGTCAAATATTGAATAAGTGTGGAGAGCATGACTCGAAAGCATGCCCCACTAAATCTAAAAATTGTGAATGTGTAGAAGCCTTGCCTATATGACATGCCCCTACCAAGTCTAAGAACTATGAATGTGTGGAATCCATGCCCATATGGCATTCCCCCACTAACTCTGAAAAATGATATAAGTACCAAATATTGAATAAGTGTCGAGAACATGCTTCTAAAGCATGCCCCCATTGAATTTGATATTATGCCAAATGTGAAGAACATGTCTCTATGACATGCCCTTATTGATATTCCCCCCTTTTGAGGTGAGGGAATAATATAAACTATTAATTACCTCACCTCAGAAGGATAAGACAATTGTATAATCTATGAATGTAACCATACAACATAAAGAATGACATGTCTACATAAATGTAGCATTAAAGCACATAGAACAATGTGATCACATGAAGGCCTAAGATGCATGAAAAGGATCATGGTAATGTCTAGATATTAATAATATAATCTCAACAAGAAAATCAAGTACACACAAGAGCACTCAAAAATAATTCAAAAGGTAATGATCCAAGGACATCGCAAACAAGAGGCATGTTAAAATGTCACATAATCAAAGTGACATGGCTTAGTCAAATGTCTATAAAATTAAGGATGACATATTAAAATGTCCATAAAATAATCAATGACATGTTAAAATGTCAAATAAAGCACACATAATCACAAGGGCCACAAACAAAGGAGCATATTAATTTTTTTTAATAAGAAATACAATAGCAAGGCAAAACACTCAATAAAGTGCATAAATGAAAGCATAATCAACCAACATAAACATATCATAGTAGCCTATAGATCAAATGTGTTCATAAAAAATGTTAAGTTTATGGTGTATGAAGTACCTTGTGTAAAATATAATCATGGATAAAGGTATGTTTAATTACATATAGAAGCTCAAAACATGATAATATGGAGTGACCATAAAATGTTATAACTTGGAAGTATCATGATTATAGAGGTGCATGCCCCTAATGTCCATATGACATGATTATAGGAAATGCCCAATATCTAAAATATGAGTAAATCATATATCTATATGTGTATGTATCACACACATGTATCAGCATGAGACACATGTGTATGTATAAGTAACTAAAACACCATCCATCAATAGGTAATTAACACATAGATGCCAAAGATCCAATATAACATGTAAGTGCCAAAAAAAAAATTGGAGTTTTGAGCATTTTTTATTTTTTTGTATTTTTTTAATATTTGAACATATCCAAGGAATTCCTCATCATTAAAATATGTAGGACCACCTATAAATTTTCTCAAGCTTTTTTTATATCATTGCACTACCGCCACCTAAATGATTATGTTTAATGGTTTACCTGAATCCAATGGTGCATGAAAATAATCATGTTCATCATGTTGTATGAAAATATATGTATCCATGTCAATAAAATTATCCCACATTTTTTTAGTACCAGATCAATTCCATATGGAAATATATGTTTATTAATCCACATAATATTAAGGGAAGTTGATACAAAGGAAATTTTGATACCATGGCTATCAAGCTTCCTTGCCAACTCTAGAAAGGGATTTATGTGGATAAATGAGAGCCAAGGGACCATCAATGAAAGACTTTCCTACACCATTTATATTCCTTCATGCATTAGGGGTAAGATCTTATTAGGGGCATAGGTAACAAAATGGTGGTTCATGGTCATAAATCTAGTTCACAGTCTAATATCCATATGGTGGAATATTCTACACGTGAACCACAAGCTATAGGTAACCAAATGTATCATTAATATTCTATCATTAATGGAGAGTATATACGTTTATTTTTAGTATGTCATAATTGTGTGATAAATGTGGTTCCATAAGTTGTATCCCACTTGTTAATATCAAACTAGAGATGGTGGTAATATACCCCATCAATATTTGTAGTAATAGTTAAATATTCATACTTTGATCATTTGGAGAGATAATGCTTTTCTAAAAGATATGAATTATTTTACCTTTTTCTCATGTCAAAAATAATATGTATGTGTTTTTTATTCTTATATGTTTGAATTAGTTCCTTTAATGTCTAACATTGATTGGTATTATGGTTGATGATCCGATGATATTTACAATATGGTACCTTGTCTTCTATAGGTATAAGTCTATTGTGTGATCTTGTCTGATAGAAGGTAAATAAATCATTATATGTTCAAGTAAAAAATATAGTATTGTATTTCTAGTATCCTATTATGTTGTGATATATATCATCAGGTGTGAAACCTTTTGATAAGATTCTACATTATTCACATGATGTACTTGTATTTGACCCTTGTATACTTGACTCAATATTTTTAACCAAGAGGGATGTATGGAGTAACAAGCATTTACATGTTCATCTACTATTTTTATTTTTCCCTTATTTGGATTTATCTATATATTTTTTTAAGTTTATTTATTTTGTGTCAAGACTTGTAGGTTTGAATAGGTTGTGCAATAGGTTATCAAATGGATAAAATTTTAATTTTTTGCATTTTCTCATTTGTCATGTCATAAGCGATATCATCATCACTTTCATAGTAATCTAAAACATGGAAATTTTTTTGCTCAACATTAAATAATAAATGAAGCTCAAATGATGTGTGATCTTGTGGTTCTAATGGCTCCTTTAGTAATGGTTCTTACTATTGATATGCATTGATGTGTACCTTAGTATTTAGTGCCTTGTTTACATCTAGAGACAAAGGAGCCATTGTAATTGACTCACATATTTCATATGTGTGTATGTTCTCAATAGGAATGCATTTTTTAGGTTGCACCATTATATGAATACCTTCAATTTTAGAATGTATCATTTTGAAATTTTTGAAAGGATCATCATAATTAGGCATGGATAATAAGGTCCCATCATGTATTAATTTTACCCATCAGTGAAGTGTAGATGAGGTAGATTCCATTGAATGTATCCAAGGTCTACCAAAAATTAAATTATAATGTAATGATTGAGAAATTATTTAAAAAGTAATTAAAACTATTTTTTGTCCCAATGTCACATCGAATGTGATTTAACCAACCAGAAGGCTATGTGAATAATCAAACCATTTTATATGCATAATCATTTTTTGAAGAATATTGGTGCTAATACCCATGGTGGTTAGGAATTTTATGCTACAAATATTTAGGCACGATCCATTATCAACAAGCACCCTTTTGATGCCTTTATTTTGCATGGTCACTTTTATGACCAAAGGAAAATTTTGATCATTAATATCTTTGGATGGTAAATATATTAGATCAAAGGTAATGAGCTTAGTGTTTTTATTTAAATCTTTCATGATATCCATAAAATAAGTAGGCTCAATATCACTTATAACTTGTGTTTCATGAAATGCCTTGTATAAGATATCCTTATAAACATTAGATTGATTTAAGAGCTCAAGAATTGAAGTTTTAGCATGTTTATTACTCAATTGGTCAATAATTTCATATCCATTGGATTTTAATACAATATTATGTTTAGGAGGCACTTGTTATATATTAACAAGTGGCAGGATGGGTTGAGCAACCTTACCTCTTTGAGTAGTAGCAACATGGATCATGGTATCCAATATAATTTGTGGGTAAATAATGGGTATGGGATAGTATATATCATTAAAATAAGAATTAGGTATAACAAATGGCTAAGATCATGTATTTTGGCATCTAGATACTAGCTCTATAGCATTTCAAAAGGAATTTTGAAGAGAGATCAAGTGTTATTTCCTCTTTAAAACTCTTTCATGATTGACACAAATTTTCTTAATAAATTTGACAAGGAAATAAATGTAGAAAAACATATCAAATACAACATATTGGAACCCAAAATGGGTGATGGATACATCCATGTTACACATATTTTATAGAAATTAGGGATCAACAACATAAAAATAAAAATAAAATCATAATTGACCTAAGATTTGGAGTTCAAAGTATAAATTCACTAAATGTTGAACCCTAAATTAGATAAGAATCCTACTTGAATATATAGGGTTAATAATATATAATTGGCATTACACAAGGGTGATGATCAGATCGAAAATAGGCCAATTAGGTGTAAACTCATATAAACACATACTAAATTTCTTAAATTGAGATAAGCTAAAAATAGTAACTATAATTATTCTAGATATGGAAATGATAAAGAAATATTGTATTTATTTAGTTATGATGATAACATATTTCTAGATCTAGAACATGTATGAATTAGACTAGAACATGATTCTATGACATTCATTCAATTTTGGAATAGATGTTTCTAGAGCTGTAGACTCTAGCACCAACATGGGATGGTTGGATTAACACTACTGTCTAAATCTGATGAAGGTGTCCTATATAAAATACTTGTTAGAAAAGGATGCAACTACCTGCATGCTTTTGGGTTTGACTTCACCCTCACTCTGATGCATTCATATTTGGGTCATAGATCATTGTTCCTCATGAATTTGAAAAACACTATTTTTTAAGCTTAATAATGACCCTAGGGAAAATGGGTTAATGGGAACATAGTGTCAAACTAACCCCAAAGACCCCTCTATCAATGAGCATTGCCTACATATCCAATACTCCAAAGAGGGCCTTAGATCAATTTAGTTCCCCCTATGTGTTGGATTGTGTATTAATCATGCAATATATGTAAATCAAGTACAATAATGAACTAACTTGTAACTTAGACAATTAGGCTATTGTATTACCCCTTCAGTACTTCAGACATGTGTATGTGTTGTGCCTATGACTGATATGAAAATAAGAGAAAATAAGGAAGAATTACTTTATCAAGTTCTTGATTGATTGCTTTGATAAGTTGCCTTAGGTTTTTTTGAGTGTCTACTAGGTGAGGAATGAATGAGAGTTGACCTTGTATTTATATCAATCCCTTTGGAGAAGTAACTCACATTAAATCACTTAGGAAGACAATTATGATATGTTTCATTTTCAAATTGGATGGCTTTAGGACACTAGACACTTGCATCGGGTCAAGACACTAGTATTGACATATGTATCTATCCTGGACGCTAGTGTCCAAGAAGCAAGAAAGTAGGTACAAAATCAAAACTTGCAGAGGTGGAAGATAAGTAGGTTTTAATCATTTTGGTCCAAATATAAAGTATATATCATCAACATAAGAATAATTGTACTAAGAGACATGACAAGGGGAATAAGATAGAGTAGATGTGATACTTTAGAAAGTGGGAAAGGTCTAGAATTGAGATGAAAAACTAAAGTCTAAGTTTTCAAAGTATATAAGATTGAGGTGCTACATAATCTATAAAATAGTGTCTACATAAGGGTAACTCATAAATCATATCTAAAACCATAATGAAAATTTGAAACCCTAAAAAGGAAGATGAGACCCTAATGAAAAACTAAGGTTTTTTCCATTTGATAAGTTAAACGTTCACTGATATGTTTTATCTTTTTTTTAATTTTGTGGTCTAAATAAGATTGAACTTATAGACTAATTTAAATTTTATAATATATGTCTAAATTAAGAAAAAATGAATGTAACTAATAGAGTATGATTGATTTATTAAAATTTTGATAAATAAAATTGACCAAGAAGATAGGGTAATTCTCTTTTTATTGTATTATATAGGTTTAAAATTATAGAGAAGTGTCAACAAGGATATAGAATGGATCTATGGTTGGTCAAATCTGGAAATTGATTTTTTGAGCCTATATGGACAAGTTTGTTAATACCTAGATGAATAGATTAACTACATATGCCTAAGGTATACTATATTTTTCCTTGTGAAAATTGGTATGTTATTATGTCATAGATAATTTTACCCACCTATAGATTGGTATTTTGTGAAATATCAGAGGCTTAGACTATGTACAAGTTTAGATTCTTAATTCACCTTGAAAACCTAGATGCACATTCAACATTTACCTCACTTTTAAAAAGGAATTAAAATGATGGGTTGATCTAGCCTCAACCACCCCTCATTGAGTGGTTTAGTTTTTCCTATGTTCTAATACTTTTTATGAGTGTTCAAATAACACATAGTTCTCCCACCTAGTGTATGTGTGCTAAGTAGTGATTTGTTAGAATGTATGCAACCTAAGTAATTTATTTTGACACTTGAAAAAATGTTATTTGGACCTTGTAATAGTATTTAGACTTATTTTTTAATATCTCCTTTAATGGATTTTCATATTTTTGAGCTTTAGGGTAGTGTGTAGAAGTATTCCTCAATGTGGAAGTGTAATTATAATATGAGTTATAGGTGCTTGCTAGATAGGAATAGGCTTAGGATTGGTATGATTATATAGTTGAATATTTTGGTAATTTCCATCTAAACCAACATGTTAAATATGTGAGCCAACTCAAAGTAAGGGCTTTACTTTTAAAAGAAGGCCAATAGAAAGTGTGGAGACATGGCTAACTAAGGGAGATGAATTGGGTAACTTAGTCCATCTGACTATGGATAGAGGTTTCTATAAAATAGGAAATTGTGATCTAAGATGAGGTGATTATTTGAGTAAGATGGTAAGTTGTTCAGGTAGAGACTACAGAATCCTATGTGTGAATAATGGAAAATTGGGAAGGCCAAGCCTATATGTAAGTGAATGGCTAGGAAAGAATGTAAGCAAGAACCATTTGTCTACATAAAAGTAATGTATAATAAGTCTTGGTCAAAAACCCATATTTTCAAATGTATAATACCAAATTTGTGTGTTTAAATTCACCCACTCCCTTTTATTTTATTATTGAAAGTGTTAGATTAAAATCAAAAATTGATAAATTTGGTATGTGTATAATGTGCATGGTGTCATCAGGCATCTCTTAAGAATTTAACTTACTCTATGAAAAATTTAAATGAAACATGCATAAATAAATGTCTACTTATGATATAAAATCTTAAGTAATGTAGACAATATTTGAAATCATAAAATCAAGTAATGAATACACTTGTATGTGTGTGAACCAAACTACCTTTTGGAATCATTGTAGAATGGGGTAATAATAACTAAAGAGATGATTTTTTAAAAACCATGGGTTAGGAATAATATTACCCCAACCTCTGTGTGGAGACATAATTTATTATAATTTAAGCTATGCAAAACCTCAACTGCACTACTCTATCTAATTTTTTGATAATGGAACCTAAAATGGGTTTTAATAAATATGTGTATCTAAATAATATGAATTGGATGGTGTAAATAGATTTTATATTTAATATAAGTATCTGAGTAATTTTGAGTAATGGAATGACATAATCTATCACTTAGTTTTTTAACATGTGTAATATAAGTCATATATTGTGTCAAAATGCCATAGTATCCATGAATTTTCATTCATAAACCTATAGAATATGTGACACATGTCTCACATATGCCCCCAATATGATAACTTGTGAAATATAATTTATTTAATATATGAAATATTTGGCATATTCCTTGTATATTTCCACATATATGTCAATATTGTCCTAATCGGTATAAATATGAATCTATATGAACCAATATGTGCCAATCTAAGTTAATTTGTGCCAAAATATGAATAAATTTATGCCAAACTATTAACTATTTATATGTGATGGATTGAAATTATATGGCAATCCCATTATGTATGCCCTTATTTTTAGCTAAGGGATGTATCCTACTAACTACACATCTCAAAATAAATGCGTTATATGTATCATGCTTATAGAAAATATGTATGTATGTAAAGCATGTGTTAATATGAGTAGATTATGTCATCATAATAATATTAAATCATATGAGCATATATCAAACATGTATCGTAGAGCATATATGTGTCATTTATATTGGATTTAATGAGTCACATAATAATATTCATCACAATAATAATAATAATAGAAGCACTAAGTAAAAACTACACAAAATATGCATGATATGTATCATGGCATCACACACACGTAGAATAGTGTGTGATAGGGATCATGACACCAAAATCATATAATAAAATTTAAATGTATCCACATGTAGTCATACACAATTTCATGTCCATGATGCACACAATAAATCATATAAATGTGCATGATAACACTCAATGTCACATAGAGTCAATTAGAGAATAATAAAGGGCACACATAGAATAATCAATATCACATAGATATTAATAAATGTCATGCAAAGAAAGAGTCATGTAATGTAAAATCAATAATATTAAATCATATAAGGTTTCACATTATGTAATAAATAGTTGAGAATCATGACATGTAAATAATAGCAATAACAAACATGCATAGAACAAGCAAGTCTAGTCTACACAATCAAAGTATGCCATAATTACTTATGGTAAATTATATTTTCCATATAATATATTACTCTAAGTAGTATAAATGATATAAATTAATGTTTAATTAGTGTAAAAATAAACATGAACATTAGAGTGGTCATGAAAATATGTAACCTATAAAAATGTACCAAGATGCCCTGTCTGTAGCTATAAGAATATCCCTCATATATAAATATATGCCATATATAATTGCTTGTCTTGCATATCATGCATGTATACCATGAAACATGCTTATATAAAATATATGGATATGTAATATACAATATAATGATAAATAACATCAACTGAGTATGTAACTAGCAACACATGTTATGCATAGGTCCTAGGTTTTTATTTTTAAATATTTTTAGAATTTTTTTTGATTTTTTGGCTTTTTTGAAGTATGATAATGTTAAATAATGATCAATTTAATGGGATTAATGATTTTAGGAGTTAGGTTGATTTTTGAAAATGTCATCCATTATGGGTGAGTAATAACATATATATTTGTGTCTAAGTCTGAGAAATGTTCTCATGCTATAACATATCCGTAATTATTATCATGAACCTGCATATGTTATTTAACTATAGTAACCATATAATCATATTGAATTAATTAGATACTATGATAAGTTTCTTGTTTTCATTGTGCAACGTATGGATAATCTTATAGAACTAGCTTAGGACGTGGTGAATTAGATTTTTTTCATGTACTCAAAGTAGGCCTATGATGTGATGGCTACTAAAGTAGTGGTCTACAAGCAAATTCAAATACCTTTGTTTGAACTATATTCTTATAATGAACATATAATGTTTGTAAAATATGCTATGGATTAGATTTCTATAGAAATGTATTTGGATGAATAGAATACTCAAATGGTTTACTTAGAATTACAACCATTCTATTTCCATAGATATATTTCACACATCTATGTACTAAAGATGGTAATACATGCATATTATGTATCCAAGGTCATCTGAGTAATGTATTGGATGTCCATGTATAAGGTATAACCAAGGATAAAGTGGTAACAAATATTTTTCCTACCATAAATGGTATTACAATGCTTCCAAGAGTAATTTTTCTTTATCCATCAAATAATCTCACTGTATTTGTTGTACTATGTAATACTCATGTGTGTATCTAAGAATAGTTTTGAGTGTCATAGTGTAAGCATTATCACATTAACCATTATCAACCATGGCACTATGTATTTGTTATGAATCAATAGGTACACAAAAGTAATGGTGTATTAATAGAATAATTATCAAAAATCTCATGGTCATCAAATGTGATAGTAGGTATTTATACAAATGTACTTGTAAGAGTTATAATAATTAAATTTACATGGTGAGACTCCTTAGTCTTAGAGGTGTAAAAAATTGAAGGAGGCACACCTTGCATCTCATAGACACCTCAGGCTTAATGTTAGTCTCTTGTGCCACATGATTTGGAAAGAGATCAAAAAATATATTTTCATTATTTCCTTTAATAATATGTATATGTATTATTATTATTTAACTTGATAATTTTATCATCAATTATATATTGTATCTTATGTTTTAAATGTGTGCATCTATTAGTTGGATACCCTGCACATTAAAGAAAATCTCAATATGCATTATTGTTGATTAGTTTAGGTAGTGGTTGATTTATATCAACCTAATTTTGTGTAGGGAGATATATTAGGCTACATTCAAGTGAATTTTGTGGCATCTAATTAGGATGTTAAGTTATCCACAAAAATTGCCTCCTTTGAGGAGCCAATGGGATAAGCCAATTGGTAGTTTGTGATAATGTATTGACTGTGACTTGGTGTCATTCTTATTATCATTTTATTTTGAATTTTAACTTGGTTTACCTTTAAATTTTCTACCATTATATTTTTTACGAGTATATGTGTAATTTATCTTATTCATAGTTATTATCTTGACTTCACAATCTTTGACTATGTGGCATAAGTCATCAAAAGATTGGAAATGCTTGAATATAATCGACTCACATAATAGAGAATTTTTTTTTTTTGAATATTTATTACAACTCATTATTATCCATATATTTTCTCATATTATATATCATATTATTTTAACACATAACATAATCATTGATACATTCATTACATCCTTGCTTAAGTTTTGCAATCTAAGTGTAGGACATATTCTCTCTGATGTTGATTTAAAAGTGTGATAAAAATGATCTTTAAAAGGATTGAAGGAATTTTACTCTATTTTTATGTGATCATTATTAACATTTGCATCCATTTAAAAATAATCAACTTGCATTTCATATATTTTAGCCATTTTAGTTGCACATGGGATTGGTCTAAAGGACTCTAATTATGCTCAATTTCAAGACCACTTTACATAGCACTTCACCTTAGAGGGACAAGAGAGATATAATTATTAAATAGCATATAATATTATCATGGAAAACATCAATAAGGATAAATAGAGATATAATTATTAAATAGCATATAATATTATCATGGAAAACATCAATAAGGATAAATATAAGGTTAAATAAATTGATGCCTTACAAGAGGAATATCAGAGAAGTTAATGCTTCTCTAGAAAATGCATGATCTCTTTTTCACAACATTACCATAATGAACAAAAAAACACAACCATACATAAAATAGTCTCCATATATATTCACAAAATCAATATGTGTTACTAATATAATAGGTAGTGCCTAATAAATAAGTATATGATTCAGTTACCATAGGTACACTTAGTATTTCACTATGTATTTTTACATGGTAGATAATCAAGCCTAGTTATTGGGGCCCATCAGTCTCTTTGATTCATGTTTTCTCACTCCATATTTTACACTTAATGGAGGGTGTTGTATTGATCATGTTCACATTGGATAGTAGTTTGTGTCCTAGAAACCATCTCGGATTAGGTACCCATGTACATATGCATAGTTAAATACTAAGTGTGCCTAAGGTAACATATACCTATTTATTAAGCACTCCCTATTGTATTATTAACACATATGGATGTTTTGAATAAATATAGAGACTATTTTGTGCATTATTTTTTTCTTTGGTTCACTATGGTATTGGTATGTAGCATAGATATTTTATTTGATTTAGAAGCATTGGCTTCTTCAATGTCAATGATTACTTGGATGTAAAAAGGTGGAGAGTGGAGAGTTCCCAAGAATAATGAAGTCCAATGAAATAAAATAATTATAAAATAGATGAGAAAATAGTAAATTGATGAGGTAAACAAAATGTAAATAGATTCATCAATCAGTTAATCAGTAAATAAACAATAACATAGACCAATATAAGACTATGAATTATCTCCACAAATGTATCTTGAAATGTAAATGGTGAGCAGTCTTTAGATGTAAATATATTAAAACCTAAAAAATGTCATACACAAAAAATTTAAATAATATCTGATTAAAAATAAAGAGACTACAATTTGAGTAATGGTTGTATGGAGCAGCTCTAATACCACATCAGAGAATTCAATGCTTCTCAAGTAACTACAATATCTCTCTTGCACATAATTACCATAGTGAACCAAATAACACAATCTTTCACAAAAATAGTCTCTCATTATATTCATAGCATATTAATCCATTAATAATATAGTAATGTGTAATAAATAGGAATATGATTTGGTTTCATGATAGCCACTTGGTTGTTGTGATCAACTCCAATATGGGAGAATCTATTAATAATGTGTACTAAAAAAAGTGTCTGTTTATAAATAGATTATTCTCCCAATAATATAATCCACTCCCTAAGTATATCTTACCTCATATAGTGAGTATGAACATGGATAACATAAATTTTGTTGGTAATAACCTGAGCCACTAGATAATGTGAACATGATCACTTCAATAGTGAATTCAAAAATTAGATATGAAACCCTAACAAAAATATGAAACTCTAAGAAGGAAGATTATCATCTAATATTTAACCCTAATATATAAACTTATCATATTATTCAAAATTATCTAATCTTTGATTAAGATGTTAAGTTATTCAGGTAGAGACTAGGGAAGTCTTGTGTGTGAATAATGGATAATTGGGAAGGTTAAGCATATAGGTAAGTGAATGGCTAGGAGAGAGTGTAAAAAAAATCTAGTTGTGTGTATATATATATAAGTCATGTATACTAAATTTTGGTCAAAAACACACATTTACAAGTGTCTAATAACACATTTGAGTGTTTACAAGAGTGTAAGACCAAAGAAAAGTGGTAATAAGTACCCCATTTACAAATGAGAATCCATATATGTAAATTCACTCAAAAAACATTATATTAACAAGTTTCATACCAAATAATGGTGTCTAAAAATTCAACCCCTTTTTAATCTAGTATTTAAATGGGATACTAAATATTTATTAAAATGGATAAAGAGGTTGCAAAACCTATATTGGTGTTTTTGAAATTAGACCATTCATTTCCATAGTGTTCCATAGTTTTCAATGTGTAACTACAATCAATCATGTACATAATCAAATATATTACTATTCTACCTAAAAATAGCATAGTCAAAATATAATTAACAATAATCAAAATAATGACTACACCTATTGGTATATGGTATTTTATTACTCTTCAAGTATGTTCGTGCAATTTAGAGTGGAGATGGAATGAGTCCAAAGTGACCCAAAACATATGTATAATGTAATATTATCCTTTATTTATTCTTGGATATATAATTTAACAAGGTTCTCACAAACTATTTGTAATTGTGGAACCTTGAAATAGGTTTGTATGTAGAGGTGGAAGCCTAAAATAGGTTCATATGTAAGATGAAGCATGGAATATGTTTGTATGTCAAGGTGGAACCCTAAAATATGTTTGTATGTCAATGTGGAACCTTAAAACATGTTTTTATGTAAAATGAAACTCTAAATCAACCGCTACATATGAATTATATATCCAAAATTCTTATATAGTAACACCATTCCCCATCGATCCTCAATGTAGAAAATAAAAAATATCTACATAAATAACTTTAATGCCAAAATTTCATCTATATATGCCTTAGATTAATGTATAAATCCATAATTTTTTCATACTATAATATAATGTTTTTTAATCTGATCAATATGATCCATGTAATTTGATAATTCTACTAAATCTAACTTATATAATATAATAATTCCACTTAATCTCACTCATATAATCTATGTCATGATGTTATAGACTTGATCACTATTTATCACAATCAAGCATAGTTCCACACATATAGCTTAAATATGCCTCAATATATTCCATAATATCTATATAATATGTTTCAAAATACCAATGCTCAACCTAATATGGCCTAAATTTGTGAAACAAGCCTAATGTATGCCCTTTTTTTGATATGATAGATGAATTTTATGAATCACTTATCTCAAAATACAAAGTTATATGCATCATTATTATATATGAAAACATAATCATGTAAGTTAGATATACCAACATGATAATAATGTCATCATATAAAAAAATTATCTTTGCAAGAATACATGAAAGCATGTAATCTATGATAAGAAATTGGTTTAGCAATCTAGATGTAACCATTATACACTAGTACATAGAGTTGCTAATTTAACTAAGCATCAAATGTTTATTACAAAATTTTAATATTTTGATGCTTGATTATTTTTAATTATATTATATTTTTATATCCCTTATGTGTGTAAATGTATTCTTATTATTCAAAGTCATGTTGATTGCCCTCAATAGGTAGGTGTAAAATAAGAAATTATCCTCTTACAAAAAAACTCAATTGTAAAATATTTCCATAGGAAATATTGATTTTTTTCATAATGATTTTCTTGTATTTTAATCTAAATATAATATTATCATATTAATTTGAGAGATTTTAATATATAACTATATATACTAGAAATATGTATATAACATGTCATGTTGTGGTTTGGTAATAATAACCTTTAAAATGTTACCATATGGACAAACATCCTATGTGTCTTAAATGCAACTAAGGGGAGGTGGATGGATATATGAGTTGGAATATCTTGTGTTTTATTTATTATTCTAGAATAAAATACACTTTAATTTGTACATTGATAGTACCAAAATTCATTTGGTATAAATAAGTTGACTATTATATTTTTAGAAATGTTATAGATTTTCTCTCTGATTTCCAACCATGAAAATATGATGAAATGTTATCCCTTCATGATTCAAGTACCTAGAGAGTTATCTATAGGCATTTTATTCACTTGCCCTAGTATTTCTCAAAAACTCCAAGTTTTTCTTCCGTTCTTAGTAATTTGAAAATTTTCCATTTATCATCTTCATATTTTTTTAGAGATGTAATAAAAAGATTATTGGAAGCTTTGTTCTCACCAACACACCCCATTCCTTTTTAAATGGAGACCCTTTTGATTTGAATGAATTTATTTTATCAAATATATGTTTATTCAGATTTGACTTGGATAAAGGATTGATTATTCATATATAACTAGTTTGAATTCAATATATTAATCAATTTTTTGCTTCTTTCATTTGAATCCTAATATTGTATTTAAGTGATTTCGATGCATATTTATATGTATCAATAGCTATACATCTATCCATTTCATAAGTTTGAGATCAAAAACAAAATGATACCTTGTTATGAATTCATTCTAATGAATTTATTTATTAAATGTTCCCATGTTTTCCTTTTTAGTATGTAGATTCACTCTTGTTCACATTCAGTTGTTGGAATTCACATGAATTTGTATGGAATCAAACCTGACTTGACTTATCACAAATTTAACTCAATCCATGTGTCACATTTTCAAAAAAAAATCACCTCATTTAGTTTTATTTCAAGCTTTTAAATGCAATACATTTCATGTGTCAGCCACACATCTAGGCATATTATATAAACCCATGGTCATTTTCATTCACATTGGGAAATTACTCACAATGAAGGTCTAAATCAAATAAAGCATGTCAAGTTTCAACATAAAATTCACTCAAATCTTTGCAGCTAGTTATTTAATTACAACATAATGATATAGTCTACAAGAATGTAACCCTATTATGCAGCCACGTATCATGATCTTGCATCTTTGTAAGCATAGTTTTATAGTATATTGTAGTGAAACCTTATCCTATGTTTCCACTTGTCACATTTTCATGCACTCATAAAATTATATAGTTTAAAATGAATGTGGAGTGGGTTTATTATTCATACCTTTGTGAACTAGGACCTAATGGCAAGTTCTACTTGTCATCATCATGCTTGTTCTCAAGAAAAGAAACTATGTATTCAAATACTCAATGAAGGTCATGATTGTGACATATTATGCTACATAACACAACATAAATAAAAATGACATGATGGAATCCATTAGTCAAATACATAAATATTTCTAAGATATGACTTAACATAATACAAATAAAAGTAAAAAGGGTCATGTTTATCATGGGACATTAATTAAGCGTCTCAATGACCCCATCAAAGTGTTAAAAAAACACACATGTTGTGTTTGATTTCCCCATTAACATAAGGGAGTTTAAAATAAAAAATTTAAAATCTTGAAGTAGAAAAGTTCCATTTAATTTCATTAAAACACATGATGGAATAGAATTTTCAAAATATTCAAAGCAGTTAAATGAACTCACAAAGCATTTATTCTATAATTTTTAATTCCTTTAACTTAAAAAAGAGCCTAGATATGCATTTAATCAAATAAAATCATAATTATTTTGACTATGAAGCAATTTAAATTCACCATGTAGGCCAACATGGAATATCTTTTCTCATTCGACACAAACTATATTTTAATGGGCATAAATTTTGTTTTGAAGCATTAGGAATGGGATTGAAGCACTTTAGTGTCATTTTTGATGAAGTGAATAATCACAAGGATAAAAATGATAAAGATAGGTTTCCATTAGCTCTATGAGAATATTCTTCAAACATTGTAGCCAATAGAGTAGTTGGTTTACACCTTACAATACAAAAACCAAAATATATCCTTGTGTAGACCTAGTTTAGAATGTTTTCTATAATTGAAACATGTAATAATGGCATAGTGCACTCACTAAAGAAGAAAAATACAATTAAATTTATTGTGGGTGTTGCTTATGAGGGGAGTTATGGACTACCTAAGATATCTATTACATAAAATAAATAGGTGCCCCTAGAATGGATAAAAACCAATGATGTTAGGTAAATCCTTAGGGATTATATTGATGAGTCCAACTAATTTTTTTGTAAATGAGAGATTAAATCCATTCCTATTAGACAATTTATATAAGGAGTTTGACTAGGTATGGCTTTGATGAGTAGATTTTTTAGATCTGTTGGCATAGCATGGGTAGATGAAATGTGGATACCCTTACTAAATATGATAATTGATGATATAAAATCCATGAATTGGGATAAATCATCTACTATAATTTGACATGATAGGTTTTGGGATTTAAGAAATAGGGTAGTTTTTATATGTTATCATATTAAATGGATGTAATTTAAGCAATATTAGACTTTCCAAACATCCCTATAAGGACTCTTGATTCTTAAGTACTAATGCACTCAACATTTTCTAGGCTATATCTTCATAAAGTTAGGTAGAATATTTAAATTATTTTCGATTTATTCTATCCACTACTTTACAAGGATATCAATTAAAACCCCATGTACAGGTTATCTAAAGAAATAATATTATTGAAAAATATTGGTGCTTATTAGTATTATCTATATTACACTATAATAAAATTTGAAGGTCTAAAGGAGACTCCATTAACACTACCCAAAATTATCCTAAACAAGTTGGCAGAATAATAAATTGCACATCAAATCATTCATGGAGTAGATGATGCTTGTAAAATAAGTAAATAGGTCATTATGTATCCTCTACCTCTAAAAATTGGGATGTATTATTTCAATACATGGTCATCACTAACTAATGTTACATCCCAAATATCATCATTTTCACTCTTTGGAGATGAGCTCCAACATTATAACCCTAAGGGTAAGTGGCTACACATTTGATGCCACTAAGAAGAAATGTTCAAGTGGTCTATCATTATAATCCTCACACATTGTATCAAATATTTTTTAAATCTCAAGATGAAGAGGAAGTTACCAAAAAAATGTAGGCTATTGGGATAACAATGGATACTTATAGACAATTTTGGGTTGGAGGAGTAGAGGAAAAACCAAAATCACTAGAACATGAAGAAGAATATCCTTCTAATAATGAGTTCCTAAGGAGTAGAATATTAAAAGTTATTTCACATGCATCTATTTATCAAATATAATCTCTTCCACCCCAAGTAATTTAGTCACTTCTTCTTTTCCCTCCAATTTAAATTTATATTGTGGAAAAGTCTATTGAGTCATAAGAACAAACTTCAAAGGGTAGTGCAGGAGAAAAATTCCATGAATACCACTAAATTCATATATATATCCATCCCTATAATCCATCCATGATTTAATTAGAGGATTTTTCACTTGATTCCCATACTTTTAGTCTAGATTAATAGGAATTCAGTGTTGAAACCATGTCCCCCAAAAAGGGACATTCAAATCACAAAAAATTATACAAGGAAATTTACTCAAAAGTATACCACCAATGGTTCCCTTATTTCTACAATTATGCCTCATATTACATAATTTAAAAGTGTAATTTTTTTACTTATGTTTCAAGTATTGAATAGGATATGTCTCAATTTAATGGACAAGTCTCTCATCAAGGCTCATTTATAGTATCCCAAGAGCAACCCTTCATTTATCAAACTCAAATGCAACATGTAGTATCATAAGTTCATGCATCTATTTCACAATCCCCATATGTTAATCAGTAATGGTCCTTTCCTTTTCCCATCATTTATTATATAATAATAAATACATAGGCACTATATAGCTAAGTCATTCCATAATGGCATTATGTGTCTTCCCAACATCAAGTATTTTTTCCCAAAGACACACTGCCAACTGTGAACCCTCTCAACATAACTTATTAATCTAAGTTCATAGTCAATAGATCCATTTCCAAGCCTAAGTGTCCCACTAAAAAATTATAAATGGGTGAAGCTCACAGGAAGGCTATTTTAGAGACAAAAAAAGTAGTGGCATTAGTAGTTGGTGTGACACATCCATCCACTTCATTATCATCAACCATTTCCACTTCATATACACCACCTAAACACAACTCTACCATTACATCATCCATATGCACTACATTTTAATTTATAATCTCATAAATAATATGTCATTACTAACATCTTCTCCAACTCCACCACCTTATACCACTACTTCCCTTACCTTACCTTATGAAGGGAAGGATTGGATACAAATATTTAAAGTTGATAAATTATAGAGGAAAGAGTTAATAATTATGGACAACCTTGAATTTAAAATGTAATTTTATCAATCCACACTCCATGAAAAGTGTTAAAAGAAGAAATATTACATAGGATTATAAAACAGTTATTTGTGAGAGTGAAGAACAACTTTTCACCTTGACCAAGAAAAGGAAAACAAGACCAAGAGAAAAGGATGAATATGAACAAGACCCTAAACATGTCATTACCACCATAGGGGACATGAACAAAAGTTTCATTTGAATAAAGGAATTTTTTTATATATTAGAAACACAAACTAAATATTTAGTCCCTAACAATGTTATTATTTATGTTGAAAAACATTGGAGTCCTTATATAGTTTATTGTTTACTATTATTGAGATAGAGTAAGCTCATTACTTTGAGGTAAAAATTCAAACTATATCAAAATAAAATTTTATGATTATAATCTAGGATGGCTATTCTTACTAAGGTAGCTAAGCAAGACTAGTGCCCTCATCTTGAAATAATGCCCTTGGTGGACATCAATTTAGTTTAGACTTGGGTAGTCAATATGAGAACATCTCTTCAATAATGGGACAATGAAATGTATGAAATGATTTTTACTATTGACAAATTTTTGATAAATTTTTGGAGATATTTAGGGAAGCTAAAATACATACATGTTTAATTTCAAATGGGCAATCGGTGCCCCACATTCACTTCACTACCCAACTAGTTCCTTTCCTTTAAAGTTTTGAATGAAGGATTGCACTATGTAAATTATGGAAAGAGTAGTCATGTGATTGAATTTGTCACATATTCAAAAGAGAGATTACAAAGATTAGCTCTAGTTAAATAGGTTTTGGACACTCCATTGGTGAATCATGATATTAAATAAAATATTCATATCACTAGTTTTAGATACAACTCAAGTGGATAAGTAATTTTTAGAAGTAAACATGCAAGATCATTTGTAACTATTAGTCATATTAATTTAGAAGCTTTGACTTCTACTCAAGCAAATAATCATCCATAATTATCTATAAATATTATATGAAACATGTAAAAATCTAAGTATATTTGAGTGATAATATAAATATAGATATGTAACTCTTGTTCATTGCATGTATTATATTTTTATCATGACATTTCCATCAATGAAATATTTATACTTTTTAAATTAACCTCCTAAGGAGAGGAATTTTTTTAATATCAACAAAAAAAATTTAATTCATTGGAGATTCTATGAGATTTTGTTTTTTTTCTCTTTCTCAAGTTTTGTGTATGTATAATAATTTTAATTGAGCTAAATAAGTTGTGAAATCGATGGAAAGAAGAATCAAAGATGCTTGGTGAAGAAATAGTTGGAGATATAGTAAGAGAGGAACTTTCCTGAGCAAAAGGAAAAGTAAGTGAAGGATAATGGTTGGCCCACAACATGAAGTTTTGATTGTGGTGGTAGAGAAGGATTGTTTACAATAATATATATTGGTTCTAGGAGTGAAAGGAGTACTAAAATCTCCTTTGTAGAAGATCACATAGAGAGGTGAATTATTGAATAAGAAGATAAAGAGGGGAAGGAGGAGAAAGTCTTACATCCCATAGAAAGATTTATGGGGGAACTTGGGACTTTTCTATGGTTGAAGGGTTGGTAAATTTTCTTGAAGGAATGGAAGGAGTGGAAGACCTTCAACATTTTAAAATTCAATTTGAGTGAGAAAACTAGAACACCAATTTAGACATGGATGGGATTGGAAGGATTAGAAGGAATGAAAGGATATTTTTTCTAATAGGACATGGGTGGGAAGGAAATTAAGCATGAGGAGGAAATGATATCCCATTAATGGAATAACTGGTTTTTTTTATGCCATCAATGATATCCCCCATAAGTTTGGGTGGCAAGTTGGGTGGGAGAGATTCAGAGTGGAATAACTTCAACCATTTAAATTTAAATTTGAGTGGGAAAAATAGAACACCAATTTAGACATGGATGGGAGTGGAAGGGGCAGAAGGAGGTTTATTAAAATAAGACATGGGCAAGAAGGAAAGAAAGGGCAAGGAGGAGATGAAAATGACCCAAATCTAGGTGGACTAGGGGTTTTCCATGCCATCAATGACATCCCCTATTATTTTGAATGGTAATCTAGGTGGGAAACAATTAGATATGAAGGTTGATGAAAAGAAGTTTTTGGGTTTAATTTGGAAAATAAAATTAGAGTGGAAGTTGCTCATAGCTCTTGTTTGGTTTTTTTAAGAGCCCTAACTCAAGCAAGGAGTGAGTCTACTTGGGGTTTTTATGAGGAGTGCCTGATCCTAAAAATTTTTTGGGAGAAAAAGGAGTGGAAGACCTTCAGCATTTTGAATTTAAATTTGAGTGAGAAAACTAGAACACAAATGGATTTTTTTAACAAAGTCATGAAGGTTGTAAGGCCCATCACTACAGTAGATCTAAATAGATTGGAACTACTTGTGGGTATTAAAATTTTGGGTTCAAAGGATAATGAGGAAGATAAAGGACTCCTCACAAATATTTATGGAGTCCAATCTAAGAATGATGAGCCTTGTTCATGGGTGGTGGTATTTTTGAGTGATTTTAAATGGTCACTTACTACACATAGGGTCTACAAGGGATGGGAAAAAATATTATGGAAGTCCAGACCTGGAAAGGACTATTTTTAGTCTCCCTTAGTTTTGATCATGGTAGATAGAGGAAACCAAATTAAAAATTGTCTTACCAGAGTGGATGATAGAGGATTCTACCATTGCCTCTTTTGGGTTATGAGGTTTGCCCAAGATTTCAAGGATATTGCTCATATTTGGACAAAAAATCTTATGGAATTTTAAACTATAGACAGACTACTAAGGATGATATGTTTAGGTCATTATTATGAATTATCCATTAATGAATTCAGTGGGAAGAAAATCCCACTTGTTGTGTATCAGATGCATAGAGGTTATGAAAAATTCCCTAGTGGTAGAAGATCTTCAGCCCTGGCAGATTCTTGATCCTATAGTGTGTCTTAGGGAAGACCTACTATTGGGATTTATCTTTTTGAATCCCATTGCTCTGCAACATGTTTTTTTGTATTAAATTTTTGGGAACCTTCAAAACCCTTATATTATGGTTGTAGGATCTTTAAAAACCTTTTGTTGCCTATTTTGCCTAGGTTATGGGATCTTCCAAAACCTCTTGTTGTGTTGATTATGGTTGTGGGAGACTTAAAACCATCTATTTATGCCATATACAAAGGATGCATGAAAACTATGTTAAAGATCAAATATGTGGAGGATAGTACTTAGTTTTAGATGGTTTTGATTGGGGTGGATATAGGAAATGAAATAAAAATTGTTTTCTTAGAGTGGATGATAGCGAGGGACTATTTTTAGTCTTTCTTAATTTTTATCATGGTGGATAGAAGAAACCAAATCAAAACTTGCCTTAATAGAGCAGATGATAGAGGATTTTACCCTTGTCTCTTTTGGGTTATGAGGTTTTCCCAAGATTTCAAGGATATTTCTCATACTTGGATACAAGTTTTGGGATTCTTAGTATTCATAATAAGATTTTATAGAATTAGATCTGACATGGATGAAGCCTCTTCAGGGGATTTGATTTCATTTAGACATGTTTTCACTCCTAATGCATACAAGAAATGTAGAATAAGGGAAAAAAATATGCTAAAGATCAAAGTTGTGGAGATCCCTATTCAATTTCAGTTGGTTTGATTTTGGGTGGTTAAAGGAATCCCAAAAAAATCTTATCCTATCAAATTGGATGATAGTGGAATCCACCTTGTTGGTTTTAGTGGGAGGAAAGGTTCACTTACTATGTCTGAACTGCATGAGGTTTTTGCAGAAGACTGAGGTGGCAAAAGACCTTCTGCTCTTGGGGGATTCTTGCCATGCAAAGCAAGTCTCAGGGAAGACATATTAAAGATTGTTAGTCTTTTGAATCTCAATAATTTTAAACATATTTGATTGTACTGAGGTTTTTGGAACCTTTAAAACCCTCATGTTATGGTTGAAGGAGCCTTAAAACCCCTTGTTATCTGATTTACCAAGGTTGTGGGAGCCTTCAAACCCTCTTATTGTTCTTGATATGGTTATGGGAGCCTTAAAACCCTCTAGCTAGGCTTTGTAAGGGTTGTGGGATCCTAAAAACCCTTTTTTCTATACTTGGTTTGGTGTGGAATCCTTAATTCCCTTTTTTGTGCTTTATAATGCTTGGTTTTGGGTCTATTAAAAATTTGAGCAGCCATAACTCATGCCTTGGAGTGGGTAACCATTGATCTTAAAATGAGATGGATTTATCCCCTCAACCTAATGGAGTGTTTCATAAACCTACATTAACAAGTTTCTTTTAGATTCTATAAATATCTGAAAGTCTGCCAATAATGTCTACTTAAATTATCTTCTTATTATTATAGGGGTATACCAAACTTAAAATTTTATTATAATGCTAATTTTATTTTTATGATATATTTAACCTATTTTAACCTATTTTGATTAATGCTAACCATAATAATATAGAAACTAATGTATTAATTGATTTAGATTATTATGGATTACATTGAAAGATAAATATGAATGTAAAAGAATGAAGTTGATTTGTCCATTGCACTTATTAAATATAGAAAATAACAAATAAGATAAGATACTTAGCTTTATTCCATTTTGTGTAGGACTTAGAATATATATAGATGGTAGGGCAGGCAAAAAACTAGATTATGAGTTTCTTAGATCAAGGTTTAGAGTTTTGCACTTGCTTGGATGTTATTGTCAGTATCTGGTCAGTATCATTTAACACTATGTTCTAAGTCTCATAGTTATGTCTATGTAAATCTTGCTTCTATGTGCTATAACATGTTGTTATGATTACTTATGATATGTTTTGTGTGATATCCCAAAGTTTGATTATGCACATAATACCTAAAAATATCTCTTTAACTTTAAACCCTAGGTCCACTTTTGATAGTATGTTATGGCCTATAAAATGGGAAGAAATGTGAACTAAATTGACCCTAATCATTTCCCATTAAATGTATGGGCACTTCCTACTTGTCCAATACTCCAAAGAGGGAAGTTAAACTACATGTAATTTTATTTTCTAGGTGAATGTGTGAAATAGTGCTCCTTGAATGTATGTAACCTATAATCTAGCTATTGATACTTCACAAATGAATAATTTTGCTTAGCATTGAGGTGATCCAAACTTGGTAAGACCTACTCTTATGAGTGATTGATAAATATATAAGAATAAGGCAATGCCTTTCAATGTGCAAGTGTTAAGAATATACTTGATAAGTTTTTTTCTATATTCTTAATATGTTTACACATATTTTGTATTTATATGAGACTCTTTTGGTAATTTATCACACCATTGACAAGCTAAACATACAAGCTAACCAATAAGAATGACTTGAATTTTAAATGTGTCCATTACTTGGCTTAAGATAGAACCATCATATTTAGATATAAATAGATGAATGGTATTTTTTGAGTTGATGTTTTTGTTATGCATGTTTTTCACACCCCCCTCAATTTTTCTTAAACTAATACTTTTCTACCATAGAGATGACTTAGTCATGAAGTTTAAAACTGTGTTGGGGACCTAGTCAATTAGTAGTATATTTAGATTCATATTTTCAATTTGATGATGATTGATTTATGAGTTCATATTTATATTTTGAGTGGTTTCAAAAATCATAAATGGATGAATGAATAAAATATGCATAAGTATTTATCATTTCTGAATAGTTATGATCTATCATTTTATTTTTAAGTTAATTATTCGAATGATCATACAATATTTTTAGTTTAAAATAATGTTACTTTATATGGATGAAAAGCATTATATGATTTTCATGATGAATTCAGATATCTACATTGATCTTCAACTGAGTATTATATAGATTTTAGATCAGTTTTCATTCGATAGTGGGAGCAGTTTGCAATGACTAATTTGGTATTTTCATTTTTTAATGTGTAGCATGGTTTGAGCCAGATAGAAATGGTATGCTAATTGGTTATAACATTTTCATGATAGTTCATTTTTAATTTCAAGAATATAAATGGATTCTTATGAAAGTTATAGTTTAAAAATTAAAGTATTTTTTTTATTATTAAATCAAATACATCATTTAATTTATCAGGAACTTCATTTAAAAATTATACTAAGAGATTTATATGGGTTTCTCAGTAGATTGATGAGTCAATGTCATATAGTGATTAGTTGCAAATATAGTTAACATTTTGGAAATATTGACATGATCAAGGTTGGTTTGATATTAGATAAATTATTTCCTAAGGACAATAAGCAACCTAAGAGGTTCTAAGTTTTTAACACTTAATCATGCTAAGGTTATATTTTAATATTATAAGTTCTAATGTAATCTAGTTCAAAGGCCCTAATGGCCACTCAAGGCTTTTTGTTTTCAAAGCTTATGAACTAGGGTCATATTCAAGACATAAAAGTTTGGTATGATCTCAAAATATTTATGACATGGGTTATTATTATTATTCAAAATACATTTTTGATGTTTTCATTCCATTAACAAGTTGGGTGGTAGTCTCTAGGTATATAAACATTGTAATGACAAGTTGAGTTGGTAGTCCATTGGTGGATTCCATGGCATGTTAAGCTGGCAAGGTGAGTTAATTCAAATCATGATAGAGGCTTTGAGATCTTAGTAACATTTTTAGTGGTTTAAGACTTTAACGATAGTCATACATGTCTTGATTGATGGATATTAGTTGATGGTTTGGTAATTGATTTGGCAGTTGCTAAGTTTGATAGCTTTGCTAGCTTGGTTGGAAGAATGCTAAGTAGTAGTATTGATTTTGATGATCTAATGGAAATTGTGCACATATGCATAGTAGTTATGTCGAGGAATAATGATTACAAATATATTTTTTTCTTGGTTTTCATTATTTTGTGAACCTTTCTTATGGAAGTGTTACTCTATCAATTTGGATTTTGGAGTTGTAGATAAAGATTTCAGATAGAAAAATAAAAGGATTGTGCATCTAGGTATATCATGAACAAAACGAATAAGTTTTGAGGAAGATTTTGAGTTATTTTGATTAATTTTCTAGTTGTATGGAAAGATATAGATTTTGGTCTACATGTGATAAAATTTGTTAAACCTGTCTGTGCATATATGTTTTGGTAAGTTGAATGAACTCATAGTTAGTGGTTGAATATATATTTTCTTTGTATGGATATGGATAAGAAATGGCTTTAATTTTTGATATATTCTTGATTAGAGATGAGATAAGAATATGTTGGTTTACCAATTTGTTTTGATCATGGTATTCTTGAACATTTTGAGTCTTTTCTTTTTCAAATATGCATACTAGTCTAGTTTCTATGATATATATATATATATATATATATATATATATATATATATATATATATATATATATATTACAAAGATGTTTCAAACATACCTTTTTAGTTTTAAAGACTTGGTTGAGGTTTTGGGTTTCGAAGGATTTTTTTTATTGAAATATTGGGTACTAAAGTTTCATGTAATTAAGTTTTTTTGTAAAAATGAACTCTATTTATTTATTTTTATGAATATTCAAAAAACTTTGAATGGTTACTAGTCTATCATAAAGAAGTGATAAAAAGGAATTATGTTCGACCATGCAAATATATTTTTCAGTCATATCTTTCTATAGTTTCATACATTCATGGGTTTTGAAGGAAAAGAGTTTTCATGGTTATATTGTGAATACAATATGATGAACTAGTCTGTAGAGAAAATGAAGGATATTGCTAGCCTTGCATTATGGTTAAGGTTTCAAAGTTTTGCTATAAGAAATGTGGGTTTTTCAAGTATTTTGAAGCTATAAAGTTTCATATAAGTTTGAAGTTTTATATGAGCTTTTGAAATTCTGATGGATTCAAAAAAAATTATAAGTAAAAGGATAAAATGTTATGTAAATATTTTCATAGACAATCTTGATTTGCTAGTATAGATAGATAGTTATGGTTTTGTTCAAAGTCTTAGAAATGAATGAACATGGAGAATAGATTTCTTAAAAAATAATAAGTTGTTTCTCAATTTTGAGTTTCCATTAGTTGAATATTATACAGTGATATTTTGTTTGAAATGCATCAATTTTTCATTTTTGAACCTTATTGCAAAGCTTAGTTAAGGTTTAATATGAGATGATTCTTAGATAAAAATTGTGATAAGATAATGTGGTATAATATATTTATGAGATATTATTAGGGTTTCATATTGAGGTTCCTGGGATAGTATGATGTTTGTATTTTAGAAAGTCATAATAAGTTAGTTTTTTAGTTTGAAATTATGACAGTGAAATTATGTAATTATTCAATTTTATTTTGATGAAAGTTTTCTGATGGTTTAGTTTTTTAGTCAACAAGTGGAAATATATGTGGTTTTTTGTTGAAAAATACTTGTTAGAAATAAAACTTTGTGGAAATCCTACTTTCAATTTTTTAATTGATTCAATTTATATTCTCACAGTGAATAGAAAATCATAAAGATTTCACATAATATTGTGAAAATAAAATTATGAATATATAATTTTATTTTTTATTTGGTTTTTGAGGTGATCAAAATAGAATATTGTATTGAGATTTAAAAACGTTGAAACAATTCAATTTTGTTGTTGTCAATAGACAATGCAGAGATTATTTTACTGATATAAAAGTATAGTTTGCTTTCATATTGAATAAATTCATGTTAATTTTTTAGTCATAATTATAAATTTTATTTGAATATATTTCATAATGCATAGGATGTTAGTATGGAATCAACCCGGATCAAGTAGAAATAATGATAACAGAGCCTGGGTCCAAAATTTAGATAATGTGAATTAGCAAAACTCAAATAGACAATTCCCAAGGGGTGGTTTCAGGGCTAGGATATTTGACCCTAGGTATGCCAGTAGAGGTGCTAGGATATCAATCCACTTTGATGCTAATGACCCTAAATTTTAGAATGTTTTGATTAATTTACACTTCAACCCTATGAACCATAGAGGTAATATAAGATTTCACGGCCATAGATTTGGTGTCAAGTCTCAATACCACAATATTTCCTCTCACCACTTGCATAATAATCCATATCACTTGCCAATCCAATCACATACCTCAAAGATAATCCAATGTGTTAATGAGTCTCATCATATTAATGAATCCACTCAGCTAGACATTGAAGTATCCCATGCTAAAAACTTTGTTAATCTTGCCCTACCTTCTATTTCTAATGAACCCTCATTATCTCAAAGAGATCCTATTTTAGGATACATGAAATTAATTTTGAAGGAACCTATTTAATTTTTAAGAAACATGATCTTTAAATTCATCTAACTACTTCAGAAAAATGGTCGGATAGTCAAAATGACATAAACATTCCAATTGAGGTCAGAATTTTGAAGAAGATTAAGTTGGAGATTGATGATAATATAAGTGATATTGAGATTTAGTTGGTTTAGTTTCCAGCAATTGAGATGGAATATAATGAATATGTGAATGAGCAAAGGAATCTGGTTATTGAGGTTTTATCAAATTCTGATGAATTATGGATGTCAATAGGATAAACTTTTATTTTTATGATGAAATTTAAGTTGACAAAATTTTATACTTTTAGATTTGATATTTTGATTTTCAAATTTTGATGTTTTGGTTGGATATGTTGAAAATATAATAGACTTTAATATATATATATATATATATATATATATATATATATGCCTAAGTAATTTTTGAAAATATGCATTATAGTATTAATATAAATAAGAATTTTATTAAAATTTTATTTATCTATTTATTTATTGATATATGTTATTCTATTTATTATTAATTGATTAAGGGTCCCTATCCATTAGGAAATGTCTGGTCTATATTCAAAATACTTGATCCATTAAGACTTTTAAGTATTAATTAAATCTTAACTAATAAATATCTATATTAATTGACTTAAAAAAAAAGTCAATTAGTTAAGGTAAACAACTAACTAAGGTTAGTTATAATTTATTTTTCCAACCAAAATTGAAGCATAAAAAGATATCAAAAATTCATTTGAATGGGAGGAACAACATAGGTATTGAAGACGTATACATTGTGAAGTCAATTATTTATCTTTCTCTTCTATAAAACTTCTCTAAAATAGCAAGACTTTTATAGATAGATCCAATGGTAGTTTTTTTGATGGTTGAGTAATTGCGTAGGTAACATAGGTATATCATTTTTATATTATCATTTATAATAGATTATCTAAAGTTTATCAAGTTTAACACATTTTGATGATTACTACTTGTAAACCTATGTGCAAAATTCAAGTATTCAACATGAATAATAATAAAAACTTTGTTTTAGATTAAGGTAAAAATAGGTTTTGAAGGGACCCCAAAACCCTTTAATAGATTTAAAAAGATAGAGCAATTACAAGCACCAGGATAAGCAATCCTTAAACCTACTAAAAAGTAGCAACAAAATCAGGTAATACAAGGATAACATCATTATCCATTTTATATTCAGCCCCCTAATAATCCAAATAAAGATTTTCTATCTAATTTTTAGGGGTAAAATCTAGAATAGTTGCCTGCCTGCCATCAACAATATTCTGCATACTTTCTATCTCTTTGTTTTTCTTAGTGGATCTTCTTCTCGGTCTATCTAGAGAGCCAACATCCAGTTTCACCTTTAAATACTGTTCATCTCCTTTTCCAGATTTATCCATGATAGAAGCAGGGTGTTTCACCTTCATTTTCTGGTCTTTTTTGTTGCTTCTAGTTTCTACCCCCTTTGTAATGGTCTTTTTTATCAGCCCTTTTCGTTGGTTTAGAAAATGCTTTAAGTTTTCTCCATTATCATTTACAGTAAGCTCCTTCAAAGGGTAATCATTATCTGCCTGAATCTCCCTGGACTGAGACAAAAGAGAATCTCCCTCCTCTAATTTATTTCCATCTTCAGCCAAGCATTTTCCTTCCTCCAGCTCAGTTTTGTCATCTACATCTCTCCATCGGTCTTCTATCTTTTGAAAAACAACAATTTGTTTTGATAAATCTATCAAATCATCTATTCTTTCTACAGGAATTATGGTTTCTAATTGCATCCCATATCCTTCTTTCTCATAATTTTCTTTCTCAACAGCAAACTCTTCATCCGCCTCAGTTTGTGGAGCTTTGGGATCTTCAATAGAAATCTCTTTCTCTGCCTCAGCATATAGAACTTTAGAATCTTCATTATTCTTTAGTTCTTGTCTATTATTTTCTTTGGGTATCTGTACTTTCTTATGCTAAACCTTGATCTTTCTCTCATCCAAAACACTGCTAGGATAATTTTTACTTTTGTAAGGACAATTTTTGGCCCAATGCCCATATTTTTTACAAGCATAGCAAGAGTTGGGCAGATCTTCAAAAACAAACCTTTGAGTTTTTCTTCCATGCTTAGAAATTAGATCCACTTTTTTTGGGAGATTATTCAAATCTGCCACTTTAACATAAAGTCTGGCACTTTTAAGTTTGGATCTAGTAGATGTTGCATTATCCAATGCCACAAGTTCACCAAAAGAACTGGCTATACCTTTAAAAATGTCCTCATGCCAAAACTCTAAAGGGAGGCCAGGAAGTCTTACCCAAATAGGAGTGTTTAAGAAAAAAGAATTTGAAAGATCCATGTTAGGCTCCCATTTTTTAATAGTTAGAGAACATTTGCCAAAAGACCACGGTCCTCCACACAGAACCATATTCATGTCCTCCTTACAGTTGAAATTAAACAAGAAGAAGCCATTCAATATTGGTGCCACTTCTACCTCTCCTTGAATAACCCATTTCCTTTTAACCATTTTAGTAAGGGATTCTATATCTGGTCTCGCCCCTAAAAATTTACCCACTAGGGTGAATTCCAAAGAAGACATAGAAAAATCTATTAAAGGATCTAGAATAAAAACTTGAAACTCACCTTTCTCCTAGCAGGATTTAGTAATCACCGGTGGGAAAAGAAGTTTTCCATTGGGTTTCTTGCCAAATAGAGAGGACCACTTCTTTTGTTCTGAATACTCTGCCTTCAGCACTTCTGAGGATTTTTCCTTGTTTAAATGCACATTCTCTTTCTCCTTTTTAGACTTCTGCCCCAACACATTGGGAGGATAATCCAGTTGGTAGATACTGATCCCACAGAAAGGATCAAATCCACTCAAAGGTTTTCCAGTTCTTTCATCAGCAGAAAATTCTGACCCAACATTTTTTTCTACATCTCCTGCTGTCCCTTCAGGGTTTGTACCTCCTTCCTAGTTCTCCACAACCAATTTTCCATTTACCTTCAAACCTGCATTTCCCCCATCTGAAAGGGTGCCTTCTATCTGCCGCCCTACACATTTAGATTATGGGTGTGCTTCCAACACACCCAGCGCGTCCCAGCGTGTCATTCAAATTTCAAACCCAGTGCGCTCATATTTTAAGAGTAAGAATCATAGTGGTTTTAGGCATGTCTTTATAATGAAAACTTTGTTATTCACAATGTTTTATTGAGCTATTTGATTGTAAAAGTTGTCTCTCAAAAGATTTTATAAAGAAATATGTTGGTTTCTCAAATAAAATCAATCTATTTTGTTAAGATGACTCTTTCCAAGACACATGTTTTATCTATATTATACTTTATATTGAATTTGACTTTAACATAGTTTAATCTATTTTAGATTGATCATTAATTAATCTTTCTTTCTATTTCCTTTAGTTTTAATATCTTTTATCTTTTAATTAATTTTTAGCTTACTATTTATTTATGTTTTTCATTTAAGTTGTTTTCTTAGATTAATCTCCTTATTTATTTTCTTAGAGTTAGATTTACTTCTTTCTTTTATAGTTTAGTTTTAGATGAGTTTAAGTTGTTAGACTTAGTTAGATTCTTGATTAGATAGTTTATAGATTTAGTTTAGATTTAGGTTGTCTTAGTTTATTTTACTTTGTTTTACTAGACTTAATTAATGTTATTTGTTTATTCTTGGAAGTTTAGGTTTAGTACTTTTATGTTTCCTTTTTAGTTTTATGTTCATTATTTTGTTGATTTTTGTTTATTATATCTCTTATGTGTTGAGTTCTCCTTAGCTATTTACTTTATTAAAAGTTTGTTCATCTTTGATTTCTCTTAATTCTATTTTACTTATAGTTTTAGTTTATTATCTTAGTATTATTTGGAAGTTATTACAGCAAAAACAAGATATTACTTTGAAATATATTATTTTATTGAACCGGATTTCTTTCCTTTAAGAGATTATCTTATTCATAGACTTTATCTATCGGATAAGATAGATTACACATTCATATCTGAATTGATTCATTATTTGATAAGTGAATTTCTAAAATTATAATGAAATATATTATATACAAAATTTATTTTATTTCTTAGGATATTTAAAAAATACAAGGTACACAATCTAGATTGCCAACACATCAACAAACTATGAGTGCCTCTCCTACATATGATTGTAACATGATTAGACATGTAGACATGGGAGGCTTGATCAAATTTAATTTGGTCTATGGTATTTCAAATGACTAAACTAGAGGTGACTTTTACATGACGAGCTACTTGCTAAATGCAATTTATAGGATGTTATCATTCAAGAATTTAACCTTTCTTACATGGGTTCTTATGGTCTAACTATCCACATGGTATTTTATAAGTTATATGGCCACCAATACCACTAGCACATCTAGCACATCTATGATTACTTATACTTATTGGTGTATTATGAATTCAATGAAGCTATAATGTCCCACCTCTCAAAGGTAACTTAGTACTCTATCATATACATCATATACTAATGACTATACACAACCTACATTTGGAGAAGAAAACTAGACAATATAATGACTTTTCAATTAATGAAGAAGATGGAAATAATTAGGCACATGAAGAAGCATAAATATGGAAGTAATAATGATTTATTTGATGATTACAAGATGAAATGTCATGAATTTTTAGTAACAATAGATAGGTGTGGTATATTGATGAAAAAAGTAGGGGAAATGATAAATATGAATAAATGAATAATCCTGAGTGACTACAATAATCTAAAATAAATTCACAAGGGATATTACAGATATGATAGTCTAAAGAAGAAACTAATCTACCTTATGACCTTTAACAAGAATAAACAAGGCAAGAACATAGTATTTAATGGTCTAGATTGTGTACCTTGGATTTTTTAAATATCCTAAGAAAAGAAAAGAAATAGTTAGACCATAAAATATTTGGATTTTTTTAAAATTATGTTTATTCATTTATTCATATTTATCATTTCCCCTACTTTTTTCATCAATATACCACACCTATCTATTGGTACTAAAAATTCATGACATTTCATCTTGTAATCATCAAATAAATCATTATTACTTCCATATTTGTGCTTCTTCATGTGCCTAAAGAAGTGACTACAATCCAAATAGATTGTTTATGAATAGATTGTGTACCTGAGTGACTACAATAATCTAAATAAATTCACAAGGGATATTACAGATGTGATAGTCGAAAGAAGAAACTAATCTACCTTATGACCTTTAACAAGAATAAACAAGACAAGAACATAGTATTTTATGGTCTAGATTGTGTACCTTGGATTTTTTAAATGTCCTAAGAAAAGAAAAAAAATAGTTAAACCATAAAATGTTTGGATTTTTTTAAAATTATGTTTATTCATTTATTCATATTTATCATTTCCCCTACTTTTTTCATCAATATACCACACCTATCTATTGGTACTGAAAATTCATGACATTTCATCTTGTAATCATCAAATAAATCATTATTACTTCCATATTTATGCTTCTTCATGTGCCTGAAGAAGCATAGATTGTGTACCTGAGTGACTACAATCCAAATAGATTGTTTATGAATAGATTGTGTACCTGAGTGACTACAATAATCTAAAATAAATTCACAAGGGATATTACAGATGTGATAGTCGAAAGAAGAAACTAATCTACCTTATGACCTTTAACAAGAATAAACAAGACAAGAACATAGTATTTTATGGTCTAGATTGTGTACCTTGGATTTTTTAAATATCCTAAGAAAAGAAAAAAAATAGTTAGACCATAAAATATTTGGATTTTTTTAAAATTATGTTTATTCATTTATTCATATTTATCATTTCCCCTAATTTTTTCATCAATATACCACACCTATCTATTGGTACTAAAAATTCATGACATTTCATCTTGTAATCATCAAATAAATCATTATTACTTCCATATTTATGCTTCTTCATGTGCCTGAAGAAGCATAGATTGTGTACCTGAGTGACTACAATCCAAATAGATTGTTTATGAATAGATTGTGTACCTGAGTGACTACAATAATCTAAAATAAATTCACAAGGGATATTACAGATATGATAGTCTAAAGAAGAAACTAATCTACCTTATGACCTTTAACAATAATAAACAAGACAAGAACATAGTATTTTATGGTCTAGATTGTGTACCTTGGATTTTTTAAATATCCTAAGAAAAGAAAAAAAATAGTTAGACCATAAAATATTTGGATTTTCTTAAAATTATGTTTATTCATTTATTCATATTTATCATTTCCCCTACTTTTTTCATCAATATACCACACCTATTTATTGGTATTGAAAATTCATGACATTTCATCTTGTAATCATCAAATAAATCATTATTACTTCCATATTTATGCTTCTTCATGTGCCTAATTATTTCCATATTCTTCATTAATTGAAAATTCATTGTGTGTCTAGTTTTCTTCTCCAAATGTCCTTGTGAAGTATTTGACCCGATGCCACCTAAATCACCACCTTGCATGAGGCAGGATGTGGCAGTGCTTGTATTTTAGTACCTATAGTGGCATCAAATTTTTTTTTAATTGCTTAGGATATTTAAAAAATCCCTCGCATCTTTAGGATCATAATTGAACCTTTAGAACCTTACTATCAGACTGGTATGTTTCTAACTTAACTTTTACAATAGGTAAAAATGTTGATTAGGTGATGGTATAATTTCTATAATCAATAAATTTGGTGACTCTATTGGAGAAAACTTTCAAAAATCTTATTTATTTAGAATTATGTTTTCTTCTTGTTTATGGTACTTGGAAGATAGCCTCATATTATTCAACCTAGAATTGGTATTATAGATGATCAAATTGATATTGTTTTTAATCTAACTCATTATACATGGTATAATCATCCTCATAATCTTCAACATGTTATTCAAGCTATAAATACATAAAAATGAATTTTAGAATTTGAGATAGATTGGTTTTCTAATCTTACTCATAAAATTCAACAAGACATTTTAAATACAACTAGAACTCAAGAAGATAGAGCTAGAGTTTTAGATGTTAATCCTAGACCTCGAACTCATTTTCTTTTTTATTATTTTCTTTTTGATTATCTAGTTTTGCCCTCTAAATATATTAACATAAATTTGTAATTAAATTAGTTAAATTAGGTTCGATAAAATTAATTAATTCAAGTAGAAGAGACTGTTGAAGTTTTCAATGGGAGATCAAGTAAAATTGAAGATAAAAGAGTTGATTCACAGACTACAATATAATAGAGATCAGAATGATCTCATTGAAGGTGAAGATGAAACTAAAGCTAAAGAAGAACAAAAGATAACTATAACACCATAGATTTATGTAAATCGAATTAATATTAGAAATCATCTTGGTGAGTTACCTTCCCTTAAAGGTTTAAATATACCAAAAAATTTTGGAGCTCCTAGAGAATATTGGAAAGATCATTTAGAAGCATTAAGGTTAGTTTAAGCTACTCTTGGTATAACAAATGAAAAGATTTGTTTAAAATTTTTGCTCAAACACTTGAAGGGAAAGCTTACCATGAATTTATTAATTTACCTACTAAAGTTATCAACATATGGAAAAATATTAAAGAATGGTTAGATTTATCTTTTGGGAAAGCAAAAGAGGACGTTGACCTAGTTAATGATTTTGTGAATTTTTTTCTTGATCCAAGTGATACCATTTATCATTTCATTATCAGATTCAATAAGTTACATCAAAATATTCCTCGTGATCTTAGACCTTATAAGAAGTTATCTAGACTTTATTTTTATAGTGATTTACCCTAAAATATAAAATGGCTTTAGAAGATAGGGATATTATAGAATATGATGAAATTTTAACATTCTACATTGAATATGAAAAGAAACTTAAACATATTAGATTTAAAATTTTAAATATAGATAATACAAAAAATTTAAAATCCATTCAAAGTCTAGGAAATGAATTAGTCATTGTTAAAAGATAATTGAATGGTAAATGTTCTTCATCTAATAAAAATAATGATGAAAGTAAAAAATTAGAAATTATTTAATACTGTAATATTTGTGAATTAGATCATAATCTATATTTATGTGTTGTTGTCCATAAATTAAAAAAAAATCTTTAAAGAAAAGATCTTATATCTAAAAATCTAGCAAATAACATAAACATGTGTGCTCTTGATGATCCATCAAAAAATGAAGGTGCTTATGTTGTTAATACTAGAAATAAAGATAACTCTTCTTAAAATAATAAAATAGCAATTTGTGAATCTTCTTCTAATGATAAAGGTAAAATAGTTCAGAATAATGCTTCAAGTAGTTCAACTACTAATTCTTCTTAAAATATTATTTTATCAACTGGTTATAATAATAATCAATATCAACATTATAAGCCTAAGAATTTTTGACAAACTAATGTTAAAGCTTATAATATAATTAATTATATGTCTACAACCAAAGCTAGATTCTCATTATTACAAGTAGCTAGTCTTCTAAAATAGCTTGATAAAATTAATAAAGTTGTTAAGAATCCTAAAACTGATGTAGGCTTACAAGAAGAAGGTAGTAATGTCAACTATTTTTGCTCAAAGTTATTATCCTCTTGCAGAATATATACCCCCTTTTTATGTTATGATTAAAATTACTAATAAGATATTCCATAATTATATCTTAGATATAAGTGTTTTGAAGAATATAATGCCTAAATTCATTGCAGATCAATTAGACATATTTTATGAAATTAAAAATAGAAAACTTACTAGATTTGATTCTAGAAAAACTAAAAGTTGTAAGTTTTAGGACATAGTTATTAATATTTCTCAAGATGAAAGAATTAGATGCATGACTAATGTTCAGGTTTTAGACATTCTTAGTAATTAAGTTATGTTATTAGGAAGAGATTGGTCAAAATCAACTAGTTTTTTTATTGGAAAAGATATCACATGAGTTCCCATTAGTAATGAGATTTCTTTCATTAAAAGAGAATATTGGTCTAGTACACTTATAGAGTCATCCGTTTATTTCACTATTTCTTATGTTGAGATAGGAATTAGAATTTATGAGTTGTTGAATTTAGATGAATCAAAAAATCAACATGAAATTTTTTTTGAGAAAAATATTTTATGATCACTTTATTTTGATGGAACTTGTTCTCAACAAGGTAATGGTGTAGGGATTTGATTAATTTCTCGTGTTTGTAAATTTTTTTGTTATGACTTAAAATTATCATTTGAAAACACTACGAATACTATAGAATTTGAAACATTATATTTATGTTTGAAAAAATCCATTGAACTTAGCATTAAACAGTTAGAAGTCTTTGAAATTTTTGAATTAGTTGTTAGACAAGTTCAAAAAAATTATAAAATTAATCAAACTCATCTACATCATTATACACAAAAGGTTTGGTCTTTATTTAAACATTTTGAGGTCTTGAATATCACTCATAATCTTAGAGAATATAATATTAGAGCTAATAAGCTTGTCATTTTTGCATCTAACCCAATTCTAAGTGAAAGTAAACCAACCATAGACTTCTCTTATGTTAAACTTTTTTGATCTAAAATTATTCATTTAAATGATAGTTGTCATATTTGTAGTTGTGATAAGCACATAGATTATTTTATTAAAGATAATTATTTTAAATTTGATGATCATGTACTAAATTGTGGAGATTATTTGTAATTAAGTACTAATGAATTGCCTATTAGTTTAGTAAATTTAGAATTTATATTTACATTTAACGATCAACACAAAATTTCTAGAATGGAAGAACCTTCAAGGAGAATCATAAGTGAAACTATTCCTATCAATTTAGGTACGAAATATGATCCTAAATATGTATATTTATAAATTCAAGTTACTACAAGTGAGAAGGTTAAATTTATTAAGCTATTTAAAGAATCTATTGATGTATTTGTCTATTCATATAAAGATCTTAAAGGTTATGATATTGATATTATTAAACATGACATACATATAAAGATTAATATTAAACTTGTAAGATAGAAAATACAAAGAATTAGCCCTTTATTAGAAGACACTATTAATAAAGAGCTAGGCAAAATGATTGATGTTAGTGTCATTTTTTTTGTAGTGTTGATTAAGAAGAAAAATAGTGATATTAGATTATGTTGATTTTTAAAAATTGAATAAAACTAGAGTTAAGGATAGTTTTTCTCTTCCAAATATAGATCATATTTTACAACAAGTTGTAGGATAAAAAAAGATGTTTTTATTAGATAGATTTTCTAGTTATAATCAGATTTTTGTAAATCTTGAAGATAGACATAAAACTACTTTTACTACTCTTAGAATGACTTTTGCTTATAACATAATCTTTTTGAATTAATTAATATAAGAGCTAATTTTAAAAGAGCTATGCATGTTACTTTTGATGATTTGATTGGCATTGTTATTTAGGTCTATTTAGATGATCTCACTATTCATTCAAAAAGATGAAAAAAGTATTTAGATCATCTTCATAAAGTTTTCACAAGATGTATAAAGTATGGTATTTATTTGAATCCAAAAAAATTAGTTTTTGATGTTATCGAAGGTAAGTTATTAGGACATATTATTTCTAAAGATGGCATTTTTATAGATCCTGAATGCATTAAAGTCATTAAAGAGTTACCTCTTCCTAAAGATTAATCTAGTTTAAGGTCTTTATTTTGTAAAATAAACTTTGTTAAGAAATTTATATCATATTTTGCTTATAACTCTAATTTATTGTAATTATTGCTTAAGAAAGATAAAATTTATACTTAGAATGAAGGTATTGATTTGACATTCAATAATGTCAAAGATTCCATTGCAAGTGCTCTAATACTTTCTAAACCATATTTAAATAAAACATTCATTTTTTTTATGTTAATTTTACTAAAAAAATAATTATATTGGTTATTACTCAAGAATTTAAAAATAATGATGAAAACCCAATCGATTATATGAGTCAAATTTTAAAAGATGTTGAAATTAGGTACCCTCTTATTGAAAATTTTGTTTTTTCATTAGTTTTCTCTTTGATTAAATTTTATTATTTATTGATGGGAAATAAAAAATTTATACCATCTAATATATTTATTTTATCTTATATTTTAAAAAAGCCAACCATTCAAAGAAGGCTTGCTAACTGGATTTTACATATTCAAGAGTTTGATCTTGAATTCAAAACTTCTAAAATGATTAAAGGTAATGACTTAGCAAAACATTTAGCTAAAAAATACTTATTTAGATATAAATATTTCAATCTTATTAGTTGATAATTTAAATGCAAAGCCTCATTGAAAGACCATGAAGATTTCTATTTTTTTTTAATTTAAATTTGCTCTTGAAATGAATGAATGGGATTGTTTGTTGATCGAAGATGACTGGTATCATGACTTAATATTTTATTTTCAAAATTAAATATGCCCTAATAATTTTGATAAAAAATAGAGACATTATTTTCATTTAAAATCTTTAAGTTTTTATTTATTAGAATTTTTTTATTTTATTGAAATAGAGATTGAGTTTTATTAAGATGTCTTACGCATGATCAAACTCAAAGAATTCTTAGAGGTTGTCATGAAAGAAATAATGATAGACATTATTATAAAAAAATTAATAATTATAATATATTAATAGTGTGATATTATTGGCCTACTATTTTTCAAGATGCTTATAAGTTAGTTCATTCTTGTATGTCATGTTATTTGTTTGTAGAGATAAATTACATGCAATGCCTTTAAATCCTATTATACCTAAAAAACCATTTAAAAAATGGGGAATTGACTTTATTTAAATATACATCTTCATTAATTTGTTGTTCAAAAGTATATATTAATAGCAATAGATTATTTCACTATGTGGCTTGAGGTTAAAGCACTTAAAAGTTTTGTAATAGGTGAAGTAATCTCATTTTTAGAAAATCAAATTATTTTTAGATTTAAAATTCTTTGTGAAATCATTGTTGATAATGGATCAATTTATTTCAAATGAATTTTTAACTTTTTTGATAAAATAATCTATTATATCTAGTCATTCATCAAAATATTATCCTCGAGGGAATGGTCAAGTTGAATCAATTAATAAAAATCTAATTTCAATCATGAAGAAATTAGTTTGTAAAAATAAAAGGAAATGATATCTTAAAATTTTTGAAGCTTTATGGACTGATAGAGCTATTTTCAAGATAGCAATCGATTATTCACCTTTCATGTTGGCATATATATCTAAAGCCACCTTACCAATAGAACTTCAAATTTTTTTAGCTAGCATTGTTTTATAATAAGTTGCTAAAGATGCAACTTTGAACGAACAAAGATTGCATGATCCAATAGCTCTTGATGAATATGAAGTGACAACATTACAAAAATTAGAAAAAGCTAAATTAATTTTTTTTTTTAAAAAAAATTGATAAGAAAGTTTCTAATAAAAAAGAATAAAATTGGTGATCTAATTTTATATTAGGATAAAGCTCACAAAGAACCTAGTAAACATCATAAATTTGATTCATTATGGCTTGGCCTTTATAGAATTACTACGATACTTGGAAATAATGTATTTCATTTAAAATATCTTGAAGGAAATTAGTTATATTACTCATTTAATGGACATCATTTGAAATTGTTTCATGATTAGCTCTTTTTTGGATTCTCTTGTTTTTTTTTTTTTTGGTTTTCCTTTTTATTTTATGTTTTCTTTTTCATCTTTTTCTATTGTTTCTTATTTTGGTTTGTTTGTTTATTTTCTTTCTATTATTTCTTACTTTTACTTTTGAAAAGATCAATAAGTGTTTTAAATGAATGAAGTTTCACATTATAAAGGAAGAATGAGAAGATGTTGCAATTTAGCTATAAGTATCAATTATTTCAAGATATTACTATTTATAAATTCAATTTTTATTTATACATGAATAATATAGATTGAATTGTAATTAGTTTTAGAAATAATACTTGATATTTAGATATTGTATTTAAGACATTTATATTAGTTTATGCATCCAACCCAAATTTTTCTATATCATCCCCTTTCTTCATGCCACATTAATTGAACATCTCATCCCTTATTGAATTCATTATTAAATAAGTTCATGCATAGCTACTTAAGAAATATTTTTTTTGGATCACACTCTCAAGTTTATGTCTTATTAATAGGCAATTCAATTTCTACTTAATTTTATTACTCAAAACTATCAAGGTTGCTAGTGTTATGCTTATTTTTCAGACCCCCCTCAGTTTTTTTGAAACTAATATTTTTTTGTCATAGAGATGACTCAGTCATAAAGTTTAAAACTGTGTTAGAGACCTAGTGAATTAGTAGTATATTTAGATGTATATTTTCAATTATATAAGTTTATGATGATTGGTTTATGAATTCGTATTTATATTTTGAGTAGTTTCAAAAAGCATAAATGAATGAATGAATAAAATATGCATATGTATTTATCATTTATGAATAATTGTGATCTATCATTTTATTTTTCAATTGATTATTTAGATGATAGTACAACATTTTTTAGTTTGAAATAATGTTATTTTATATCATTTAAAAGTATTATATGGTTGTCATGATGAGTTTAGATATCTACATTGATCTTTAACTGAGTATTATATAGATTTTAGATCAATTTTCATTTGATAGTGGGCGTAGTTTATAGTGACTAATTTGGTATTTTCATTTTTCAATGTTCAACATGGTTTGATCTAGATAGAAATGATATATTAATTGGTTATAACATTTTCATGTTAGTTCATTTTCAATTGAAATCATATAAATAGATTCTCATGAATGTTACAGTTTGGGAAGCAATGCATTTTTTTAATTATTAAATCAAATACATCATTTGATTTATCATGAACTTCATTTGAAATTATACTAAGAGATTTATATGGGTTTCTTAGTAGATTGATGAGTCAATGTCATCCAATGATTAGTTGAAAATGTAGTTAATATTTTGAAAATATTGACATGATCAAGGTTGATTTGATATTGGATAAATTATTTCTTAAGCACATTAAGCATTCTAAGGGGTTATAAGTTGTTAACACTTCATCATTATAAAGTTATATTTTAATATCCCAAGTTCTAATGTAATATAGTTTGAAGGTCCTAATGACCATTCAAGGGTTATTATTTTCAAAGCTTATGAACTAGGGTCATGTTCGAGGCATAAAGGTTTGGTATGATCACAAAAAAATTATAACATGGTTTATTATTATTCAAAAGAAATTTTGATGAGTTCATTCCATTTACAATTTAGTTGACAGTCTCTAGGTATATAAACATTGTAATGGTAAGTTGAGTTGGCAATCTATTGGCAGATTTTGTGGCATGCTAAGCTGGCAAGGTGAGTTCATTCAGAACATGACTGAGGATTTGAGATATTCATAATATTTTTAGCATTTTAAGACTTTAATGATAGGTATACATTCCTTAATTGATGAAGATTAGTTGATGGTTTGGCAAGGGATTTAAAAGTGGCTAAGTTTGATAGCTTCACTAGCTTGATTATTGGAATGCTAAGTAGTAGTATATATTTTGATGAGCCAATAGAAATTGTGCGCATATTAGTTACATCAGAGAATTATGATTATAAATAGCTTTGTTTTCTTGGTTTTTGTCATTTATGAATTTTTCTTATGGAAGTGTTACTCTATCAATTTAAATTTTGGAGTTGTAGATAGAGATTTTGAGCATAAAGATAAAAGGACTATGTATCCAGGTATGTCGTGAACAAAATGAATAAGTTTTGAGGAAGATTTTGAGTTATATATATTAGTTTTTTAGTTGCATGGAAATATATGGATTCTAGTCTACATGTGATAAAATTTGTTAAACATATCTGTGTATGCATGTTTTGGTAAGTTGAATGAACTCACAGTTAGTGGTTGAATATATATTTTATTTGCATGGGTATGGATAAGAAATGGATTTAATTTTTTATATATTCTTGATAGAATATGAGATAAGAATATGTTGGTTTACCATTTTGTTTCGAGCATGGTATTCTTAAACATTTTGAGGCTTTTCTTTTTCAAATATGCATACTAATCTAGTTTTTGTGAGTAATATATGTGCATGTGGGTTTGTGTTTTAAACATACCTTTTTAGTTTTAAATCCTTGGTTTAGGTTTTGGGTTTCAAAAGATTTTGTTATATTGAAATATTGGGTACTTAAGTTTCATATACTTAGGGTTTTCTATAAAAATGAACTTCATTTATTTTATGAATATTTGGAAAATTTTGAATGATTATTGATCTATCTTAAAGAAGTGATAAAAAGAATTATGTTTAAGCATACAAATGTATTTTTTATTCATAGCTTTCTATAGTTTTATATATTCATGGGTTTTGAAGGAAAAGAGTTTGCATGGTTATATCATGAGTACAATATGATGAGTTGGTCTGTAGAGAAAATGAAACATATTGTTGGACTTGCTTTTTGATTTGGGTTTCAATTTTTTTTATAAGAAATGTGGTTTTTCAAGTATTTTGAAGCTATAAAGTTCCATATAAGTTTGAGGTTTTGTATGAGCTTTTGAAAGTCTGGTGGATTCAAAAAAAAAATTGAGTAAAAGGATAGAATGTTATGAAAATATTTTTAAAGACAATCTTGATTTGTTGGTACAGATAGATAGTTTTGGTTTTGTTCAAAGTCTTGCAAATGAATGAACATGGAGAATAGTTTTCTTGAAAAACAATAACAAGTTATTTTTCAATTTTGATTTTTTTTTAATTGAATATTATATAGTGATATTTTATTTAAAATGCATCAGTTTTTCATTTTTAAACCTTATTACAAAGCTTGGTTAAGGTTTAATATGAGATGATTCTGAGATAAAAAATTATGATAAGATAATGTGGTAGAATATATTTATGAGATATTATTAAGGTTTTATATTGAGGTTTCTGGGATAGTATGATATTTGTATTTAAAATAGTCATAATAAGTTTGTTTTTTAATTTAAAATTATGACAATGAAAATATATAATTATTCAAGTTTTATTTTGATGAAAGTTTTCTGATGGTTTAATTTCTTTGTCAACACATGAAAATATATGTGGTTTTTTGTTGAGAAATACTTTTCAAAAATAAAAGTTTATGAAAATCTTCTTTCAATTTTTGAATTGATTCAGTTTATCTTATCATAATCAATAAAAAATCATAAATATTTGATAGAATATTGTGAAAATGAAATTATGAATATATAATTTTATTTTTTAGTTATTTTTTGAGGTGATTAAGATGGAATATTGCATTGAGATTTGAAGATATTGAAATAATTCAATTTTGTTACAGTCAATAGACAATGTAGAGATTTTTATTTGAAAAGACATTGCTTCACAAAAGAGTATGATGCATTTCAGGCTCTGCAAGTCGAAGCTGAGATAGGGCAGCTATGCTCTAGCTTGTCCAAGCCATAGATAGGAGTGTGTAGGAGAAGAGTGGGGGGTCGGGTACGTGGGGAGAGACTGAGGCATCCAGCATTTGAGTAGGACCAAGGAGGGCATGGTTATGGCTCAGCAAGAGCCTTTAGAGACTGCATTTGGGAGGAGATTTAGTGAAGCTGTGGGCTTGAACAGGCAGGAGCAGCAAGTTAAAACATTAGGTAATGAGTTTTCTTCATAGACTATAGGAGCTATGGACTGGAGCTTGCCTGGGGGATCCCAGATTATGAAGATTAATGGTTGCCTGGAGTGGTGCAAGGAGCGACCCAAACTAGTAATCCCTTTTGATATGATTTCTAAGGATGTGGAATATTATTCTAAGCACTCATTATATTGCAAGTTTTTGGGTTTGAGATTCTCCCTCCAATTTTTGGAGAGTTGGGCCAGGAGAGTGTGGGAACCAGAGGGAGAAATGGAGGTCATGTTATTGGCAAATAACTACTTCATGGTGACGTTTCTATGTTTGGCTGACCGTAACAGGGTTTTTGAGGGAGGACCTTATTTTTACAATCAAGTTGGAATTTTTGTCAAACCGTGGCATGCAAGGTTTAATCCTTCTGAGGAACTACCAAATCGGGTTTTGGTATGGGTTAGGCTACCCATATTTCCTATAGAATGTTGTTGAGAGGATGTTCTCCAGATGCTAGCTTTGACACTTGAAAGGTCAGTGGGGTCTTCAACATAGACTTTAGGTAAGAAAGTTATGACTTTTGCTCAAATTTGTGTGGAAATTGATTTGAGAAAACCATTACCTGATGTAGTGGAGATGAGTGCAGGTTCATATTCCTGGGTGTAACAAGTAGACTATGAGACCCTTCCCTTCAAGTGTCACCTATGCCATGAAAATGGACACTTGGTGCGTAAATGCCTGAAGGCTAAATCATTGGAGTAGCAACCTCAATTGCCCCTTAGAAGCACTCCCAATGCCGATAAAGGGAAGAAGTCTAGGGTCAGTGAGGGCAAGGATACTGAAGGTTTTATGCAGGTGAAAGCTTGAAGCCACAATAGAGCTAGAAGAGGACCCTTAGGGAGTGGCAAGATGAAGACTCCTTCAACAGGTTTGAAATCTTGGATGAAATAGGCCTGTAAAAAGTAAATCTAGGATTAATGAGTGTGGAGCAGCTTGTGGGAGGATTAGGACCAGAGATTAATTTAGCCAATCTTCTTTCAGCTCTTCAGGAGGAGTTGGTCTTACCCATGGTTTTGGAGGGGCAGATAAGAGAACAGATGGTGGTGGTGACAAATGATGACTTGAAATAGAATGTAAAGGATGCAAACCTTCTAGCAAGGACTACGGTGGTAGAAGTAGATAAGAGAGGTAAATCTTCTCCTCACTTGGGCATTCTTCAAAAGGAGGGAAAGAAGGGGATGTCAGAAAAAAGTGTTAAATTGGGGCGCAAGAGGGACATAGAGAGAATTAAGATGATTGGGGATACCTTGGTGGAGTCAAGTGTGATTAAGACCTTAAACTCTCACTTTTTAACTCCTCTGAAATGATCATTATTTTGTGTAATGTAAGGGGCCTAAACAGTGGCCCTAGACAAAAGGTTGTTAAGGAACTAGTTAGATGTCAAGTACCTGATGTTCTCTTTCTTCAAGAGATGAAAGTTTTGATGATATGAGGAATATCGCACCCAAGTTATGGAGGCAGAGCTCATGTTAGTGCATTGGAGCTCAGGGGTCTTTGGGGGGCGTGGCATGTTTTTGGAATTTGTATAAGATTCAACCTGTGTCTTGGATTTCCTTTAAGTCCTCTTTATTTATGGTTGCATCATGTATTGAGTTGGGTGAATCAGTCCTTTTTTCCAATATAATGCTCCTACAAATTTCCAAGGTAAACTTCTTGTTTAGAAAAATATCCACTTTGTTCGTTGATTATTTCCTTACTTGCCTTGGATTGTTGCTGGAGACTTTAATGCTATTCTTGATTTAGCAGAGAAAAGAGGAGGTAATGCAAGGCTAGAACCCTCTTCTCTCCTACTTCAAGATAATATTGCAACACTCAATTTAGTGGATATCAAACTTGGTAATTGATTCTTTACCTAGAACAATATAAGGGTGGGGGATAGGTGCATTATTGAGTGTATAGATCGATTTATGACCTCTTATTATTGGGTGGGGGGATTGTGGTCTTCTAGCCTGGAGATACTAGATTAGAGGGGTTTAGACCACTGGCCCATAAAATTGGTAAATCTCTTTAGCCCATATGCCTCAGAAGCCACCATTCAAGTTTTAGCTCATGTGGTTCAGGGACCCGGACCTATTTGGATGTGTGGCGGAATGGTGGAGGATGGGCAGGCCTGCTATTAGAACAATAATGTATACTTTTGTTAAGCTTCTCCAATTTGTCAAGTACCAGCTTAAAAGGTGGAATCAAAAAAGTTTTGGGAACATATTCCAAAGGAAAAATGAGGCTCAAATGGAGTTGAATGACATTACCAGAGTCATTAGGGAGGAGGGGATGACTGAGTTTTTCCTGAGGGAGGAAGCCAGGGCTTTAAAAGCATTGGAGGAATGGGAACTAAGGGAGGAAATCTTTTAGAAATAAAAGGCTTGAATTAAATGGCTTCAAGAGGGGGATAAGAACACATCCTTCTTCAATTTGGTCTAAGCCAGACAACATGGCAATGGGATAACTTCTTTGGTGATGGACAGTGGGGAGACTGTTTCTTCTATGCAGGGTATCATTAATGAAGTAGTGTAGTATTTTGCTTCATTATTTAAGGAAAAAGCATAGGGGGGTCTCAATTAAAGAGGTTCAGATCCTTTCATGTATTCCTTCATTGGTGACCATGGATATGAAAGTGCATCTGATGAGGGATACATCCTTGGAGGAGCTAAAGAGGATTGTTTTTATGATGTAGAAAGGAAAGGTGCCTAGTCTAGATGGCTTCCTGATTGAGTTCTTCCAGGAATTTTGGGAAATTATCAAATTAGACCTATTGGTAGTTATTCAAGAATCTCAGAGGAATAAGCAAATGCTTTGGGCTCTAAACTCTACCTTCTTAGCTTTCATTCCCAAGGGAGAAGGGGCTGATCAGTTGAGTCTTTTTCAGCCCATTTCCCTCTGCAATGTCATTTATAAAATTATATCTAAGCTAATTGCTGAGAGGTTAAAAAAGTGGCTACCAGCACTTATTTCTAAGGAGTAAGGTGGCTTTATGGAGGGACGACAGATCTTGGATGGGGTGGTGATGGCTACAAAGACTATACACTCCATGACCCAGTCCAATGATAAGGCGATGTTTATCAAGCTGAACATGTCAAAGGCCTATGATAGAGTTTGGTGGTCCTTCCTCCAAAAGGTCTTGGGCAACTTTGGTTTTAAAGAGGATTGGATATGTTGGGTTTTGAGTTATGTGAACTTAACCTCCTTTTTAGTTTTTATTAATGGTGATCACTCTAATCTCTTTGGGGCTTCTCGCAGACTACGAAAAGGAAACCCTCTCTCTCCCTATCTATTTATTCTATTGGTGAAAGGCTTGGGTTGGTTGATCAAAAGGAATGTGGATGATGGTGCTATTCAAGGCTGGTAGTGGGGAGGGGGACTCCCTGTACAATCTCACCTCTAGTTTGTGGATGATGCAACTTTGATGGGCATGGTTACTATTAGGGAGGCATCTAACATTCACAAAAGCTTGGATGTCTACTTTGCTACTTCGAGATAGGTAATTAATGAGGGTAAGTCATCTATTTTTTGTATTTAATACTCCACCTTCCATATAATGAAGAGTGGTTCATATCCTTAGGTTTCAAATTGGGAGTCTCCCATTGCTATATCTCAAGATTCCTATCTTTGTTGGTCGGCAGTCTAAGGAGTCATGGTAGGCGATCTTGGACAAATTCCATGATAAGGTGAATCATTGGACCCATCACTAGTTATCCTTTGTTGTTCAGGTTCAATTGATTCAATCAGTGGTGCAGGCTCTTTCTATCTATAGGTGTATGATCTAGGTGGCACCGATGAGCTTTGTTAAGGACCTGGATTCCTTAACAAGATAGTTTTTATGGGCTGGGAATTTATCTTCAATTAATTGGAGCCTTATTAAGTGGGAGGCAGTTTGTAGCCCAAAGAGGTTTGGAGGGCTAGGATTATGGCAATTTATGTTATCTGGTACTGCTTTGGCTTCCAAACTATATTTGTGGTGGTGTGTGGAACAGGATTGGTTGTGGGCTAGGGTGTTATCCCACAAGTACTTTTTTGGGATCCCCCAGAGGGATATTCCATGATATGACTTGGCAGGCAAAGGCTCAACAATTTGGTATACTCTAAAAAAATGAGTAGCATTGATTAAGAGGGGCCTATTTTAGATTTTCAAGAGGGGGTAGAAGCACAGTTTTGGCATGACTCTTGGGATGGTTACCCTCCCATAATTAGCCAATACCCTCAATTGACTATTCTGGCCCAGAGGTTTTATGAAGCTAGTTGGATAAGGTTGTGTGACTTTAAATCCCTCTCCCTTCAGGGCAGGGGATAGTTGCTAGATGGAAGACCCCAGAGGAGTGGCTGATTCTTGGTTTGGAGGCAGAGTGCACAGAGCTATAGTATATTCTATCTTATCACAGCTGCAATTCACTTATGGATAGTGATGTGTTAGCCTAGTCCCCTAATCCCAAGGGGAAGTATACTATGTCCTATGGTTATAAGGAGTTGATTTCTCAGCAATATGAGGATAGGGGGAAATTTAATGGTGGAAAAAAGTCTAAATGGATTCTCTTGGCTGAAGTGTAACTACTTTACATGGACTTTAGTGTGGAATAGATGCTTGACATGGGGCAATATTTAGAAGCAGGGCTTTGCTGGCCCTTCTAGGTGTGTTCTTTGAAATAGCAAGGAGGAAGACTCCTCTCAACTATTCTTTTGTTGTTCCTTCACTCTTCAATTATGGCATTTATGGTGGGACATGTAGAGGTGCCAATGCATTCACGTAGTTGTTTTGGTAGATTTCTGGTCAAGAGTGGGTTGTCCCCCCTCTTTGACCCCCTTCTTGTAGGATGTGTGGTACGTTGGCCCTATTTTTTTGCTCTGGCAAGTATGGCTGGAAAGGAACCATAGGATTTTTAGGGGGGAAATAATGGTGACTTAGCAGGTCTGGAGTAGAATTAAAGGAATGATCCAGGAATCTATTGAAGTGAAGAGTGAGGTTACTCTACTACTGAAAAAAGGGGATGCTGAGTTGTTGGAGAGATTTGTCATAAGGGAGTTATCTCCAATTTTAGCGTGTGTCAGGAGAGGCATATAGGGGAAGCATAAAGTTCAATGGTTGGAGAAATGGATGACCCCACCCACTGGGCTTTTGAAAATTAATACAAATGGATCGTTTAGGGGCAATCTAGGGTCGACTGAGATTGGTGGGATTGCTAGGGATTTTTTGAGATCTATTTTTTTTATTTTCTCAGCATATTAGGGAGTGTAGACTATTAATAAGATGGAAGGTTTTGCTATCTTATATGCTTTGAGGAGAGCTTATGCTTTAGGGTGGAGGAGGGTGATTTGTGAAGCTGATTCTCAAGTCCTGATTAACTTGCTCCTTGAGCAAAAAAATTTAGATGTGACCTGGCAACTAGCCACGATAGTGCAGTAGATATTATAGGTGAGTTCCTTAATGGATTATTTATCTTATGCCCACATTCCATGAGAATGGAATGGGGTAGATGATTTCTTGGAAAAATGGGCGTCAGAAGGGGGAGATGGTCGTAAGGTAGATGAATGGGAGCAGTTGCCTAGCAATTTACGTCAGGTATTGGAACTCATTCTTGCTGGAGATGTCGGTGGAGTTGAGGCGTGAGGTTTTTGTTACTATCTTTCTTGTCTTTAGTTTGTTTTGGTGTTTTTGTAATTTGTTGTTATAAGTTTTAATAAAAATTTTACCCCTTTTTTTCAAAAAAAAAAATAGACAATGCAGAGATTATTTTGCTAATATAGAGTATAGTTTGGTTTAATATTGAATAAATTCATATTAATTTTTCAATCATAATAATTATTTTTATTTGAATATATTTCAAAATTCATTGGATGTGGAGATAGGATCAACCTAGATCAAGTAGAAGTAATGATAATAGAGGCCGAGGCCAAAATTTAGATAATTTCAATTAGTAGAACCTGAATAAACAATTCTTAAGGGAAGGTTTCAAGGCTAGGAGATTTGGCCCTAAGTATGCCAGTAAGGGTGCTAGGATGTCAATCTACTTTAATGCTAATGACCTTGAATTTTGGAATGTTTTAAACAATTTGTCCTTCAACCCTGCAAACCATAGAGGTAATAAAGGATTTCATGGTCATAGATTTGGTGTTAGGTATCAATCCCATAACATTTTCTCTCATCACTTGTAGAATAATATACATCACTTACTAGTTTAATCACCTACCTTGAAAATAATCTAGCATGTTAATGAGTCTCAACATATTAATGAAGCCACTAAGTTAGACATTAAAGTAGCCCATGCTAAGAACTTTGTTAATCTTGTCCTACCTTCTATTTCTAATAAACCCTCATCATCTTAGAGAGATCCTATTTTAGGATGTAGAAAATTAAGTTTGAAAGAATTTATTTCAAGTTGTAGAAAATATAGTCTTGAAATTCATCCAACTACTTCAAATAAATGGTCAGATAATCAAAATGACACAGACACTCTAGTTGAGGTTAGAATTCTAAAGAAGATTAAGCTAAAGATTAATGATAATACAAGTGATATTTGGATCAAGTGATGTGTGAATGAGCAAGGTAATTGATTATTGAGGTTTTGTTAGATTACGATGACTTTTGGATGTCAACAAGATAAACTTTTATTTTCATGATGAGCTTTAAGTTGGCATGACTTTGTACTTTCAGATTTGATACTTTGATTTTTAGATTTTGATGTTTTAGTTAGATATGTTGAAAATATAACAAACTTTAATTTTGTGATATATATATATATATATATATATATATATATATATATATATATATATATATATATATATAATAATTTTTGGAAATATGCATTGTGATATTAATATAAATAGGAATTTTATTAAACTTTGATTTATCTATTTATTCATTGATATATGTTATTCTATTTTATTATTAATTGATTAAGGCTCCCCACCCATTAGGAAATGTATGGTCTATATTCAAAATACCTGATCCATTAAGAATTTTAAGTCTTAATTAAACCTTAACTAATAATTGTCTAGATTAGTTGATTTTTAAAAAAGTCAATTAATTAAGGTAAACTAGTAACTAAGGTTGGTTACAACTTATTTTTCCCACCAAAATTGAAGTATAAAAGGAGATAAAGGATTCATTTGAAGTGGAGGAATAACACATGTATTGAGGACTTATACATTATGAAGTCAATCATTTATCTTTCTCTTTTATACAACTTCTCTGAGATAGTATGACTTTTGCAAATAGAACCAATGGTACTTTTTCTGACAATTGAGTAATTTCTTAAGTAACGTAGGTATATCCATTTTTATATTATCATTTATAATAAATTATTTAAATTTTGTCAAGTTTAACATATTTTGATGATTTTTACTTGCAGTTCTATGTGTAAAATCTAAGTGTTCAACCTGAATAATGATGAAAACTTCATTGTTTGTAATATTTTATTTTGTTATTTGATTATAAAAGTTGACTCTCAAGATATTTTGTAAATAAATATGGTTTCTTAAATAAAATTAATTTATTTTGCTAAGATGACTCTCTTTGAAACTCACATGTTTTATCTATATTATACTTTTTGTTGACTTTGACTTTGACATAATTTAATCTATTTTAGATTGATCTTTTATTAATCTAATTTTCTGTCTTTTTCATTTAGTTTTGATATATTTTATCTTTTAATTCATTGTTAGATTACTATTTATTTCTATTTTTCATTCAATTTGTTTTCTTAGATTAATCCTCTTGTTTACTTTCTTAGAGTTAGATTTATTTATTTCTTTTATAGTTTAGTTTTAGATTAGTTTAATTGTTAGACTTAGTTAGATTCTTGTTTAGATAGTTTATAGATTTAGTTTAGATTTAGATTATCTTAGTTTGTTTTACTTAGTTTTATTATACTTAATTAATGTTTTTTGTTTGTTATTGCTAGTCTAGGTTTAGTACTTTCATGTTTCCTTTTTAGTTTGTTGTTTTTTATTTTGTTGATTGTTGTTTGTTATGTCTATTATGTGTTGAGTTTTCCTTAGTTGTTTACTTTATTAAATATATTTTCATCTTTGATTTGTCTCAATTCTATTTTACTTTTTTTTTTTTTTAATTATATTGGTATTATTTGAAATTTATTACAGAAGAAACAAGATATCACTACAAAATATATTATTTTATTAAATCAAATCTATTTCCTTCAAGAGATTATCTTGTCCATAGGCTTTCTCTATTAGATATGATAGATTACACATTCATATCTAAACTAATTCATTATTTGATAAGTGGATTTCTAAAATTATAATGAAATATATTATATTTAATTTTGTTATTTCCTATAACATTTAAAAAACCTCTCACATATTTAAGATCATAATTGAACCTTTAGAAACTTACTATTATATGTTTATACCTCTGAATATATCACATATGTCCTTAGTGTTCAAAGAACATTTTTCATTTTAGAATTCTAGGAATTTAGAGCATGAGCAGCAGGTTTTAGAAATTTACATTACCTATGGTGAAATAGAGGCAAATAAATGTTTAAATTGTTCCAAAAAATTTATATTAATTGGTGATTGGTAGCCACTATGGACCAAATCTTTTCAAAGCGTAAGTATCTATGCTAATACTAATGGATTATGATCAAAGCTTAAACTATAGACTAATCTAAATAGATATTTACAATGAAGTCTAAACTAAAGTGATTTGGTTAAAAAAGAAGCAAAGGATAAGGGTAAGGTAGAAAAAGAATAAGTGATTACTAATTTTAGCCTCAAATATTATGACAAAGTTCTAATTACAACTGAGTATACATTTAACCAGTATATAGTGCAAAATAGCATAAGCTCAAATCTCACTACACATTAGGCAAACCTCAAAGGATGATATGAAGAGTTAAAGGTAAGAATTTAATTTATTTTAAATTTTTTATACCACACTCAAATAACATTAGCACATCTGAATATAGAACAAATAAAATGAAACAATTTTAAGATCTTTCAACTAAGCTAACATAAGCACAAATTAGCAACCCTATAATAAAAGATGTAACTAAAAATTCATAAAAACTATTCAAATTTGAGACTTAAGACTGTAAATTGAGATAAAATCATGTAATAGTTGACACAAACAAATTTGGACAATCTTTTTAGAATTCTTTAATTGTATTAACTACTTAAAGTATACATTTTTTTTCTCAAAAATCTCTTTCCTTACAAAATGGTAGTACTACCTTTTATAGAAAGACAATGTAGTATACTGGTCAGTTACAAGATACAAATGTACAAAATATAAGGACATCTATCATTTTTAAAAAGATCTAGAATACACTTGCTTTTCCAAACTAAACTGGCCTAGAGGAAAATATGCTAATAGACTAGTATATGCCTTTACAAAAGAATATTCCTATTTTAAATATAACAATGATTTTATAAAAAAAGGAATATTAATTAATTGGTAGGCCCAATGCCAAAGGGTTCCCCTATTGCTCTTGTATAAGCTCCATATCTCTTTGATGTTGTTCCTTAACCAACTTGAAATCCATAGCTGGCTTTAGGAGATAGACATCTTCTTGATTAGCTAAGTCCTCAAAATCCCTATCATCCCTTGCCATATATCCCTTAATAATCCTAGCTTCTACAATATTTTCTTCAATAGTGAAGATCATGCCCAAAATTATGTTTTTGTCACTGCCTAATTGACCCTAGCTTTTGCTTTTCACTTTTTACATCACCAAAGTGACTATGTGCTTATATTCCTTATCCTCAATAATGCCCAGGGTTGTAGACTTTGTAGGATTAGACAACATGGTCCCAAGGAGTTGCTTAATCTAGGCAATCATCTCTTCATCAGCCCTTAAGAGTCTATCCAAGCTTGTTGGCCAAGCACTTAAACCTTAGATCTTATCCACCATTATCCCTAATATAACATTTAAGTGGGCTAGGCTAATGGTTTTGAATTTAGGAATTATATTCCTAATCAGTGTATTGATGAGATCCTTTATTTTAGCCTCTGCATCTTGCCACTCTATCATCAATCCTTTGGCCACCTCACTTTGTTGGCTCAATACATCTTGTCTTAACTTCATTGATTTTAAGGAGTCAAACATATCAAAAAAAATATGCTTCAAACATATATATTATGGCCTCAGGAACTGATAAGATAGATTGGGTCTCTAAATTCTCCTTTTCCTTTTCCAAGTTATGTATCTTTTATTTCATCTCCTTGATGACAACTCTAACTTGAGTTGAATGAGCCTTAGCTAGGATTTCAACATCTTCTTCATGGATGGGGAATTATCTAGGTTATTGTCCCTTAACTAGAGTTAATCTTGCAAATGGATAAACCCTTTGGAATGTGAACTCTTCATCCCCACCATGGATTTTTTTTATTGTTACCCTCTCTAATCCAACTGTCTCTAGATTGAATTGTAAAGTTGTAATTAGTTTAGTATATTTTGAAGGTTTAGGAGCCTCCATCTGGGTTCTACTTAATGCTCCTAGAGTATCCATCTAGTTACTACTTGGCCCTGTAGTGGTCATTATTCTTCTTTCTTCCTCCTCCATTAAATCCTTTATCCATGGCTTGATATTATCATGTCCATCAATGTTAATAGTATGGGTCAAGGCCCAAGAGTGAGATAAAGTGAGAATCTTCTAAATTTTTCATAGATGAACCAATCAAGGATGATTGGTCCATTAATAGGGTATTCTTCACTGAATAAGTTGATTTAAATTTTAGGATGAGTGAAAGTCAACTTTGTCCTCTTTGATCCAACTGGGACCAAGGCTAATTATGCCTTTCTTTTCTATGGGGTTTCTATTGGAACTAAATCTAGAGCAACCTCTTTTCATTTATCTTTCTTGGCCTCTTTAATTTGAGCCTTAGGTTCTTGAGCTTGCTCCTCCTCTTCTTCAAATATATATACTTTAACAAGGACCTTAAGGGCATCTTCCACTATTTCATTTGGATTCAAGGCAATCATGTCCAAGTATTCCATTGGAGACTCTGGTCTTTGAGGTAGGGCTGAGGATGTAGGGATCTCTTATAACTCTCTTTACCAGGACCATATGTAATTTGGGTTTGGGGTTATTTCCCTTCCACTTGTGGTTACTCTTGAGGTGGCTTAAAAGGTCTAGACAGTACATGGTATTGCATAGGTCCCATTTTCCATATGTCCGTTGATGGATTTTCATCATTGGTCAATCTATGATCAAGTCTATTGTTATGTCCCTTGAGCCTAGCCAATACTTCTTTGAACCTATTTGCTCTGATATATATGGTGTCATGGACACTGAGTTAATGCACATACACTATCTTGGGCAATTTTTTTGACTTTAAGTGTGTGGATATCATGCCTTTTGGATCCCACATCTTTAGCTCATCAAGTTGCAATTTTAAAGATTCTATATGCATGGCCATAGTATTTACTTGATCCCAATTATGTAAAATAATCTTTCCAATGGTCAAAAGGGAGGGATGGAGGAGGCCTTTTCTCTTGTCTTTGCATACTTTATCTATACCATTAAGAAGTTGGTATGTAATTTCTTGTTCTGCTAGCTTGATGGGAACATAGATAGGTAACCTATAAGCTTGGATCAAAATTCCTTCAATTTTGATTATTGTACAATCTAGATACAAATAGTACCTCCCATTAGCTCCACATATTTCCTGATTAGAGGGATTACCCTAGGCATAGGGATCCCTATGATGGCTTCTATTAAATCAAGATAGACATAATCATAAGTGAATTGTATATGGTGTCTATATTTGAAAATATGTAACTTTGAGTAATGGTGAGAAATTGTGAATCTACCCTCAGGTGACCAATTTTTGATAGGAGGGATCTGGGTAGAGGCTAGTAAGGCATTTAATAGATAGGACATCATGAAAAATTGGGTGTTGGTCTTCTTCTTTATGGATATGAATAATTTTTATAGATATATGTTGATCATCTCTCCAATTGGAAGAGTGATCCCTTTCTCTACCATGAAGTAAATGTAGGATACCCAACTCTTATTTACATAAGAGGTTAAAGGGGCTCTAGATATTATGTTCAATAAGGTCCTGATTACCCTAACTCCCTCTCTGAATTGAAATACTAGAATGTTTTCATTAGGGTCTTGAATCACATGGATCCCTTGGAGAAACCATGGCCTAAGGATGGTGTTAAGATCATTACAGCCAGTCCATTCCTTAATAGTGGGTAAATCCACTTAGGGTTTTTGGAGCTTGTAATAATTATCAAAATATAATGGGGAAATAAATACAATTCTTTTAAATGTCCTTTCATGAATGATCAAACCTTGTTCAAGCCAACAGTCCTCTAAAATGGGACCAAGATGTTGATACAGTGGATTACCTTTGGTTTGGTAGCAGCATGGCGAAGACTAGCCATCTAGATTTTGATTAGGTCATAGTACCTTATGGTTACAATGGAAATCTTTTTATTTTCTTTTGTGATAGCCTGTATCTCCTCAATGGTTTAGAAGAGCTTCGACCAATTCTTATTGATAATGTTCAATGCAATAATGTCCAAGTTAGTGTCCTTGAAGACCATCCTTTCATTATCTATAGACAAATATAACATTATCTCATTCCTCAATTATTGCCTCTAAGATGCCATGGCTTCCAAACTTGTAAATTTTTCATAATTAGATTGAAAATGGTCTCTAGGTTAGTTATTTTGTGCTCAAATCACAATTAAACTCCTTTTATATTTTTTATATCAATCTGAGTCCACTTAGGGTCCTTTAAGTAAGTTTTAGGGCTTTAAAACTTTAATGGTGGTAGTTTATTTAGACCATATGCTTATACGTGCCTTATATTTGATTTTTACCTTTGCCTTTATACATTTACATTTCAATCAGACAAGATCTTTTATTTTATCACTTTGTGCTTTCTTGGTGTTTATTTGGCATATATCTAGCACTTTTCATAGATTTTTTCATAAATTCCTCTAAGCACTAGCCATTTTTTTTGAAAACTACCCTTTGGCTTTGTGTTATTAGATCATAATCCAGGATTACCATGGGCCATTGATTGTGATCTGGGCCTTTGCTTATTATTTGTCCCTTTTGGTATCGATCCTTGTGGTTGTGCTATTTGGCACCTTTTTAGGATTTCTAAGCTCTATCACCTTTATCAATCACATATTAAATGTGCATCCTCTACACGTCGATCATATGGGCTCTCAAAGTTTCATTGAAAAGTCATCAGTGATTTTGTGTCATTAGATCATCCTTCATGATGAAGTGTGAGCCATCAAATCTTACAAGATGCATGAGATTTAATCAATGCATATCCATTTATGTGGGGATTTAGGTTTATATATCTTAGGCTAAGGTTTATTTTATGTTTATTAAACATGAAATAAACTTTAGGCTAAGGTGTTTATGCCTAAGTTTTTCAAGATTTATACAAAAAGGGGACCATGGCTAAATATTTTAAGCCCAAGGTTTACATTGTATTTAATAAACACAATGCATACTTTGGGATAAAATACTTATATTAAGATCTTATAACATGTCCAAAATGGTCAAAGTGATATAAGGACCAAATGCTAGATTTCGACCTAGGGCTTTATTGTATTAAAAAACTTTGGTTAAAAGAATTTGGGATAAGTTTTATGTCACAAGGATCCTTTTAAAATAAGAATTAGTGCAAGTCTCTAGCCTAAGGTTCATGGCATACAAATAAATACAATGGTGACCTTAGGATATAGTTTTAGACTAAATTCATTTCTACATATATTTAGACTATGAGATCATTTCATTAGTTGTAGTTAAAAGATCTCAAGTGTTTGAATATCCTCTGAACGGTCCCATTAGTTTACAATGCAATTTATGAGTTTTTAATAGCATTTTGGAGTATATCTTGGTTTTTAATAATCCATTAGCTTAATTTTGATGACCTCACAGACATCAAATGATGGTCACATGAACATCAAATTTAAGCTCATGAAGTTATTAGTTTTTATGGGCTTAAATTTGACAGTCACATGAACATCAAATACACCCTCATAGATATCAAATGATGTTCACATGAATGTCAAATTTAATCTCATCAAACTCATGTATTCTAATGCAAGAGTGCCATGTGATGACTCTATGGGGCTTCCTAAGATCTAAAACTCAATTTGCTCTATCTGATTAAAAAATATGATGAAGTGAGAGCCATTCAATCATGATCCAAGTAGTTACACACCATTGGTTTCATTTAATATGTAGTACCTTTTGTTTTCAAACTTTGAATGTGGTAGTGTCATGTGGTAACTCCATAAAGCTTCTTGGGCCTTTAAATTTTCAATGTTGTCTTCACTCCATATGATCTTTGGTCTATGATGAAGTATGAGCCATTGATCATGATCTAAGTGATCAAACATGATTGGTCTGAAGGACTAAGTGCTCAGTTCTATCAAGTTTTCTTCATGTTATTCAATTAAAAGTTGTGATGAAGCATGAATTGTTAGATATTGTAAGGTGTACAATAATTAAGTTAGGACCTAGGATGAAAAAAAATTAGTCTAAGGCATTTAGACTAAGGTCTCATTCATGTTAATAAACATGAATGGGGCCTGAGCATTAAATCTTTAGGCTAGGTAGGTAATAAAGGGACCATGCTTAAAAAAATAAAATGACCCTGCTAAACTGAACATTAGACTCAATTAGAGCTATAAGAAACAAAGGGGAAAATAAAAGGGCCCAAAACATATATTTTTTTGCTAAGGTTTGGTCATGTTCAAAACTATTTCCAAGCCTTGTATATTCCCCAAATGTATATAAAATTATGAGTATCTGAAGAAAAAAAAGTTCCTATAAATTTTTGTACACTGCATGGCATATGCACTCAAGTGTATCCAAATTTTCATTCATGCCCCTATAAACTGAGTAAATATGCATGGCATATGCTGAAAATGTGTTTGAAATCTATAAATATCTATCCCAACCCAATATTTGAACAACTCTAAAATATTTGAACATTATATTATGGCCAAAATTTAAATTTTATGTGCATGGTTACTTATGTCTATATGAAAATCCCATTAATATTCCCCCCTTTTGAGGTGAGGGATGTATCCATAGAGTCACTCATATCCAAATAAAGATTCAATTGTAACATGTTATGTATAAATATGTAATCATGTAGAATCATGTCAACATGTGGATAATATTTCATCATAGTAATGTATGTGTCATCAAAGCATGTATGAAGTACATAATAGAAGCATGTGTAATAACACTCACTGTCACATGTAAGACCAAGGTTTGCATACAAGGCACATGATGATGTCTCAACAAATAAGGCCAAGGGCCATAATCAAAGGTACATGAAGACATCACACCCAACAAGGCCAAGGGTTGTATATGATGGACATGAATATTTCACAAACAAAATAAAAATAAAATTTTCACACACAATGCTAGGGGTCATGAAAAATACACAAGCAATAACTATCATATCATGAAAGATAAGTAATATCAGTGAAACATGGAATAAATCACACTAATCTGCACTATCAATGTATTCCAATGTCATATCATGGTAAATTCATATATCCATGCAACATTTTATAAAGTATGAGTAATAGAAAGATATGTGTAAGTAATCAATATAGCTCAACATGGTAAATGTAAAGGTCATATAAAGATATAACCTATATTAATACAAATTATGGAATAAGATGCCCCAACATTTTCTTGACCCCTGGGTATAAGAATGTATGGTATCTATGTATCCATGTATATTATGTATGTCTTGCATCCACTCATATACCAATAAATGCATATGTGTATGAAATAGAATGTGTAATATATAAGCCATATGATAAATAACATATATGAAAATTTAATAAGCAATCATGTCATGATTAGGTCCTATTTTTTTATATTTTGTAATATCTAAATGTTTTTATATTTTTAAATTATTTTATTTGGTATTTTTAGAAATTTTATTTGAAAATATAACATATGCTAAAATATTATCCCATCAAAGGGATATTAATGCATAGTGATTTTATTGTATAATATGGTGGTCACTTTTTATGATTGAAAAGTGTCATTTGTAGGTGTATTAAAATATAAATCTTAAAACTAATCTCATGTTATATTGTAGCCCTCATCATTATCCACCTGATCCTATGTATAACGAATGACTCTAGGAAGTTTAGGACTAAATGGAATCTATTGTATAGTTAGATAATATATTTGTGCCTATGTTCTTTTTGGAACACATTAAGCTATGTGTGATCATACTTTAGTACATGTTATAGTATATAATGCCCTTTATGAGTATTGCATGACTCTTTGATGTAGTGAGCACTAGATAATTGGATATCTAAGAAAGTTAACTACTCTCCTTTAAACTAGGTTCATATAATGATCCTAAATATGTGTAACCATTAACTCTATATAATTATATTTAATAGGTTTAATAACCAAATACAATGATGGTGGGGGTAAAGGAGGAGATGTTGGTGGCTGAAGATGGTAATCATATAAAATGCCTCAAACTATAATCACCCAATTGTAATTTATATACTTTATACATCAATGCACTAAAGATGGTACTATTTAAAGCTTGTGTATCTAACAACATCCTAAAAACATGTAAAGTACACATGTACTCTATAAAACTAGGAATAAAGTAGCCTCTATTATATATTCTACCTGAAGAGGTATTATAATGTACTTGATGGTGTCCTGTATCCATAAATTGAATCCATTGACTACTCTTGTTGTATACATTATATCCTTTTATGTATATCTAAGAGTGTTGAGGGGTGTTATGGTACATGTATTTTTAATTCAACCATTATCAACAATGGCACTATTTATAGGGTGATAATTAATGTAATCTCATAAAAATATTAAATTGAGATCTAAATCATCCTCAAAAATCTCATTGTCAACAAATGTAATCATAGTTAGTTGTGGTGATATGATTTTAATTGTACAAATAAAACCATACAATGTGTGACTATATATTTTATGAGTATGTACATTATATGTATAATTTACCTCTGAAGTATTAATGGTTTTTGTTGCTTCATGCTTTAGAAATGGATCAAAAAAAAATTGAATTTACATTTGGTTGTGATCTTGAATCCTCTGTAGGTGTGTTATGCTCAATAATGTTTCCATCAATGGGATCTTGTATCTTGTGATTTATCTTGAAGAATTTATTTTTATAATGTCATGTAGATCGATGATGATCATAGTATGCATTACTCTCATAACTATTAGGTAAATGACTATTTATATCAACTTATTTTGTTTCAGGAGATGTGAAGTTACACTGGAGTAAATTTTGTAATAGTATTTGAGGATTTTGAGGTGATTTTCAAAATTTCATATTCTATGGAGAGAAAAAGAGAAGTTAATTTATATGTTTTGATACCACATTAACCATTGTTTTGACCTCATTCTTGGTTTCATTTGATTTGACCTTTTAGCTTAGTTTGCTTTGAAACTTTTTGGTTAGGTTAGTTTTACAATTAGGTTCAAATTAAAGTTTGTTCAAATATATGATATTACCTTCTTTATATCTCCCTATATGGCATAGCTCATCAAAAAACTTATAATTATTGAATAATATAAACTCATGAAGTGGTACAAATAAGCTATGCTTGAATATATCTTATAACTCATTCTCTGCCATAGTATTGGTCATATTAGATAACATAGTCTTATACCAAAGTACTTAATCATTGATTAGCTTGTTGGATCCTTTCTTAAGTTTATAAATTTATGCATAAGATAATTTATCATCATGTTAATGGATAAGTGTTCTAAAAATTGATCTATTAAAGGGTTTATTTCACTAATTTATTTGAGGGAGAAATCATATAACCACCATAAAGTTTAGTCCTTAAGACTATATGGGAATAAATTCATCAATAATCTATCATTTTATGCATAGTCCAAACATGTTACATGAAAGGATCTTATTTGTTACTCTAGATCACCTTTACCATCATATAATGAAATATTAGGAGTTAAAAAACCCATAGGTAAGGGATAAGTGTAAATCTCTAGGGTTAAAGTATTATGAATAAAATCATGTGAATCCATTTAATGACTAGATATATAAACACCTCTCTCTAACTACAACACCTTTGCTTACAAAACTAAAATAGTTTGTTTAAAGGAATATCATTAAGTGAGGTTGATGATGTAACATGCATAGTCATCATATGATGGGCATAGGTTATTTATGTGGGATTAGATATGATAATATGAGATAAACATTTTATTTCCCCCACACCTTGGGTGGATATCACATATCTAACTCAAGATGTAGACATAAGAATAATAGTAATAGTAGTGATCTGGACACCAATGGTGAAATTAGTACCTCTAAAAGGTTGATTGATATCATTGAAGGAATCAGGTTATTCCTCATATGTAATAACCTGAGCAATATTTTTATGTTCATCCCTTGTTATATATAGTAATTCATCATGCATTTTTGGGTTAAAATCAAGTAATTGAATTAATTTCCTATTGTCGATGTCATTAAATCTATCATTGAAAAATATAGATAGGCATGTCATTCATGAACATCCATAGTACTTGTTTCTTATTCTTGAGAATTTTCAAATTCAATATTCATAATAATCCCATAAAGAGAATGATAACATGTATTTTGGGGTTTAACATAAACTTTAGGCACATAATGGGAGAAATATGAATAAAAAGGGTCATACATGACCTTGCATGCCTAGTGGTAATAAGTAGCATCTTGGATTGGAATTTAAATGGTATGGATTAAATAAGGCTTGAGATTGTTCATTATTTATTTCATCCTTACTAATTTAAAAACATTTTATCTATGGAATTACATATTTGTTATAGATATTTCATATTAAAGGATAAACATGTAATGATTATTGTAATCACCTAAAAGTGGTATTTGGATGCTACGAGTGTTTCTTGAGAAAACCTATTCCTAGTTTATCCCTAGACTTATCCTAGAGAATTTATCACACTTTTATATAAATCATGTAGACCATAGACATATCCTATCAACTCAAACATGGTCCCAAACCTACATTCCTAGATCCTAGCCCTTTGTGCCTAGTAGCTTGCCAGTTAGACACTATCACCACATTAAGGACATTAGAACCATATGGCACTAGTGTCCCCTACATGGTGCTAGTGTCCCTTGACCTAACTCTCCCAAACAAATATATTTTCAAATGTGTAACCCTCATAAGGTTTGATTAAGCAAATTTTATTATATGTAAAAGCTATAGAACACTGTAAATACAAGACTATTAGACTTATATCCACTAGATGGAAAATAGATGCAAAAAGCCTATTTAAATAAGAAACAAGTTGAGAAAAATCAAGGTTATTAATCCCTATTCTACCCTAATTATACATACTACCATCTATATATTACCTAATCCCATATTTATAATCTCAAACACACTCAAGGAATTCAAGACCACTATCATTCTAGCATTCACTTGCACTTGAACCAAGCACTAGGTGGGAGACTACATCAGGCTTGATCTTTCCTCAAAGTATTAGTATGTAGGTAACTCTTTTCACAATGAAATTTTGAGGATTTCTAGCCTATCCTACTAAAAAACACACATTTTTAGTTCATGACATACTTGTAAGGAAGTAGGGTTTATAACATAAATCAATTGTTATAGGCACAATATAAAGTTCTAGATTTTATGTGTGCAAGAAAAGAACCCAAAAACATAGATATAGGTGCACCAAGAAATTAGGAACAATCTTATAAAGAGGACACTATCATCATTTTTAGGAAACTATAGCCACATGGTGCTACTTTCTAAGTGGGGCGCTATGTCTAGATAAGAATATAACTTAGGGACCCTATTGATGACACTCAGACTTGTCCATAACCCAATTTTTAGCACCCAGATTTTTTACTACAATTGTTTTCTAGATAAGTCACTATTTGCACATATTTATTAATATTTTTAGGAAGTCAAATCAAGTCAAATTTTGTAACAAATTATTAGTTATTTATTATATATTAGTTCATTGATTTAGATAACTCAACCCTTTAATCTGACATAGGATTTATACTAGTAAAAACCTAAAAGGTTAAAACAATTACAATCATAACTTGAGTCAAAAAATAGAAACAATGTTCATCCATTATATCCATATGTAATTTTTACATAAATTTAAATTATAAATCAATTTAAAAAATCTTAAATATTTACAAAAATCTAAAACCTTAGAAATGAAGAATGAAACCCTGATGCAAATCTAGGTTCCGGTAATGTTCAAGTAATATACGGGTTCACCAATATGTTTTACCCTATTTTGGATCAATATTAACCATATTAAGATAGATACTAATGTATTAATTGATTAAAATTATTATTTATTATAACTAAGCATAAATCTTAATGTAAAAGATTGAAGATGATTTTTCATTTGCACTTGCTAAATATGGAAAGTAAAAAATAAGATAAGATACTTAGTGTTATTCAGTTATGTGTGGGACTAAGACTATATATAGGTGATAGATCAGGTAGAAAACTATCTTTGAATCACTCAAATTAGTATCTATATTTTTAGTATTATCTATATTTTGCTTTCAATCTTTAATCACTATCATCCATTGTTATGTTCCTCATTTGATAATTTTTTCTATGGACTGTGAAAGCATAAAATCTACAATTTTTTCTATGTAAATATTGTTATTTTTTTGGAATAGGCCACCATGGATACTTATAATATGTCTTTGTATGTGATCCTAAATTTAAACTATGTTCATAATACTTATAAATATATCTCCTTCACTTGAGATCCTAGGTCCATTTTTGACATTAGGTTATGGCTTGTAAAAGGGGAAGAAAAGTGGGTTGAGATAACCCTAACTACTCCCCATTTAATGTTTGAGTGTTGCCTACATATTAAATAATTTTAAAATGGAATTAAAACTACATGTATGTCTCCACATTAGGTAAATGCAGGTAATAGTGCTCATTAAATGCATGCAATAGGTAATATAGCTTTTGATACTGGAAAAATGATAACTTTGGTTTGGGCTTGAGGTGATTGAGACTTGGCTAAGACATAATCCTTGTGAGTGATTGGTAAATTATAAATAATAATCAAGTTCATTTGACTGTTCAAGTGTTAAGATTGTTCTTGATAGATTCTTTTTATATTCCTAACAGGATAACACCTATTTTGTATTTATATGAGACTTTTTGGATAATTTCTCACACCACCAACAAGCTAGACATATATGTTTACCAATATGAATGATTTTATTTTGAAATTTCATCCTTTCTTGGTGTGGGATGGAAGCATTAGTTTTGTATGGTATCGGATGGATGGTACCATCTAAGTCTAATGTTTCTATCTGGAAAACATAAATAATGATCTAATGATATGAAGATGTCTAATTATGATAATTGACTAGTTTGGAATAAATAGAGGGAATTCATATGGATAACTTACATAAAATATAGAGAATTGGACCCATGGAGATATTTTGGATTTGAGAGATTGAAAAAAAAAGAGATATGTGTATGCATTCATGTAGGCTAAAGGTAGGTTAAAACTAACATTTCCAATTATCTAATACTAAATTTTAGTCTCTATATAACCATAGACTTAATCTTTTATTTTTCATTTTGATGTGCTTACAAGGTGATATGCATGTTTGATATTTTTGATATAGACATATTTTTAGACTTTCCCTTAGTGATGTCGATCATCATGTTATTGAAAATGTGGGGCTTGGATAATTTGGTAGGATAGGGATGATGCCTTATAACATGCACTTGATGACTATGTTAGCATAAATTTGGAACAAGGACACTTGTACCTTTTATATTTCCACTAGAGAGATGATAGTTACACTAGATAATGAGTGCAATATTTTAAGATTCTGATTTTGGGCACTTATGTAGTGTTATAGGCTACAGAGGGTTTGGGCCTAAATTGGTTAGCTTACAGGGTTATTAATGGGTATGATCTAGGGTATAATATACTCAAATGAGTAGTCAAATCTACCTTTTGAGATTATTATTTTTGGTGTTTTGTGGATATGGAAGTATTGTGTCCTAATTGTTTATTTCATTATTTTGGATAAATGTAGAGTACCTATATCATATCACATGCATACTCTTATTGAGGATATTAAGACACATGACACCATGTACTCATGGGATTGAAATATAGTGACTCACTTATATAGAAACATATATTAATTCACATGGGAGAATTTTATTAGTGGGATTTGATCAGCCACTGTATTATTAGGATTATGAAAACATATTCATAACTCATCTAGTAGGTTTAACTTTAGCAGAGTGGGCACACTCATTAATATATGCAAAGAGATGGCTTGGTAGTCCCTATGATTCTAGTCCAACTATTATGGATTTTTAAAATTTATTGGATTAATTTAACACATATTCTATCATATGGAGGCCCTATCAATGCTTTTTTGGATGACCTTGTTATTGACTAAATTTCAACTACCTCATCCATTTTTAAAATAAAAAGTTTCATGTTTTATAGTCAAACATGAACTATTACTCTTTTTTGTGGGGGGGAATTTTTATAAATATTTTTAAATGTTGAATTAAAATATAGATTATATTTTTATAGTGTTTTTACTTTTAATCTTGATTAATATATTTTTAATTCAATATTAGTCTAAATTGGAAGGTTAATAGTGTTTTGACATTTCATAACAATTACAACAATGTTTTGCAACATTGTGTTTAGGTGTCATGCTCAATTTTTAAATAGTGAAAGTTAGTAGTTTCATTGCATATTTTGTGTCATTTATTTTTCTAGAAAATTGACATGACCATATACTTTCATGCACTTGGTAGAGTTTAATTTAGAAATGTCACACTTGATTTCAAAGTAGTGAAAGGTTGGTATTTTCCTTATATAATTTTGTCACTTAATTCTTAATATTCTAATATTTTGAATTGATCATTTTTTATAGTTGTGCATGGATAACATAATACAATGGGATTGACAATGTTGCAATAGTTATAAAAAGTGAAAATGGGTATGCCTCTCTTTTTATAATCATTTAGATGATTTTCTTCATAAAATGAATAATGAGATTTTGGTTATATTTCTTAAGCCTAGATTACATTAAGTTGAAGTCAACTATTTAAGTATTGATCATAACAAGTTCTGGTACATTGCTTCAATCATAATTATATTCGTTGATATAATCTCAATTAGAAATTATTTACATAAAATTAATTGATTGTTTGCAACAAAATCAAGTTTACATATATTATATGGGTCAAAGTACAATTCATTATCATTGGTTTGAATAATATTATATTATGTAAATTAAACATTTAAAATAATTTTATGCAAGAAAATAACTTGTTATAACCTTATAAAAGTTTAAGTCACACTTAAATTTTGGCATTTAACTTGGTCATGTTATTAAAGGAGATAATATAAAAAAATATTTGATGCTCATAAAAAAATATATAATAAAATAATGGCATATTTGACTCCTTGATTTTAATGAAAATTAATATGACATAAATTATATGCATATGAGTGAGACTAGGATAATTGATGATGTTTTGGCTCATTAATTTTAATGTGAGGGGATAAACATCAAATTGTGCATCTTTGAATTATTTTGGAAAGATAGACATGTAGCTATTCCAAATTGAGTACTCTTTAAGTTTTAATGAGAAGTGATAAAAATGATGAAGGTAGTTTGGACGTGCACACTCCTAATAAATCCAATAAATTCAATGTTAAGTATGTTATAAGTTAGTATCTTTCATAAAACTTTTTTTAATATTTCATCGCATAAGCTCATAGGTTGGGCAAAGCCATGATAAATTGAGGCAACAACAATTTAATTACTTGGATTATTATTTTTTGGATCCATGTGAAATTTAGCTAAGAGGTGTTTTAGCTATGTGAAGTGTAGTTTTGGAAGCAACAATTTTTTTAAAAATTTTGAGTAAACTATAAGAAGGGCATTACATGGGTATTATTCATCTAATGACTTGAGTTTCTGAATTTTTTCAAAGGTGTTTTAATTTATTATGGCACTCAATTACAAAAATTATGAGTTTAAAAATCTTTTAAAGTGTCATCATAATTATTGTTTATCTTTTAGATTACAAGTGTTGGGTATTATATATTGAATAATCACCTTGCATGAGTATATGGGCTCCCTTATTCAATTCAATGTCCTTTTAAGGTAATGCATTTATATAAAAATATGTTTATATATAATATATTGAATTTTTATTTTACTTGTTTATCAATATAATAAATTTTTATCTTAATTATTTATCAATATTTTGGTTGGCATTTTAGTTTGGTGGGAAAATAATGTCAACCTTGTTGCTACACAATGTTTAGTTTGTAATAGAATGTAAATATGAAATTATTTTAATTTTGAATGTTTTTCATTCATTCTTTAGGTATCATATCTTTGTATTAAGTTTCTTTTGGAAATTCTAACAGCATCATACTTCACTAATAGTTGAAAGAATAGAAAAATAATATAATAAAAATAAAATAGTTAATTTATTACCTTAACCTCAATACTTATGTTGATTTTGATGTTTTATCAAAAATTAAAATGGATATTTTCTACATAAAACTTGTCATTTTAAGATTTTTGAGTCTATGTATTTTCTAAAATATCCACCTACCCTTCCCATCTCCTTTGAGGAAAGCTTAAATATCATAAGAGTTATTAGTTTTGTTTAACCATTTACAATTATTTTTGAAATAATGATAATAATTCTAATTTGACAAAGAAGGATGTATAAATTTATAAATTATTATATTGTCTATATTAAAAATTTTGTATTGATCATTTTATTGGAGCATATTAAATAGTCAAGATATTGAGGATAACCTTATTTTAATTATATATTTTTTAGAAATATAAATATGATCATAATGTTACGAGGTCGTATATATGCAACATACAAAAAAAATTAAAATTTTTGATCAGTTACAGTATGGGTTGAAAATATTAACCTTAAATATTTTGTCTAGATCTAATATAATTTTTCAATATTATTACTGTGTGTGTGTGTGTGTGTGTGTGTATGTATATGTATATATGTATATGTATATGTATATGTATATATGTATATATGTATATGTATATGTATATATGTATATATGTATATGTATATATGTATATATGTATATATATATATATGTATATATATGTATATATATGTATATATATGTATACATATATATATATATATAACACATATAATAATGAATTATTAAATATGTTCTGAGTTATATTGTGATTAGACAAAGACTATTATTTTATTAAATAAATAAATTGGTTATGACAATATTGATCCTGGTTTAAATAATATTGATTGATTTTATTTCAAACAGTTATTTTTGAAATAATGATAATAATTCTAATTTGACAAAGAAGGATGTATAAATTTATAAATTATTATATTGTCTATATTAAAAATTTTGTATTGATCATTTTATTGGAGCATATTAAATAGTCAAGATATTGAGGATAACCTTATTTTAATTATATAGTTTTTAGAAATATAAATATGATCATAATGTTACGAGGTCGTATATATGCAACATGCAAAAAAAATTAAAATTTTTGATCAGTTACAATATGGGTTGAAAATATTAACCTTAAATATTTTGTCTAGATCTAATATAATTTTTCAATATTATTACTGTGTGTGTGTGTGTGTGTGTGTGTGTGTGTGTGTGTGTGTGTGTGTGTGTGTGTGTGTGTGTGTGTGTGTGTGTGTGTGTGTGTGTGTGTGTGTGTGTGTGTGTGTGTGTATGTATATGTATATATATGTATATATATATATATATATATATATATATATATATATATATATATATATATATATATATATATATATATATATATATAACACATATAATAATGAATTATTAAATATGTTCTGAGTTATATTGTGATTAGACAAAGACTATTATTTTATTAAATAAATAAATTGGTTATGACAATATTGATCCTGGTTTAAATAATATTGATTGATTTTATTTCAAACAAAAATATTTTAAATTATAACCTAATATAAAGCTAAGTAGTAAGCTAAGTAGTAAGATAAATGTTCCCATATTGTTGAGAGGTGTACTCAATATTTTGGTTTAATTAGTATTCATTTTAATCATGTTTTATTTAGATTGACTGCTTGAAATTTTGTATTTGATTTTAAATTTACATTAAAATAAATATTAAGTGGGCCCCACTCATGATTTAGTGTCATTGATCACTTTAATTATTTTTAAGTCATTTAATAAATCATTTTAAATAAGTGATACATTATTTAAAATTTATCAATTTAAAACAATTCAATTTATTTATTTTGAGTTTAGCACAATTTAAAAGACTAATTATAACTAACTTCTAAATTTTTTAAAGTATATGAATATAATATTATGAAATGGGATATCATAGACAAGTATCAAGAAGCTCTGTAGCATTATATAACCTCACATATTCTTTTTATTTGTTAAAATTTTGTGAAGAAATTTTTGAATTAGGTTCGGTTTCAAAAGGATCGAATGACATTTAATCTAATATATAAGTATCAATGCTCAAAGTACTAAGGTATATCCAGGGTTATTGTTTATTTAATTGAATACATGTTTGATATTTTGAGATTAACCATAATATGACTATATGATATTTTTTAAGTGTTTTGAAATTGTGTTGTATTTCCATTTACTAATAAGTATTTTATATGAAATTTGTATGACAGTCCTTCATTATTTGAAAGTCATAACTCATTTTCAAACTTGTTCAAATCATATATTTTCATTATAATTTTTTTATTGGTATGTGATTTGAATAAAAAAATGATCTATTTTGGTCATTTACAACTTATTTCACATTTTTATTCTAAACGTTTATTTTATTCATGTCTTTAGCATGTACATTATTTAATTTTATTTATACTTTATTTTGTGTTAGTTTATTGATTTTTAGGATTTTTTGTTGTAAATTTATCTTTAAGTTATGTTCTCTAGGTTAAATTTCATTTTACTTTATTTATGTTTCTTTTTATCTTTTTTCTTTTCTTTTGCATCATCATTTGCTAAACTTCCTTCTTCGTTGGTTTGTAATTCATAGTATTTTTATTTAATCATTTTGAACTATGTTGGGTTAGATGAGAATAAGAAACTGAATGAAGAATAGTAAAATGAAACATCTAGTTAGATTATTTTACCCACCAAGAGGTAACCTCATCTTGTAGGTTATGTTATGTTGGATAGGGTCAATTACATTTTTGAATGAAAACTATGATGTTGGCATGAGATATATATAAATGAATTTGATAAGACAATGGATTGATCATGATGAATTCATAAATAAATCAAAATTAATAATAATAATAATAATAATAATAATAATAATAATAATAATAATAATAATAATATTAATATTATGACCTTTGAATGTAACAGTAAAACCTTTGAAATATAGAGAATAAAAATATAGAAATGTTTCAACGATTGAGTGGATAGTTAATTTTATTTGATTAATTTATTCTAACAATGTATGTTAAATACATTTGATAATTTTTAGAATTTTAACACTTAGCACTTAAAATACTATTTTTGTACACCTAAGTACTAGTTTCCTAGTCAATAAGTTCCTCTGATTAAATTAGTAAGATTTCATTCTGACCTTCATTATAGATAAATGGGTGGGTTGGTTGACTATTACAAATTTTAATGTCAAAAAATTGGTGACTCTATTGGAGATCATTTAAATCAATTTTTTGTTTGAGTGGCTATCTACTCTTTTTTTAAGTGATTGTATCATTTTACTACTTGATATAATTGATTTTCACTTTGCACTCCCTTGATTACCTCAATAGTCACTAATCACCTACATTTTTATTTCTTTTCCAATGAATTATTTCATGTGGATTATTTTATAGGTCAGATTTCAAATAATTTCCTATGAGATTGGTATCTCATGATTCATCTCATTTAAAACAAACTTAATCTAAAAATTGAAGCTTGGATTGATTTTACTTAGTGAACGAGTGAAAGTTTAGAGAAATTTTCACAACATCATTTTTTAGACTATCTCATAATTTAATGGATAAAATTATTACCTCAATCTTGCATGTTATTTGCCTTACATAAGATAACAACAATGGAATTTTTACAAAGCTATATGCTAAACTTAAATCTTCTTCCATCTACCTAGGAAACCTTTCTCTCCACTAAGATGAATGATTTGATCCAAGAGTATTTTCACATCAACACACTTGGTTGAAAATAAAATTGACCTTAGATTAATATCTTGGTTCATGATTCCTTGGAAAAAACATGAATCTATTGGGGAATATTTGTTGTGTTTTCTTTCCAAATTTCTTTGACCAACTATTCATAAAAACTAATTTTGAATTGGTCTTAATTGTTAGTGATCACTCTATTTTAAATACAACTAACATTTATCTTTCTAAAATAAAATTAGAAAATCTATAATTTTTTCCTACTATACTTGATATTAATAATTATTCAAATTTTGAAAAATCCAAATTTTGTGATATTGAGATAAATGTTGAAATGATAAAGACTGATCATGAGAAATCTGAGTTTTTGGATTTTCAATTTATCTTCCATTTAGGCTAGGGGAATATATTGATTTTATTTTATGGATAAAATTATTACCTCAATCTTGCATGCTATGTGCCTTACATAAGATAACAAAAATGGAATTTTTACAAAGCTATATGCTAAACTTAAATCTTCTTTCATCTACCTAGGAAACCTTTCTCTCCACTAAGATGAATGATTTGATCCAAGAGTATTTTGACATCAACACACTTGGTTGAAAATAAAATTTACCTTAGATTAATATCTTGGTCATGATTCCTTGGAAAAAACATGAATTTATTGGGGAATATTTGTTGTGTTTTCTTTCCAAATTTCATGATTTTCTTGTTCCTCTCCAATTGATAAATGAACTTTTATTTATTTTTTGGGTGAAAAATCTACTAAATAACAACTATAAATTTTGTATTATTAATTTTAGCTCAATTTTAATATTTATTTATATTTGAAGACAAAACAAAAAAATATTAAATATGTGCACTTAATCATGACATGTTCAAATACACAATATTTTTTAATTTGATGTTATAATTCAAAACCAAATTTATTAGATATTTGTTCTCTTTGTTTATGATCAAATCATGAAATTTATACTATATATTGTATTATTCAAGAATTAATTTAAGTTTTAGATATTTCATCTTACCAAAATTTAAAACTTTCAAATTAATTTTTAGATTCATCATATAAAAAACTAGAGCATCCCCACTATTTTTATCATGATCTTACAACAAACAATAACGTTTATGATTTCTTTGATCAACTATTCATAAAAACTAATTTTGAATTGGTCTTAATTGTTAGTGATGACTCTATTTTAAATACAACTAACATTTATCTTTCTAAAATAACATTAGAAAATCTAGAATTTTTTCCTACTATACTTGATATTAATAATTATTCAAATTTTGAAAAATCCAAATTTTGTGATATTGAGATAAATGTTGAAATGATAAAGACTGATCATGAGAAATCTGAGTTTTTAGATTTTCAAAAAGTTAAAATAGATTATGTAATGCTAGTATTAATAATGATTCAAATTTTGAAAAATCCAAATTTTGTGATATTGAGATAAATGTTGAAATGATAAAGACCGATCATGAGAAATTTGATTTTTTGGATTTTCAAAAAGTTAAAATAGATGATGTAATGCTAAAAGGTTAAGTATGAAACTGTTTTTTTTTTTTTTCTTTTTTCATAATGATAGAAAGGAGGATATAATAAAAAAAGGTTAAATATAATTAATTTGAGTTTCTTGATGTACTTGAATATAAATTTGATAATATGAAAACTATACTCAATTATGAAAAATTCCATAAATTTTAAATATTTAAGATAAATGATTTAATCGACTATCAAAATGTCCAAGATTTTCAAATCTTTAACATATATAATTCAATTATAAAATATGGCCATTTTGACCTTTGCCACTCTTTTAAATCTATGATAGTAGTTTATTATGGACATGTTGAACCTTAAAACTCTCAAAATTGCATATTGCAAAGCTTAAATAATAATCTTAAAATAGTTTTTGAATATATGAGTTCTCTTGTCAACCATATTCCCTATGCTTTCAATTTTATCAAATTTTGCCTCAATTTAAATTAAGTTGACAATCTGTCATATCAATAACAAAAGTTAGAAATTGCTATAAATATGCATAGTAATGATAATATAAAAAGTGTCTTAGTAAGTTTTAACTGGATTTTACAAAGGTATATTGTGCGATTAATAGGTTATCTTGTATTATTTAGATCTTTAACATTATCAAACATTATAAACAACTACAATAAACATGATGAAATATCTTATAGGCATGTACCTTTGATGTAAATTAAAAATTCTTTTTGTATGCTTGTGGTTTTTTAGTATTTTATAATCTTTAGATTTATTTTACATTGGAAAATTTTTGAGAATGGATAAATTTAAGAGCTACTATTTTATTTACATATATATAATATTTTGGTTTGATTTGTCACATCTCTCTTTTTTTTTTGTTCTTTTCTACCTTTGTTATTTTTTTCTATATATGTTTTAATTATGTATTCAATAATGATTCAAATGATTTTGGGTGTGTTATGCTCTATCCTATATTAATTCATCTCTTGAAGTCAAATATAATGCTTCCAATTAATGTGTTTATGTACGTATTTTTATTCATCCTTGATAGTATATAAAAATATTTTTAATTATCAATTTTATACATAATAAATATTGGATTATGGTGCTTACGCACATATTCAACCTTCAAACCTTATGCATTAAACTCTTTCAATCTTTCCTTTATAGTGTTCACTATCCATGTTTTCTTACTTTCCCATTATTTGGCATACTAGTAAAAAAAACACCCTAAACTACATGAATTATTATTGGGGTATACAATTAGTGCTTGATAAATGATTAACCTATTCATACTAGTGATAAAATTTATCAATTAATGATTTTATAATCCTATCTCATTTCCAATACACACTAACAAGGTCACATGTGTTATTGACTAAATTTTCATTAACACATCATTTTTCAAAAAAAATAAACTTTATTCTTTACAATCAAACCTAAAATATTGCTCTATTTTTTTGTGGGGGCCAACTTTTATACTTATTTTCAAACCTTAATCTAAAATATAAATTACATTTTTATAATGATTTTTCTTTCACACTTTATTAATACCTTCACAATTTAAGATTATTCCAAATTGGAAGGTTAACAGTGTTTTAGCATTCCATGATAATAGTTCGTAATGTTTGGACGTCTTGTTCAATTTTGAAATAGTAAAATTTGGTAGTTTCATTATACATTTTTTGTTGTCTCTTTTCTCAACAAACCAACATGGCCATGTAGTTTCATAGATTCATTGGAATTCAATGTTGTAATATTATATATGATTGCAAAGTAGTTAAAATTTGGTATTTTCCTTATACATGTTTGTTTCTTGATTCTCAATTTTATAAGATTTTGAACTGATATTTTTTTTTTAAATTATGTATAGATAATAAAATACAATGTGATCAATAGTGTTTCAATGGTTTTAAAAATTGAAAATTGGTGGGCCTCTCTTTTGTGATAACTGTCTAGATATTTTTATCATAAAAATGAATAATGATAATTTGGCTATATTTATTGGGCGCATACTAAATTAAGTTGAAGTTAGTATCTAAGTATTGATTTTAGTGATTTGAATGCCAAGGTATGATATGTTGCTTCAGTCATGGTTATATCTATTATTATAAACATAGTTAAACATTACATGCATAAAAGTAAGTGAATGTTTACAAAATAATCGATGTTGTAAATAATTTTAACATAAGAGTTAAAGAACAATGAATTATCATTGGTTTGAATAAGGTTATATTATGAAAATCAAATTTTTAGAACAATTGTAAGCAAGATAATAAATTTCTAGGAACCTGTAAAAGTTTAAATTACACTCAAATTTTATCATTTAACATGGGTTTCTTGATAAATAAGATAATGTGAAGAATGATTAACACCCATTGCAATAAAATATAATAGAATAATAACATACTTGATTCCTTGATTTTAATTAAAAATAATATGACATAAGAAATATGCATATGAATGAGACCGAGATCGTTGGTGGTATTTTGGCTCATTAATTTTAAAGAGAAGGAATGAACATCATATGGTGTTCCTTTGAAGTCTATTGATAAGATAAACATGTAGGTACTCCAAATTTTGTTATCTTTAAGCCTTAATTATATGTGATGTAAATTAATGTAGTTTGGACATGCACACTTTGTTAGTAAAGTTAAAAAATATGCATTAAATGCTAAGTACATTTGAAGTTAGTAGCTTGTGCTTGAAGCCTCTAGCTTCCTTTTATTAATTTTTATTTGCATAAGCTCATAGGTTAGGAAAAGCCATGAAAATTTGAGGGCAGAAACAATTTTAGTATAATTTTATAGGTTTTTTAGAATAAGTATGTCAATGCCTTGTTTATTTTAGTCATTGATACATTTTTATCAAATAATCCAGAAACATTTTAGCTAAAAGGCATTTTAGCTGTGTAAATTTGTATTTCTAGAAGCAATTTTTTTTAAAAAAAAAACTTTTTAGTAAACTATAATAAGGGTATTGCATGGGTATTATTCATCTAATGACTTGATTTTCTAAATGTTTTGTAATCTATGAAAGTTTTTTTCATTTATTATGGAACTCAATTTTGAAATTGATGAAATTTTAAACCTTTTTAAGTGCCATTATAATCTTTATTTAGATTTAAAATTAAAAAGTTAAAGTTCATTTAACTATGAAAAATGGAAAAGAAAACATAATTTTCTAGGATTTAGGTGTTGGGTATTATGAAACACTATTCATGTATAGATGGTCTCCCTTATTTGATTCAATCTCCTTCTAAGGTAACATATTTATATAAAAAGATAGTTTTATATAATGTGGTTTTTAAATTATTTATCAAGATCTTGGGTGTTGTTTCAGTTTGATGGAAAAGTAACACAAATCCTAATGCTACACAATGTTTATCCTATAATGGAATACACATGTGAATTTATTTTTATTTTGAATGTGATTTGAATGGTTTTCATTCATCCTTTAGGTTGCATATTTCCCTAATGTGTTTTTAATTTAACTTTCTAGGATTATGGAGTTTAAGCCCTAAGTTGTTAAAGGGGCTGAGTATAGTAAATTAGGGTAGAAATATGTAATAAATATAGACATTAATTTGTAATAGAATTGATCTATTTTGACCTTTTTTTAAAATATTAATAAATGATGTAAATAAGTACTCAGATAGAAATTGACTAAAATAGGAGATATGGAGGTTGCAAATTGGGACAAGAGCAAATCTTAGTGTCAAAGACAAGATCTAAGTGTCATAACTTTTCTTAGACAATAGCACCCTAACTGGATATTAGTTCCAATATTGGTAGTGCCCTCCTTTTACGCACTAACATCCTCTATGTAGAACTATTTTGAGCTTTTAGGTGCACCTATGTCTGAGTATACATGTTACATCCCAATTCCTTGTTAAGCAAACTTACTTGATTATCCTTAGATATTTATAGTTGACAATTTGATTTAACATTTATTAACTAAGATTTGAGATTTATGTTATTATAAAACAATTGAATATTTCTTAGATTATATGATTACATTGCTATGAGTTAGTTATAGTGTAAATGTTTACATTATGATCATGTTGATTTATTATTTCATTAGTATTTTATGATGAATATATGTCATGATGTTATGATCTAACTACCTGCTTGTTGTGAGATTGATGTAGGAGAACTCATCCCTCAGAGTTTGATGAAATGAGAGCATCATCAGAGAAGGTGACGTAGATGGATATGTTGGAAGATGATAGAGAAATCAGCTAGAATCTTACACACACCACATTAGTAATACATATTAGATGCATAATAGAATGGTTATCATAGTGTGTTTTAATGTTTCTTACATTTAAAATTGTTTGCACATGGTTATTTTAGCTTAATGGTTATTTGGAACTCATCTTGTGTGATTGCATTCCTTTTATATTCATAACTATTAATGTTTTGTGATTTGTGTAACTAGAGTAAAATTGGATTTATTGATTAATGGATTTATCATTAAATTAGTATGACATTAGAATTAGTAATTTAATTATAAAATATACTATGAATAAATAATAAAAAGTAAAAAAAGAGAAATCAAATAAATAAAATCAAATTAGAATAAGATGAGAAAGTAGAAATGTTTAAATTTAGGAAAATATTTAAAAACAAAAAGAAATATTTTGATAAAAATTAAGAAAAAAGGAAAAAAAAGAGGAAAAATCTAAAAAGATAAAGCTACGCCCTCTTTTTCATGAGAATATAAATGAAATAATATATTGAGGTGGAGAGAAGAGAGGCGCACCATATAGAGAATACATAGGAGAGCACAAAAGGAGACCATAGAAGGGAGCACAAGAGGAGAGCATAGAGGGAACGCTATCCAAGAGAAACATTTCCAGGTAGGTGATGTATTCAAATTTTGTATATTTATGAATTGTATAAATAAATACATATGTGTCTATTTGAATATATAATTACATATATGGTAGTTGTATATATTTGCTTATGAACTATATAAAGAGATACATAAATACATGATATATACATATATACATACACACACACACACACACACACACACACACACACACACACACATATATACACATATATATATATATGTATATATACATATATATATATATATATATACACATATATATATATATATGTATATATATATATATATGTATGTATATATATATATATATATATATATATATATATATATATGTATATATATGTATATATATATATATGTATATATATGTATATATATGTATATATATATATATGTATATATATATGTATATATATGTATATATATATATATATATATATATATATATATATGTATATATATATATATATATATATATATATGTATATATATATGTATATATATGTATATATATGTATATATATATATATATATATATATATATATATATATATATTACATGCAAAATATAAATTACTAGAATAAATATTTGATAATGGTAACAAGGAAGGATAACAATTCCTAAAGTGTTGTTGTATTTTGCATGTTAAATATTTTTGTAACAACCCCATTATCACTGTAATAATAGATAAAGTATTCCCTGACCATTATATATATATATATATAACCAAATATAACATATTAAGACATTTTAATTGTATATATACTATCATTGTAATAATAGATAAAGTATTCCTTGATCGAATATAGTGTTATCTGTATATATATGTTATTACAAATAAAGTGTCATATATATATATATATATATATATATATATATATATAATTGTTAATAATGGTCATAGATATATACAAATGTCAAGGATATTAAATATATGCACTTAAGGGAATGTAATGTTATCATAGATATATACAAATATCCTAATATAGGTTGTATGTAGAATATATGTACCAAATTATGAAATACACAGACCCTGTGCAATGACTTATAATAGTAGGGTGAGCTACTTATATTATGCTATAATATACAGTGATCTACATATTTATAAGCATCCCCACTATCTTGTTGAAATACACTAAGGCAACTTCATAACTTGATTAGTGAACTCCTAGGCAATTTTAATATATGCCATGAGTCTATTTTGTGAGGTTATAAAATGGCAATTTTTAAATCACCCAAAGTAAATATGAGGTATGGAATATGGGTGCCAGTCTATAATTAGCATCGATGCCTTATCAAAAAAATGGACAATGATTCATACATGAGTTATAATATGTATATGGAAGTTAGAATAATGGAAATACTAGGTCACTAGAATGTATTATAATTGCATATATTCATTGTATTGAATTTATTGTATGCTATATTAATGTAATGGTTTATTAATGTCATGGTTGTCACTCTTTTAAACTCCCTCATATAAGGCATCTTGATCAGTTAAAACCATTTACTCGTGTGAGATTTGAATTATCTAAATATATTAAGGCCATTAATACATATCATTGATTTATACTTTAAGCTCACCTTTCCTAAAAACCTTACATAGAACACTAGATTTTCCTTAGGACATATTAATAAATGTGTCTGAATTCTAGTTATCTATATATATTTAATTCAAGGTATACTTGTGTATATATATGAGAGTTGTGCATGTGTAAATAGTACATGTAACTGTGACAATATAAAGCTAAACAAATTAGCATTATATGTCATAAAAATATGAAATTATATATACATGAACTAGGTAAAATTGTCTACAAGCTATGAGTATATTCATATGCGAATGAAGTATGCATTTGTAAAATAAAAAAGAGGATATTTGAGTTATAATTTTTGATAGTCTAGCTAGGGAATGTGTGTATGTGTGTACATATTTTATACCTAGATGGTATAATTTGTAGTTATTATTCTTGATATTCATGTGTTAAATAATGTTGTGGAGATTCATTCATACATTTGATAGATTAAATGTATACATTTTATTATTATTGTACTTAGTATATTGTATGTTTGCTAGTATAAGATAATCTATATGGATATGTTTTCTATATTTATGATAACTAAATGTCCCATTATTGATTCTAAGTAAGTAGTGAGATGGACTTCACTAGCTTACTAGCATCACAATGCCAGATGAAGGATATCCAATCAAGTGGTATGTTTAAAATTGATTGATCATATAGATCAATAACTATTGAAAACTTTGGATAAAGTAATTTTAGTTCGATATTATAATTTCATGTGTATGATTTACATGTTTGTATGATATCATGTCAGAATGGATTTCTTTATGGTATACTACATGTTTTTTAAAAATCATACATCACATGGGTACTAGCTTATCTCTCTAGATTCTCACACCATCACTATCTATTCATCCATGAAGGGAGGGTCATTCCATAATGGTATATTGTGCATGGGATTTTTGGTTCATGGTTGGTGTGAAAAATCACTTAGATGATGCTCTCCCTCCCCATAGCAGTACCTACTTAGAGATGACACTTGAGATTGCCATAGATACTAGAGTTTTGGGAAAATCATGCTCCATGGGGCCATGTATCTTGTATTAGTACATCATATTATATTTATTATTGAAACATTATCTTGATGAACTATAATTACTTACTTATTTTACATTGATATTAGTGGTTGTATATTATACCAGCCATGGTTGGAAGTTTATAGTTTACTTTTGATATTCAGTTATAATGTGTTTCTTATGATGATAGTGATTAGTAATGAATGATGTGACATGCTTATTTTTTAATTGTCATAGTTATATTATTTTTTATGGATCACTAATTATATTCTTGTGGTGTAATTTAATTAAATAATATGTTATTAAATTTAAAAGAAAAAATCATGTATTTCTAGGTAGATCCCAGTGAAGATGTTACATGTGGTATCAGAGTTGTAGCTCAAACTCTAGGATTGAATGAGTCCACTAATGCTTTCATATATTTTTATTTACCAAAAAAGAGATGGTGAAATATAGAGTATCTGGAAAGGTTCCATCAAATGTCAATGACACTAACCCTCTGTTTGATCCTAATCAATATATCATTGAGCAAGCAACAAAGTTGGATCATATTCTCATAGCCATGAATGATACCAAATATTGGATTACATCCCTAGAGTAATAAGTTAATGGCCATGAGGATAAATAACATTAGTAAGAACCTAAAGAGCATCCCACTGAACAAGAAAATCCTCAAGATATGAGAGCATAGGTAGTAGTAGAGTTAGTTACGGATATTAAAAAGGTGAGTCCACCTAAGTTTGATGGAACTATTTTGAGTGATGAAGCTGAAGTGTGGATAATAGGGAGAAGTATTTAGAGATTTGAAACTAATCCAAGATCACTAAAGTAATTTAGGGAGCATACTAGTTGAATGGTGAGGAAGCTACATGGTGGGCCAATAAAAAGTTGGAAATGAACCTTAACTCAACCACCACTACTTGGGAGAAATTTTTGGCTTTGTTCAGATCACAATGGATTTCATAGATATATTTTGACTAGAAGCTTATAGATTTATAGAATCTGAAGCAGGGAGATTTATGGGTGAATGAGTATTAGGAGTAGTTCACCAAAATTTTGAAGTATGTACCTCAGTACCAGGTAGGTGAGAGGTTCAAGATTAGGAAGTTTATCATGGGATTGAAACCCCAAATTAATGGAGAGGTGAATATTCATAGACCTTCTACAATAGACCAAGTCTTCAAGAAGGAAGTCAAACATGAACAAAATTTGAAGTCTATTTCACAAGCTAGGGACAAGTTCAAAAAAAAATTTGGAAGTTCTAATTAAATTTTAAAAAATAAGAACTAAAAATAGTCAATTGGAGACTCTAGGAAGTAGTTCAAAAGTTAGAATGACAAATTTAATAATAGTTTAGGCAACAAGAAACTGGGTAATGGTTTCAAAGGTAATTTCAAGGGAAACCAATTGATTAATAGGGAAAAAACACTTAAAGGTTGTTTCATTAATGGATATGACCACTATGCTCATGATTTCCCTCAGGATAAGTCAAAGAATAAAGGGCCTATTCTTCAGCAATGCAGTTTTTAGTAGTGTATTCATGCAACAATTGATAATCGACAAGCTAAATTTTAATCTTCACCCATAGATCTATTAGGTATTTTTTTTGAATATCTAGTTTCCATTTTGATAGATACAGAGTCTTGAAATGTTTTATAGATTCTAAAATGCTTAATAAGTTTTATATAAGAGTTGGATTGATGGGAAATGCATGGTTGGTACAATATGGGAATGATTCAAAAGTCATGGTTGACAAGTGTTTAGTTGAATTAGATATTAGGTTGTTTGAATTCACAATAGTAGTGGATTTATATGTAGAACTATAAGGCTCATATGATGTGATTCTAGGATTCAATTGGATTTTTAAAAATAAGGCCAAGGTTGAATTCTACTTGAAGAATATTGAGTGTCTAAATGATTTTGTAAATCAGACACAAATCTAGGGTGAGAAAAGAGAGTAGAATCTTAGGTAAATTTCTACAATGTAACTCATGAGGGACTAAGGAAAAGGGTGATAAGCATTTATAGTCAAGATAAATGAAATGGAGGAACCTAAGGAACCATCTCTTGAAGATTATTCATTCATTAAGAATTTTTATGATGTGTTTTTGGAAGAGTTGTTGGAATTGCCTCTTAGACATGAGTTTGATTTCTCTATTAAAATTATACCTGGTTCAAAACCATAGTCTAAGGCACCATATGGTATGAAAACCACTAATATGGTTGAATTAAAGGCTCATATCCAAGAAATATTGTCAAAGGGGTTGATCAAACCAAATGTGTCACCATGGGGTGCACTGATTATTTTTGTCAATGCTCTTCAATGTTGCATTGATTATAGAATGTTAAACAAGGTTACTATCAAAAATAGGTATTTGATACCTTCTATAGATGATATTTTTTATAAAATATGGGGATAAATGATATTTTCTAAGATTGATCTTGGAGTAGGATAGCATCATTTGAGGATTAGGGATGAGGATATTCTGAAGATAGCATTTAAAACTCATTATGGGCATTATGATTTCATCATGTTACCCTTTAGGTTGACTAATACACCAACATCATTCATGAATCTCATGAATAGTGTGTTCAGTGATTATCTTGATCATTTTTTTAGTCTTTCTTGATGGCATTCTTATATACTCTCAGAATGAATAAGAGCATCTTCAACATCTATAAATGGTTCTACAATAGTTTTGGAAGCACAAGTTGTATGGTAAATTGTCTAAGTGCATATTTTTTAGGAGAGAATGTAATATCTGGTACATATTATCTATTCATATGGTATCTCAATAGATCCAATAAATATAAAATCTATTATGGAATGGTTGGCACCAAGGAATGTGCACAAGGTAAGAAGTTTTATGCGATTATCAAGCTATTACAAGAAATTCATTCAAAATTTTTCCAAGATAGCTAATCCAATTATTTCCTTGCAACATGAGAACCAAATTTTTATCTAGTCAAAAAAGTGTGAAGTGGATTTTAAATAATTAAAAAGAAGACTGACTTTGACACTAATATTAAGAGTTCCTAGCCCCAATGTTCAATTTTCAATGATCACATATGCATCTAGAGATGGACTAGGACTCTTTATGTAGGATGGTGCAGTGGTAGTTTATGAATCAATGAAGCTAAAGCCATATGAGGTGAATTATGCCCCTTATGACCTATAACTTGTTACAATTATGCATGTTTTATAAGTTTGGTAGCATTCCTTGTTGGTAAAACTATTTGAGCTCAAAACAAATAACTTGGGACTAAAGTACATCTTCACCCAACTAAATTTGAATATTAATCAGAGATGTTGGCTTCAATTTTTATTTAATTATGATTTTGATATCAACTATATCAAAAGAAATTAAAATAGAGTAGTTGATGCTCTGAGTCATAGAAGGTACATAACATTAATGGCTACTATTAGAAGTGATTTTAGGGATTGAGTGATCAAATTCTTACCAAGAGATGAATTCTATGATCAGGTCAAAAAATCATTATCTAAAAATGCTCAAAATCCTTGGTATAAAGGATTTAGATTAGAGAGTGATGATATTTTGCATTATAATGAAAGGATGTATGTGTCAGATCAAGAGAATATGCAGAGTAAAATGCTAAAAGAATTACACAATGACCCATATTTGAGACATCTAGGAGTAACCAAGCTCATAGTAGAGCTTAGACCACTATATTTTTGGAAGGGAATCAATAAAGATGTAATGGATTTTATGTCATGTTGTCTAGAATATTAGTGAGTAATAGTTAAACATGTGCACATGGTTGGGTTGTTGTATCCATATGATATAATAAAATAGAAATGGTAATGATCAGTTTGGAATTTTTTCCAAGATTTACCAATGTCATGAAATAGGCATGATATGATCTTGGTATTAGTTGACAAAATAACCAAGGCATCTCATTTTATACCAAGAAATATGATAGATGATGCACTTATTCTTGTAAAGAGGTTTGTAAAGGAAGTATATAGATTTCATGAATTCTTAGAAATGATCATTTTAGATCATGCTCTGAAGATGACTTTTAGATTTTGGGTAACTCTAAATTCAACTTTGGGTATGCAACTAAATTTTAGCACTACATATTGCCTAGATACTGATGGTAATACTAAGTGAGTTAATTAGGTGTTAGAGGATATTATTTGTATGTATTTCATGGATTAGTAATACAAGTGGGAAGATTATATTCCATTGGTAGTTTTCAAATACAACAACTTGTACCAGTTAGCTTTGAAAATGGCACCATTTGAGGCATTATATAGAAGAAGGTGTAGGACACCAATCAGTTGGCATAGGTTAGAGGATAGGGTAGTATTTGGACTTGAAATTATTTCAAAAATGGAAGAACAAGTTAAACTAATAAATCAAAAATTATCTAAGGCCAATTATAAGTAAAAGAGTTATGTTGATTTGAAGAGGATAGATAGGTAGTTTTTAGTAGGTGATAAAGTGTTCTTACAAGTTAAGCTACAAAAAAGATTGATTAAATTCAAAAATTTAGTGAAACTATCACTAAGATATGTGGGACCCTTTGAAGTGTTAGAATTGGTCAATATTGTAGCGTATAGGCTTGTATTTCCATCATCCCTAGTTTTATTGCATAATGTCTTCCATGTTTCTTATCTTAAAAGGTATATAGTTGATCCAATGCATGTGTTGGATTAGAATGTTTTAAAAGTTTTGGATCTTGATGTGGTGATGGTAGAACCAATCAGAGTAATTGACACTCAAAAACTTTGTTTATGAAATAGAGAGATGTCATAGTGCAAGGTCTTATGGGACCAATACTCTAATGATAGTGCTACTTGGGAGGACTATGATGAGTTCTACAAGTGATTTCCATATTTATTTGCTTGATTTGATACTTTATACTGTGTTATTTTTTACTAATCAATGTTTTTAATTTAGAACTTACATTTGAATAAGAGTCATCTGGGATGATGACTAGCTTTAGGGGGAAGGATGTTAATCTTGATTATTTGTTAATAAAACTTACCCTATTATCTATGGATATGTATAGTTGATAATTTAATTTGGTATTTATTAACTAAGCTTTGATATTTATGATGTTATGGGATAGTTGGATATTACTTAGGTTGCATGATTACATTGTTATGAGTTAGTTGTAGTGTATATATTTATATTATGATCATGTTAATTTGTTATTTTAGTAGTATCTTATGATGAATATATGTCATGATATTATGATCTAGCTGCCTACTTGTTTTGAGGTTGATACATGATAACTCATCCCTCAGAGCATGGCAAAGGGAGAACATCATCAAAGAGGGTGATGTAGATGGAGATATTGGAGGACGACATAGAAATTGGTTAAAACTCTGCACACACCATATTAGTAATACATGTTAGATGCATAATGTAATGGTTATTATAGTGTGTTTTAATGTTACTTACATTTTGATTTCTTTACACATTGTTAGTTTAGCTTAATGGTTATTTGAAACTCATATTGTGTGATTGCATTATTGTCATATTCATAACCATTAATGTTTTGTGATTTGAGTAATTAGATTAAATTTAGATTTATTGATTAATGGATTTATCATTAAATAATTATGACATTAGAGATACTAATTTAATTATAAAATATACTCTAATAAATTAATAAATAAGAAAAAGTGGAAAAAGAGAAATACAATAAATAAAATCAAATTGGAATAAAATGAGAAAGTAGAAAGGTTTAAATTTAGGAAAATCTTTAAGAACAAAAATAAATATTTTGATAAAAATAATAAAAGTAAAGGAAAAAAATGAAAAAGGAAAATCTAAAAAGAGAAAGCTACGCCCTTTTTTCATGAGAATATAATGGAAATAAAATATTGAGGTGGAGAAAAGAGAGGTGCACCATATCGAGAATATAGAGGAGAGCACATAAGGGAATACAAAAGTAGAGTAGAGAAGAGAGCACAAGAGGAGAACATAAAGGGAGCATTATCCAAGAGAAACATTTCCAGGTAGGTAATGTATTCAAATTATGTATATTTATGAATTGTATAAATAAATAAATGTGTCTGTCTGAATATATAATTACATATATGTCAATTGTATATATCTATTTATGAACTATATAAAGAGATACATAAATACCTGATATATATATATTTGTAATTGATATATAGGAAAATATAACATATTAAGACACTTTAATTTTATATATATATATATATACATATATATATACACACACACACATATATATATATATGTATATATGTATATACTATCATTGTAATAATATATAAAGTATTCCTTGACCAAATATAGTGTTATCTATATATATTATTATTATTATAATGATAGTATATATATATATATATATATATATATATATATATTATTATAAATAAAGTGTCAGATATATATATAATTATTAATAATGGTTGCAGATATATATAAATGTTGTGGATAATAAATATATGCACTTTAGAATGGAATGTTATCATAAATATATACAAATATCCTAATATATGTTGTATGCAGAATATATGTACCAAATTAGGAATTGCACAGACCCTATACAATGACTTATAATAGAAGAGTAATATAATTATATTATGATGGAATATATAATGATCTACATAGTTATAAGCATCCCCACTATCTCATTGACATACACTAAGGCAACTTCATAACTTGATTAGCAAACTACTAGGCAATTTTAATATATGTCATGAGTCTATTCCATGAGGTTATTAAATGGTGATTTGGAAATCACCCAAAGGAAATATGAGGTATGATGTTATATATATAGGGGTGCTAGTCTATGATTAGCATTGTTACCTTATCAAAAAAAATGGTCAATGATTCATACATGAGTCATAATATGTATGTGGAAGTTAGAATGATGGAAATACTAGGTCATTGTAATGTATTATAATTGCATTTATTAGCTATAGTATATTTATTATATGCTATAGTAATGTAATGTTTTATTAATGTAGTGGTTGTCACTCTTTTAACTCCATCATATAAGGTATATTGATTTCTTAAACCCATTTACTCATGTGATATTTGAATTATTTAAATATATGAAGGCCATTAATACATATTCTTGATTTATACTTTAATCTCACCTTTCCTAAAAACCTTGCATGGAACACTAGATTTTACTTAGGACATATGAATAGATGTGTTTAAATTTTGGTTATCTATATATATTTAGTTCAAGATATACTTATGTATATATATATGAGGGTTGTGTGTATGTGAATGGTACAAAGAACTATGACAATATAAATCTAAACAAATTAACATCATATGTCATAAACAATATGAACTTATATATACATGAACTGAGTAAACTTGTCTACAAACTATGAGTACATACATATGTGAATGAAGTATGCATTAGTAAAACAAAGGAGAGGATATTTGAGTTATAATTTTTGATAGTCTAATTGGTATATATATATATATATATATATATATATATATATATATATATATATATATATATATATATATATATATATATAACCAAATAATGAATTAAAACCTCTACATATGACTAAATGAGTATGTAAAAAACCCAATATACACTTGAAGTATTTTTCATGAAAACTTAAACAATGGTTGGAATCGCATAAGTTTTTTTTAGAAAAATGAATAAATTGGTAGTATGGTAATTATGTATTAAAAACTTATATTTTTTAATATATGTTATGTAGGTGCATAAATATATAAAATAGGCCTATATTTATAGTTTTATTGACGGTTCAAGACTAAGTTGTAGGCTTATGAAGAATAGAGCACTATTTATATATGTACACAACCTTTCCTTTTTTTTAAATACAATAAATTGTTTACATGAAAGATTAGGTGTTTTTGTGAGAAATATAATCTTCTTGTTATGACTAGTTGTTTGTATAGACTAGTTAAACTCAAGAACAATAGACTATGATAATATGAGTTGTCATAGTGTATCTTTTATTTGAAATTAATTATAGTAATTAGAAAATTTTAGTTTAGACATATATTATACCCAAATGGTATAAGTTGTAGTTGTTATTTTTGTTATTTATGTGTTAAATAATGTTGTGGAGATTCATTCATACGTTTGACGAACTAAATGTATGCATTTGATTATTCTTGTACTTAGCATGTTTTATGTTTGCTAGTAGGATAATCTGTATACATATGTTGGTTATATTGATGATAACCAAATCTCACATTGTTGGTTCTAAGTAGTGAGATAGACTTCACTATCTTATTAGCATCACAATACCAAATGAAGGTAATTTGATCAAGTGGTGTGTTTGCAATTGATTGATCCTAGAGATCAATAACTATTGAAAATTTTGGCCAAAGTAATGTTAGTTATAAATTTTCATTTCATGTGTATGATTTACATGTTTGTGATATATCATATCAGAATAGATTTCTTTATGGTACACTACACATTTTTTTAAAATCATACAACACACAGGTACTAGCTTATCTCTTTGGATTCCTGAACCATCACTATCTATTCATTTATGAAGAGAGGGTCATTCCATGATGGGAGATTGTGTGAGAGATCATTTTTCCATAGTTTATATGGTAAAGTGCTCAAATGATGCTCTCCCTCCCCATAATAGTACCTACTTGGAGATGACACTTGAGATTTTCATAGATACTAGAGTTTTAGGAAACTCGTGATCTATGGAGCCATGTATGTTGTATTAGTACAACATATTATATTTATTATTAAATAATTATCCTAATTAATTGTAATTAATTTCTTATTTTACATTGATAATAGTGGTTGTATGTTATACCAACCATGGTTGAAAGTCTGGAGTTTACTTTCTATATTAGTTATGATGTGTTTCTCATGATGATAGTGATTAGTGATGAATGATGTCACATTCTTATTTTTTAGTTATCATAGTTATAGTACTTTATATGGATCATAAATTAGATTTTCATGGTGTAATATAATTAAGTAATATGTTAAATTTAAAATAAAGAAAAAATTCACATAATTTTAAGTAGATCTTAGTGGGGATGTTACACTACCAAGCCTGTTCTTGTGTGCACAAGTTCTAATTCCCTATTGGTGACCTTTTTAACTAATTTTATATGTAAACCCTATACTTCGATGTTGTTAAGGCATTCAATTGGCACAAGTATCAAAGTGTGATTTTTATTAGGGTAGGTTGGACATCATCAACACCTCATTGTGATGAGATTTGCCTACATACCAATACTCTGAGGAGGGATAAAACTCGATGTAGTTCTCCCCACCTAAGTGTTGGTGTAAGGGCAAGTGAAGCTAGTATGAATGTCATTTTGAGTTATTTTGAGTGGAGTTTAAGACTATAAATCTATGTATTTTTAGATTTGGATGGTTGTAGATGGATATATATAGAATTAGGGTAGAATAGGGATTGATAACCTTGATTTTGCATATCTTGTTCTAAGTTAATTTGTGGTATTTGCATCTAATTTCCATCTAGTGGATATTAGGCTAAAATCAGGTATATATACTATTATAATGCTTATGTGGGTCTTAAAATATTTATAAGATGACCCTAGGTGGTTTTTGATTTGAAAATATATATGTTGGTGGCCAAAGGTGGGAGAAAGATAATAGTGCCCAAACTAGGACACTAGTGCAATTAGCTCTACTGTCCCAATTATGGTGCTAGTGTCTAGGTGGCAAAACCTAAGGCACTAGGTGTATGATGCTAAATTTAGGTTTTGGGATTTATTTTGATATATTTAAGGATGTGTGTGTCCCATATGAAGGATGGATAAGTGTCTAATTAGGCCCTAAGATAGGTCTAGGGATAAGCTAGGGATGGGTGGTTTTAAGTAACACTTTAAGTACTCAAGTGTCATTTTTAGATGATTGTATTTGCCTCCCCACTTTTATTATATAAATTCATCAAATTGAAACTACTAGGATAAAATAAAATAAGAATACCTAGACATATCTAAGAGGGAAACCATATGAATCTGAGTTTGAGTGTGTGAATCCATGCTCCATTGTGTGTCCTATAAATGAAACATGCATAGATCATTCATAATTAATATATATAAAAATAAAAATATATAACTAATTAAGGAGGTAAGAGAGAGGAAAGTAATGAATACACCTCATTGGTTATGTGAACCAATATATATACCTAGTGACATCCTATGTGTGTGCCTATAGGTAGTGATCAATCGATGAATAACTTGGACTAAGCTGATGGATTATCCAATCCCCATGTGTGGGTGGATCAATAACTCAATCTAGTTTTAACTCCATCATTTCCCATCCCTACTTAGTGGATCATGACCTATGAATAGCTTGGATTGGATTGATGGTGTGTCCAACCCTTTCATGTAGGTGGTTCAAAAAATCAAGTACACTATGACTCCATCATATCCTACCTATGTTTGGTATATGCATCTAAAATTGAAAGTATGTGATGTAACTAAATTATATAATATGGATCTAGGACACTCATAAACTCTAAAATGTAAAACAAATCTAGGCCACTCAATAATATTTGGTAGCTCTGGATCATTCAAGAATGCTAACTATTATAGATGGAGTAAGGCATTAATCTTGTGTTTAACTCAAAACATGGTGTCTAGTGTGTACAACACAGAGAATGACATGGATTTTATCATTCTGTATACACATAATATTTTCAAAATTTTATTTATTACTGACATTTTTTATCTTGCAGGGACCCATCGAGTCTCAATCTCTCTAAGTGCACACCTTAAGGGGTGCACCGAGAAAGGGGTGGACAAACCATTGGTGCTTCATAAGATTGTTGTCCCTTTTTCCACCTAAAATATACACACTCAACTCTTAAGATCATTTACCTTAAGCTTATTCTTCTCAGCCTTAACCATTCTAATCATTTATCATGCTTTATCCTTCTTGTTCTTGCCTTGACCCCCTTTCAACCAGTTGACTATACTAGGTCAACTAGGTTGACCCTGTATAGGTTTTAATGTCTAATTACTGTATAGGGTCAATTAGGTTGACCTTGTAATATTTAGGGGTATTTTTCATTGGGATTTTCAGTATCCCTTTGGTTGACCTAGCTTAGGACCTAGTGAATTATCTCCGAAAACATATAGGGTCAACTGGGTCAACCCTGTTTAACTGACATATTTGGAAGGATTTAGGGAAAGATCTGCCTATATATGCAATTTCATTTTTAACCATTAGTAAGAAGATAAGTGAATAATAATAAGTTCAAGTGAACATCTACTTATTCACCATTCTACTTAATGAATAAATCTTAGGGTTCCCTACTTTATTTGGAGATACGGATCTTATCTTGTGGATAAGTCTTTTGGTTGTATAGATATTTTGTGTATCCTATAGCTGATTTATATTTGTTATCCTTACATACCACAATACTCTCTTTCAAGTCACCTTATCCAAGGGAGAGATTGAGGCTTAGTGGGTTCATCTTCAAAGGTAAGTATTCCTAACTTTATTTCTCCTTTGTAAGAGTAGATAGATAATGTAGTTGTGCTTATTTTTTCCATGTATTAAGATTTTGTATACATTGACGTGAGTGTATATCTTCTATACATGTTTATTTTAGTTTATTTTGTTTCTAACCCCCACTTTGTGCCACAATATTTGGTGAGCACTAAATTAGATTTACTTTCTTATTTATTAGAATAGAGTGAACATTAAACCTAGGACTCTTTTAGGATTGTTGTGTGATTGTGTTAGATTGTAGGCTTTGTAACCCTTCCTAACATGGTGTATTATGATAAGTTATCCCCTAATCAAGATTAATAGATCCCCATATTGGTCATGATCCCACTTAACAAATGTATCCCCAATCATAAGTGTAGGTATGCTCTATCTTCTTCGATCCAAGATTGATTTATAGATATGATGCATTTTTAAATGCATACATTCTAGTGAACTCAATTTGAACTAACCCTTACAGGATTTGTTCATCGTATTTCATTATTTCATCATTATTTTTATCATATATTTTCCATACTAGATCAACTTAGTCAACCCAGTACAATTTTTCCATTTTCTAGACATCTAGTCCAAACTACTAGGTCGACCCAGTCAACCTTTTAATTTTTCATACATCTAATTTAGCATACTAGGTCAATCCAATCAACCCTGTACATTTTAGGCACTCAATATTAGGTTTTTGAAAAGTTTAATTGACCCAGTTAGCAGAATTCATAAGCATATATCAAAGTTCTTAAATAATAATCTTCATTCTCTACATCTCCAATCCACCAAGGTTCCTTCCTATCTATCTATCTCTTTTTTTATAGTCTTTTATTTTATAATTTGTAGTCTTCAAAACTACCCTTGCATAGTCAATTGAATCAACCCTGTTGACCTAGTTTTTTGTTATGTGTGCTACTTGGATAACTAGGTTGATTCTGTCCACCCTGTTCATTTTCAAACCATACTTTTGCAATACAAGTTTTACCCTGTTAACCTTGTTCTATATTTTGTGCATACACTATTGACCATATCAACATCATACCTTATTTCAAATTTGTAATTAACCTTACATGCTAGTAATTAGTTCACACTTTATTTTCTTGTTGCTTGCATGCTTAGAATAGATCACATAGCTTAAGTAGTCGGTTTTCAATTAATCATTTAGTTTCATTATTTTTTGATTTTATGCACATGTGACCAAATCACAAAATATAAACAAGAATTTTAACATTTGTCTACCCAAGGCCAACCTACTTGGATTTCATCACCAAGGGGAAGCCAACTTGATACTCTAGTCAAGTATAAAGCATGGTTAATGGTATATTTTGGCTAAACACCTAACACCCTTATTTTTTTAGCATGTGAAGTGAGGGGGTAGGCCCCAATACCAAGCTCGTATTATTGCCACTATAGTCCCTTTTAGCCCAAACTGCCTAAAACCATTCTTAGATTTCCATTCTAGTTTTTTGTTTATAGCCAACTTCTCATCACATTTAAAATCATATATTAATAATCTAATAAACATTCAGGTTGACCAATTAGTTATCTCTTTAATTTCTAGGTTAATTTATTATTCTTTGCTCAATTATATTTTGTATTGTAAAAACTTGCATTAGCCAACATTGGTGCAAATTTTTATCTTGTGTGCTTCAATTGGATTAGATATTGTTAATCCAATTGACTATGTGTTTCCTTTCTATCATTTCTTTTCAAACTACTTGAAAAAGTCATCTTGTTTTAGTTCACAATCTGGTGTAAGTTTCTTAATTTCTCTATCTATTATACTGGGTCAACCCAGTCAACCCTATACCTTTTTATAGCCTTTTGTTCACTATACTAGATCAATGCAGTTGACCCTATGTAGTTTTCATACCTTGTTTCTTATTTTTCCAATCTCTATTCACTATACTAGATCGACCTAGTTGACCCTGTATAGTTTATAAACCCTATTTTTGTGCTAGGTTAACCCAGTCGACACTGTACTATTTTTATCATTTCCTATTTTCTTACTTTCTCATCTCTCTTTCTTTCCCTTCATCATGGACTTTATGTTTGATGATAATACTAAGTTGCAGTTAGCAGACATGATGAATCTTACTAACCCTCATAGGGTCTCCCATAGATAGAATAGGGCTCCTCTCTTGGATGCTAGTAATGTTCATATTTCCACTCGCATAATGAACTATGGGACCCCTACTAATACCTATTCATATCATAATCCTCTATTCTCATTAGAAGACCAAACTGAATTAGAGTATACCCCCAAAATGCTCTTCTTTATCTTTGAATTTATTCAACATCAAGGAACATATCCTTCTACCATTTATAATCTTATGATTCATGGTCAAGTTGAATATCCTCATTCACCTACTCTTACATTCTTAACTAGATTCGAGGGTACCATTATCTTTTATTCTCATCCTCTTCCTTCAATTATGACCCATTCTCATGACATGACCTCTTATTCTCTTACTTCCTCCACCTCCATGCCTATTATATTCACTAACATGGTAGTTTCTACATCTAGTGGGCCTCTATAAGATCCACTATCCTTAATCCTTCCACTAGTACATCATTTGGTACCTAAGGTAATCATGCTACTAGTGTTTCTTCTTCTCAACCATTCACTAGTCCATATTTTACTACACAAGAAAAATTTTCCACTAGTGCCTCACATTCTCATAATTCCTCTTAAGCTCATACTAATACCAATAGTGGTACGCAAGCCACAAACACCAACTCTAATGCTTCTAAAAATGCTGATCAAACACATCAACTATTATTACAAACACTCAATCAAATGAATACCTTTCAAGATCATAACACATATCAAATGATGAGAATGTAAAACCACCTTCTCCATCTTCAATCTCATCCTCAACCAATAGATTGGGGCATAAATAACCATAATGTTCCCCCTCCTCTTTTATATTCTCAAGGTAATCTCATTCCTCAACCTCCTTTGATTAATAAAACCATTAAACATATCCAAAATGAACCTCTCACTACTCAAATTGCTAATATTAATATTGGAGGTATCAAACCTACAATTTATTATAATGGATCAACCAATCCCACCCTTCATCTTAAAACATTTGGAAATTTTTATAAGGATTAGGTCAAATTAAACACCTTTACTGCTACTAACCTCTTAGCCAAAACTCTCACATGATGCCTTGAATTGGTACAACTAACTTAGAACTCATTCCATTACTAGTTTGGAGGATTTAGTGAATTATTTAGTTCAAGAATTCCAAACTAGTGATCTTCCTAAAAAAACTTTGGCCTACTTCATAAATTACAAATAACTTGAAAATCAAATCACTCAAGCCTTTTTTAAAAGGTGAAAAACTTTGTCAAACATAAACATAACATGGCTAGTGACAATATTTTCCATCTCTTTACCAATGATCTTTTTTCTAAACTTTAATATCACGTCCACACACTCTTTCCATGTACAGTGGAGGAGGCTATTGACTAAGATAAATGACAAGATTTCCTTAAGCATCAATTTAATCCACCCCAACCTTTTGTGGGTCCTTATCTCTTACTTAAGAACAAAAATTATAATGTTACCAATGATGGTTTTATAGATTCTTATGATACCATTCACAATGTTCAAGATATCATTCCTACCCCTTCATCAGAACCATCTTCCCCTTATCAAAAATATACCAATCCTCACTTATCTTCACGAAACAACATTAACATTTAGAAACCTCTATCCTCACCTGAATTGCTTAAGTGTCTACCTAGGCCTCTTCTATGAGATCTTGACCCTACTCATCCTATGAAATCCTATAAAAAGATGTAACTTGACATTTAAAATTATGTATAGGATTCCCCCAAATGGATAAATGTATCTAATGAGGAATCTATGTATCTATATATATGCCTCAATGGGTAGATAGTAGTAAATCTAGATCTATGTAGTGGACTGGGTCCTATAAGTATCTGCAAAAACGTGACAAGAACAAGTGAAGCATGTATGCATGATAAAAAATGACTAGACTAAGATAGATATCATATGTAATGTATGTAAAATATAAGAAATGTAAACATGGAAATGCATACAATATATAATTTGTATTTTCTACGTAAATATTTGAATGTTTTTTTGTTTTTTTGTTTTGGCATATTATATTATTTTATTTTTATTTTTTCGGATATAAGCTACGTCTAAGAAATATGAAAGTGAAACTATATACAAGGAACAAGAATGTATGAAACTATGTACAAGTAGGGAGTAACATATTAACTGATGAGTCTCGTGGATACTCACTATCAATGTGGCCTATGTAAAAAATAGGAACAGTAACCTCTCATGCAGTGTGATTGATATGTTGTAGTGGAATTGAGTTACAATATGAATCTAAGCATTGTTCATTATCAGTATCATAATAATCATAATAACCTAGATTGTTCCACTCATCATTATCATTTTGATTTTGAACCAATGGAATGTTAGTGTTAACTTCTATCATATCTAGATGAACATATGGAATTATCTCATACTATGGAATTAACCTTTCTAAAATTAGATTTTCAATATTTTCTATTACTATGACCTTTTAAATTGTGCTTATTATAGGCATATGGTGCTTTAGAGTCTCTTTTGATATAAATCCTCTTTTGATAATGTTTGTTGGCTTACCATGATTTTGACTTTAGAATTTAAGTTCTTACTCTTTTTCTAAAATTTCTTGTGTTTGGATATTTTACCTTGATAAACTATATCTATGAATTATTTGCCTTAGTATGTTCCATAAATCCCAAACCTTGTTGACCAACATTATCAACTACTAGAATAGAAGTAATGATGCCTTGGACATGTTTGCCCAACTCTTGACCTTGATAATCAAACTATTGTAGATACTTTTGACAAAACCCATATTGTTTTTAAAGTGGGACCTCATTTTGGAGAGGTATATTTGTATCCTTCACTTCATTTACCTATGCTTGTTGTATTATTTCTTTCTCTTATTTTTCTTTGTGAACCTTTTATTTTTTTGAGTTATACTTTAGTAACCATTTTTATACTATTTCTAAATTTTACCCTTTTTATATATGTTCATGTATCACTATGAATTTATTAACTAATTTAACTTATATAGGGTCCTCATTGTTGTATATGTTTTTTCAATGCTAAATATGAATATGTGTGATGGCCATGCATTCTATGGTATGCACAATAATATTTGGATATCCTTATTGGATGTAGAGAAGCTAGGTTGATCAACTTATCTTTAATCATTTACCTTAAAATCTCACTTTAACCTCTATTTGAAATTTGAATAGTTTTTGAATCACTATTTATAGATGCACTTTGTTGTGATTTATTATTTTTATATGTAACACCACTTGCCACTAATTGACTAGGTGAAGATGCATATACATGATTGACACTAGTGTGACCTGGAGACTTTTGTTTTGTAATCTGATTTTTTAAATCTATAATCTTTTCATGTGCTAGCTGATTCTAATTTTGTAATTCTGAAATTAACTTGATCATACTGATAATTTGATCTCTTAGAGTCTCATGAGTATAAACCCTAGTTATTTATGATTGAACATGTACGAACACACCCTATAGAGAAGAGGTGGAGGCATGGATAGGCTAAGTATAGACATTTTAAATAGTATTATAGTCTACCTCAACTTGGAGGAATGATAACATGGATCTGGTTAGAGGTAAAGTAGTTATCATCCTCATGGAAATGAGGAGAAGGAGAATCTTCTTTATTCATGAAAATTTTTAATGCAAATTGGAAGAGGGTTACTAGGGTAGAACATATGAGGTCTAAAAATCATAACACAACCAAGGGAAATAGTAAAAATAAGGTTAAAAACCCTAATATCATAAATTTCTAGGTTTTAGATAGTATCTAAAGTAATTCAGGTTCACCAAATGATTTAACTTTTTTGGGTTATGGATTTTAAGCCCTAAGTTGTTAAAGGGATTGAGTGTAGTAAATTAAGGTAGAATTATGCAATAAATACAACCACTAATTTATAATAAATTTGACCTAGTTTAAACTTTCTAAAAATAATAATAAATGATGTAAATATAGACTTAGCTAGAAATTGACTGAGATGGGAGATCTAGAGGCTGAAAACTGGGATATGAACTGATCTAAGTGTCACAAATAGTATCTAAGTGTCAAAACCCTTCCTAGATAGTAACATACTAACTATAAAGTAATTTCAATGGTGTTAGTGTCCTCTTTTTTAGCACTAGTGTCTTTTATGTAGAGCTATTTTGAGCTTCTAGGTACACCTATGTTTGATTCTTCCAAACTTGTTCCTATGCACATGAGTTCTAATTCCCTATCAGTGACCTATTTTGATTGATTTTACATGTAAATTCTAGACCTCCATATTGTTATTATTGGCACAAGTAGAAAGTGTGATTATTAATGGGGTAGGCTAGACATCCTCAACACCTTTTTATGATGAGAGTTTCCTACATGCCAATACTCTGAGGAGGGATCAAGCCCAATGTAGTTCTCCCCACATAAGTGTTGGTGAAAATGCAAGGGAATCTAGTATGAATGCCAATTTTAGTGATTTTGAGTGGAGCTTGAGAGTTTAAATTTATGTATTCTAAGCTTGGAATGGTTTTATATGGTTGTATGTATGAGTAGGTTAGAATAGGGATTGATAACCTTGATAGTGCACAAATTATTCTCAATTAATTTTTGGTATTTACATATGATTTTCATCTAGTGGATAACGGGCTAAAAGTCATGTATATATATTATTCTAGTGATTATGTATGTCTTAAAAGAGGTCTAGGATAACCCTAGGTGGTGGTTGATTTTAAAATATATTTGTTGGTGGCCAAAGATGGAAAAAGGACAATAACACCCAAATTGGGACACTAGTGCCATTGGTTCTACTATCCAAATTATGGCACTAGTGGCTAGGTGGTAGAACCTAAGGCACTAAGGTTTGAGATTCTATAGTGAGGGTCTGGGACTATTTTGGGGATGTTTAGGGACATGTTTGTCTTGCACAAAGGCTGGATAAGTGTCTAAATAGGTTTTAATATATGTATACAGTTGAACTAGGGATGGGTGGTCTCAAGTAACACTCTTAGAACTCAAATGTCATTTTTAGATGATTATAATTTATTTTCAAAACTATAATAACATTGTGCTTCGATATTGGTTGAAAGAAAAACAAGATAATATGATAAATACAAAAATAATTGGTTTATTTCATTTCCCTTGTAATATTCCTATCAATTTTGATACTCTGTTGAAAGGTAAAAATGGATATTTTTCTACATAAAACTTATTTATTTAGGATTTATGATTTTTTTTTAATATCTACCTACCTTTCCCATCTCCCTTAAAGTAAATATTAAACATCATAATGGTTTCAAGTTCTATTTTACCAGTTACATTTATTTGTGAATTAATGATAATATTTCTTTAATAAAGAAGGATGCAAAAAATTGTAAATTATTATACTATTTCTATTGAATTTTTTTCCTGTTGACCATTTTATTTGGGCATATTGAATGGTCAATATATAAAGGATAGTATTATGTCATTTATAAAATTAAAAAATACAAATATTATCATAATTTTATGAGGTCTTGTCTATGCTTGTAATTAGAAAGTTGGATCAGTTATAGTATGGGTTGAAAATATGGGCCTTAAAACTTTTATCTAGATTTATCATAATGGCTCTTTTTTTGTAGTGCATATATTCTAAATATTATAAAATAATCATGTATGGAAATGAATGGCTAAATAATTTCATAATTATACTAATTATTATATGAAGTCTATCATTTATTTTAATAGATAAATTAGTTGTGACAATCTTGATCGTGGTTGAAATACTATTGGTTGCTTTCCTTTTAGATAAAAATATTTAAAATTATAACCTAATCTATACCTAAATAGTAAGATTAATTTTCCCAACTTTTTTAGAGGTGCACACAAGATTTTAGTCTAGTTGATATTTATTTTAATCTTGTTATCTTTAACATGGTTGCTTATAAAATTATTATTTTCATTTTAAGCTTGTGTTTAAATATGTGTTTAAGTGGGAGCCCAACCCATGATTTAGTATCATTAGTCACTTTAACTATTTTCAAGTCCTTTAATAGATCATTTTAAATAAGTGTTATATTATTTAGAGTTTTTCAATTTAAAACAAATCAATATATTTATATTTAGTTAAACATAATATAAAAGAGTAGTTATAACTTTAAATTGTAACTAAACAACTTTTGAAAGTTTAAAAGGACTTGAAGACCAAAATGTGAAAGGGGAGATCAAGGATAGGTATAAAGAGTTATGTATAATTCTAAAACCCTACATATTTTCATTTGATAAAATTATGTGAAGACATTTTTGAGTTGGATTCGATTATAGGAGGATCGAATGGCATTTTCTCTGGTGGCTAAGTATCAATGCTCAAATTACTAAGATATATCCATGTTTATTATTTATTTATTTTATTACCTATTTGATATTTTTAGATTAACCCTCAGATGTCTGTATGAGATTTGTAGTTATATGTTTGGGGATAGTGTTGTACTTTCCATATACTAATGTATATTTCATGTGAAAATAATATGACATTCCTTCATTCGTTGAAATCTATAACTAATTTTCAAACTTGTTCAAATTAGACATTTTCATTACAATACTAATATTTAATTTCAATAAAATATCTCTATCTATTTTTATCTTATATGACTTCTTTATCTCTTATTTTGGACATTTATTTTATTCAGGGATCTTTAACATGTACATTTATTATATTTTTTACACTTTATTTTGTGTTAATTTATTTATTTGTAGGGTTTTTGGTTGTTAATTTATCTTTTTAAGTTTTATTCTTTAGGTTTTTTTTTCACTTTAGTTATATGATGAGAATGTAAAATTAGAATGTATAAAATATGTAATAAATAAACAAGATTGATTTAAAACTTATGATTTATAGAAAAATACTTAAAGGGGAAAGTATAAAAGATAAATAATTTATCTATCACTCAAATTTGATACCTTTCAATAGATATTATATGATTGAATGTGGGACTGTATGATGGTGATGTGAATTAGGAATAGGGTTCCATTTGATTATGTGATAAGGCCATGCTATTTAGACAAAGTCAGGTTGTGTTATCATCTATAAGGTGCACCAATGTCAGTATGGTTTTTTTCCTCTATGTAAATTTAGGTCTATGTGATTTCACTTGTAGGTCATGTGAGTGTGATTAGGGTCTCTCAATTTTTTGAGGAAGCCATTGTATACCTTATTCATGTGGAACCCTAGCTCAATATACAATGAGGAATAAATTTAATGAATGGGGGGAAATGGGTTAATGGTTTAAGTTTTTATTGACCTCAACACCCCTTGTGTTGATCATAGCTACATACCAATACTCTAAACAAGGATAAAATCCCATGTAATTATGCCATGTTATGGTGGTGTGTTTAAAATATTAGTGTAATGTTATATGTTGGTTCAATCCTTATGTAATTATGTGATTCAATAATGAATTATTACCTTGGAGGTGTATTTATACTTAATTAAGGGATACTTGGGACATTTATAATCACAATTGAGAAGAATATATTATTTCCTCTGAATGTTTAGTTAGAATAAAACTAGTGTTTGTAATATAGAAGTTTCTTACCGACTAGTTAACAAATAAATGAAAAATGTGTTTATATAGTGGTATTTTTGGAAATTTAAAAAATGGCAGTTGAAAAACATGTGGGATAACCATTAGGTGAATTTTATTTTTATAAATTATCCATTATCTATAAAAATGATGAAACCAGTGGCTTTAGACACTATCGATGAGCAAGATTGTCTTGAAGGAGTGGCCTTGTTTTAAAAGAGCAACCTTGTCTGAGAAGTAGAGATAACTAAGCTGGAAGATTGAATAAATAAAGGGATAACTTATCCTATTTATAATGAGGAATAATAATTTCAAGTATCATAATTTATTAAGGATAAGGATCATCTGCATAGAAGTAGAAGAATAGTGGTTTAGAACTGTGGAACTGAGCATGAGCTAAGTGTGTATAAAAGGATGGTCACAAGTGTATTTTTTTAGAATTAAATGTTAATTTTAGTGACTAAATTTCCCCCCCTTTTATTATATTAATTTAAAAAATTAAATTTACTAGAGTAAAAGAAAAAAAATATACCTAAGTTTACATCTGTTGAGTAGGTTAGGATGTAGATCACTCACTAAATTATGCTTCATGAAAACCTAAAATGAAACATGTATAAATTAGTGATTACTTAGGATGTAAATATTAAATTAAATATAATAAACTTAAACATAAAATAACAAGGATTGAATATTTCATGTACTCAAACCATTATGTTTTTTGGTGCAAATCTGGTGACTAGATAGGGTAGAATCCTTGGAGATTTCTCTTGATTGAATAACTTAGATTATAATGCGATTCCCTAATACTCATTGATAGAATAATATACCTAATAACTAAACATGTGTTTTACTTCATCATCACACAACTCAAATTAGTGCAGTAGCTTAGAATCCTTATATGAATTTTAATAGATCATTCTAGTGTAAAAATTGGTGCAAAATTGGTGAACAAAAGTGAATCAATCATTATAGATGGAATAATATTAATTTTTGGTGAAAAAATAATTTAAAATAGCATGATATGAGTTTGGTTTATATAGAATAAATAATTACATAGATTGTCATTCCTTATGCATAAACTAGTGCAAAATAGCATGATTTGAGTCTAGTGTATACAACATAAAGAAGGACAAGGATTGTCATTCCTTCTATAGAAAATAGTGAAAAAACTACAAATTAAGGTGATCATATGTCACACACATGCCCCAATATGAGATTTGAGTATATTCCTTCCAATAACTAAGTGATACCAACTGAATTCTTGAGAAAGCTTATGTAAAATTATGGAACACATGTAGCAGATGATGCCCCCAATCTGAGCAAAATTTTGAGAAAATCTTTTGTATAAATTTTAAACTTATTTCTAATAAATATTTCAAACTATTTTATATACTAAGTATAATTTTGATAATTTTGAAAAACATTATTTTTCATTCATGGAATGAAAGTGTATTATTTTGGATAGTTACAACCTTTGATGTTTTCCAAATGGATTGGTTTTACCTAAAACTACTTTAGAAGTAGAAACTAAGTATTAAATATGATCAACTGATCAAATACTATATTTTTTATCTTTATAATAGACTATTTCAGTTTAATTTCTAGTACAAGCCACTGTGTATGCCCCTTCTTTTAAGGTGAGCTATGAAGCGTGCATAATAACTTAGATCAAAATAAAAATTTATGTGAATGATGTTATAGAAAATATTGAAATATAGAGTAATAATGATAACATTGGAGATCATGGCATCATAATGTTAATCTGATAAAAATATTAATGTAAGATATATGTAGAATGAAACATACATAATGTCAATTCTAGATAGATGTTATCAATTAGGCACAAAGTGAATAAATGATCAATAACGAGTAATTTGAAACCAATATATAAATACTCAAGGAGAGATGCATGATGTGGATCATGGAGTCATCAAATTGGGGAGATGCATAAAATCTATCATGGCATTACAAATTGAGCAAATAATAAAAAATAAGAGTCATGGCCATGATACATACATAAAGAGCACACATAAAATCACACAAAATAAACAAAAAGGCCAAGTGGTCACATACTGAACATGTTAAAATGTCACCCACACATAGAACCACACACTAATGCTTAGATATGAAAAAAGGGCATGTTTAAATCTCCACAATTTAAATAAATATATACATAAAACATGAAGCAAATAAGCAAAACCATAATAATCATTCATGAATAAGTTATATTGATCTACATAATTAATTGGTAATATTAATATATTCATGAACTCATGTATCCAATAATATAAAAATGTGAAATTAAGTGAGAAAATATGGAAATATTTTTGTAATGTACTATACTTGTAATATATACAAAAGGGATAGTCATAGAGTCATAAAACTTGAGTAAATTATGTCCCCAATGAGATTGTTGTGATGCACAAAATTTGTACAAGGCATGTGACTAGTTTGGATCAAAAAAATTAGAGCATATGATAATTAGATGGGTCTGTTAGAATCAAACAAGAGTGTAATTTGTTAATATTTAGATTAGAGTGTTTTTTCTATGTAAAATTTCAATGTATGAGACAATATAACCACCTACAACTGCATCTAAATGTGACAACATATATGTTCTATAACTCACTCAAGTACACTTGTGAAGGATTTTTGATATAAAATTGGGTATAAATAATTATTTCATATACTGAAGCACAAATCAACTAATGTAAATGAACTACACATATCATGCATAGCTCCTATTTTTTAGAATTTTTTGAAATATTCTATTTTTTTTATTTTTGAATATATGAAACTAAAAAAAGAACATACTAACCACTTACTCCCATGATATCCTCAAAATAAATAGGTTGTGTATCTATCATGGGAAGGATTACCTCTCGTGAATGGAAAGTATAATGCCACTATGAATAAATTGATCTCAATTTAGAATCTTAAAATTGATGTGGCTTTATAACATAAGTGTCACTATTATGATGATAATTGGTAGCATGTTGTATATGTTTTTTAGCATTGTGAACTCTATGAATCTTATAAACCTATACAAACATTGTGTTTGTGTTCTTTATGTAACACTCTAAATTCCTTTTAATACCCATCTATGACATGCTAGAGTAGAGAGTGACTCTTTATAATCTATGAGAAATCATTGATTATATTTTCAAGGATAGGCCTCCTTGTCAAGTTAACCACTTATTTATAAATTATTTGAGTATGTATAACAAATTTATGTTTTTCAACTAAAAACTTCTATGCAGGAATGATAACTTTTGGTTTTAGGGGTTATTCATATGGAATACCATGAACTATGATAACCTCATTAGCAAAAATGTATCTCAAACATTTGTGTATTGTAGAAAGAATGCACATAACTATTGAACCTAATAATGTCCCAATAACATATTGATGACTCTTTTACTAAGTAATAATGTGAACTTGGTGGCCATGTGTTGGACCAACCTATAGTTATAAATTTGTCTCATCAATATAATTATAAACATGACCATTGAATCCCTTTATCACTATTTTTGTAGGAAGTAAATCATTTATGTGTATCCAAGGTGATAGATAAGTGTGATAGTGCACATATTTACACTTTAACAATTATCAACCATGACACTATATGTATGATAAATGTAAGCTTGAACTAACAAAGAGTGTAAATCAAAATCATCATCAAATATCTCATGCTTTTTTAATGTGATAAGTGGTCTAGATGGCATTAAAACATGACATGTATCAATCATGTCATTCAAAGGATGTTGGTCCTTTGTATGAGGATGAAAATAATATGGCGGAGGGTTGCATTGCATGTGTAATGAACTTCTAAGTTATCTATTATTTCTTGATTTATATGCTTAGGGAAAGGATCACTAAATATATTCATTATTCTACTATCACCTAGTTGTGCCTTTGTATTGTTGGTATATATACCCACATCAATGATGTTCTCATATATCAAATCATGTATCTTATGTCTCAAATCAATGCATTTATTGGTGGTATGCCCTGGTTCTCTATGAAAATCACAAAAAAAAATTTAATCAAAACCTTTTGGAAGAGCATTACTCACATCAACTTATTTAATGGTAGGGAATGATATGATGTTGCATTCCAATAACTTGTTTAGCACTTTATATGGATATTTTATCAAGTTGTTAAACTATCTCCTTGGAGGAAAGGATAAAATAATGTACGGAGTAGGTTTTAAAATTGGTTCACTCTTGTCTTTTTATCATTTTATTTTCACTTGGTATTAACTTGTATGATGGCTTACTCAAATTATTTATATGATAAGTGAAAACTAGGTTGCTTACATACTTTAACTTATTCATTGCCAACAACTTGACCTCTCTTTCCTTAACTATGTGACATAAATCTATGAATGATAGAAAATTCTTAAACATAATATATTCATGAAGAGGTAGAAGTGAGATTTGCTTGAATATGTCTTGAAATTCATTATCTGCCAAAGGAGTTATCATTTTGGATAAAATGGTCTTATACCATAATACATATTTTTTGATAGGATCCTCAAATTCTTGTTTGAGATAGCAAATCTAAGCATATAAAATATTTTCATTTATGTTAATTGAGAAATGTGCAAAGATCAAATTTTTTATAGGATTTAACACATCAACTGATTAATTTATTAAATTGTAAAACCATATTAGAGCATACTCTTTTAAACTTATAGAGAATAAATTGGTCAACAACCTATCATTAGACACATAGTCCAAACATGTTGCATGAAATTATGTCAAATGTTATTCAAGGTCACCTTTTCCATCATATAATGTAATCTTATGTGCCAAAAAACTACATGGTAAAGAAATATGTTGAGTTAATAGAGTATTATATGAATCTAGTGCTTGATTATGTTTACAACACCTTAGTTTGTAGAGTTAAAATAGTCTCAATAAAGGATTTACATCAGGAATGGAATGTGCAATAACCAAAGGTGATGTCTCAAATGATTGAGTAAGAACTAGCATATTAATCTATTAAAACACTTCAATTTCCCCCATATTATATTTTGGTATGAAAGTTTTATCTAGTGATGCAGATAAAGGAATGGATCCCATAGCAGTAGAAATTTTATATGATTGAGCAATGTTAGCACTTTTTATTCCAAAAGAGTTTGAAAATTTATTTGATAAACCTAAGATTATCCATGATTTTTTTTCAAAATTTATTAATAATTTTCACTTTATTAAGATCTATTTTTTCATCACCTATTGGTGAAATTACATCTTGATGCTCATATTGAGAGTCAATTTTGTATTGATTATATTTATCATGCTCTGATTTACTATCATGAACTTCTACATATTTATTTTGTGCATTAATTGTTATCTATCTAATTTTCATCCATAAGAAGGTTGTTCAAGCCTTCCTAACTAGAAGATAATATGGGAACAATCCTAGATTTTGGGTGACCTACTAAGTGGATTAAACCTCTAGGTTTTGATAGCTCCCTTGATGCTTCACCCAAAAACTTTAAAAACTTATCAAAAATTCAAATAAATAGGATAGAAGTGAAATAAAACTAATAAGAAAACATGGAGGTGATGTACAAAATATAGAGTCCTCAACTTTCTATTGTTTTCACAATGAAATAACAAGTTACAATCTGAACTCACAACTTCAAAATATCTCTTACCACACTAGTGTTTCTATATGAAGTTTATGGATGTTGTAACAAATAAGGTAATTATTCAATGGGCCTAAGAGTAGACACTGATGATGTTTCAACACTTAAAATTATCAAACCATATATTACACATCATATGACCTATGAAAATAATACTAATTTACATAAAGGCATGAAAAATAAGGATAAATGCATGGAAGTAATCTCACTATCACAAAACATTCATCAATAACTCAATCAAAATCATTGTATACAAGATGAAAATAGTAGAACTTAGCTTGAATTAATTTCAATAAGCAAGTACAAGTCTTAAAATTGGTAGGGCTTCACCATAACCAATATGAGGATACATTCAATGCCTCTCAAGGCTTCATTTATAAATGAATTATAAGAAGAGAGAAGAATAGGATAAGAAGAGAAACTCATGAGAAGCCTATCATGATAAAATTAGTTAAAAAACATAGAAAGAGTGACACTAAGATTTAAAATATTTTTTTGTCATCTTCCCTCTTGGCCTTCTAAGACATGTGTTGGAGTAAATCTTCATAAGGTTAGTGTAGGAGGTTTCTTGTGTCACATCCTGATTTCCCTCTAGACCTAAAAACCTATTGATTAGAGGATTTTATGGTTATCGTTTGACTAATTACTATATTAGTTAAATTAGATTTTATATGTTGATGTATGAATAGTTATATGTTTCTTAATTTCATGATCATTAACTATTGAGTTAGTTGTACTTGTTATTATGTACATGATGATCATGTTTATTTAGTTTATTACAATAATATATTATGGATTTTGTATTATTTTAGATTAACTACCTTTATTGTTTCGTTATGGATGTAGGATATATCCATCCCTCAGACCATGATGGAGTGATAGAATCATTAGAGAGGATGGCATAGATGGAGGCATTGGGGGATGATAAAATGAGACTTAAGAACTTACACACACCATAATAGTTAGAATATGTTTTTATATTCATTTCTTGATCTAGTAGTTGATAGTTATTTTCAATTGTGATCATGGTTTCTATATTGTTGTGTTGTTGCATTTGAATATGCTTGGTTTGCATCCATACTATCATTTGGTTGTGTTACTAAATTAGATTACTTCACATGATGATGCTAATATAAGGTGTGTTTTAAGATCTTTAATCTTCCTTGTTGCTAACTTTGGTGTTTGTGTGCATAGTTATGCAAACATACTTTCTTCCCTAAATAACTATGGATGAGTAAGTATGAATGTCTTCAAAATTATCAATATTTTAATACTTTACTAGGGAAATTAATTGGATTATATGCTAAATGACTATTAGTTTTGGTTTGACTAAGTAACAAGGTGTGGTTATAATGTAATTAGATGTGATCATTGTCTTTAGTCAATGTTATAATGTTTAAACCATTCTTATTACTAAAAATAGTTATAGTGATTAATGATTATTGGTGAAGTCTTTGTGCTTATTCATTGTTAATATTGTTATGGAAAATCTCCATGTTTGAATGACTATTGGAAGTCAATGGTTATTAGGAATGAATTATAATGTTAAATGGAATATTGTGAAGTCAATGTTATGTTGCATAATGAATAGAAAGGTTATTATATTGTTAATTAGTGTAAATTTAGAGATTAGGGTTTATGGTATGGAATTATATTTGTGTTAATCATGCATCCTACAAAATAAATTGTTTTGTTTTATATTGCATGAGGAAAGGCATGAAATATCTTCTAGTTTTTTTGCCAATTGGACTTGCATGACTCTTCCTTCACTAAGCTTATAGTTATGGTAAAAATTATGGAGGGAGAATTTAACATGAAATAGAATAAAATAAAAATATGGTATGCATGGGGGTACACATGGAATCAAGAGGAAAAAGGTGAAGAGTTTAAGAAAAAGTGGAGAAGGGCAACTCGAATTTGGAAGACTGTGAATTCATTACCAATTTGATTTGTGAATTGAATTCATTGTTGTTTAGTATAATTTTTATCAATGAATATGATAAATAAATATTAATATAGTTTCTTTATTATGAAAATTATAAAAGAAAAAAAAGTGATGTACTCAACACTATGGATGGCTCAACCATCCATAGAGCTGCATATATGTCTCTATAAACCCTAAGTGAATGGCTTTGTTTCCATATCCATTTTTTGAGTTCTGCATATTGTAAATTATGAAGTCAAAATGTTTATTTGTTGTATTTTTTTGGGTGAGTTTGAACCTTAGTTTAAAAAAAAAGTGAGAAAAATATTATTAGTTATGTATAAACATGTGTAGACATTACTACGATGATACTCAAATTAGTTGGCATGATATTGAATCATTATATTCAATGTATATTTATGAATTCTAGGTTTTTCATTAAGCTGATATTCTCTACCCATAACCCATTTGGGCATGGTTAGGTAATTACAATTGAATGAGTGAGTTAAGGAAGTTCATTTATCCTAGCTTTGATCTAGGATTTTCCTAGGATTCATTTTATTCCCTATTGGAGTAGAACATTTTTAGGATTGGTTAAATTTCATTTATGAATTCAATTTTAAGAAATATAATTCTTGTTATATAAATAAACATAGACATAATATTGTATAAAAATGGCTCAAGGTCATGTTCTCGTAGACCTGTGGACATGAGTGTGTGTGTGTGTGTGTGTGTGTGTGTGTGTGTGTGTGTGTGTGTGTGTGTGTGTGTGTGTGTGTGTGTGTGTGTGTGTGTGTGTGTGTGTGTGTGTGTGTGTGTGTGTGTGTGTGTATTGAGCAGAACAATGGTTATTTTATTTACATATTAAATTATGTTGAGTTTCTAACCCTAGTCAAACTCTAAGGGTGAATAATGTGAAGATATTCTCATATCTATTTGAATATAAATAAGATTGGGTAAAACGTAGATAAGCTTGTGAAATTCTATAGTATAAAAGGATGAACTTATATAGTATCTAACACCTAAATATATTTGATGTAATGATGTCTAGATGAAAGAGTCTTCATAATAGACTTGATATTGAGTCTTTCATTTTTAGAATAAATAGAGACAGAGATTAAATCTACAGTAACATAATTATTGTTGTAAAAACCTAATTTGTGTGATTTTTTCTAGAATGAGTGGATGTGGGTTTGAACTCATAAATATTTGTATAATATATATATATATATATATATATATATATATATATATATATATATATATGTATATGTATATATATATATATATATATATATGTATGTATGTATCACCACTGAATATTCATTTATGTTTATATATTAAATGGTTGTATATATATATATATATATATATATATATATATAGGACTGCATGCTTTGAATAAGATCTTCCATATAAATAAGTATGTTATATTTATATACATGGTTGAGTTAAAAATAAAAACCATGTACATTTTGATATTAAAATTATCGACTATTGGGTGTAATGATATTGAACACAATGTAAGACACAATAGTTAAGTGGTTGTTTACAACTTGAAGGAATTTAACTATAATGTATAGTCTGATAATATAGTATATGTGATACTCATTGATGATGGACATAACTCTTTTCTATTTAGAGGATACCATATACAAGTATTTATATACTAGTTGTTGACTGAATATGTTAAGTCTTAGCTGAGTGATGAATGTGTAAATAAATATATGGTATAATAGTGATTTTTTGTAAAAAATATATAATATATGTATTACATATATAGATATATACATTCTATTTAAATTCTTATAAACATTTCATATTATGACAAAATAATTTGAGAGTGGTCGATATTTAGGCTAAATGTAAATGTATGTTTATTGGTTTGAAGGAACATTTAAATATGTGGTATTTAGGATTAAATACAAACCATATGATGTTATTAGTGTTTAGAATGGCTTATTTTTGTACTTTTGGTAAATAGAAATAAAGTAATAAGATAGAAATTAACGTTATATGGATAAATAACATTAAGTTAGAGTTTTATGTTAATATTTAGTAACTTGATGTCTTGATATAAGTCTTACGTGATTGGTTTGATTTTATTGAGAATTTTTTTGAAATCTATTCATTATATTGTAATAAATTAGATGTTAGATTCATTACATTGAATTTGATGGACTAAATGAATGTAGTTGTTATTTCCTTGGTTGGCACATATTATATCTACTAGTATGGAATATTCATTATAAATCAAATGGTTTTATTATTATTAAATATATAAAAATAATCTTGTATTAATGACCCTAAATAAGTAAGTGAGATAGATTCCACTTGTTTAATTAGTGTCATTAATATGTAAATAAGGTGTAATCTAATTAAGTGGTGTGTATGAAATTGATTGTTCTTTGTGATTAATAACTACATGAAAACTTTGGCCAAAATAGTGTTTATAGTTAAACATTATCATTTCATCTATTTTATCTAGTTTATATTTTTTGTATGATATCATGTTAGAATGGATTTCTTTATGATATACATCATGTTTTAGCTATCTTATAGCACACAGGTCTTAGTTGTCACTCTAGATTCCCTCACCATCATTATCTACCCATTTATGAAGGGAGGGGCATTCCCTAGTTGGGAGATTATGTAGGGGATCGATAGTCCATGGTTAGTGTGTAACATCACTCAGATGATGTTCTCCATCCCCTTAGAAGTTCTTTACTAGTGACTACACTTGAGATTAATTATGGATATTATGAGTTTGTTGAGACTTGCATGCTCTATGGAGATTTGTGCCATTGTATATTATTATTAAGACATATTATATTGAGACTATATTTTTTACTCATATGTACCATTACAATAGTTAGCTGTAATATTGTATCAGTTGTGGCTAAATTTGTAATAATAATTTTATGAAATAAATGCAGTCTTCATTTTTGTATTTAGCATTGTACTTATTCTTGATATTGATATTGTGATCATTAGATAAATATGTTGGATATAGATCTGTTTATGGTTATATAAAACTAATGTATTTAGTTAAAGATCACTTTATGCATGTTTCATCATGATGGAATCTATTAGTTGAATTTTTTTTAATTTTTTTTTTTTAAAAATACCCTATTTTAGTAAAACCTAGTAGGGTTGTTACATTGTGATATCAAAGCTGAGATTTAAACTCTAGTACTTAATGAGTCTACTAATGTAAACATATTATCTTATTAACTAGGAAGAATAATGGTGTGCACTAGACATAGAGGTCAGGGTGCCTCAAACACTAACCCTCTAGTGAATCTAAATCTGTTCATCATTGAGCAAGCTATGAAATTGGATTAGATAAATGAAACTAGGGATTGAATCACAACCCTATAATTGGAAGTGAATGTGCATGTTGAGAAGAATGTTTAGGAAGAACCTAAATATCATCCTACTGAGTATGAAAATCCTCAAGAGCATAGGCATGAGAAAGTTCCACAAGATGCAAGAGCTCGAATAGCTACAAAGTTAGCATGGGATATGAAAAAGGTGAATCCACCCAAGTTTAATGGAAATATTTTGGGAGATGGAGTTAAATTATGGCTAAAAAATATGGAAAAGTATTTTGAGATTCAAAATTACTCTAAAGTCACCAAAGTAGTATGGAGAGCATATCAGCTTGTTGGATAAGTGGTAAATTGGTGGGAAAATAAGAAGTTTGATATGTACCTCCCACCACTTAGGAATGGTTCATGACATTATTCAGGTCACAATGGCTTCCTTATCTATATTTTGATCAGACGATGGTGGATTTTTAGAACCTTAATCAAGGAGACCTTTATGTGAATGAATATTGGATCAATTCACCAAGCTCCTAAAATATGTCCCTCAATATCAAGTAGATGAGAGGTTTAGAATAATGTAGTTCATTATGGGATTAAAACCCCAAGTTGGTTGAGAGGTAGATGTGCATGGGCCACCTACCATAGATTAGGTCTTTGAGAAGGCATTAAAATAGGAATAAAAGCTAAAATATCTTTCTCAGGTCAGAGATAAACTCAAGAAAATTTTTGGAGGTTCTAAAACAACTTTAAAAAATAAGAATTGGAAGGGGAGTGGAGACTCCAAGAGCCAATTTAAGAACCAGAATGTTAAGTTCAATAGTATCTCAAGAAACAAGAAACCTAGAAATGGTTTCAAGGGTGGTTTCAAGGGGAACCAACAGTCTAATAGGAGAGGACCACTTAGAGTTTGCTTCATTTTTGGAGGTGACCATTATGCTAGATATTTTACTCAAGGTAAATCAGTTAGAAATAACAAGGGTTATACTTCTCAATAAGAAAATTTTTAGTATCAAATTCATGAAGTTATTGACAATTGTTGAGATAAGTTCCAAGCTTATCCTATTGAATTATAAGGTATTTTCTTTGATAATCCAATTTATATTTTGATTGACACTGGGGATACAAAATGTTTTATTACTCCTAGAATGATTAAAGGTTGATTACTATCTAAAAAAGGTAATGTGAAGATGATTTTAGAAATTAGACACAACTTTAGGGTGAGAAAAGAGAGTTGAAACTTAGGCAAATTTATGCAATTCAACTCAAGAAGGCTCAGAGAAAATGATGTCAAGCATCTATTGTTAAAATAAATGAAATGGAGAGTTTTAAAGAACCTATATTGAGTATTATCCTTTTATTAAGAACTTTTAGAATGTGTTTTTAGATGAATTTCTTAGATTACCACCCAAACGTGAGTTTGATTTATTGACTAACGTCATACCTAGATTTGAACTATAATCTAAGTCACCATACAAGATGAGAACTAATAAATTAGTTGAGTTAAAGGCTAAATTTCAAGATTTATCATCAAAAGGTTTAATTCAACCAAGTGTGTCACCATGGGGTGCACCAGTGGTGTTCATCAAGAAGAAGGATGGTACTCTTCACATGTGTATTGATTACAGGATGTTGAACAAGGAAAAAATCAAGAATAGATATCCATTACCTCACATCGATGATATCTTTGATCAGATGTAAGGGGCAATAGTGTTTTCTAAGATTGATCTTCAATCAAGGTATCATCATATAAGAATTTGAGATGAGGACATTCCTAAATAGTGTTCATAACTCGGTATTAGTACTACGAGTTCATAATGTTGCCTTTTAGGTTAAAAAATGCTCTATTAGCATTTATGAATCTCATGAATAATGTGTTTAGGTATTATCTAAATCACTTTGTGTTGGTTTTTTTAGATGACATCCTCATATATTCTAAGGATGAGGAAGAACATCTTCAGCATCTAGAACTAGTTTTGTAGCATTTGTAGAAGCACAAATTTTATGAAAAGTTATCCAAGTGTGATTTTTTCTTTAAAAAAGTGTAATATTTAGGATATGTTATCTTTATAGATGGAATTTAAGTGGATCTAATGAAGATAAGATCCATAATGGAATCGTGAGTGCCTAAAAATGTGTATGAGGTGAGGAGTTTTATGGGTTTAGCATGTTATTACAAAAAAATTATTCCAAATTTCTCAAAGATAGATAACCCAATCACCTCTTTTTAATGGAAGAATCAGAGTTTTATTTGGTTAGATAAGTGTGAAAAAGCCTTTCAAGAACTGAAAAGGATATTTACTTTGGCACCTATGTTAAGAGTTCTCAATCCTAATGATTATTTCTCAATGAACATGGATACATTTGGGGATGGAATTGGAGTTATTATGAAATATGGTTTAGTTGTAGTATACAATTCTTAAAAAATGAAGCCTTATGAGGTGAATTATGCCCCTCATGATCTAGAACTTGATATAATAGTACATACCTTATGAGTTTAGAGGTATAATCTGTTGGGAAAACCATTTGAGCTCAAGACTAACAACTTGGGAATCAAGTATATCTTCACCTAATAGAACCTAAACACACATCAGATACATTGATTAAAATTCTTATCTAATTATCATTTTGATATTAACTATATCAAGGGTAAGGAAAATATAGTTGTAGATACCCTAAGTTGTAGAAGGTACATATAAACCTTAGCTACTATCAATAATACTTTTAGTAATTAGGTAATTAGATTCTCCCCAAGCCCTGAGTTCAATGATCAAATCATGGAACATTATCAGATAATGCTCAAAATCAAAATTTTAAAGGATTCAAGCTGGAGGGTGATGGTTTTTTGAGGTATAATGGTATGATATATGTGCCTGATAGAGAGAATTTGAGGAACATAGTGTTAAATCAATTACACAATACCCCATATTCAAAACATCTTAGTGTAACTAATCTCATGGCTGAGATAAGACCTCTCTATTTCTAGAAAGGGATCAAAAAGGATGCATCAAATTTTGTGTCTCATTATTTAGAATGTCATCTTGTGAAAGTTAAACATGTAAATTAGACAGGATTGGTATATCCTCATAATATACAAAAATGGAAGTGGTAGGTGATTATCATGGACTTTGTCCAAGGGTTGTCATTATCGTAGAACCAACATGATATGACCTTGGTTTTATTTGACTAACTAAGGTAGTTTACTTCATACTAGGCAATTTGACAGATGATACACCTATGCTTATGAATAAATTCATGAAAGAGGTATTTGATTGCATGGATTTCAAAAAAAGATAATTTATAATTGAGGTATAATAATTAATTCTATATTTTTTTTAACTTTGAATTCAACTCTAGCTACGTAGTTGAATTTTAACACTTCATATCACCTAAAAATTGATGGGTAAATAGAGAGAGTTAACCAGGTTTTAGAAGATCTTTTTTGAATGTATTGCTGGATCATCAATATAAGTTATAGAATTAATTTCCATTGGTTGAATTTGATTACAAAAACTCATAATAATTATCATTAAAAATGGCTCCATTTGAGGCATTATATGGAAGGAGGTGTAGAACACCAATTAGTTAGGACAGGTTAGAGGACAAGGTAGTCTTTGGACCTAAAATACTTGTGGAAATGGAAGACCAAATTATAAAAAATATATAAAAGGTTGGCCTAGGCCAATGATAGATAGAAAATTTATGTTGATTTGAAGAGAATAAAAAGTCAATTTTTTATTGGTGATAAAGTATTTCTATGGTTAAGCCTCAAAAAAGCTCAATTAAGTTTGAGAAATCAATGAAAATTTCACCAAGATATATGGGAATCTTCAAGGTTATGGAAGTGATCAATATTATAGTGTAAATGTTTTTATTACCAATAACTCTATCTCTTTTACATAATATTTTCCATGTGTCCTATCTTAAAAATTATATTGTTAATCCTTCACATGTGTTAGATTGGAATGCTTTACAGATTTTGGATCCAACGGTGGTCACAGTAGAACCAATCAAAATTATTTACACTCATAAACTTAGTTTTTGAAATAGATAAGTGTCACAATGCAAGGTCCAGTGGGCCAAATATTCTAAAGATAGTGTCACTGGGGAGGATTATGATGAGTTTTACAGGTTGTTTATACATTTTTTTACTTAATATGTTATTAGATATTATTTATTTTATGTTTAATTTTATAAACTTTTGTTTAAATGTCATTGGGACAATGACCATATTTAGAAGGAAGGATGTCACATCTTGATTCCTCTCTAGACCTAATAACCTATTTATTAGTGCATTTTATGGTTATTGTTTGACTAATTATTGTATTATTTAAGCTGGATTTCATAAGTTGTTGTATGAATAGTTATATGTTACTTAATTTTATGATCATTAATTGTTGAGTTAGTTTTCCTTGTATATTATGTAAATGTTGATTATGTTTATTTAGTTTATTACAGTAGTATATTATATATTTTATATTATTTTAGAATAACTACCTTTATTGTTTCAAGGTGGATATAGGATAGATCCATCCCTCAAACCATGATGGAGGGAGGGAATCATCAAAGAGGGTGGCATAGATGGAGGTATTGGGGGATGAAAAAATGAAAAATAAGAACCCACACACACCACAATAGTTAGAATATGATTTTATATTAGTTTCTTGATCGAGTAGCTAATAATTGCTTTTAGTTGTGTTCATGGTTTTTGTATGGTTATGTGTTATTAAATTTGAATATTTCTTGGTTTGCATCCATACTATCATCTATTTGTGTTGTCCAAATTAGCTTAATTCACGTGATGATGTTACTATAACATGTATTTTAAGATCTTTAATCTTCCTTGCTGTTGACTTTGGTATTTGTGTGAATAATTTTACAAACACACTTTCTTCCCTAAATAACTATAGCTGAGTACATATGAATATATTCTAAATTATCAATGTCTTAATACATTACTAGGGAACTTAATTGTATTATGTGTTAAATGACTATTAGTTTGACTATGTAACAAGGCATGGTTATAATGTAATTAGACATGATCATTGTGTTTAGTTAATATTATAATGTTTAATCATTCATATTGCTAACAATAGTTATAGTGATTAATGATTATTGGTGAAGTCTTTGTGCTTAGTCATTGTTGATATTGTTATGTAAAATTACCATGTTCAAATGACTATTGAAAGTAGATGGTTATTAGGAATTAATTGGAATTATATTATTAAATGGAATATTTTGACGTTGATGTTATGTTGCATAATGAATAGAAAGGATTATTATATTGTTAATTAGGAAAAATTTTGATATTAGGGTTTGTGGTATGGTGTTGACTTTTTTTAATCATGCCATATTTTAAAACAAACTATAATGTTTTGTATTGCATGAGGAAAAGCATGAAATCTCTTCTAGTTTTTTCCAGTTGTACTTGCATGACTCTTCTTTTGCGAAGCTTATAATAAGTTATGGAAAAAATTATGGAGGGAGAATTTAGCATGCAAGATAATAAAATGAAAATATGAGATGCTTGGGGGTACACACAAAATCATGAGGAAAAAGGTGAATAGTTCAAGCAAAAGTGGAGAAGGGCAACTCGAATTTGGAAGACTATGACTTCATTACCAGGTTGGTTTGTGAATTAAATTCATTATTGTTTGGCATAATTTTTATCAATGAATCTGATATATAGATATGAATAGGATTTTTTTCTTTATTATTAAAATTATAAAATAAAATAGAGTAATATTCAGCATTGTGGATGGCTCAACAATCCACTGAGCTGAATATATGTCTCTACAAACCCTAAGTGAATAGCCATTTTTTGATTTCTTTGCATATTTTAAATTATGAGTTTAAAATGTTTATTTTTTATGTGTTTTTGGGTAAGTTTTAATCCTAGGTAAGAAAAAGTAAGACATAATTTTTATTAGCTATGTATAGACATGTGTAGACCATGCTAAGATGATACTCGAATTATTTGACATGATATTGAATCATTGTATTCAATATATATTTATAAATTCTAGGTTTTATTTTCATCAATCCTATATTCTCTACCCATAACCCATTAGGGCATGGCTGGGTAACTACAATTGACTAAGTGAGTTAAAGAATTTCATTTATCCTAGCTATGATCTAGGGTTTTCCTAGGACTCATTTTATTCCCTATTAGAGTAGAACATTTTTAGGACAGGTTAAATTTTATGAAGTCAATTTTAATAAATCTCATTCATGTCATATAAATATACATAGACATAATCATTGTATATAAATGGCACAAGTTCATGTTTTCATAGACCTATGGACATGAGTGTGTGTGTGTGTGTGTGTGTGTGTGTGTGTGTGTGTGTGTGTGTGTGTGTGTGTGTGTGTGTGTGTGTGTGTGTGTGTGTGTGTGTGTGTGTGTGTGTGTGTGTGTGTGTGTGTGTGTGTATACAGTGAGTAGAATAATGGTTATTTTATTTACATATTAAAATGTGTTGTATTGAGTTTCAAACCCTAGGAAAACTCTAGGGGGGAAGAACCTAAAGATATTCGCATATCTATTTGAATATATAATAAGACTGGGTAATACGTAGATAAGCCTGTGAACTTTATAGATGAAAGAGTATTCATAATAGACTTGGCATTGAGTCTTTTAGATTTAGATTAAATAGAGAAAAGATTAAATCTACAGTAACATAATTATTGTTGTAAAAACCTGATTTGTGTGATTGTTTCTAGAATGAGTGGATGCGGGTTTGAACTCATAAAAATTTGTAGAAGTATATATATATATATATATATATATATATATATTACCATTGAATATTCATCTATGTTTATATATTAATTGGTTTTATATATATATATATAGGACTGCATGTTTTGAATAAGATATTCCATATAAATATGTTATATTTATATACATGGTTGAGTTTGAAATAAAGATGACATGCATTTTTATATGAAAATTATGCATTATTGGGTCTAATGATATAGAATATAGTGGAAAACACATTTATTAAGTGGTTACTTATAACTTTAAGGAATTTATTTATAATGTTAAGTCTGATAATACAGTATATGTGATACTCATAGATTATGGGCAAAACTCTTATCTATTTTGAGTATATCGTATACAAGTATTTATGTGCTGGTTGTTGATTGAATATGATAAGACTCCCTGAGTGATGAATGCATAAATAAATATATGGTATAATAGTTATTTGTTACTTAATAAAAAACAATATATGTATTCCATATATAGATATACACATTTTGTTTAAATGCTTATAAACATCTCATGCTATGACAAAATAATTTGAGAGTAATCGATATATGAGTTAAATGTAAATGTATGTTTATTGGTTTAAAGAAACATTTAAATATGTGTTATTTAGGATTAAATACAAACCATATGATGTTATTAGTGTTTGTAATGGCTTATTGTTATACTTTTGGTATATGAAAATAAAGTAATAAGCTATAAATTAATGTTATATGGATAAATAACATTAAATTATAGTTTTATGTTAATATTTGATAACTTGATGTATTGATATAAGTCTTACCCAGTTGGTTTGACTTTATTGTTAATTATTTTAAAATATGTTTATTATGTTATAATAAATTAGATGTTATATTGATTGCATTGCATTTGATGGACTAAATGAATTTAGTTGTTATTTCTTTGGTTGGCACATATTATATCTGTTAATAGGGAATATTTAGTATGAATCAGTTGGTTTTATTATTATTAATTATATAAAACTAATCTCACATTAATGACCCAAAATAATTAAGTGAGATGGATTCCACTTGATTAATTAGTGTCACTGATACACAGATAAGGTGTAATCTGATTGAGTGTTGTATATTAAATTGACTGATACTCTTGATCAAAAAATATATGAAAACTTTGGCCAAAGTAGAGTTTATAGTTAAACATTGTTATTTCATTTGTTTAACTTAGTTTACATGTATTATATGATATCATTAGGGTTTCTTTATTATATACATGTATTAGTTATCTTATAGCACATAGGTTCTAGTTGTCACTTTATATTTCTGCACCATTATTATCCACCCATCCATGAAGGGAGGACCATTCCCTAGTTGGGAGACTATGGGGGGATTGATGGTCTATGGTTGGTGTGTAAAATCACTTGAATTATGATCTTCCTCCACTCAGTAGTACTTCACTAGTTACTACACTTGAGATTACTTATGGATATTATGAGTTTGTTGAGACTCACATGCTCTATGGAGCTCTTTATATTTGTATATTATTAAGACATTTATTATGATGAAATTGTACTTTTTATTAATATGTACCATTATAGTAGTTAAATTAATATTATATCAACTATGAATAAATTTATAATAATACTTTTATGAAATAAATGTAGTGTTCATATCTATATTTAGCATTGTACATGTTCTTGATATTGATATTGTGATCATTAGCTAAATAGATCAGCTATAGACCTTTTTATGGTTACTTAAAACTAATTTATTTAGTTGAATATCACTCTATGTAGGTTTCATCATGATGGAATCTACTTGTTTAATTTGTGTAATTTTTTTTTAAAATTACCCTATTCTAGTAAAACCCAATGGGGTTATTACATCTTGGTAGTTTTGATGCCTTATTGATCATAACTCCTTCTCATGGAATTACCTATATACTTATTAGAATAGTTACAAGCTCTTCAATTGACACTTGGTACCTGTTGTCACCAAATATTGCACCCTAGAAGAGGTTGCTCAGGATTCTTCTAGATTTGGGCAACATGGAAACATTTCTAGGTTTGTGGGTGTACCTATATCAGAAATGAGCCTCTAGGTTTAAGGGCTAGCTCCCTGAATATAAAATGCAATGTTTGTAACTTAAGCTACCACTTATTTATGGGGTAAAATAGTTATAAATGTATAAATTGAACCTACTCTAAAGAAGGTGATGCACCAAGAATATCTTCCACATGACCATCATATTTATACCACACTAAAATAGAAAGTACAAACTAGTCTCTAAGTTTTGATAGATTCTAACATGAGTATTTCAATATAAAGGTAAATAGTGACATAAGGTATTTTGATAGATTCACACTCAAAGGATAATTATACACTTTAAAAGCTTTACATACTAGACTAGACTCTATATGACTTGTTAGATTAAGAAACCTTACTCAGACATGAAAGGAAAAGGGAAGGAAGGATAAAGAGTTATCACTTCTCATCAAAATATATCACTTGTAGACTTAGAAAATTGTTCAAAACTTAGAAAACAAAATTGTGTTAATGTTTAAAGGAAAAATATAACATCAATCCAATAAGGCTTTACCATACATGGTGTAGAACTTCTTTTCAATAGATCAAGAACTATACTTATAGAAAGGGGAGCAAGAGAAAGAGGATTTTGGTGCTCAAAATGGAATAAAGAAGTTTGAATCCATTTGAAAATTAATTGCAATATCCTCTGCAAATATTATCATTTGAACCATTTGATTGATTCACGTCAACTTAAGTGGTTACACAGTTACATCGTTCTTTCCTTGATGTTTCTTGATGGTTTCAATGGCAAGATCAAGTGGTTAGATATTTATCATAATGCTAAACCACCCATGACCATTTTTTTGATGCATACTAAAGTGGAAAGAAGGGTCATTTTTGTGTATTTGGTCTTGTAGATGAGATAGCTGGGGCCTACGTCTATGCTTCACCTAGATCATGCTCAAACTAGTTTTTCTTCTCATGGGTTCACTATAGATGGAAAACCAATCTCAGAATATTGGTTTTCCTATAGTGTTTATATTATTATAGGATTTGAGGGTTTATAGATACATGGACCCATATTTTAGAATGTTGAACATAGTCACTAGACAATGCTACTTAAAAGACAAACCCTGTATGTAATAAATCTATGAACCAGAGGTTTGTGTTGATCTCCAATGGCATCCTTATATGTCCTTTGTACCTGAATGCATCGTCTTAACCCCTCCATGGAATTTGAATGAGATTTAATGGCATCAAGATGACCTTATAAAACCTTTTTAACCATGGTCAAAAATAGCTTCTTGACCTCTATCAAAAAATCTTGAGCTCACCTTTGTCCTCAACCTTAATTTTCATTGGTTATCAATGCTCAACTTGTCTCATTAACACTTTGACTCAGATCACTCAATTAGATTCACTAGGTTAAAATTAACATGAACCCTTAGATTTACCTTTAAATTTCTAGCCTTATCCCCACTTACACCACATGTCAAATGCATGTTAATCTTCAAGATCCTATTATTAGTCTGCCAGCTTACATGCTTACACCACATGTCGATCTCTCAAGTTATCTAACCATTTGACTCATCTCATGACATTATATCTATTTTTCATGATTGATCATGAGATGTTATATCTTCTCAAAATCTCAGGCATTAACTCTAACCATCTTTATACTCATTGGGTCTCTATCTGACAAACTTCATGAATGTGACACTTGTCACTTACACACTCAGTCAGAGCTCATTTTGACTATTTGACTTCATCATTCTCCATTAGATCATCTATGTATGATTTAATGAGGACCGTTATATCTAATTTAGTTTTAAATCCAATAGTTATTTAATAGGTCTTAAAAATGGTGTTTATGCAAATGTCTTATACTTTTTTACCAACTTTGGAGGCTTAGATCTTGAAGCATGAGAATCATGAACGCATCAAACTTTTAGTAGATGTTTTTAAGGTCAAAATGGACAAACCCATTTGATTCACTGGTCATGCAATGCTTCCTAAGAAAAATATTCAAATTTCAAGATGGCTGGTCCATAACTACTTTTGCATGACATCCTAGTGATGGCCGAGCTCAAATGACTAAGTATGGGTAACTTAGGAAAAATGCCTAAAAGCCATCTTTACACATGGATAACTCTATTTACACTTTAGTGGAGGACCTCGAGCTTAGAATAGCAACTTGTGACCAAGGTGAACAAACCCATATGGTCACCTTCTTTTGTAACTATCGCACGTGTGAGATATAACTTCATGAAGACGCTCACTTGGATCTAATAGAATTTTCCTAAAAATGGCTATGGGAAAACAAGAAAAAAGTGACTATGAAACTGACTTTGGACATTTATAACTTTCTTTATACTTAGGTAGAGGACTTGATATTTAGAGCATATGATCTTGGCATAAAAGGGGATAAACCCATATGACCAATTCCTCTTGACTTGTCCACACGTACAAGATTTGGCCTCAACAAAATACCCACTTATACTTTCTTCCACTAGACCTAATATGTCAAGATGAATACAATAAAGAATCAGATGAAAACCAAGAGCTTCCTAAGTCATTATAAGCACTCTTAGCATCCCATAGGGTCTCTTCAACACTCTTCATTTTATCATCTATTAGTAACCTTATCCATGCCCTAACTACATGGATCATCATGAAGACATATCACTTGCATAAAATGACTCTAAAATGGTCCATTAAACACCAAATGCCATAAGGACCAAGATAGACTATGAGTAAACTAGAATGGCATACTAAATGACATCAAATGAGCTATAACATAATTTATTGCATTATAAAAGGTCCCTATACAATATTTTGGCTATATGGGGTTGACTCATTTTGGCTTGTGGGGAAAAAATTGGTCAAAATCTTTGGTGATCTCCCAGGGGTGGTATGGTTGTTATGTCATGACTAGTTGCCTAATCCTATATATTGGGCTATGGAGTCTGAAGTATATAGGTTAGACATATAAATTGCTTTGAACAACACACAAAAAAATATAAAACAATAGGAACCAAACATAAAACAAATGACTAAGTAAAACACACATGTGCTTGAGAGAACTTATTAGAACACAACATAATAATAAGGGAAACACACACCTAACCAAATATTTACAAGACAAACATTTAACTCTCAATAGCAGGGTTTTAAGTATATCTCATTCAGAAGGATATGCAATTTTTCTCCATTCATCTTTGCTAAATGAAAGGATTTGTTTTTCTTGCACTTATTGATGAAATATGGTCCACTCCATAGGGCATCAAACTTAGTATGTCTACCCAGATTTGCTCTATCTTCATCCCATTTCAAGACTATGTCACCTTATTGAAATGATCTTGGAGTTGCCTTTTTGTCAAAAGACCTTTTCATTAGTACCTAATGATGTTCCATGGCTATATGAGCCTTACTTCTAGTCTCTTGAAACTCCATTAGTTATATCAATCTCACTTTCATGGGAGTGTTATCAAGAAAATCTAGTTGGTGTGATAATTCCAAGGCTAAAGGCTCTTGAAATATAGACATCCTGGCTTCCTTTCCATAGACAAGCACAAAAGGATAATTCCCTATTGACCTCTTAGGAGTTATCCTATCAACCCATAAGGTTATCTTAAGTTTAGTGTGCCAAGCTCTTTGGTTATGCTTCAAGGTTATCTTAATGATTCTGATTATGTTCTTATTGGTAGATTTAGCCAACCCATTACCTTGAGGGTAATAGTTGGATGAAGTGCTCAAGAATATGCCATTAATTCTTTCCTAATCAATTAATTTAGCACCCATAAAAGCAAGAGAATTATCTAAAATGATAATAGAAGGGATGCCAAACTTTGTTATAATGCTCTCATAGAACTCCAAGATAGCACTCTCATTAGCCTCCTTCAATGCTACTACCTAAATCCATCTACTAAAATATTCAGTTGCTTTGAGTATCCATTTGTGACCAGCACTTGATGGGGGGTTTATCGTGCCAATGAAGTCAAGACCCCATTCCATGAAAGGTTGGTCCACTTGGATAGGATTTAGAAAAAGAGATGCACATTATCCACACCTTCTCACCCAAGTATGGCAATCCTTGAGAAGGTTGGGCCAATAATATCCTACTCTCATGATCTTAGTAGATATAGTTCTTAGGGAGAAATGACATCCTATTATCACATCATGAAAATTCTCTAGCAACACCCCAAACTGATTATTATTAATGCATCTCAATAGCACACCATTAATTTCTCTTATAAATAAGACACCATCCACAAGACAAAAGGTAATAGATTAAAATATAAAATATCTCCTTTGTGATCTACTCATATTATTAGGATACTCACCATTTTGAATAAATTTGATCACATCTTGTGTCCAACTCTGTATATACAAGGAACCAGTTGTTTGGGGGTGATCATGATTGACTATAACCTTTTTTTTGACTCATTAAAATATGAAACTAAGTGTTCAAAAATACCTTTCCCTCTTACCAACTTTATTACTTTGATATCAACATCATATTCCATTACCTTAGTGATCCATCCTGCTCTCTTTTCACTAAGGTCTTTGCTCAAAAGGAACTCTTTAGTACTAGGATGAGAAACCATAACATGAATTTTATTATTTGAAACCATATTCCTTAGATTATTTAGTCCTCTTATAATAGTTAGGACTTGTTTATCCATAAAGGTATAATTGACTTCATAATATTCTAATCCTTGACTAAAGAATGCAATAGGCTGCTCCACACCCTCATCATTTTTTTGCATTGATGTGGCTGAGATAGTATCAAGGTTATCAAATGAATATAACATTAATTATTTAGTAAAATCCATATTCACAAGGGTAGGAGCTTCTGAAATTACTTTATTTATGGCTTCAAAACTTCCATTACCCTCTTTGGTCCAAGAGAAGACCATGTTCTTTCTGAGAATGGTTGTGATGGGTTTCACCAAAGATGCAAACACAAGTATGAATCTCCTTACAAAATTTATCTTGCCTAAGAAATTTTGAATACCTTTATTATTCATGGGAAATTATAGACTAATAATATCCTATATCCTTTTATGATCAATAGCCAAACCATCTTTGGAAATAATGTGTCCCAAGAGCTTACCTTTGTGGACAATAAAAATGTATTTTTTTAGATTAAGAGATACTCCATATTTCTTGAATATTTCAAAAACTTATCTTAAGTGTTGTATATGTTCATTAAAATCCTCTTAAAAAAATTTTATATCATTTAGATAAACCAAAAACATCTCATTAATCAAACCTTTGAAGGCCATGTTCATGGCTCTTTGAAAGGTAGCACCAGTATTTGACAAACCAAATGGCATATTACTATAATAAAAAGTCCACCATTTAGTTTTAAATGTTGCATTATACTGATCATTATAATTCACAAGGATTTGATTATAACTTTAGTATCCATTAATAATAGATAAATGTTGAGAACCTAAAACTACTTATAAAATTTGCTCCATTGAGGGTAGGTGATAGTGATCTTTGAGTGACACTCTATTAAGATCTATAAAGTCCACACAAAGTATTATCTCCCCAATATTATTTATAAAAGGAAAAATATTAGCTACCCATTTTGAATTTTTGATAATAAATATTATTTTAGATTCAAGGAGTTTAGTGAGCTCTAACCTCATGAGTTGTTCAACCTTGGGATTGATGGGCCTCTATTTTTGTCTAACCGGTTTAACTCTAGATTATAACTTAATAGTATGTCTTTCTAGGCTAGGATAAAATCATTTTATGTATTTATATTCCCAATAAAATAAATCATGAAACTCCTTACATAAATCAATGAATGCTTATTTTTCAAATGTAGAACATACCTTGCCTAGTTTGAAGAGTCTATATTTGAAGATCAAGACTCTTTAATAATTCTCCTCTTTTTGTAGAGATACTCACCTTTTCCTTTTTATTCTGATCATTATCATTAAATATACCTTTTATCATTAAATATACCTTATAAGGTCACTGGACCCTTAGGTATCTTATTTTTACTTAGTTGCTTAACCTAGTCACCAAATTTGATTCCTTGAGGAGAATTCAGCTTCATTATGCAAGAAACATGCAATGTTCTTATCAATGACAAACACTTACTGAGACACCTCATTATAAAGTATATAAAATATGATAATTATCTTAATGTGAGATTATTTCCCCTCTTCTTTTATGGTAGTTGGAGTATCAAATTAAGCTCTTATGGCAGCTAGTCTATCAGCATGATTATTTTGATCTCTTGGGACTGACTATATGTTGAATGCATTAAATTATTCAAGAAAATACCATACCAGATGCCTATATGAATTAATCAAAGGGTTCTTGATATCAACTACCTTACTCACCTAGTGCACAACCAACTCACTATCTCCATAAACTTACAGGTTCTTGACCCCTTTTCTCCTTACCCATTGAACGACTTGAATCAAACCTTCATACTCAACCACATTGCAAGTGCAAATAAAATGAAATATATATGAAGAATAATATTTTTTTTTTTATGGAGAGACAAACATAACACTAACCCCTACACCAACTTTACTTCTTGAACCATCAAAAAACATCTTCCACCTTACATTATCTTCTCCCTCTTCCTTGGTGAGTAGAGGTATTTGTATTCCTTCTTCATGTATACAATATGTACCTAGATCATTTTCCTCTATGAGAGAATAATTATCCTAATCATAATTATTAATAACATATTAATCAAGAAACAAATATGCAATGCCCTCAAGCTTGGAAGAAGTGATCTCATTTAGAATAGAATCCTTTTTTTCATGAATAACATAGTTTAAACTAAAACTTATATTGATGTAAGGTTAAATATGAAACCTTACAAGAGGTTGTGTACTAATTATCACCTTGGTTCTATACCTCATCTTGAAGGCCAAGAAGGATAAATTAGGTAAAATATATCCACCAATCTTGGCAGTAAATTCCCTTGACAAGCAAATTGTAAAGTGGGATAGGAGATCAACAACAACTATGTCTTGCAAGATAGGAAAGCTAGGATAGTCATATAGGAAAACCTTAAAAAAATTATTAGTATTATGGTTTTGGTATGGGTACCATCCATCTAGAGAACTCCTTTACTATGAAACTCATACCTCAAACCCAATTAATTAGCTACTACCTTGGGTATCACTGAAGTTGAATCTCCACTATCCATTATGCAATTATGGACCAGCTTGTCACCTACTATGAGAGTGAGATAGAATGGTGGAGGTTTCTCATCCCTAGTGGATGGTTTTAAAATGTTACTAAGGACACTTTCAAAGATAACATGACTTTGACTTTAATTCAAGGGTGAGACACTAGCAAGGATAATAGATAATTATTTTTGGAGGAGTTTCTTCTAACCAGGAATATGTAAAACATCCCAAAGGGAAATGGATGTTTTAGTACTCTTCAAAGAATTTAAATTTTTTAAATAAGATATATCTAATTTCTCTTAGGATCTTACAGGCAGATAAATACTTGGAACTTGAGAGATAAGGGAATACCTTACCATATTTTGACTTGTTGGAGGTGTAGAACCCTGTGAAACTACCATAGAAGCCCTTAGAATAGTGTCCTATTGACTTATAATAGGATTGGATGAGCCTATAAGAATAATATTTCCACCCCCTAGATCCCTTTTCTTGGCACTGGTATTGTTTACAATAGAGGCTCCTTGATTTAGCATAAAAGTGTCTTCATCTATAAAGTTGGTAAAGATCTCTCCTTAAGTTTATCAATCTTCATTAGCTTGTATCATCACCCCATCTTAATTTGATAGGAAGGGAGTAAATACTCCTTGAGACACTAGAGATTTCTATCCATTTTTATTGGCATCCATTAGTTTGTCTTGTTTCCAATCTTCTCCCTACACCAAATTACTATGAACTAGCACCATCTCTCTTGCATTAGTGATAAAGTTAGGATTGTAGACATTAGCAAGCTTGTTGGGATTAGGCTACCATTGGCCTCTCCCTCTTCCATATTATTGACCATACTATTTTTAATAGGGTTAAGGGTTTTGATAGGCACCTTGTTGTATAAGCTAAGCTCTTAGCCTCTAAATTTTTGCATCTTTGTCCATGACATTATCCTCTTTCTTAGGAGTAACTCTAGGCTTGGTATTATTTATAGGAATTTGAGCCACATTTGAAGCATCAGAAGAAGCATGAGATAATGGAGGCATAAACACTTTAGGTGACAATCTTCTAGTTTGGATGAGACTATTCTCATCTTTGATAATAAGCTCATATGTTTTAGGGAGGGTGGAACCACCCATAGATTGAAGCATGAAAAAAATATCAATCCCAATGGATTTCAAGTAAGTAGGTAATGCAAAGCTATAATGTGGTCTCAAGGGAGGAGGAAACCTATGCCCAGTCTTCTGCAACCTTTAATTGAAATCATGCATTGTTTTATTGGGCCCCCTTTTTATCATGTTGATCTAATGAATTAGAGAGGCATGGTCACTTTTATTTCTAAATATGGAAGTCAAAAACACTTTAAACTCATCCCATATTATGATGCATCCACCTTATAGATTCCTATACCAATCAAGATCCTTCTCCTTAAGGGACATGGCAAGGAGCCTAATGGCAATGTGCTCACTAGGTGTGATATGACCCTCACCATTAAATGTGGGCACACCTTTTATGGCATTAGGAGGGATGGCATCATATGCATGAAGTTGGATGGGATTATCAATATTGAAGGTATGGAAACCATAAGGTCTAGCCATGTCTTATTCTTTAATATATTCCACTTCTTTAGCCTCTTCCTCTTCTTCCTCTATAGTAAAATCTACTCATTATTTGAAGCATAGAGTAGGCTATGGTTACAAAATTATAAGAGGGTTCTCAAGATGAATGGGTGGATTAATAGGATCAGATGGTCTAGTAGAGGATGACCTAGTGAGGACCATGAATTATAGGGGCAAGTTTATAACCAAACAATGGTCTAAAACCATATTTACTTTGAGGATTCATCAAATATTGAGTATCACACTAGTTTATAGCTGGTGTTTGTCAAGACCAGCATTCACCTTGATAAATTGCATCCCATTGGGCATGCTATAACTATTGTCACCAAATATTACACCCTATAAGTGGTTATTTAGGCTTCTTCTATATTTGGGCAACATGGGAGCATTTTTAGGTATGTGGGTGTACCTATATCAAAAATGAGCCTCTAGGTTTAAGGGCTAGCTCCCTAAATATTTTGTGAAATGTTTGTCACTTAAGAAACTAATTATTCATGGGTGAAAAGAGTTATAAAATACATAAATTGAACCTACTCTAAAGAAGGTGATACACCAATAATATCTTCCACCTAACCATCATATTTCTACCACACTAAAATAGAAAGTATAGACTAGTCTCTAAGTTTTGATAGATTCTAACATGAGTATTTCTATATAGAGGCAAAATGTGAGTAATGACACAAGGTAAATGAACTAGAGGGTAGATTTCACACTCAAAGGATAATTTTACATTTGAAAATATTTATATACTAGACTACACTCTAGATGATCTGTTAGATTAAGAACTCTTGCTCAGACATGAAAGATAAGGGAAGGAAATATAGAGAGTTATCACTTCTCATCACCATACATCACTTATAGACTTAGAAAATTGTTCACAAATTATAAAAAAAACTTTTATAAATTTTCAAAGGAAAATATAACATCAGTCTAGTAGGGCTTCACCATACATGGTGTAGAACTTGTTTTTAATAGCTCAAGAGATAGACTTATAGAAAAGGGGAGCAAGAGAGAGGATTTTGGTGCTCAAAAGGGAATAAATAACTTTGAATCCATTTGAAAAGTTTTTATAATATCCTCTATAAGTATTCTCATTCAAACCATTTGATTGATCCAAGTCAACTTAAGTGGTTGCAAAGTTACAACATTCTCCCCTTAATGCTTCCTAATAGTTACAATGGTAGGATCAAGTGGTTATAGATTTATCCCAATGATAAATCACCCATGAATAGTTTTTTTATGTCTACCAAAGTGGAGAAAAGTGTCATTTTCATGTAATTGGTCTTAGAGATGAGATTGTTGGGGCCTACATGTATGTTTCACCCAAATCATGCTTGAACTAGTTATTCTACTCATGGGTCCACTATAGATGGAAAACCAATCTCAGACTATTAGTTTTCCTATGTATATTATATTAATTTAGGAGTTAAGGGATTATAGATGCATGGACCCATATTTTAAAATGGTGAACATAGTCACCAAATAATGCTACTTAAAATCTGGACCCTATATGTAATAAATCTATGAACCAGAGGTCCATGTTGATCTCCAGTGGCATCCCTATATGTTCATTGTACTTGAATACATCATCTTGACCACTTCATGGAATTTGAATGAGATTCATTGGCATCAAGAAGACCCTACAAAACCTTGTTGTCCATGTTCAAAAATATCTTCTCCACCTCCATCAAAAAAATTTGAGCTTGCCTTTGTCCTCGACTTTAATATTCATTGGTTATTGATGCTCGACTTGGCTAATTGACACTTCTAATTGGATATATCCATGGAATTTTTCTTATTATCAACAAACATGAGCCCTCATATATATCTTTAAACTTTCAACCTTATCCCCACTAATGTCATATTTTAAATGTGTGTTAATCTTCAGGATCCTATTATTAATTTGTCAGCTTACGCACTGATGCCACATTTGAATCTCTTGAGATATCTGACCATTTGACTCATCTCATGTTGTTGGATATCATTTTCATGTTAAGCATGAAATTTTATTTTCTTTTGACAAGCTCAAGAATCAACTCTAACTAGATTTATGCTCATTAGGTCTCTATCTGAACAGCCCTGTGAATGTGACACTTGGCACTTATGCACTCACTCAGAGCTCCTTTTGAATATTTAAATTCATCACAATAAATTAGATCATGTATGTATAATTTAATGAGGATTATTAGATCTAATTTAGTTTGAAAACCAATGGTTATTTATTAGGTCTTAAAATTGATGTTCATGTGAACATCTTATACTTTTTTACCAACTTTGGAGGCTTGAATCTTGAAGCATGAGAATCATGGAGGCATCAAAATTTTATAAGATGTTCTTAAGGCAAAAATGATAAACCCATTTTATCCACTAGTCTTGTAAGGCTTCTTGAGCAAGATATTCAAATTTCAAGATGGTTTGTCCATAAATACTTCTATGTGATGCCCTGGTGATGGTCAAGCTCAAACAAATAAGTATCGATAACTTAGTAAAAATGACTAAAAGCCCATATTTTCTCATGGATAACTCTGTAATTCAAAAAAGGACCTCAATATTAGTGGATAAAAATTTTGGACCGAGGTGAACATACCCATGTGGTTACCTTCTTTTGCAACTATCACATGTGTGAGATATAGCTTTGTGAAGATGTTCACTTCGCTATACTAAAATTTTACTTAAAATGGGTAAGTATGGGAAAACAAGTAGAAAGTGATTGAGGAGCCAACTTTGGACCTTTTTAACTTTTGTTGCACTTGGGTAGAAGACATAAAATTTAGAGCATATGATCTTGGCATAAAAGGGAAGAAACCCATATGATCAATTCCTCTTGACTTGTCCACGTGTGAAATATCTAACCTTAAAAAAATACGCACTTGTAATTTATACAAATAGACCCAAGATGTCATGATGAATACAATAAATAATTATATGAAAACCAAGAGCTTCTTAAGTCATTCCAAGTGCTCTTAACATCCCATAGGGTTTCTAAAACACTCTCCATCTGCTCATCCATTAGCAAATTTATCCATGCCCTAAATGCATTCATCACTATGAAGACATAACACTTACATAAAATTACTCTAAAATGGTCCCTTAGACACCAAATGACACAAGGACCAAGCTAGACTATGACTAAACTAGAATGGCATAGGGAATGAAACTAGATGAGTTGTAACATACCCTATGGTGTTATAAAAGGCCCCTATATAATATTTTGGATATAGGGGGTTGACTCATTTTGGCCTATGGGGAAAAAATTGTCAAAAAAACCCTTTAATATCCTCTACACTATCCTTGGTCTCTTACAATGCTTCCTCTTTCATATGATATTTGAACATGAGCTTTAAACTTCTTTTTATTTAACCCTTTTTGTTATTAGGACTTGGTCACTCAATCAAAACCAAGTTATATGCCTTAAAGGTATCTTTCATAGTTGGTCACTTCGTTTAATTATTACATTAGGTCAAGTATCCTCTGTAATGCATTGAAAATCACCTTGTAGCTATAATCTATACACTTGTTTGACAAGAGAGCAACCAAAAGATCATCTTTACCATGGAAGCCTCAAATAACATTAAGGATGATTTTTAGGCCTTGTTTATGACCAGAGGGGATATTCAAGAGGTTTACACAATTATTTTATGGGATTATTATCATCTTTGGATCCTAACATACCTTCATAAGACCTACAATTATGCCTCTTATGCTAGATACTAAGACAATCCATTATAGGCTTAGCTTAAGGCTTGAAATCATGTTTTAATCACCATGGTAAGTCTTGAGCAGCATGTTTAGGGCCATGATTCTTCTTAAAATTCATTAAAAGGCTTAATAATTCTTTCATACCTATAAATAGGCTTGCAACCTACCCTTATTAAAGCCACATTGGTCATCCTTCTTGATTGAGGCCTATTTGGCCACTTTTAGCCTATGTTATGACTTTGGAAGCTCCTCAAATGGCCTGAATATGATGAAAAAATCTATATATTTTTCCTCAAAGACTCTCTTAAATTGATTAGGAGAGTTTTCCCAATTTAAACCCCTACAAACAAGCTCAAAAAAGATCTTTTTAGGCCTTTTTCCATTCAATAATAGCTCACACATGCCAAAAATATGCTTAGTTAGATTATTAGGAGAGGCACATGGGTCGTAAAAATTTCATAGTATTAATTTCAATCCATATTGAGTGTTTAAATGTCTTATCTCTTCCATCAGGTCATATTTAGGGTTTAACAAGGGTTTTAAGGTCACTTGGCTTCCTAAGGATAGTTCATAAAGCCAAGGAACCTAACTAGAGAAAAAATGTCAATAATTTTTAGTGGACAACCCCATCCTCTTTTAATTATAGTCTTAATATCCAATTCATATCCTCATGTGAATTCACATGTACTAGAAACTGACCTTAGCCATATAAGCATGATTGTGCATTTGAAGAGGGTTATTTAGAAATAAAATGAATAAAACTATTTGTTTTAGATTTTAAACCAAATTTTTGGGTTTGTGTAACATATCATGAGATATTTCAATGGTTTAATTATTTAACTTATCATTTCATCTACTGAAATCTACCTTAAGCTCTAAATAAGGATTTGTAGCCAGTCAAACTAAAGTGACCCTAACAGGCCTTTTCCAAAATTTACTTTCATTCTCATGGATAAAAAACTTCATGGAGTTGTCTTTAAAAATTTAAATCATCCCTTGAGACTCCTCAATTAACAAAATACTTCAAAACATACAAGTTTTCTCAATTTCTCATGCACAGGCCTATGTGTGATCATTTAGGCCTTTTAGGCCTAATTAGCCTTCTTAACCCTTTCATTACCTCCAATAACCTTTAAAAATATATTAATAAATTTTTATAATTTATATTTCAATTTAATATTTTATTTTACCTTCTTATATACCTCATGGCATCAGACAGTGATCAATACACTTTTCATCAATTCACCTTAACATGTGTGTAGGTGTTTATATGCTCTTGAGTGTAATCATTAAGGTGTATATTTTCCAATGGTAACTTTAGTGGTTTTGACTGATATTATAATGTTTTTCATGTTTATATATATACTTTAAAACCTTTACTTCACATCATACATGTGTTATTTCTCCACTTACTTATGATAGGCCTATAGGTGGTGTTTAGGTTTGTCAACTTGTTAACACTTGAGAATCCACATTTTGATTGGTTTAACCTCCTTCACATATGTTAAAATATTTAACCATATTTCCTTAGGCTTATAAAAACTCAAATAACCTTTGAATCTCATATCCAACACACAAAGTACACACTCATATAGGCAGGCTTATAGGTGATGATCTGAGTCTCTTAAGTGATGGGCCTTAGAGTTGGGGTTTCTTGAGTAGGTCCTAATAATATTTTTATTTATATTAATGTTATACACCTTAATAATCTTATATATTCCCATTTTAAAACCCCTAGGCATCCATCCAACACCACACAATCGATGCTCTCCCATTTAGGCCTATGACAGACCTGTAGATGGTTATTAGGTCTTATGACTATTAGACTTGACAAGATGAGATTATTTCACTAATATATTATTATTTATATGACTTTAATAGTATTTAAACATTTAATAAATATTTATTTTGAACCCTACACCTCTTCAAACCCTCAAACAATAGTCACAAACATGTTCTTTTATTCTTACTACCTATTACAGGCATGTAGGTGTTCATTTGACCTTAAAAATTTCTCTTCTCTCTTGATGCCTTCTTTAATATTATGTTTATCCCATTATGGGATTGTGGGAAAATTTTCCTATGTTTTGATATCTTCTTATTTATTCAATGGGTTCAATATATCTTAGATGTCCACTTGAAAACCCTCATTGTCCTCTTTTCAAGGTTCACATAATCCACTTGAGTTTACACAATCCAATTGAGATAAAAGTTAGTTAAGGTCTAAGTATTATTTATGAGATTGTATAAACTATTAAATATCTCATTTCATCCATTATATGCACCCAAAAAACCTCATAATTCCTAAAAACTTTATTTTCTTGTTCAAAATAGCAGATCAAGGCTATTGGGCACTACACTAAAAATGAACAAGAAGAATCTTGATATAACGTCATATTACATGGTTAAAGTATTGTTTAAGAGACCCCACACAAACATATTCATGCATTAAGTAAGCTTTAAAACTCTAAATTTGGCGAAAACCAACCCTATGGGGTTTTGAGTCACCTTTGTACACCCTTAACTTCTTAATGATTGTTCATAGAGTTAAAAGGGTTAAGTACCATCTATAAACTAGTTGGCCTTTTGGGGCTGCCAAGAATTTTGATTGAGAAATGAATTTTTTTGCATTGTTTGGCTCTTTAGCTCCAATTTTTGCATAAATTGGTTCTGAGAAGACCATGGGGACCCTTGGAAGAGTTTGTATGTTGAGCATCAATGGAAACTCTCTTCAAAATACCTCCAAAATATTGTTTTATTCAAAAATATGTTTGTACTACTCTTTGGAACTATTGGAGATGGTAAACTAGGTGGCCTTTTAGCTCCTCCTAACTTGTATGGAGGTAGATAAATGTTTTAAAATGTTTACCACCTCTCTTTACCTATAACTCTTTCAATATCTCTTCACTTGGCTATTATAAAATGATAAATAAGTAATTTCAAATAAGTCTAAACATTGAAAATCAGTTATTTAAGACACTTGGAGGATGTGTACAGACATGTACAACATGATCTCATTACCAAGGTGTTATAGGAATTAAAAATAACCCTATCTAAGGACAAAACCTTAAAATTTTCTCTTTCCTATCAAGTGTCATCTCAACATTAGAATGCATAATGAGACTAAAGTAATGAAAAACCTTAATCTTATCAAAACTACCTTAATCTCTCCAAATTACTTGAAAATACAATGTGATAAACTTAATATCTTTGTTATTTGACCAATTTAGTCATCTTTAGATCATGTTTGTTCCTATAAAGGTCTCCACCTTATCTCCTTGATCATGATTCCTCATGGACTTGATTTCACACTTAACCTTAACTTTGTCAAACTTTCCTTAAACAATGTGTTATTTACTCCAATCTGCTCCTTCTCATGAAATGCCCATGAGATTGGGCATTACTTAAATAAAGGGAAGGTGGGGATAACTATAGACTTTCTTTCTTAGTTATATGACTAATCTAGGATTAGCATGGGGCATGACTATGGGTAATTGAGTTCATAAATGGAGTCTGTATGAATAGTCTCCAAGAGATGGACTATCACCATCAAAAGTTCAATATAATGTCTTACACATGAGTCAAATATTTTTATGAAAATTTGAGTATTGGGTTTACCATTCCTAAACATAATTGGAAAGGGTATTTCAATTCCAAAAAATAAACATAAAATAAAGGGAAGGGTAAGGTAGAAAGGGAATCCTCTAGGTCTTAAAATGAACACGATTTATTGGTCATTGAACCAAGTGGCCCTACCATAGTTATACCACTATAGACCAAGTTTCACTATATTTTTAACTCCAAGAACATACAATGGGAATATTTTAAAGGAATCAAGAGTATACCTTCAATGTTATCTCTCACTATGATGAGTACTAGGATTTTATTATCAAAAACACATTAACACCATATGACAATTTGTAGATTGACACACAAATTATCAGCTCTATCATAGGGGAAATGAAAGAACTCACATAGTGATTATAATAGCTAGCACATCATAACCATGACATACATAAAGAAGCAAAGTGTTATTCAAATTAACCTAACATTGATGATCATTCAAACATGAAGATGAATTAAAATTGAAACACAGAATAGACCCTCTTGTATAAAAATAGAGATTATATTTATTAAAAGAGTAAATGATGTTACAATAGTTGATCTAGTATGATTTTACAGTCTAAAGTGATGAAGGAAAATTAGGAGGTAGAGTAGGATTTGAAGCATAAGGAGCAGGGACTACTAGTGGAAGAATAGTTGGACTTATAACTTGAAGAGGAAAAGGAGGTAGGATACCTTGCAGGATCCTTTGAGAGATGGCTAGAGCTATTGGATTTGGATCCTCTATGGACCGAGTAGGAGCTGAAGGAGGTATAAAGGGATTGTTTGATCCTTATTTCCCTTTTTCTTCTTCTTGGCCACTATCTAGGATAACACTTCTTGATCATTGATAGCATTTATGTAAAGCTCATCATCTTCATCCTAATGGTTGTAGTTGATGTTGAGTCAGGTTGAGTACCTCACTAAGTGAGATCTGATTACCCATTTAGGTTCCCACTACTAGATCTTTCACTTTGTAGGATAAAGGAATCTCTCCCAACCACCATCTTCTATATTGAGGGGAAGGTCTTGGATGCCCGTTTACTGCTTTTATTAGTCCTTGGGAAAGTAGTGGATATTTTGGTTGAGACCAATGCACTTATCCAATGGACTCAATCCTACATGGAGAGGATTATAGAGATCAATGAGATATGCTAGAATCTTCAAGTGGTGGTCAATAAGGGAATTTTCTCAAAGCTTGAACTTATGTTAACCTCAGAATTAGGGTTATACCAAACATATACTAGGAATATGAGAGCTACAATGGAGGAGTGGTTGGCCTTGGATCACACTCTAATGGTACCCTTGGAAGAGGGTGAGAATAATATCTTAACATACTTAAAATAGGTTAATATCTCTATGTTATTCCACCTAGATGGTACCTTACTCCACTAAGGGGAATTTAGAGTCCACCTGGGTCAATTAGACTAGGTTATGAGGGAGAAAGTGGACAATAAAAACTAGGAAGGTGCCTAATTAATGTTAAATCTATCAACTCAATCAATTGTGAGCATCAACTAGGTCTCTAAATTCCAAGCATCAATGGAATCACCCTTCTAAGTCTTCTAGATACTAACATCTTAGGTCAAGGTAATATTTAGGGAGCCCCCAATGAACTTGTCCAAGTTAGATAGGGATTTTGACCTCATGGAAGTCAGATTGGAAGCAAGGATCACCTAGTCAAAGTAATTAAGAGCCCATCCCTCTTAGTTGTTTATTTATGTCAACTAGTGGTAACCTATAGATCTATTGTGGGTTTGTAGGGATTATTTTGTTTAAATTTTTAAACATGATTGTAACTATAATGATAGCCCATCATGGCCTAAGATGGGATCCTCATGTTTTTTGGAGGTGAGACCCATATTTATATATATAAAGAAGAGCCATATTTTATTATAGGGTTGACCAAAATTATTTGAAAGTGTTGTCAAATTATAGCTAGGATTTATCCAGCTTTTCCTTCATCACTTTAGACTATAAAATCAGCCCAGATCAATATTTGTAACAACATTTACTCTTTTAATGAATACAATCTCTATGTTTTGGCAAAAGGGTCTGTTATGTGTTTCAATTTTCTTTCATATTCCTATTTTAATGATCATCAATTCTAGGCTAATTATATTAACACTTTGTTGCTTTATGTATGTTATGGTTATGATGTTCTTAGCTATTATAATCATTGTGTGAGTTCTTTCATTTCCCATTTCATAGTGTTGATAATTTGTGTGTTAATCTACAAATTCTCATATGGTGTTTATGTGTTTTCAATAATAAACCCCTAGTGTTCATCATTAGTGAGAGCTCACATTGAAGGTATACTCTCGGTTCCCTTAGAATATTCCCATTGTATATTATTGGAGGTATAAATCAAGTGAAACTCGGTCAACATTAGTATAATTATGGCCTAATCACTTGGTACAATGACCAATACATTGAGTTAATTTTAAGACCTAGAGGCTTCCTTTTTCTACCTTACCCTTCCCTCTCTTTTGTGTTTGTTTTTTGGAATTGAAATACCATTTCCCCTTTTGTTTATAAATTATAATCCCAATACTTGAATTCTCATAATAATATTTGACCTATGTGTAAGACATTGGATTGAACTTTCGGTGGTGATAGTGCATCTCTTGGAGACTATTTATGAAGACTCCATTTATGAAGTCCAATGCCCACATTCATTCCCTAGATTGATTTCAGATTAGTCCTAAAATGGAGGATGAAATTCCATTGTTGTCCCCACCATCCCCTTCTTTAAGGAATGCCCAATTTCATGGGCATTTCATGAGAAAGAGGAAATTGGAGTGAATAATAGCTGGCACTAGAAGGAGGGATATTAGAATACTTCATGATTTTTATTGATTTAGTTTTATGAATATGTTGATTTTGGCTTATTGGTAACAATGGGCTAACTACTTTTTGACTATGAATCATCCTAAATACTAGTTCGTCGATTACCAAGGCTAGGTCCTGTCAAGGTAGATTGGTAATTTACCCTTACTTTTCCATAGAAAACCTAGGTCTAACCAACTTAGACTTACTACTATTCTTATCATTTCATCCCTATAACAAATCCCAAATTACATCCCAAGATGGCCTAGTTAGTTGGATCAACCATTAATGTCTTAAGAGTCTTCCATTATTTACCCAAGAACCCTAAGAGGTATCTTCCTTATTTCAACCCTGGCATGGGATGAACTATGAAGGAACATATAACCTCCTATAAGACCATCTTGAGAGTCCTAAATATATAACATGAGGATGTGATGTGTAGGCTTTTCCTCTTTACCTTAATGGACTTTATGTATGATTGGTTCCTCAACCTTCCCAAAGACTCTATCCAGATTTAGGAGCACTTCAATTCTACTTTCCTCACCCAATTTGGCCAAGTGATAGACCCCAATGTCATGTACTAGCAGTTTGCATGCATTAATAGAGATCCTAATGAGCCCATTAATAACTTCAATGCTAGTTTTAAGAAGATATATAGTTAGGTAACCATGATTTATCAACCCAACCCTCAAATATATCTTGAAATGTATAAAAATGTGCTAGACCCTTAGACAACCATGTTCCTAAGAAGAGATGCAACCATAATATACCTATCCTCAACTTATGTAAGGTCCATCAAAATGGATATACAACTAAACCCTCAAGGTCACATAATGAATCTAACTTTTAGTGTGCTACCATAGATACCCACATTGAACTTCTTATACAATGCTAATTAGAATGCACCTATGACATATCCACTCCCCATAACGCATCAAATCTTAATGGGTCATCCCACTTCAAACCAATAATTGGGTTTTGTAAACCCAGGGAGCCAAGATTTGATTCCCCAAACTCAACATCATGTGATGTTAGACATGCCTAATAATACCCAAACCACACCTCAAGATTCCACTAATACTGAGTTACATGTCATTTAGTGGATGGTACAAAAACTTATAAATGACTTCCTAGGGTTATAGAGATAAATTAGTAACTCCAATGTAAATAATTCCAATGAAAACTTCACATATCAAATACCAAACATGAGCTATAACCATCCTCACAATTGCCTATAACCTTCATCCAATATGTTACCCAATATCAATATCTTAGAAATATCCTTACCTAATTAGTGTCAAGCACATAACATAATAGCATATGGGAAACTATACCACAAAGAGTTCAGTTTTAATTTCAAGATCTTTCAAAAGGAGATGTAAGGATATGAGGTGGTCCCCAATCATCCTAAATCGTCTAATTTGGGTAAATACCCTAGTATTGCTATGGTGTTAGAAACCATGGATTTCCTTAGCCAAGAGTAAAATAAACCAAATGAAGTCATTAGTGAGGTGCAATAATTTTAGTAGTTCTAAAGGAAAAATTATTCCCTTAGGAATATATAACAATAATAACCCCTTTCTACCTCAACACCCCCCAATAATGGTGCAACCCTACCAGACCAAAATGCTAGGAATGATCCTCCACCTCCAAGACCTCAAGAACCTAAAGCACCTATGGAAACTCCACCAATAAAAATTAAAATAGGTTACAATATAGTCAAGGATATGAAAAATATGAAGGCTAACTTACCCTCCATGAGCTTTCTCAAATCATAGAGAAATGGGATCTCCAGCTAAAATCTTTGACTTAAAATCTAACCCTATAGGCCTATCCAAAACCAATAGCATCACACAAAAATGTGTTCATTAATAATAATAATATGGATTTCCCCCTTTAATTTTAACCATTCAATTGTTTATAGAGAATATACATAACTACTTAGTAGATTTAGGAGCCTTGGCCAATGTGATGCCAACAAGCATATGTGAAAACTTGATCCATCCCACATAAAATCAAATAAGTTAGTGGTCAAGATAGATAAATCATAGGTGAAAGTGATAGGAAAGTTGATAAACAACCACATCTAGTTGGAATTTTATCCTAGGATTCAACACTTTATAGACATTCAAGTGGTTTATATCTCATAAGCCTATGGCATGCTCCTTAATAGAGATTGGTCTAAATCCTTGAATGGGTATATAGCCATAGATTTATCTCATATGTGGTTGACATGGATATGAGTAACCAACCAAATAAGGGTATATATATAACCATGAATAAAGTGTATGATAATTGAATACAACACCATTAATGAGAAAATAAATCTAGTTTCCTTAGACCTAGGCATCTACATATTGAGCACCAAGCCTCCCAAAAACCAAACTAGTCACAACCTAGGTTTGCTTGGCCTATGGTCTCTTTATATATATGGAGATCAGTCTAAAAAAGGTAGTTTAGATGGTTTTATATTCATATATCCCTTGGGTAAGAAACATCTAGCATCATATAAGTTGTAATTTCCTTGCACAGATAACCTGGTGGAGTATGAAGCTCTAATCTTGGAATTAAAATTTTCATTAAGACATGAGGCAAATGAATTAAGAGTGTTTAGTGAATCTAAACTAGTGGTCAACCAAATCAAGACTAAGTTTTAATTAAAATTATCATACCTCAAAAGGTATTAGCACCGATCTTGGGACCTAATCAAAATGTTTAATACATTTAATATCATCTCTATTCCCTAGGAAGAAAACTAGGTAGCATACTCATTATCATTGGTGGTAGCAAACCTAACCCCTTTGGATGACACTGAGTTTCAAGATTTATCTATGGAACTTTTCCCATGTCCCTTTATCCCAAAAAATATGACTAACTTCTAAGTCTTTGAAGATGACCAACAAATCATTTAGTTCCTTGTAAATAAGTGGATATTTGAGGCCCAAATCATAGATGAGAAAAATGGATACAACCTTATGAATGAGTTGGATAAGTATGGGATCCTAAATATTCATGGAAACTAGATCCCAAAGGGGATGATCTCCTTAGAAAGATAAGTTGATGTGTTAGACACCACCTTCTTGGTGAAAAACCCAAGATTGAGGATCAAAAATGTTGACTCATTAATATTGGCCCTATGAAGAATCCCCAGATGGTTAATGTACATATAGAATGGATATACCATGAATTAAAGAAGTTATGAAGGTTACTACTGAGATATAAGGACATGATTTCCTAGGCCTATGGAAACCTTAATGTTTTTAACCTGGGAGTAATCACTCATACTATCCCCTTAAAACCTAGCCAAAAACATTTCAAGTAAAGGTAGAGGTTGGTAAACCCAATCTTGGAACCTTAAATACACAAGTAAGTCCATAAGTTACTCTCTATGGGGATGATCTTCTTAGTTTTACACTCCACTTGGGTGGCTAACCTAGTCCCGATACAAAAGAATAATGGATAAATATACTTATGTGTGGACTTCTAGAACTTGAACCAAGCTTTAGATAAATATAAATACCCATTTACCTCCCTAGATGAGGTGATCCAAATGGTGAATAGGTCTCAAATCATGTCCTTCTTGGATGGATTCTCTAGATATAACTAGGTCTTGGTCAACCTTGGAGACAAAACTAAGAATGCTTTCACCACCAAAGGGTGAATATTTTCTTATAAACAAATGCCTTTTAGGTTAATCAATATTGGTGCCACTTTGCTTATAATATATATGGATGACCTGACTGTGTTTTCAAATTATAGGTCAAACCATGTGTACCACTTGGAAAGGCTATTTGAATGATGTAGAAGGTATGATATTTCCTTAAACCCAAAGAAAAGTGTGTTTAGTTTCATAAAAGGTAATCTTATTAGTCACATTATCATGAAATGATGTATTTCTATCAACCTAAAAGGGTGGATGTAATTTATAAACTGCCTTTACCTAATATCAATAAATAACTAAAATCTTTCTTTATGAAAATCAACTTTGTGTGTAAGTTTATTTTTGGATTTGTTAAAATAGTGAAGCCCTTGAATGCAATGTTGAATTAGGATGCTAAAGTAGAGTAGCATAAAGAATCAAATAAAGCTTTCCAAGATATCAAAGATGCAATCATGCATTCCTTGGTCTTCATTATCTTGGACTATATGAAGGACTTATATATTTATCCCTTCACTTTAGAGCACACCATTTCTGCTTGCCTCACCTAAATTTTAGAAGGAGAAGAACACCTTATGGCTATCATGAGAACTAATATTAAGGATGTCAAGATCAGATATTCTACCCTAGACAAGCATGCCTATGCCCAGATCAAGGTAGTGAATAAATTTAGGCATTACATCCTATGGAATAGAGTATATAATATTGTCCTAGACCCAACTATAAAACAAATGTTGTGGTAGAATGAGCTAGGCAAAATAAGAGGTTGATGGATGATGAAAATACAAGAGTATGACTTAAAAATTATAATTTGGACAAAATGGTTAGAGGGTAGGGATTTGCTCAGTTAATACTAGAGATAGACTTGAGGATTATGGTGCACTAGGTAGACCAATAGAGGGTACTAAAATCATATTCGTATGCCCCAATCATGCACTTTCTACTCTATGGAAATGCACCCTTGGGACTCAACCATACACAGAGAAGATCCCTTCATTGAAGGATGCATAATATATCATGAAGAAGGGAGATATCTCTAGAATAAACCATGAAATAATCTACCTCTAATGTGTATCATATGAAGAGGCCAAAGAGATAATGGCAAGTTTTTATGAAAAATTGAGAGTAGTCCATCTTATAGTAAATGCCATGGCTCGTAAAGTTCTTCAAGTAGGTTAATATTGGCCCACACTATTTAAATATGTTCACGCTCATGTTCATTTCTACCACCAATGCTATAAAATTTCTAAGAGATAAATGCATGTGATAATGTCACTATAACTTATTTTAGAATATATACCATTTTCATAATGGGGATTAGATTTCATGGGGGTAATTAACCCTAATTCATCATTCCATCATAAGTTTATCCTTATAGGCATAGACTACTACACCAAATGCTTTGATTTATTTGAAAACAAGAGGAGCACTACTACAAAAGTCATCAAGCTCCTTGAGAATACCATAACCACCCATTTTAGGGTCCGTATTTCCTTATTATGTGATATTTGTCCTAACTTTCAACCTATAGAACTCACAGAATGGGCCTATTATAAGGGGATCACACTGAACTTCTCATCCAATAATTAGCTACAACGGAATGGATTGGTAGAGTCCACCAATAATAAATTTATTAACACCATCAATAAATATTATAGATAAAATCCATGGGAATGGTACTCATTGATAAAGTTTGCCCTATGGGCAAACCACACTAGGTATAAGCAAGCCCTTAAAATCTCCTTTTCTTCTAGTTTATGGATTGGAGATAATCATGTTGGTCAATATGATGTTACCAAATTATAAGTTCATGTAATAATTCATGGATTCAGATGACCAGGTGAATTCTAGACTCTTAGACCTGATTGAGCTAGGGGAAGCCCAAGATGAAGCTCTATTGAGCTTTTACAAACATCAAGATACAATCAAAAGGTGGTTTGATAAGAGGTTAAAGATCAATACCTTTATAATCTCTAACCTAGTCCTAATATGGGAAAAGGCCCATGAAAATAAAAGATAGAAATCAAAATTTGATCCCCTTTGGATTGGCCCATACCAAATAGCTGAGATCCTGGGTCAAAATATCTTTTTTTCTCAAAGATTTCAAGGTCAATGAGTTACCACTTCCAGTAAATGGGTAGTTCTTGAATCACTATTTTTTGGTTGTCCCCTCTAATGTAGTTTTTGAATAACCTGAGTTAGAGGTGGTAATTTATATAGTAGATAAATTTGCTTTATTTTTGTTTTTACTTTTGTTTTGTGTTTATTTTTGTTTTGTGTTTTCTTTCACTTTATGTTTTTCCCCTTAGGCCCTCTCTTTATTTTATAATGTTCCTCTGATGCCAAGACCTTATTAGTAATTGCTTCAAGTGCTGGTCAATACCTGGAAAGATTGTTGGGAATTAGGAATACATAGGTTAAAACCTTTGATCTATGTAATTCAGGGATAGTAATGGAAACTTTTGACATCCTAGATTTGAGAGGCTAATGATTTTGAGAGAAACAAGTGGATTTTAGAATATCCTACACCCCAATAGAGCCACCAAGTTGCACTTAAAATAATGACTCAAGGAAATACCAAATTATTCTAGTGGATCAAAGACTAGATGGCTATTTAAAACTTCCTCATTGTTCATTCATCCTTGGCTTGATCTCGAACCCTCAATGGATAAGACTAGTAAAAGATAATATTTTCATGGGAAGTTTGGAAAAGAATAAAGAAAGCATGCATGATATAAATTTTGAGTCTACCTCAAAAGGGCTATATATGAAATCTCCACCATAGGATTTCCATCCTAGTTGGTAGTGGAGCAAGGACATGTATGGGACTAGAGGCATCTCTATTAGGCTATGGATGCCCATATTGTGGTAGATCCATGCCCCATCCATTACCCCCCAAGCCATCAAGTTAATAACACTCCAAGTCAAGCTTGATAACTAGTTCGGCCTTGATTACTTGGATAAAATCTAGGAATAAATTTAAAATTAAAATCACTTATTACACACATTGGTAGGCATCTATAATGTGAAAGCTTAGTATTCCACTTATTATTGAGACTTTAGTTCCCCATCTTTTATTTGGTCATTAAATACCCCTATATAATTTTTGTGTCAAGTAAGGAAAGAAAAATAAATTGATCAGGTTCTAAGTGCTTCTAATTACTTCCCCCATAAAATTCCCCATTTATCATAGCCAACATGCACCATTTTATTTGAAATGAAGGACCCCTCTAAAAACCTCATGAACCAAGAATTAAATATATATTCTTTCATTTTCATCAATAACACCTACTTAAATGCTTAGAATGTACATTACTTTGATTTCCCCAAGTATCTACATGACTCTTTTATTTTTAGGACTAAGGAGTTTTTATTTTTTACGAATCATGGTGCTAACTTTGTAGGTCAGCTTTCACCAAAATATCCTAGAGTCTCTTTCCCCTCTTAGAGCAATAGACTTGTCATTATTTGTGACAAAGTGAAATTTTGTAACTAACAAGTAAGTTATAATATATCATGTTCACTTTTCATTTTATTACTTAGTCATTTTCTTGTGAATTTCATAGTGCTTATAAGAGCTCAGATGAATGGGAAAGCACCATGCCATCAAGAGTTAGAATGGCCAATCCCCTAGACCTATCAGAGATGTCAAATCTTAAGAGAGCCTAAATAAATGGTAAGGCACCATTCCACTAAGAGTTAAAATGGCTAGTCCCCCAGACCTATCAGATGTGTTAGAGCCCAGACGAGCCTATTCAAATGGGAAGGTGCCTTACCATTAAGAGTCAAAATGGCCAATCCCCCAAACTTGATAGATATGTTAGATCCCAAGAGAGTCAGTTGAATGGGAAAGTACCATGTCACCATGTATTAGAATGGCTAGTCCCCTAAACCTATTAAAGAGCAAGCCTAGGAGAACCTGATCGAATGAGAAGGTATCATGCCACCAAGAGTCAAAATGATCAATCCCTTAGACCTATTAGAGATGTTAGATCTTGAAATATCGATTGAATGGAAAGGCACCATGTCAACAAGACTTAGAATGGCTAATCCCTTAGACCTATTAGAGATGTCAAAGGGTAAAAAAGCTTAGCTAAATGGGAAGGCAACATGCCACTAAGAGTCATAATGGTTAATCTCTTAGACATATCAAAGAGTGAGTTTGAGAAAGCCCATCCAAATGGGAAGGTTCCACACTATCAAGAGTCATAATGTCTAGTCCCCTAGACCTATCATAGATATTAGATCCTAGGAGAGCCTAGTCGAATGGGAAGGTACCATGTCATTAAGTACATAGATAAACTAGTAGCCACTTAATAGCCTATTAAGGTTAGAGTAAGGTATAGGTGAAACTATAGAACTAATCAAGGTGTTCCATGTGTCCTTAGTTTACACATCACCAAACCTAAGGTAATGATATAGAGCATGGAGCCATGATTAGGTGTTGACCATTATTGGGAAGACCAATAAGTAGATGGCGTGTGCCAAAAAGTAGGAGTTAATGAAGGAACCTCTAAGATATGTGACTATGTGCTTAGTATTAATAGAATGGTAAGTTGGGCCCAATTAGATAGTTTTAAAACATCCCATCACCATTTCTATATTTGGGTAGTAGTAGAAGATCATGGTCTCTAAATTCATTTATGAATTTAGAAATAAAGAGAAAAAATCTATACACTAACTCAAATTCAAATTCACAGCAAGTGAGCTACCAAATGCCATTAACACAGGGGGCTATCTACATGAACTTATAAAAGCCTAAGAGAATATTGATAATGATTACCATTATTAGCTTCGAAGAGATATCTATCTCCCTACTTTTAAAATTCCATAGATCCCTTATATCATGTGCCTTTTACACTTAAAGCTTCCTAATTGCCCCTCCATCTTACTCTAGTAGTTACATCATTCTTAAACCTAAAGGCCAAACTTAAGTATTAGGACACCACCTTCTCAACTAAATTTACCAAATTCAAACACTACAATAATATTTTTAAAGCAATCGATCAAGTCCCCAGGGATTCTAGTGAAGATGAAGACTAGTAGGCTGAGTATGAGGATGCCCTTAGGTCCTATAAGGAGTGAAAACTCCATAGATATATAGCTAAAGTAGAATAATTCCCTTATGCTAACCTATTGGGTTAAATCATTCACAAATCCATTTACATAAAATATGGGGTCAATGATTGGGTATGCTTACCTAACTCTTAGCACTAGATTACTAACATTTTTGAGAATGCTTTCAAGGTTTAATAATCCCTCTCAGACTTTACTTTCTCTTATGATGTAGTCGTGTTAATAGTCTAGATGGGGACCTACCAAATATACGATGTCCTCCATGACTAGGCTAAGAAACCCAACTTCAAATTGGTTAAAAAATAAGATATCAATGTTTACATAGTTTTCACCTTCTTGGAAGATCTTTAAGTAGGCATGATCCTACTAAACTAGTTGTTCAAGGGTGAGGACTATTAGCATGTCAATGATCTATTGGTGCCTCTCTTAAACATGATCTTGACACACTTAGACATCCCAAACATGGGGGATTGATCAAATTCAAGTTGGTCCACACCATCTTAGATGTCTAAATTGGAGGAAAATTTTACATGATAAGCTACCTACTAGATGCATTCTATGGGATTCTCTCTTCAAGCCTCTAACCTTTCCTACATGGGTTATTAGGGGCTCATCCATCCATGTGGTATTTTATAATTTTTATGGCCACCACTTCTACCATCATGTTTAGGACATTTGTGAGTAGTTATATCTAGTGGTCTACCAATCCATCAATGAAACTTTGAATCCCTAGATCTTAAAGGCAATTAGGGATTCTATCATAACCATTAGGGACTACTAGTTGTATAAAGATGATACTGTGATTTGGATCATGGGTTTCCTTAAGGACCCCCTACACCTACTATAATACATTTCATATTACCTAGTAAAACAAGATATCACCTATCAACTAGTGGAAGACATCTTTAGCTTCTATGTACAATGTCAATAGAAGGCATGCTTACAACTCTCATTCACCATATAACACCATATATACAAGACCTTCCCCTTAATATAGAATATGGTGTCCTAGTGAGACTCCTTCACCCTTTGAAAGTGTAATATCTAGTAGTGGGACCCTAAAGGGGTAATTTGAGCTCACTTGGCATGGTACTCAACTAGCATCAACATCAATTATGGCCATTAGGCTGAAGATGATGATGAACTTTACCTAAATTCCACTAAAAATAATGAGGTATTATCCTAGATACTGCTAAGAAGAAGAAGAGAAATAAGGTTCAAGGAAGCCACTCCATACCTCCTCCAAATCCTACTCAGTCCATAGAGTACCCAACTCCAACAATTATGGCCATCTCTTAGAGGATCTTTCAAGGCATCCTACCTCCTCCTCCTTGAGCTCTGAGTCCAACTCCACTTCTACCAATATCCCTTACTCCTCATGCTTTAAATCGGGATCTACCTCCAATTAATCCTCTTACTTCACCTTTGCCTTTTTACCCTCTATAAAATCTAGTATCCAAGTTTTACAAAAGCTAGTCCTAGACTACATGATGCTAGGTAGCTTAGACATATCCCACTCAGTCACTAGCACCTCAACCTCTAGGTGCACAAACCCTGAGGTTTGATGTGGCTGGTAGATAGAGATCTATCTTGAACTAAGGATCCAATAGGCATCCATCTAGATTCCCCCTATCACACCTCCATCTCCTCCCATTTCCCTTCCACCTCTCACTCCCACCACTTTCCAACTCCTAGTTCTAGTGCCTACTAATTCTACTCCACCCCCATAAGTTTCCCAAGTGGTACATCCTCTGTTTCCTATTACTTCCCTTCCATATTTTTCCCAAGTACCTTTGTCCTCAGTCTTCCCTATTGTCATCACCATTGTGTTCCCTTCCACTCCCTCCATCTCATAACATGGATTCCTCTTGGTGCCTCCATTAGGTATAACTTTAATAATAGGCATGACTATGACCTTTAAGAGCATACTACTTGTAATAGGGACCCTCTTAGTGCCTAATCTAGTTATTTGGTGCTCCCTTAAATAGCTTTGAGTCCTCTTCCATCAGCCCTTATAGCTCTTATTATCCTATTTGGACCATCTACTACAACATCAAGAGCCAACCTAGGTAAGAGGCTAAAGAAGAAGTAGAAGGAAACCCACACTTTAGCCCCATTCATAAGGCTTTATACTCTAATTCAACCTCCTCTATAGGTATTGATAGGTACTCTATATAATTCAATAGCTCCCCTAGCCACATCATATTGGCATTTATCTCTTTAACGCCTCTCTCCATTACCCAAGGTGCCACAAGACTCACTTTCAACCAACCTATCTCTTCCCTATTGTTTAACAACCCATTCCTAAGGGTAATTCCACCTCAAGTGAACCTAACTCAATAATAGTGGTGGGTAAAAATGTTCCCTTGGGCCTCCTCTTTCATCCTTCCTCCTTTCACTCCCATGCCTACTCTACCTTCATTACTTTCATCTTTCACTCCTTTCACTTCCTTCATCTCCCCTCCACCTTATCCTCCACCCTTCACTACCATCTCAACCACCCCTCCTACATCTTTTGTAACTTGAGGAATGATCTTGAGGTCATAGACACCATAAATGACTATCCAAGGTGACTAAAACATGTAATGGATTTTTGACCAAGCCTCCAAGAGTATGAAGATAACACTTACATAGAGGCTTGTCTAAGAGGGAAACTCAATGGTATGGTAGACCCATTAGGATCTATTCTCCCTCACCAAGGTGATGACTTTCATTAGGGAGGAGAGGATTGACAAGGACCCATTGTCCATCCTTTAAGCCACCCATAATATGTCTGAGAAGCTCCTTAAGGACATGTAGAGCCAAGTTTACACTCTAAAAGCCCAAGTGAAGAGCATGTTTCCAATCAGGCTAATTGGGTAGGTCAAGGATGCCAGCTTCGTATCCCTTAAGAAAGTAGTGGATACTCTAGCTGAGACTAATGCACTTATCTAATGGACTCAAGCCTACATGCAGAGGATTACAAAATTTGATGGGAAATGTCAAAAGCTATAGGTGCTAGTTAATAAGGGAATTTTTTTGGATCTTAATCTTATGTTGGCCTCAAACTTTGGATTATACCAAACATATGCCAAGAACATGAGATTTTCAATGGAGGAGTGGTTGGCCTTGACTCGCACAACAATGGGACCCTTAAAAGAGGTCAAAAATAAGATATTTACCTACTTCAAAGTGGTCAATATCTCTATGTTACTCCACCTAGATGTCACCTTACTCAACCAAGGGGAATTTGGAGTCCACTTGGGTTAATTCAACTAGGTTATGAGGGAGAAAGTGGCTAAAGAAAATTAGAAAGGAGCCTAGGTGGTACTATATCTATTGACTTAGTCAGTAGAAAACATCAACCAGGTCTCCAAAGTCCAAACATCAATGGAATCACCCTTATAAGTCTCCTAAAGATTAATAGCTCAGGCCAAGGTTACCTTCAAGGAGCCCCTAATGAACTTGGCCAAGCTAGATAGGGAGTTTAACCTCATCGTATCTATATTAGAATTAAGGAGTGCTTCATAAAATTAGTTAGGAGTCAATCACTCTCAGCCTCCTCATCATGTTAATTATTCATCCCTCATAAATTTTTTGTGAATTTTTAAGGATTATTTTGTTTGAATTTTTAAAATTAGTTGTAACTATAATGAGAGGCCATCATGGCCCAAGATGAGATCCTCATGCTTTTTGGAGGTGAGCCCCATCCTTATCTATAGAAGGAAGAGTAATATTATATTATAAGGTCAACCAAAATAGCTCAAAAGTGTTTTTAAATTATAAATAGTATTTTGCCTACTTTTCCTTCATCACTTTAGACTATAAAATCAGCTTAGATCAATTATTATAACAACATTTACTCTTTTAATTAATATAATCTCTATTTTTCTACAAGAGGGTCTATTTTGTGTTTCAATTTTCTTTCATCTTCATGTTTGAATGATCATCAATGCTATGTTAATTATATTAACACTTAGTTGCTTTATGTAGGCCATGGTTATGATGTGCTTAGCTATTATAATAATTGTGTGAATTCTTTCATTTCCCCTTTGATAGTGTTAATAATTTGTGTGTCAATATACAAATTCTCATATAGTGTTTATGTGTTTTCAACAATAAAACCCTAGTACTCATTAGTGAGAGCTCACATTGAAGGTATACTCTTGGTTCCCTTAAAATCTTCCCACTATATGTTTTTGGAGGCATAAATCTAGTGAAACTCAGTATACAATATTATAATTATGGAATAGTCACTTGATTCAATTACCAATACATTGAGTTCATTTTAAGATCTAGAGGCTTCCCTTTCCTGCCTTACCTTTCCCTCTCTTTTTTTAAGGAATTAAAATATCCTTTTCTTTCATATTTAGAAATGATAAGCCCCATACTAGAATTCTCATAATAATATTTAACCTACGTGTAAGACATTGGATTAAACTTTTGGTGGTGATAGTGTATCTCTTGGAGACTATTCACATAAACTCTATTTGTGAAGTCTAATACCTATAGTTATACCCAGGGATGATCCAAATTAGTGCTGAAATGGAGGATGAAAATCTATAGTTATCCTCACCTTCCCATTATTTAAGGAATTCCCAATCTCATGGGTTTTTTGTGAAAAGGAGCAGATTAGATGAACAACATAATGCTAAACACATAAATAAGGATTACAAAGAATGACCATTTGATGACAAGACAAAGTGACTTCAGCTTGAGACTCACTAGACCATCCTAAATGACCTCGTAAGTTACTAATGGAGACACACTACCTATCATCCTAGATCATTAATAACCAATAGCAGACCTTTGTAATGGCTATCAACAAAGTTGAGGTCAAATACATCCAGGTTTTGAATGACACCCATTCATGGTGGCCAAATTCTGGATAACATTAATATTTGAAAGTTATAGTATACCCTTGTTCTTATCCATCTTATGTGCCTTATCAAAATAATTAGGAGTATTATCAACTTGAGTACCAATTATTTTATCACTTATTCTATGGGAGGTAAAAACAATTTTTTTAGATTGCATAAAATATCAAATAGAAACTTGAAACATTGTTGTTAACAAAGAATTTACCAAATCTGAAAACCTTGATACAAAAATTGGAAACAATAAAAAGAAGGAAATAAACCCTAGAAACATATATGATTAGGGTTTTAAATATTCAATCAATAGTTGGATTCACCAATATTTTTTATCAAAATTGGTGATTTAAATAAGTGTTAATCCAATTATGATAAATTTGAGTAAAATTAGAATGTAGTAAATATGAAATAAATATACAAGACTAATTTAGACTGTATTCTTTGTATAAAAATGATAAAAGGAGAAGTATAAATGATAAATAACTTAGTTTTCACTTGCATTTAATATACTAAAATAAATATTATGTTATCAACTATGGGATTATGTGATGGTGTTATAAATCATGAATAGGGCTCCATTTGATTCAAGGACAAGGTCATGCTATTAAGACATGTTCAACCTATGGTGTCGTCTATAGGGTGTGTTAGTGTCCAGTTGGATTTTCCCACTCTATATATATTTATATCAATATGCATTCACTTGTATCTCTTATGTGTGTGATTGGGGTCACTCAATTCACTGTGGAAGTCATTGTATACCTTTTTCTTCCCTTGGAACCCTAGCTTAATAAATAATGAGGAATAAATGTCATGAATGTGGAAAAGGGGTTAGTGGATGAAGTTTTTCTTGACTTTAACATACCTTATGTTGAGCATTGCCTAAATACCAATACTCATAAGAGGGATAAAAATCCATTTATTTATCCCATGCTACAATGGTATGTGTGAAATACTAGTGTAATGTTATATGTTGGTGCAATCTTGGTGTAATTATATGCTTTAACAATGACTTATGAACTTGGATGCATATTTAAAATTAGCTCAAGGTTATTTGGGTTATGTGGACTCAAAATTTGGAATAATATATGCTTTTTCCTCAATGTGTAGTTAAAATAAATCTAGTTTTTGCAATATAGAAATCTCTTGTCAAATAGTGAACAAATGAATGAAATATATTTTTCTATAGTGGTATTTTTGGAAATTCATTGATTGGGTCTAGGAAAACATGTAGGATGACCCATTAGGTGAAATTAAATTTGATCAATTATCCATTATTTGGTATTAGGATGAAACTAAAAACTCTAGAGACTATCAATGAGTAAGATTATCTTAAACGAGTAGCATTATCTAATAAGTAGATATAGCTAAGCTAGAAGTATGAATCAGTTAAAATATGATATTAGGATATTTGGAATGAGGAATAGGAATATCAAGTATCATAATTATTTGAGGATATGGGTAATCTTCATAGAAGTAGAGGAATAGTGGTTTAGAACCTGGAATTGAGCATAAGATAAGTGTGTATAAAAGGATTTTCATAAGTGTATTTTTTAGCATTAAATGTTAATTTTAGTGACTAAACTTATATTTTTAGTACAAGTGAGTGTGATGAGATTAGGACAGAGGTTAAGGGGTTGAGAGATAAACTAGTTAGACATCAATGCCTCCACCAACTCCAAGTACAAAGCTACAACAAAATATATTTTTTGAGTATGTGCAACTTTAGAGTGAAAACATAAAGGTAGTGGTAGAGTGGGATAATTTATATTAAAGTTAGAAATATATGGGGGTTGAGATAGAGTCATTAGGTTTCAACAATAATCTCTTCAAGATGATAGTGGGCCTCTCTATTTGAGATCCCTTTGAGAGAAAGGGATAATTATATAGAGAGTGAGGGCTAGAATGTACCCATTATTGAGTTATTTACATGTAATTTAGAGACTATATTTGATATTTTCATAATAAACATTTTCTTTATACTTTATATGTATATCTTTGATTATGATTTATATGTCTATGTCATGGATTTTAGATATGGGATTATGTCTCTTGTGTTTTCATCGTGTATATGTTTTAATAGCATCTTGTATTTTTATTTTATAAATATGTTATGGATAAATGTGACATTTTAATTATACAACATTGAAAAACTACATATGTTTAAATTGGAACTAACCAATGATCTCATAACATTTTTAAATTTTATTGGCAAGGAATCATCTAAGGAACCATGCATTTACAATAATTCATCAATTATTTTATTGTTGTTGGAATATTAGAATTATATTCATAAATAATAAAGGGGTTGAGCAATGTAAATTAGTAAATAAATATGCTAGAATTAACCTAATGATTTATGTAAATAGATTGTATTTTTGCCTTTTCTATATATATTAGGAAGTGAGAGAGATTAGAACTTAACTTATTCCAACTGATCTAGATTAAGACAAGGTCTGATACTAGAGGAGAAGAACTAAGAAATAGTCAAAAATAGGGATCTGGGATTCATTTCTTGATTGAATAAGAGTACCAAAAATAAGACTCCCTATTGTCTAATGTTGTAGTCCTATTCTAGCACTATTGTCCTGAGGCTAAAATTTTTTTGGGTTCTATTCAAAATGATTGTGTTGCCTTATCATTGAAATTTTAGGGTTTGGGACCTTACAGAGCTCATTGTGTGCTTGTTTTAATCTTCAAAACCCTTAGGAGCTCCTAGTGCTTGAACTTGAATTCAAACTTAAGAAAGAGAGAGAATGGGTTAGTGTGTAAAGGATACATTAGACGCACTTCACACCCTATGTGTGGGTACACTACCTACATACCAATACTCTGAAGAGGGATCAAGCTAATGTAGTTTTCCCATTGAAGTGCTTATTGTAATTTGCATATGATCAATATAAATATAATGTGAAATTGGATGTGATTCAACTGGATAAGGATTGGTGCAATGATTTGAGTAGGGTTGAAACAATGTTGTAAGGCTATGTGCAAAGAATGAGGAAGAGTGTTCAAGTGTACTTACTTATATTCTTGTGTTTCTCTTGTAAATGAGTGCCAACCCTTCTAAATAGACTTATAATTGCCTTTTATAGGTAAATAGATGATCATGGGTTAAATTAAATTACATGAGGTTGATAGGGAAAAAGATAAGGAACCAAAAGAATCTAACCATTGGAAGTTAAAATAAACTTGGACAATAGTGCCAAAAATAAGACACCCTAGGTTCCAATGCTCCTATCCTATTTGGGCATTGTTGTCTTAAGGGGATAAGACCTAGGGGGATGGATCTAGGCCTAAAAGGGCTACTTGGGTCTAAAAGGGCTAAGTCTGAAAAGCTTTGGATGACTGGGAATTAGTGAAATAAATAACCTAGAAGGGTTGTGTGAGCCAATAGGAGGACCTATGGATTATGTGTCTTAGCCATACTAAAGTTGTATAATTTCACATTTTATATGACTACATTTCCCCCCCCCCTTTATTCTAGTGATGAATCAAAATAAAATACTAGGATAAAGGAAAATAAGAAGCATACCTGAAATTACCTATAAGGGTGAAGCTCATGAAGCTATGTGATGTTGGATGTACATAGAGAGAGCACACTGTGAATTTTGAATCTATAATAAATACATAAAGTAGATTAGTTGCTACTAGATATGTTATATCTAAAATATGAATGTATAAGAGCTAAGTAAGATAAAGAGAAAGGAATAAATACACCTCATCCAATATGTGAACCAATACAAAACTTGTTATGATGTTGGAATGTGTTGGATGATGTTAAGTTTGTGTTGAATCAAGAGTAATATCATGATCAAAGTTTAGTGCTCAATTCCCTAGAAAGTGGCTCAATAATTCAAAGGATGGCCCTTTGGCTCCATCATCACCAACTATGTGAAGTTAATGAATCATGTGTGTGTTAAACCATGTCTGGACTATGTGTCCAATCCCTTTGAATAGGTGGCTCAAGAATACAAAGGTTGGCTAGACCTTTGGCTCCATCATTTCCCCATGAAAGGAATCTATGAAGTGATATCATTATAAAATAGATGTCATATGCGATGGCTCATGGAGCTCATAGATGTTCGAGAAATATAAAAATGTGGCATGGATAGATTGAATGTATGCTAGAAATTAGGCCATTCTTGGCCATTTCAAAATATAGAGGTTAGGCTTATATGAAAGCCTCTCCAAAATTGATGCAAAATGCTTATTTAAAAGCCAACTCAGGAACTTGGGTACTTATAAATCTAAACTTGTATGAAATTTTAACTCAATGTGATGCCAACCACCTATAGATGGAGTAAGGCATGCAATGTTGAGAATGCCTGGAATAAACTAAATTCAAAAAGAAAAGAAAATAAGATCAATGTGTCGTGCACATTGCCCCCAATCACTGATGTCTAAAACATGGATTTTGATATGGAATTTATTCCAACTACCTAATCTAAACTTAAAGTGAGAACCATCATGTCATGCATGATAACCCATTATATCTAAGAAAACTATATTGAAATTATTGAGTCCAATTGATCTGAAAGTGTAAAAATTGTCCCTAAACTAAACTTTTTGCCTATTTTTAAAAACCTTGAGTATTTTTTTGCCTGGATAGGAGTGCCAAAATGTGGAAACCCCTATGTTTGGAACTATTTTCCATTTTTGGTGATATTGTTTGGTGTGAAAACTAACTACTATGTGAAAACTGACTACTATCTAAAATTATCACCATTTCTCTACTCTAGTTGACTAGTTAGACCTCTAGATTTTGTACTAAGTGTTCTAAATAATGTTGTTTTGACTACTAGGAGGTTTGATCTCTATGACAAACCCTTGTTTGATGACCCCTCTTCTAAGGGTAGAAACTATGAACCTTCCATGACTACCCTCAAAAGAAAAGGAGTCCTATAAGTGTACTAAGTTGTATAAATGCAAGATATAATATTGAATATTTTATAAGATATTTTAGGATATAGCAATATTTGAATTGATAGATTGTTAGATCAAAAGGGGTATGCTTAGATAGATATAAAAATGTAAGAGCATGTGTATGATACTAAACTATATTGGTAATGTTAGATATTATTTGTTAATTATTAGTTTGTTAGTAAACATGGAGGGATGGAGCATGATGTCCATCATGGCAACTAAGAAGCAAGGTAAATACATGACTAGAATCATGGCATTGAACACAGTGAGAAGAAAACAATCAAACAAGCATACAAAGCAAGAATCAAGAAGCATAAGAGGGTGGCCAAGGGACATGGGCACATGTCACTCAAATTGAAAGATAAGCGTGGAAGGCATATTCAAATTTCACACACATACAAGTGAATAAACAAGGTTGACATGAGGGCCATAAGCACATGAAAGAGTACAAATAAAGGAAATTGGTAGATGTCCTAAGGCACACACACGAAATAGAAGTAAAAGACATTGGAAAATGTCCTAAGACACAAGCAAGAGACAAGCTAGAACTAGAAACTCTAAGCAAGGAATGAAAGCAAGAGTAAGAACTAGAAAATACAAACACATCTAACTAATCAAATAAAATGTGAAATTATGTAAAACATGTGTAGAACAAGACTATGTATATGCTAAGAAATACATAAGTTCTAGGTAATATTGAAATATTGATGTAATAATCTATGTAATCTAATAAGGAATGTACATTAGTGTGATAACTCAGAGTGTGTAGTGTAGGAATAGCATAACCTAGATGGTGTAGTCATGTAGAAGATTCCCCTATTGGGTATGTATATCGATGTGTGTCTCAAATTTAAAAGTATAAATATCCACTTTATGGGTAGAGTGAAGCAATCAAAGAGATGGATGTCACTAAACACACTCAAAAGAGATCAAATGAAGCATGGTAATGTAGATAAATAAACATACAAATAGCATGAAATAGAAAATGTAAGTCCTAACATGATAGTAGTAATGTAAACATGGATGATGCATACAATCAAAAATGTTTTTGGTGTTTTTGCAATTTATTTAATGCTTATATATTTTAAATTTTTAAATTGTTTTTGTAGTTTTGAAATATTTGAACTATGTACAATCAAGCAAGAGAGTTTATGTACAATCAATGCTAGAAAGAAATTATGTACAAGCATATACATCATAATATAAATGACTAGGCTGGTGGTGGGAAAGGATCAAAGGATGTAGCCTATTGGGGATGAAAATGGAGGAAAGGATCTTGGCCATCATCAAATATATCAAGATCATCATCATAAGTATAATCATATACTATGAATGTTGTGTTCATGATGTCATCATGCTGAAGGCAAACTTAGGGTTTCTTTAGTGGTGGAGATGTTGATTTTGCTCTTGGATGTTTAGCCTCGATGGTAAGTGACTTCAATGGAAGTGGTAGATATGGTGCTACTAGTGGTGTTATAATCTAAATAATACCTCAATATTTTAGTTTATTAAATCTCTATTATAAGGTTGTGTATGAGTTTGTATCATGGCCTATAATCCTATTAAAGGTATAGAATGGGCAACCATCTTGATGTGATAATTTACTGATAAATCTATGTCATACTATAGGTAATGTGATCAATCCATGATCAAGTAATGTATGTAACATAAACTATGGTTGATTTTGTGTGTTTCATGCTTGAATCTAAATAATTTTCTCTATATCCATAGAGGTAACCATGTGAATTATTTGTGCCAAGTAATTTGACTATGGTCATGAATGTGGAGGATGTCCTAAGAGTGTAGTGCGAGATGCTAAAAGCACTATAGGATGTGGTATGAGGGATATAGAGTCATCTCAATACTCTCCTAGGTCAACTTGTGTAAAGCTCAATCCACATAAATAATCATTTTTAAGTATGGGTGTCACATCATCATCTGAAGAAGCCTATGAATCTGTATCAACATCATGTTCATATGGTAACTTAGAATTTACCACCAAGGGTAATTATGATATAGGAGTCTCATTAGTTGTATTAGTAAAAGATGATACTATTTCCAAAATATCTATAACTAGTGGAGTAACTATGGAATCAATTAGAACTATTGGTTCTACTATCAGCGATGATGGATGTGTAATCAGTGTCTGAATTGTGATCGATAGAGTAGCTAAAATGGTAGAAGTTGTTGTAGCTAGTAAATGAATTAGTGTTGATAGTGAAACTATAAGTGAAGTAATGTGGGAAGTTTTAGTCTCTCCAACTTCATATATATGTATCTAATCGAGAGAAATGCTATGAAGTGGTGGTTTTACTATGAGATATGGTGTCCCATCTGATGAAATAGTTGAATATGAATTTATACATTGACAATGTCTAAATGGTTAGTTATCTACCAAACATGTGTATAAATATCCCTCATGGAGAAACTTAATACATTGATGGAGAGTAGAAGGAATAACACCCATGGTATATATCCAAGGTCATTTGAGTAAAATATTATATTGGAGAGGACCTGGTATGACTTAGAATTGTGTGGAAAGAGTTTTTCATCCCACCGTGATATCCAAAGTAATAGTCCCCAAAGTCTATCATGGTATATCATCAAACTCATGGATGTTATTATATGTTTTTTTCATTGATTCCAAATCTATACCCATGGCTTGTAAGAATGTGATATTACATAAATTTATTTTAAAACCACTATCAATGAGAACTCTCTTGACTGCATTGGTTTTGTCTTGTACTTGTATGAATAGTGGAAATTTTTTATCAATAACTATTTGAGAAGGCATGTCCTCACTATCAAAATAAATTGCATCTTTTATATTTTTTAGAGTATTTACCACTGATGAAAAATAAGGTTCTGAAGCAAGAGGCATAAAATTCTGAGTGTTTGACAAAGAAAATCCTTGAATACATTATTTTTCTCAAGTAGTTCTAGCATAGAAATTTTAGATGGAGTGTTTCTCAACTAATCAACAATGTCATATGCATTGTGTGAATTTTCCTTTGTTGGTTGAGCTTAGGATGTGTTGGAATAGCAGGGTGATGGGGATCCTGGGTAGGTGGAGGAGGCAGAGTTGCACATTGAGTAATATCTCTAACCACATTATCTACTATTCATATAGGAGTTGTTTTTGTTACAAGAGGAGAGTGAAGGTAATCGATAGGTCGAGGAGGTGGAGGAATAAAACGTGTTAATTAGGCTCTCTAGCAATGGGTAGTGACCTAGGGAAAAGTATGATGGACCATGTAACAGCACTCAATATGAGGGAGAGGCTCCAAGGGAGGTGATTCAAGAGATGGATTAATATTTTAAAGCACAAATTGCTTTACATCATCCCATATAATGATAAATAAGAATGAAAATAAGAGAATGAAACTTTATACTAACATATGATAGACTTCATCATTCATGTACATGATAGGGCCTAGCATTGTTTCTTTATTATTTTCAAGAAATGTGAGGAGAATTTGTAAATAAATTAGCATCATTTTTACAATTTGGCTATAAATGTAAGGTGATACCTCAAGAAGCAAAAAGGAGCTAGTACATGCAACTAAGATTTAAAAATAATTTTTATTTTTTGAAATTAGTATAATAATTTGAAAAAAAATTCTATGAATTTGTATAATTTAGCTTGAAAAATTTAGGAAAATTTTTAAAATATTTCTAAAATTGGAAATATATTTTTCTTAGTGGTTTGAAGGTGTTTGTATGCAAATAGGACCTAGTATGTGCAGACTAGGTTTTAGGTGAATTTATTAAAAATATTTAAATTAATTTGTAGTTTTATAATTTTTAAATTTATAAAAAATTAGGAAAATATTACAAAAAATTAGAAATAATTAGCCTTACAATTTCTAGGGTTTTGTGAAAAAATTAGAAGTTAGGTTCACCAAATGTTTTATTGTTTTTAGAATATTGGAGTTATATTCCTAAACAATAAGTGGATGAGTAATGTAAATAAGGAAATAAATATGCCATAATTAACCTACTAATTTGTGTAAATAGATTATATTTTTTCCTTTTTTAAATATAGTAGGAAGTGAGAGAGATTAAAACTTAGCTTATTTTGGTTGATCTAGACTGAGACAAGGTCTAATACTAGAGGAGCAAGACTAAAAAACAATTGGAAATAGGCCTCTAGACTTCATTTCTTGATTGGATAGGAGCACCAAAAAAAGGACACCCTATTGTTTGGTGTTATAGTCCTATTTTGGCATTATTGTTCTGAGGCTGAAAGCTTTTTGGGTTTTGTTTAAAATGCCTTTGTTACCCTATCATTGAAATTTTAGGGTATGAGACCTTATGGAGCTTTTTATGTGCCTATTTTAATCTTCAAAACCCTTAGGATATCCTAGTGCTTGAACTTCAATGTAAACTTGGGAAAGAGAGAGAAGGGGTTAGTGTGTAAAGGATACACTAGATTCAGTTCACACCACATGTGTGGACATGCTACCTACATACCAATACTCTAAAGAGGGATCAATCTAATGTAGTTATCCTACTGAAGTTCTTGGTGAAATTTGTATATGATCAATAAAAATAGAATGAAAAATTGGATGTGCTTCAGCTAGTTAGGGATTGGTGTAATGAATTAAGTAGGCTTGAAACAATGTTAGAATGTTGTGTGCAAATAATGAGGAAGAGTGCTCAAGTGTACTTATTTGTATTCTTGCATCTCTCTTGTAAATGAGTGCTAACCTTTATAAATATACTTATAATGGCCTTTTATAGGGAAACACATGATCATGGGTTAAATGAATTCATGTGAGGCTGATAGGGAAAAAGATAAGGAACTGGAAGAATCTAACCATTGGAGGCTAAAATGAACTTGGACAACAACGCTAAAAGTAGGACACCTTGGGTTCCAATGCTCCTATCCTATTTGGGCATTATTTTCCTAAGGGGATGAGATCTAGGGGGATGGATATGGGCCTGAAAAGGTTGCCTAGGTCTAAAAGGGATGAGTTTGGAAAGCTTTGGATGACTAGGAATCAGTGAAATAAATAGCCTAGAAGGGTTGTGTGAGCCAATATGAGGACCTATGGATCAGGTGTCTTAGCCATACTGAAATTGTATAATTTCACATTTTACATGACTACATCAATATATAGTATTATATTGAATAATCTCGTGAATAAGTGAGTTTTGTGGATGTAAATTTGGTGTTGAGATTGTAGGAGCACTTATTATATCATTTGTATTAGATACTTATGTTAAACCTATTTGGGATAATTTACATATTATAATTTGACTAATAGTAATCATTGGAGATTATTTCTTTTATTATGCTTTATGTGAAGTAAGATTACTCATTACTTGATTTGTACTTTTTAACTTAGGCACCCATATGTTTATCCTTAGATATGTAACTCTACTCTTATAAGGAATTTACTTTTCAATTTTTCTATCTCTTTCATATGTAACCACCTTATAAATTGAATGAAATATTCTTATTAATAGTATCCAATGTTTCTTCCATTTAATTTAACCATAATTTTCCAAGTATTGTATTAAATTTTAGAATAGTAGACTTCACAAAAAATAATGTTTCCACTATCTTAGGCTCAAAATAAACTGGTATGGTAATATACCTTATTGATTCTTCATATGTTCTCATGTGTTGTAACTTACTCTCATCATATCCTAGTTACTTAATAAAATCAACTATCCATGCACTATATTGTACCTTGTCATCAACTAAAATTCATTTTCTATGTTTACCTTTTTTAAGAGCTTAAATTACCATTTTTTCCATTTTAGGAACTTCTTGGGATATATTGGCCTTCATAGATTGTGAAATAGAAGAAGATGGATAGGATAACCTTGTGGGAATGTTTTTTATATTTTTGAAATGTGATGATTCCCTTATCCACAAGTTGTTTAGTTCTATATTTTAATGAATCACAATTATTATCTTTATGCCCATTGATGCGATGATAGTTACAAAATTATCTTACCTCCAATTGTGTTAAATCATATGCATTATGATGTTGATTGTAAGGTAGTGTGATCAACTACTTATCAAGTAACTTTCACAAAATAGCACTTAATGTATTCTTGAGTCTATGAAATCAAATGGGTTATTCCATAATTGATGAAGTAGGAATTATGTGATTCATATTCTTATTAATTGTCTTATATTTAGCTTCCTTCCTAGGTAGATATTCACTTTTGGGATTTGAAGTTGTTAACTTGAAATATTAATATCAAAATCATAAGTGAATGCATTACAATATCACACTCATAAACATAAACATCAAAGTAAAGTTATTAAAATTAAGGATAAGTATTATAAAGTACTTTTCCCCTAAGCAAAGGTAAAAAATCATTATGAAAGATGAATTGATTTTAAAAAATCAATTAGTTTATATATTAATAAATGTAATAAAGTATTTAACCTTAAATATTAATCTTATATAGTTTCATTATGATCTTGTCAAAGGCTTTTTATGTGTCCCAATTTTACTCTATAACCTCTAATCTTATTGAATGAGATAGAAAAGCCTCTTCTAGTTTTACAAAGAAAACTATAAACCCACTAAGTAGATTATAAAACCAATCTAAGGATTTACCTTGTAAACTTATATGAAAGGATTTTAGTAATACTCTCCCATCACATGAATTTTCTCCAAGAGAGGACACAAAGTGTGCAAGGTGGGCACAAAGATATCCATGTCCATCAAATAAGATAAATTTATTCATAATGAATTATTACGGATAAGGATGATTAAAAATAGTTAGCATTATAAGTTACCCTATGATAATGTTATTATCAATCTTAGCATTATATGGCTTGGACTATAAATCTAAAGCAAAAAACTTTCCTTTGAAGTTCATCCATTGCATACTTCATGGATACTATATGGATAGTAAGCATGATTATGGATTGGAAAGGTTCATTTATGGGTTTCATCTCACCTTCTATCCTAAATCTAGGTGTAAAATATTCATCACAAACATTCCTATCATTCAATTACTTAGAAACATTATCACATCCAAATTAATAGAGAAATCATTATGTGATTTATAAAAATCATCACATTTCATGTAAATAGAAGGATTAGCATCATGATTCATATCAATATAAGGATTAACATCACATTTCATATCCATAATAAAATCATTCCCTTGAGGAATATCATTATATATTGTGTCAATATAATAATTTTCATCACATTTCATGCCATTGGAAGTATCATCACACTAACATCCTTTCAATGTATAATATCATGAGAAGCAACATGTATATCATCTATCCATTTTTTTATTATATCATCTTTTATAATTATAAGATTAGTTAGATCAAAAAGTGTGTTGGTTAATTATTTTTCACTTTATTCTTTTTATACTTCATGACTAGTGGAAAAGTCTATGAAAATGGAAGAAGAACTAATCTCTTGAATTATAGCATTAATTTGACCTACTTGTACTTCACTACTATTGTGCATATATACATAACTAGAATACCAATCCTCCACATCGACATGTATATAATCATATTAAACATAATAATTATCTTCATTCACACAAGCATGATGGATATGTAAGCTAGGTGGATATTTCAAATTAGGATTCACCAACATGGATCTTATAAGTATAACTCAAAAATTGATTGTTATAAAATAGTTTTCTTAATATTATAGAGATGTAATGTGTTGTAATTGAAATGTATAAAATTATGAACACATAAATAAGCATGAAAAAACACCAAAACATAATATGAACAAAATAATTGACTTGGAGAAACCCTATGTGGGAAAACCTCCCTTTTCCACTGTGTACTCCTCAAATGTACAATTTACTACCATGTTTGTCCTTTCATAGATATAGATTCCAATTAATACACTATATAAACTTGTACCTAGATACATTTCAATCTCACAAAATTCCACATAATAAACTGACATTGCAAACTATTGACATTATGGATTGCACCCTTGAAAGAAGGCTCAGCTTCTCTCTTCCACATGACACAATGGAGACTTTCCTCTTGTTGTGGGTATCAAAAAACTAAAGAAAGAATATCTAGATAAGGGCTAGCTCCCTTTATTGCATATTTTAGGTCTTTGACTACTACTATTAATGATGGGGGGGTGAAAAGGGAGAAGGATATGACAAAATAGAAACTATATAAATAGTGACGCACCAAATGATTTTTTGATCTACTCAGATATATCAACACTTTAGACCAAAAGGGAAAATAGACACTTCATCTAAATAAAATACTAGATTGTAGGGCTCTTTAATAAGGGGATTAATGAAGATACAAGGAAAAAGAAATTACCACATGTGTTGCAAAAGCACACTGTTAGATAACTGCTCTTTTGTCTCTATGCTCCAACTTGGGCACTTCTTGTTAACCTGTAGAGGTGATCTCGGCTATACTAGATATGTTGGTGTCAACCTATGAAAGCATCAAGATGAAATGACTAAACACAGAGTTGATACATAGACATATTCAGAAGCATAACCAGTTAGATAGAGGTAAAACATGTTCTACTAATTCAAAGGTAAAATTTGGCAGGGCTTCACCTTACACAAGTGAGAGATCCATTTCTCAGATAAGAGGTTACAATATATAGCATGAAGAGAAATAATTTTGGCACCTTCCATAACAAGTGGCCCATTCTATATTGAAACACCTAAGAAAGAGGAATTTGCTCATGCTGTTATCACCCTTCTAGAAATAGCCTAAAAGAACCATGTTGTAGATGTCATAGGTATTGACTTTGTAGCTTAAACCATCTTAAATGTCCCTATTAAAAGCATGGGTTGCTTTGTTGTTTGAATGACAAGGCCATCTCTTTATGAAAGTTACATAACTATCCACTCATTAACACTTAAATGAAGAAAAATGGGTCACTCTCTTGAATGATTACACTCCCCTTGATGACCACTTGGTGGAGATTATTTCATCTACCAAAATAACTCCATCTGCTAACACTTTCTATGCCACTTGGACTGTTTTATCCGCTCCTATGCTTGGATTTTGTCCTTTTCTGGCTCTTCGGCCCTCAGTGCTATCTTTCCTAGTGGGTCACTAAGTTTCCTTATGGCCTTACACCTTTGAATTCCTTTGGGACAATGTTCATAAGTTCTTTCAACCAAAATGCCTGAAAGAAATATTTTGAGCACTTATTCGAAGTAATGGGTTCTTTGACTCCTCTTCAATGACCAATGTATCCCATCAAAATTAACATCTATGGGCATGTCACTATTTGAAAACCAATAGCTATTTCACCACCATCAAATTGACATCTGTAGGCCTGTCACCATTTGAAAACTAATGGCTCTTTTTTTGCCTTGAATTTGACATTCATGTGCATGTCACTAGATGTTTGAACCTCCAATAGCTAGTTCACCATGTTAAAGTTGATGTGCATGGGCCCATTATCACTTTGGTAATTCTTTCAGTGTTTTGCAAGACGAACCCTCCCAAAGGGAAGGTGATCTTTCAACAAAGAGGATAGGGTCCCTTTTTAGCAGCTGAGAGTCCCCCATAAGGCCACTTGCTCTTTGGGTTCCTTCATCTTCCCAATTCCTTAAGACAAAATGTCTGAAGGAATTTCTTTAGACATTTTGCCTAAAGAAAATCTTGCCTTCAAAGTCTCATCCTTTTTTTTGTAAATTCCTTTAGATAAAATATCCAAAAGAATTCCTTCAGGCATTTTATTTTAAGGAATTTACCTTGGATTCTTCCTTGGATTTTCTTTAGATAAAACTCTAAATAAATTCTTTGTCCTTTTTGCCTTGTCACTTTTTGAAGGAAAACTCCCCTTTGAGCCCTCTACCTTACTCTCTTTTAAAGGTGCTCTCTGCCCTCCATAAGGGCACATTGGGTCCAAAATTACCCTTCAGAGCCTACTTGAATGGTCCTATGTAACATGTCTACCCTCTGTAAGTGTAATTATCCTTTAGAGCCTTATGAAAGTCTTGTATCCCTTTGAAACTGGCCCATTCCTTTTCTAAAAGGCTTGTGCAAACTAACTACCTAAAGTGAAATAAGCCTCCAGATCAACCCAAAACATCTACAAGACTCAAGTCACTTGGATATTTATAGAAATAGGTATATTACAAAGGGAAAATGCACAATTTTACTAAGGTAAATACATCAAAGACTGACTACTTAGGATAGTAGGGAAGGAAGGGAAACTAATTTTTGGCTTGCAAGACCAAAAATGGTCAACAAATTTGGTGATTCTTAGGAGAAGCATACCTATTATGCTTAAGAAAACTAGTGGATTACAAGTCCATTGGGCATGGAGTCAAAATATAGCCTGAAAGGTTGACAACAACCTCAAGAGACTAAATAACTAACATGAAGCTTCTACCCCCAAACGGTAAATGAAACATGCACAAGGCTAAAAGCTATGAACATGCACAAAAGCACTTAAGGAAAATAGGGAAAATATGTACATGATGAGAGAAGGCTTAGTGACAATGCTTAAGATATATCCCATTAACTGGGATATGTAGTTCCCCACCATCCAACCTGGAGAGTTGGAATGCATTATGCTGCTTGCACTAAGTGATGACATATGAACCACTCTATAAGGCATCAAACTTCATGTGTTTTCTAGGTTTAGCTCGATCCTCATCCCATTACAAGATGATGTCACCTTTTGAGAAGCCTTTGATGAGGATTTCTTATCAAAATGCTTCTTTATTTGCTATTAATGACTAGTCATAGAAGCCATGGCTTGGTCTCTTGTCTCCTAAAGTTCCATCAATTCACAAAGTATGACCTACATGCTGTCACATTCTTTTAATTATAGCTGGTGGGAAAGGTCCAAGGCTATTAATTTAAGTGAAATAGGAAGTCTAGCTTCCCTTCCATACATGAGTGTGTATGATGAATTTTCAACTATTCTTTTTAGAGTAACCATATCTACCCACAGGGCTATTTTTAGCTTGGTGTGCCAATTTCTTTAATTTTCCTCCATTATCCTTCTAATGATTCTGATCAGATTCTTGTTGGTGGACTCAGCCAACACATTTCCTTATGGGTAGTAATTGGAAGAAGTGTTAAGGTAGATGTCGTATCCCAATGCCCACTCACTTGTTTTAGTTCCCAAGAAATTTAATGTGTTATCTGAGATGATGGTAGCTGGGACTCCAAACCTTGTCACTAGGCCTTCGTAAAAGTATAAGACTACACTTTCATTGGCTTCCTTCAAATCAATAGCTTCCACCCATCTTGTGAAGTAGTCTATAGCAATTAAGACCCATTTGTGGCCAATATTGGAAGGAGGGTTGATCATTCCTATGAAGTCTAGGCCCCATTACATGAACAGCTATTCCACTTGAATAGGTTGTAAAGGCATTATAGCTAGCCATTGATTTCCATCAAAGAGATCACATTTTTGGAACTATCATACCTAGATATGGGTATCTCTAAATAAATTGGGCCAAAATTAACCAGCCCTCATAATTCTTGTAGTTGTAGGCTTAGGAGCAAAGTGACCACTAGCTGGTTCATCATGAAACTCATATAGTATCCTATCGACCTAACTTGAGTCTATGCATCTAAATAGTACTCCTAAAAAATCCATTATAAATATCACCCCATCAATCAAGACATAAGGAAGAGATTGGAGTTTAAAATATCTCCTCTTAGTCCTATCAAGGCCCTACGGGCACTCACCAATGAGAAGGAAATGTGTCATGTCTTGTGCCCAGTCCTTCATGAATGTTGATTCCTCTATTATAGCTTCATCATGGAGTAGAAAAATGCCCTCTTTTTGTTGTTTAAGGTTTTTAGTGAGGTGTTCACATAGCCCCCTTTCCCTTATTAGCTTGGTGGTTTTGATAGCCACTTCATATTCCATTACCTTAGTGATCCATCCTGCTCTCTTTTCATTTAGATCACAGCTAATCAAGAAATATTTGACACTAAGATGTGGCACCATGACATGGACCTTGATGTTTGACAAAATATGTATGAATTTCTTCAAGCTTCATATGACTGCAAGCACTTGCTTTTCAACATATGTGTACCTAGTTTCAAAACTTTTTGTACCTTGGCTAAAGAACGCAAGAGGCTGCTCAAGGTTTTCATCATTTGCTTGAGTAAGCATGGTGGAGATTACCTCTTCATTTTTGAAGGTGTAGAGGTTGAAATCCTTGGAGAAGTTAGGAATGATCAAGGTGGAAACCTAGTAAATATCTTGCTTAATCCCCTTAAAACTATCTTTCCTTTATGCTATCCATGCAAACTTCTCATCCTTCTTCAGCATGGAGGATAGTGGATTGACTATCTCAATAAAACTAGGAATAAATCTCATAATAAAATTTATTCTACCAAATAAACTTTATATACCTTTCTTATGCTTAGGTAAGGATAGTGTTAGGATGTCACGTACTCTTTCTAGATCAATGATCAAGCCTGCTTTTGAAACAACCTAGCCAAGGAGTTTACCTCGTGGACAGTGAACATACATTTCTTTGGGTTGAGAGAGATACCAAACTCTCTACACCTCTCAAAGATTGACCTTAAGTGTTTCATATGTTGGCCTTTCTCCTTAGAGAACACTATCACATCATCAAAATAGACCAGTATAATTTTATTTATCAGGCCCTAAAAAGTTATATCCATGGTTCATTGAAAGGTAGCTCCAGCATTTGATAGTTTGAATGGCATTTTCTTGAAGGCAAAAGTTTCCCACTTGGTAGTGAAGGCTATCTTGTACTGATCATAGTCTTGCACTAGAATCTGATTGTACCCTAAATACCCATCCAAGAGGGAGAAATGTTCAATACCTATCACCATTTGGAGGATCTATTCCATACTTGGGAGAGGATAGTGATATTTTAGTGAGACTCTATTAAGGTCTCTAAAATCAATGCATAGTCTGATCTCCCCATTCTTTTTCCTAATAGGGACTAGATTAGCCAACCAAGAAGAGTTCTTGATAGGAAATATAATTTTGGACTCAATTAGCTTGGTGAGTTCCTTATTTATGAGAGGCTCAATATTTGGATTAACAGGCCTTTGTTTTTGTTTGATAGGTTTGGCACCTTCCTCTAGCTCAATGGGGTGTTGGGCCAAGCTTGCGTCAAAACCCTTCAAGTCATCATATTCCTAAGCAAAAACATTGGAAAATTATTGGTATAACAAAATGAAAGCATGCCTTTCATCATCTATACATACCTTCCCAAGTGCAAGCAACTTGTTCTTGAATATTTCAACTTTTTCATAATTTTCTCTCTTGGTCGTGATGTTTGCTTTCTCATTTTTTAATTGGTCATCCTCATTGAAGATGCTCTCAAGAGTGACCAAGACTTTAGGAAATTTTTTATTCTTTAGTTGAAAAATCTGGCCACCATACTGATATTGTAGCTTGGCTTGATTCTTGGAAGAAAACTCAACCTCCTCTTACAAGAAGAGTGTTATCTATTGATCACTATCAAACACCTACCAATTGGTTATGACATCAGGCACAAAGGGTCTAATTACCACTTTTAGATGGCATGGACTACTGTCTTGGCCTATTTTCTTGGAAATGTTGAATTAAGCACCAACTACTACTAGCCTATCTGCTTGTTTATTCTATTCTCTTGGAATGGAATTGATGTTGAAAGCAATAAAACTCTCCACTAGGTGCCACACCCTGTGCTTGTAAGACTTAAGCATGGAATTCTTTGTCAAATTTCAAACTCTCACATGATTTATGATTAACTCATTGTCTCCAAAAACCTAAAGTTATTTAATTCCTCTTTTCCTTGCCCACCCCAAACCATGAATGAGAGACTCATACTCTACAACATTATAAGTACAGGAAAATTGGAATTTTAAAGTTGAGAAGTATCTCTCATTTGAGGGTGAAATTAGCACTACTCCACCACCAACTCCCAATATGATTCTTGAGCCATCAAAGAAGAGTTGCCATAAACTTGAGCTCTCTTGGTTTGCTTTCATCAAATTTGGTATGAAATTACCCTCTTCATGCATACAATAAATTCCAAGACCTGCCTCTTCTATAAACTTCTATGGGTCATGTTCAAAGTTGTCACTTCCCCATTCGTCTAAGAGTAGCTTAGCAACTCCTTCAAGGGAAGAGGGTAGAGATTAGTCCATTTGGAATTCTTATTCATCAATGATGGTGTAGCTAACATTCACTACCTTGAGTAAGTACAACTCCAGATGATCTTTATGGATTGTCTCTAACTCAATATTTACCTTAGTTACATATTTGGTTCTAAAAACCATATAAGACCAGTTTGTTGCTAGGTACCTACCTATTTTAGATGTGAAATCCCTAGATAGGTAGAGAGAAAACTAGGGAGGAATATATACCACTACCACATCTTGGGGAACTAAGAAAGTTGGACAGGCATGCAATGTTAGATTCAAGCCTCTTACCACTCTTAGTGTCTTAGTTGGTGATCCATCTATCTACAAAATTCCCTTGGTCATCTCCTCGTATTTGAGTCCCAACTTATCCACTATACATTTGGGCATTACTGAGGTGCTTTGACCACTATCAATAATTCAATTATGAACCAAGAAATCTCTAATGACTAAGGATAGGTAGAAAGGAGGAACCTTTTCATCTTTCTTTGCTTGGTCTACCATGGAAGGGTGCCCATTCATAATCAAAACATTATCAACCTTTACTGGGATGGCTTGTTCATTCAACCTGTACAATTCCTTCTAGAGTATGTCCTTTTGTCCTAGCATTGCTAAGGAATTCCATAGTGAGATATTCATGTGTAGATTATTCATCTGATCTACCACATTGATTTGAGGGTTGCTTCCTTTTAAATTTTATTTAGGGGTGCTTATAGCCTGAGGTTCAAGTCAAGGAGCTGAGGGTACAACTGGTAGCTTGTAATTTGGGAACTTCTAGTTCACATGTGATGATGAAGATGTTGTAGACATTTCATTAGTTTCCTATGCTTCCTCCATTGCCCTATTTTTGGACTTGGTATTGGCTACAACACAATCACCTTGGTTGTTCATACTGCCCACATAATTTACTACATAGAATTCACCTTCTAGGTGATTCATGAGAGTGGAATCAGACTGAGCCTACCTATTATCCATGCTAGGTTGTACTGACACCTCAAAGCTTGGGAATTGGCCTACTTGATTGTCTTCTGCATTCATATATTAATTCAACATCTCATTTGTATAAACAACCTACTCTTGACCATATCCTAGGGGTGGGAAATTAGGTTGTTCTTATACCATATTATTTTGAGTGGGAGCTAGAGCTTTAGATGATTAAGGAGCACCTAAATTATAACCTTGATATGGTTTGGATTGAGTAATTTGACCCTATCCTTAGTTATAATTCTGGAAAGGAGGTATATTCATTTGTTTGAACTATTGGTATCCCTAATTTGACCAATAGTTTTGAGCCTATTGCCTCTTAAGAGCCACTAATTCATTGGTTACACTTTATAACAAGATCTTAACTTCATAGAGGTCATTGGGTGAGGTAGCAGTCAGCTTTTCTACACTAGGTAGAGGAGCTAAGGTAGGTGCAGTAGTTTGAACTGGGGGTGGCAATTCAGGGAAGAGTGGCATGTGAGGTCTAGGGGCTATCTTTCCTACTTATACCAAGAAATTTTTAGTGGATATGGCTATTTCATAGGTAGCAAGTAACACTTGTCCTCCCATGGACTATATCATGATAGCAATGTCACTGTTTAAATCCTTTAAGTAGTAGAGGAAGGCATAGTTTGGGGTCAGCCTCACCAAAATGGGGATTCTATCCCAGGTCTTTTGGAACTTGGTATTAAAATCCTACATAAACTCATGTAGAGTTATTTTCATTGTGGTCAATTACTTATCAAAAGAGAGATGATCACTCTTCTCCCCAAATCTATTTGTCAAAAGGGTGCCTAATTCATTCCATGAGCTGACTAAGTTCATAGGCAAGGTCCCATACTAGTCTAGAACTTTACCTTTAAAAGACAATGTCAGTAACCTAATGGATATGTTCTCTTTAGTGACATTGTGAATGTTATAGAGATTAGCTATATTCTTGATGTGATTAATAGCAGTAATAGGCCCCTTTTCATTAAAATGAGGAACACTCTTAAAGGCTATCCCTGGGATTGGGTCATAATGCAGAAGGTTTAAAGGGATTTGACCATAGAAAGCTATAAAAGGAAAAGCCATGGCGATGATAGGGTTCAACCTGGGACTTCTTGTGTAAGTATATTTTATGACAGGTCTAGGAAATTGGTTTGTTGTATAGGGATGAGTCCTTATAAACCTTAGCCACTTTGTTGATTTTAAGGGCAACTCAATGAATTTGAAAGGGACACCCTTGGTAGATGATCTTGTGGTGACCTTAGGCATGGGATGTCAGGATGATCTCTGACCAGAGACTAATGTTCTTGAAAATGGAGTAACCAGATGTTGGGTTAGTTTTTCATTCTTACAGTAATAGGACCAGCACCAATCCTGGAACTTCTCTGAGCATTAAAAAATGGGTCACACTAGGCATGCCAAAAACTATTGACACTATGGACTTCACACTTGGAGATAAGTCTCAACTTCTCTCTTCCATGTGGCACAATGGAGACTTTCCTCTTGCTATGGGCTTGGCAAAATGGAGGAAAGAATCTCTAGATAAGGGCTAGATCCCTTTGATGCATATTTGAGGTCTTTGACTACTAGTATTAGTGATGTTTGGGTGAAAAGGGATAAGTATATGACAAAATAGAAACTATCTAAATAGTGATACACCAAATGCTTTTTTGATCTAATCAGCTATATCAACACTTTAGACCAAAAGGGTGAACATACACTTCATCTAAATAAAAGACCAAACTATAGGGTGCTTTTACAAGGGGATTAATAAAGATACAAAGAAAAAGAACTTACCATAGGTGCTATAGAATCACATTGTCAAATAACTACTCTTTTGTCTCTATGTTCCAACTTGGGCACTTCCTATTAACCTACAGAGGTGATCTTGGCTATACTAGGTATGTTGATGTCAACCTATGAAAGCATCAAGATGAAATGACTAAACATAGAGTTGATACACAGACATATTCAAGAGCATAACCAGTCAGATAGAGGAAAAACATGTTCTATTCATTCAAAGTTAAAATTTAGTAGGGCTTCACCTTACACAAGTGAGAGATCAATTTCTCAGCTGCGAGGTTACAATATATAGCATGATGAGAAAGAATTTTGGTGCCTTCTAGAATAAGTAACCCATGTTGTATTGAACACCTAGGAAAGAGGAATTTTCTCATGGTGGTGTCACCCTTCTATAAATGGCTTGAAAAAACCATGCTATAGATGTCATAGGTATTAACTTTGTAGCTTAAACCATCTTAAATGTCCCTACAAAAAACATGGGTTGCTTTGTTGTTTGAATGACAAGGCTACCTCTTTATGAAACTTACACAATTGTCTACTCATTAATGCTTAAATGAATAAAAATGGGTCACTCTCTTGAATGTTTTCACTCCCCTTGATGACCACTTGGTGGAGACTATTTCATATGTAGCAATAACTCCTTCTGCCAACACTTTTTGTGCCACCTAGACTATTTTATCCACTCCTGTGATTGGCTTTTGTCTTTTCTTGGATCTTTGCCCTTGAGGCTATCTTTCCTAGTAGGTCATTGAGTTTCCTTATGTCCTTACACCTTTTAATTCCTTCATGCTCATATTCATAATTTCTTTTAGCCAAATTTCCCAAAAGAAATCTTTCAAGTGCTTGTCTGAAGGAATGAGTTCTTTGACTCCTCTTCAACGGCCAATGCATCCCATCAAAATTGGCATCCATAAGCCTATCACTATTTGAAAACCAATGGCTATTTCATTACTATAAAATTGACATCCATAGGCATGTCACCATTTGAAAACTAACAACTCTTTTGTTGCCTTGAATTTGACGTTCACGTGCATGTCATCAAATGTTTGAACCTCCAATGGCTAGTTCACCATGTTAAATTTGATGTTCACGGGCCCATCATCACTTTGGTCATTCCTTTATCCTTTTTCAAGATGAACCCTCCTGAAGGGAAGGTGATATTTCAAAAAAAAGGAGAGGGTCCCTTTTTGGCAGTCGAGAATCCCTTGCAAGGGCACTTGCCCTTCAGGCTCCTTCGTCTTCCCAATTCCTTCAGACAAAATGTTCGAAGGAATTCCTTCAAAAAAAATTCTTGAAGGAAATATTGCCTTAAAAGTCTCAACCTTTTGTTTGTAAATTACTTTAGACAAAATGTTTGAAGGAATTCTTTCAGGCATTTTGTTTGAAGAAATTTACCTTGGATTCTTCCTTGGATTTTCTTCAAACAAAAGTCTGAAGAAATCCTTTTTGATTTTTGAGTTGTCACTAAGGAAAACTCCCCTTTGGGCCCTCTACCTTGCTCTCTTTTAAAGGTGCTCTCTGCCCTCTACAAGGTCACATTGGGTCCAAAATTACCCTTCAGAGCCTGCTTGAACGGTCCCATGTAACTTGCATGCCCTCTGCAAGGGCACTTGTCCTTTGGAGCCTTGTGAAAGACTTGTATCCCTTTGAAATTGGCCCATTCCTTTGTCAAAAGGCTTGTGTAAACTAACTACCCAAAGCAAAATAAGCCTCTGGATCAACCCAAAACATCTACAAGACTCAAGTCACTTGGCTATTTATAGAAATAGGTCTATTACAAAGGGAAAAGGCACAATTGTAATAAGGTAAATACATCAAAGACTGACTACTCAAGATAGTAGGGAAGGAAGGGAGACCGATTTTTGGCCTGTAGGACCAAAAATGGTCAACACAAACAACTCAAACTTATAAACTATAATGTGAATCCAACTTCATAATTCTTCACTAGCTTCTCTAATGTTTTTTGCCTTCTATAAGATCTATATTTATGCCATCTTACTTTTAAATCCACCAAGTATCTCAATCAAACCATAATTGAGTATAGTAAACATTTGTAACCATTCCCCTACTTGTGTTTTATATGGTGGTAAAATTATTGGTCTAAGTAGACCAAAAATTATGCAACTACCATGACATTTATGTAACCATTGAGGTAGTTTGGTAACCGCCATCTAAAAACACTAATAGTTATTCTATCACTAGGGCAGTTACATAACTACCACCTATATTTATCAATAATTCCACTATCAATGAAAAACCCCTCCAATTGAATAGATAAATATTATTGACTTCATCACTATGAAGATGTTTGAACCATCCCCATATTAACTCTACCATTGAAACTTATATGAATTGATGTTTTAACATGAAGTGCCTTGTAATAGTGTCTTACAAGAATGAATTACATACATTGGGAATAAATCAAAAATATAGTAAGTATATCTAGTACATTAAATACATATTTTGGATCATACCTCCCCAATTTGAGGATTTTAAGTCCCTAAAAACTTCAAGAATTTTGTAAGAAAATTGATTCCCCACATCTTATTTTGAATAACATTTGACCTTTCTAGATACCTAATGCTTTAACCCAACCATCCAATGTTCCTAAACTCCTCTTCATGTTTTCCTCTCCTTATTTTGTAACATAACCTCCTCCTCTAATTCCAACTAAATATCAAGACTGAGGTCTTCAATTTATTTATCAACATCCTTTCATATTCACTGTCTAACATAGAAGGCTAAAAAATATGTAAGTTTACAACATTGAGAACTGAATAAATCTTAATTTAAGGAGGTAAATCAAGTCTAAATGAATTCTTTCCCACTTGTACATTTTTAAATGGACCATACCTAAAAGGCTTAAGATTTTCAGTCTTACCATGGAGTATCTCTCTACTCAAGTACAACTATACCTTATCTTAGACAAGGAAACTATGTTCAATTTAATGATAATCATGCCTTACTTTATACTTGGATTATGAATCCTTCAACCTCTCTTACAATTTAGAGGTGAATTCCTTGAATCTTCTCAATGAACCTTTCATATTTTTACACTTCCTGGTCCACTCTCCCCTTTAATTTTTGTATGGTTGTCTCAAAACAACATCAAATGTACATGGAGTTAATTAGCCAAAACAAGTTTCAAAATAATTTTTTCAAGTATAATAATGCATTATCCTATTATATGACTATATAATATGCACCAAATATTCATCCAAAGACTAAGGATGGTCACTACCCTCTCAAGAGTTATACCAATGTTTTTTTCACAAATTTTATCTTCCCATCAAATTATGGGTGGAAAGCAGTAGATAATTTCATCTTGGTATCCATGTTATCCCACAATGTGGCCTAAAACATACCAACAAATCTTTAGTCTCAATCTAAAACAAAATAACTAGGAAAACCAAAATTAACCCATATATTAGCAAAGAACAACTTACTTGAATAACTACCTTTAAGGGTCTTCTTAAAAGGAATAATAATACACATCTTACCAAACCACTCCAAAACCATAAAGAGATAGTCATTTCCATTCCTTAACATAGGAAACCCAACTAAAAATCCATGGAAATTATTTCCCATGGCCTAGAAGGAACTAGTAATACCATATACAAACCCAATTTCTTGTTCATAGGCTTGTTTGTACTATAGAACACACATCCTCCTATGAACTAACAAAAAAAGTGCATATTAGGCCAATAAACATACCTCTAAAAATGTGCAATAGACATCATAACACCAAAATTTCTTGCAACCTTATAAGTATGTGCATACCTCTAAAAATGTGCAATAGACATCATAACACCAAAATTTCTTGCAACCTTATAAGTATGTGTTTTCATTATTACTTAAATGCTTTCCTCCTTAAGCACTCAAAGCTAACCCAACTTGTAGAGAAACCTTGCTTGAAGGTAATGATCCTCTTTAGTCTCAAATATTGCACCTTGGGACCTATTTAATCAAATATAATCCTCTCAAAAATCTGCATCATGCTCATATCCCTCTACATAAGACTCATACATAAAAGGCTCAGAAAGATTTATGGTACACATGGATGAAACCAATAGAGGTCTAGATAACATATCAACTAGTTTTTTAGTTAAGCATTTCTTATATTTGATATTCAAATGAAATTTTGGAAAAAAAATCCACTTGTAGTGTCTTACTTTCTAAATTTTGGTTAGATCTTGAAAATATCGGAGAGGTTGGTGATCCATGTGGACAATAATTTCCCTTCCCATAAGTTAGTTTTTCTATTTCTTGATTTATTGAATAAAGATATATAGTTATTTATTATATGTACAATAATTTATAATTTCACCATGAAATAACTCTAAATGGTAACATGTGGGCTTTCCTCCTTCAGTAGGATAACCCCCATATCATAGTTACTAGTTTATGTTTCCACTACAAAGGATAGATACAAGTTAGGCAAAGATAATACTAGAGCATGTCTAATATTTTGTTTGAGTATATCAAATGCATATTTTTCTTCTTGCCCCAAATAAAAGTCTTACCAATTTTTTTGAAGGCATGAAAAGGTATATCTATGGAATATAAATTCTTGATCAACTTCCTCAAATATTAAAATGCACCAAAAAATATTTGTTTAGCTCTCATTATAAGGCTTTGGCCAATTCATAATAGACTTTATATTTACCAAATAAATCTTTAATTATCCATCTCCAACCACATGCCTCAAGAATACAAGTGATTTTTGAGAAACCTCACATTTTTTCTCATTCAAAACTAACTTGTTCTCCTTCAAAACTTAAAAAAAAAAAATTAAAATGATCAATATATTCATCAAAAATTTTGATGAAAACAAGAATATCAACTAAATACACAATAACAAAGGAATCAATAAATGGTCTCATTACCTAATTCATCAATCACAAGAAGGTTTTTAGCTCATTTCATATCCCAAATAGTAGAACCAATAATTCATACAATATTTTCCTTGTCTTGAATGTTGTTTTCCAAATGTCCTCTTCTTTAATTCTCACTTGGTGATACACAAATTTTAAATCAAGCATAGTAAAATACCTGGCATGCTGAATTTGATTAAGAAGATCATCAATCTAAAGAAGGGTGTATCTATTCTTAATGGTTACTTCATTAAGTGATTTATAATCAACACACATTATCAATAAACCATATTTCTTAGGTACTAAAACAATAGGATAACTAATGGATAAGTATTAGGACAAATTACAACTTGATTAAATAAATTCTAGAACTATTTTTTACCTCATTGGCATCCTTTAAGGACTACATATACAACCCAGGATTTGAATTCAAATTTTCTAGTAGAAACTAAATTTTATTCTTAATATGACTCATTGATGGAAACCTCATGGCCTCATGGAAAACCTCCTTGAATTGTTGCACCAACTCTCCTCTACACTTATGCTCTTTATTAGTAATCATGTTATAATAAATTTTATGTGAAACCATTTATTAAATTGAATATCTCTCAAATTAATCAAATAAAAATTCCCACTTCATAAATAAGCCTTTTAGTTTAAGAGGAACTTACCAAAGAGATTTTAGAATCATATTTGTAGGCTGAAATGATGTAACTCTCACCATCCTTTACCAAATGGTATTGATTGGCTTTCCTCGTATAGATAACATCCTAGATATACAAGTAATGGCCTCCAAACACTACACCACACACATCAAGAGGGACCTCATTCACCTTAACTTCATAAATTAAATGCACATTAATACCAAAATTAACTTTGCATTGATAGTTCACCCTGATGTCTACACCTTTATTCACTCAACCCAAAGAATATAGGCTTTGATTATTATAAGTCTTTACCTCCAATTTGTCTAGTAACTCCTCAATTATCAAATTTTCATGTGAACAAGAATTAAAAAGATCAACAACCTTTTTTTTCTTCATTTAAATTTAAATATGTAAAATCCTAAACTTTTTGCTCTCTTGATCACTATTTTTACCCAAACATACCTCTTTATTAACAGAGATACAACACAAAGTATCATATATATTAGATCTAAAACTAATATTATCACCTTGGAGATATGTTGTAGCCTTCTTATTTTTTTATTATTGTAAGGATGCAATTCTAGATGTATTTTCCAAAATTGATCTTCAAAATTACTATCAACATCACAATGCCCACAATGCCTTTTAGTTTCATTTTTAGAAATATAATTAGCATTATGCATACATTTTTGCTTACCTTTACCCTTTTACTTTGTGTTGAGGGTTATAATGACACACCAAATATATGTGTTTGGGGGTTGTTATGCCCTAGCCTATACTGAAAGGATGGATTTCTTGCAAGAATAAAGCTTCCCAAAGTTATTTTTTACCAAGTCTTGATACATAGGGTAACTCAGTGGTTGATGTGCAACTGCACCATAACAAGTGACTTCAGTGAAACTGACTCCAAATGTTGGCTTAATATATAGATACTATGAGACTCAATTATTCCACCACTAATCTATTCAATAATGCTTAAATAGTGATGGACTAAATTCAGTAATCATGATTTAACATTGCAAATGACTTGTTATTAGTCTTAAGCTAACACACTAGAAAAAGAAATAGAAAAAGAAAAGGGAAAAGGGTAAGAAAATACCATGCTACCATAGAGATGAATCTAAAGTGTTTGATTGAAAAAATCTCATAGAAACCAATCCTTGTCTAAGCCAGACCTAGCAAAACTTTAGTTAAAGGATGGTGTGAGAGTCTAGGGAGAAGTGATTGAGAGGAAAGCAAACCATAACCACCATAAAAATGTGTAGGAAATAGATGTGAGACTCCATATTACTTAGAATATTAAGATAGTTCTTGTTAATTAGTAATGGTGAGATTTACAATAGTCATTCATCTACTTTATACTCTAATCTAAATGGAACCATGCTTTATTATAATGTAGGATCTGATATTATATACACTCCAAGTCCATGGAGTTCCTTATCAAATTTTTAGTTCCCACTAATGGGGTGGTTACAAGAAATCATCAATGTGATGGGAGATGGTAGTTTAGATTCTGATAGACATACCAGCTCAACTATGCCCTAATAGAATATGAAGGTGTACCCATGATTTATAGTTAGGGGCCACACCATTATCAATTAATCATCAAGTGATTACTTTGGGATCCACCATCCCATCCAGCATTGGCCATCTATCATTTTTTCATTAGTTCAAAGCTGTCTCATGTATCTTCTTCATTATTACATATAAATCTTGATTCATTCCCTTTATGCCTTATGCTTCTTGATTCACAAATTATCTTTCATATTGTACAAATCCAAGCTTGTCTTTTCTATGTTTATGCTATGGTTGAGGGTTCCTATTCTTTGATGAGGACATGTGTCCAAATAAATGACTAGAATGTTAAAGATGAACCCTACAAGATAAAATGAAATGGTTAGGCATAAATCCTTAGCATAAATTGTTGACCAAATTTGACATTGTAGGTCAAATTAGGACCCCTATGGGTAAAAACTTGACTTTTTAGATGTTTTAGGGGTCTATTATTTTTTCATGGGGTGTATCATAATTTATTTGATGTCATTTAATACCTTTTTATCCTTGGTCTTGGTCTAATTAGTCAATATGTCATTTTGAGTCATTCAGAAGCCATTTAGAGGTCATAAATTCAAGTGGCATAGTTTTCAAGGTACCCAAGTGTCTTCATTACCTTTCAAACATCCAAGAAGTTATATTTCATATCATTAATGTTAGTCTCATCTAAAACTTTAAAGTTATCTAACTGAAGATCAAGTAATCAACTAAAAAAAGGGAGTTATGGCCCATAAGGGAAGGTGACACGTGGGATAATGTCACATAATGTTTCTTCATATTCCTCATACTCAATACCATGTTTTAAATTCTCTATAAGTTCCAATTTTGAGCTAAAACCATTCTTCTCCTTTTTACCTTTTTAAACACATAGAAGTGATCAACATGTTTGTGATTGGTATAGATAGTTAAAGAGGTTTCAGGTCAAACACCTTTGGGAGGTGGTAGTAAAATAAAATAGATTAATTTCCATAAAAATAGTGAAATTATTCATTAACCATGCTTTATGAACCATCTCTAACAAGTTGAATGTGTTTTTCTGCTCACTGTTTCCTATACCCTATAGGTTTTGTTCCATTTTGGATAGGTCCATACAATCCATTTGGTTATTTTGACTCCAAAGGATGTTTTATGTCTTCTCAAATTCCCTCCATGATTTTTTTCATGTTTCATGGTGTTTTTTTGAGTAAATCATCTCAGGTTTGCATATTGCTCTCATTAAGGATGACAAACATGTTTCCACCATTTTCAAGACCTTCATGCTTTGACAATGGATACAAGGGGTTATGATAGGTTAATTTATATGTTTTAAATGATCCCATGATTCCTTTTACCTTATAAATTTAGTCTCCAAAGTAATCTTCATAGTTTTCAAGCTCATATGCCACACAAACAGTTACTTGTTATCCTTGCTTGCTTTGTAACATGTGTTTGCAAGAAGTATTCACATTGGAATAGATGTTTTGGAGCTTGTTATAAGATATCCTAAATGAAAATAATGAATTTTAAGGATTTAAATTGAGTTTAAGTTTTTCATGATGCCATCCATCCACATATTTTGCTTCATTCCATGTTCACTACCTACATACATCTCGTACACACCTACAGGAGCCTTCTTGATGATATCATGATGAGATGGAGAATTTGAGAGATGTTTCAATATTTTAAGATTATTAATAATTCATTTTAAAACTTGGTGAAATCATAATAATTTATCATAACATACATCTCACATAATGTCCAATTTGCTTACTACCTGTGTATGTGTAAATACTCACCTATAGGTGACATTACAGATCCTTGAGGGTACCTATATGAAATATTAGAGCATGGTAAGGTTATATTTAAAATAATAAAATGTTTTAAAGCTTAATTCATACCTATTTGAGGCATTAAATGGATAGGAGGAATCGTAAGCTACCTTTAAGAACAAGATGACTGAGTTCAGGGATATTATCTCTAAAAATGAAAATAGAGGTCCAGCCCATTTTGTAGATATCATATAATAAGGTTTAAAAGAGGTATAAATAATCTAGATAGGTAAACCCTGTATCTTATAACATGGATAACATCTATTTCAAACATTAAGTCAATATGACTAAGGTAATATGGTTGTTATGAGGCCTAAAGATTTACTTTTATGCACTATTTTTAGGCAATGACAACCTATAATTTTGAGCTTCAAAGAGATTTTTGCACATCAAGGTTGTAATACAAACCATGTTTCATGATTGAATAAGTATTATATTGTTTAATAGATATTTCATGACCCATTGGTAATTTAAAGTGATGATATTTTGTGTTTTGGTTCCCCAAATACACCTACAAGTGTCCTTTCCTTTGAAAATGTGCACCTACAGTTGAGTGGGCAGACAATGACCTAGGCATGGTGTTTAATGGATGTTTTAGCTTATAAAAAGTGCAAAAATGTATGATAAAATTATATTTAACCTTAATGTTTCAATCAGGGCCTTTACATATCATGACCAAAGTCCAATTAGGTAAATATGCACCTACAAGAATCAAAAGGCAGGGTATCACAGTCAGGAAAAAGAACTTAGTTTTGTGAGCCCAAGGTGCACGTAAAAGGTTAAGGGAGAGTTGAGATGATTAAATAGACCTATGATCACATTAATTAGTACCATTATTATTCCCATAAGCTCTTGGCAATGTGAAACAAGCTTACATAGACCTCTTAAGGCCCTACATGCACCTACAACTGAGTGTTCAATCTTGATGAAGGTAAAGAGATGAATATGCTTAAGAAGAGAAATAAGTTTTAAAAACAACTTGAAAATGATTCATGATATATTAATAAAGTGTTTTAATAATCTCCAAAACTCCTTTTAAGTTGACCATTTACTCTTCATATTAGCCCAAGGATGACAGTCTGTACAGTTGCACTAAGGGACTCATGTTGCTAAATGGGTAAGAATGAGGAATATAAGGGAGAAGGATGGTTTTGGATGAATTTAAAGTTTATTTAGAATTAATTTAAAATTGATAAAAAATTTAAGGAATATAACTACATTGTATTTAGCCTTGAGAAGTCATTCTTAGGTGAAAGTGAGAGGATGCAAAAAATAATTTTGTTTTAGAGATTTTTTAGAGAGATTGAGATGGTGAATTGCATAAATGGATAAATATAAATTATACCTTTAGTAAAAATATTAATTAGGACTAATAAATATTATAAAACCATAATTTTTACTTAGATAGGAGGGATATACCTCACTATTTTGTCTCAGAGGTCAGCGAATTAGGAAAATTAGAACTTTGACAAGTCAAGCAAATGAAGCTCAATGGGTAATAAACTTTATATGAAGCCAAGGGGATATCATGGAACACATTTTTAGGTGTATGTAAGGTTAATGGGTGATAATAAACACTCAGACAATCCCAACCTTCTTGAAATGATCAAAACTCTCTTGCACATAACTCAACCAAACAAGCTCCAACTATGCCTAGTTGGTAAATGAGAAGAAGAGATGAGGAGTGATTTGAGGGTTTTAGGATGACTGTGGAAGTTAAATTACATCCAATAAAACATTATATTCCTTACACAAAGGGATTAAACTAAGAAGAGTAGTCCTAAATACCAAACATGAGACCAATGTTACTTCCATTTATAGGAGTTGATTTAAATGGAACAAGACATGTTTATGTGATAATAAAATATGTGTTTAATATTTTTTATTTTATGAGAAACTAAAAGGAAGGCCATTATATCTCAAAGCTACATCAAACTTGTGCAAAATGTGAAAACAAGCTCAATAAGGTAACTTCAAATTCTCACATCTTTTGTGAGGATTTACATGGGTATCTAAGAAATTTAGAGAGGTTATCAAGGGTCCTTGACATCATTTTTGTCTAATTTTTTGTAAATTCGAACGTCCCATCTTTATGAACAAATCTTAAAGGCAAAAATGGCCTAAAACCTTTACAAACCCTAGTTATAGACCTGATGAAGGAAATGGAGATGGAAAGGTGCTCTAATGGACTATTTTGACCATGAAAGTGATTGGAGGTTGTATAATACTTATTCAAGATCCATACCATCAAGATGAGTTGTATAAAATTAGAAGGATGGAGTACAAAATAGGGTATTTATAATTTTTTTGTGAATTATACAAGTTATAATAGGTTTCAAGAGATGAAATAAACTTTGGAATGAATATTGAGACTTAATATAACTCCCCATGTCCATTTAATGCCTTTTAAAAACTCCTAAGTATTCCAAAAATATCTCTCATCTCATCCAGTCAAAACTGGCATAGTGAGCAAGATGGTGAAAAGTATGAAAAATCCAAGTGAGAACCCTTTTAAGGTGTTCTTGATGCCTCTAAGAACATAGATGGTCTTAACACATGTCATCCACTCCATTTAATATATTTTAATTGTAAAATTAATCTAAATTTAAGGCCAAGTGTGGAGGGTGTGTGAAAGAAGAGTTACTTTGATTGTAGATGGTGATAGCTCATTTTGGGAAGATTCTAAATGATCAAAACTACAACAAATGCATGGAGAGGCATATATGAAATCCTTCCATCTCATTCCAATCATTATACTTATTCCTAGTAATTTTTTGGACATTAAAATAGGGATGAATGATGAAGGTAGTTTTCTTATGCAAAATGAGAACTTCTATGCCACATTTCAAGAATTTCATGACTTGGGGTGACACTTGTGCTTCCAAAGTTATCATGATCAGTTTCACATTCCCTTATCATGCATAATTAACTTATTTTCTCAGCTTAACAAGTTTCTTGTAACCTTTGGAATTCTCTCTTCTCCTCTCTCTCTCTCTCAAGTTCTATAAGAACTAGCCATTTTGGCCTTTGTAAACCATGCTCCACTTGAGTATGGTGAAGCCCTTCTCATTTGCATACCATGGATAAATAAATACTACTGATTTTTACCTCTTCATTGACTATTCATATTGTGTTTTACTTTGATGATTGACCTTGCTTAGTGATGACTTATTTTTTCTTTATCATTATCATTTCATTCTATCACCTATTAGTAGTTGGAAAGTTTCTTCTTGTGGGTCATGTGAAGTGTTCTATTGATGTGTCAAGTTTGAGTGAGTTATTATATTCAAATACTACCATCCTAGGCCTCTTTTTTAGTCCTCTTAGCCTAAACATTCATCAAAACCTCATAATGAAATATTAATGTGAGAAGATGTAGATTGGAGAAGTGTATGTTTTGTTAGTCTCTTGTTCTCATGTGTAACATGCATCTGGTTGGTAGTCATCATATAATTTGGTGTATCACATCTTTATGATAGATTACTTTCAATTTTCTCTCCATTTTCCCTCATAAATTTTAGGTGTAGTAGTGGTCTACAAGTGGGACATCAAGGGAACTAGCCCTATCTAGAGATTCACCTCATTCTTAGGCTCACCCATAACCTAGAGGTGTTTTAATTGTGTCACTTGGATGATAAAAACTGAGACATATCCTCAAATGGTGAAAATCCAAGTGATAATAGTTTTTGGCATGCTCAATGGGACTCTTAGTCTAAGAAGTTGAAATATTTTTGGTGTTGTCTTTCAACACATAAAACTTTGGAGGCATCTATCTAAACATCAATGGTAACTCTGAGATTACATTATTTAGTCAAGCATCCTAGGTATTCCTTTTTAATATTGTTGATAATAATTCCTTATGTTCTTGATTCCTAATGAATTTTTATGGCTGACTTTAGTGTTGAGTATTGTTTTACATAAGTTGGTGAGGTTTGTCAAGATTATGGCATTCCCTATCAGCCTTGTCATGATCCTTACCAGTTCTAATATGATTCTTATCAGCTCTAATATGACCATTATCAACCTTATCATGAGTTGTATCAATGCTATAACTATCCTCCTCAATATATTGCTCCTCTTAGTCAACCTAGTCACTCCTCTAATTATTCCATTATAACTTTCAAGTAAACACTCTTGGGATATTAGATGTACATGTTGGATCTGGACACACTAAGGGGACATGGTCGAGATATTCCTAATAATTTCATTCATAATATTAGATATGCATTAGAGCTTGTTAAAAGAGAGTGGGTACCTATTGAGAGAACTAATCAGCAAAGGCTCACAAGTGAGATGTTAGATGTAGGTGGCTTAATTGCATCCTTAGAAAATAAACTAAGAGTTTATGAGGAATAGCCTCACCAAGTCTATCATCCCTCATAGACACCTCCCCAAGAGTTATATTATCCCTAATTCACCCCTACTCATGAGCATAATCAAGCTTATAAAAGCTATATTTTTCCCAATCAATTAGAAGAGAGAGTTGGGAAGATAACCCTTATATTTAAAGCAAATCTTGATAGATAGATTGAGTTAGCCAATAATCAGATGCATTAGTCTATATCATCAGCAAAGAAAGTGGAATTTAATCCCTCATTTCCCTCTCCCATTACATCCCCACCTCAATAATTGACCTCTGGATATGAGATTCTAAGTTGGAGACAAGGTAGAGAATCCAAGCCTAAAGAGATCCCAAGGTTATTAAACACTTCATCCACTCCTCAAAGTTTATCACTAATTCAAGAAGAGAATCCTAATCCTAGAATCATAAGTTATAATAAGGTATTGGAATCATGGGGGAAAAAAGGAGATAAAATTCTTGATAAAGAGTGTGAAGTTGTTTAAGAGCTTGATCCTATGCAAACCCCTCCCACCATTCCTCAAGAGACCTCTTATTTTCCATGTCAGCTTTCATGTATTCCTTATCCTTGTGATGATGCCTATCAACTTCAAGAGATATTTTTCCAAGAGAACCTAGCCAAGAAAATTGAAGAGTTAGAGTTGAGAATGAACTTGTTAAGTCAAGGTGTGATGGAAGGTTTAGATCCAAAAGAAGATCCTATGCCTAAACGCACCCAATCTAACCTCCCTCAAGAGAGTGCTCAAGATAAATCAGATGTAAATGAAGTGATTTTAAAATTCAAGGAAGAAAACCAAGATATTTTAGCCCAAGGTATACCTCCCCTTCCTTAAGAGCTTCTAAAAGGATCCCTTATAATTCATTCTCAATTTTATTTTAAGTTCTATGTTCCACCTCCACCAACTAGTTCATCTTGTCCTCACCCTATCACCCTTTGCCTTGATGGACCTATGGTATAGGAACCTTAATAAGATAATTTGGTTGAGAATAATTAATAATTCTTGTTTGAATAGAAACATATCTCCTTGTCAGCCTCATTGGAATAAGTTACATGATTACAAGATGCCTAGTCTTGCCATCACCAAAAAGGAGAAGGAAATAGAGGATATTACAGTCCTTGAGAACTAATGTCATTTTATGACAATTGAGATGCAAATTTAGAGCCCTAAAGACGTTATAAATGTTGAAGAAGAGGTGATTTCTTGTGTGGAAACTTTTGATTGGGGTGATATGGAAGAATGTTTTCCTTTTGCCAAAGAAGAGGAAATCATCATTGGTTCTTCCATCACTATCCAAGATATCAAGGATGGGAAAGGACAAGTTATTAATCAGACTTTCTATGACTTGTTTGTAATCATTGGAGAAATATATACTCCTCTTCAACGAGGCTATGATTTATTCAAATATGGATAAGGTAGCCTTAACACTCAAGTGAGTATACAAAGAAAAGGTAACTTTTGAAATTTGTCTTTTCAAGAAGCATATGAATTCCATGATGACATGTTTGAAATCATCTAGATGGATTATCATCCTCTCAACTAGTTGGGAGAAATAGATCAGCTCTAGAAGGATGGAATAAGCTTATATTGGTGTCAATCTTATAAGGAATAAGTAACCACTCATCTTAAAGCCATGCCTACCAAAAAGATACAAGTTGATCATGAGATGAAGAGTGGGCAGCAGTATGAGATATGTGTACAAGTTCAAGAGGAATACATTTACATTGGAGACCTATTTGAAGATGATCTACTTGAGAACAAATCAAGTAAAGTGCCAAGGAATAGGTCTGATCTACAAGGCATCCAATCTAAAGAAAAATATGCTTGGTACTATGATTCATCTCATGAAGAAGGAGATTCAAGAAAATTTCCTGTTTATCCTAGAAAGGGGGTATGCTTAGTTTCTAATTGTGCATAGAAGTTTGTTTTTTAATTTTCCTAAGTGCTTCGAGCACATGTGTGTGTCTTGTTAGTGTGTTTGCTTTTCTTTCTATGTGTCCTTTATTTTGTGTGGTTGAGGTAGTTAATTGGTCTTGTCTTGATCAAAGCTTGTTGTCAAGTGTCAAGTCTTCTTATTTGTCTCAGACTTCAAATGACTCTCTAATCCCAATGGACTGATAAGGCTACTAATCTTTAGTATAGCAGGCATACTACCCCTATGAGTCACCAATTTGTTAACTAAATTTGACCTTGCAAGTCAAATTGGGACCCCTATAGGTAAAAAATTGACCTTTTAGATGTTTTATGGGTATAATATTTTGTAATTTGGTGTATTATAAGTTATTTGATGTCATTTAATGCCTTTTTATCCTTGGTCTTGATCTAATTAGTCAATATGTCATTTTGAGTCATTTAAAAGTCATTTAGGGGTCATAAATGCAAGTGGCATAGTTTTCAAGGTGTCCAAGTGTCTTAATTTCCTTTCAAATGTCTAATAAGTTAGACTACCTATCAATAATGTCAATCTCATAAAAAAGTTGTAAGTTATCAAACTAAAGATCAAGTAATCAACTAAAAAAGAGGAGTTTGGCACTTGTAAATCCCATGAGGGTAGGTGACACATGGGAGAAAGTCATGGAATGTTTCTTCATCTTATTTAGACTCAATCCCACATTTTAATTTCTCTATAAGTTATAATTTTGAGTTAAAACCATTCTACTCCTTTTTTGCCTTTCTAAACACACAGAAGTGATCAGTAGGTTTGTGATTGGTACAGACAATTGAAGAGGTTTCAGGTTAAACACATTTGGGAGGTAGTGTTACACTCAGAAAGATTAATTTCCATAATAATATTTTAATTATTGGTCAACCATGATTTAATAACCATCTCTAACAAGTTGACTATGATTTTTTGCTCATTATTTCCTGTACCCTATAGGTTTTACTCTATTTTGGATAGGTCTATACAATCCAATTGGTGATGTTGAATCCATAGGATGTTTTATTTATTATAAAATTCCCTCCATTCTTTTTTAAATTTTTCATTGTGTTTTGATGTGTAAATCATCTCAGTTTTGTATATTCCTCTCATTGAGGATGATAGGCATGTTTTCACCATTTTTAAGACCTTCATGCTTTGAAAATGGATCCATGGGGTTGTGATAAGTTAATTTATATGTTTTTAATTATTTAATAATTCATTTTACCTTCAAAACTTATTCTCCAAATAAATATTCATAGTTTACAAGCTCATATGCCACACAAATAGTCACTTGTTATCCCTGTCTACTCTGTAACATGTGTTTGCAAGAAGTTTTCACATTGGAATAGATGTTTTTAAGCTTGTCCTAAGATATCATAAATTACAATCATGCATTTGAGAGATTTATATTGAGTTTAACTTGTTCATGAGGCCATCCATCCACATATATTTCTCCATTCCATGCTCACTGCCTACATACAGCTCATACACACCTACAAGATCCTCCTTAATGACACCATGCTAAGATGGAGAATTTGAGAGATGTATAAATATTTTAATATTTATAATAATGCATTTAAACACTTGGTGAAAGCATCATAATTTATAATAAACATACATCTCACATACTATCTAGTTTGATTACTTCGTATGTATGTGTAAATACTCACCTACATGTGATATTACAGATCCTTGAGGGTACCTGTACAAAATATTAGAGCATGGTAAGGTTTTATTTCAAATACTATCATGTGGAAAAAAACAATTTAGACATATTTGAGGCATAAAAATGGAAATAATAAGTGTAATTTACCTTTAATTATAAGATGACTGAGTTCAAGGATATTATCTCTAAAAAGTGAAAACAAAGGTCCAACCCATTTTGTAGATATCCTATAATAAGATTTCAATGAGTTATAGAGAATATAGATAGGTAAAACTTTTATCATCTAGAATTGATAATATACATGCCAAATATGAATTCAATATGACTAAGGGAAGATGGTTTTTAGGAGGCCTAAAGATGCATTTTTATGCACTATTTTTAGGCAGTGGCATCTATATTTTGGAACTCCAAAGAGACTTTCCACCTCAAGGTTGTAATAAAAACCATGTTTCATGATTGAATAAGTATTATATGGTTTAATTTATATTTCATGACCTAGGGACCATTTCAAGGGATGATTTTTTGTTTTTTATTCCCCAAACACACCTACAAGTGTCCCTTCCTCTAAAAATGTGTGCCTATAGCTGAGTAGGTAGACAGTGACCTAGGCATGGTGTTTTGGTGATGTTTTAGATTATAAAAATTGAAAACATGTATAATAAAATTATATTTAACCTTAAGGTTTCAAGCAAGGACTTTACATATCATGACCAAAGTCCAATTAGGTAAATATGCACCTACATGAATCAAAAGGTAGGGTATCACAGTTAAGAAAGAAAACTCAGTTTTATGAGCCCAAGGTGCATGTAAAATTTTAAGGGAGAGTTTAAATGATTAAATATACATATTATCACCTGAATTATTACCATGATTATTCTTTTAACCTCTTGGAAATGTGAAACAAGCTTACATAGACCTCTTAAGGCCCTATATGCACCTACAGCTGAGTGTTTGGTCTTGATGAAGGTAAAGAGATGAATATGCTTAGGAAGAGAAATAAGGTTTGAAAAAATGTTATAAATAGTTCATGATATAGTAATAAATTATTTTCACAAGCTCCAAGACTCCTTTCAATTTGACCATCTACTCTTCATACTAACCCAAGGATGATAGTCTGTATAGTTGCACTAAGGGACTCATGTTGATAAATGGGTAAGAATGAGGAATATAATGGAGAAAGGTGGTTTTGGGTGAATTTAAAGGTTATTTATAATTAATTTAATATGTATAAATTTTTTAATTAACCTAATCACAATTTATTTATCCTTGATAAGCCATTCTTAGGTGAAAGTGAGAGAATGCAAAAAATAGTCTTGTTTTAGAGGTTTCTTGGAGAGATTGAGATGGTTAACTACCTAAATGGATGAATATAAATTATAAACTTGGTAAAAATATTAATTATGACCTAATAAATCTTATAAAACCTTAATTTTTCCTTGGAGAGGAGTTTTATACCTCATTATTTTATCTCAGAGGTCAGCCAATCAAGAAAATTAGAACTTTGACAAGTCAAGAAAATGAAGATCAATGGGTTTTTTACTTGATAGGAGGCTATGGAGATATCAAGGAACATATTTTGAGGTTTATGGAAGGTGAATTGGTGATATGAAACACTCATACAATCCCAATATTCTTTAAATGGTCAAAACTCTCTTGCACACATCTTAACCACACAAGCTCCAACTAGGCCTAATTGGTAAATGAAAAGAAGAGATGAGGAGTGATTTGAGGGATATAGGGTGACTTTGTAAGCTGATAAATCCAATAAAACATTATATACCTTACACAAAGAGATGAAACTAAGCAAAGTATTCCAAACCTACAAGGGTTACAGTCAAGCCTATTAGGCATGTTTAAGCCTAAAGACCAAATGTGAGACCAATGTTACTTCCAGATATAGGATTGGATTAAAATGGAACAAAAAATGTTTATGGAATAATAAAATATGTTTTAAAGCTTTTTTATTACATGAGAAACCACAATGAATGACACTTTAGCTTAGAGTTACATCAGACTTCTGCAAAATGTGAAAACAAGCTTAATAAGGTAACTTCAAATGCTCACATATTTCATGAGGATTTTTATGTGGATATAAGAATTTTGGATAGGTTATTATGGGTCCTTAACATCATGTTTTTGGAATTTTTTGTCAATTCCAATTTCCCAAATTTATGAACAAAGCTTAAAGGCAAAAATGGCCTAAAAACCTTGCAAACCTTGGTTATATACCCAATGAAGGAAATGGATATGGAAAGATAATATAATGGAATATTTTTACTATGAAAGTGATTATAGGTTGTATAATACTTAGTCAATCTTCCTACCATCAGGATGATTTGTATGAAATTGTATGGATGGGGTGTAAAATAGGGTATTTCTAACTATTTTATGCATTATACAGGCTATAGGATATTTTAAGTGATGAAATAAAATTTAGAAGGAATATTTATATTTTTTAATATAACTCCCCATGTCCATTTAATTCCTTTAAAAAACTCTTAAGTTTTCCAACAAGAGTTTTCATCTCAGCTAGTCAAAACTGGCATAGTGAGCAAGATGGTGAGAAGTGTGAAAACTCCAAGTGAGAGCCTTTTTAATGTGTGATTGATGCCTATAAGTCCATGTATGGTATTTAAACATGTAATACACTCCATTTTATGTATTTTAATTGGAAAATAAATCCAAATTTTAGGCCAAATGTGGAGGGTGTGTGAAAGAAGAGTTATTTTGACTGCAGATGGTAATAGCTCATTTTGGGAAGATTTTAGATGATTAGGAATACAACCAATGCATGGAGAGGAATGTATAGAAATATTCCCTCTTCTTCCAATAATTATACCTATCCCTAGTTAGTTTTTAGACATTCAAATTGGGATGAATGATGAATGCAATTTCCTTGTGGAAACTGAGAACTTCTACGCCACATTTTAAGAGTTTTATGACTTAGGGTGACACTTTTTCTTCCTAAATTTTCATGATAAGTTTCACATTACCTTATCATACACAATTAACTCATTTTATTATCTTTGAAATTGTCCTTGTGACCTTTATACTTCTCTCTTCTCCTCTCTCTCTCTCAAGTTCTATAAGAACTAGCCATTTTGGCCTTTGTAAACCATGCTCCACCTGAGTATGGTGAAGCCCTACTTATTTTCATACCATGGATAAATAAATACTACTGATTTTTAATTCTTTCATAAATATTCATAGTGTGTTTTAATTATATGATTTATCTTGCTTAGTGATGACTTGTTATTTCCTAAGCATTATTGTTTCATTTTCTCACCTATTTGTACTTGGAAAGTTTCTTCTTACAAGTCATGTGAAGTGTTCTATTGATGTGTCAAGGTTGAGTGAGTTAGTCTACTTAAATAGTGCCATCCTAGGTCTCATTTTAGTCTTCCTAGCCTAAACATTCATCAAAACCTCATCATGAAATATTGATGTGAGAAGATGCAGATTAGAGAAGTGTATGTTTGGTTAGTCTCTTGTTCTCATATATAACATGCAGTTGGTTTGTAGTCATCAACTAATTTGGTGTATCACCTCCTTTAAGATAGTTTATTTTCAGTTTTCTCTCCCTTTTCCCTCATAAATTTTAGGTTTATTAGTGGTCTACAAGTCGTACATCAAGGGAGTTATCCCTATGTAAAGATTCACCTCATTCTTAGGCTCACCCACAGCCTAGAGGTGTTTCAATTATGCCACTTGGATGAGGAGAGATGATACATCTCATCAAAGGGTAAAAATATAAGTGATAACATAAATTACAACACAAAATCATAAAAATGATCGAATATTAATAGAAAATCCACCACTAATGTGAAACAAATTAAAGATTTTATTATTTAGGACATAAACATTTGTATTAGTCAAATATTTATTTAAATATAGGCCTCTATTTAATTATACAACATATACATATTTATAATTATTTTAACCCAAAAATTTTTAGATGAGATAATATCCTTGTTAAATCCATTTAGCTAGTGAAATCTGATCGACTAGTGTCTTCCTTTGACATTTGATAGATTTTACATTTAGGATGGCTATCAATTTTAAGCCTATTAAGTATCACATGGTACTTTCTTATTTAACTTTAGGTCTAAGGTTTTATATCTTGGTGATGAGTAGATGCAAATCAAATTTGATTTGAAGTAAATGTTTACATCATTGTGGTATCATATGGTAGTCCCTAGTCAAATTGGATCAATGGTTTGAGGGCACAGAATGGCACCACATGGTATCACCATGGCAAGATAGGACTTTGGGATAAGTAATGTAATATATTATGTCCCCATGGTCCTAGGCTCTCAGGTAGTTACCATGTGGCATTTTAATAGGCCCTCAGGATAATGGGACTATTAGCCTATTCCTGAGTTTTTGAGATCTCAGGATCCTAAGAAGTCACCACATGGTGACTTCTCAAGCCCTCAAGGCCATATAAATTTTAAAACTTTACCTAAGTCTCTATGGTCCCAAGTTCCTAATAATTCACCACATGGTAACTTATTAGGCCCTTGAGGCCATGGGATTATTAGATCATTAGAATTTTATTCAATTCCCCACTAGGCCAAGTTATCATTATTGTACTATGTGGCAAATTCTTGAGGGTCAATGGCATTAAAAGGATTTAGAAACTTTTTGGGACTCATAAAATTTTATGAGTTGGCTCAAAACTTTGAAATGATCTCATAGCGACACGTGGAAGGGTTTAGGGTGAATCAAAAGAATCATGAGAAAATAAAAGAAATGATTAAGGCAAACATATGGGAAACCTATACCTCAACATTTAAAAAGGGTCTGACACAACATTAGAAATCAAGCCAATAGGGGCAACTCAAACCCATAACTTAGATTTTGATGTTCCTAGATGAAATATTAGACTGAACTAAAGAAAATATAAAGACATTATAAATAATCATGCTTGGTCACTTGTAACTAATCATCTAGGAAAGTGATAATTAATAAGAGCTCAATCAAACAAACCCTCACAACCCCATAAGAAAATATTAAATAATAAAAGAGGGTACCCATTTTAGTTTTAAAATGGGGTATTGGAAAGCAATAATAAATGGTGACTCCTACTGTGAAATACTCTTGAATATTTCAAGAATATAGAATCTCTAATTTTTGCATCTAATTAACAATAATTAGGTTCAAATGATGACTTGAGATAAAATTATAGGGATAAAAGTAGCAAATTATGCCTTGAAATGTGGCATACTTAGCCACAATCCTATCAAAAGCCATCTGTGTGTGATGAAGTGATTAATTCATTTTTTTTGCATGCACACATAATATTTTAGATTTATATGAATGATCAAAACTTATAAAAAGAAATATTTAGTAATTTTTCATGGGGGTATTAGTGTGGGCATTTATCTGCTATCAACCAAGTATCTATAGCCCCAACAAAGATACCTATGGTCCCTTCTTAAGGCCTTGATCCACTACTAACTAGGATGAAAAGCCTATGGTGGAGGTTACCAAGATCACCCTTTTAAGGAAGATTTTTTATATTTTTCATTTTGTCTCAATTCTTTCAAAAATAGACTTTACTTTTATATCTATAGAGGGTTGGGGACCAAACCATGGGTTTAGAGAAAATTAGAAAGTTCATGATCAGTTAAGGTGAACCCAAAAAAGACAATGTTACATTTTCATCAGATGTTTCAATTAAGTGTATATATGGATTTAAAAAAGGAGATAAACCTTTCTAAATCCACACACTCTATTTTGAATCATTGGCTTTATTAATATGAAAATGCACAAGAGAGTCATGACAGTTTTATACAAGTGTTCAAGTAAGATTAAATTTTATGCCTTGAGTGTAATTCATGTTGTTTACTTACTAGTAGGCCTTTCATTCCATCATTATTTTATTAACAAAGGAATGTCAAGGTCAAAAGAGAAGGAATAGACAAAAAAAAAAGAAATAGAATCTAAACTAACAACAAGGGATGAAAGGAAAAAAGCATAAAGCAAACAAGGAAAAGAGAAATTATTCATAGAGGTTCTTTCAAGCAATAGAATATATGAATTTAGTTAGAAACCTATGTTACAATATTTTGATAAGGTTTATGGGATTTGTAGTTATGCCTATGCTACCCTCTATGCTCATGGACACTATCCTATATATATTTATCAATTTTCTTTTGATGAAAACTAAAAAAAAATTGATTATGAAACTCAACAATGAACCTACATTTAAATTACACAAATCATTTTAGATAAGTGAAAGAGAATGCCTTTACCCAAACATTATGCCATGGTGAGGAGCAAGGGTGGGAATTCTTACATACCACAAAGAAATGATCATCCAACCTAGTAGGGGTGTTACCTTTATTACATACAGAATATGAATTAGTTGTAAGTTTCTCTTGGAATGAGATGGATGTTATGATAGCATCATTATTTTCATCTTCATTTCCAAGGAGACATAGGAATGGCTCTTCCCATGTTAATGATCTCATGGATTTATCATATGTGATAGAGGTGTGTTGATAATTTCATTGAATTAAATCATGTTCAATCTTGACTTGTATTGGCATACCTCCCATGTCCATGACCTCTACATTCAGGACTTCACCATTTTATTTGAATGTAAGGCTACCTAGAAGTGTAAGATATGTTATTCTATATTCAATCAATCCACTAAGTTCACATAGACAACTTGCTTCATATTTTTCTTCTTATTCAAGTTGCTCACCTCTAATTATGAACTGGGAGAGATGTTGCTACTATTATGTTAGTTACCACCTTGAATCAACCTTTCAATTAGAGAGGGAGTAGTGAAGGACAAGAATATTTCAAATGCATATCATGCATCTTACTTATCTAATGGATCTAACTCATCAATTTCACGTTTAGATTGATTGCAAGAGATTTATGACTCACCCTCTTGAATAGGTATCTCACCTTTGATTTGATCTTCTTATACTATGTTATTCAAGATAGTCATTTTTTTCTCATCATCAGACTCATCATCACTACTCTCAAGGATTAACCCAACCATTATATGTTGGTGAATTCTTGAAATGAATGACACATAATTAATAAAAGTATCAAAAGACACTTGACTACTAAAACTAATAAAAAATTCTTTTTGATCACATACTAAATTAAAAGAGTTATATGCATTATTGGATCAAGCAGGGTCTTCATTCAATACATGGGAGTTCACTTGATAGCATATATAAGGCAATTATTAGGGAAATGTTTCATTATGAAATATAGTTTGATTGATGGGTTGAGTTATCGATAGGTGTATTAAAGCATTTTGAGGATAAACAATGGATTATCCCTATGGGTAGGAAAAATTAGTGTTATGATCATGAGACATAGCGTGTTCTTTGATGGTGTAAAATACTTATTATGTCAATGGAAAGGATGTGAGAGATAAATGAGTCCTCTAAAAAAACATAGCAGTGATTGGAAATAATGTTTTGAGGTAAATCTCTATGGCTAATAATTTCATCTATAGGAAAGGGTCTCTCAACCTCATATATAGCTAATGAAAGTGATGTTTAAAAGTACTTAGAGAATCATGAGATTCCCTACATGACATATAAAATTAGTGGTATAGGGAATCAAGATTGATGGCCTCTCTAAAATGGCTAATGAACAAATACTCAAATATAGCCCATGTGGTTATGCACCCATCTAACAGTCTAATTTACTAGTTGTATGCATCCTTACCTAAATAATAAAGGAACAAGTGAAAATCCACATTTCATGATAGATGTTGTGATCAAGGAATCCAAGAAGGGTGGTTAGATCATGTGTTAGATTCACAATGAAAGAAATAAAATGAAAATAAACACACTAACATGCATAACACTATCCTACCTAGATCAAAGGGGGGATCATGGTGAATAAAAACAATTGACAAAGCAAAACTAAAATTCAATAAAAACCTTCCTTGAATACTCCAAGAGATTTATTCATTGGCTTAATCGGCTTGTGCTCAAGAGATCTTTGGAAAATGGAGTTGTGTGTCTCCTTATCCCCTTGGCACCATGTTTGTTTGGCTCATAATAGCTTGATGTAGCTTCATGGCTTGGATTGTGATTTTGTCATTATAACACTAATGTCATGCAATCTTACTCTAAAACTTTCACTATAACATTACTCTATCTAAGCTTTCCTTCTTCATAGCCAATGGCTTCTATTTATAGGTTTAGCAACTAACCTTAACTGAGGATGAGTTAAGGTATATTTGGGGCTTGGAATGGATTAAAACTTTACATTTTGAGTTAATTAACCCCAATGGATTTAAAAGGTGTAAAATGGTCATGATTATCAATGAATAGGCATGGGTGGGATATTTTGGCTATTTGACAACTCACAAAAAGGTAATTATGAATTCCTAGGATATTCTTTGATTTTTTAATTTCCTTTTTTGATAATTCATTTAATTATTCATGGTTAATTTAATTTAGGAATTTGATTTAATTTTTCACCTTAATTAATTCTATTTAGGCTGTTTGACATTGTGAAAGATTTGAATTAATTTGATGTGTGCATTTTTCTCTATTTAATAGATTTTTAGGCCAAGTTGCATGTTATGAATCCAAATTTGAGACGTTTATAAATTCTTAGGCTAGATGTGTAAAGGTTGTTAAGAATTGATCTAAATTCGGGTATGAATCCATTAGTGGCCAATTTTAGGTGTCTATAATTTGCCTCTAATTAGGAAAGCATTATAAGTTGTAATCACAATAACATCTTTTTAAAGAATAAAAAGGTTTTGTATGCTTACAACTTCAATTGGAAATGGATTGGTTGGAAAATGAGTTGGAAAACAATCCTTCAAAAGAAGGAAATGAGTGGACTAAATATATGGAAACACAATGATTTGCCCAAAGGTGGTCAGAATCATTGAGAATGTAAGTGGGACGGTGTATAATGGTTTGCCCAAAGGTAGTTATAAGCATACCCCGATAATGACAAATATGATATGAAAGATGTAAGTGGGACGGTATACAATGATTTTCCCATAGGTAGTTATAATCATTAGTATCTTGACAATGGAAAATAAGTCATGTTAGGCAGAAGAAAGTGAATGATTTTCCCAAAAGTGGTTATAATCATTAACCCTTAAATTGGTGAAAATGTAATGATTTGACAAAGGTGGCTATAATCACTAGAAATGCAAGTGGGATGCTGTGAAATGATTTTCCCAAAGGAATTTATAATCATTGGACCTTGATTATGGTAAACATGATGTGAAAAGATGATGGCAAATTGGTATAAAGGATAAATATGAATTAGGAAACCTGTTCGTAGGGAGATGCTCATCTGAACTAGCAATGAGGATAATTATGTTATTGTTTTAATTACTCTATTTTGGATATGATGTGTCTTAGGTCGAGAATGTTTTTGAAGCTAGTGCCAAGGAGATATCATCATTGCATTTGTCATGTAAACTTCTCAAAGTTAATTTTTGATGTATCATGTGATGGTAGGCATCATGATAGAACACCATGAGGACTTGGTTGAAATATACATAAGGACTTACTCCTAATCCAATAATCAATGGAAAATAATAGACTGATAAAAACCAAGATGACAATGTTGATGTATGAATATGGATGGATTCAAGAATAGTGCATAAGCAATAACCTAATGAATGCATGTAGATTGAATCGAGGAAATAATACTTAAATCAAACAAACAAGAACATAAACAAATAAATAAACAAAATAAAATAAACAAATAAACAAAACAAAGAAAATGAAACAAACAAACAATGGTTAATCAAAATATTAGTACAAATAACAAGACACAAATAAGGCAATGAACATTTCCCCTAGAAAATAGGAGACAAAATAATAAACAAATAGTAATGGGGAAATAGAAGAAAAGGAAGGGGTGGTTGAAGTGTCTCCATATGCATTAAGCAAGTGGATTTTATATACATAGTTCCATGGACATGATATCCAACAAAAAATTTAGGTTGAATGTAGTTCTTCTAGGATATGGGATAGAAGAAAATGATGATAAGAAAACATGATTGATGTTATAGAATATTCAGCAAGTGCATGAGATAAAAAAAGGCCAAAAATGATGGGGAAACTAAGTGACAAGTGATTTCTTATGACTTAACGAGGCTTCCCAGAATCCTTAAGGAAAATAAGTGGTCAATGCTTTTTGGTTTTTCTAAAATAGTTTTACAAATATTTTTAGAGTTTTGGAGTATCTCAACTCAATTGAGGATGACCAGACACTAAACGGTCCAAGCTCACAAACTGATGAGAGCATATGAAAAAGGGGGATTGAGATGACCTCAAAAAGTATTGAGCATAGCCTACATAGTCCCAAAATTTCCTTAGGTCATATTAGTTCTACCTTACAGTGGAGGAATCTGACTAATGTAGTAGCTAATTCAAACAAAATAGGCATAGTTGGCATAATGGCACAGTATGTCATAGGAATGGAAAGTTGGATGTCAAGGCACAACAAACAAGTGTTTCCCTTAGTTTTCCCATAGGTAGTTAGAATAAGAAAAAAATGGCATAGATCAATGATACTAATTTACCCATAGGCAGTTATAAATAGTATCAATACTAGTGAGACATTGATTTTACCAAAGGCGGTTATGATCAGGCCCACACAAATAAGGCATGGTATAGAATGAAACAATAAATGAAATATGTAACTACCAAAATTTCTATCTTACTTCTCCAAAATATGGCCTCTATATGGAATGCTTGAAGCCATTGCTAAAATTGATCAAATTTCTTCATGCTGAAAGTTGAACCAATAGATGAACCAAGGTCAAACAGGCTAGGTAAGTAGGATCAAATATGTTTTAGTTGATAGATAAGGTTTGGTAGAATGGATAAGTGATAGGAAAATTGATTGGATGATAGGATGGCATAATGGTATGATATAAATAATAATGTTGATAATATGGTACAACTTGAAATGTTCCTCATAGATAATATACCAAGTCACTCAAGCGTAGTACCACTTGAGGTGTATAATGTTCAGTGGCTCATCAAGTTCATTTCCATTTGGTGTGGTGATCCTATATGCTCTAGTTTCATATTCTATAATGATGATGAATGGACCTACCTATTTGGGTTTGAACTTTCCTTTATACTTATTTTTGGTCATGGTATTCTTTTGGTTTTTTAACAAAAAGATCATCAAGTTCAAATTATCTATGTTTCATGTGCTGATTGTAGTGGCCTCACAGTTGATTATGATATTCTTGAAGGGTTTTTACCACATCCATGAATTTCTTATTAAGTAAATCTATCTCTTGCATGTAAGCTACCTGATAGTCATCATCATCTAGGACATGATTCATAGAGATGCATAATGAAGATAACTATAGAGTGGCACTCTATACTCCCTTATTCAATGGGAAGAATGGCTTCAATACCATGAATAAGGGAGTATAAAGTGGAACTTGTGGGATTGTGATGATTGGTATGGTATACCTAGAGGGTAAGGAATATTTGAAGGTGCCAATCACAACTGGCATCATTAACAATCTATTTCAGGATGTTGACAATGATTTTGTTTGATGCTTTGGCCTAGTCATTACATTGAGGGTAATATGCCATGGAAAAATATTGAGTAATTTCATACTTATCACATATAGATTTGAAATATTTGTTCTTAATTATCTTCCATTATTATATATAATTTCAAAATGGATACTATAATGGTAGATGAGATGGTTAAAGATGAATTTGAAAATTTTCTTTCTAGTCACGTAACTAAGGGGTATAGCTTCAATCTACTTAGTGAAATATTCTATGGTGGTAACGATATGTTTATGGTGATCAAATGAGGTGGGTTTTATCTTTCCAATGAGATTTAGGCCCTATGTATCAAATTTCCATGGTGTTAATATTGGTTTTACATTCTTAGTTGAGGCATAAATTAAATTGGCATGCCATTGACATTTATCACATCCTTTTACATATCTAGTTGCATCTGCATCCATTGTTGGCCAATAGTACCCAGTATGCAATAGGTTTTTGGATAAGACTACCCTGTTAGTTTGGGCTCCACATACCCCTTTGTGAACTTCCCTTAATGCTAGTATAGATTATGCCAAAGTTAAATAATGAATCAGATTTGCATCAAAATTGTGACAATATAGGGTTGGTTTGAGTAAGGTATAATGTTGAGAATTGTGAATGAAGGCCTTGTATTATTTTTGGGATAAGTCAGGTGGAATGATATGGTCATGAAGGTAAGTTTAAAGTTCTAAATACCAATTAGATTTAGGACCAATTATATCATAGATCATTATGATGATTGATGGTTCATGAGCTGGTGCTAACAAATTATCAATGAGATATTGGTAGTATTTTATTGTATTTGTATGTCTAATGAGTGACTCAATGGTATCTATTGCATCTATTATTATGTTTATTTCCCTTGTTATATGTTTAAATTATATTTTGGTAATATTCTAATTGAAAGTGTCGATCATAGCCTTGTATAGAACTAGCTTATCATCTTTAGTCTAAAAATGATCTATAACCTAATTGATGATTAACTTTGAATCACCATAAACCTTTAAATGATGTATGTTCCATTTTACTACCTATTAAATCCATACCATGAGTGATTCATATTCATCCATGTTATTTTTATAAGGAAATCTGATTCTAAATGTATTAGGGATTAAATCCCCCTGTGGAGTGATAAACAAAAGGCCTACCCCCGATTCATGTGTTGTGAATGACCCATCAAAATATAGCTTCTAGTGCTACTCCTCAAGAGGTGTTTCAATGATGGTCATGATGGATTCATTACGAAATTATAATGTTAGTGGCTTTGTATCTACAAGGGGTGCTTCAATAAGCTGATCCATAAGAAGTTGCCCCTTGATGACTTTCTAGTTCATATATTCTATCTCAAACTCATTAAGAATCATGATCCATTTGACCATACAACATTTTAAATTTATCTTAGATAGTAGATACTTGAGTGGATATAATTTTGAAATAACCATGGTCTTATTATTCAACATGTAATGGCATAGTTTTTGAGTTGTAAAGACCATAGCTAAATAGGCTTTTTCAATGGGCATATAGTTGTGCTCATATGTGACCAATGTATGTCTTAGATAGTACACGGAATGATCCATTCCATTATTATCATGTTGAGATATAAGTTTCCTTAAGGCTTTGTCTATCACTAATAGGTATAGAAGGAATGGTTTCCCTAGCATAAGAGGTAATAAACTAGTGGATTTGACAAATAGTCCTTTAGTTTTTGAAAAGCTTTCTAATAATCATCATCCCAAATAAATGTGACACCCTTCTTCAAAACATGTGTAAAAAGATGACACTTGTCAGCCAATTAAGATTTGAAGCATCTAATAGACTGGATCTTGCCTTATAAACTATGGAACTACTTCAAATTAGTTAGTGGTGGCATGTTTATTATGGCTTGTACTTTGGTTGGATGACTTCAATTCCCCTATGAGACATAATGAAGCCAAGAAATTTTCCTAAAGTAATGCCAAAAACATATTTATTAGGGTTGATCTTGACTTTATATTCATGTAGTTTCTCTAATATTCTCCTTAAGGCTATTGGATGATTAACCTTAGTCTTTGATTTGCCTAGTATGTCATTGACATAGTCTTCAATAATGCCATGCATCATATCATGAAATATGACTATCATTGCTCTTTGATAGGTGGCCCTTGTGTTATTAAGACCAAATGGCATAACCTAATAACAAAATGTTCCCCATGGAGTGGTGAAGATTGTCTTATGTTGGTTTTCTTATGGTATTCAAATCTTATTATAACCTGAAAATTCATTCATCAGTGAAATCATCTCATAACCCACTATGGAGTCAAAATCATGTCAATGTTTGGCAATGAAAAGTCATATTTTTTGGCAAGCTTTATTAATATCTTTGAAATCAATGTAAATTTTGATTCCTTCTAGATTTTTATTGATTGGCACTATATTGAAAATACATTTATAATAGTTGATTGGCTTGATACATCTCACATCTAAGAGATTTTATAACTCTTTCTTTACTAATACAGTAATGTGAGGATGCATTTTTCATAACTTTTGTTTCACTGGTTTGGCATCAAGATGTACTATACAGTGGTGGACAACCAAGGTGGGTCCAAATTAGGTATGTCAAAATATGCCCATGCAAATATATTAACAAATTCTTGTAATAAGGTCGTAAGGAGTTAACATTTATCCTTAGTGAGGGGCATGCCCAATTTGATCCATTTTGGGTCATTTGGAGTCCTGATGTTTACCTCTATGGCATCTTCCACTAGAAAGCTCGAACCATTTTCAAGAATAGTGATCAAAGATTTGAACTATTTGGTAATGTCAGAGTCCTCTGTTAGGACATGATCTTCAATTTCACCTAAACATGATGAATCATAATCCCCTAATGGGAGGGATGTCCATGTAACAAACACTATCACAAATTTTTGAATTATGTGATCAAATGCCTATCATTCTTTAATATTGAACTTAGACCCATAGGTAAGTTCATCATTGGTAGTTTCCTAAATGATTTGTTCAAAATAATGTTCCTCTTCAAGATTAAACTCATACCTATAAACAAGTTCATCATTGGTGGTCTCCTAGTATATATTTGAAGAAGGTTGAACAACCCCATCTAATGGTGCCTGAAATAGGTTTTCACTGCTAGACTGGCCTTTATCTTTACTTTTTCCCTGGTCAAAAATCACCTCAAAGAGGATTTCACTTTAGGACCTCAATGTTTTATTTATTTGGTTTTGGATAAGGGTGTTCATTCACTCTCCAAAATAGGCTTTAGGATACAACATGATTGAGAACCTTTTTTTATGATCTCCCAATAGAACATTATCCCTAAGGCCTAGAAAATCACAAAAGGCCTCATAATTTTAGAACTCATCAACTGGCATGTTGAATTATTGTTGGACCTAGTCTATCAGTTGGGGATAATATAATGGTAATGTATTATGGTGAATGACTAGTCAAAGGGTACAAATGGAATTATTGTCAAACAAATTGGTATGGGCTAGGTCATCAAATTGGCTATGATTAGACTCTATTTTACCGTTGGTTTCATCATTACTAGTTGGTGAAGTAATTTGAATAAGATATGTGGGGTTACCCCCAAGTGGTTAAATCCAAGTCCATAGGTTCCTTTATACTTAGTCATATAAATTAGCTCAAGTGTTCCCTGTTGATTCAACCTGAGACCTCTTCCTTCATAGTCCTAATTTTACATATCCATGATCTGATTAGGAATGGGATACTTTGAATTCTTGTAATAATCAACCAATTTGTCATTGTATAACCATGATTTATCACCTTCAAGAGGGTCCTTTTCTTGGTTATATGTTGGTATGAAAGTGATAGGTGTTAGACTATGTAGATGGCCTTTTCCCTTTCTTTACCATTGCATAAACAATTTTGATTTTGGTCTTCCAAAGGACTTTGGGTTATGTGGAAGCTTTGCAATGTGAAAGGTGTCATGAGTTAAGTACTCTCCTATGACATTATCCAAGATAGTGTAATGATTGGACATATTAGGAGGTGGCATGTAGGAAAGTGAATCAAGGGTATTAGGGTCAATGTAGTTGGCCTCTAGTGAATCAATAAGTATTTGTTTCCCCTTATCTTTCTTGGCAACTAGATTCATGCCAAAATAGTAGTTATATCTCTTAAACTCAACCTCTAAATGTTTATAATGCTTGTATGGATGAAAATCTCCTAGAATAGTGACCTCCATTCTTTAATGAGAGAACTTGATACACTGGTGCAATGTTGATGGGATTGAATGAATCTTATGTATCTAAGATCCACCTAGAAGCATGTTATATGACAAATTGAGATTTAACATATGGCAAAGTGTATCATGGGTCAAGGGCCTAATGATAATAGGTAAGCTAATGGTGCCTTATGATTCTCATGCTTCATTGTCATAGGCTTTGATGGTGATTTTTTCTACTTGGAGATTTATTATTGTGTACCCAAGAATCTTGATAAGCTTTAGAGACAAAATATTCAGACCTATTTCATTATCTATGAGGACATGTTTCACTTTGTGCCTCATTATGTAAACTTTTATGTATAATGGGTTATTATGAAATGGGCCAAGGGATGACATGTCACCTTGATTGAAGGTTAATTATTAGCTTAGAGTTAGGTGTACAACTAAAACTTGAAATTTTCTAGGAGATATGTCATTAGGAACTTTGGTTTGGCCAAGGAATTCAGTCAATATGTTTTTATAGATAGTAAGCATACACAACAAGTATAAAATAGAGATTTGTGTTGGCATCTTCTACAATTTTTCCACAATGTCAAACATCTTTTCTTAAACAATAATAAATGGCTTTTTCCAAGGCATAATGATTGGTTGGATAATGGGTGAAGTGGCATATAGTTATGGGCATGGTATGGTAATCCTTGGCAATGTTATGATTGCACAATCAAGATTGGGTATATGACTAGTGTTGCTAAAAATGATGGTGGAAGGGGACCAGATAGGATAAGTCTCGATTGTTGATGCACTTAAGAATGGTCATGGGTGAATGATGAGTTATCATTATAAGGGCCAAACATGGGTATCCCTACTTACTAGTTCACGTATATGCAATCCTAGGTCAAGGAAGGATTATCGGCATAGGTTGGTTGATTAGGTATGATTAGTAATGGTCTTATCTGAATGGTACTTGGTCTTGGATTAATGTAAATGGTGTTAACATGACCTCCTACAAAATAGCTTACAATTGAGTTGTAGTCATGTGCAACTGCATGATAGGTCTATTAGTTATTTGCACCATTCTGACCTTGGTTTTGTCTATTATTTTTACATTGTTGGTTCTATTGTTGGTTCTATTGGTTCTATTGATTATGTTGGTTTGTCCTTGGTTGTTGATACTATTATTTTTGTTATTACACTAGCTATTGTTTTTTTTGTTATTATTGGTTTTTATGTAGGGGAAAAGGATTCTAATAAATTCTAAGGTTCTTATTGGATGTGGAAGCTCCATGATCCAATGAGATCTCTCCATTTTAAATCATATTCTCCATTACATGTTTGATTTGCACACAACATTGAAAATTATGGCCATTGACTCCATGATATTCATAGAATTAATTTAGCTTGTACTAGTCTAGAATGTTGGTAACCTTAGGAATTTACCCTTTTGGAATAGGCCATCTAATTAAGTTAGCTATAGCAAGTTTATGAAACATTGATTCAATGGGTTCTCCAAGGCTACTAAAGGCATGATGATTGGGCATATTTCTTCTTAGAGGATGGTTTTAAATGGCATAGGTTGCTATGTTTATTGCATTTATTGTGTTGGTTTAGGTTGTGGTGCTTGTTACACATGCTTCATCTACTGAAGAAGTTGTTGGTTAGGAGTTATATGCATATGCAATATAGGCTATGAATATGGTGGTCATACCATTTGGACATGTCACAACTCTATTACATTGTTACCAAAAACAATCTTGTTATGATTGAATTGCTTGGTTTTATCATAGTTATTGTCTTGGGTTTGTTTTGATGCTTGCACTTGGACTGGATTTTGATTTTGGCCATTATTCTAGTTCTAATTTTGGTTTTGATTTGACAAGTTTAGTTTAATGGTCCATTTATTAATGAGCACTCTCTCAATCATCAAACCTTTGTCAATGATATCTTTAAATGTATTTGCACATTATAACTTTAGATTATAAGATATCTTGTTTTGTATATTTTTGGTAAACATAGTGGTTAATGGCTTATCTAGTAGACTATGGGTAAATTGGCTTGCAATGGCTCTCCATCACTATAGCTAACTTGTGAAACTTTCTCCAACTTTTTGTTTGGCCTATGTTAAGTCTACCAATGAAATATCATGCTTGAGATTGTAAGAGAAGTGTTACACAAAATTTATCTGAAAGATCATCAAAATTAGATACTAAATTCTTGGGGAACTTCAGGAACCATTCTAATGCTTGCCCTACTAGGCTTCGAGGAAACAACAACAAAAGGTAGATGTTTTTATAGGCCATTGGTTAGCATGTAAAAATTAATTCCATAAAATGGGCCTTGGGTTAACCTTTCCCCTTATATTTATCAAACTTTGGTGGCTCATACCTTGGAGGAAATGATATTTTTAAGTACTCCATGTTAAAAGTGTAACAATACACATCATCTAACTTGAACTTTTTAGTCTATTTCCTTGCTTGAATGAGGGAAATTTCATCCTTTATTTGTTGTAATTCTTATGCGAGGAAACCATTGGGATCATCAGCCTATTGAGGTGTAGGTTATGTAGTCATAAGTGGATTATTTTGACCTAGGTATGATGCAAGCATTTTCTAGGGAATGTTGGATTAGTTAGGGTTGTTGAAATTTCACTTGTGGTTGTGTGATATTTTGGTTAGGGTTGGGCATATAGGCCTGATGTTGGGAATATTATTGTTGGGATGAAATTATATGGCCATATTATGCCTATTGAGGTTGAATAAGGATATGTTATCAACTAGTCATACCTTGCTAATTGAGGGGTACTTATGAAAAAAGACCCTATCATTGAACTTATGGCACATTCTTCATGAAAGGTAATTATTGTCAAATAGGTACTTGAGAAATATTGGAACCTTTTTGTTACACAAACACCTACTAGGAATTAGGCACATGTTGGATATTAAGCATCTATCATTGACCAATATTTACACATTATTGGTTAGACATTATTTGTTTTTGGATCAACATGTTAGTCTATGACTGAAGAGGTATGTTTGATGCTACCTATTGAGGTAGAATATTGGTTACCCCATATTGAGGTGGAAAGATGTCTGGCCTCTACTATGTAGGCAATTTTGATGGTACCTACTATTATGGAATATGACTCATCACCTATTGGGGTGGAGTAAGATTCATCACATTCTACTATGGCATGGCATTGGTCATTGGCTGACTACTTAATCCTTATTGTTGGGTGCTCAAAGAAGAATTTGGTTAAGGATTAAAGGTAGTTGGCTAAGGTTTGGAGGTAGAAACTCCTACCCCATAATTTTTTGAGCCACTTATGGTGTTAGTTAAAGGCACATTTATTTTTTGGCTATGTGTTTATGCACTAACACCACTTTGGTTTAAGTTAGACATCACTAGTATATTATCCACTACATTTTGCTCATTATTTTGTGTAGAAGTAGAAGACACTTCCTTGATGGTTGGGGTATTAAACATGTTTTCTCCTAAAGTGTTTTTCATAATTGGGTCAAAACCCTAATTTTATTGACCACTCAACTCAAGTAAGACTTTTGTTAAAGGAAGTGTCTTAATAAAAGGTGCATTTAACATGGCCATATTATTGAAGTTATGTGTTAGGTTTTGATAGGTCTAGTATGATGTCTACATTTGAATTGAGTGGTCCTCAATGAGGACTCTTTGTGTCACAAGCATAATTAAATCTTGATATGACATTGGTATAATAGCATTAGGGTTTATAGAAGAGGCAAGTTCATTATTTTGATTATAATCCATGTTATAAGGCCCTCTTACTAGACTTCACAAATTTTCATGCCCTACCTCTATGGATATGTTAGGATCATAGGTTAATGGCATTATAATGTAATATAGTTGCTATTGGACTTATTCAATAGCTAAAATTACACTAGCCAAACATTGGGTCATCTATTCTTGGTCTTGTTCCATGTATGGAGGAGTGATAACCAAATAATTGTCTAAAGGATCTTGACTTTGTTCCCCTATTTGAGTTTTTTATGATAGATAAGAATTTGTCTCCCAAACAACATCATCTCCATAAGTGTCTTGAACAAATTCCTCTTGTCTGATAACATTTCCATATCCTAGATTATACATGGCTCCATTATGTTTATAATGAGACATGGTCAAATCAAATGGCAAATATTTTATGACAAGAAAGGATTAGAGTTATACAAACTCTAAAAAGCTATGTTTGAAAAGATAAATTTTTTTAACTAGGTCTAACTTGGTCAAAAAGGGGTGGAGCTATATCTCCAGAAGGTCTAAGTTAAGATTTGGTAAAAATAATATAACATCAAATGTATAGCGTTAAATGCTTCACATAAACAAGGTCAAGTAAAATGAACTAAAAATAAGATGCCAAACTCTAGGTCCAAAGATGTTCTAAATAGGTCTAAACTAGGAAAGGAAAAGTTGTTAGGTCTTTTGGCCAAACACGGAGTCAAAATCTAGGCTCAAAATAAGGTATATGCTAAGAATTTTGGCCAAACTCAGTGTCAAAATCTAGACTTTGAAACAAAGGATATGATATTAATATAAATACTTGGAACATTTATGACATAAATAAGGCACTTGATTCTAGACATAAACATGATCAAATTGGTATAAGGAACTCAAAAAAAGGCATTTGAATATGAACTGATTATATCAAACAAATGCACAAAAAATATAATTTCCAAACTTGAGTAATGGATTAAACTAAATTATGTAACCCAAAAGATAAATATTTGTGTATCAGCCCCTGCATGTCGAGGCCTAAACAAAAATCAATCAATGTTTGGATCCAAAATTTTAAAATTTAATCAAAGACTCAACTTAAGAAAACCTAGGACTTAGTGACCATTAAGTTAGGCAAATTTCAATAGCATGATAGAACTAAAACAAACCCAAATGTGCACCAAAAATGAAGTATTTTTTTAAGACTTCACCATCCTAATTCCTTTTAAACACCAACATCCAAATGTGCAAGATCTAACATGTTCATTTTAGTACCCAAATTAAAGTGTGCAAGATTTAACTATATTTCTTTTGAAAGCCTAAAACAAAATGTTCTTTAGCCAAAACTAGAAAATGTGTGTTCAAATCACATCCTAAACCTGTAATTGTTAGATAGTAACCTTTTGATTTGAAGTACTTTTGATTGTGAGCAAATGAACTTTAGAAAAGATCTCTCAGGTTTTATTTTTTAACACATAGTGAATGTGGTTGATCAAAAATGAATGATGTTGATTTCAAGGCAACTATCATCAATCAATCTCAAAAAAATTAATCTTAGTCATGATGAACTGACATCGATCAATTAAGACCATCATTTATCACCTATGAACCCAAAGGCAAAATTGACATGAAATAAAAAAACATTATGTTAGGCCTTGGTTAGATAAACATTTGAGAAAACTTGTAAGGCAAAGTTTAGTTAAGGAGCTTAAATGTTGTTGAAACCAAGAATTCATGAAAAGGATTACTAGAAAGAATCAAAATTAAATATTTAAACCTATTTTTTTCTTATAGTCTGACTGATGATGGTCACATAAGATTGATCTTATTTGGGTAGAACTGTTGTCAATTTAGGCCAAATTGATACTAGTTAGGCCTGATCGATATCAGTCTCTATGTAGATCCAAGTTACAAAAACAATCCCAAATACGGCAAAAATAAAGCTAATTTTTCAAATTTAGAGACATTCAAGCATCCTTTTATCAATTTTTTACTTGCATCTTCATCTCTTTGCTATGTGGGATGCTTCTTATCCCATTGTGCATGCCATTTTTGATTAAGGAGTCTAATAAGGGTGGTTAGATCATATGTTATCTTCATAATGAAAAGAACTCAAAATGAAAATAAACACACTAACATGCATAACACTATATTACCTAGATCAAAGGGGGGAGAATGGTGAAGAAAAGCAATTGGAAAATCACAACTAAAATGCAAGAAAAACAACCTTTCTTACCTACCTTAAATTCTTCAAGAGATTTCTTCGTTGACTTATTCGGCTTATGCTCAAGAGATCTTTGGTAAATGGAGTTGTGTGGCTCCTTCTCCCCTTGACACCATGGTTGTTCGACTCATACTAGCTTGATGTAGCTTCATGGTTTGGCTTGTGATTTTGGCATTATAACACTAATGTCTACAATCTTGCTCTAAAACTTGCATTATAATATTACTCTATCCAAGCTCTCCTTCTTCATAAGCAATGGCTTCTATTTATAGGTTTAGCAACTAACCTCAACCTAGAATGAGTTAACATGTAGTTGGGGCTTGTAATGGGTTCAAAATTTACCTTTATGATTTAATTAACCCCAATGGAGTTAAAAGGTTTCAAATGGTCATGATTATTAATGAATAGTCATGGATGGGATATTTTGGATATTTGAAAAGTCACAAAAAGGTAATTATGAATTCCTAAGATATTCTTTGATTTTTGAATTTATTTTTTGATAATTCATTTAATTTCTCATAATTAATTCAATTTATGCATTTGATTTAAATTTTAATTTTAATTAATTCCATTTAGGCTTTTTGACATTTTGAAATATTTGAATTAATTTGATGTGTATATTTGCTCTATTTAATTGATTTTTAGGCCAAATTACATGTTATGAAGTCAAATTTGAGACATTTAGAAATTCTTAGGCTAGATGTGTAAAGGTTGGTAATAATTAATGTAAATTTGGGTATAAATCTATTGGTGGATAGTTTTAAGTGTCTACAGATGTGAGTCCTAATTATGGCATCCTTGAATGCCTAAATTTTTTGTTCTATTGTTAGGATCCCACCATATGTGTGCTTTAGGCAAAATGAATTGGGATTCTTAGGCAGGTCATGAATGGGCCCTATGAGGTCTACCTAGACATGAAAATGCCATGGTAATAGCTAAGAAATGACTCATAAGTGTTTTTAGATTGAAATTTTCATGAAAGGTTCTTCAACTTCAGATCAGGCCCTCCTTCTAGCACCATTTTATTAAGGGGTCTGGTTACATACTAACTCCATCCATTTGGGGTTATTAGACCCTAACTTGTAATAAAATGAGGGATATATTGCAAGAAGAAATCATTCCCCAAGTTTTTTGTTACCAGATCTTAGTACGTAGGGTAACTCAGTGGTTGATGTGTAACTACTCCATAACAAGGGGCTTTGGTGAAACTGACTCTAGATGATGGCTTAGACTCGATTATTCCACCACTAATATATTCAATAATTATTCAATGATGATGGAATACATTCATTAATCATGATTTATCATTACAATTGGATTGTTATTAGTCTTAAGTTAACATGGTGGTAAAAAGAAAGAGAAAAAGGGAATAAAAGGCCATGTTACCATAGAGATGAATGTTGGTGTAGACTTTTGTCCCACTGGGTTACCTACATGGTCTAGTCAATCTTGATTATGTTTAATAAGGTTCCTTAGTGGAAAATAATCCCACATGCATTAGGATGTTAGGACATGTCTATTTTCCACCCATATAAGGAACATTCCTATGTACTTTTTGGCTAATGTTTTTATGAAAGAATGAGATAGTGCTCATTTTCACAACTTTCTTTTTGAGTTTTTTCTTTCAGGTTATAAGATTTCACTCTATAGGTTATTCATTTTTTCATCATTTTTCAATTGATTATGGTATAATTTAACATGTTATCAAATCCATTCTGATAGCCATTTACTATTCAAATTTTTGTGAGATCCTTACACTACATTCTTGTTATTTTTTGTGGTTTTGGTTTTCAAGGGTTTAGTGTAGTTTTTAAAAATGCATACAAATATTTACATTCATGTTCTATATATGAAAAATAGATAGTGCCATTGGATTCATAGGCTACCAAAACCCTAGGATTGGTTGTAAATATGACCTAATTTTGTGATAGCCATTTTTGGTTGTTTCTAGAGGGTTTCATGTAGTTTTCTTAGTTTTTATGCATTTCCATACTACCGAAGTCTTCAATCTAAAAACACTTTCTAGGTTTTTTATATTACCAAGTATTTCTTTACCATTTTTGTAAAATTTTGAACTGATTTTTGTAGATCTAAGGTCTTTTTATAGGGGTTTTCACCATTTTTGACTAGTTTAGGTGACTTTTATGTAGAATTTAAGCCTTACAATAATTTTTAGCTTATTTGGGACCTCCTTTATGTAGTGACATGATCCATAAGTAAACACACATTTTTGTGCCTTTATGGGCCCAAAGGTCCATCAGCTAGACCCTTTTCCATGTAGTGACATGTGCTTCATACCTTCATAGGGCCCAAAGCCTATCGACTAAACCCTCGATGATACAAATGTGTGACCTCAGACTTCAAATTGCATGCCTCTATGGGGCCCAATGCCTACTATCCTATCTATTGATGACATGGTGACATGAATTATGTGTACTCATACTTCACATCTATGAGGGCCCAAGGCCCCATGATCTAATTTTAAAAACTATGATGATGTGGATCATTGAAGACCTGTGCCTATCTATACACTTGTGCCTCTATGGTTCCATAAGTTTGTAAACTATCCTCACATCATGTGATGACATAGTTCACCTCCCAAAATCATTGACAGTCTAGCAAGGCATTAATTTTAAGGGCAAGGACTCCTTATGATGTGTGTGTAACTATTAACTTTAAGACAAGGGTTTATGACATTCATTAGAAAAAAAGGGACATTTTGGGAGTGACATCACTCCCCAACTCACATCATAGTTTAAAGTGACATCATCAAGGGGGAGATTACTCATCCTACCTCTTAGGCCCCGTGGTCATATGGTGTGGTCACATGAGGTAAGCACCCAGCTTAGCCCTTAGTCCTTGGTCATATGAAAATTAAGCCCTTGGTCACTTTTGACCCAAAAATTCTTAAATTTTTCTCAAGAGAGGCTTAAGTTTTTCTTTTTTAAGTTGATACATAAAATTTCCTTGGCAAAGTTGATCAAAAATATTTTTCCAACACTATTGCCACCAATTTTTTCGTGCAAGCAGATTTTCAAAAACACATAACTTTTGATCCGTAACTCAAATTTGAGTGTCATCTTATTCAAAAGAGTTTGTTTCTTGTGCTCTGCACATTGGTGATTTTTTATCCCTATATATCTCTCTTAAAACCAACTATTTTACACTCTTGGATGCATTATTAACTGAGTTTGTTGTCTCTCTAGTTATTTTATACTTATGCACATTTGCTCAAGACCTATTCTTGGTTGAGTTTGACATCTATATGAATGTGATTGTATTTAAAAATTAAGGGGGGGTCACTCTGATAGTTATAATATGGTATTATGTGGTGTTGTGTATTTTTATTTTTCACTTCTTCTTTCCTTTCTATAACAAAAATTTTTTTGCATTATGGATTCAAGTCAAATAAGTCCACTCACACTATTTAATTATTATGAATGGAAATCTAGAATGGAAATAATTTTACAATCTAAGGGTTATCATCCACGTATAATGGGAACTAATATTGAACCTATATAAAATGAAGTTAAAATAAAATGGTTCAACTATTGTGATAAATTCCATGGACTAGTGTGTCTTTCTATCTCTCTTAATCTACTCTTTCACATTAATCTGCCAAAACTCCTACTCAAGTGTGGTCCACTTTGAACACAATATTTGGAAATCAAGATGTGATAAGAGGCCATGAGTTGGAGAATGAGCTCATCATTCTGAGCCTAGATGAATATGACACCCTCCAAGACTTCTTCACTAAGTTTAGACTTTTGAGGTTGTAATTGATATAATATGTAATTGAAAATAAATATGAGCAACTTATTCTATTGATACTCTCCAAACTGAGTCTCAAGTATTCTATATTTGTATTGACTTTCCATGCCACAAAAAGTGTTCTTGGAGATGCAATCAATATGTCTTCTTTAGATACATTTGATGTTGACTTGATTCAAGAGTAAAATAAGTTAATATAGATGGGCATAGTGAAGTCCTTGAAATCTCAAGCACTTTTTTCTAAGAAAGAGAAGGCTTTAAACCACAAAGAGAAGAAATAGAACAAAAAGGATCAAGAGAAGGATGTAAATCCTCCCATCTCAAAATCTAACCATGAGTTCTCTTATTCTAGTTATAGGCCTAAGAAATATTGGATCAAATGTGAGTTTTGTTCAAGAAAGCATGATGAGAGAAATTTTTTGAAGAAGTAGATTTACCAATTGACTAAGGTGCTCGATAAGCACACCATCAGTGTCCCTAATTTTTCCAATCAACACTCATCAACCCATGAATCATCTAAGGTAGATGATCATGGTAAAAAAAATTCAAAGGAGAGTAACAAGGGGAAATCAAAGGGAAAGGCCTTAGTTGTTACATCTCAGACTCCTGCATGGGTCATTGACTTTGGTGTTTCACATCACATGGCCTCTTCATAAATTGAATTCATTTCCTTGGAACCATGTCACATGTCCTCTATAAAATTGGGTGATGACACTTCTAAAAAGGTTCTCAAGAGAGTGTTTATTGAAGTGAGTGGTGGAGTATTCAATAATATTCCCTTACTTTCAACTAATCTCCTATCAGTTTACCAGATCACTCACCTTGGTATGGGCATGTGAGTTGAGTTCACTCCAAATTCAATATATGTTATAGAGATGCATAATGACACTATATTGGTAGTGGTAATGGTCAATCATTAGACTTGGATATATAAATTCTCACACTTTTCTCCTAACTCTCCTTCATATTCTTATTCTTCAGACTCACCTCAACTTGATGACATTTCTAAGATTGAGCACACTTTTGATATTGATGACTCTTATTCTAATACATATTACTATATTACTGATGGGGACATACCTCCACATCTCCTTGTCACCTTAAAAAAGTTGAGGAGTTGTTTTTTATCAACCTACCTCTGGTCCACCTTAGACATTACAGGGAATAGGGATTCTAATCTAGGACACATAAGACATTGGGTAGTTTATAACATAGTTTTAGGGCATTCCACAGTCCTTCATAGCCTTTATTCCTATTGTACCTTATTGGAATATAGAAATTATCCCACCTATATTACATGAGGAGAATGATTCCTTGTATCATAATCATAACTTGGTTGAAGATCCATTAGGAACTTAGCAAACTCATTCACTATTCTAGGGTAATCCACTCTTGACTACATCTACTTTTGATCCATATTTTCTCTAGGGCACTCTATTATGGGACATGGGATGGCTTTAGGTAGTTGTATATTCTATTCGAGATTTTTATCCCTACTTTATTATTTGATCTCTTTTGGATAAGATTTTTGTTCCTATAATTTTTTTCCTTTTCTCAATTTTATGGGAGTTACATTTTTCTTGGGTACCTTATTAGGTCTTATTGTCAGGACCCAATCCTTCTACCCACCTAAGTTACACTTAAGGGGGGTGTTGGTGTAGACTTTTGTCCCACTAGGTTTTGTCTACATGATCTATTCAAGCTTGCTTAGGTTTAATAAACTTCCTTACTAGAAAATAATCCAACATACATGAGGATGTTGGGACATGTTTATTTTATACCTATATAAGGAACCTTCTTATGTAATTTTTTGTGAATAATTTAATGAGAGAATGAGACAATGTTCTTTTTCACAACTTTCTTTGTGATTTTTTTCTTTTAGGTTATGATATTTTAATTTATAGGTTCTCCATGCTTCTGTCACTATTAAATTGATCATGGTATAATATAAAAATAAATTTGAAGTTTTTGACTGAATAAATCTCATAGAAACTAGTCCTTAGTTGAGACAAACTTAACATAACTCTAGCTAAAGGATGGTACAAAATTTTGGGGATAACTTACTGAAAGGAAACCAAACCATAACCACCATAAAAATTTGTATGAAATAGATGTGACCCTCCACATCACTTAGAATATCAAAATATTTGTTATTGATTAGCAATGGTGAGATTTACAATATTCATTCAGCTAAAAACTTCATTTCCATAACAATAAGGAAAACACTATGCTAGGAAAGCATCAAAAATGCTTGGTCTACTAACTATGGAGAATCCAATCATGTCTGGTCAACTACTCTATGATCTAATTTAAATGGAGATATCCCTTATTATAATGTAGGAGATGTCTTATATACACCTCCAAGTCCATCTAGCTCCTTTTCAAATTTTCATTTCCCACTAACAAGGTTATAGGCAATCATCAATGTGATTGGATATAGAAATTGAGATTATAACAAACATGCCACCTTAATCTTGCCCTCATAGAATATGAAGGTGTCTCCATAATTTATAGCTAGAGGCCATGCCATTATCTTTTGATCATCAAATGATTTTTTTGGGATCCACTAGCCCATCTAGATTGGCCATCTATCACTCTCATTAGTTCAAAGTTATCTGATATCTTCTTCATTATTATATACAAACCTTTATTTACCCCATTTCTACCTTATTCTTTTTTATTATCAAATAATCTTTCATGTTACATAAATCTAAGCATGTATTTTCTGTGTTTATGCTCTAGATAAGGGTTCAGATTCTTTGATGAGCACATACATCCAATTCAATGACATGGATTTGAAAACGAACCCTACAAGATCAAATTAAATGGTTAAGCATAAATCCTTCAAATAAATGACAAGACAAGAGCATAAAAATGATTGAATATGAATATATAATCCATCACTAATGTTTATCAAATGCAAAAAAAAGATGAAATATTTTTTATTTAGGACAATACATTCGCATTAGTCAAATCTTGATTTAAACGTAGGCCTCTCTATAAGTATACATCAAATACATATTTATCATTAATTCAACCCAAGCATTCTAAGATGTGATAATGTCCTTGTTAAGTCCATTTAGCTGATGAAATCAAGCATCGAATTGACTAGCATATTTTTTTGACATTTAACAATTTTGACATTTGGGATGGCCATCAATTTTAAGCCTATTTAGTACCACGTGTCACTTTCTTATTGACTTGGAGGTTAAATTTTTACATGTTGGTAATAATTAGATGCCTATTAAATTTAATATAAAATAAATGATGACATCATTTGGGTGTCATATAGTAGTCCCTTGTCAAGTTGGGTTAATTGTTTGAAGGCATAGAATGGTGCCACATGGTACACCATGGTAAGCTAAGCCTTTGGGCTAACTGCTATAATCAATTATGTCCCCATGATATTGGGATCTTAGGCAATCTCCATGTGGAATTTTTTATCTCCTCAAGATCATGGGACTATTATCCCATTATTTGAGTTTATATGGTCATATAATCCTGGTAAGTCACCATGTGGTGATTCTTAGGCCCTCAAGGCCATATAACTATTAAACCTCTGCCTAAGTATCCATGGTCTTGGGCTCTTTGGAAGTCACCACATGGTGACTTCTCAAGCTCTCAAGGACACAAAACTATTAGACCATTAGAATTTTATTAAATTCATCATCAAGGTGGGTTACTAGGATCATGCCACATGGCATGTTCTTAGGGCCTAGGGGCATTCTAAAGACTTAGAAACTTTTTGGAACTTAGAAAATATTTGGACTTATCCTGTAACTTTTAAATGATCTAATATCAACATGTGAAAGGGTTTGGGAGGAATCTAAAGATTCATGAGAAAATAAATTAAATAGCTAAGTAAAACTTATGGGGAACCTATACCTTGACACTTAGTTTAAAAAGATTGGCATGACATTAAAAATCAGGCCAATAGGGGCAAGTCAAACTCATAAGTTAGATTTTGATGTTCCTAGATGAAAGCTTGGACTGAATTGAACAAAATTTAAATACATTAGAAATAATCATACTCAATCACTTTTAAATAATCATCTAGAAAATTTCTAATCAATAAGATCTCAACTAGATAGGCCATCACAAACCCATAAAAAAATATCAGATAAGAAAAAAGGGTCCTCATTTTTAGTTCAAAAATGGGGCATGTTGGTGAGAAACAACACTTTAAACAACATTATTTATTTGAAGTATTTTGGGAGGTATTTAGAGGCTTATTATTTTCCAACTCTAAGTAGTGAGCTTGAAAACAAGACTAATCTACATCCATAATCTTGGCCAAGAGGAAAGGTCTCCTCAAATGGATATGGGATCCACCAACATACTTCATCAATATTTCATGGTCCATTATATCTTTGCCCATATAGATTTAATTCTTAGGGAACTCATTTATGTACTCTTACATGATTTAGACTTGATTTTTCCTAATATATTACCAATATATGGACCTCTCTTCCTCATAAAAAATAGGATAAAATTGCTTCTTTATTAGCATCTTAAAATAATCCCACTTAGTAATAGGAGGAAGCTTCTTAACAACCAAAATATGAACATAACTCTCAAACCCAGATAAAGCATGATGGAATAATTTTAAATTTTAAAAATAAATTTATTGGCTCTTATTAATCTGATGTAAACTAAAATATACCTCTAGTATGGTAAGCTAATGTTCTAGCCTCTCTGCATTCACATCTCCATCATATGGATAAATCTATGTATTTTCCTCAACCTTGAATGAATGTGGAGATTCATTTTCATGAGGTTGTTTTTTCCACATTCTCATGATCTATAGCATCCTTCTTTTTTGATTTCAACACTTCATTAAAAACACCTAGCTTCTCCATGAGAATCCCTATAATGGACTCAAACTAGTTCAACTTGCTCATAGATAGAGAGATGTTAGCAAGTCCTTCAAGCTTGTGATATATATTTTATTGTACTCACATCTTCATAATCAAAGTGGGAAATAATTTTTATCTCTTGCTTCCACTTATTTATGTAAATGTCTACTTCAAAAGGAACTAATATACATTTACCACTAGCACTCTTTGCTCTAGTGATGGGCATAAACTGTAATGTAGTCATAACCACACAAAGGACTTATAGTAAACCATATCTAATACCAATCTAATCCATAAACTAGTTTTATATTCCATATTAGGCTTCACCAACATGGATCTTATAATTTTACCTCAACAAGTGATTATTAAATAATTGTTTTAAACTAGTTTGATTATGAAAATAGAGATTTAATTGCTAGAATTGAATTTAACATAATTATAAACATATAGAGATGTATTGTGTTGGATTGAAATTTATATAATTGTGAAAATACAAAGAATCATTTAAGAAACATTAAAGAATAATATGAACATAAGAACTAACTTGGAAAAACCTATTTTGGGAAAACCTCCAATGGGTGAGGTAAATGTTCTCCCCATTACATTACATAATGCTTGAATGCACAAGATATTTCCACTTCTATCCATTCATGGACATAGCTAATAATTACTACACTATCCAAACTTGTACCTAGTTTCTTTTGACACTCACAACACTTTACCAACACTATAAATAATCACTAACATCTAGGAAACATTGATCTAATGTTAATAAAGACTCAAACTTGAAAATTACAATGTGAATCTAGTTTCACAACTCCTCATTGACTTATATAATGTTTTATGCCTTCCACAAGGTCTATATGTATTCCATCTTAATTTATATTTAACTAATAAACTCAACAATACATTTTTGAGCAAAGGAAACGTTTACAACCATCACCTACTCATGTTTTTTATGGTGGTAAAACCATTGATTATATATAGTCTAATGATTACATAATAATTAAAGTGGTTACATAACCATCAGAGTAGTTTCACAACCTCCAACTACATACACTAAAGGTTAATAAACTCTCAAGTTTATTATGTAATTTCCAATTACATATAGTAGAGGTTCCACTATATATGACAAACCCCTCCAATTGAATAATTAAAAATTATTGACTTCATCACTCTAAAGATGTCTAAATCATCCCCATATTGACCTTTCCTTTGTAATTTATATTAACTAATTTTTTAACATGAATTTTCTTACTATAGTGTCTTACAAGCATGAATTTAATACATTGGTAATAGTGGAAACATCTAGCAAGTATAGCTAGTACATTAAATACATATTTTGGATCAATGATCATCATTCAAATAAGTACTATCATTAGTCACATACACATGAGTATCTATATTTTCCCACTAATTGGTATAATCATAAGTCACAAAATGGATATAAAATAAAATGATTCATATTAGGGTTTGAATAATACACATGGATGGAAAATTTTCCAAACACTAAGATGACAAGAAACATAATCACAATGTCTAATCCTAGGATGAGGGTAAACATAAAACCTCAAGTTTTTAAATGTTATATAACACAAACTAAAACCCTAAAATAAATAAAAAGTTATAAATGGAAAATTATAAATCAAATATAAAAATCAAACCCCAAGGAAGATAAATTGGAAACTATAAGAGAATTATGAAACCCTAAATTAAAAGAGACCTAGGTTTTACCACCCCAATTAAATCAATGTTAGGGTTCACCAAAAATTATTATTTTTTAAATAATTAAATATAAATACGATAAAACTATTGAATATTAATATTATATAATATAGGGCATTAATCATACAAATATAAATTCAAAAGGTAGATTTATAATTCATTTGATATATTAAAAATTGACAAAGAAAGAGGAAGAGAGATGTACTTAGCTGATTTTGATATTTTTTTATTCACTTTATTTATCACTATCCATGAAAATGTTGTTTCTCTACTCTATAATATCTCAAATCAAGAAATAGAAGCTCAAAATCTATGTAAATGATGTTAATGAAGCTCAAACCTCTATAATGACTAATCATGTCTAGGCTTTTTAATATTGTTCCTATTGATTATGCAGATTTATGCCACCTAATATCACTATGGTTACACTTATAGATTAACTTTATACATGTTATTTCCCTTTTTCCTATATGTTGATCCTTATTTTGCTTTTCCATTAAAATCCTAATTGAACTTTTGACACAAGATAGACCTTGAAAATGGCTTAGAAAGATGTGTTGGAGATCCCCAGCCACTCCCTACTAAGTGTTATATATGTCTTAATACTATAAATAGGCAAAAAATCATAATTAGTTCTCCCACTAATGTGTGTGTAGGAGGGACAAATAATGTGAATGCAAATCTAAATACAATTTCACCTAGGTCCTACTTTCTCACAAGCATGCAATTAATGTGTATAATCAAATTTATTCCTATAAAAAAATTATATTTATACTAAAGCATAATATCATTTAATTAAATGTCTATTCACTCTTATTTATGCCTTATCTTTTAATGAATGCTTTTCCCTAAAATTCTCTTAGGGGATTTGTATATATAGTATTCTCAAATTTGAATTTGGGAACTACTAGCATGTAAAAGCCAACCCATAAAGGCCCAAAAAGATCAAATATATTGACATAAATGGTGTCATACTTGAAATATATCCATATTTCATGTTGCTGGAAACATTAGACCATGTCAGTAAGTATCACAATCTAATTTAACTGTCACTATCTTGAGTATACATAAACAATAGATATAGAATAAATTGAACCAAAGATCCTTATAATAAACCCAAAAAGCATTGAAAAACCTCAAATATAAGAACATGTAATTAGACAAATTAGAAAAGAGAGTGTAATGTTAATGAAATATATCTAATAAGTGTCATATTTATAAATAAGATTCCATATATGTAAATACACATGAAAATAACTGTGCATACAAGTCTCATACTAAATTTGGGTGTTGAGACCCACATGTGTTACCTAGATACTACTCATATTTTCCATTGAGGATTGATCATATTTGATCATAGCTTATTACAACATCAGATAGATATTTATAACGATTATTAGAGCATTGAGTGTGGGGCATGTGAAATATCCTAGGAATTTTATGAATTTTAAATACCCTATAAAGCTAAGTTGAGTTAGTTTTTTTGAGTGAACAAATTTTAGACCAACAACTAACACATCAGATTTCAAATATTATAAATTAAAAAGTTTATAAAGTGTATATTTTATAGAGTTGATTATAGTGTTTTTTTTATGACCTTACTTGGATATGGGTCATCATATTTGGAGTTTTGGCATAATTTTTATATTGAAGGGGTAATTTCTTAGGTGTCATTATGTGCCTATATTTTTGAGTTTGAGAGATTTGTGGACATGGAGTAGCTCATAGTTACAAATTGACATAGATAGAGGTAATCCATAACTATAGTGCATTCCATATTTTATATACAAAATAAATTTATGTTATTAATATAACATTTGTATTTTATATTATCACTTACCCTTTTAGGGTGTTTTTTAAAGGTTTTTGTTCCACTCTCATCTAACATGGGGAACATAAGAATAAAATTTTAAGTTCAAACATTTTAGATTTTGTGTTTATGAAAATTTAGTTATGGACCTAATCTTGAAATGATTTTTGGCCATGTTTGCATTTGAAATATTGAATTAGTGTATGTAAGCTACATTATAATTATTTACATGATCACTTGTCTTTATATTTTAATCATTGGACACACTTTATGGAGAAATTTTAGAAATGTGCATTTGGATATATCCTATATTTTCAGTTTGGAGAAATTAATTTCAATGCATTTTGATTTTGTTATTTTTAGACATTTTGGTTGTGAGACACATTGAAAAGTCCCAAAGGATCAATATTTTCCTACATATTTGAGATTGTTTTGATGTTATATCACATCAATATTCTTGGTTAAAAATATGCTCATGTTGTATTTATTTACGCATTTGAGTATTGTGCATGTTGAATGACTTTTTCATTTAACACTTATGTGGGTAACAGTATTGGTGAAGATCAATCTTATGATTTGGAGATTTATTTTTGATATGTTTTTCAAAATTTGTAGATTATGTTATCTACTTAGATAGTTTTTCATTTTTTTGATGGTTTTATTGTGTTATGTACACATTTGTTATGGATATTCCATATATTTCATGTAAATAGAAATATCTTTGCACTTTGGGTATTTTCCACAAATTTTTAGTTGTCTCAATTGGTGATGTGTTGAGACAACCTTTTTATAGATTGGATTTTTTAGAGATGGATTTATAATTTTATATTGTAACTAATGAAACATTAGCTACACGTCAATTTACAAATGATAGTTGACATATTTTTTTCCATAGAAGTTTGGATTAAAATAAATCCACCTTTGACAAGTGTGAAATCTAGGCTAGGCACAATCGAAGGCCTAGGTCTCCCTTTTGGCAGGATCCAAGAGCCAATGGAGTTAAAACAATCCAAAAAAAAATTAGCAACCAAATATAGAATGAAAAATACCAACCAAGTCAAAATCCAAACCCTAAACCAAAATCTGATAAAAACAAGGTAAAAACCATCTATAGCACGTGATAAGGAAGGCCCAAGGCTTCACAAACCAAAAAAAGTAGGATTGGGAGGATAGAAGAAAGGTCAAAATAAGGAAATAAAGACCAAAGGGGTCCCCTACAAGACCCAAACCAAATAACACATGACAAAATAAAATAAATCCCAACTCTAATTCTATAAAAATGGGTAACAAGAATCAATAAACAATATAGGGGTGCTTAAATTCTCTAAAAACACAAAATAGACAACACCAACATCCACCTGGTCAAAAAGAATCTAAACCATCCTTAAATTATCTAGAAGAACATAATTTAGGAGGTTTAATGGGGGTGAGTTTAAACCCCCAGGTTCCCAGATTGTAAAATCATAAGAGACCCCTAGATTCGCTAGTAGATCCACATAATTATTGCCTTTTTTGAAGACATGGTCGAGTCTAAACTCCTAAAAATAGGTTAGAAGGGTCCTTTCATCCATAATATCATTTTCAATGGTATAATAAGTCCTATAATTCCATCTAAGATAATTTATTGTGTTTAAAAAATCACCTTCAATGGATAACTTGAGAATACCTTTGTCTCTTGCATCTTTGATACCCCAAAGGGTTGCCCTAGCTTCTACAACATGATTAGTTTGCACACCCTTTTTTCCAACATAAAAAACCACCAGAATCCCATTATTCTCTTTGATCACTTCCCCACCTCTCATTGGCCCTAGATTACCTTTTGAGGCACCATCAAAGTTGAGTTTAAACCATCCTTCAGTCAGAGGGGTCCACCTGGTTGATTCTTGAGTGGAATTATTTCTTAAGTCAAAATTCTAAGAGAGATTAAGGTCCCACAACTTAAGGATGCTCAATCTCTTTATGTCGATCACCTCAATTTTTTTTTGTGATCCTAAGAGCCCAATTTTCCTTAATAGTCTTGATATTTTTTCCTTTGGTGATCTAACACTCAAAATATTTATCTCTGAAAATTCTATTATTTATTTCTTTTTAGATGCCCCAAATAAAGTCTAGAAGAGTAAGATTCCAAAGTAACTTCAAGGCCTTATGCTTCCAAATAGGGATATATTATATAAAATGGTCCCAAAGCGATATATATAAGACCAAAGCAATTTTGAGAAAGCATAGAATCCAATGCCAAATTAAAGTAGAATAATCACACTCCAAAAATATGTGATTGATATATTCCTCCACCCTCAACCATAAGATATATATGTTGGGAACTTATAATCTCCTAAAATTTAGATTATCAATGATGAGTACTTTGTTTTGACAAGCCATCCAAGAAAAATACCAACTTTAGGTATCAATTTTTTATCCTAGAATTTGAGCCAAGAAGGGTCATGTCATGGAAGATCCTAATCCACAATGAAGCTAGATTTAATAGTGTAGTCACCCATGGGATCTGGGTGACAAATAATCTTATCTTCTTTAGGGAATAAAATGATGTGAATTTTAGAAAGCTTAGAATTTAAAATATATAGGAACCTATCTTGGTCCTCAATCACATCTAGAAAGATAAGTTATTTTTAGTTTAGGGCTGAGTCATCTAAAGACTAATAATCCTTAACTTTAACCCCTACCTAAGATTTAAAGCATTGAATTAAAGCTTTGAATTCACCAATAATATAGAGAGGGAAGTTAAATATCCAAGTATCCTCCCAAAAATCAATAGTTCTTCTATTATTGATAATCTATTTATATCCCTTGTAAATAAGGTCTCTTATTTTAATCACCGCTTTCTAAAAGTTGGATCCTTAATTAGGGACATCCTCCTTTAAAAAAAATCATTATCTATGTTGGTAATATACTTACCTTTGATGACCTTGGTCCAACTATTTTCTTCTTTTAGGATCCTCCTAGCTTGCTTAGCCAAAAGGGCCTAGTTCATACCTTTGACATGTTGCAACCCCAAACCCCCTCTACTTTTTGGTTTACATACCTTGTCCCAAGCAACAAGGGGGATTATCTCTATCTGATCCTTTATTGACTAAATAAATATTTGTTAAATTTGATCTATTCTATCCACTACTTTAGTTGGGGTTCTAAAAACTATCCAATAAATTGGCATATTCCACAAAGAACTCTTGACAAGAAGAATCTTTCTTTCCTAAGATAAGTAGTTAGCTTTCCATCTAGCTAACTTCTATTTTTTCCATCATTAGGTTCCAGTCATTGATACAAAAAATATCTTTGAAAAGAATCACACCTAAATATGAAGTCAAAAAATATTGAATTTGGCCATTCAAAGTTTTAAAAATGATGCTCTATAATTCAAGCTTGGTGTGCATGAAGAAAAGAGAGATTTTACCCAAATTGACACTTTGCCTATAAATGGATTCATAGTTCTCCAAAATACCTTTGATAGATATGGATTCCTTTACAGAAGAGATTATGAGAATGAAGGTGTCATCCACAAACTGTTGGTGCATAATCAATTTAGTATGAGGAGCAATTTTTAATCCCTAAGTCAAACTAGCCACTCTAGCATTTTGAAGCATCTGACCAAGAGCCTTAGCCAAAATGATAAAAATTTATGGGGAAATAGGATCCACCTATCATAGTACCCTTTCCAAATCAAATAATCCTTCATGGCTATCATTAATAAGAACTGAGAATTTTAGGGTTGTAATACAATTAAGAATGAGCTTCCTAAGGAAGTTAGTAAAGCCTAATTTTTTGAGGATAAGCATGAGGAACTTTTAGGAAACTCTATCGTAAGCCCTCTCAACATCCAATTTGAGAAGCATACCTATTACTCTATACTATTCTAAAGAATGAATAACCTCATAAGTAAGTATTATGTTATTTTTTTGTGTCAATGTGATTTTTTAGAGATATAAGTCATTTATTTTATAGAATATCAGGAAAATGGTCCTTCATCAAGTTGACATGATGATATTTTAGTCTTTTTGAGTACTCTTAAAACACATTAAGATAATTAACCTCACATGGATTTGTATACTCATGGAAGAGGCAAAATGAGTATCTCATTAAGAGAGATTAGGCTCATAGCAAAAGATAACATGAAATTCTTATAATTTTAAATATAGAATTTATCTTCCACCCTTGTAGTAAACATTTTTGGATCATTTGAATTGTGAGGGGACAATGTAGTACTAAGATATTGAGATTATTTGATTAGATAATTGTGGCATATAGATTTTTAATTATGGTTCATCTATCATTTTAATTACATAGAATGAGTTTAGAAAACTTTAAATCACAAGGGATTACATTTTATGAAAATAAATTCCAAAATCACACAAAGGAATTAGAAGGTTAAAGGTCATACTTGACTTTTGGTTTTTCCTATGAATTTGAATGGAGATGTAAAATATTGTATTATATATATTTGCACATGAATGAAATCAAAAGAAATAAATCAAGAGGAGATTTTGGATTTTCTATATAATTTTTGGTGTTCTCTTGTATTTTTATTTTTATCTTTTTGAGCTTGAAATCAATAATTACGATAATTCAATTGATTTTTGCTCAAATAATTTTTACACTTACTATAATTCCATAATTTTTTCTGGGAAAAATATTTGAACATGATATGAGGATTTATAAGTTGTTTTTATGGCCTTAAAATGTTCTTGAAAGACACTGGCCTAGTTAAGAAAACATACTTTAGCTATCAAAAATTATCTCCAAAGATTCTGGCTTGGTTAAGACTGCATACATTAATCCCAAACAATATAAAATGGGTTTAGAACCTTTTTATTGTATAAATCCTTCAAATAATTCATGAATTCTTAAATTCTCCAAAGAATGTACCTTCCACAATAATGATTATTTTTTCCAAATAATGTATCTTGTTTATGAATGTTTACATTCTCAAAAGATTGTAACTTCATTATATATGCTAAATTTCTCAAAAGTATGATAATTTGGTTAAGAATCCTTACATTTTTAAAAGAATACTTTGTTTATAATGACCCAAATAACTTTACCTCATTATTTTATTAATTGAAAAAAATTAATAAATACTATTTGGATGAACAAATGAAATGGATAATGTGCTTAGATTGTACTGATTACTAGTCAACAATTAAATATTTCCATTTGAAACAACTTTACTTAATTGTTTGTTTGTACTTGTTATAAATAAACAACTAAAATTTATTTTTTTTTAAATGTATTTAAATTATACTACCAATTCAATTATATGTTCACAAATTAAAATTAATACAAAACAACACCATACTTAAATTATATTGAGATGTTTAAAAACAAGACATATAATCATTACATAATTAAGGTTGTTTTTTTTCTCAAGTTCATTACATTTGGCTTGACTTTGATACACATGAACTTGTCATGATGGTTCCATTGTATATATAAAGTGATGACTTGAAACTATAAAAAAAATTAAGTAGTGTGCTCATATTTTAATTTGATTAAGACAAATAATAGTGTACTTAAATTGTGTTGAGATGTTGATAAACATAACAAAGAACCATGACATAATATATTTTGTCATTTGTTTAAAGTTCATTATATTTTGGTTAGACTTTGACACACATGAAATTGATGAAGTAGCTCCATTAAAAATGTAAAATGGTGACTTGAATCTGTGAATCCATTTTCAACTTGTCTAGTTTATGGAGTTTCACAAATCTCTACATATTAAATACTTGAATGTTCATGATTATGTTTTTTTTCCATTGATGAACTATATTATTAGTATGTTTATGGTATGAAAAAAATTTACTAACACTAAAAATAACATATAAATGCATGATGTGCAAAATTGAAATTTGGGTATGTACCTAAATTGTTAAGTATCGCAAGAGTATTTTTTAATGACAGTCTTCATTGGTGACAGGTTATATTTTATTCAAAAAGTGATGTAAAAATGGAAATATTTTTTGTATTAAATTCAATAGGTTCCAACAAAGATATTGTATCAGTTTTAGTTTTTTAGTTTTCCAAAGGAAATATTCCTTTCTTGGACTGATGACACCATTCTAAAAATTGTGGAAATTTGAAGGCAACAAATTATCTACTCGTGCCATTAATTTTTGTTTCATTCTTTCTATTAACTTTGTGCATAAATTTTAATATAGGAATAAGAAAAAAAAGGAATTTTTTAGATATTCTTCAACAATATTTGGGTTTGGAATGAATTTAAAGTTCCTTTCAATTTCATCGAACACCCTTTCACATATTTTGGGAAAATTTTAGACCACTTCTAATAAAATCAAGTGGATTTTAAATGAATTATTTAATCCAATCAAGTGATGTATACATAACATGTTTTAAACAAGTGGAAACAATTATAACATCACTTGAAACAACTATTTTCACACTAATTTTCATTACTTTAATTCACACCACATGTTAGAAACATGATTAGATATTATTGTTCCCTAACACACACACCCCATTTTCTGAATTCAAATAGGGACCCATTATTGTTTGAATATCATTATTCAAGGTCTTATAATACTTATATATCCATGATATTGGTTTTGATATGCATAGGTCTAATTTTATTCTTAATGTCTAAATTTATTAAATTTTAAATTATGAAAATCAAAGCTTGGGCATTAATTATGATTCATTTTAAACCTTGGACTTTCATAATTTTTCCTAGAAATTGACTTTATGATTTTTAGACTAATAGAGCTAATATATTACATCGTAATGTCTCTTTAATTTTTGTATGCTCATAGAACTATTCATAAATATTTATAAATTATCCACATTAATTAGGACAAGTGGTACTATCTCTCTACTCAAATCCCTTCGGCCTTCACAAAAGGTCCTAAATATTTCAAATTTTTAGGATAGATGGCACTATCATGTTGCTACCTATGACCCTATGATAAGAACACCCTAGACCCTATTATTTTTGTATTTATTTTTAGGGAACATAATATTACCTCATTGTCACTAGCCTATGTTGAAGCTATTAAAATTGATAGACAACTGAATCCTCAGTCATAAGCTTTGGCCCCACTTCATATTGGTCCTAATTTTCTAACCCTCAACCCAATTCCAAATGTTAATCAAAATGTTATGGCTCAAAATGATAACCAAATATATACCCAATTGAATTTATCCCATGCTCTACTTAACCAACACCTTAGCTTCCTAAATAATCATGTGTCTACATCCAACCATCAAAATATGAACCAATCTTTGATACTAGTTAATATTGCTATTGCACAGGGTATTGTTGTTGATTCTACAAAATCATAATTGGATGCCATCCAAAGAATGGTATAAAAACTAAGAAATGAATTATTGAGTATGTATAAGTGAATTGAAAACACCATGAGATAGAATTCCAATTATAACTTTGCATTTCATAGGTATAGTTAGCCTTTCAATAGACCTAGAAATAGTAGAAAGCATCAACCATCTTGGAATCAACCCTTATTAATTGGTTATGATTCCATAACATAGCATAACATGGTGAGTTATATTACATATAATTATACACTACCTTTGACATATGTTAAAATTAAATGGACAAATAGGAAGGTTTTACAAATCAGCTACAACCATCATCTTCAACTACTCCAGGCCCTGTCAACATAGCCATGGTCTTTGAGACCTATGACTTACTATTCCTAGTGAAGGATGAAAATGAACCAAAGGATAATATAGATGATATACATGTTTTCTATTATTTTTAGAGGATTAATTATAATTTTAGGAATAAGTATCCTACTACTACCTCCATTCCCCCAAATAATAATGCCACTACTCCTCTAGATCCTAAGGCCAACAATAATCTGCCTCTTCCAAAAGGGAATGACAAGTTTTAGAGTGTAAATCCATAGAGTAGAGGAGGGTAAAATATTATTAAATATATTAATAATATCAAGGCTAATATGAATATTCACATGCTAACCCCGATCACCAAATAGATAAATTTGCTACTCAAAGCTTTGATTAAGAGATCATCTATTAACAAATCAAAAGCTACACATGAAAACATGGTTGTTTACAAGGAAAATCCTAAATTACCACCTTTTTATTAACCATAAAAAATTATATAAGGAATGTGCATAATGTTTTGGTTAATTGATGTGCCTCATCCAATGTGACACCTACAACTGTATGCAAGAAACTAGGTTTGATAGTAGATAAGTAAAAAAGAGTGGTCCTATAATTAGATAAGTCTTGTATCTAATGTGTTGGAGAGAGAAAAATGTGCACATATAGATTTTATTTAAGCCATGTGTATAATAATACATATATATTCTAATCATTGACATTATAGAATCTTATGACTTATTTTTTAGTCATGATTGGTCAAAAACATTGAATGGGTACATGGCCACCAATTTATCACACATGTGGCTACCTTGGGAAAGGGTGACCAAGTAGATCCAAGTAGATAAATAAACAAAGATGAATTACATGATCATAAATTACAATGTTAAGAATGAAAATGTTTATTTTTTTACCTCACATTTAGGTGTGTATACTTTCATTAACAAGAAAGAACCTCATGAACAATAATTTGAAGTTCCTTCTCAGTTATGGACTCTCTATTTCGATGGATCTAGATCAAAGTAAGGTTTAGGTTTTGGCATATCCCTAATCAATATAGATGGGAAGAAATATCTAGTTTCTTGTAGATTACAATTCTCTTACACTATTAATTAAGTTGAGTATGAATCTAAAATCCTCAACCTATAGTTTGTATTGAATACTAACGATAAGTAGTTGTATATATTTAAGGATTCAGAGTTGGGTATTACCTAGATCAAAAATAAATATCAATGTAAACTCACTTACTTGGATAAGTATAAACATCAAGCATGGGATATGATATAATATTTTGAAGCATTCAACATTAGGGCCATCCCAAGGGAAGGAAATTAGATGGTAGATTTAATAGCATATTTAGCTACCAATTTAACACTGCTCTAAGAATTCAAAATTTATAAATTCTCTATGGAGTTAGTTCCTTTCCCCTCTATCCTAAATAATGTAGATAAATTCTAAGTATTTGAGGATAATTATCAAATTTTATAATTTATGAATGGCTCTAGAGCCTTTGAGTCTTAGGTAATAGATGAAAAGGATGTTGAACCTATGAGCATAGAATATATTAGAGAAGATGGTTTATTAAAATTGAAATAAAACCTCATCCCTATGGGGATAGATTTATTAGACTAAGCTTTCAACATTCATCCACAAATTCAAAATCAAAAATAGCTTAAAGCGACTGAGTCTAATTTTGTCAAGGAGAATCTAGGCACTAATCAACATCCCTGGTACATAAACATTGCTTGAGTTGCACTAAAAGTGAGAAACAAAATTTTAAATGTATCCTAATATAATACAAAGATGTGATCACCTAAACATATGAATATCTGAAGGTCTTCGAACCCAAGGTCATCACACATACCATCCCATTGAAGCCAAAGCATAAACCCTTTAAGCAAAGACAAAGGCCCATAAATCCAATTCTATAACCTCTCATTTAGATATAAGTAAAAAATCTATTAGATGTCAAGATTATCTTTCCAATAAGGCACTCTACCTAGGTAGCTAGTCTAGTACTAGTCAAGAATAAGAATGGAGAGATTAGGCTCTATGTTGACTTCAAAAATCTAAAACAAGAATCAAAAAAGGATAATTATCCTCTACCTTCCCTAGATGAGGTAATTAAAATGGTTATTATATCTAATATAATGTCCTTATTGGATGGATTCTCAAGCTATAATCAAGCGTTAGTAAAATCACAAGATCGAATAAAGACTACCTTCACCACCAAACGGGTAACTTTTTCATAAAAAGGGATGACTTTTGGCCTAATAAATGTACAAGAAACCTTCTAGTGAGATATGGACTTTGCATTTTAGGGACTCATTGGAAAATTTATCATCATTTATATGGATGACCTAATAGTGTTTTCAAAAGATATATTCGATCATGCAGTCCATATATAGAGAGTTTTTAATAGGTATAGAAGATATAAAGTGTCACTTAATACAAAGAATATCATATTAAAAGTAATTAAATTAAAATTATTATTCCATGTCATCACTAAGGATGGGGTCTCCATTGACCCAAATAAAATATAGGCCATTTCCAAGCTGACACCTCCTAATAGTAAAGAATAATTTAAGCCTTTATTTGGTAAGATAAACTTTGTAAGGAAATTCATTTCTATATATTCATAGATTATCAAAACATTAAATTCCATGTTGAATCAATACACCAAACTATAATGGACAAAAAAATCCAAGAAAACTTTCAAAGACATCAAACCCACCATTGTTTAATCTTTAGTTCTTATTAGCCTAGATTTTGTTAAATATTTTTACCTTTATTTTTTTACCTCATATCATACTAGAGTAGTTATACTCACACAAAATTTAGATGACAATGAACATCCAATTTCCTTTATAAGCCCCAACTTGAAGGATGTAGAGTTGAAATATTCCATGATAGATAAATAGATATATGCATTGATCAAAGATGTCAATAATTTTAGGCATTAAATTTTGAGAAACAAGATGTATGCCATCATTCTTAACCCATATATCAATATTACACTCAACCATAACAAAATTGGGTGAAATAAGAGGCAATTGGATGGTGAGATTACAAGATGTTGATCTTCAAATTAGACTAGCCAATATGGCAAGAGGCTAAAGAATCATCCATCTCATGATTGAGACTGATCTATGCATTTATATTGAATAAATAAATGAAACTTAGGTATTTAGTGGTGAATGTTATGCTCAAATCATCCACTATTTACTAATGGGTACATTTCCCCCTAAGATAGATAGAGAGCATAATTGATCCCTTAAACTCAAATCAGCCAATTATATGATAAATAATGAGTCTTATACTATAAGAACTATGAAAGCATATACTTGAGGTGTGTCTCAAAATAAAAATATATAGACATCCTGGATAATTTACATCAAAATATAGGTGGTGGACATCCCTTAAAAAACACAACTCATAAAATCTTAAGGATGGGATACTACTGACCTAAGATTTTCAAATATGCTCACAACCATCTCAAGGCCTTCCATGAATGCAAAGTGTTTATAAAAAAAGAATTTATGTTGTAATTCCTCTGTAACCAATCATTTAAGTATGACCTTTTCTCAATGGGGTTTGGACTTCATTGGGGTAATAAATATAAATTCTTCAGCAAGCCACAAATATATCATAATAGCTACTGACTATTTCACCAGAGAGATAAAAGTTGTGGCCATAAAAAACTCTAGAGCATTGGATGTTATCAAAATTATAGAACATAACATATTAATGAGTTTTATCACTACCATTTATTTATTTTTTATAATGGTCTAAATTTCCAATATATATAATTTTCTAAGTGGGCCTATAACACCCAGATCACCATTAAGTTATTCTTAAATTACTATCCATAAGTAAATGGAATGGTTGAATCCCTTAATAATAATATGATGGATTCCATAAATAATTTATTATAATATAAACCAAGATAAAGGTTTATTTTAATAAATTATGCACCATGGGTAGATAAAACAAGACATAAGCAACCCCTCAAGGCTTCACCTTTTCTACTAGTGTAGGGATAGCACACAGTTTTTCCCATCACTCTTAAAATACCAACATACAAATTCATGTAAGAGTAAATTGGAAATTATGAAATAATAAAATCTAGACTACTTTACATATTCCAAATGGAAGATGCATGAATTGAAGCACTACATAGCTTTAGCAAACACCAAGACATTGTCAAAACATGGTTTGATAAAAGGTCTAAAATTAAATCTTTAAAGATTTAAAACTTAGTATTTTTATAGGATAAATCACACAATACTAAGGTGTACTATGATAATTTCACTCCCTTATGTATTGGCCCATATCAAATATATAAAATTCTAGGTAACAGTGCTTTCCACTTAAGGACCTCAAAGGTAAGGATCTCATTTTTTCAGCCAATGGATAGCTTTTGAAACATTGTTTAATGGCTGATCCAACTAGAGATGCTTCTAAATGACTGTAAGTGAAGATGTATACATAGGATTAGGTTATATTTCATGCTTTATAGAATAAATTTCCTACTTTCTAGGTTAATCTTTCCTATTTTTTCTAGAATAGTGTTTCCTTCTTTCTGTATTTGCTTTAGGTAGATTAGTTTTTATAATTTTTAGATTAATTTTATTAAAATTTTAGAATAAACCAACTAATTTTCTATGTTATAATTATAAAATACTTTATATAAATAAAGGGATGATATAAAAGGAAGCATAATTGGTATTTACAAGGATTTACTCTGGCAGTGCTTGAGTTTCTGGGATTGAGGTATATGCTACGATTGAATTAAGTTTTTATTGGACTGAGTGGGTTTACTAAATCTTTGGGATTACTATGATATAATCATGAAAATTTTATAAATACTTTCCATTTACAAATATCAATTGCACTATTTCATGTTAAACTTGGATGGGAGATAATAAATATAGAAATAGATACATGCTAGCATAGACATGTTGATTAAAATTATTTTTATTATACATACACCCATATAATGGTGATTACCAACCCCTTTTTTATCTGTGTTCAAAAAAATCATGTGAAATTATAGAATCAATGTGATTCAATTAATTTATATTAGGGCTATGGATGTTTGGATAGTAGTTAAGCAAGGCTTAAAGTAGAATTAGAGGTATCTCTATTGGGGCTATATATACATGGTTGATAGTAAATCAATTCCCAATCTTACCTTATTATTTGGTTACAAAATCTAAATTCAAAACAAAACCTACAGTATTTATCTAGGACTTTTTTAAAACTCCCATAATAAGAGGATAAAATCTCACAAAATCATACACATAAATCCCATGAATGGAAAGGGTTAGTATGTTGCATGGGGAAGGAGTGTTTTTATTAGGGAGTAGTTTACTCATTCTTTTATTTTTTGAGCTAAATTTTTTTCATGATGCATTACCAAAATTTTGGGTTCTCAATTACTCAAGAGTATTTCCCCACTAATTCACCATTCGTTGTGCCCTAACACACACATGCCATTTTATAAATTTAAATAGGGACCAATTATTATTTTAATATCCTTATTCAAGCTCATATAAGTCTTATATATCTATGATATTGGTTTTGATATGCATAAGTTTAAGTTTGTCCTCAATGTCTAAATTTATATAATTTCAAATTATGAAAATCAAAGCTTGGACATGAATTGTGTTCATTTTAAACCTTGGACTTTCATAATTTTTCTCAAAAATTGAATTTATGTTTTATGGACTAATTGAGCTAATATATTGCATTATATTGTCTCTTTGATTTTCTTATGCTCATAAGACTATTCATAAATACTTATAAATTATCCATGTTAATCAGGACAAGTGGAACTATCATGTCATTCATAACTCTTTAACCTTCACAAAAGGTCCTAAGTATTTCAAATTTCTAGGACATATGGACCTATCACTTTGCTCAAAATACACCATAGTTTAACAAAAAAATTGTACCTTATTATTAGTCAAGTTACTACATGTTGTATATATGGCAAGACCACGTTAATCAAGACAAAGTCCACTTTATGAAAAAGTTATAGTACATTTGAGTTCCCACATCCCTGAGAATGTTCCACATGGTGAAATCTCATGAACCCAAAACCCAAAAGGATAAATCAAAGTGTAATGGCCCCATCGCCCCATATTCTAAGCACCTTGAGGTTCTAAGCTCTGAAGGTTTGATAGCTATCATAATTTTGTTATCCTAGAGCTTCAAAGGAAAAATATCAACTTAATAACCCTGTGGCTTCATGGTTTTGAATCTCTAAGTCCTTGAAGCTTTAAGATCATTCCATGTGTCAACATCCCAATACCTAGATCCCTCCTAAAGTACATTCATATTTCAAATTTTAAATAGCCATGGCCTTGATTCTTTGAGTTCCCATGGCCCTGAGACCTCTCCATGTGGCTCAATTTTATTAACTTGTAACCCTAGGGCATATAAAGCAAGATCATAAGTCTAAAGACCCCAGGTGAATGAGAAACCAAAAATATTCATGATCAAATAGATGCATGGCCAAAGTATACATAATTGAGCTTGAAAACTAAGTCAAATCTAGTAAGTGAGAATTAAGACTTGTCCTCAGGATATGTATAAACATACATGAATCGCTGAAAATTTGCCATTTGGCAAATAAAAACCTAACAAAGCTAACTCAAAAATTTAAATCCAAATGGGAATAAAATTAAAAATCTATTATTTTCATTAATTTCACATAAATTATGCATTCAAGTTGTAGGATTTAGAAATATATGTGAAATCTAAACAAAGACAAGTCACTTCATTATTAATTAAACAATGCAATATTGAGCTCTTAAGAGACCAAAAGCCCTAACTTTTTTAATGAATATGTAGGAGAATCTAGAAAATTTTAAAAATAAATACATGGTCCTAGATTATTTAAATGGCTCCCCCAATACCACCATATGTCCAAGCTCTTTCTACATATTCCATTTCTAGAAATAATGAATACACAAACACTGTATTTAACAAATGTGCCCTAGATTTCAAGTTTCCATATTGTTCAGCCATCTAGAATCTAGTAGAGTTAATAGAATCATACTCTTCACAATATCATCTATCCCAAGAGGATAATTATTAAATTTATGACTTGTTTCCAATCAAAACTATAGGACTCCATCAAGCAGTTGTGAAACCAAAGGTAATGCATTGTATTGGTTTACTTCATAATTTGTTCTTTAATGGTACTTTCTCTAGGGACTGATTGCATCTTAGAAAAGGAAAAAATGTAATTATATATGTTTATAGAAGGTCATTTGAGAGGTACCTTAGGATTTTAAGGCATGAGGTTGCTTATAATCAAGTCTTGACTAATGTATTGCTTGAGCACAACACTATAGAAGGAAAATTGAAATAGTGGTTATTGAAGGGCCATAGGCCAAACCCCAAGGAAGGAATTTCCTCCAATAGTAAAATCAAATTTAGGCTTGGTATCAGAATAGCCATGGCCCTTCTAAATATATTATATGGCTTTGCTAGAATTACTCATGTGCAAGGGGAATGGGTCCCATTGTTGGATATTCTCCTAATTTATGACAAAATTGTTGCCTTATGAGAGATTATCAATGTCATATTAAAGGCACAAATGTTTAAACATGAATAAAGTCTAGACGACGTATATTTTTATATGATGTCATATCTATTATATGTAGTCATCAAGAAGGTCCACATATCCCATGGATAATTATGGTAGTCATCTATAGAATATATGGATAATAGAATATATGAGGATTATTCTTTCTTATTTGTCTATAGATTAAAGAATGAGATTATAAGAATTTGTGATGAAATTTATCCTCAATTTTACCAAGTCATTTATGGCACTCAGATGTCTATAATATCTAATAATTTATGAATAACCATAAACAAAATGGGGGACCAATGGTATCATCTAAATTATACCATAATCATTATTGAAGGACCAAGGTCACCCCCTTTGCTTTTACCATTCCACATTTCAGACAAGGTGACTAAATAAGATATTTCCCACTAGTTATACAATAGTTTAGATGAGGATCTTGGCCTTAAACATCAATATTACTATTACAAAATCCCACCAAGCATTGGGTAGATCCAATTTGTAGTGAGGACACACTTTAATCAGGTGGGAAAGGTCATATCCCATTACAATTTAAATATGGCTCAATTCAAATAATGGGATTCTAAAGGAAAAACCAAAAACTATCTTCAACTCCTTAAGGAAAAAAGGGGGTAATCATTATATATGGTCAACAAGAATATGAAAATGATGCCATACTTTTAAATTCATCAAATTATTCTAAATTTTAGATCCACATGAGGGACAAATAGATGTCAATTATTGTTTCCCAAGCCATTCAATATGACCCAAACATTACCAAAGAGTAGGAAAATGAGATTGTAAGGCATAAAAAACAATCTTAAAGTGATGAGTGACCTCCAAAACAATAGGATCATCCTCCCTCTCCTATAAAAAGAGAAACTTATCTATTATAGGGAGAGTCCAGTAGTCAAAGGGAGGAAAACCTCTAAATTAGAAAAGAGATTCTCATGGGTCTTCCTAATCTTCATTTTCTCTCTACCCATTTAGTGCTACTACCATGGGCTTAACCATTATAATTGAAAGGATTGTACCTCCTCAAGATAAGTAAATGAGCACATCCTCTTGGGCACCTATCTCTGCACTTAAAATAGTTACATAGGTAAGTCTCTTAGAGTTTTTATAGTCTTCTTTATCATATCTTCCATCTACTCCTCCATCCCTCGAAAAACCTCAATAGGGTCCTTTTCCATCTATCACCACCAGTGAGGAGATATATCCTCAAATACTCCCTACTTTACTATCCCCCTCTCTATTTATTATTCCCTCCACCACTATTGTTCCACTTCTCATTTCTTCACCATCACCTATAGTGGTAGTTCCTCTTACTATGGATCCTTCATTGGTTTCATCTTCCCCCTCACCTCTTATTCCCCCCATAGTCACCTACTAAATGAAATACAGAGTCCTCCCTACCTCTTTCAAAGTCTAACAACTAGAGGAAATACCATCATTATGTATTGTAACTCTAAGAGGATCCCTTGATCAAGAATCAGATGAAGAAGATCATTGACATATAATATCAATAGTGGATTATCCTATAGACAAAGAGGAAGGGAAGGTATAAATAATGAAAGGACCTAAGTAAAGGTCAAGAAAGGAAATATCCCAAGATGAAATAGAGGAGGAGGCACAACTAGAAATAGCCAAATTAATGATCTTAGGAATCTTGTAAGAAGAAAAAACTCTAGCTGGGGAACTATACCAGTAGATTCTTAGTGAGGAAGAAAGACAAAATATCAATAAGATATTTTCTTATCTTGCTTCTTCTATTATGTTTGTAGATACTAAGCTAAAAAAATTCCACCTATCATTCCAAGGCCACCTTTTTCTAGTTCAATTGGTTCTTCTATTATGTTAACATCAACCCAAATAATGGTTCCAAATAAGAGAGTCTATTTTGAAAATTTGGTTTGAGTTTCTATTTTTGATCCACAAGTGCCACCAATCCCCCCAAAATCTTTAGCTTTTATAGAGATATAATTTCCATAATCTACACCTATACAGTCAACCACAATGATAGTTTTGAAAACTCTAAACCTGACTATGTATGTGGTTGAAGTCACCCCTCAGAGGGAAACATCAATATGGCAAAGGATTATTTATCCACCTTTCCAGTTCCCTATTCAAATAAATTTTTCATTAACACCTCCAATAATAACTCCCTCTCTAATGATAACTCTACTATCTACCTCTAGAGACCCAATTAAACTTGAAGAATAAGGGGAACTTATTATTCCTCAATGGGTTAAGGAGATACAAGGCTGAAAATATGATAGACAAAACTCAGTCCTCACCTATGGTTCCCCAATGGGTCAAGGAGATACAAGGCTGAAAATATGATAGATAAAAGTTGGTCCTCACCGAGTTACCCATAGTATTTACCTAAATTGATAAAGAAAGTGGTACAATTCAAAGGGTGAGAAAGAGGAAAGTGGTGAGCACAAGTAAAAGGGAGGAAATAGAGTTTGAAAAAAGAGAAAACTTGTTTCCCTTGGCAAAAGAGGCTAAAAATAATCCAAACAACCTACAAAATATAGAGGATTTTTGTTATTTTATGGATATAACCAAGGAGGTTATAAAGGAGATGTATAAGATTAAGGAAGAGTCATAATAGTAGATATTGTAGAGACATATCATCCCCGTTTAAGAAATTTTAGATAGTGTCCAGAGTGTAACCACAAGGTTGCATAACATTTTGAATAATATTCAAGTCTCTAAGGGTGAAATTCAATCTAAGAGGGTGAAGGTGCTAAAAATCTAGCACTAGTTAAAATAATTTTAAAAAATTATTACATTCATAGTTCAGTGTGTAATAAGTATCATATTCAGTCCCTTAAGCCTAATGTCTAACCAAGATGCTACATGAGCCTTAAGTTATGTAATTTCAAAAATGGATGACACCCTTAACTAGCACATGCAAATGAATATTTTTATAAGGCATTTTTTAAGCCAAGAGAATGAGGCCTTGTAAATCATAATATATATGAAGGTCATAGATGTTCTAACCTCTACTTGAGAGCTAGTAAATAGACCTAATTTTAAAACAATCCTTAAACCAGTTGTAGATGGATTTAAGGAGGAAGTTGAGGGAACTATCTATAAAACTAATGATAAGATTATGTAGTTGATCAATTTTTCCAAAATAGATTAATTAAGGTTGAATCCTTTGGAGTGGAATTTAATAACTCAAAAGCATAATATAAAGGGTTTATGGTTGAGGTTATCAAAGTATTTAAACTTGACTTGCTCAATGTTGATAATATTAATAAGAGTTTGACACATCACACACATTATTTGAAAAACTTAGAGCCACAAAGGGAAAATTGGGTTTAGTACCAATCACATAGTCAACTAAAAGTGTTACCACATCATCACAAGGTCCTCATTTTTTTAGATATATAGTAATTATATACTCTAACAGGGCTAGTTTTGATCCCTCAAATCTTTACAATGGCTACTTCTATTTCCATAGCTATGACTCAACCATTTTCTTCTTCTAGGTACCACATTAGCACCACCTTTATTATTTATATGTTTTCATGTTTTAATTAAGTTGGGCCTGATGATTCCAAATTTATTTGGCATGTCTGTGTGTGTGTGTGTGTGTGTGTGTGTGTGTGTGTGTGTGTGTGTGTGTGTGTGTGTGTGTGTGTGTGTGTGTGTGTGTGTGTGTGTGTGTGTGTGTGTGTTGGTTAAAGAATCCTATTTATGTATACACCTTTATGCATGCATGATTTGCATGATTTTGACACAGTTTTATTATTGGAGATGTAAATTTACACTTCACTTGGAGGATGAGGCATCCCCTCCCCAAGCCTATATATATTTATATCATGCCAATCCCAAAGGGAGGAGAATTTTGATTGTTAAGATTAATAATAAATTATATAAATTATTCTACAATTGGTCTTGATGTGCAAATTTTGTTCTTCTCCAAACTTATGAATATTTCAAGAAGTTCTATCAAACTGGTATCTTAGTATTTTGGTTGTGTATTAGTGTTATTTTATTACATTTATTCATCTTGTGTTATTGCTAATTTGAATGCTTTTGTGTAATAATCATAATCTCTCTTTGTAGATGTGAAATTACAATCTCACAAATATAATAACCTTTAATTACATATGATAAAGTTCAATGTATCATTGTTTCCTTGGACCCATAACTATGTTTGATTTTTGGTATGCTTACAATAGTTTGAAACATACATTGGTTCCTGATTACTTGTCTAACCCTTAGTTCAAGAGTCAACTTAGAAATTTTTCATATTATTTGATCTATAGACCTTCTTTCCTAGCCTACCTTTCCTTATTTTTGAGTTTCTTTTTATCAAGCATACCTTAGGTTAAATGTAGCATCAATCCACTCATCTTGAGTAAATATAGATTCATATCATATCCAAATTATCCAAGGTAAATAATTACTTTGCTCACTGTTATTCCACTAATAGGATGTTTACACAACCTAATAGCCCATAACTCATACCTTGGAATGAATTTTTTCTCATTGATCCTAAAATGTTAGAGGTTACCTCGTAAGGTTCCATGTTGTGCATAAAACCCACATCAGTAGATATATTATTCATCTCTAGGATAGAATTCCCCTACCCTCATTTTCTTAGAGTCCAATAAAAATTAATGACCTTATTTTCAAATTGCATTAACTTCTTCATACATCCCACATAGATTTACACATGTAAAATTGAGGACCAAATTTATAAAAAAGTTATCTAATTGACCCATTACTTTGGCTTCTCACCTAATAACATCCATAATGATCTCATGTGGAGAGAAATGCAAGTTTGGTATTTTTAAAACTTATCCAAAGATTTATAATAAATTTTCTCATTCAAATAATTAATCTACAAGCCAAGTTGGTTAAAATTATTATAATAAGGCTCGACCTTCATTAGCACAAAAATATTCTAGTCCATCAAATGCCCACATTACTTCATGTGGTCAATAATAAACTAATATTCAAAAGTAAATGGTATAATTCAATGGTAGCATATGTATCTTGATTGGAGTGAGTAAATTTTTTAAATATGGGTGAGTGCAAGCTAATGATGGACCAAAATGGGGTTTTAAGTGGCAAATAAATTTTATGTAAAACACATAACTCAACGTTGATTGATGATTAAAGGGTATTCCACAAAGAATTTAAACATAGTGTAAAAAAAGAATTTGTAGCATTTTGAATGAAGTTTGAGCGTATAAAAAAAAATTGAATCAAAAAATTTAGATAAATATTTATAATTTAAATGTACCGCTCTCTTTTTTTAATATTTTTTATAAAAAGTGAGCACATGTGCTCCAAGCCTTTTTTTGAAATTAAAAAAATGAATTTTTTCATAATTTTTTATAGATATGTTGAGGACCATATGTTTCCATATTTTTTATTAATTATTTAACTAATTACTTATAAAAATTGAAACATCATTTTCCCACTGAGGTAAATTTTAACATTTTTCTAATCATAATCAAAAAAGTATAGAATGTTGAGGTATTTTTAATTTTCAATATCAGATAATGATAAAAACATTAGTAACATTTTTTAGTGTGTATATCTATTGACCATTAGCATTTTTATGCAATGAAATAGGTTTGACCTACAACTATCTTATCTAAATATATAGACTCAGAGAAGGTAAATCAAGTAGAGCCCATTAATACTTAATAAAATTGGGGTATGACCAATGTATCCACTAAACCTAACAAGGGTCAAGAACCTACAACACAATGTCAAGAGAAAGGGATCCAAAGCCTCTAGGAAATCAACGCAACATAATATTCCTAATTAAGTCTCTATTTATAAAGTAATATAATATCATAATCAAACAACGTAAGTAAGGGAAAGGGTCAAAAACATATCAAAATAGGTAAGGAGACATGGTAGGAAAATGGGGCCTAGTCTACTTAAAGTAGATAAATTGTAAGTATGAATAATCATGTAACCACACTAAGTTTAAATGTAGAGATAATTCAAACAAGGAGACATAATTTTACTAACCATGAAATTATACAACTTCTATATATCAAAAGGAAATAACTTGGATTAGAATATACTTACCTTGAACAAGACCTATTGAGCCTCAATCTCCCCCTTGGCCAATGGTGTTTTACAAGAGATTGTTGTGGTTTTAAAGATCTTAATGGTTGAATAAATCTCAAAGATAAAGTGACTCCTATTTCATCTAATATTCCACAAGATAAAAAATTTCTTCTAAGACAAGATTTAAGTAATAACTCCTCCAAATGTAGATGTAGGGTAGAAGTGTGAGTAATAGTAATTGAAAATGAATGTTTCTCCCTTTGGATTGAAATAATGACTTGTATTTATAGTGGTGGATGACACTAATCCCTCCAAAATATTTAGTCAACACAATAATCTAGATTGATTTAGTATAAATAAAGATGACTAACCTTGAACTAGATTGGCTAGGCTAACCTAGTTGCAAAGCATATGCCAAAAAATTTAGAACTACATCGATTTGATCGAAATAGTTGGAATAGGATGGATTACAGTTATAACTACATCAAATGGGGTGACATATTAGGAAAATATAGGTCTTGACATAGTGAGAGGATACCAAATGGAAGGAGATAGATTAGAGGATAAAATTTGGGGAAGTTGGAATGGATGTAGGGATAAATAATCAACAATGTCTCTCATAAAGCACCATTGGTTTTCCTAACCCTTTTCCAGTACACCCATTAAGGTATGCACTTAGAGAGTTTAAAACTTGACAGGTTTTTATAAGAGATAAAGTGTTAGTAAATGATAATGTTTAAAATATTATGTGTATACATATGCACCACCTGAAGCTCATCTCATGTCACCAGAGTGTAACATGGGATGGTGCTTCAAGAAAGAACATAGAAGCACAAAAACTAAGCTAACAAAATGTAGTAGAAATCAGAAATTAAGTGATAAAAATTGTAAATGTGTGCCTTTACTTACTTTTTTGTTGTTGAAAATACATGTCATGTGTAGTAGATGATGATAGGTGCCCAATGTATGAAGTAGAAGGTGGATCTAAAAATAAGAGAAAATTTGTCTTTTTTGCAAAAAAATTATGTTGGCACTAATAAATTCTTTATGTCACTAGGATTATAAGTATTGTTTTGGTTTGTGAAAAGGAGATATGGAAATAAATATATGAGGAATATATAATTTCTCAATAAATAACTGAAGGCTAAAAATTCAAAAAAAGTTACTATAAAAGCGTAAATTACTATTCATTTATGTATATGTTATTTTTAGGAAATAGAGGATATCCAAATTTTTCAAATTGAGAAATGATGGCTTGTGCATGAGGAGGTGGATGATCTAGTCGATTTATTATTGTTGAGACTAGTATGTTATAGGTACAAGGTGTATTAATTATGAATTTTCATCATTTTTATCAAAACAAACTAGAACTAGATTAGGAAAATTAGGCATTAGGGCAAATTCATGTAGTGAAATTTTCCCCAACAAACATAGTTTTAGATTTTAAAATATAATGATAAATAGATAAGGGATGAAAATTCAAAATGTAGGTCAAGGGAATTTATTATGGCTTGGTAAAAAATCATCATGTAGTCTAAATGGTATCAATCAGGATGATATAGATAAAAATTGAGGATAATTTAAGTTGGTTGATACCATTTAAGTTAGCCAATGTAGTTTAATTAGTTCTAGTTGATACCATAAATTTGGTCGATATGGTATGAAATTAATATAATGGGCAATGGAATATGTTCTAGGCGATGGCATCAAAAATTAGCCTAGTTAATGTGGTTAAACATATAGCCAATGGCATATAATAGTTTCAAGAGATGGATGATTTTATATGTCATGGCGGATGTAGTATATTAGAAATTCAATACATTAGGTCATGGTCAATATAGTGTTGAATTATAGACAACTAATGTAGTAAGGTACATGGCTGATATAGTCTAATCAATAAGATGGTTGATGTAGTAAGGTACATGGTCAATATAGTGTTGAATTATAGATTGATGATGTAGTAAGGTATATGGCCGATATAGTTTAGGAAATAAGATGGCCAATATAATAATGTACATGGCTGATGAAGTAATTGATTTGAAATAAAAAGTGATTTTATTATTTTTGTGTCTAATTTATTTCAATTTTTTGATAGAGACCTACTTTTTGATTTGTTGTTTGATATGTTTTAGAGGCATCAAAGACTATGGAGACTACTAGATGTTATATGGTTACCATATTTACTAGAGTGGTTACCTATAGTTTATTTAGCTCATCTAACTACTCTTGGATATGGAAAGATTATGGAGATAAAATCGATCCCACCAGTGTCGAGTTAGTCACCATGTTCTTATGAGAATGGGGGAAACTAACTAATAATTTCTAATGGGTGGTGGATGGGGATACCATCAAGGTGGGGATTAAGTTAGATTATGTTCATGCACTCTTAGGATTAACTTCCATAGGTACACTGGTGGTGTGAAATACCCCAAATTCCTTTGATGAGAGAAAGGCATTATTTGTATGGACTCAGGGTTAACAAGGTATGATGAGTGAGGGTTACATGTCAATTTATATGATGTGTATGTATTGAATTTTTTAGATATTCAAAAGGTCATTTTTGGTCTTATAACAACTCAAATGATTTATCATAAGTTATATTTCAAAGTACCATAGTATATTATATACTTGTGTCGATCTACATTATATCATAGCACATTGTATGATTTAGGTTTAATGATTTGGGTGCACTTAGTGAATGATTTATATGGCATTTTATTAAGAGGCCAAAAGACTATAGGGTTTATTATTATTATGGATAGCTAGATTTATTAGTGCTTCCCTATGTATAAACCAGTATGGTTTCCCCATTCCATGGATGATACTATTCCATGAGTATGGAGATGGGCATAGGATCACACTATGTGACCTATTTCTTATGAACCAATATTATAGATAGTGCAATGTGGATAGATCACTTAGCATTTGTATGTGAGCATAGTGGATTCTTAGCCATCATGACCATCCACTATGTAATCATAGGCATGAGTGAGGTTCAAAGGGAACTATCCATGGTGGATAGAGCCTTAGTCATGTTATCATGTACCAGGTTAGTTTGGATTTCCACACCCAATAGATCCTCTTTTGGTCCACACATATTGGGATCATCATGTGAAGGATTGTTGTGTTGTGGGAGGTGGAGGGGTATCAACTAAGGTACCATTAATACAACCTCATTATCCTTGGGTGGACAGATAGTGTTATGCCCTTAACCTTTGGTGTCTAGGGATATGTGTGGTTGACTTATCACTTACATACATCTTTTATATTCTTGTTACATTTATCTATGTTCTTAGTTAGGTCAGCCTATGGAATAACCATGGCTAAGTAGACTATATATAGGAGGTGGTGGTTAGTATTTGATCATCATGTTAAGTATTCTTCTCTTAGTGCATTATTATGGAGGTTGCCCCTTCAAAGTGGCTTTGTTATATTATCCATTATTTTGCTATGTTTTCAATTATTATTGTGTGATCTTTCATGTTTCTTTATTCTATGTGATATATAATCATTATGTGCAAACATATAAGTAATTTCATTAGAAGTGGTATCATACCTTTAATTTGGGAAAGTTTCCTATGGTGTTTTTTTAGATCTAGTGAGGCACAAATTCTGAGAGAGGAAGGAGCAAAAAAACATAATTAAAATCTAGGAAGAATTAATTTTTTTTATCAACACAGTATTGTTTGAAATGCTTTTTTTTTAATAATTTAAAAAGAGTTGAAAAAAAAATTGCTTTGCACAATTATATTCCTTAGATTCATGTTGATAATAAAATCATAATGGTATATTCTGTTGGTACACTTTTTTGGTGCCAAAAGTTTTACCCTAGTATGTAAAGGCAGTCGTTAGATTCATCTTGGTGAGGTGATTTCAATATTACCATCTCTTGGTATAATTTTTTAAAGTCAAAAACCCTCCTAGGGTTTGTATATGGTTGTTCCTTAAACATAAGGAAGAAAAGGGGGGAAAAACTCATAAGACTCTTGCTAGTGACATAGAATCTAGAACTTCAGATCCATTGATTTCTCAACTTTAGGATGACATAAAGGGCTTGGTGCAGCATGATGACTTTGTTTTAGTTAAAACTAATGTTTTAGGGATGCACAAAGATATTAATGGGATTCACACTCAATTGAACCAAATCAATACTCAATTTGTTTCCCTTTCATCTTAGTTACAGTCAAACAACCCTCCACTTCATCATTCAGGTCCTCCTCTCAACACTAACAACTCCAATTCTGGTGTGAAACCAATGTTTCCAAAATTGGACATGCGTAAGTTTGATCATAAGGATACTTTCACTTAGATTACACAAATTGAGAATTTATTTGATCTACATCAAACTCCTAGTTCTTAGAAGGTGATAGTGGCATCTCTATATCTAGAACCTAAGCAATTCATTTAGTATCACTAGTTATGTGATCAAAATAAAAATAATGGTACTCCTGTTACATGGTCTATTTTATTTGATGATTTGTTGACTCATTATTAGAATAATGTCTTTGAGAACTACTTCAACTAGTTATCCAAACTATGGTAAACAAGAACTGTGAAGGATTATATTCATCAATTTTAGAATCTATCCTTACGGGCGAGAGACATCATTGAGGAAAATTTGATTGATCTATTTTTGGGTGGTCTCAAAGATAGTATCCAATTAGAGGTTCGAATGTTTAACCCAGCATATATATCAAAATCTATCTCATGGGCATGTATGGTACAAGAAAAAGATATGGTCAAATAGAAAACCTTCACTACTGGTCATGATCACACTTTTTTAGCACCATCATATCCTCAACCCACCAGATTGACACCTCAAAAAATTGAGGAGAAGCGAGCCAAAGGGTTGTGTTATGGTTCCAACAAAAAATGGATCAAAGACCATCATTGTGATGAAAACAAGTTATTTTACATCGAAGGTGCCAATGAGGATGACAAGGATGAGGAGGCAATTGGTAAGGATGAACAAGGTCCTGAGGAGGAATCTGAAGACTCTCAACCTACTATTTCCTATCTTGCCCTTTTAAGTATTAGTACTCCCCAAACTCTTGAGGTGGTGGGTTTCCAAATAAATAGAAGTTCAAAATATTGATTGATTATGGGATTACACACAACTTCATCAATATTAATTTGGTTTCTCACTTAAACTATTTCATTTATCCCACTCCAAAATTTCAAGTCATGATTACAGATGGTGGTACTATAAGTTTCTTAGGAAAATGCCATAGTATTAAGCTAGCCATAGGAGACTACTTTTTGGATATCTTATGTTTGATATTCCCATGGGGAGAGCTAAAATTATTCTAGGAGTGCAGTAGCTCACCACTTTGGGTGATATTGAGATGAATTTCTAAGAATTATTCATGCATTTTCATTCTGAGGGAAGGACATTTGAGCTAAGGTGATTAAGGGCTAAATATACACAACTTATTAGCTCCCATCAAATGACAAAGATTCTTCAAAAGGGTGATGAAATATTTATAGCTCACTTATTTTCCATTAAAGTTTATCCTACTCATCCATCTACACCTCCTGATCTACAACAAGTGATTAATACCCATTCAGTTTTTTTTGGTGACATATCAAAAGGACTACCACCTAGCCACCCACATGATCATGCTATCAAACTTATTCTTGGTAGTACACCACCCAACATTAAGCTATATAGGTATCCTTATGCCTATAAAAGTGAAATTGAAAATATGGTATAGGATATGTTGGATGCAAGAATCATTCACCATAGCCAAAGTGAATATTACTCACTAGTTGTCATGGTGAGAAAGAAATATGACACTTGGAGGATGTGTCCTGACTACAAAGAACTCAACAAGTACACTATCAAAGATAAGTTTTCTATTCTTGTCATTGATGATTTTCTAGATAAATTAAATGGTGCCCTTTATTTTACCAGGTTAGATCTATGTTCTAGGTATCATCAAATCTGGATCTGTGATGAAGACATACCCAAAATCGATTTCAGGACTCATGGCGGCCATTATGAATTTGTGGTTATGCCTTTTGGGATAAAAAATGCACCATCCACCTTTTAGAGTTTGATGAATACTATTTTTAAGCCATTTTTGAGGAAATTTATTTTGGTATTTTTTGATGATATCCTCATTTACAATAAAAATTGGGAAGACTATTTGCACCATGTGAAACAAGTACTCTCAATTTTGGAACAACATCAATTGTATGCCAAATCTTCTAAATGTAATTTTTGAGCTTGTGTGGTTGAGTATTTGGGGCATCTAGTTTCACATGTAGGAGTGAAAGTGGATCCTAAAAAAATCCAAGAAATGGTGGACTAGCTGATTCCTAAGACACTTAAGCAACTAAGGGGATTTCTTGGGTTAGCTAGTTACTATCATAGGTTTGTTAAAAATTATGGTAGCATTACAGCCCCACTCATCTATTTTTTGAATAAAGACTCCTTTAATTGGATTTATACAAATACCAAGGCATTTGAACAATTGAAATTGGCTATGTTTACCACTCTAGTATTGGCCACTCCTAATTTTTCCAAAAAATTTATGGTTGAATGTGATGCATGTGGGTATGGTATAGGTGATGTACTCATGAAAGAAGGCACACCACTTGCATTTGAAATTCATAAACTAAAGGGTAAAAATCAACACAAGCCCATTTATGAGAAGGACATGATGGCCATTTTGCATTCATTCAAACAATGGAGGCCTTATTTGATGGGTCATCACTTTCAGGTAAAGATTGATCATGATAGTCTCAAATATTTTTTGGAACAACAGTTGTCATCTGAAGAACAATAGATATGGGTAATTAATATGTTAGGTTATGATTTTGAAATAGTTTACAAGAATGAAATGGAAATGTATTGGCAGATGCACTATCTAGAAAGGAAAAATCAGTTAAGGCATTATTATGTGTTATGACCATTCTACAAGCAGATTGGCTAGAGGAAGCACGATCAGTATGGGACAATGATAGTGTTACCCATGATTTGGTTTAGAATCCTCAGCAAGGTTTGGGTGGATTTGAAAAATTGAAATGGAAGGGTAATGCATTATGGTATAAAGATAAATTATACCTATGTAATAATTATCTTCTTAAACAAAAAAATCCATCAAGAACTTCATGTAACTCCAGTTGGGGGTCATTCAGGATTTTTGAAAGCCTATCATAGAATCAAGTAGGATTTTTTTTGGGAAGGACTCAAGGGGATGTCTAAGGATATGTGGCTTAATGTATGATCTATCAACAAAATAAAGGAGAAACCATTAAAACCCCAGGTCTTTTGTAGCCTTTATCCATCCCTAGCCAACATTGGGAAGAGATGTCTATGGATTTCATTACAAGGTTATCAATATTTGATGGTCAAAATGTTATCATGGTTGTGGTAGATCATCTCAATTAAGTGTGCTCATTTTTTTCTTTATCATAGTCATGTGTTGTTAGTACAGTAGCTTTTTTTTTTCTCAATACAATTCATAAATTGCATGGTACCCCTAAGATCATTGCCAGTGATAGAGATCCCAACTTCACTAGCAATTTTTGAACTGAGTTATTTGCATGTTTGGGCACCCAGTTATCTCATAGTTCATCCTATCATCCTCAATAAAATGGAAAAACTAAGGTAATACACAAATGTCTAGAAGGATATCTTACTTGTTTTATTTTTGCTAAATAAGATAAATGGGTTCATTGGTTGCCACTTGTTGAATGGTGCAATAATAATTTTATTCATAATTCTTCCAAAATGTCTCCATTTTTGGCACTAAATGGATACTGCCCTCCATCCATCACTTCAAACTTGAAGTTCCATCATAAGTTTTGAATAATTTAAGAACATATTCACCATCAACAAGAGGTCCTTGCAAGTTTGTGTAAAAATTTAGCCATGGCTCAGAATCGCATGAAACAGTACATAGATCAACATAGGAGTGAGAGGCATTTTGACATTGGGGATTGGTTCTTTGTTCGATTGCATCCATATAATTATATGTCCTTAAAATAATAGAAAAAAGATAACAAGTTTTCCCCTAAATATTATGGGCCTTATCAGATCTTGCAAAAAATTGGTATTATGGCTTATAAGTTAGAGTTTCCTTCCTCCACTCGCATACATCAAGTATTTCATGTATCATGCCTGAAGAAAGTCATTGGACATAGATTTTATACTCAAAGTGAGTTACCATAATTAGATGAGGAAGGAATAGTTATTATTGATTTTGAGGTGATCCTTCAAATGTGCACTAAGCAGCTATGGTTTAGAGTGATTAAGGAGTACCTAATCAAATGGAAGAATTTTCCCTATAAAGATGCCACTTAAGAGGATGAATCCTTTGTGCAGCAACATCCAAATTTGACTCAATGTTGAGGAAAACATTTTTTTTAAGGGGAGGGGAATGTTATTCCCTTAACCTTTGGCATGTCTAGGGATATGTGTGGTTGACTTATGGCTTAAATACCTCTTTTATATTCTTTTTACATTTTTTTATGTTCTTAGTTAGGTTATCCTATGGAATAACCATGGCTAAGTAGACAATAAATAGGAGTTAGTGGTTAGTCTTTGATCATCATGTTAATTATTTTTCTCTTAGTGCATTGTTGTGGAGATTTCTCCCTCAAATTAGATTTGCTATATTATCTAGTATTCTTCTTTGTTATCAATTATTATTGTGTGATCTCTCATATTTGCTTATTTTGTGTGATATATAATCATTATATGCAAACATCTAAGTAATTTCATTACATAGAAGTAAATATGGTATCAATGAGAATTAATAGTACTTATGCATAAGCCACAACAAATACAAGCACAACCACCACCACAGTTATGGCCATGGAGGTGTTGATAGCTGTACTCTCATCCATGGCCATAGTCATAGCTATAGTTTTGATAGAGGATCCTACAACTTAGCTAGCTCTTAGTTGGATGATATTATAATAGTTGTGTAGTAGGGTATAACATAATTGTGTCATTCATCTAGGCATTATAGAGCCTTTATTTCTCCTTATTATCATGACACTTAGGAGGTGTTAAGTGGTCGAGCAGATGATACTATTGTGGGTGAGTAAAATGTGTTATGCTTATTAATTTCATTTTACTTAGAGATAGAGATATATGTATGACATAATGTACTTTTGGATTGAATTTTGTAGATGTTGTGACATATTCAGCCTGATGGAGGACTATGGTGGAGATTAACCACTATGACATTTGGGATGGTGTGTAGCATAACACAATACTACATAGTTAATTAATCTATTGGTGCCTTTCATAATAAAATATTGATTTTTGTTGGTCATGGAGGTTTCTCAAGAGATATAGATATTATCAGATGGATTTTTAGATACAACACCATCAAGATTTGTCTAGGGAGAGTTGTAGATGTGGCAGGCACTAACTTGAGAGAGAATGACTCATTTAGCTATATTTGGCTAGGTATCAAGATTTAGACCTAGGTATCTAATTTATAGGAGTATGTGTATGGCCTATGATAATATACATAAATAATGAATCAAAATATACATAGAGGGTAGTCTTAGGCATTTATGGGTAGTGTAGCACATCCTTCATTAGATAGACATGATGAAACTCAACCTTAGAGTTATTTGTATACAATGTATCATTTTGTATCATGATATATATAAAACTTTTGATCCATGTATAGATAAAGATATATTTTATATAACTTGTCGATGTTATCTATGGATGTATTTTAATACTAGAATATGTGATTGTGATTTTTTATGCTATCGGAAAATGTATGGTTTATCCTTTTCTATAAAATGTGAGAAAATGCATGGTTAAAATAATCATAAATGAAGTTTGAAAAAAAAATTAAGTAGATATAAAATTGAAAAATAATTGATAAAACAAATGTAAAACACATCACAAAATATGAAATAGGTAAAACATTGTAAGTAAATGAAATCAAAGAATGAAAATTTTCAATCAAAGATGTAAATAAATGAGATAATATTGGATGATCAAAAATGCATACTAAAAATAATAAATAAGGAAAAAAAGAAGAATATCTGAGTGAAAAAATCAAACTTAGTGCTTGTGTTAGCATGTGATGTAAGAAAGTATGAGCATCAAATAAAATGTGAATGATGGAAATAAGATGGTATGAAAAATTGGTGTAAAGTTGTTTATGAGGAAATCCAAATGGTATTATACTATAACTCAAAAACTAATCCAAGTGGCATGATAAGGTAGGTATTTGTGAGGAAAGCCTAGTCCTATCCAAGGTCTTACATTACAACTCACAAAAAGAATACTAAAAGGTGTAAGTAGGAAATGTGATCAAGGATGTGATTAACTAAAAAGATATAGATTAAGGTAAATATTGGAGATAATATGACGTGAATAAGGAGTGTGATGCACCACATGGGTGATGTGTAAATCCTTATTAATGATGAGACACACTAGATAAGTGTGCAAGTAGTAAATATTGTTGACATCAAGGACCTAAGACACTTTGACTAGAAAACACAAAGTTGGGTTAACAAGTAAATTACATAGATCATTGCATGAAGGATTTCATGCATGAAAATTAAAATGGCCATACCTTCCTATAATGTGTTCCATATTCCTTAGGACCCCTTACAAATCCATTTGTCTACTACAAATATTGGGTACTTATGTGAGAAAGTAAATGACATTATATGATAAAATGAGACCTCTTATCCCAATCTACTGGCCTAATGTACCCTAATATGCCTCATCTCTATCATGAGGCCAATTATGGAGTTTTATCTTCTATTATAATGGGATATGTGCCAAAATATCATGTATTTTAGTGTGATCTAACTTTTAAGATTATATTTTCCTTTGGATCATTGACTTTTGTTTATTTTATGATATGGATTTTATTTTTTTAAGGATTTTTTTATTCCTCCTCCATACGGATTTGAATAACTAATCATGATTTAAATAGGTGATGAAGATAATGGATCTTACACTTAGTCACTATAAAATAGTACCAATATATTGTGGCATCAAATAATTCCTAGACGTGCCCATAAGCGAGTGTGCAATATCAAAATTAACCTATGTGTGCCTCAAATTAAGGGATGTAAAAGGGAATATGGGGATCATAAAAGATTGATTCTTGTAAAAATTAGTACAATTATGAGTATACTTATAACTGATCACAAAGGTGTAAAATAGTGTAATGAAAGTGTTATGGCCTATGTTATTATATCCAAGTCACTAAGGGGTTGTGTTATCTTAAAAAAAACTAGCACGAGTAATAATGAAAGTATTGATCATCCTAAAAAGAGGGGGAATAAAAATAGGTATTGAAATTATCACCAAGAAATAAAAGTAAAACATAATAAATAAGATTCAAAGGTGTTACCCAAGTTTGAAAGTAAGTGTAATGAAGGAAACAATAGTATAAACAAGATGTCATAAATGTAAAGTAAATGCAAAAAATTAAAGTACTAAAATGAAATAAAATCATGAAATAAGTGAGATATAAACAACAAGGCATTGCTAGTGTAAATAAGGGTAAAAAAATTTCAATAATATGATAATGTGAAGAATAATATGATATGTCACACAAAGTTGTGCTCACAAATGTTGATAAATATCTTGACATACATCATCAAAAACATCTAATACATCCTATTATAACTAACATCTATCTCTAATCATGGTCTCATCTATCTTCACAGAGAGTCATGAAAGAACTTCCTTATGCATGAGCTCTATGGAGAATGTAGGATAATGAGAAGAATAATAAAGAGGACATAGTGCCTCGGTGAATGATAATATATGTGAGGAACTTGCATTAGTGAATAGCTGATATCCTCTAATTTTTGAGAATGTGTGGGTCTAGGAGAAGGCCTAGCCTTCATTTGAAAATAATCCTGATGGTGTTGATGTGAAGGTGAATATGTATGTATGAAATGAAACTAGATAGTTCTATAACTTATCATACTCAATAATATTCAATCTTGAAGAAGGTAATTAAATAACAAGTATGCTTGGGAATACATTTAAATTAGGGTCATGACCAATAATGGATCCACTAAACTTATACTAAGGGATCTCTTATCACACTATGGCAAAGGAGATGTTTCCAAGGCTTCTAATAAAATTCCATCTTTTAATAACTTTATCTAGGTATTATGATATAAATAATATTAATCAAGCTAATATACTAAATAACTATGCAAGTTAATCTAGTAAATGCATATGCAATCTAATCTAGTGCTTAACAAAGGTTATGGAACATATGGGGAAGATAATAAGCATGCAAAGATAAATATATCTATAACATGGAACTGATCAAAACAAGGAGAGATACAATCTAATAAATATTAACTCTACAACATCTACTTATCAAAATATGAAGGGGCTAAGAATATAATTACCTTTATTGAAGTGAACCCTTCATGCCTCAATCTCTCCCTTGGCCAAAGGTGCTTTGAAAGATGTTTTTATGGGATTATATGGACCATAAGGATAAATCAAATATAAGCTACAAGACCTATCTTATGCATCCAAGAGTTACACAAGACATGTGCTACTTGTTTAAGGGTAAAAACCTAAGAAATGAAACCTCATATTGATTGTATAAGTAGATTTGTGAGTAGTAATGATGTGTAAGTGATTGATCCTCCATTATAAATTAAATGAAAGGGGGTATATATATCCATTTATTGACCCTAAACCCTCCCAATATTTTAGTCTATGCAATCAACCTGGTCAATCTTTTTGGGTGGTAAATAGAGTCGATAGGTCTTGAACTATGTCAGCTTAAACTGACATAGTTTTATAATGTGTGGTAAATCTTAAAATGGTGTCGAAAGTAAACTTAGTAGGAGACATGATAAAAAGGGTTTTACTTAGGGGCTATTTTGGGTGATGATCTACTTATGGAAATGTATATGTGGGGTTTCAATGCCTAGTTAAATATATAAAAGTAGATTATATTGGTTTTAAGTGGGGTATAGGGGCCAACAATCCTATGAAGCATAAAAGGTATGCCAACCCCTTTCCCAGTGCACCCCTTGAGGTGTGCACTTAAATAAATTGAGATTCGATGGGATCCTATAAGAGATAAAGCATCATCAATTGATAAATTTTAAAAATATTATGTGTATACATATAACCCACTCAAAGCTCATCACATGTCATGAAATTGTAGCATGGAATGGTGCTTCGGGAAAATAACATAGCTACCAAAAATGCTAATCTAATATAATACAATAAAAACATAAATTGAAATGAAAGTAAAAAAATAACTGAAAGTATCATATATGTACCTTGACTTATATTTATCACTGAATGATTGTCTGCTACATTTGTAATTTTGATTTGTAGAGTGCATTGATTGCTTTGGATAAACCTTAAGGATACAAAACTAAATAGTAAAAACAAACATATGGAAATCAAATTAACTAAAATTTGTACAAATTGACGTAAATCACTGTGTCCAATGATAAGCTAGGGTGATAAGTACTAAGTTAGAACCAAAAAGACCAAGGAAAAGTGAGAGTAAATTGGGTAACCCAAAAAAATAAGGCTACTGAATGACTGAAAACTCAAATAAAATTTACCTTAATTAATAAAAGTAACAAACTATATCAAACCAAGGACATGATAGTAAGATGATAAATCTAACATCAATGAAAAATAAGTAAAAAACAAATATTGGCAAGGATGGAAAAGGAACATAAAGTAAAAAAACATTGATGAGTGAGAAGTAACAATCTAAACTCATTTAACAATGGAAAAATTAAAATAGATAAATAGAGAAAGATGATTTGCAAAAGTATAGATAAATAAAGTTTAAATTTTTAAAAATAAAATGAGTAAATCCAAGAAGGATAAAGTGATTTTATAAGGAAGTAATGTAGTCACTCAAAAATACAATTTTATTCTTAAGATAAACAAAACTATTGATAGCATGTTTTAAGAAGATGTGAAGAAGAGGGAATAAATAAGTTGGGAAACAAATTTAGAAATAAACTTTTTTATCAAGTGGGGAAATGAAATGGGTGATGGGTGGAATATAGGTGGTATCAAATTAGAAAACATTTATCAAAATCAAGACACTCAAATTAAGTGGGCAATACAAGAGGACTTTCAACATTAAGTACTCTAGAGATCTTACCTTAGTCACACAAATTTGGGTTAAATAATGAAGTATAAATATCATCTCATGAAGGTTATATGCATGAAAATTAAAATGGACCTACCTTCCCACAACATATTCCCCATTCCTCAAGACCCCTTATAGAGCCATCAGACTACTGTGAAGATTAGTTACTTGTGTGAGAAAGTAGGTTTAACTATATATATATAATTTTGAATCTTCTATCTTGGTCTAGTGACCTACCACACCCCAATAGACCTTGTCTCTATCATGAGGCTAACTATGGAGTTTGATCTTTGACTAGAATAGAATGTGAGCTTACTAATAATGTCTTTTAGCATGATATTGAATTTTAAATTTGCAATTGCCCTTTCATCATTTCCTTTTGTTTTAAATGATTTGAATTTTAAATTTTTATGGCTTTTTTGATTCCTCATCCATATAGATCTGGAAAACTAACATGGGTGTTAAAAATTACAATCACTAAAAAACTTACACCTGATGGCTAAGGAAAATAACTTAGAGAGCATGGTATCTATAAGTCTTATACTTGCATGTTAAATAAGAATGTTATATTAAAACCAGCCGTAGTGTGCCCAAAGTGAAATTAATGTAAGGGAATCAAGGAGAATGAACATGAAATGGTTAAGTTGCCTCAAATCATAAAAAATTTGACAATGTGAACAAGATACAATGATAGGTAAGTATGATTCTTTATCATAATAAATAATGGATGTGTAGTAAAAAATGTATAAATAGTTTGTTCTAAAGGTGTTACCATAGAATTTAAAAAATGATTTCAATAGTATGAGATCACAATCCTCAACCATTTCCTTAATTTATTTTTAAAAAAAAAAATTGTGGTTTAAGATAGTTTTGAAAAATCTATAGATTCTATGAGGAAAGCCTAGTCTTATCCAAGGTCTTGCACTACCACTCATAAAAAATAAAACAAAAGAGGGTGAATATGTAAAAATGTTATTGTGAGGAAGGTTTGGTCTTATTCAATGTCTTACATTGCAATTCACAAAAGCAAAAGGAAATAAAGAATGAACTTGTAAATGACAAACTTATGATCAAAGAGAACATGTTAAAACTAAAATATGAAAATTATATATATATATATATATATGAGGATGGTCGAGTCCTATTTGTGATATTAAAATGAAACTCATGAATTAAATGAAAGTAATAAAGATATACCAAAGTTCTAATGATAGGGTCTAAGGCTATCAAATAAAATGTATTTAATAAAAATTAGAGATCTTTGGAGGGGACCTACAAAAAGTGTTAGTATTTACATTACATAGAAGTATGAAAAGAAGGTAAATATGTAACCAAAGTATTTCTTTAAAAATTGAGAATTATTTCTTTCTTTGAAGACATGTCCTTCATTAGTTTTTAATCTATAGGTATTAGGACCAAGGATATATTTTACTAAGGACCCCACCATTTTTGAGCATTTTTTTATTCTTTGTCATATGTATAATCTAGTTTGAAGACTAAATCACCAACATTGAAAGTTTTTACTTTGACCATTTTATTATGTTATTTAGCGATGCAAGACTTGCATTGGTGATTATGTTTGAAAGCAGTCATACAGTGCTCATCTAGAAAATCTAAAGCATGAAGATAGGTTTCCCATAATTCTTCATTAGGAATTATATCATGAAGGGATGTACATAAATATTGGAGTTCAAATTCTGATGGTAAAAATGATTTCGACCCATATACTAGTGAAATTGGCAATGCCCAATAGTAGTGTGTATGCTAGTATCATAAGCTTAAAGTGTGGGATAGAGATGTAGGTGTCAATCACTACGAGTTTCTCTAATAATTTTTTATAAGATTTTGTTTAAAAAACAATTAGTGGCTTCTGCTTGGCCAGTACATTGGGGATGGTAAGGTGTTGATAATTTATGGTAAATTTTAAATTTTTCATAGAATTCCTTTATGTATTTATTTTTGAAGTTATCACTATCATAAATGATGATACGAGTAAATTTAAAATGATAAATGATTTGATTAAGAATAAATTTAGAAATGGTAATACTAGTGACATTAACAAGAGGCATGGCTTATACCCATTTGGTAAAATATTCAGTAGCAGTTAAATAAATACATGCCAATCTTGTGATCGAGGTAATTTTCCAATGAGATATAATACCCACATAGAGATTGGCCAAGAAGACTACACTATTTGGAGTTTGATCAGAGGAGAGTGAATTAGATCATTATGGAGTTGACAAGGATTACAATTTTTACAAAAAATAATAGTATATTTTTTTAGAGTAGGCCAAAAATAACCCATACACAAGCATTTTCAGGTTGTAGTATGACTGCTATAGTGACCACTACAAATGCCCCCATGTGCTTGGTCCAGAAGAGTAATAACATCTTGCATTACATAGTGTAATAAGGTTCCTTATACATTATAATAGTAGAGGTTGTTGTATCAAAGTACATATTTGAAATCTTGTTTACATATTTAGGTTTTTTATGAGAATTCATGTCTAGAGGGTAGGTTTGATGTTCAATAAATTGAATTATGTTTTATACCATGGGATTTGTCGAATAGTGACAACCTAAATGTGACAAATTAGATAATCATTTTTATTTTGTAAATAATAAAGTGATTTCCTTATTTGATTAAGAAATGGATAATCATGAAGTACTTGGTGATAGTGAAATAAAGATGCTAATGAATCAAGAGAATCTACTATAGAATTTTGACCTCTTGGAATTAGTTTTATGGTAAAAGAAGTAAATTCTTTTGCAAGTGTAGTATTGATTTGATGATATGTAATCAAGTTTTGATTTGTTCATTGATAATCACCACTAACTTGATGGAATATAAAGTGTGAATCACCTAAAGTGTGTAAATATGGGATGTCTAAATTGATTTCAATTTGCATGCCTAGTATTAGATATTCATATTCATCCATGTTATTAGTGACATCAAAAGTTAATCTAAATTCTAAAGGTATAATTTTAGTCTATGGGTTGGGTAGAATGCATCCTGCCCTAGCTCTTTGGAGGCATTTTTTGCCATTGAATTAAAGTTTCCAAGTATCTTCATTTAAATCAACTATAATTTTTGATAATTCTTCAATAACTACTTTATATTTATAGGTAGAAGGAGTGTAATCCTTTTCTTATAAATTATTTACTTCTAGATCAACAGTGAATTTTTGAAAATAATATTTAAGAGATATTGCTTGGTTAAGACCTTTAATATAAATAATTTCTTCATCTAGAAGTGTATCTTTAAGGTTATTTGTAGTTGGTAAGGAAGTCATCATGAGTTGGTCTATGATGACTTTTCCTTTGAGATATTTTTTTGTAACAATTCAAAGGTCAAATTCCATCAGTAGGACCATCCATTTTCCAATTCTATCTCCAAGCAAGAAAGCTTTGGAGAAAAAATGATGAAGTTGTTGGGTCCAACACACCCCATCCTCTTATTCTAGATTTAATCTTAGTTTGTAGTTTTCTTGATATGAAGTGTTTTTTAATGCCTCATTGATCTAACCAACTCTTAATAATCATGTCATCACTATCAAGAACTTGGTCTAAAATGCACATCTAGGAACCTCCTTTAAATATCTGAGTTTACATGAATCTACTAACCCTTAGTCTATTTATTTTATTATGTTTTGAAACTCATTTGAAGCCTCATTTTATACTATTTCACCTTAGGTTTATGCAAATTAACTGACTATTTTAGAGTTTTATACTACTTTTCCTTAGCAATTAATTCCATTTCTACTTTAATTCAATCTAAATTGACTAAGTTATTTATATGGTTCCACTTCTTATACTTAGTTGATTTCATAACAAATAGACAAAATTTGCTTTCAATTCAAAAAAGTTTTGCTTTGAATCTATTTTAAATGGCTTTTTCCAATGTAAAGTTTTTGTGCCCTTTTAGTCTCATTTTAAAGTAACTTATCCATTTGAATTTAAATAACTTAGCTATTTTATTTTAAAGAGTTGAATTTTTTGACTGATCCTTTTATCATTTATCCATAAGTGTTTTATCTTGTCCCTAGAGCATTTCTTCTTCCACATGAAAAGCTTTCATGACTACCAATGGTCTAGACCCTATTCAAAAAGCTTTCATCACTTATCTTATTCTTTAACTTTTCCCAGAGCCACATGGTCATTTTGTCCTTCTTCAAAGGACTTAATTGATTCTTCATCTATGCCCAGAGCCATGTGTCATTCTCTTGACAGCCCTGGTCCCATGCAAAAGCTTAAACAAGACTTGGTTAATTTTTTCAAAGTTTCCTAGGTGAATCCTATGTCAACAAAAAACTAAGCTTCAAGTAAGAAGGATGCATTATAAGTGGTAAGATCCTAATGATCTGGTGCCTCAGAATAATCTATACAAGTTCAATACCTTTGGGCTAGTATGTTAGTGGGATGACACCACATGGAATCATCTTAAGGCTTCATTATCCTAGAGATATTAGTGCAAAAAGTGATGATGTCAGTAAGTCTCAGGTAAGCTGGTGAGTAGGATGATGTCATGTGCCAAAATTCCACTACTCTTCTATCCCATAGTGATCCATGTAAAAAAATAGTGTGTCAAAACTTTGGGTGAGTGGGATAATGCCACATGGTAAAATCTTATTGTTCCATAGAAAGAAAAATCAGCATGCACTTGAAGCCTCAACTGCAAGACTAGGAACCAATCAGAAGTGGTCATGTGTCATCTAATAGATCTATTAGATCCAATCAACTCTTAGACTTGTCAGAGATGTAAGAAATCAGAAGATCCCCAACCTATTGTATCATTCCATGTGGTAAATGCATACAAAGTGAAAGGTTAGTCATTGAGTGTCTATGAAAGTTAGAGTGAAGTACATGTGGCATTAGAGGGTCTAATCAAAATATGTCATGTGTTCCAATTATCACTTCACCCTCCTAAGTGTATAACTATGGGAGCATGGAGAATAGAACCATTAGAATGTTGAGCCAAAATTTAATCCCTCTAAGGTCCCAAGACCCTGATAAGATGACACATTTTAACTTCTCAAGATCTCTAAGATCATATGGATGGAAGCTTGGCACAATATCCTAATAGGTTTTAAGGTTACAAAATCTCAAGAAGACAACACGTAGCATTAAAAAATTCAAAAGCTTGATTGTCTGGGTTGATGAAATGAGGCCATGTTCCTATGGATATGATGGATTCCAATGATATAGCTAAAGCCCACAAGCACTGATGAGTTTCTAAGAACCAAAATGGAGCCTTCAGAATTGAAGCCAATTATGTAGTAGAAGAGTGAGGAGAAGCCAATGTGGTAGTATCCCATCAAAAAAAAGGACATGTTAATTGTGCATCCAATAAGGTATGAACATAAAATTGATGGCCTATTTGGCCATCAAAAATGTCAAAGATCAAAAGGGACTAGGCATCTAGATTGAATTATGGAATCAACTTGTAGAGATCTATATAAGATAAAAATAGGTAATAAGACAAATATTTATCTTCATGAGGTGTGATATCTCAATGAAAAAATCCATGGGCCTAATTCAAATTTTCCAAAATCTCAATGGCATTTCCAAATCATTGTTGAATATTTGTAACCACCTCAATAGTGGGTTGAGTTATAAGTCAAAGCCGTGAGCTTCACAAATTGTATATTTAAAGAGGCTAAAATACCATTGTTAAAGATAGATAATTTTGGACTGAAGCTCTATAGGAATTATGCCAGGATTGCATCTACCTTTCTTTCTTTATAATTTACTAAGAATACCTACTATGGGTTGTTCATTAATTTAGGCATCAAAATACTGATGGAATAGATCTAGATTACACTAGCCTTTTCCCATGCCTTTGGCCTTAGTTATCTACCAGGAGATATTGATTGTAACATAATGCTTTTGGGATGCTAAACATAGATTTTATTGAATTTTGTTCATTTAGTGTCTCTAGTATTTTGATTTAGCTAGTTAATTGGTGCTCAAATTGTTAGTATGCTTGTCTACTTATGATTATCCTAGTTAATATGTGTAGTATCTATTTTAACTAGTTTATTAGATTTATTCATGCTTTACTTTAGTATTTTCCCAATCATTGTGTGTAACAAATACATACTATTAGGTGGAATATCTTTAGAATGAGTTTAATAGATTAATGACTTTCATAGGTATCCTTATTTTACCCATTTTTAAACTTTATTTTACCCCATTGACCCAAATTTAACCTTATAATGAGTTTAATAGATTAATGGCTTTCATACATACTAAAGCTGGTCGTCTATAACCTCTAATCAGGCTTTTGGCTAGTTTCCATCTAAAATGCACAATTTGGCTTAAAAACACTAAAACATACAAAATGATGTGAAAATTATATATTCAAGTGTCAATTTTGGCCAAGGTATCCCTAAATGGGGCAATGCAATTTATGGGCCACCTAACTTTGATCAGTTCATTTCAAGCCAAAATGCCAAATTTGCACCTGCGTGCTCTGGATTGCTCTTCCTTAACAAATCTTTTACACAAGACTTATGCCTTTGCTAATTTTTATTGGCAAAATTATAAATGGGAATATGCATCCAATGCATTTTATGTGGACTTTCACTTCTAATTCAATTAAATTTAGGACCAATAATAAGGCATTCTGATCAATTTAGGTAATTTGTGCATAAAGTGCTTAATCATGTTTAAGAGATAATTAACCCAAATCAAGGCCTAATTAAGAATTCCATAGAAACTTATTGAATAATTTATTTTGGAAATAAATATTGAATATCTACATCATCAATTGACCTCATTTCTTGGGAAGACATTTTTAGGCCATAAATGCCACAAATATCAAGATTCATGCCCTCTATGCCTCATCAACGCCTTCCATGATGCCCTCCATGTCTCTTAATTGCCCCTTATTCCAATGCCATGATGAGGATAATTACAAACTTAATTAAAAAAATTGAATTAATCCTCAACCACACATCTCAATCTTGAGATGGATGGTTTAGGTTAATTTTGATCAAATCTAAAAATATTTAAATAGGAGGCCTCACAACATCATTTCTAAGCTTATTTAGTGCAAAGTTATAATGTAGGATTGGTTCCAAAAGTTTCCATCAACTAGTGTTATAATGCCAAATTGATTCCAAGCCAATCCCAAGCCAAAGGTGCCAAGAGGAGATAAAGGTAGCCACACTCCATTGAAGAAGACCTCTTGAAGCACAAGCCGAGAAAGCCACCATTACAAAGTCATTTAGAGCATCCAAGGAAGGTGAAAGGAATTCTTTTGTTTTCATTCCTTACTTTTTTATTGTGTTTGTTATTTTATTTTGTTAACTAATCTCTCCCTAGTGTCTAGGCCTAGAGATGTTATGCTATTAGTGTGTTTATTTCATTTTGTTTTCATTTTAGAACTAACACCATACTAACCATCCTCTCTTGAGTAAAATTCCTAGATCACATAATGGCACACCTAATGGGACTAGATGCATCCTACACCTAAAAGAGATCCTTTTGCAACCTTAAAAAACTTATTTAATCTTTTAAAACTCTTAAAAATTAGTTTTTTAACTTTTTTTGTCATTTTGGGTTGCCATAGTTTTTACATAGTAACCAACGTCAGCAAAATTAACATCACTTAGATCTTGGTTGCTTGTAACCAATATCAGTGGTATTGACTGACATTGGTCACTGTGTTTTTCTAAAAACACAAACTTGAAACTTACTTTTCCAAAGTTTCTTGTTTCAAACTCAAAAGAGCTTTAAAGCTAAAATACATGCTAATAATTTTGTTGTAGGACCAAGCAGGATATTTTCTCAAAACATGTTTAAATCACTTGTGCATGCTTAAAGTTGGATTAGGAACTTTGTTTTGGTGCTTAACAAGGAATTTTTAGATGTATTTAGTGAATTTTTTTCAAAGTTTGCAACTAAGACCAAGGGGTCAAAAATAACATCACCAAACATTTCATTTGGGTTTAAAATTGAACACAATTGTCAATTTTTTCTTGCAAGAGTTGTTTAGATTAATCTTGTTTGGAAAAAAGAGGTATGTTGCGTGTATGCTCTTCCATTTTTCCCCTATAGGGAACCCTTGGAATCAAAAGTACCATTCCTATTACAAGTAGCCTAGTCTAAGGCTTAGAAATAAAGTCATCTAAATCACTCCCCAAAAACTCATCAAAGTTTGGGTGACCTTGAAAATGACCCTAAAGTCTTTCTATTTTCATGCTTTATTTATTTATGCATCTTGGCTTATAAGGGGGACTTCATCACCTCCCACAAGTTCTTTAGGGAAGATTTGACTTGGGGTTTCATCTCCCAGCATTGAATTCATTTTACTCTTTTAGAGTTCCACAAGAGACGTAGTGACACTTTGGACATTGCACTACACTGAGCGAATAGTAGGATGTAGTGGTTACAAAAAGGACTAAACCTTTTTGTAACAAACCGAGTGATATGTACCCAAAATCCATGCTTTTATTTTGAATTGTTTGACATGAAAGTCATTGTTTAATTGATTCCCCTAGATTATTTGGAAACTTGTTAGAATTTAGATAAATCCCCACTTACGATGAAAGTATTATTGGTGCAAGGTGCACCTCAAGGTCCATGTCACAGTGTTGTCATTTGAGAAAAGGGGGGTGTAAAAACCCTACTATACAATGCATGTTTACTTTTGGATAAACACTTAAAATCCTCTCAAATGACATATATTGATGGATTCCAATAGTACCAAGCAACCTTGTCAGTTTAGGATCTAAGTATGATTAATTAGTTGGTCTTGTCCTAGTTTAAAGTCTTTTTTGGAGTCAAAACTTGGTGTAAACAAACAATACAAACCCAACACATAGTCCAAATTTTCCTTTGAATAAAGAGGTATTATGCTACCCATGTGAGATCATCCATTTTCCTTGTTCAAATTTCATCAAAAGCTTGAGATTCATATCATCCACTTTAGCAGAGTTATGTTAGCCAATTCAGTCTAGACCTTTACCAAAGTTGTTTAAGTCCGTCACTTATAATTTAAATTTGAAATTACACCTTTACAAGTTCATAAGGTTGATGTGTTAAGTGGGTTCACCATTTTCACTAAACTTTAGGGAACTTAGATTAATTTCCAATTTGGATTGAAGGTCATTTAAGACTCATAATCATTATCCTCACTTGATATACTTAAGCCATTTTGTGCTAAACACTTGCACTTTAATTTTATACACCACAACATTTTTGAGTCAAGAAAAGAAGTGTTATGCTATCAAAATTTTATGAAAGCACCTTTGCCTTAGAAATTTTTTGAAGCAAACCCTTTTTGTCACTCCTTTTGGGTAGTATAGCATCATTGCGTTGCCCAAATCATTTCAAACATTTTTTCATGAACCTTCTTATATAGAATTCCAAATTTTCTCCTACATATTCAGACTGATCCAAGTGTACTTTTGATCCTTTATCTAAATCATAGTTATAATGTTTACCTTTACCTAGATTGTTTGTCAAAAAAGAACCAAGTTTTATACCATTATTTATTAGAAAATAAATTATTGCTAAAGTGCCTTTTATTTCATACCTTATACCTAGTTGACCAAGTTCATGTCCAAGAATCGAATCCCTAGTGTCTGTTAGAAGTGTTTCAAATCCATTAGATTAAATCTTTCATCTATTTTCAAGGTCTAGCTTTTGACACTATTTGGCCAAGAGTCCTAGCACATGCCTTGTTTGAGCCTAGATTTTGACACCACATTTGGCCAAAAGACCTAGCAACTTTTAATTTCTTAGATTAGATTGATTTGAAACGCTTTGATCATAGAGTTTGGCTTTTCAATTTTTTGGTCTATTTACTTACTCATCTTTGTGTGAATAGTGAAACATTAGATATTTTATGCTAGCTTGTTTCCTCATAAATCTTTGCATAAACCTTTTGATCCTTTTGACAAATCTAGACCTAGTTAAAAGCATCATTTTTTTTAGATTCTATCTTTTTTAGATTTTATAGAACTCTTTGAAATTTTATCACCAAGCATTGACTATGGATCACAACATGTATTCCTACACTCGTAGTGGACTCATGTAAAATATAGGGATTAGTAATGTAGTTGCATAGGAAGAAATGGTGTAAGACCTGATGTGGATAACACTGCTTATGAGATGGATTCTTATCCCTCTTATAATACTCAATCAGGGGCACAAAGCCAAGATACATTGGCTAAATATTTGGTTAACACACCACCTTACACAGAACAAGACCAAGAATAAACCATGCAATACTTAGCTACAATACCCATGGTAGATGAGCCAGTACTTCAACAGCCATATTCTACTAATTTAGCTTTCACATATGATCCATTTTTGTTTGAGAGACATTTGTTAGAGAACAAAGATGAGATTTTGGTTAGGGCCATAGAGGTAGGGGCTAAGTTTCTAGTAGACTTCCCCCATGAAAATTTACCAAGTCTAGTAAGAGTGCCCCATAATATCATTTACAATCAATAGGCTTATTCTAAGAATCCTATGGCTCTAGTCCAAACAACGTACCTAAACTCCAATATATTCAATCGAGGCAAAAACATCATGGAAGATCACTTTAACCAAATGCAAATAATATACCAAACCTACCTAAATTTAGCACGTGATTTCAATCAAATGAATATGGTAAGTAATCCTCTCATTGACCTAGTTCCTTCAATAGGAGTGTTGATGGAATTAACTGGATAAGAAAATATGAGTTCTAGCCCATTTATACAAACCACTTTGATAGAAAACTTGATATATATGCTAGTTATTGAAGAAGTGTCTTCAACTTCTACACTGAATATTGAGCCAAATGTAGTAGACAATGTGCAAATAGTGTCTAATCTTGATCAAAGTGGTGATAATGCACAAAAAAATATACAATAACATGTGCCTATAGTTAATCCCATGAGCAGATCATCATACCAAGGAATAGGAGTTTTTAAACCTCAACCTAAACCATCTGCTTTCTCAAGTGTACAACCTATAAGATTAGATAATTAAACAATGGATAATGTTACACCTCAATGATAAAATGTGATGAATCCTACTCCTCAACAAGTAGCAAGTGGTATTCCATAATAGCAGACATAGTATATTGTATCAATTCAATAGAGGATGAATACATTGCCACCTTAATCAAGGGCAAAAAATATTCCACCTCACCACGTAATAACAAACATACCTCTTTAGTCTTAGACTAATATGCCAATTCAAAACCATGAAATGACTAATCAACAACATGAAAATATTGGTCAGTGATATATGTTGAATCTACAACATGATTTTACTTTTTCAAAAGGATTTGTGCAACAAAGAGGTCCCCATGTTTCTCAAGTATATACTAGACAATCATTGGTTCAAAATGTGCCCCAAATTCAAACACAGGGACTTGTTCCATAAGTTCCTACTCAAAAACAAGGTTTGATTAGTCTGTAGTATGTCCCTTTTCAACCATAGCAGGCACATTATAGTTATATCCCTTCATCCCAACCATAAAATCCTCCAAGTCAAACCTTTATCATCAACCCAAACCAAAATATCACATAGCCAAATGTGTAATTTCAAGTACATCCCAATCCACATATGCATATTCCTAGTCCATTCCCCAACCAAGCCAATATACCCCAAAGGGTGTCTCCATCATACCTTGGTTAAAGTGTCCTAGTTGTGACCTCCCAGCCATTTACCCAAACCAATATTCTCCCTCAAACCAATATCCCTTCCAGTTTCCTATCCCAAGAATTGAAACAAATGAAGGATCTGATTGCTACCATTTAGGAAAGGAAGTAGACTAAGAAGTTCAAATTAGATGGCATGTGTTCCTATCCATTCAATATGGATTATTTTTAGATACCATTTCCTCTAGGATACAAACCACCCAAATTTGATAAGTACAAAGGGAAGGGTGATCCTAAGGCTCATTTAACCAAATTTTTTGTTGCATGTCAACCATTAGCATATAGTGACATATACCTTTTACTTTTGTTTCCAAGGAGCCTGGTTGGACAAGCCTTGGAGTGGTTTTTAAATTTTCCCAAGAATTCAATAACAGACTTTGATAATCTTTCTAATAAATTTGTGTAGCACTTTTCTTATAATCTTGAGCATGATATTTCATTAGTGGACTTGACACAAGTAAACCAAAAATATGGGGAGAGTTTTTTGAGTTATTTATAGTGATGGAGAGCCCTTACAATCCATTTCACCCATAGTTTACTAGATAAACAATTAGCCATTGTGTTTACTAAAATTTTGCATAGTGAGATAGCCTATCATCTAGAACTATAATGTGCACATATGTTCAAAGAGATCATTGATAAAGGTTTGTTGATTGAAGTGAGAACTCATAAATAAATGGTTCATCAAGCTTAATTAAACTAATAAAAATCAAGGTACCAATCATGAAAATGACCAACATCCCATCCAAGTGCAAGCATCATAACTAGCATAGGCCAATAATCATGAAAGATCAAAGTAATTCAACTAAAATAAGAATGTTATGGGAAATGGAGTAATTAAATATCATCATGTCCAAATTATGTATACATCATCTGCACCACATTTTCAACTTACTCCTACCTATCAACCTCTCCAACCAATGTTTCAAGTACAACAACTAGGACCTACACAACAAATATAGCAATCTTTACCATTGCAAACTCCTCCTAAGAGAACTGTGCCTACACGTCATGTCTTTAGTGACCTAGGATAACCTATTGATTTTTTATTTCACAAGCTTACCACTACTAATATGATTAGTTGTCTTATACCAAAGCATTATCCATAGGGCATTCCTTACCCTGATTGGTACCATGAAAATAAAATTTTGTGACTATCATCAAGTCAACAAACATAATCTATGAAGATGTGTCCAAATCAAGAATTTAATCAAAAATATGTTAGAGAATGGGGAGATAAAATTGGATAATCATGCTTCCACATCCAATCAAACTCTTAGGATTTATCAAAACAACTTTCCCTGACATAACAATCAATAGCAGTAGAATAATCAGCAACAACAACAATGGTCAATGCAGTAGCAAAATTAATAATATCAAAATCAAAGGCTAAACCAATAGAATCAAAAAAATTAGTAATATAATCCATAGTGACAAAACAATGGACAAAACTAAGATCAAAATGGTAACAACCAATAAACCTACCATGTAGTTGTACATGACTACAATAGGGTTATAGGTCATATTGTAGGGGGTAGCGTTAATACCATCTCCATTAATCCTAAACCAAGTACTAATTAGCTTAGACCATTTCTAAATAGCAATATTCATCCAAATCACATGGATAATCCTTCTTTGACCTAGGAGTTCATATAGGCAAACTAGCAACCTAGCACTTCCACTTTTAGATCTTATAGCGACAACTCATTCTTGCCACGTGACCACACGCAAGTGCACTAACAATCGAGACTTGTCCTATCTAGTCCCACATCATTTCCAACATTACTTAGTAATAATAGTCTATTATTTAATCCTAATTATGCAATCACAACTTAGAGGTCAAAGATTACTATCCTAGGCCCATAACCATTCACCACTTTGCCAGTCATCTAATCAACCGTTCAGCCTCAGAATAAATCATTCACTACTGACCAAGATAAGAAGTTTGATATTTTGGAACAATTACAGAAGACACCAACACAAATTTCTATTTTATATTTTTTTTGGATGTCAATAATCCACAAAAACATCTTGAATGATTTTTTGACCCAATCTACTGATGCTAATGACATATCCCCTGATAACTTTCAAATTTTGGTTGGCTACCAACAAGTCACATTCAGCCAAAGTGATATGTCTTCCCTTGGCCCACTCCATAATAACCCATTGTACATAGAAGTTTGTATCAAATGACATAAAGTGAGATGTGTCCTTATAGATAATGGATCTAGCCTCAACATAGTGTCTCTCAAGCTCATCAAGCTTCTTGGGTATACAATGATAGATCTCTAGCTAGAAATAATAACTATCAAAGCTTATGATAATTAGTAAAGAGTGTCATAGGGCACCATTAGTTTTCCAGTTATCATTGGGCCTTTGACCCATGATACACTTTTCCATGTGTTGGATCTTGAGTTATCATACAACATGCTTTTAGGCAGGCCTTGGTTACATGAGATTCATGCAATCTCATCAACATTGCATCAATGTATCAAATTTTCCCAATTAGGGATGGAAGTAAAGATTCTAGGAGATTTACACCTATATGAAAATTATAAGCATCTTTAGGCTGAGTTTCAAAGCTATAATTATCAATATGGTATGAATCCAAGTTCCAAGCAGGATAAAGGAAAGGCTATACTTATTGATCTTTCATCAAATAATTACATAGATCCTAATACCTTAGATTTCCTATCCCACATGCCACCTCCTAAAGATTCTAATCATTTCACCATTTTAGATAATGGACCAAGAGAATATATGACCCACGACACATTTCATATTACCAATCTTCCTCAGAATTTAAAAACCTTTGGGTGACCTAAGGTCATTGCATATATGCATTGGTAATGAAACAACAAAGATAAGGGACCTATCACATTTGTACCAGCATTTGGCCTAGGACCTGACCCTCTTGAAGTGAATGAATCATGGTTTTACAATGATGACCAAGTTGATTGTTATAAAAATGTAAAGTATCTTATTCCCATTAGGATCATGGAGCATCACAATTATGAAGGAAGAGGCCTCAGACTGAATCAACAAGGAACCATCGAGCCAATTTCCATGACTAAGTATGAAAGACATTATGGACTTGGATTTAAACCATATAGGGGTGACCCCACATATTTTATTCAAACTTCATCACTAGTGACTAGTAATGATGATGCTGACAGTGAAGTAGAGTCTGCTCATAGCCTTACCTTTGATGACCTAGCTGAAACTAACATGTTTGATAACAATGACATTTTTACCCTTACCCAAGATGTTCATCACAATCCATTACCATTATATTATCCCCAACTAATAGATTGGGACCAATAAGAATCCAGTCTATTGATTGATGAGTTCCATAATGATGAGGCATTGTGTGATTTCTTAGGCCTTAGAGACAATGTTCCATTGGGAGATCATAAATCAAGATTCTCAATCATATTGGATCCTATAGCCTATTTTGGAGAATGAGTGAACACCCTTAGCCAAAAATAAATAAGTAAAACATTGAGGTCCCAAAGTGAAAACCTCTTTGAGGCACTTTTTGACCAAGGAAAAAGTAAAGATAAAGGCTAGTCTAGTGGTAAAAACCTATTTTAGGCCACATTAGATGGGGGTGTTCATTCTTATTTGATTTGGACTAGGAGACCACTAACAATGAACTTGCTTATAGATCTGATTTTAGTTTTGAGCAACAAGTATTTGATCAAAGTCTCCAATAATTTTTGACCATTTTCATTACATGGTCAAATCTCCCATTAGGAGACTTAGATTCATCATGCCTAGGAGAAGTTGAAGAGCAAGTCCTAACAGAGGACCCTAACATAGTCCAACAATTCAAATCACTACCTACTATCCTAGAAGATAGTTCAACCCTTCTAGTCAAAGATACAATGGAGGTAAATATCAGGACTCCATCAGACCTAAAATGGATAAAATTAGGAATGTCTCTCACTGAGGAGGAACATGACATCTTTATAGCTCTATTGAAAGAGTTTGTGGATATATTTGCATGGGTCTATTCTGACATGCCAAGATTAGACCCCACCTTGGTTCTGCACCACCTTGTGGTTAATCTTGATGCCAAACTAGTAAAATAAAAGCTTCATAAAATGAATCTTCACATTGTTGTATTAGTAAATAAAGAGTTGGAAAAACTCTTAGAATTAGGATGTATTTGATCCATTGACTACTCTGAATAGATCTCTAATGTTGTACCTATTAACAAAAAGCTTGAAGGAATTAGAATTTTTATTGATTTTTGAGACATCAATAAAGTTTGTCCTAAATATTATTTTCTATTGCCTAATATTGACATGATCATCAACTCCATGGTAGGTTATGAAATTCTTTCACTCATGGATGTCTTTTTAGGATACAATCAAATCAGAATAGTGCCAAAAGATCAGCATAAAATAGTGTTTACCACTCCATGGGGAACATTTTGCTATCAAGTGATGTTGTTTAGCCTTAATAATGTATGAGATACATATCAAAGATCCATGACTATCATATTCCATGATATTATGCATGATATTATTGAAGACTATGTCAATGACGTATTAGGAAAATCCAAGACCAAAGTTGACCATCTAGCAATGTTGCATAAGATATTTGAAAGACTACGAGAGTACAAAGTTAGATTAAATCCAAAGAAATGTGTGTTTGGTATAACTTAAAGCAAATTACTGGGCTTCATCATGTCTCATTGAGGTATTGAAGTTAATTCAGCTAAAGTCCATGTTATAGTTGAGATGCTACCACCAACCAATTTAAAACAACTCTATAGTTTGTAGGGTAAGATCCAATCCATCTGATGCTTCATCTCTCAATTAGAAAATAAGTGCCATCCATTTATGCACCTTTTAAAGAAAGGAGTTGCATTTCACTAGGATAATCACTACAAAATAGCTTTTCAACAAATCAAAGATTATCTTGTTAATCAGCCTATTTTATTACCTCCCATGCCAAGAAATCTATTCTTGTTATACCTATCAACTATTGATCATGCCCTAGGGGCACTCTTGGCTCAAAATGATGACAATGGAAAGGAGCAGACTGTTTACTACCTAAGTTATACATTGGTTATATATGAACATAACTATGCACCTATTGAAAAATCTTGTCTAGCTATGGTTTTTGTAGCTCAAAAACTACATCATTACATGTTGAATAATAAAACCATAGTCATTTCAAAGGTATATCCACTTAATTAACTACTATCTAAGATATATTTTCAAGGTAGAATGGCTAAATGGATCATGCTTCTTAGTGAGTTTGACATAGAGTATGTTAATCAAAAATTAATCAAAGGACAAGCTCTTGCAGATCAACTTGATAAAGCACCTCCCATGGACACACAACCACTCAAGTTTCCATTTCTTGATGAATCCATCATGAATGATGTTTATAAACCCCTTGAGGAGTAACCCTAGAATATGTATTTTGACGGTTCATTCACTGCAAATAGATCAGGGGCAGACCTATTGCTTATTACACCACAAGGGGATCTAATTACTAAATCATTTAGAATCATCTTTCCTTGTTCAAACAACATGGCCGAGTATGAAGCACTTGTTGTAGGACTTTGATAAGTAGTGCATTGGAATATATCTCATCTTCAAGTTTATGTTGATTCTCAGTTAATCATCAATCAGGTCACAGATCATTTTCAGACCAAAGATGACAAGTTGGTTCCATATAAATCCATGGTTGACACTCTTAAAAATAAAATTGCCAACATTTAGTTTGAGCATATACTAAGAGCTAGTAACAGAACTATAGATGTCATGGTTACTATTGGATCACTGATTTGAAAAATAGATAAAGCTAAAGAGTATCAGTTCATCATCAAGAATTTGTCAGCACCAACTCATGAACCTTTAATCATTTTCATGATTTGTGATATTGTTGGTCTTAATTCTATCTAGTACTAAGATCTTTACAACTACCTTCATGACCAATTTCTTCCACCTAACCTATCTCAAAAAAAACCAAAGCCTTCATTCATAATTCCACTCATTATACTTTACTTGGATCCACTCTTTATCATCATAGTTTTGATGAAACTTTGCTTCATTATTTAACTTTGATAGAGTATACATTAGCGTTAAGAGAATTTCATGGAGTATGTGGAGCCCATTCTAACAAGGTAGTCCTATCTAAAAATATCTTGTGTATTGGTTATTATTGGCCCATAATGGATGCATATGCCATTAGATATGTAAATAAATGTGACAAATGTCAATAGCATGCTAATTTGATTCATGCCCTAGAAAAAACTCTAAAACTGATGTTGACACCATGGCTATTTCTACATGGGGACTTGACCTCAATAGGAATATTAACCCCACTTAATCTAATGGCCATAAACATATCCTTACCACCACTGAATATTTCACTAAGTGGGTTGAAGTTATACCCCTCACTTACATGACTGGAAAGCAAATTTCCAAATTCATCTTCAACCATCTCATCCACCGTTATGATATTCCCTCTGACATTATATATGATAATGGAGGATCATTCAAAAACAAAGTTGTAGACTAATTATGTACTGAATACAACATCACACAACACTTTTCTAAAACATATTACCCTCAAGGTAATGTTTAGGCTGAGGCACCCAACAAAACCATTGTCAACATTCTCAAAATGATTGTCAATGATGTCGATTATGATTGGCACCTCCAAATATTCCCTACCCTTTGGTCATATTGTACTAATCATCATACCCCCACAAGAGCCACTCCATACTCACTTGTTTACGGTATTGAAGCCATCCTTTCCATTGAGGTCAAATTAACTTCCCTATGCATCTCTTTCAAGCATGTCCTAGATGATCATGACTATCAAGTAGCTCACCTGCAATAGCTGGACCTCTTATATGATAAATGCATGGTCATGCTCAATAATCTTCAAGTATATCAAAATTGACTCAAATGCCACTATAATTAGCATGTGAAGTATAGAAAATTAGAACTTTGTGATCTTGTTCTCAAATAAAACCAAAAAAATACCATGGTCAAGATGAAACATAAAGGGAAATTCAAATCAAACTAGATAGGGCCTTTCATCATCACTACAGATTATGGATCAGGAGCATACATGCTTTCCACACCAGACAATGATGAACTTCTAGAGACAATGAATATTATTTATCTCAAGTGGTACTATGCTTAAATGCTAAGGTGTATTTTATTTAAGGACCATTTTAGTTATGCCTTTTTGTCACTATTCTTCTTTGAACACATACCATTTTTATCCATCCTCTTTGCCATATCCACTTTTCATTTTCGACCTATTGAACCAGCGTGTTCTAAAACCTAACCCATTTGACCTTGGCTTTTGTCATTCATTACATAGTTTTAGCATCAAGGTATCTAATTAGATCATTAGTTGGTTGAAGAACTTCAAAGAGAGATCATATTTTGGGATAGTGTGATAGAAGTTTCTATAGTTGCATCCTTCATTTGTTAGTCCTTTCTTACCATCAGTCCTATTACTAATTATAACCACATTTGGTAAAATTAGTACCATTGATCTATGTTATTCTGTCTTAGTTATAACCACCTATGGGAAAAATAGGGGCAATACTAATCCTTGATGTACCAACTTGCCACTTCCTATGCCAAACTGTGTCTTTTTACCAACTGTGCCTACTTTATTTGAATTGGCTGCCACACTAGTCAAATTCCTCCACTATAAGGGTAGAACTACAGTGACTTGAGGTCTTATTCTGAGACTATGTAGGTAGTGCTCAATACTTGTTGAGGTTATCTTAGTCACCCCTTTTCCCAATGATCTCACTATTTTATGAGCAATCTAAGTTTGAATGCTCTCACCATTTTATGATCAACCTAAGCCACGCTCTCACCATTTTGTGAGAAAATTTAGTTTAAATTCTCTCATCCTTTCATGAGCTTAAACCATTTAGTGTCTCATCATTCTTGATTGAGTTGCGACACTCCAAAACACTTCCAAAAACATTTCAAAAAATCATTAGAAAAGAACAAAAACATTGACCACTTCTTTGCCTTAAGGATTCTGGGAACCCTTACTAAGTTACAAGTAAATCACTTGTCATTTAGTTTCCCCATCTTTCTTGGCCTTTTGTCTCATGCACTTTCCATTTTTCAAGACCATTTATATTCTTCTATCACATCCATTCTATTTTTTTCCCTCAGTTATCACATTCTTCCCATTCCCTAAGAGAACTACATTTGGCCTAAAAAATTTTATTGGATATTACATCCATGGAACTATGAAGGTAGAATTCACTTGCCTAGTGCATATGGAGATAGCTTGGCCACCCACTTCCTTTTCTTCTATTCCCCCATTTACTTCATTTGTTAAGTTGTCACCTATTTTCTAGGGGCAATATGTGTAGGATTTTTATTGCATTGTTTGTTTGTTTATTTTTGCTTATTTTATTTGTTTGTCTACATGTTTGTTTACTTTTAGCACTGTTGCCTTGATTCATTTTATGTGTGTTCATTGCGTGATTCTTTATTCACACATACATTTGAATCCATCCATATTCATATGTTTACATTGTCATCATGGTTTCTATCATTGGTGCATTATTTTCTATTGAGTATTGGATTACGAGAGTCAGTACTTATGCATATTTTGGCTAATTCTTTATGGTTTTCTATCATAAAGTCTACCATCACATGCTAAAACATACCTCAACTTAAAGAAGTTTATTCAGCAATGATGGCATCTTTTTGGCACTGACATCCTGATTCACTCCCAATCATATCCCAAATAGAGTAGTTAACCATAAAAGAATTTCAACCTTTATTAGTTCGGATGAGCATCTCCCTAATAGTAGGTTGTTCCAATTCATCATTACCCTCTATGTTAATTTATCATTATCCTCAACCAATTTTATCATGTTTTCTATAATAAGGGTCCAATTATTATAACTGCCTATGGGCAAATCATTGCACACCATCCCACCTGCATTTCTCAATAATTATAACCACCTTTGGGCAAATCATTGTGTTGTCACCACTTTAATTTTTTTTCCCATATAGGGGCATGTTTTTATCTTGTTTGTCTATCCTGATTGGGGTAGCTCCAACTTCTCAATGATTATAACCACCTTTGGGCAAATCATTATGTTATCATACTATGTTACCACTATCAGGGTATAATGCTTATAACCACCTTTGGGCAATTCATTGTGCACCATCCCACTTGCATTATCAATGATTTTGACTACTTTTTCACTATCATTATGTTTTCATCCCATCATCTTTCCTTTCTTTTTTCCCCTCATTTTGTTTCTTTCTTTTTGAGGGATTATTTGTTGATCCACTTGCACCAACCATTCCCTCAAGGGGGCAACATACAGTTATTTTATCATCATTGTAGTTGTAGGCATACAGGACCTTTTCATTATTTGAGAAGATGTTATTATGCTTATATCTTGCAATGCCTTCCCAAATAGGGGCAAACTATAGACACCTAAAATTGGTCGTCGATAACCTATAATCAAGCTTTTGGCTAGTTTCCATCTAAAATGCACAATTTGGCTTAAAAACACTAAAACATACAAAATGATGTGAAAATGATATATTTAAGTACCGATTTTGGCTAGGGTATCCCTAAATGGGGAAATTCAATTTATGGGATAGCTAACTTTGATCAGTTTATTTTGAGTTAAACTGCCAAATTTACACCTGCATGCTTTAGATTGTTCTTCCCTAATAAATATTTTGCACAAGACTTGTGCCTTTGTTATTTATTTTTAGTAATATTTTAAATGGTAATATGCATCCAATTCATCTAACGTGGACTTCCAATTACAATTTAGCTAAATTTAGGACCAATAACAAGGCATTTTTATCAATTTGGATAATTTGTGCATAAAGTGCTTAATCATGTTTAAGAGAAAATTGACCCAAATCAATGCCTAATTAGGAATTCCATGTAAACTTGTTGAATAATTTATTTTGGAAATGAGTATTGAATATCCACATCATCAAGTGACCTCATTTCTTATGAAGACATCCCTAGGCCATAAAAATCACAAATATCAAGATTCATGCCCTTCATGCCTCATCAATGTCTTCCATGATACCCTCCATGCCTCTTAATTTCCCCTTCTTCAAATTCCATGATGAGGATAATTACAAATTTAATTCCAAAAATTACATTAATCCTCAACCACACATCTCAATCTTGAGATGGACAGTTCAGGTTGATTCTGATCAAATCCAAAAATCTATAAATAAGAGGCCTCATAACATCATTTCTAAGCTTAATTAGTGAGAATTTATAATGTAGGATTGGTTATAAAACCTTCAAGCAACTAGTTTTATAGTGCCAAATTGATTCTAAGCCAAGCCAAGCCAATCCCAAGCCAAAGGTGCCAAGAGGATATGAAGGTAGCCACACTCCATTGAAGAAGACCTCTTGAAGCACAAGCCGAGCAAACCACCATTACAAAAACTTTTGGAGCATCCAAGGAAGGTGAAAGGAATTCTTGTGTTTTCATTCCTTGTTTTTTTATTGTGCTTGATATTTTATTTTGTTAACTAAGCTCTCCCCAGTGTCTAGGCCTAGAGATGTTATGTTAGTAGTGTGTTTATTTCACTTTGTTTTCATTTTGGAACTAACACCATACTAACCATCCTCTCTTGAGTCAAATTCCTAGCTCACAACCCTACCTCCTATATATAGCCTACCAAGGCCATGGATAACCCATAGGTTGAATTAATATGTATATGAGTGCATAGATAAATGTAAAATAATATGTAAAAGGGTTATGCAAGTCATAATTTGGCTACACATATCCCTAGATATGCTAATGGTTAAGGGTGTAGCATGCCCCTCCCCTTCAAAACAACATTGTCCTCAATGTTGAATAAACCTCGGATGTTGTTTCATGAATGCTTTATCCTCCTAGGTAACATCTTTAGAAGGTAGATTTTTTTATTTGATCAGATACTCTATAATCATTCTAGACTGTAGTTACTTAGTACGCATTTGAAGGACTACCTCAGGATCAAGATTAACTCTCCCTTCCTCATCTAATTCTGATAACTTGGTTTGAGTGGAAAATATGTGTCTAATGACCTTATTAAGTAAATATAAATGAAATACTATATGAATATAGGTGGATAGAGTAAATTCCAACTTGTATGCCACATTAACAATTTTCTACAAGATCAGATAAGGGCCATAATACTTAGGAGACAATGTGTTATCCTTATTATGTTGCTTCAAGGACATCTAATTATATGGATGCAAATGAAAAAATACCCAATCACCAATTTAAAAATGTCTATCACTCCTATGTTGATATGTTTATTGCTTCATATGATTTTGGGCCAAACCTAAATTTTTATGCAAACTAGCAAGGACTTTCTATTGATGTTGAAGGTGTTCCTCCACTATATGCACCTTTGTGTGGGCCTTCAAGGGTGAAGTGAGGGATGGAGGATGGTATCCATACAATGCCATAAAATGAGACACTTTAGATGAAATATACACTAAAGTATTATACCACCATTTAGCTATGGGCAACCATTGAACCCATTTATCATGTTTATCTGACACAAAGTAACGAAGGTACCCTTCCAAACACTTGTTGACTACCTTAGTTTTTCCATCAAATTAAGGATGATAGGATGAAAAATGAGCCAATTGGGTACTCAAACATGGAAATAATTTTGTCCAAAAATTACTAGTGAATATGGGATCTCGATCGCTAACAATAATCTTGGGATTACCATGTAATTTATGAACTATATTGAGAAAGGTGGAAGCTACTATACTGTCCACCAATGGTTGAGATAAAGAAAACAAATTCATATACTTTGTGAGCCTATCCATAAAAAACATGATAACATTTCTACCTTTAGATCGTGGTAACCCAGTAATGAAATCCATAGACACCTCTTCCCATTATTGACTAGGGATGGATAAGGGTTATAAAAGACATGGGGTTTTAATGGTTTCACTTTTATTTTACTAATAGATCATACATTCAACCACATATTTTTGTACATCCCCTTTGATTCCTTTCCAAAAAAAATCCTTCTTGACTCTATGATAGGTTTTTAAAAAACATAAGTGATCACCAAGTGGAGATGCATGAAGTTCTTGAAGGATTTTTTGTTTGAGAAGATAATTTTGACATAGATATAATCTATCTCTATACCATAATGCATTCCCCTTCCATGTAAATTTTTCAATCCTATCCAAATCTTGTTGTATATTCTAAATCAATGCATGGGTAGTACTATCATTTTCCAATTTTGACCTAGATTTCTTGAGCCAGTCTGCCTACCAAATGGTCATGGCACATAACAATGCCTCAACTGGTTCATCTCACCTAGATAGTGCATCGACCACCACATTTTCTTTGCCTTTCTTGTAGACAATTTCAAAAGCAAAGCCTAACATTTCCATCACCCATTTTTATTGTTCTTTAGAAGATAACTATTATTCTAAAAAATATTTAAGGTTATCATGATCAATCTTTACCTGAAAGTGATGCCCCAATAGATAAGGTCTCCATTGTTTGACAGCATGTAGAATATCCATCATCTCTTTCTCATAGATGGGTTTGAGATAATTTTTTCCCTTAAATTGATGAATTTCAAAGGTAATGGGCCTAGCCTCTTACATGATTAATACACTTATACCATATCCACATGCATCACATTTAACCATAAAATTTTTAGAGAAATCTAGAGTAGCAAATATTAGAGTGGTGCACAAAGCCATTTTCATATGTTTGAATGCTTTGGTAGTTGTCTCATTCTAATGGAAGGAGTCTTTATTCAAAAAGGAAGTGAGTGGTGTTGTAATACTACCATAGTATTTGACAAACCCATGATAGTGTTGGGGATCAACCAACAATGGATTACACTTATGAAAGCAATGAATGCGGAAATAAATCAGATAGATAAGTAACTAAAATGATAAATAGCACAGAACAAGATATACAAGAAAACACCCTGAAAACTTGTATTAAAAACTCTTTACAATAGGAATACAAATGAAGAACTTTGTTCTTCCACACCTCTCTCAGATGCACACAAGATCTCTCACTAGATCTCTATTCCTCAAGAGCTCTCTCTCAAGTACTGTCCTTCAAACATTCACAATGTTCTACTCATACTCAATTACACTCTCATCATACAATAGCTTAGAAGATCTCTCCTACATATAGAAATAGGAAGCTTGAGCATGCTCTTACAACAAACAGTTAAGCCTCTTCAACAAGGGCTCTAAAAATAATATTGCTAACAATAGAGACGCGAGCTTGAGTCTACAACTCAAACTCATCATGCAAACACTCGCTTCTGTCCTCGAAAATCGCTTTCTGGACACACAGGTAACCGACGTCGGTTCCTGCCTGTTCCCCTGTGATCGTCGCTGGCCGACCATACTGCCGACATCGGTGCCTCTGTAACTGCAACTGACCGACGTCGGTCGCTCCTGACCGACGCCGGCGTCTGTGTAGACCCGAACCTGTTTGTGTATGCTCCTTGGTGAAGCTTTTAGCTCCACATACCTAACAATCTCCCACTTGGAGATAAACCAGCTGCACCAATACCTGTACAGCAACATCTTCTAGCTCCTCCATCTTCAACTCAATCATGAAGACCAATATAAGTTGAATGAAGATTCAACTTCTCCTTAGTAACCGGCTTTGTTAGCATATCAGCAGGATTCATGTCTGTATGGATCTTCTCCAGCTTCAACTCACCATCTTCCAATACCTGCCGTATGAAGTGGTACCTTAGCTGAATGTGCTTGGTTCTAGAATGAAAAGCTGAGTTCTTAGCCAAATGGATTGCACTCTGACTGTCACTATGCAATCTGCAACTCCCATGCTCCCTTCCAAGCTCTTCCATGAACCGTGTCATCCATATCATCTCCTTGCTAGCTTCTGTAGCTGTAATATATTCTGCTTCTGTAGTTGACAAGGCTACAACCTTCTGCAACTTAGATATCCAACTAACTGCCGTTCCACCTACAGTAAAAACATAACCTGTGGTGCTCCTCCTGCCATCCAAATCCCCTGCCATATCTGAATCTACATAGCCATGTAGAGAAGTATCTGAACCTCCATAGCATAAGTGTCTACTGCTGGTTCCTCTCAGATATCTAAGGATCCATTGTACTGCTTTCCAATGTTCCTTTCCTGGATTGGCCATATACCTGCTTACTACTCCCACTGCTTGGGCAATATCCGGTCTAGTACACACCATTGCATACATCAAACTTCCTACCGCGGAAGAATATGGAACCTTATTCATGTACTCTACCTCATCATGTGAATTGGGACATTGTTCTTTACTTAACTTGAAATGTCCAGCCAAAGGTGTGCTTACCGGTTTCGCATCCTGCATGTTGAACCGTTTCAACACCTTGTCCACATAGTCTTCTTGAGACAATATCAATCTGTGATTTTCTCTGTCTCTCTTAATGCTCATGCCAAGGATTTTCTTAGCTGCTCCCAAATCCTTCATAGCAAACATTTGAGCTAACTTCACCTTAAGCTCTGAGATATCCTGCATGTGAGACCCTGCAACCAGCATGTCATCTACATACAACAATAGAATAATGTATCTACCGTTATCAAATCTCTTAAAATATACACAATGGTCTGATTGACATCTACTGTAGCCATGCTCAGTCATAAACCTGTCAAATTTCAAGTACCATTGCCTAGGAGCTTGCTTGAGGCCATACAAGCTTTTCTTTAACCTGCACACTAGTTTCTCCTTACCCTTGACCTCAAAACCTTCTGGTTGTTCCATGTAAATTTCCTCATCTAAATCTCCATGAAGAAATGCTATTTTAACATCTAGCTGCTCAAGATGCAAATCCTCAAAAGCAACCAAAGACAATACAACCCTTATAGAAGTCATCTTAACAACTGGAGAAAAAATCTCACCAAAGTCAATACCTGGCTTTTGTGCAAATCCTTTCACAACCAATCTGGCCTTGTATCTCATCTGACCATCCTCACCTTCCTTCAACCTGTAAGTCCATCTGTTCTTCAGTGTTCTCTTACCAGCTGGCAATTCAACCAAATCCCATGTTTGGTTCTCTCTTAAGGACTCCATCTCCTCAACCATGCCACGCTCCCACTTACTCCTGGACTCCACCTGTAAAGCTTCTTCAAAACTTTCTGGTTCTCCACCATCGGTTAGCAATAAATAATATAAAGAAGGAGAATATCTAATTGGAGGCTTACTTACCCTTTCAGACCTCCTGATTGGTGTCTTGGACTCATTTTCCACAATCTGTCCACCCAAATTTTCTGACAGTGACCGACCTCGGCCACCTGTAGACCTGTTACTGGCCGACACCGGTTCTTCCTGGCCGACGCCGGTGCCTGGTCTGCCGACGTCGGTCTCTGTATGACCGACATCGGTTTCTGTACTGCCGACGCCGGTTCCAAACCTGCCGACGTCGGTCTCTGTGTTTTCCTGTAAGTGATTATTTCTTTTTCCCGCAAGCTCATTTTGGACCATAACTTCGTCCAACTCATTATTGCTCTGCCCAGCTTGATTTAGCTTCCTTGTCTGATCACTGTACATCACTCTTTCATTGAAAACAACATCACGGCTCCTAATTACCTTGTTAGTTCCTAGATTCCAAAATCTGAAACCAAAATCATCTGAGCCATAGCCTATAAACGTGCACCTCGTAGACTTAGCATCAAGCTTCTTTCTATTTTCCTTATCTATGTGCACAAAGGCTTCACAACCAAAAACTTTGAGATATGAGAGATCAACCTTTTTACCTGTCCATGCCTCTTCTGGAATTCCACCATCTAGAGCTGTAGAGGGTCCTCTGTTGATCAGGTACACTGCGGTGTCAACTGCTTCTGCCCAAAACTCTAAGGGCAACCCTGCATGCAATCTCATACATCTTGCACGCTCCATAATAGTCCTGTTCATCCTTTCAGCAATACCATTCTTCTGAGGTGTCCTTGGAACCATCCTTTGCCTACGGATTCCATTTATGTAACAATACAATTTGAACTTAAGACTGCAGAACTCACCACCATTATCAGATCTCAAGCACTTTAATCTTTTGCCTGTTTCATTCTCAACCATGGCTTTCCATATCTTGAAAGTCTCAAAAACATCAGATTTCTTTTTAATACAGTAGATCCATACCTTTCTTGTGGCATCATCTATGAATGTAACATAGTACTGTGATCCACCAATAGAGGCTACATGAGCCGGTCCCCACACGTCTGTGTGAACAAGCTGCAACTTCTGCCTTTTCTTAGTAGACCCAGTCTTTAGAAAACTAACCCTTTTCTGTTTTCCAAACACACAATGCTCACAAAATTCTAGATCCATACTTTTCAAATCTGAAAGCATACCTTTAGACTTAAGGATAGACATCCCCTTCTCACTCATGTGGCCAAGCCTTGAGTGCCACAATTTAGCATCCACATCTGAAGTAGATAAAACTGAAGGAGATTTGTTAGTAATACAATTACACAAATAGAGAGTACCTTCTCTCTTACCTCTGGCCATAACAAGTGCACCCTTGGTCACTTTCCAAGAATCTGCTGTGAGAGTTACTGTACAACCCTCATCACCTAGCTTACCTGCAGAAATCAGATTTCTCTTCAAACTAGGAACATGCATCACATCCCTCAACACCCATGTGTTGCCATTCTGCATCTTTAGCTGCACTTTACCTTTACCAATAATCTTACAAGGCTCATCATCCCCTAAGTACACTATTCCAAAATCTCCATGGACATAGTCACTGAAATATTCTCTGTTAGGGGTAGCATGGAAAGATACACCAAAATCTAATACCCAAGATTCTATGTTATTATGCAAAGAGAAAATAAGAGCATCCTGTGCAATACCTACAACCTTTGTCTCTTCCTTTCCTTCGTGCTGATTGTCCTCCTTAGGCTTTGACCAGCAATCTCTGCTTATGTGCCCCAACTTTCCACAGTTCCAGCATTGTGGCCTTCTGCCATTCCTGGATTTGGATCTGCCTCTTCCCTTAGACTTAGATCTTGATCTCCTCTTGCTCCTTTCTTTTTGCCTTCCTCTGCTCTCGAGATTTAAAGCGTTCCCGGATGTCCCAGAAGTCTCTTCTGTGCTTTTCCTGCGAATTTCTTCATTCAAAATAACACTAACCACATCCTCTACTATTAAAATATTCGAAGCAGAAGCAGTATTAGAAACTGCCATTACCAAGCCATGCCAGCTTTCAGGCAAAGAACATAAAATTAAAAGAGCCTTTATTTCATCTTCAAATACAATATTAACAGAACTTAACTAATTAACAATACCGTGGAAATCATTCAGGTGATTAGAAACAGATCCACTTTCTTGCATATGCAAATTAAATAATTGCTTCATCAAATATACCTTATTTGAAGCGGAGGGTTTTTCATACAAATTTGCTAACGTGGTCATTAACTCTACCGTAGTTTTTGCCTGTGACAAATTAGATATCACAGTGGAGGCCAGACTCAGTCTTATAGACCCAAGAGCCTTTCTGTCAAGAACTTCCCATTCTTCATCCTCCATGTCCTTGGGCTTCTTTGCTATCCCACCTAACGGTAAGTAAAGATCCTTCTGATACAGATAGTCCTCTATCTGCATTCTCCAGTGCTGATAGTTCTTGCCATTGAACTTTTCCATTCTCAACTTACTTTCTTCTGCCATTGCTTCTCCCACTCAAATAGAAATCCCTGTGAGCAACCTGTAATCCGAACACACTACACAGATCTGAACCACCTGTTAGTGAACCTGAGCTCTGATACCACTTGTTGGGGATCAACCAACAATGGATTACACTTATGAAAGCAATGAATGCGGAAATAAATCAGATAGATAAGTAACTGAAATGATAAATAGCACAGAACAAGATATACAAGAAAACACCCTGAAAACTTGTATTAAAAACTCTTTACAATAGGAATACAAATGAAGAACTTTGTTCTTCCACACCTCTCTCAGATGCACACAAGATCTCTCACTAGATCTCTATTCCTCAAGAGCTCTCTCTTAAGTACTGTCCTTCAAACATTCACAATGTTCTACTCATACTCAATTACACTCTCATCATACAATAGCTTAGAAGATCTCTCCTACATATAGAAATAGGAAGCTTGAGCATGCTCTTACAACAAACAGTTAAGCCTCTTCAACAAGGGCTCTAAAAATAATATTGCTAACAATAGAGACGCAAGCTTGAGTCTACAACTCAAACTCATCATGCAAACACTCGCTTCTGTCCTCGAAAATCGCTTTCTGGACACACAGGTAACCGACGTCGGTTCCTGCCTGTTCCCCTGTGACCGTCGCCGGCCGACCATACTGCCGACGTCGGCGCCTCTGTAACTGCAACTGACCGACGTCGGTCGCTCCTGACCGATGCCAGTGTCTGTGTAGACCCGAACCTATTTGTGTATGCTCCTTGGTGAATCTTTTAGCTCCACATACCTAACAGATAGTAACCAGTTAGCCCCAAAAATCCCCTTAGTTATTTTAGTGTCTTGGGAATCTGCCACTCCATAATGGTTTGGAATTTTTTAGGATCAATTTTTACTCACTCATGTGATACAATATGACCCAAATATTCCACTTTATGACTCCAAAATCACATTCGGATGATTAATCATATAATTTATGTTGTTTGAGTACTGAGAGTACCTATTTCACATGCTTTAAGTGGTCTTCCCAATTTTTACTATAAATAAGGATGTCATCAAAAAACACAAGTATAAACTCTCTCAAAAATGGCCTAAAAACTATATTCATCAAAATATAAAATGTGGATGGTGCATTGGTAAGACCAAAAGGCCTGACCAAAAATTCATAATGGCCTTCATGAGTATGAAAAGTTATTTTAGGAATGTCCTCATGGATCTAGATTTGATGTTACCCAAAGTGAAAATATAATTTGGTAAAATAAACAACATCATGTAATTCATCTAAAAAATCATCAATTACAGCAATAGTAAACTTATCCTTGATAGTGAATGTGTTGATCTCTCTATAATCTAGGCACATCTTCCAAGTTTCATCTTTACTTCATACCATGACTACTAGAGAAGAATATTGACTTTGGATATGAAGAATTGTTTTTGTCTCTAACAACTCTTGTACCATTTTTTCAATCTCACTCTTCTAGGCATAAGGATATCTATATGGTTTGATGTTAGGTGGCATAGTTCTAGGAATGAGTCTGGTGGCATGATCATGGGTAAAGCTAGGAGGAAGACATTTTGGTATAGGGTCAAAAATAATTGAATGTTCATCCAATATTTGTTGTAAATTAAGATGGATAGACTCCTTAGTTTTTTGAACATCAATGGAAAATAAGCATGCCATAAATCCTTCAACACCTTTTTTCAGCATCTTGGTCATCTGATGTAAACTAACCACTTATGGAGATTTAGATCTTAATCCTTGTAGTTCTACTGGCTTACCTTCAAAATGAAAGTGCATAAACAATTCTTAGAAATTCATCTCAATAGTACCCAATGTGGTAAGCCATTGAACTCCTAAAACAATGTCAGTCCCACCCATAGGAATAACAAACATAGGATAATCTATCAAATAATCCCCCATTGCTAACTTAATACTATGTAATTTTATAGAATAATTAACTGTACCACCATCTGCAATCATGACTTGAAATTTTGGGGCTAGGTAGATGAAATAATTCAAACAATCAGCCAACTTAATGTTGATGAAATTATGTGTACTACCTAAGTTGATCAACACTATGACCTTCTATTTCTTAATAAAACCTAACACCTTAAGAGTTTGAGGAGTAGAAATACCTACAAGGGCATTGTAGGAGATAGTAGGCTGATAATGTACAGCTTCATCCTTGGATCCTTAAAAATCCTCACTATAAACCTCCTCATCTTCTTCATCCTCATCATCCCATTCAATGTAAAATAACTTCTTTTCAGCACATTGATGACCTTTGCTCCATTTTTTATCACAACCATAATACAACCCTTTGACACGCTTCTCCTCAATTTATTATGATGTCAATTTGGTAGGTTGAGGTAGTGATGGAGTTAGAAAGGTGTGTTCCTGGATAGTGGTGAAAGGATGACATTTGATCATCTCTTTCTTTTTTGTTAAGTGTTCCCTTGGTATATCTTCATTTACAATTATGGGGTTAAATATATGAACCTCCAATTAAATACTATCTTTTAGTCCACCCTAAAAAAGGTCAATCAAATTTGCCTCAGTGATGTCCTCCACATGTAAAGATAGATTCTAAAATTAATGAATATAATTCTTCACTATTCCTATTTGTCATAGTTTGGTTAACTAGTTAAATTAGTTTTCAAAAACATTATCCTGATAGTGAGACATTAGTTCATTAGATAATACTGACCATGTAGCAGGAGCACCAGTCTTCTTCTTTTAAGCACATAACTAATAATACCAAATGAATGACTTAGGTTCTAGTTACAAATATGCCATGACCACCTTTTCAGAGCTAGGAGTTTGATGTAGATCAAATAGATTTTCAATTTGAGTGATCCAAGTGAGTGGATCCTTACCATCAAACTTGTGTGCATCCAATTTTAGTAACATCAATTTCAACCATATTTTAGTAATGTTAGTGTTGAAAGGATGAGGACAAGAAAGAAAAAGTGGAAGCTTTTTTAGTGTAAAATGAGATGAAATAGTACATAGTTGTGTTGTGATCTGATGCAACTGATTATTCATGCCATTAAGCTCCCCTTGCATTACTGACATTTGAGTTTGGATTTGCACATCCTTCTAAATCAAGCCTTTTAGATTTGACTAAATTTGATAAATCATCTTGAAATACATAATATCATAGGTTTCAAACTCTATGTCATCCCCTAAAGTATTTTATGGGTGTCTTGACCTTTCCCCTATCCGTGAGTATTAGGACTGGCCATAAGAAGGCTTGATGGTGAACCTTATTTTACCCCATTGACCCAACTTTCACCATGAATATTTTTAAATATGTTGGCCTCAAATCATAAATATCAAAGAATATACCCAAACTAATTTTTTCCAAGCTTTCAAAAAATGTAAATAAATTTGAAAATTTATTCAAATTGTGAGCTATGGAGTGAATGTATGAAAACCCCTAAAATGGAAATAAATTTTGAAATACATATTAAAATAATATAAAATTTTAATGGAATATTAACTAAAATATTTTAAAACTCTAGTAAAAAAAATTCAAAGAAATTCATAATTATTTTTGAGATATAACCAAATTTCAAGATCTAGGGTTTTTGACCTAATTATGGCCCAAATCGATGCTCCTATACCACTTAGAATGATATTAATTCACAAAATATGAATAAATACATAAATATATCATAATTATATATAAATATATCATAAAATATTAATAATAAATAAGCCACTTTGAGGGGGCAACCTCCCAGATGCTTGCAATAAGAAATGAATACTCTGATATGATGATAAACAATTAACCCTACCTCCTATATATAGTCTACCAAGGCCATGGAAAACCCATAGACCAAAATAATAATAAAATTAGTGTATAGATAAATTTAAAATAATATTCAAAAGTGTTACACAAGCCACAAGTCAGCTACACATATCCTTAGACATGTCAATGGTTGAGGGTGTAGCAATGTTTGTGCAATAGCTAGACCAGACACATAGTTTTATAACTATGATTAGGAATGATTCCTTTCCTTAGAAACAAATGGATCAAGCATGATTCATTTCCTTAGCATCAAAGGGCTCATTTAGATCAAATTCAAATCCCCCCTTGTTTTATGCCTTACCCTCTCTCTCTCTTGTGTTTTTTTATGAAATTCTGCCTTAGTCTAGGGTGTGAATTGAATTGTAATGAAGAAGCACTTGATGGTTTTATCAATTGAATCAGACAAACAAAAAGACTCAAATAAAATAATTAATAATCAAGTGATAAAGTGAACATAAATTCTCATATCATTGAACCTTTTATGGTAGAGGCTGTTGCTCTAAAAGTAAAATGGGTTAAATTACTTGGTCCTTAGATTGAACCAGCATCAATCCTAAAATTAACGAGGGGAAATTTCATCTCATGTAAGTGTTTACTCCCCTTGGACCTATCTAAATGCTCATTTCTTTAGGGGTTAATATTTAGCAATCAACATAAAATGGTGCTAGAAGGAGGGTTGATATCAGTAGAGCATGAATGTATCTCACTGATTTAAATATCTTCCCCCTCCATGTTTTTTCTATTGTTTTGCTTAATGCAATCAACATAAAATAGCACTATAAATAAGGTCTCTTGCTTGTTAGTTATTTTATTTTTATTTTTATTTATTTTATAGCAACCTAGACCCCACTACAAGGATCACAAGTTCTAGATTTAAGTTCTTACCCTTCTTGTTTCACTTGTTGAGACATAGAAGGAAAATAACCAAGAAGGATGAACTTTTTGCATATATTATTCAAACTTATTTAATATTATCCTTAATCCCCCAAATTATGTGTCAAGTCAGCCATAAAAATCCTAATAATTCAACATGAGCCCCATAGGATCCCTTTGTGTTTCTTCCTATATTTTAAAGTGATAGCATAAGGATTGCTAAAGAGTATTTGTGTGCCTATAAGCCTATTGTGCATGTTTTAAATATCAAGTTTGAAGATGTTGCTTATAGGTTATTTCCTTTTACTTCAAAGTAAGAAGCATCTAATTAGTTTTTATGTTTGAATCCCAATTCTATTAATAGTTGGAATGACTTTGAAAATCTTGTCTTGCTCCAGTTTCGCCTAGGGATTGACCCTCGTGCTTTATTGCAGCAATTTATTCTGATTAAAAAAGAACCTTTTAAGATAATTAGAGATTTAAATTGTAGGATTAAAAAGAGTCTTAACAAAGTCCCTATTAGTCTTAGACCTCTTGAGGTAACTATTTTAGATATGTATTTGTATGCTTTGGATCCTTTAATTGCAAAATTGTGAGAATGTTTGCAATAGATACTTGGGCCATGTATTTCGTAGAAGCCATCTAGGTAGAAGATTAGTTATCTTGCTCCCACCCAAGATAAAAATAGGATTTGTTCACTTTCCAAATTTTTATAACATTAAAACTAAAAATTGATCCTCCTATCATTGTTCAAACAAAAAAAAATAGTTTTAACTAGTGGGTCATTACACTTATTTAATTAACTATGATTTTCTTACAGAAGAAGATGATAGCTCTGATGATGATGAAACCATTCAGATTTCAAAATTAGAAGAGCCCACCTAACTTGTCCAAGAGGAGAAGGAAGAAGATGTTCAATCAATAGATGATCCATGTTCTAAAGAGTTGGTATGCCTTGAACCTTTTGCCCAAATGATCATAGTCACTAAACCTTAGGTAACTAAATCTCTCATTCATACTTGGAAAGATTTTGAGTAAAATTCTTCCAATGATTATCCTTACTCTGATTTTGGGTCCTAGAAACATGATTATTTTGAATTTATGCTTATTGTTTACCTTGGCTTCATAAGGAAGAAACTTGAGGAATTTTTCACCTAATACAAAGATCTCTTGATTTTCCTAAGGACACTGACTAGAAAAACCTTGTTGCTTTTAGCAAGTGAAAATCATGTTGCACTAGGGTTCCAAATTAACCCTCCTAGTTTTGTTAGGCTTGTTTTCTTTTAGTTTAGTGTACATAATTTATTATTTTCTATTTTTTTTTTGTTTTAGTTAGGTCCTACTTTTTGCATTTTGTTTTCTTGGTTTAGTTTCCTTGTTTTCTAGAGTATTTCCTCATTTATACATATGTTTGTATTTTTCCTTTTCATGTTTTGGTTTTTATTCAACATTCTAGTTGTGTTCCTTCTAGATATCCCTTTGTAATAGTACCCTTATTCTAAAAATAGAAGGCATTAAATAGAGGGAATATCATTGTGAATTTCTTTTCCTTGTGTTTGTGGGATAAGGAACCTCAAATGGTGGATGTAAAATTGAAATTTGTTTAAACCTTCTAAGTTATAAAGTGAAAGGCCACATTTGAACAATGGCATAGGTTGCTTAAATTTTTTATTGTGCATCTTTTGAATTTTAGAGCCCTATGATTCTAAACAAAGCATGTGAATTTTATAAAGGTTTGTTTTCTTTTCTAAATCCATCAATTACACTTAATTGAATATCTTTAAGCAAAAAAGAAGCACTAAACTAATTTAGGCTTGTCCTGGTAATCTAAATTTTTTGAGTCTATCACTATACCATGATTTGGTCCCCAACCCTCAATGGAAAAAAAAATTAAATATCCTATTAAGAAGAAAAATTTTGAAGGAAACAAAATAAAAATGCAAAACCAAAGTCTTCCTTGAAAGGGTGATTCAAGCAATCTCCACCACAGGCTTTCTAACTTGATTGGAAATGGAGTAAGGCCTTGAGTGGGAATAGAGGTATATGTGTTGGGGCTATAGATTCCTAGATGGTAGAAAAGTATGCCCGTGCCATTCCTCCCCAATCCAAAAAGCCAAAAATAATTCCCCTCTCAAAAGTTCTAATTGCTTAGGCAAGTTTGGGTTATCCATGTGAATTCAAGAGATATAAAAGAATTAATCACTTTGCAGACACTAATGGTCTTAGGTTGAATTAAAACTTAGTATGCACATGTTGAAGATAGAGTTAAATATTTTCATCTTTCTAATTTTATCTAAAGGGATTATTTATAGTTTATGGTTATGATAAGGTATAAATATTTGTAGTCTAACTTTTTGAAGTGCTTTGACCAGAGATTTACATTATGGATTTTGAATGCCTTGTATAATTTTCTCTATAGATGTCACCATTTATTGGTTCTAACACACCCCATCCTCAATTCATTAGATAGGAACCCTTTTATTCTAGTTTGAATGTCAGTTTGTAGGTTCATGGATATGAAGTTATGTTTTTAAATGCCTCATTGATCTAACCAAGTTTGAATAAACATGTCTTCACTAAAAAGCACTTGGTCTAAAATCCATGCCTAATAACCTCTTTTAATTTTAATATTTGGGTTTAAATTAATCTACTAAGTCTTAATCTTTCTATTTATTTATGTTTTGAAACTCATTTGACGCCTTCTTTTAGATTATTTCACCTTAGCTTTATATAAATTATCTAACTATTTTAGAGTTTTCTACTACTTTTCCTTAGCGATTGAGTCCATTTATACTTTAATTTAATCTAATTTAAATAAGATTTTTATATGGTTCCACTTTTTATACTTAGTCAATTTCATAACAAATAGACAAAATTTGCTTTCAATTTGACAAAGTTTGGATTTGATTATATTTTAAATGGATTTTTCCTTATAAAGTTTGCATGCCCTTTTGTTCTCATTTCAAAGGAACTTAGCCATTTGAATTTAAATAATTTGACTGTTAGCTTTCAAAGAGTTGTAGGTATTTTATCTTGTCCCTAGAGTGATAATTCTTCTATGTGACAAGCTTTCACAACTCCCAGTGGTTAGGACCTTGTTCAAAAGGCTTTTAGCACTTAGTTGATTCTTAAGCTTTTCTTGAATCCATGTGGACATTTTTTTTCTTATTCAAAGGACTTAACTAATTCTACATTTATTCTTGGATTACATGTCATTCTCTCAGTAGCCCCAGGCCCATGCAAAAGGTCTAACAATACTTAGTCAATTTCTTCAAAGTTGCCTAATCAAATCCAACATCAATAAAAATTTGAGCTTCAGGTAAGTGAGATGCATGGAAAGTGGTAAGATATTAGATACCTAGTGCCTTAGAGTATTTCATACAATTTTAATACCTCGGGGCTAGCAGGTTAGTAGGATGATGACACATGGCATCATCTTGGGACTTTGCTATCCTAGAGACATCCATGAAAAAGGTGATGATGTCAATAAGTCTCACAAAAATGGGTGATCATGATGATGCCACATGGTGAAATCCTAATTCTTTATTATCTTACAATAATCTATACATCCAAACAATGTGTTAAAACTCTAGGTGAGTGAGATGATGTCATGTGGTGAAATACCAGTACTCTTTAGAGAGAAAAATTAGCATGCACTTGAAGCCTTAGATATCAGACTAAGAACTAGTTAGAAGTGACCATGTGTCATATGTCAAAGATATCAAATCCACTCAGATCTTAAACCTATTAGAGATTTAAGAGCCTAGGAGAGCCCTAACCTATCATAGCATGTCACGTGGTAAATCTATATAAAGTGGTAGGTTAGTCATTAAGGGCCTGAGAGAGGATAATCAAAGGATGTCACATGTCCTAGATGTCACTTAACCCTCCCAAGTGTATAACTACAGGAGCATAAAACACATAACCATTAGAACATTGAGCCAAAAGTGATTTCCTCTAAGGTCTCAAGACCTTGAGAAGATGCCACATTGTAGCTTCTTAAGAGTTCAAGGGGTTAGATGGATTGAATCTTGGTGCAATAGCCTAATAGGTTTTGATTCCATAAAAATCTCAATAATTTTTCATGTATAAGTGAAAAATATAAAAGCTTGAGCACCTGGATTAATGAAACAAGGCCACATGCCCATGGATATGAGAGAAGATAGTGATATAGCAAAAGCCCATGGGAATCGATGAGCTACCAAGTACCAAAATAGAGCCTACATAATTGAAACCAATTGCATAATAGTAGAAGAGTGAGGAGAATCCATGTGGTAGTAGCCTATAAAAATAAAATACATGTTGGTTGCATAGCTAACAAGGCATGAACATAAAATTGAAGACCTATCTGGTTGACAAAACTATCAAAGCTAGAAAGGGACTGGGCATCTAGATTGAATCATGGAATCAAGTTATTAAGATCTATATAATAAAAAAGGGTTGATAAGATAAATATTTGTCTTCATGAGGCATGATATCTCAATGAGAAATGCATGGGTTTGATTTAAATCTGCTAGAATCTCAACAGCATTTCCAAATCATCATTAAATATTTGTAACCACCCTGTTAGTGGGTTGAGCTTGAAGTCAAATCCATGAGCTTCACAAATTATCTATTTAAAGAGGCTAAAATGCCATTGTTAAGGGTGGAAAATTTTGGGTCAAAGCTCTATAAAAATTATGCCAATATTGCACCTACCTTTCCTTCTTTGTACTTTGCTCAAAATATTTATCAATGGTTGGTTAGCACTTTAGGCATTGAAATGTTGATGGAAGAGGTCCATATTGTAGTAGCCTTTCCCCATGCCTTTGGCCTTAGTTATCTACTAGGAGATACTGACTGTAATAGAATTTTTTAGTATGTTCAACATAAATTCTATTGTATTTTTTTCATTTAATGTCTATAATACTTTGATTTAGTTGGTTAATTGGTGCTCAAATTATTAGTATGCTTATTTTTAGATGAATTTCACAGTTAATATGTGTGGTAGTTTTTTTAACTGGTTTATTGGATTTATTCATGTTTTACTTTAATCTTTTCCCAGTCATTATGGGCAATAACTATAGATTATCTGGCAGACTATATTTAGAATGAATCTAATAGATTAATGGCTTTCATATTTGTCCTTAGAAGCTTTCCTATCGAGTGGCTAATGTTTGAGCAATAGCTAAAACAAACGCATAGTGGTATAATTGTGTTCAAGCATGCTTCATTTTCTTAGCATCAAGGGGATCATTTAGATCAAAGGTAAATCCCCCTTCTTTTTTGCCTTACCCTCTTTCTCTTTTCTATTTTTTTGTATGATGTTATGTTTTAGTATAGGGTGTGAAGTGAATTATAGTGAAGAAGCACTTGATGGTTTTATCTTTTGAATTAGATAAACAACAAGACTTGGGAAAAATAATTAATAAGCAAGTGAACATAAATTCTCATATCATTAAACCTCTGGTGGTAGCGATTGCTACGATCAGATTAAAATGGGTTACACTGCTCTATCATTATATTAAACCAACATCAATCCTAAAATTAATGACGGGACATTTCATCCCTTGTATGTGTTGACTCCCTTTGGACCTCTCAGAATACTCAGTTCTCAAGGAGATCATCTAGAGTGATCAAGAAAAGTATATCAAAATGGACAATCACATAAATGATTTGATAGAGCATATAATGATAGAGATTTTTAACTATCAAATATATGGCAAGACAATCATGTTTTATTTTGGTATAACATTTTTCATAATCGATTAAACCTTGACTGATATAATAAATAGAATATTATATATCAGTATCATCTTGTTGGGCAAGCATTTCCCCAACTGATATGGGGTTAGAGGATGTGTATAGGATTAATGGGTAATCATTTGAAGGTAGACTAAGAGAGGGAAGATGAAGTAGAGATTATTTCATACTATAAAAGGATTTTTGGCATGAATCCATCCATCTTAGAACATTACCTTTTTAAAGAAGATAATTGATGGAGTAAATAATGTAAGACATTTTTGGTAAAAACTAGAAATTTACCCCAAGTTTCCCAAGGTGTCATATAATTTATGTCGGGAATGGAACTAGGATTAGGCATGTTAATGTTGGCTTTGATTTTAATAGGATTGATATCAATGCCTCAAATAGAAACTATAAAACCTAAAAGTGTACCTGATGTAACTCCAAATACACATTTGTATGGATTAAGTCTAACTTTATATTAATGAGTTTATTGAAAATGATATCTAAATCATTGAGGTGATTTTAACGACTTTTAGATTTGGAAATGATATCATCCACATAAGTTTCAATAATCTTGTGAATAAGATCATGAAAAATATGGGTCATTGCACGTTGATAGGTGGCCCCATCATTTTTAAGACCGAAATGCATTTTAACATAGAAATAGGTGCCCCACTCTATAGTAAATGTAATTTTATGTTAGTCTTAAATAGCTATGTGAATTTGGTTATAACTTGAGAAACCATCTATAAGTGATAAAATTTCATACCCAATGGTAGAATTGACAATAGCATATATAGAAGGTAAGGTAAGTTTGTCTTTTGGACATGTTAAGTTTAGACTATGAAAATCAATGCATATACGAATAACCATTATGACATTTTTATGGATGGGGATAATTTTTGATACCCATTCTGAGTAATCCATGGGTTTAATGAATTTAGCATCCAAAATTTTAATTATTTTTTATGACATAAGTTATAAATTTTAGGTGAAAACTTTCATTGCTTTTGTTTAATGGGTTTAACATCTAGATAAGTGATGATGTTATGAAAAATGATGCTAGGATCAATTATCAACATATCTTCATATGACTAAGTGAATGATTCATAATATTTATTAAAGAACAAACTAAAGTTATCATGTTCCTCAAGAATGAGCTATTTGGGAATAATAATAGGTCGAGGACATGTTGGTATATCATATTCTATTTTTATGGTTTCATCAATGAGCATAGCATTTCTATCTTGGAAATGGTATGGTGTGGGAGGAATGGAAGAAATAGGATATGTTTTAGGGTTGACACTAGCAATGAAATTATTAAAATAAGGAACCTTTTTCTTAAGGATATATTACTAAAATTTTGAGGATACATTATTATTATTTGGCTAATAGAAGTAGCATCGGATGCATTATTATTCTGTGAACTATTAAGGGTTTGAGATGCATTAATATCATGAGATGCACTAGTGCATAGGAAGCATTAGTGGCATTAGAAGCATTAGTAGTGGATGTATTGTGGGTATTAGTGTGGGTGTTTGGAATAAACCCACTAAAAGTGACACATGTCATGTATGTAGAAATACTTGGCATGGAGGATGATATCATGGAATTATATGGAGACATGATAGAGGGTAAAGGTGTGGAAGAAGTCATGAAATGACTTTCCCCAAATCTTGTATAAAATCTAGGTGAATGTGATTGGGGTTCTCCAATATAGAATCCCATAATGAGGTTATAGACAACTGTAGGATCTTTACCTCTATGTTGAGTATTTTCATTGATGAAGAGTATCATTTTAACTATGTATTCAAGGTCACTTTCATATTATAAATTTTACATGAATAAATGGTCAAGATCAATAAAATTAGGAGTCCCATAGCTGATAGTACTAGTGGTAACATAGATATTACTTTGGTCCAAGTTAGTCCCTACAAAATGTGTTTTAGAAAATTTATTAGGATTAGTGAAACTCGTCATGTTATTTTGATTTTGCTCTATAGCATCATCAACTAGATGTTTCATGATGAAAATATTGATTTAAACACTTACTAAAATATAATATAATCTATAATATATTGGGTCAAGTTGGTCGACTTAGTTCTATAGGAAGGAAAGTAGAATAGTCTATAAAATAATGGGTCTAATAGGTTGACTTAATTTTGTAAGAAGATAAATAGAATAACCTATAAAATATTGGATCGATCTAGTTTACTTAGTTTTATAGGAGGGAAAGTAGAACAATCTTAAAATATTGGGTCAATAAGGTCAACTTATTTTTATAGGAGGACAAATAAAATAGTAAATAAAATATTGGGTAGAATTGGTTGACTTATTTCTATAAGAAAGAAAAGTTTAAAATGGTTTGAATCTTGATAATTTAGTTTTAGTTACATAAAGAAAATAACTAAACACACAGGCAATTAGGTTGGTCTAGTCGATCTAGTTGTAGCACATAATACAAAAATTGTATCAATGTTGGCTAACATAAGTTTGCACTTCAACATAGCGTATAAAATAATAAGCAGCAATAGTGAATTTAAAAATCTAATTAAATAATTGCTTGAAAATAAGATTTGGAAGTTGTTCTAAAGGTTTTGATTGAAAGTGTAGACTCCCAAAGATACTTGCTTGTCCCTTGGATAGTGTAGGACAAATATATAAAAATGCTAACTATGGAATATGTACCATTCCTATAGCCCATTAAATCTAGCTTTAAGGGTAAGCTAAAAATAAATTCTTAGTGTTAACTACTAACTGATGCACTATATAAACAAATGGATGGTTGGGTTCCTAAGGTTTAATAAAGAGGGAGATCCTAGGCATTTCCAAAATACCGTTAGGTAAGAGAAAACTAAAGACCATGTTTAACTCTATATTATGGCTATGAGTATTGGGGTAAGCTCATCACACCATGATATTTGTAAATGATAGACAAGGACCGTAAACAAAGTATTGATTAATCTTTCACGATAGTAGCTAAGTAATTTGAAAATTGTTAGTACAAAATTTATTGGAAAAACCAAATAAAATGAAAAGTAAGACAAAAAATCAAATTTTTGAAAACTATTTTGTAGTTTGTTAAAAGTAAATAAATAGGCATCCAACTAAGTGGTATAATTAATTTAATTACTATAAGTATAGGTTAATTCCCTTTGTTTGAACTAGGAGAAAATAAATAGAAGGAAGTCAAGTTGGTTAACTTAATTGTACAAATAAAATAGAATAGAAATGAGTTGGTCGCCTCAGTCTATTAAAAGACAGTCCAAAAAAAACAATAGTTGAGCTAGTTAACTTAGTTTTTTGGATAGAAAATAGCTACATAACTAAGTCGATCCAATCGACTTAGTTAATTATAAATGTACAGTTTTATAGAACTAAAAAACTAGTAAAATGATACCAAAATTTGAATTTTGAAAAATAGTAGGAAAATGAAATCACTTAAAATTATGATAGAAAGTAATTACTGAACTAATTAGGGTGAACTTGTAAAATGATACAAAGTTGACCAGGCTGATGTAGTAGTTTTCATGAAGCTATTAAGTTATTATTTTAGACTGTGTTGTCTAGATATAATTTTAAATTTTTAGAGGTAAAAATAGAATATTTAAACAGAGTCGAGTCAGTCAACTAAGTATAAATAAATATTGACAAATGATCAAATAAAATAAAACTATGTCGATCAGATCAACTTAGTATTTTAGAAGGAAGAAGCATAAAATAAAAGAATCAAGTAGATTTATTTAGTTAAATATGAAAAAATTCAAAATATAAACTATATTGATAATATCAATCTAGTTTTTCAAAACTAAAACTTTTGTACAGATAAATCTAAACAAAATCGACAAGCTCACCTCATTTGGAAACCTATAAAATATTCCTAAGTCAACCAGGTCAATGAAGTTGTAAAAACCTGCACATAGATTATGTATAAAATGGTTTAAAACATCAACTTAATAGCATTAGGAAAACTACTACATCAACCTGGTTGACTTTGTATAATTTTCTAGGTTCACCTGAACTAGCTTAGTAATTACTTTCTATCACAATTTTAAGTAATTTCATTTTCTTTCTATTTTTAAAAATTCAAATTTTAGTATCATTTTTACTTGATTTTTAGTTATATAAAATTATACTTTGTATTCAACTAAGTCAACTAGCTTGACATAGTTCTATAGCTACTTTTTGTCTAGAAAAATAAGTCAACTAGCCTGATTGTGTTTCTTTTGGACTATCTTTCAACAGTCTGAGTCGACCAGCTCAACTCTATTTTGTTCTATTTATACAACTAAGTTGACCATCTCAACTTCATTATATTTATTTTCTCCTAGTTTAATAAAATAAATTAACCTATTTTAATAGTAATTAAACTTATTATAGCTTCTAGTTCATTGACTATTTATTTACTTTTCAAAAATTATAAAATAGCTTTAGAAACTTTTATTTTTGCTCTTATTTTTCATTTTATTTGATTTCCCTACAAAATATGTATTGGTAATTTTCAAACTACTTAACTACTATCATGAAGGGCTACTTGATACTCTATTTATGATCAGATGGAATTTTGTACTTGCATAAGGAAAAATAGAATATTTAAATAGAGTCAAGCTGGTCGACTAAGTATAAATAAAAACTGATAAATGATAAAATATAATAAAATTATATTGATTAGATCAACCAAGTATTTTGGAAGGAAAAAATATAAAATAAAATAATTGAGCAGATCAATTCATTTAAATGTGAAAAAGTAAGAAAATAAATTGTATCAATTGGATTGATATAGTTTTCCAATACTAGAAATTTTGCACAAATAAATTTGAATAAAATTGGTAAGCTCACCTTAGTTGGGAACCTATAAAATATGTCTAACTAAGTTAATCAAGTCAATGAAGCTGTAAAAACTTGCACATAGAGCTGAATGAAGTCAATTGGGTTGACTGAGTATAAAAAATTTATGCACAAAATATGAAACTAGGTCGATAGGATTGATCCAATTGTCTATAAATAAAAATTAAAAATATACAAGGGTTAGATTCACATTTTACATTATATTTTCCTCCTTTATCATTCATTTTAATCATGCATTTATTCACAAATTATTAGAAAAAATCTAAAAACATATAACATATTTTCTCATAAGATATAACAGAACTCAAATACATATGCTAGAAATAAAATATACATCCATGATTAATTTAAAATAATAAAATGTAGAATCATATATATCCATAGATCAAATGTCTAATATAATAAAAACATGATACAATTACAATAATATAAACATCTCTAATGATGTGTTACATCATGTCTATATGGTGGTTGAGCCATACTACCCATAGATGCTTGTGACTATCCCCTCTTAATGGTCCACTATAATGACTCTGTATGGGATTGATATTAATATATCCCTATAAATTGGACACCTAGGCATGTACCTATGTTAACTACCTCATTGTCTCCATATGAGTAGTTTTCTTCTCATCCACTATCTATCATGCCCATAGCTCTCCATATCCTACTCCAAGGGGTAACTATGTGGAAACTCCTTATGTCTACAAATCATGTGTTGCCTCACCAACCAACTAAAACCAATTAGAATACTCTAGAGTGGATGGTACGATAGGATCAACCATAATAGTAGTATCATATTATGATAGTACACCATCCAAAATATCATGATGGAAAACTCTTACTATAGCACCCCATCTAAACTCCTCCTCAATAGTATCTGCAAAATAAAAACCAAATGTACATTAGATCTCACATATATACAAAATATTCAAACATATAGATAAATAAATATATATAAAACTATATATCTATTCATATATTTTTCAACATAAAATGATAACAAACACTTACCAATAATGGCATCTCTAACAACAATCTTTTTATCCACACGAACTTAAAGTACCTCTACATGAGCATGTCTCTAACATGCTATAAAACTAGTTGCAATAACTCAAGCATGTTTTATACCCCTTTAGATTTGACACTCTATTATCCAACTCTATTGTGTTTGGGCTATAGGATCTCTCTACTCAGTTGTCTCCTCATTTGTATTGACTACCACTCGTTGATAAATTGTGTTGTTTAGATGGAATTTTGAACCTGTAAAGGTAAAAATAGAATATTTAAATGGATTTGATTCAGTCAAATAAGTATAAATAAAAATTGATAAATGAAAAAATAGAATAAAATTGTGTCAAACATATCAATTCAATGTTTTGAAAGGAAAAAGTAAAAAAGAAAATAATCAAGAAGATTGATTCAATTAAATGTAAAAAAGTGGGAAAATAAACTATATCGATCAGATCGATATAGTTTTATAAAAATAAAAATTACACATCAATAAATCTAAACAAAATTAGTAGGCTCACCTCAATTGGAAACCTACAAAAAATGCCTATCTAAGTTGACCAATTCAATGAAGTTATAAAAACCGCCACACATAGTTAAATAAAGTTGACTAGGTTGACTAAATATAAAAAACCTATATAGAATATGAAACTGGGTCGACAGGGTTGATCCAAATGTATATAAATAAAATTTATAAATCTAAAAGGGTTAGATTCATGTTGGGTTCACCATAATGTATTAAATTAAAACTAGATAGTTATATAACTTATCATATTCAATAATATTCAAGCTCAAAGAAGTTAATCAACTAGCAAGTATGCTTGGGAATACATTTAAATTAGGGTCATGACCAATAATGGATCCTCTAAATCTACACTAAGGGATCTCTTATCACACTATGGTAAAGGATATGTTTCCGAGGCCTCTAATAAAATATCATATTGTGATAAACCTAGTTAGGTATTATGATTATAAATAATACTAAGCAACCTAATATACTAAACAACTATGTAAGATATTCTAGTAAATGCATATGCAAGTTAATCTAGTGCTCACCAAAGCTTATGGCACAAATGAGGAAGATAATAAACTTTCAAAGATAAATATATCTATAACATATAAATTATCTAAGTAAAGAGATATATAATCCAATATATATTAACTCAACAACATCTACTTATCGAAATGTGAAGGCGCTAAGAATATACTTACTTTCTTGAAGTGAACCAGTCATGCCTTAATCTCTCCCTTGGCCAATGGTGCTTTTAAAGAGGTTTTTTTGGGCTTGTAATTATCACAAGGATAAATTATATCTATGCTAAAAGACCTCTCCTATGCATCCAATACTTCCACAAGATAAGTGATATTTATCCAAGGGTAAAAACCTAAGCAATGAAACCTCATATTGATTGTATAATCAAAATTATGAGTAGTAATGATTCATAATTGATTGATCCTCCATTATAAATTAAATTAAAGGGGGTATATAGCACCATGGATTGACCCTAAAACCTCATAGGATTTTAGCTGATGTATTCAACTTGATCCACCTCATTGGGAAAGAAATAGATCTATTAGGTCTCAAACTATGTTGGTTTAATCTAACATAGTTGTATAATGTGTGATAAATCCCACAATAGGGTCAACTTGGTCAACCTAGTATGAGACATGGTAAAAGGGGTTTTTGCTTAGTTATAGGCAATTTTGGGTAGTGAACTACTTAGGTAAATGTATAATTAGGGTTTTAATGCTTATAGAAATGGATAGGAGTAGATCATATTAGTTTTAAGTGGTGGTATAGGGTCCAACAATCTTGTGAAGCACCAAAAGTTTTCCAACCCCTTTCCCAGTGTACCCTTTAAGGTATACACTAAGAGAGATTGAGATTTGATCAATATTTGCAAGAGAGAAAGCATTAGTAACTGATAAAGATTAAAAATATTGTGTGCATACAGTGTAAGCCATAAAAATCATAGAAATGTTGTTGGATTACTCTATATCTATATGTATGATGTGTAACACATTTATGCCAAAGGAAATAGACTTATCTATGCTTGGAAATTTATTTTTGAGAGATGGTGGGCTCTTATCACTAGATGGATGTGTTGATTTTGTATTAATTATATCAATTTATTATCAAAGTTGTCATTAGTGTGTCAAAGTATGCATAGTCATGCCATAAAAATAATGGTGCGCCTAAGAATAGCCAACTGAGTAGGTCTATTATATGTGGAAGGAATAGAGCTCTGTGTCTACTATTATGATAAAAATCTCTAGTATACTCGATACTTTTTGGCCCAATGACTATCTATCTTATGAAACTCATAATATGGCTCATCTTCCCATCAACTAGGTGGGGATTCAAGCTTTGGCATGGGTAAGACCTCATCAAATAGACCATTAGCCTTGACAAAAGTTAGAATTATGTGGTTGAAATCTTAGGAGGAAGGTTTCTTGAAGGATCATAAAATATAGTGAACCATTATGGTCCCATCATGGCATGATCAAGGAGCATACTCTTAAGAGGTTTAGAGGTAACTAGAGTAGAATGGGAAGAAGTTGGTACCTACTCCATCTCAGACATGTGATCATCAATGGAAGAAGGAATAATTCAAGGTGCAATAGAAGTAGAAGGAACTACATCTATTAAATGAATGATATGTACATACTAAGTGGATGCATAATAATGTTGTAAATAAGATCGATAACAAATAATTTATTAATCCTTATATTAAGCATAACCAACTAGGAATGGGTCATCTCATGAATATCCATCAACATAATTAGGTCTATGGAATTTGATATGGAAGGCATCAATTACTCTATCTATCAAGGTGGAACCATGAATTTATTTTGTAGACATGAGTATTGAATGAGGAGGTTCATTAGTAGAATTTGGGAGAGAATAAGATCGTAAAGTAGGGGTAATTGAGTGATAATTATAGAAGGTAAATCTGACATTTTGATCTTAATGTTGATCTCATCGGGCTCATCATGATTAGAAACTAATAAGTTAGGATTTATGTTGCCCATAACTTTAGGATGTCCATTATAACCTCAGTTATAATTGACAAGATAGTTGAAATGTTGGGATTCACAAAAGGGAATGCTAGGTAAAGCTTCGAGGGTAGGTATTTTAGAAACACCAAATTCTTGAAATGGTTTTAAATTCCAAGGATTAATGTCTCCTTGAATATTATATATATATCACCATTTTGGGTAAGTTTTAATCACTTGCATGCAGAAGAGGTGATGGCTCTCATATAATGCATCCAAGGTCATCCAAGTAAAATATTATAGGATAATAGAAATAAAAAAAGCATGACAGTAGCTCTAAATGTGACATGATGAATCATGATGAGGAGCCAATCACTTCTAAGGGGAGGCATTTTTATTTTATCATAGCCTTGGCACGTACTTTGGGTAGATTTAACTTTACATTTAGAGTTTCTAAAGAGTCTTAATTAAGTCAAGTGAGTAAATGCAAGCCTCTAATTCTTCATCAATCAAGGCATGCTTGAATTTAATACCACCCATTTAGACACTAATGAATAAAGGAAAATCATTTGAATTAAGTATTATTTCATAAAGAATCATAAGAACAATAGGAAATTTTATTGAAAGAGAAGCATCCAAAGTTTCATCAACTTGTATAAGCATTTATTCACACTATTAGATAATATTATCCATAGACCCAGACAAGGTGGATTCTTTCCCTATAGGTGGAGGTTTGGGGATATTCATTTGAAATAAAATTTACATTAAACAATTATGATGATGATGATGATGATGATGATGATGATGATGATGATGATGATGATGATGATGATGATGATGATGTAAAGTCCTCATAAGTTCAAGAAAAGTAATTTGAGAAGGGAAGCGATAAAGCTATAAAATAGGCTCCCATTGATCATATTATGAGGTTATTGAATTGAACTAAGATAAAGGTGTGTAATATTAAAGTAATTTAGCTAATAGAAGAGCTAAATTACATTTAAATAGAGTTGAACTATGTTATTTTGGTTTAGTTTATGTAGTTTGACTAGGTAGATCAAAATACATCAAAATATTCAATGTAGTTTGTTGCACATGAGAATTATAAATTATTTGTATCAAGCTGGTCAATGCAGTAGCAACCAAAATAGGAATAAAAATAGATTTCACCAAGTTGGTAGATTTATTTTATTAAGATATAATAATAACATATTACATTAAGTTGGTTAATGTAATTGTAACCGAATAAGGAATATAAATAGAAAGCATCGATTTGGTCAATGTAGTATGTTCATATTTTGTTGATTGTATTGGGTTAGCTGATGTAGTAGTAATAGAAGGATGAAATCTAATAAAATTTATTGGGTTGACTGATACATTTTTGGAATGATTATCAAAAAGTATTGAAGTGGTTCTTATAGTTTTAATTGTTATAAGTGGGGATGGATGTATTAATTTGGTCAATATAATCACAAGAGATTAGATGGTATAGACTTTTGTATGCTCAACATCCATAAAATGAGATGGATATGTGTCTTGAAAAACTTAGTAATTGGGAAAAATATTAGAAGTGGAATGTGGATAAGGATAAATGTAAGATATTACACACCTCATAATTGTTCATGTTGACCACATTTTCATCATTTAAATAATGAGGATCAACTAAGGTTTCCACTACATAGGAGGAAATAGGTTGAGTAGTAGTAGGTTAATGATTTGGAAGTGGGTATTTATAGATGGAAAGGTGATCATTATCTTGATTGATAGAATCATGCTTAAATTTGGAATCATAATCTTTAGATACTTTTCATAGGCTTGTTGACATTCATGGATCATGATTTCATGATCAAAATCGGGACCAAAGAGAAACTCGAGCAAAATTCTCAAGTTGTCTACATCTTTAAAGATAATGTGCCCAACTTACATGATTCCAATAAAAAATTTGTGGATCATACCAGTGTTTTATAGGGTGATTAGGTTCAAGTTCTCTTATTGAAGATTTAGGAATATGTTTTTGAATTTCTACTAGGGAAAGAGGTTTATGAACATCAACATTGTTTATGTATGATGATGAAGAGAGAGGAGGTGGAGAGGAATTCTCTATAAAAGGTCAGAAAACATTTGCCTCTTTGGATCTACTTAGAACAATGGAATTTATTAAATCATAAGTATCCATAACACCATCATTAGTAGCATTTTTTAATTTAAATATCATAAGCATACGAGTTTTCGAGGTAGTTTGGGAAGGATAAAACTATCTTATGAGGAAATATTGGTGTTTATCTTGTCAATAGCTTCTTCCAAATAGTTTAGAGAGAGAGTCATGACTCTATATTTTAGTTTAAGAAGGAGATAATTAGTAAACAAATTGAAGATGTTGTCCTCTAACATGTGTTTATCTTTGCTAGATAAGGCTTTCCAACACTTAATGAAATTTTGTACAATTTTAGATTATGCATGTTTACAATTAATGAAATAAGCTAAACTATTTTTTAAAATGTCATTGTTTTGAAATTCCTAAACCAAGGCATTAACTAAGTCTTCTGAGCTGTAGATAGTATTAGACTCAAGTTTATTGTACCAATCTAGGGCATCACTTGAAAATGTTTTGGCTATAACTTTGGTAGTAGATAATATATTTAACTTAATCTAATATTTTTAAAGGTTACTAAAAGCTTTCAAATGCAAAGCAAGATTAGTAGATCAATTATACGTGATAATATTATTGATATTGCGTATGTTTTTATTTTCAATTTTATGAATTAATGGTTCATTTTGAATATGTTTGATGACTTTATTTAGAAATAATGGTTGAGTAATCATATTAACTTGTGCATATCTAATGGGAGTGAGGGTGAATTTTTATTTTAAACTCCCTAGTGAGGTTGTTGAGGATGAATTTTCAATTACAATATTTTATTTTGCATTTTAATCATTTGGTTTGCATTGTTGGTTTTTAAGATAGCCATTTAAATTGGGGCTTGCAAAAATATTTTATTAGTATTGAGAGTTTGTTTATTAGCAGAGGAAACTTAAGATGCACTAATGTTAGCATTAACATGGGTATTAATATGGGCAATTTGAGTAGGCCCATGAGAGGAAAGATCTACCATGGTAGTTGTTATACCAAGCATGGTAGAAGAGGAAATAAGGGAGGAAGTCATGTATTGAATTTACCCAAGTCATGTATAAATGGTATGTGTAGGTGATGTCGTAAATCCTATGTGGGGTTTGTATGCAATGAATTAGGATGGATCTATAACTTGTCCTACTTAGTGAATTCCAAGCTCAAAGAAGGTGATCTTACCAACTCATTGCATAGCTATTCATTTCAAGACATGACTAATTTGGATCTGTTAAACCTACTTAAAGTATCTCTTATCACACAACACCACTAGAGAGGGTTTCAAATCCTCTAGTCAAGTAGCACTACATAATAACCCTATATATGCATAAAATACATAAAATAACTATATATTAGTGCTCACTAAATTTTATGGCACAAAGGGGGATAGTTAATAACAAACAACACATAACAAGAAAATAAAATTCTACTCAATTCAAAGTATAGATAAACTAAGTAAGGAGTAAAGCATTCAACCTATTACTTTTTATAACATCTATCTACCAAATAAAAGAGTAAAAATTAAGAATATTTACCTTTGGATGAACCTATCATGCCTCAATCTCTCCCTTGGCCAATGGTGATTTTTAGGAGATTATTATGGCTTTGTAAGGATCACACTATATAAATCAGTGCTAGGATAAAAAACTTCTACTTTGCATCCAAGACTTTCCCACAAGACAAGATTCTTTCCTTCCAAGGTAAACCCATAAACAATGACTTCTCAAGTGTAGAATTTGTAGAATTATGAGTTGTAACAATGCAAAAATGAATATTCCTCTCTCTTGAATTGAAGTGAAGGTGGTATTTATATCCAAGGATTGACCCTAAACCCTCCAAAATTTTAACTGACAAGGTTGGACAAATTGATCTTGTTAGGTGGGAGAAGTAGTCATTAGGTCTCGAACTAGGTCAGTCAGGTTGACTTAGTTTCATAACATGTGTTAAAAATCTAACAAGATCAACCTGGCTGACTTATTAGTAAAAATAATAAAAAGGGTGTTTGATTAGTAAGGGGATATTTTGAAAATGAAATTACTTAGAGAAGTGGATAAATGGGTTTTAATTTCTTAGGGAGTTGGATAAAAGTTTCTTTTGGTGGTTTTAGGTAATGGTATAAGGACCAACAATCTTAAGAAGCACCAAAATTATGCCCACCCCTTTCCCAGTGCACCTTTTGAGTCATGCACTTAGAGAGATTAAAACTTGATTGGTTGCTACAAAAGAGAAAGCATCAATAAATGATAAATTTTTAAAATATAGTGTGTAGACATATGACCCACTAGAAGCTCATCATGTGTCACATAATTGTAACATGGGATGGTACTTTGATAAAAAAACATAGCAATACACAAGAACTGAGCTAATAAATTGTAGCACAAATCAAAAAATAGGTGAAATTAAAAAAATTTAAAATACATATGTTCACTTAACTTAGTTTTATGAAATAGGGGTGTCTGTTGTGTTTATAATCTTGATTATAGAGGCTACATTTGGTTTCTTAGGATAGGCCTTAAGGATACAAGGCTAGAGATCAAAAAAAAATAATCATAAAAAAATGAAAATGAGAATAAATAACTTAGAAAATTGGTAAGTTGGGATGACATAATCTAAGTTAGGATCAAAATACCAAGGAAGATATTAATTTAGGTAACTAAAAAGCCAATGCTACTACATGACCTATAGACCCAACAAATACACCCTAAGTAAGAAAAGACAAACTAGATAAAATCAAGGGCACATGAAAGTTAACTAATGGAACCAACATCAATATAAGAGAAGTAACAATCCATACTCAAGAAAAGATGGAAAAAAATTACATTAATGTAAAAGAAATAGAACAAAATGTTCTATAAAAAGGGTGAAAACACACCGCAAAGTCTTAGTCATAACCAAGGGAAATCTGAGAAGGATAAGGAAATTATTAAGAAATTATGTCCTAACCACTCAAAGATGAAACTTATATTCTAATTTTTTATGAACTAAAATAATATTATTCTAAACATGCCTGAAAGAGATAAAGAATAATGAAATTAGAAATTGGGAAAAGATTTAGAAGCAACTTGCCTGTCAAGGGGGGATATGAAATGGCTGGTTGGGGAAATGAATGAAACACTAAGGTGAATAATCATTATTTGAACAAGACACTAAAATAAAGTTAGTAATACAAAAATATTTTTGACATCAAGGACTCTTGAGAACTTACCCTATCCGTACAAAGTTTGGTTAACTAGTGTAGTAAAAATATCATCCCATGAAGTTTGTATGCATCAAAATTAAAATGGACCTACCTTCTCACAATGTGTTCCCCATTCCTTAATACCCCTTACACATCCATTTATATACTATGAATATTCGGTACTTGCATGAAAAATTAGGTAGGCACTATAAATGTATTATTAAAAGTATGAGACTTCCTACCTCGGTCTACTAGCATATTTCACCCCAATTGACCTCGACTCTATCATGAGGCCAACTATGGAGTTTTTTTTTTAACTAGGATAGGATATGTTATGGATAATAATCATATATATTTTTTGTGTGATTATGACTTTTGAATTTTTTCTTTTGCCTTTTAAATATTTTGATTTGTGTTAATGTTTTGGCTTTTGAATTTTATGGATTTTAACTATTCCTCCTTCATATGGATTCAGAAAACCAAACATGAGTGTTAAAAATTAATATCACTATAAAATTTAAACTTGGTTGGTTAGGAAAAATAAATTAGATAGCATGGTGTCTAATATCATGTTAATTTCACATTAGATAAGAGTGTTATCTTGAAACTGACCTTGGTGTGCCCATAGGGGAGAGGATGGAAATGAACATGGAATGGTTGAGTGACCTCAAATCACAAAAAAATGTAATGTAAAATGATAAAATGATAGGTAATTATGATTTTAAATCAAAAAAAATAGTGTAAGTGATGGGATATATGTAGAATAGACTATTAGAGTTATTATGATAAAATAATATAGCTAATTTTAAGAGTATAAAGTCATAATTCTCAAGTATTACCTTATTTATTAGGGAATATATTTTTTAACCCTAAAATGAAATTTAGATTGGTGTTATCTAGATTTATTGAAGGGTTATATAGAAATTAAAAGTCAAAAGGGTGATAATCATATCTATAGCAGGCCAATTAGTTGTTAAACTCGTATATAAGCATACACTAAATTTATTTTGTTGAGATAGTTTAAATATGAAAAAGATAACTATGCTAAATATATAAATGAAAAATAAGTGAAGTACTTAACTTGTTTTGATTCTAATGTAGTTATGAATCTAGAATAGCTTGAAATCAAGTGGGAAGGAGATTCTAGAATAGTCAGCAAATTTTGGTTCTTATGCTTTTGGCTCTCTAGACAGTAACATCATCATGGGATAATTATGTCAGTGCTACTATCTAAGTTTGATTTTATTATATTATATGAAATATATATTGAAATAGGATATGACTACTTGGATTCTTTTGAGTTTTTCTTTGCCTTTGCTATGGTGCATTTAAATATGGGTCATAGATAGTTGTTACTTATGAAATGGAAAAACCTTAGCTTTCCATCTTCAATGTGACCTTGTGGGAAAATGGGTTAGTATGCACATGGTGTTGAGATGACCCAAGTGATCCCTCTATAAAAATATGTTTCCTACATATCCAATACTCTAAATAGGTCCTCAAATTGATTTAGTTATCTTCTACATGATGGCTTGTGTGTGGATCATACGATGTGTGTAAAGTAAGTACAATAGTGACCTAGCTTGTAACTTGTAAAATCAAGTTATTGTGTTGATCCTTTACTACCTTATAATTATATATGTGTTTTACATATGATTATTATGTAAATATGGAATATTTATTCAATTAAATGCTTGATAAGAGTGTTTTTGATAAGTGCCTTGGTCTCTTTGGGCTTTTCTAGGTATAGAATGAATGAGGGTTGATCTTGTATTTATATGAATCCCTTTGGAGTAATAACTCACATTAAATCACTTAATCCAACCATTAGGATACATTTAATTTGAAAATTGGATGACTTTATGGCAGTGGACACTTGCTTCAGGACATGATAGTAATGTTGATGTTATTGTCTAACCCAGACATTAGTGTTTAGAGAGCAAGGGAATAGGTACAAGTTTAAAACTTGAAAAATGGAAGATAAGTACATTTTAAAAATTATTGTAAAGATAGAAGACCTGGTTCATCGACATAATACTAGTTAGACTAAGATATATAGGCCAAGGGGCACAAAGATAGATTAGGTACAAGACTTACATATGTGGGAAAGGTAAATAACTAAGAGGAATAGCCAAGGTCTAATTTTTTTTAAGTTTACAAGATTGAGGTGCTATATAATAATAAAATATCATCTAAATTTCCCCCCTCCCCCCTTAATCTAGTAATAAAACTTCTAATTTAAATGAAAGAAATGTGTACCAAGGTATGTACACACCTTGCCTTTGCATGTGTCCAACTTGAGTGCTTTGTTGGTGACTAACTTGTAACTAAGAGCATGTTATAATATAAAATTAGTGAATATAATATAGGTTAAAATTACTTGAAATTGATTGAAATTGAAAGAGAAAGGTTTTAAGAGTACACATGTGTGTCAATATAACTGCCTTGCCTATTGGCAAGTTATTTTGAAAAATACATATCATTATAAGGCTATGAAACTAATATTAGGATAAATATAGATAAATATTTAAAGTACATATATCCAAAGATATACAGAGAGAGATATATTTGAAGGCACATGCCCCTAACTTTAGAGAAAAATTGAGTTTCCACCTGGCATTTGATATTAGCTTAACTGTGTAACCCAATGATATTTATAACCTAGTGAGGCTAGATGATCAAGTCAAACCTAAAAACTTGGAAAAATTGAGTGATTTGATCACTTCAACCGTACCAAAAATTTAAATAACTACTACACTAGATTGGCTTAACAAAGTTAGTAAAAGTTTGTGGGGTATCAATACAAAAAAGTCTATGATATGGCGATAGTCCATACAAGAGTTTTAGAATTTGAAACTGGTTTGAAAGTTTCAATATTATGCACATTTTTCATAGCATATACACCTTAGATATGTCTCATGTTGAAATTGTGTATAACAATAGTACCAATGTATAGAATTTGACCACAAATTTGAATATAAATCATATAATTGTGTTCATTGGCCAATTCAAATAACTATGTAAGTGTGTAAGACATGATTCCAAAGCATGCCCCCACTATATGGAGAAGTCTAAAACCTGATATAATTACTAATGTGGAGTACATGTTTCCAAAATATGCCCTAACTATAAACTAGAGATGATGAATAGTGAATAGGTATGGAGAACATGTTTCCCAAGCATGCCCCCAATGAATCTGAGAACTAATATAAATAACATAATAAATGATTGTGGAAAACATGCTTGCAAATCATGCCCTCACTAAATCTAGAAATTGTGAATGTGTGGAAGCCATGTCCATATTACATGCCCCCACTGAATTTGAACACTAATATAAGTTCCATATATTAAATGAGTGTGGAGAACATGCTTCCAAAGTATTCCCCCACTAATTCCCCCCCCCCTTTGAGATGAGGAAAAGATAGGAACTAGTATTTACCTCATCTTAAAAGGATAAGACAATTCTATACTCTTTAATGTAACCATGTAGCATATATAATGAACATGTATAGGTAAATGTATCATTGATACACATAGAACTAATGTGATCACATGTAGGCCTAAGATGCACAATAAAGATCATGAAAACATCTATATAGTAATATTACAATATCAATAAGAAAATAAGCACACACATAAGATCACTCAAAGGCAAGTCAAAAGGTAATGGTCTAAGGAGATTAAAAATAAGGGGCATGTTCAAATGTTGCACAATCAAAGGGACATGACTTAGTGAAATGTCCATAAAAGAAAGAATGACATATTCAAATGTCCATACGACAAATAATGACATATGCAAATGTTAATGAAAAAATACATAGGCATAGGGGTTATAAGTAAAAGATCATATTCAAATCCTTGAAAAAGGAATACAAGACACTTAATGAAGTGCATAAAATAAATAATAAGAAACTAGCATAAACATGTCATAGTAGCCCATAGATCCAATGTGTTAAGATAAGTATGTTAAGTATATAGCATATCAAGTATCCTATGTAAGATATAATCATGGATAATATGCATGTGTAAGCACATATGTAAGTTCAAACATGATAATGTAGAGTGATAATTGAATCATATAACTTATGTATATCAAGATCAAAGAAGCAGGTTCCCCCAATGTCCATATGACATGATTAAAGGGAAAGCCCAACATATGAAATAAGAATGTACCATATATATGTGTATGACTATAACACACTCAAGTATAAGTGTGACACACATGTGTATGTAGGAGTAACTAAGTATGCCGTCCATCAATATGGAAGTAACACATGGATGCCAAAGAGCAAATAGAACATGTAAGTGCCAAAAGTGTTTTTTTTTAGTTTTGTATGTTTTTTATTTTTTTGGTATTATTATAATTTAGGACATATATTTAATCAATTAAATCCTCATCCTCAAAAGGTGAAGGACTGCCTACAAAAGATTTTAATATTTATTTATATTAATTTAGTACCAACATTTCAATGTTTCTATGTAATGGTTTTCCTAAAGCTAAAGGTGAAAGAAATAATCGTGTCCATCATGATGTATTCAAATCTCTATACCCATGTGGTGAAAATTTACACACGTGTTTGTAGTATCTAGCTTAGCATTCCACTTAATTAGCCAAGTTTGTTTAAATTTTATTTTTGAATGTGGTTCATGTGTTGATATATATATAGTTGAAGCTTCGACACATGGGATACAAGAAATAGGTAAGTGAATGCATCCTTGATATTTGGAATCCAAGGGAGAATATATTGGATGATTTATAGTATGTCCTAATCATGTAATAAAAGTATTCCCACAAGTTATATCCCACTTGTTTGGATCAAACCCGATATGATGGTAATATACTCCATCAATATTAGCAGTAATAGTTAAATTTTCATGTTTTTGTTGCTTTGAGGTATATTTTTCTTCTAAAAGATAATAATTATTATTATTGTCTATTTTAAAAACCTTGTGTATGCATCCTTCACTATTATATTACTAGATTAGGTTTTGCAATGTCACACATTGATTAGTAGTATGAACAATGATATGACAGTAATTACAATATGGTATTCCCTTTATGGGGAGTAATCTACTACCTAAAAATTGTCTGGTAGATGGTAAAATAATCATTATATATTCAAGTAACAAAGATAATATGGTGTCGGTGGTATCCTATTCCATTATGATTTGTAGTATTTGGGGTAAAGCCTTTTGCGAAGATTCCACATTATGTACTTACATTTGGCCATTATAAGTTTGACTCAGTGTTTTTAACCAAGATGGATATATGGAATAACAATAATTTACATGCTCGTATATTATTTTTGATTTGTCATTATCTGGATTCAATGTTGTATTTTTTGCAAGTGGGTTTAGTTTATATGTGCTAGGTCTTATAGGCTCAAATAAGTTATGTGACAAGTGATTGAGTGGATTAAATTTTAAGTTTAATATTTTTTCATTTGTCATAGCATAGGTTGTATCATCATAATTTTCATAATAATATAAAACATGGCCGTCATTTTGCTCAGTATTAACTAATAAAGGAAGTTCAAATGTTACTAGTTCTTGAAGTGTTTCTTGCTCTTTTATGGATGGTTCTTTCTCAATATGTACATCTATGTGTGCCTTAGAGATTAATGCCTTATTTTTATATGGAAATAAAGGATAATTATACTTGACTTAACTATTTCATACATATGTATATGTTCAAGAGAAATGGATTGTTTAGGTGGTATTAGTGTAGGGATGCCTTCAGTTTCAGAATGTACCATTTTACAAAATTTAAAAGGTTCACCATTGACAAGCATGGATAATAAGGTCCCCTCATGTATGAATTTTACACATCAATGAATTTTATATTAGATAGCTTCTATTAAATGTATCCAAGGTCTACCTAAAATTAAATTATAATGTAAGGATTTAGATGTGACTTGAAAAGTAGTTGAAATTATTTTTGGTCCTAAGGTACATCCAACGTAATTTTTCCAATTGGGGGACTATGTCAATTTTCAAATCATTTAATGTGAATAAAAATGTTTTGAATGAGGCTTTTTTTTATACCCATGGTGGTTAGGAATTGTATGCTACAAATGTTTAAGCCTGATCCATTATCAATGAGCACTCTTTGGATACCTTTACTTTGTATTGTTACTTATATGAACAAAGGTAAATTTTGGTCAATGATATATTTGGATGGTAAATATATTGGATAAAAGGTGATGATATTATCATTATTATTAATATATTTCATAATATCTACAAAATAAGCATGCTCAATATCACTTGGAACTTGTGTCTCATGCAATTCCTCATATAGGATATCCTTATAAATAGTAGATTTCTTTAGGAGCTTAAGTATTGAAATATTATCGTGTGTATTTCTCAATTGGTCAACAATGTCATGTCCCTTATATTTTATTACAAGAATGTGTTTTGGTGGCACTTATTGCATATTAATAGGTGGCAGGATGGGTTCAAAAACCTTACCTCTTCAAGTAGTAACAACATGGATTATAGAATATAATATAATTTGTGGATGACTAATGGGTATAGGATGGTAGTTATCATTTGAATAAGATATGGGTAGGATAAATTGTCAAGATCATACATGTTGGTGTCTAGATATTATCTCTATAACATTGTAAAATGAATTTTGAAAAGAGATTAATTGTTGTGTTCACTTTAAAATCCTCACATTATTGGCAGAGGTTTGTTTATAATATTTGACAAGGAAAGTAATGTATAAAACCATAAAAACTATGATAAATTGGAATCCAAAATGGGTAATATGTTAGGTTGTGGAGCTAAAAGCTTCACTGTTGCAGACATGGAGGAGGTTGTTGAGAGGTTGCTAAGTTACAGGGAAATTGACATCGGTTTAATCAGCCGACGTCGGTCATATACAGTGGGAAAGGCAATTGAAATCGGTCAGGTATCAACCAACGTCAGTCATCTCCAACCTGACAAAGATTGATGTCGATCACTTGTGCAGTTCCAAAACTGCCAGTTCATGGATAGTTATTTAATGAACCAGGTGTTTGCATGTTGAGAGGCCAATTATAGTCTTGAGCTACAGATCTAATTATTGTAATTAGATGTCTAATTATTGTTTGCATGAGATATATATAATATACTCATGGGTTGTATTGTAATTTGTGCTAGAGAGTAAGAGAGAAAATATTAGCTCCTTCAGAGTGAAGAGAGCATGGTGTGTTCCTCCTAGTGCCACAGTGCCAAGTGTGGGTGTTGGTTTGGAGAATCAGAGGGATTCTTCATGTATGTAGGATCTTGCTCAGTAGGTGTGCAAGGCCAAGTTTGGAGATCTACATGGTAAGTAAGATCATTGATCTGCAGGTGTATGTGTGTGCAAGGTCTAGGTTTGTAGGTGTGCAGAACCAGGTTGATCTATAGGTGGTAACAGAATCAAGGTGACAGCAACACAACAGGGAACAAGATCAGGTGGGATCTACTTGGAGTATGATGTGTACTCAGTTGGAGAGAAAAGAGGAAGGCAAGGTAGTTCCTTCCATAAGTAAGATCATTTGAGTTTCAGGTTATTTCAAGTTCATGGGAGATCTACTTGGAGTACGTTGAGTACTTGGAGTGCATGGAGCATTTGTGAAGTGCGTGGAGCACTGGTGTACTGGTAGTAGTGGATATTGACTAGTTGGAGGTGAACACCAACTCTGTGTTTGAGTTATGTGTTGGGACCATAAGAGAGAGAGCTTTGAGGAAAGAATTACTGTACACTTGAGGTGTGGGAAGCCTCTGAGAGGTGTGAAGAAGAAGTGGCATCTTCTTTATTATATTCTTTTCTGGATGAGTATTAATACATATTGTATTGTCTCTCATATTCTGTGTTGTCTTTGATTCTAGTTACTTATTGCTTCTGGTTTAATTCCACATATTAAGTTGCTTGTACTTGGTAATCAATGGTGCTTCCATGGGTTCCTAACAGTTGGTATCAGAGCTAAGGTTACAGGGAGCAGGTTTTGTGTTTGGTTACAAGTCACTCTCAGGGGTTTCTGATTGAGTGGGAGTATAGCAATGGCAGAAGAAAGTAAGCTAAGAATGGAGGAACTGAATAGCACGAATGGTCAATTACGATGTCATGGAAAAAAAGAGCAGGTAAATAAAGATTGTTGGTTGGTAGCAGATTAGCATGAAGAAGCAGATGTTGTAGGTGTTATTACATAAGATGCTCTAGATAAAATTGAATCTTGGTTAATAGATTATGTTGCCTCTTTCCATGCAGCCCCAAGTAGAGGGGTTGGTGAGCCTTGTCAGATTGTTGGCAAAGGGGAAGTGCGGCTAAAATTGTAGGTGGCCAACACATGGGTGTTGAAGGAGGTCATGCAGGTCCCAGTCTTGGAGATGTGGCTAATTTCTTCAAGAAATTTGGGTGATGAGAGATGCACAGTAACTCTCACAGCAGATTCTTGGAATGTTACCAAGGATGTGCTTGAATTAGCATGTGGTAAGAAAGCAAGTACTCTTTATCTACTTGCTTGTATTACTAATTCCACTTCTATTACACAGGTCTGGCTTTGTAGGCTTGGTCACATAAGTGAGAAGGGAATGGATGTTCTTAAGTTAGATGGTAAGAGTTTAGCTTCAGAGAGCATAGACTGAGATTTTTGTGAGCAATGGGATGTTACAAGAAAGGATTGTGTTTATTGCAAGAAAAAGAAGACTGATGTATTTGATAAACTTAAGAACTGGAAAGCCTTGGTGTTCTTGGAGGAGATGACAGATAGAGACTAGTGGATGGGGCTGGATACTTCTAAGTAGGGTAGTTTATACATGAGATTGATTCAAAGGAGCTCGCGGGTAAAAAGTCATCACTCACAGGCATACACAGGTACCGGCATCGGTCAAGGGGAATCGACGTCGAACAGATAAGTGCCAACATTGGTCATGTGTAGACTAGAGAAGTTGGTGGTATCGGGCAGGTGGAGACCGACATTGGTAGGATAACTGGCATCGACAACTTAGACAGTTGCATGGAACTGACATCGATCGGATGCAGACTATGTAGTGACTAAGGTCGGTCATTGAGATGGATTTTGGGCAGATAGCAAGCTGTCAAGGAGTCTCAAATGCCCATGGGGAGGAATGAAAGTGTAAGTAAGCCTCAAATTTGTTATTCCTCTTCTTTATACTAGTTTCTGACTACAGAGTAGGAAGGATCCAATAAACAGTGGGAGCTTGGCATGAACAGGATGCAGAACCAAATGGGAGATTTGGTAGGGTTGCCAGCCGGTATGAAAGCACTGAGATGAATGGATACCTTAGTTAAATAATAGAGAGAATGGACACGTGAGACAAAAGGCTAGGTCATATGGTCTTGAGGAAGCTGCAGGATAGTGGTACAGGTTTTGACAGGTGGATGACAAAGCAGGGCTTTAGTCAATGTCAGTGTAACCATTGTGTTTGTCTTACTAGGTGGATGATGGTTGTAACATTATCCTATTACTATATGTGGATGGTATGCATGTTGAAGGTTTAGACATACAGGGTTTTGTTGAGCTAAGGGTAAGGTTAGTTTAGTGGCATGTCATGAGGAATTTAGAGCAACGAAATTCTTTGGCATGAGAGACATGGAAGATCACAGGTTGATTTTATCTCTAGTGGGAGCTGATGTGAATCAGGTGTTGGTGAGGTTCAATATGCAGGATGTAGAATCAGAGCACACTAAGGGCTAGATAGTTTAATGTCCAAAATCACATGAGGTCTGGTATAGACCTGAGTTTGCCCAAGTAATGGGTGCTGTCAGAGAGTTAGGATCCAATTCAAGGAAGTGGGTTCTCTGGTATTTGAGAGGGACTAGCAACAGGTATACATGTTATGCAGGGTCATGACTTCACTACATGGGTTTGTAGGTTCGGATGTGGTAGGTTACTCAGATGACAGGAGGTGCACCATAGGATTTGTGGTGGTTGATCTTCAAGGTTGAGCTTGAAGAGGGATACAAGCTAGGAAATAGATTAGATGGGGTATAGGTACAGGTACAGTGCAGCTGTTTATCTCCAAGTGAGAGATTGTTAGGTTATGGAGCTAAAAGCTTCACTATTGTAGACATGGAAGAGGTTGTTGAGAGGTTGCTAAGTTGCAGGGAAACTAACGTCGGTCTGATCAGCTGACGTCGATCATATACAGTGGGAAAGGCAACTGACATCGGTCAGGTATTGGCTGACGTCGGTCATCTCCAGCCTGACAAGGACCGACGTCAGTCACCTGTATGGTTCCAGAACTGCCAGTTCACGGATAGTTAGTTAATGAACTAGGTGTTTGCATGTTGAGAGGCCAATTATAGTCTTGAGCTGTGGATCTAATTATTGTAATTAGATGTCTAATTATTTTTTGCATGAGATCTATATAATAGACTCATGGGTTGTATTATAATTTGTGTTAGAGAGTAAGAGAGCAAATATTAGCTCCTTCAGAGTGAAGAGAGCATGGTGTGTTCCTCCTAGTGCCACAGTGCCAAGTGTGGGTGCTGGTTTGGAGAATCAGAGGGATTCTTCATGTATGTAGGATCTTGGTCAGCAGGTATGCAAGGCCACATTTGGGGATCTACATGGTAAGTAAAATCATTGATCTGCAGGTGTATGTGTGTGCAAGGTCTAGGTTTACAGTTGTGTAAAACCAGGTTGATTTGCAGGTGGTATTAGAATCAAGGTGATAGCAACACAATAGGGAGCAAGATCAGGTGGGATCTACTTGGAGTACGGTGTGTACTCAGTTGGAGAGCAAAGAGGAAGGCAAGGTAGTTCCTTCCATACGTAAGATCATTTGAGTTGCAGGTTGTTACAAGTTCATGGGAGATCTACTTGGAGTATGTTGAGTACTTGGAGTGCATGGAGCACTTGTGGAGTGCGTGGAGCACTTGTGGAGTGCGTGGAGCATTGGTGTACTGGCAGCAGTGGATACTAACTGGTTGGAGGTGAACACCAACTTTGTGTTTGAGTTGTGTGTTGGGACCATAAGAGAGAGAGCTTTGAGGAAAGAATTACTGTACACTTGAGGTGTGGGAAGCCTCTGAGAGGTGTGAAGAAGAAGTGGCATCTTCTTTATTGTATTCTTTTTTGGATGAGTATTAATACATATTGTATTCTCTCTCATATTTTGTGTTGTTTCTGATTCTAGTTACTTATTGTTTCTGGTTTAATTATGCATATTAAGTTGCTTGTACTTGGTAATCAATGGTGCTTCCATAGGTTCCTAACATAATAGATGCATCCATGTTGCTTATATTTTATGAAAATTAGAGATCAATAATAAAAAATCAAAAAAACCCCTAATTTTACCTAGGGTTTGATGTTTAAATGTCAAATACACCAAATGTTTAACCATAAAATGGATCTAGATTTCATGTTATCTAGATTAATTAAAGGGGTATATATAAATGAAATGGCATAAGGGTGATAATCAGATATATAACAAACCAATTAGATGTTATACTCAAATATAAGTATACACTAAATTTATTATGTTGAGATAGTCTAAATATAGAAAGTACAACTATTTCTAAATATAGAAATGATAAAGAAGTGAAGTAGTTAGCTTGTTTTAATGTTAATACAATTATGGATATAAAATTAAAGTAGGTAGGAAGGAGATTCTAAAATAGTCATCAGATTCTAGTTTTGTTGTTTCTGGCTCTCTGGATAGTAATGTCATCTTGAGATGGTTGCATCAATGATACTATTTAGGTTCAACACTAGTGTCCTATATTTAATATCTACTAAAACATGATTCTACCACATATATGCTTTTGGGTTTTGATTCACCTTCACTCTAGTGCATTTAGATGTGGGCCATGGACATTCACTACTCGTGAAATGGTAAAACCTTAGCTTTCTATCTTCAATATGACCTTGGAGAAAAATGGGTTAGTGGGCACATGGTGTTGAGCTAACCCCAATGACCCCTCTATAAAATCATAATACATGTATATCCAATACTTTGAAGAGGGACTCATATTGATGTATTTCTCCCCTATGTGTTAGCTTGTGTATGAATCATACAATGTGTGCATAGAAATTACAATAGTGACCTAGCATGTAACTTGGTAATTTAGGCTCCTGGGATACTCCTTTAGTACTTAAGCCCTATATATGTGTTTTACCTATGATTGGTATAGAAATAGGGAAGCTTTATTCAATTTAATACTTGATAGAGTGTTTTTGATAAGTGTCTTGGTATATTTGGTCTTTTCTGGGTCTAGAATGAATGAGGGTTGATCTTTTATTTATAGCAATCCCTTTGGATTAATAACTCACATTAAATCATTTGAGTTGACCATTAAGATACGTTTAATTTTCAAATTAGATGAATTTAGGAGACTAGACACTTTCATCTAGATTGGACATTAATGTCAACATTATTATCTGACCTAAACATTAGTGTCCAAGGAGCATGGGAATAAGTAGAGGTTCAAAAAATTTAGAGATGGAAGATAAATACAATTTAGGCATAATGGGAAAGATAGAAAGCATGGGTCATTAGCATAATATTGGTCAGACTAAGAGATATAGGCCAAATGGAACAAATATAAATCATATGTGAGACTTACGGAAGTAGGAAAGGTAAATAACTGAGAGGAACAACCAAGGTCTAAGTTTTCCAAGTATACAAAATTGAGGTGTTATATAATCACAAAATATCATCTAAAGATACTTAGTTAATACTACAAATAAAATTAATTTATAAAATGAAATTTTTTGAGGAAGGTCTGATCCTATCTGAGGTCTTACACTACAACTCACAAAAATAAACCCAAAATGTGGGAAAAGAGATTAATTTATAAAACAATGAACCAATGATCGAAAAGAGACTTTGAGATCAATTGGGAAAATATATATATATATTCATGAAGATGCTTGGGTCTTATCCATGGTCTTATGATTCAACTCATGAATTAAATGAAGCAATATAGATAGACCAAATGACCAATGATAAGAACTAAGGCTACTGAGATTGATGTAATGTTAGACAATAAGATTTTTTTTTTTTTAAACCTACAAGAAGTGTTAGCATCACAGTATATATACATATATGAAAGACATGAAGGATAATAATAGAAAATAATTTAATCAAAATATTTATTTAAGAATTGATCATTAGTGGATTCTTTGAAAATATGTCTGTCATTAGTTTATAATCTATAAGTACTAAGACCAATAATGTATTTGACTAGATAAGGTCCCCACCATCTTTTAGTGTACATGCCTTCTCTATCATAGGTATAATATAATTTAATGACTAATTTAAAAATATCTAAAGTATGAAATTTGACTTTCTTGCTATGTTTTTTATCAATGCGAGTTTTGTATTGGTGATTATATTATAAGGTGCCCATACGTCGTTTATCAAGGAAGTCTAAGGTATGGATACGAGCTTCAAAAAACTCTTCATATATAATAATACCCATGAAAATATATTCATAAGGATGGTAATTCAACTTATATAGGTAAGATAAATTAATAATCATATTCTAAATAAAATGGTGTTGTCCTAGTAGTAGTGTGTATGCTAGTGCAATAAGCCTAGAGTACAGGATAAAGCTTAAGGTTCCAATTAGTACAAGATTATTGAATAGCCTTTTAAAATATTATATTAAGAATATTTTTAGTGTATTTTACTTGTAAATTACCTTGAATATGATCATGCATGGAAAATTTATGTGTAATTTTGAATTTTGTGCATAGTTATTTCATATCTTTATTTTTGAAATTGCCACCATTATCAAAAATGACGGTATGAGGAATTCCAAAATGACATGTGATTTGATTAAAAGTGAATTTTTAAATGGTTATTATTGTAATTTTAACAAGATTAATAACTTACACCCACTTGGTAAAATATTGAGTGGCAATAATAATGAAGAAATGACTATCTTGTGATCTAGGTAATTTGCTAATGAAATATAATCTCCACATAGAAAAAGGCCAAGGAGATTTGAAGGTTTGGATTTTGGTTGAATTATATAATCATTAAGTTCACAAAGATTACACTTTTTATCAAAAAAGATGGCACCTTTTTCAAGAGTAGGCCAAAAGTATCCCATGCATAAGTATGTATGGGTTGTGGTTTGACCACTACAATGACCACCAAAGATGTTCCGTGTGCTTGTTACAGGAGATTAAGAACTTAAAATAGAGTTACACAATGGAGTAAGGTGCCTTCAACATTTTAATAATGAAGGGTTTCATATCAAAGGATTTATTTTCATGCTTATTTATGAATTTGGTTCATTTCATGAGAATTTGCCTCTAGAGGGTAAGTATGATGCTCAATGAATTGGATGATATTTTTATACCATAAGCTTTGTTGAGTGATGACATATTTTATGTGGAAAATTAGAAAATAATTTTTATTTTTTAAATAATAAGGTGACGTCCTCATTTGGATAAGGAATTAAGAATCATGAAGAACTTGATGAGGATGAAATAGAGATGCTAATTAAGTAAGAGAATCAACTATTTCAATTTGCTCTCATAGGATTGGTTCAATGGTTAATGAAATTAATTCCTTAGTATGTTATGAAAATTTGATGATCTGTGATAAGGTTTTCACTTTTACATTGATAATTACCACTAAATTGATTATATATGAGTTTTGAATCACCTAAAACATGTAAATATAAAATATTTAAATTAATTATGGCTTGTATGCCTAATATAAGGGATTCATAATCATCCATGCTATTAATGACATAAAAAGTTAATCAAAAGGCAAGAGGTGTGATTTTACCATGGGGATCAGTTAACACACATCCTTCCCTAGCTCCTTGAAGACATTTTTCTCCATCAAAGTGAAGTGTCCAAGTGTTTTCATGAAAGTCAATTGTAATTTTTGGTAATTATTCAATGACCACTTTAGATTTAATGATATAATTAGGGTCAAGTTCTTCAAGATTATGTTTCAATATCACTAGTGAAGTTGTGAAAATAATCTTTGAGTGAAACTGCTTGATTAAGACCTTCAATATAAATAATTTATTCATCGAGAAGAGTATCTTGAAGGTGAATAGTAGCTTGTAGATGGGTAGCTACAATTTTATCTATGATAATCTATACTTTGATATATTTTTATGTAAAAATTTGGAGATCAAATTCCATTGACAGAACCATGATTTTATGAATGATATGATGAAAAATATGGTTCATTATATGTTGATTGGTAGCTCTAGTATTTCTAAGACCAAAGCGATTTTTAAAGTTGCAATAGGTGCTCCATTAAATGGTAAATGTTGTTTTATGTTGATCATTATGCACTATGTGAATTTAGTTATATCTTGAGAAACCATCCATGAGTTATAACATTTCATAACTAGTAGTGGAATCGATAATGGAGTCAATTGATGGTAGGGGAAAATTATCTTTTGAACATGCTAATTTTAGGTTGTGAAAGTATATGCATGTTTGAATTATCATGGTGATGTTTTTACAAATAGGGACAATGTTTGAAACCCATTTTGAGTAATCCATAGGTTTAATGAACTTAGGCTCCAAAAGTTTAATGATTTCTTTATGACATAGAGTGAAAATCTCAAGAGGGAATTTTTATTATTTTTACCACTTAGGTTTGGCATATGAATAAGTAATTATATTATGGAAAATGATGATAGGATAAATTTTGGTCATGTCTTCATATGACCAAGCAAAATCTTCACGATATTTGTCAAAAAAGAGACTATACTTATTGTGTTCTTCAGAGGTGAGTTGTTTAGAGATAGTAATAGGTCATGAATATGTGGGTGTACCATAATTGATTTTTATAGTTTTTTTTATGAGAATAGCATTTCCATCTTGGAAATGATATGGATATAGAGGGATGGAAGAAATAGGATGTGTTTTAGGATCCATGCTAGCAATTAAATTCTTAAAGTAAGGAACTTGTTGATGAAAGAGGCCAAGCTTATGATGTTGGCATGGAAGTTGAGGTTATTTAGCGTATAGGATTTATAATATAGATTAATCATTAGGAATCATGGTTAGGGGTCCATAATATTTTACATCTACTTCAAATTCTATGATTTGGTTAACTTTTCTATCATATTTAGAATGTATTTGTCTTACAATAGTAGTTTTTGCATCTAGAGTACTGGCAGGAGGTAGAGCAAAGGGTAAAGATTTTATTGTGATGATATCAGATTGAGTGAAATCAATGAGGTCAGTATTAATTATATTGGTTTGTTTAATATATGTGATTTTAGGTGATGAATTTGTAAGTATCATGTCAGTCAAGTTATGTTGGATAGGTTTAGATGATAGTGTTTCAATATCATTATATTAATTAATATGGTTGTAAGATAGAGAAAAATTATTATTAATGATATTTATGATTGGTAAAGTGGTTTGTGTTGAATTAAGTTTCATAATACATTCATCAAAGGTAATAGTATGGATTTATTTGATTACCCATGAAGTGTCTAACAATAGTGCGTTAATATGGGGTACATAACCTTCAGGTTCTAATTTAGTATCAGAGGATATATGAATAAATGAACATCATGATTGAAGGTGTGTATTTTGGATAATGTTATTTGATAATGTTGTACATTTAAATCTCATTATTAGTCTTGTGTCATGGTATAATTGTCATAATAGGTGTGATAGATGTTACATGCATTAGTTTTCATAGGAGAGTTATTATTAGAAACACGTACATTGCTAAATTTGTGAGGAGACATAGCTAAAGGATCCTAAAACAATTTAGCCACTCCATATTCATTATAAGTGAAACCATCCTTTTTGTAAGAGGATTCATATGCATTATATGGGGGAGGAGTATCAATAGTATCATTAATTAAGGTAATGGTGTGATCACGTGGGAGTAGAGAAGGAGGGATCCATTCTGATATATAAGGGGTTAATTGAGTGGTATTACAAGTATTTTTTAATTTATTTAGTTCATCATCATCTAACTCTACCTGAGTGACATCTAAATTAGAATGTATGTTAACAAAATTAAGAAGAGGTGGATTTTTTATGTGAGAAATAGTAGTAATGCGATTTTGAGATTTAAGATTTGGTAATTGGATGCTCTAAGAATTAGGACCAGCCTCATGTTTATAGTGTTTTCCATTATGTATGAATTTGATATATTGACTACCCAAAGAATCAATAGCATGCTTATGATGAGTCCATGGACGACCTAGGAGCATGTTGTAAGATAAAGGAAGATCAAGAACCATAAGCTTGGTATGAATTATCTTGGATCCAATGGTAAGAGGGATCCAAAAGTAACTAGTGGTTTTTTATTGGTTTTATCAAATCCTCTACACCTGAGACATGTTTATTTGATATTTTATCTAGTGTATTTGATTTGTCGAATGAACCAAAGAGAAGTGACATTAATGGCAGATACTTCATCTACTAATAATTTTCAAATGAGGGTATTGTTGATTCCAATTTTGATAAAGAGAGGTCAATCATCTACTCTAAAAATAATCTCATCATTAATCATATCTTCTTCAAGAAATTTTATAGAGGGCTTTATGGAAGAATAAATTATTTTGATTGCATAAACTTTTGTAAGTGGAGGACCATCAAGAGGGATTTCATACTCATGATATTGTGGATCTTCAATATCTTTTAATTATTGCACAAGTAATTTATCATGGTAGGGATAATTTTAGACTAATTCCATAAGGGGAATTTTTCAAAGCATTGATTTGAGTTCTTCTAAGAAATTCCAATGAGATTTAAAAGATGAATAACCAATACAAAGTTTGTGGGAAATGACATGTTTTGTAGGCATAGAAGAACTAGGTTGAGGTTATAGTTGTGGAAGTGGTTCATATTTAATATTTGTTTCTAAATATGTTGGTAAACTAGTTGTAGTATATTTAAATAATTTTTCATCAGTAGATAATTTTTTAGGTTTAGTGACAAGATCATTGTGAGCAAGTTTACCTCAATAATTAAGTTTAGTTACATTCACGTATTGGGAGTTATTTTAATATTTATCATAATTAGCATTGATTGCAAAAATATTATCATTTAAATGTTGTTTATTATAATTATAAGAGGATTTAAATGATTTTGAAGGTATGGGTTTGGTGAATTATTTCTTTTGAGAAGTTATGAGATAAATAGAATGACATAGTTTGATTATAACATCATGATTAAATGTATCACCTAACATGAAAGAAACCAAAAATTTAATCAGCCCATGACATGTCTCATGAGAATGACCAATGTCTTCATGAAACCAACAAATTTTATTTGGATCATACCATGATGGGGGGAAGTATTTTTATGGATTAAGGGTTTAGACAGAGATAATAATTGCTTCATTTGTGATATTATTAAGGATGAGTGGGAAAAAGTTTGATTATGTGATTTGGCTACTCATGTCTTTGTTGGAGAGGATTAAGAGTGAAAATTTATGCTAGTAATCACATTAGTTAAAGTTTCGTAACAATTCTTTGATTGAATTTTTTAATGGCTCAAATTGGCTCCTCTTGTCTTTTAGCTTGATCAAATGCCTCTTTTAATGTTTGTGAGGAAAAAAATTAAACCTTGTATTAAAGGGAAGGTTTTAAATCAAAGATAAATAATTAAGAAAGATTTTCATAATTCATGTTCTGGTTTTATTTATGAGCTAATCATTTCTACCATTTAATGAAAGTGTGAGCCGATTCAGAGGATAACTGCTTAGCATCAATAAAATGACTAAGAAAATTTTCAGAGAGGTCATTTTGCTAGAACTCTTTAACTAATAAATTGACTAAATATTATAATTGTGAGATGGAATGTTGAGGTAGTTTATTATACCATTCCAAATCATCTCCAATGAATGTTTTGGCCAAAATATTAATGGTAGCAAAAGTATTAGTTTGGATCCATTCCTTATAGAGATTACAAAATACTTTAATAAAAGAGGTAGGGTCTTTAGTTTCATCATATTTAATGGTTTTATAAATGTTTCCAATGTTGATGGATACAATTAATGGAGTTAAAGGCTCATTTTAAATATGTTGAAGCATCTTCCTATGCATAAGAGGTTGATGGATGATATTCCCACTAGCATCTCTGAGAGGAGGGGGAATAAAAAAATTGTTATTTTGAGGCATGAGAAGAGGAGGTTGATTAGTTATTTGTAAAATGTGACATCGCATTTGCATCATTTGGGAATGATTGGTTATTTTCATAACATTCATTTGTTGAACCATTTGAGCAAGAATGTAAGTGGTATATATGGGTGTATTTTGATTATTATATGTTGGAGTTGTAGGATGAGTAGTATTGTGAATATTAGTATTATAGGGATGAGAATTCCCAAGATTAGGTATAGGAATGTATCCTATAGGAGGATTTTTTATATTAGTATTTATCACTATGATAGTAAAATAAGAAATTTTGGTTAGGGTATCATTATGAGTATATATGGTGTTATCATGGGAAGTGTAAAATGGGTTAGATCCATATAGATCATCATTTTTGGTAATTTTCAGCATATTATGATCAATGGATTTAGGCAAATGTTGAGAATAAGTCACCATGAGGAATTTTCCTCTTGAGTGGCTAAGGTAGGTAAGAAAGAACAACTCGTGTATCTTATAAATGGGTTAAATATTATAAAAAAAGATTTTGATAGGTGATTTAATTATGCTAATGAATGTGTAAATAAAAATAGGTTATTGCATATTTTTAGGAGAAAAATACTCAAAAATAAAACTAGATCGGCTACCAATGGAACTATATCAACCAAATAAGTAAATAACCAAGGTTTGCACTAAATTGGTCAAATGATATAGGATCAACCAAGGTGATCTAGTTATATATTTTGAATTATATTATAGTGTGACATTAAACTAATTTGTCTAGGAACTACATGATTGAGTAGGTCAATCTAGTTAGATTCTGGAAAGAAAAAACAATGAACTAAGTCAATTAGGAGCTACATAATCAATTAGGTCGATCTAGTTAGATTATAAAAAGGAAAAATAATGATTTAATAATGAACTAAGTCAACCAGGAGCTACATAATTGAGTAGGTTGATCTAGTTAGATTCTGAAAAGGAAAAATAATGATGCAATAATGAACTAAGTCAACCAAGAGCTACAAAATCAAGTAGTTTGGTATAGTTATAATAATATAAACAAAGAAATCATAGAATAGAAGACTGAGTTATGATGGTTGATGTAGTTTGTTTACACACAGGCTAATAGATCGAGTTGGTTGATTTAGTTAAAACACAAAACTTGTATCAAACTAGCTGATACAGTCTGTAATATACTAAAAAATAGCAAGCAAAAAGTAGAAAAGATAATTTTTAATTAATAATGCTAACTAATTACCCAAACATAAGATCAAGAAATTATACTAAAGGTTGTGTTTTATAATGTAGGCTCCAAATATATTGGCTTGTTTGTTGGATAGTGACAGCGTAATGTTTCAGAGTGCTAGCTATGGAAGAAGCAATATTCTCATAACCCACTAAACTCATTTTCAATGATAAGTTGTAAGTAAATTCTCTATGATAATCATTAACAGATGCACCACATAATCAAATATATGATTGGATTCCTAAGGTTCAATACAAAGGGAAATCATAGGTGTTTCTAAAATATCATGAGGTATGTGGAAATTAAAGATCATGTTTAGCTCTATACTATGGCTATGAGGATTTGGGAAATCCCCTCACACTATGATAACTATAAATGATAGATAATGACCCTAAACATAATACCATGTAGCCCTTCACGATAGTAGATAAGTAGTTTTAAAACTACTAGTACACAATTTTTAGGAAAAATAAGGCAAATTAAAATAAAGGCAAAAAATCAATTTATCAAAAACCAAGTTGTAAACTTTGAAGGCAAATAAACTAGCATCAACCTCTTTATTTAAAAAGTAAACGTGATTATAATTACTATGAAAATAGAGGTTATTTTTCATATACTAAAAGATGAAATATATAGAACAAGATTGAATAGGTTGATCTAGTTGAGAAAATAGTATAAAACAAATTGAGTTGGTTGATAGTCTATTAGAAAATTAAATTGACCAAGTCATTATATTTTGGTGGTAGAAAACACAAAAATATAACTAGATCGAGTTGGTCAATTTAGTTTACTATGTGTATAGTTTGACAAAACTGACAACTGAGTAAAGTAGTAATAAAAAAATTGAAATTAAAAATAAGAATTTTAAATTAATTAAAATTGATAAGATGCAAATACTAAGTTGTTAATAATGAACCTTGAAGATAAAACAAGATCGACCAAGTTTATTTAGTTGTATTATTGAATTTTTGTTGACTGTGTCATCCAGGCAAGATTTTAATTATGTAAAGAGAAGATAAAACTAGGTCAACTAGCATGACTTAGTTGACTATAAACCTTGTACCTACGAATAGATAAACTGACTATATTGACCAACTCGATCTAGTTAGATAAAAACATTGAATCTACAGATAGAGAAAAACTAGATTGACTAGCTCAATTTAGTTAGCTAAAAATGAAACTTGTATTGATAAAATGAAACTTGATCAACCAACTTGATTTAGTTGAATGTGATTAAAAAATTAATAATTCAAGGTTTATATTCATATCAAGGTCACTACAATGTATGCATTGAATTAGGATGGATTTATAACTTGTACTACTTAGTGAATTCTAAGCTCAAAAAAGGTAATTTTATAAACAACTCATTGCATAACTATTTATATCAAAATATGACCAATTTGGATCCGCTAAACCTACCTAATGGATGTCTTATCACACAACACCACTAGAGACGGTTCCAAAGTCTCTAGTCAAGTAACACTACACAATAACCCAAGCTAAACCTATAATACATAAAATAAATTTAATCTAGTGATCACTAAAGCTTATGGTGCAAAGGGGGATAGTTAACAACAAACAACACATAACAAGCAAAGAAAACTCTACGCAATTCAATGTAGAGGTAAACTAAGCAAGGAGTAAAACATTCAACCTAATACTTTGTGAAATATCTTTTGACCAAATAAAAGAGTAAAAGTTAAGAATGCTTACATTTGGATGACCCTATCATGCCTCAATCCCTCCCTTTGCCAATGGTGTTTTTGAAGATGTTATTGTGATTTTGTAAGGATCACACTATATAAATCATCTTTAGGCTTTTATATTCCTACTTTGCATCCAATACTTTCCCAAAAGACAAGTTTCTTTCCTTCCAAGGTAAAACCCTAATAAATTACTCAAGTATAGAATTTGTAGAATTATAATTTATAACAATGTGAAAATGAGCATTCCTCTCTCTTGGATTGAAGTTAAGGTGGTATTTATAGCCAAGGATTGGCCCTAAACCCTCCTAAAAGTTTAGCTAACAAGGTCAACCACTCAATCTTGTTAGGTGGGAGTAGTCATTAGGTCTTGAACTAGGTCTATCGAGCTGAGTTAGTTCTATAACATGAATTAAATCCTGAACAAAATTGACCTGGTTGACTTAGTAGAAAAATGAATAAAAAGAGAGTTTGCTTAGTAAGGGTCTATTTTTAAATGGGAGTTGCATAGAGAAGTGGATAAATGGGTTTTAATTGCTTATGGAGTTGGATAAAAGTGAGTTGTACTAGTTTTAGGTTATGATATAAAGACCAACAATCTTGTGAAGCATCAATAGTTTACCTACCCCTTTCTCGATGCACTCTTTGAGGCATGCACTCATAGGATTGAAATATGATAGGTTCCTATAAGGGATAAAGCATTAGTAAATGATAAAGTTTTAAAATTTTATGTGTATATAGGGTCCCACCATGAGGATATTTGTAATTGGAGGATCCTTACCCTGATCTTGAGGGTTTTCATTAATGAAGAGAATTGTTCAATAATGTACTCAAGATCACTTTCATCCTCAATAACAAGCATGTGGGGAGGATAGTTTAAAGGATCAAGAGGTTGATATATAGGGAATGAATTGTAATTTATTTTTATATTAGTAACATGAATAGTACTTTTATCTTAGTTGTTGATATTATTTAAATAATATTTAGGAGCTTTATGGGAGTTGGTCAAATCCATCATGTCATGTTGTGTTTTACATTCATAAAAATCAAAGATATATTGCATGATGGAAGGTTGAGGTGTAAAGTGAATTATCTTAGTCTATATAAATTATAGAAAAATTAATTGTATTTAAAAACTTAGTAGCATAGAGGAAAAACTATATTGAAAAGTTAGATGTAGTTTATTAACTAGGGCATTTGAGATATATATTGTATCGAACAGTGTGATGCAATTTGATAGAAAAGTTGAGAGATAATTTGGAAGTAAAATTTATCACACTATTTGATTTAGTTATATTGGAGGGATATGAGTAAAATAAATTCTCAAGTGAGTCGATATAGTTTATACTAAGAGGATTGAAAATAACCAATAATAGACTATGTCAAGTTATTCGATATAGTCTATAGGATAGAGGTCTGAGAAAAATAGCCAGTAAATTAATTATATTGATTTGTTTAATAAAGTCATATGGATAGAGGGACAAGATACAAGAAAATAGACTATGTTGAGTTATTTGATACAGTCATGGATGCAAATAGAGGAGAATGTAAGAATTTGGTCGATGAAATCTGTAAACATAGGTAACTATAGTGATGTTGGTTGATGTAGTTACGACACATATTATAAAAATTTATTGATGTTGGTTGATGAAGCTAAAACACACACTATAAAAATTTATTGATGTTGGTTGATGAAGTCTACAACAAAAAAATACAGTAGTAAGTAGTAAAATTTAAATCTAATTATTATTTCTAGCTATTTTTTTTAAAAGAATATCAAATAGATGTACTAAAAAGATTTGATTGATTTATAGGATATCATAGCTACTGACTCATCTTTGTATAGTATAATCCCAATGTTTTAGAGCACTAACTAGGGAGAAAGTGTCATGCCCATATCCCACTAAACTTAATGTAGAGGGTAAGTTGAGAGTAACTTCTCGAATCTATCCACTAACTAGTGCACTACAAAATTAAACAAATGGATAGATTCCTAAATTTTAATAAAAATAAAATCCTATACATTTTTGATATATTGTGAACCACATGGAAACTAAAGTTATTGTTTAGCTATGTACTATGGCTATGAGTATTGGGGTAATCCCCTCACACCATGATGTTTGTAAATAATAGCCAAAGATTGTAAATAGAACACCATGTAACTTGTTAGTGTAGGGTATTTATTTTCTTTTTATTAGGTTTATTCATACACTTGAGTTAGTTTACTTATGTGTACTTCTATCATAGGAGTTACTCTTAGATTATTCCATCATAAGAGTTACTCTTTGGTTATTTCATCATAGAATATTACCTATTTTAGGCCCTTTGAGGCTGATCATGAAGGAGTTACTTACCTTACTCTCTTATTTGTATATCTTGCATTAGTGAGATATCCATGGAGTGTGTTGGATGATTTATCTAAGTTTTTGTGAAATATTATCATTTTCTATTTTTATTACTACAATTTTTTTGCTCTTGTATATAAATCTATACATTTGATTGATCCAAAAATCTTGGCCAAATATGCCAACATGGTAATCAGAGTGTTAATCTAGTTTTCATGATTGTCTGGTTTGCTATTTATTATTAGCGATTTTGAACTTTTGATTTTTTTCATATTTGGTGTTAAAATCTATGAAGGCCGTAGAAGCTTGGTTTTTATGTGTAGGCATTTTCTTGCTCTCTCTGAGCTCCATCTCCTTCACTTGTATGATGTTGGTTGGTTGATTTCAATTGCCTACTCTTTGTAGTGGATTAGCCTCAAATTTATCTCTTTAAATATGCCCACTCTATCAAGGATTGAATTATGTTAAAGAGTGGTATACACTAAGGGAGGTTCTATCTTGAGTGATCATCACATACACCTATAATAACCCATCTATCATTGTTTCATATCTATCAAATCAAATAAATATTGGCAAGCAAACCATTTTTCCTCTTTGTGGTAGTTTAACAAATAAACCTGAGGCAACTAGTTTCATCTCATCCATCACATTTCATCTTGATATGATGTCCCTCTATCATAGTCCACACTCACTTGTAACGGACACATACTCTCCCTTAGTTGACTGCCCTTTGTCATTCAAGCCCTTCAAGAAGTTGTGCTCACCTTTCTAGACATGATAGATGCCTTTGATTTGATTCTACCACCATTAGATATTTTTGGTCTTAATACTCATCATCCTCAAGAAAAACCAAACCTATTGTCTATGTCTATGTCACCCATAATTTGATTGATCAGATCTATAAAAACATGGGTTGAGTGCGGCTTCACAGCCTTGGCTTTCATTTTTCCTGGTCACCGGTATTTATGCATTTGGTCATAACCTCCTCATGATCCTGCTCACCTTCCCTACAAAGCTACTTGAGCCAAAACCATGATTTGATAGTAGGACCATGTTTTACTTCAAAAAAATGGTTTTTAAAACCTCTACTCTAACTAATTCGTGGCTTCAGCAATTTACAAGTTTTTTTTAAAATAGGGAAACCAAGTAAATTTATAATGTTTAATGTCATTCATGAAATGACATTACTTTATTAAGTTGTAATGTTTTTTTATAAATCTTGATTTGCTTTGGTGATAAATGAACGTGGGTGGGGTGACTTTGTAAATTTTGGCATTTATCCAATGAAAGGATAGGTTCTTTTTTTATTATTTCTATATAAAAATAATAAATTGTATTGTGGGCATAACCTTTTTTATTATTTTTATGTAAAAATAATATATGGAGATATTTTTTATTTTTCGTAAAAAAAATATCTTGAGGAGATATTATTTTAAAGTATTGATTAATCATACTTTCTATTATCATTTTTTTTTAAATATGGAGGATGAGGTTTGGTTTGGCAGGGGGCTAAACCCCCTCACAAGTAAACCAAACTTTCTTCTCCTCTCCTTTCTTATTCATTATTTCTCACTTGTACTCTCTTTACAAATGCATTATCAACAAAGTCTGACATCTTCCTTCACATGTACTAATTTGGTGTCAATTACATTGATTGTTTATTCTCATGGATGAATTTTTAGTAGAGTTTGACATCTATTTGTTGAGACGTGTATTATCACTTATGTATTATTTTATATTACATGTTTGGATGCATTGTTCACTAAGTTTGACATCCATACCTAGAGCATGCACTGTTACTCACATCACTAGCATAGATTATATAAAATTTGTGGATGCATTATCAATTGATCCTGACATCCATTCACTTCAATATGATTTGTACTTGTAAACACAAGGGGGGTCATTGTTGATTACCTTAGGGGAGTTGTTTTGGGCCCTACATTATATATTATGCACATAGTTTCTATGACTTATGTGTGCCCTTTTAATGTCACTTTGGTGTCATTTTGCACTGATTGATCTCACTTGTATGGATTCATTATTGGCCTAATCTAAATCCCATCTCTAGAGCATGCAAAATCACTTGTCAACTCCTTGCATATATTACTTATTCTTGGAAGCATTTTTGGCTAACTCCAACATCTTCATATTGAGTGTGCATTAGGGAGGTCATTATCAGTCACATTGTGTAGTGTTTTCTCATTACACTTCTTTGGTGTCATCTCTCAGTCATGTCGACTCTACTTGAGAGATACTAGCGAATGAGGAGAGTTGATTTTACGCTAGTGGTTCTTCTTGGAAAGACCAACTATGTTTCTTAGCATGTGTATATAGAACACTTATTCATGCAAAAGAATCATACTACATTCCTATATTGATAGATTCCAAATCCTACTGACCCAGGTCAATAAAATAAGTGGGCTAACACGTGTGACAAGTTTCTTTGTACCTTATTTTTTCATGTTTCCATTAATCTTCATTACCATGTGGAGCATACACAGTGTCCCTACACTATTTGGAGCATTTTTTAGTCTCTTTTTAGAGATCCTTCTGAGATTATATCACTCATCCTCCTCTTCCTATTGTCTCTTCTAATATTGTTTTACTCTCTCCTCCTAATTTTATTTCTTGTGATGAAACATTCTTGATGGATAGTGATATTCTTTCTTTAGATCCACCACTAGGGGATGATATCATGCTAGACCTTATCTATCATATTGTACATTCTACATTTTTATGATACAATATGTTTCTCTTCTATATCTACCATAGATTTGTATTTTGGAGGACTCTATTATTTGTTAAGCATGAAATATACTAAGAGGGTGGGTGGTGGAGGGCGGGGGTGAATCAATATATTATATATCTTTTACTTAATCTGATTTATTTTCTTTAACCACTCAATCATACATTCAAGATATGTAATAAAACTAAAATAATAATTTACACCACACAAGAGAGAGAGACACCAATTTTTACATGGAAACCCAAAGTGATAACAACCACAGAGAATAATCTCAAGCATATGAATGAGCACCAACTCAAAATACAAAGTTCACAAGCACCAACTTGTAGGAGCACAAACCCCTTTGTCGATTACCAACATTGTAACTATTTTTGAGTACCAACCTATAGGAGCACCAACCCCTTACAAAATTTGTGAGCACCAACACACAGGAGCACCAACCCCTCTTGTGTATAAAACACAACTATCTCTCAATGTTGCTTACTCAACAAATGATAGAACTCTACAATATCTCCTACTTTTCTCTCTTTGAAAACAAATACAAACCATGCACTCTATTGCATATTACAAATGGATTCTCAAGCCTTTATTTATAGATTTTCAAATGACCTTTGGCCTTCACCCTTTGTGACCCTTAAATCCTCATGGAAAATGGCACCAAACTTGCATGACCCTTTGTATCCTTGCATTTGAAAAGTCATATGGTGACCCTTCATAAGCAAAAGCATCATTTCCTCTTTTGTCTTTATCTTGGTGACTTTTTGTATTCCTCAAAGTGACCTTTCATGGAAAAATGTGTCATTCCTCTTTTGTCTTCACATGGTGACTCTTGGAATTCCTCAAGGTGACTCTTCATGAGAAAATGTGTCCCATTCCTCTTTCATCTTTTACCCCATGATTTTTTGACTTCTCTATGGGCCCTCTTTTAGCTTATATGCAACCAAAAATATATTCATTAATATTAAATAAATATTAACATAAATTAGCCAAGATATGAAAATTAAAAACACCTTTAAATTCAATGGGGCCTTTATCACCAATAATGCTAAACCTTTGACATCAATGATGATATTTCCAACAATCTCCCCCTTTGTCATTGATGGAAACCTTAAATTAAAATTGCCACATCCTAAAACCTACACATTCTATCATCTGAAAAACATATAGTAACTCCCCCTTATTGTAGCAACCTATATCTATTCCATGTACCTATTTTTGCACCTATACCTATACCTATTATTCTCCCCATTTGACATCAATGGAAAAAGGCGTACCTAGAGCTAACACTTAGCTCCCCCTCAACTAATGTTGAACCTCAATGGTAAGAAGTAAAATAAATTCCTCCCAACTTCTCTCACAAATACTCAAATGTGTCTTTTGGTAGTGCCTTTGTCAAAATATCTACAATCTGCTCTATAGTACGTATATATTCCATCTTCACATGTTGATCTACAACCTACTCTCTCAAGAATTTATATCTAATGGGAATATGTTTTGTTCTTGAATGCATCACTAGATTCTTCAAAATATTTATAGCACTCATGTTATCACAAAAAATAGAAATAGGTTCATCATACTTTACCTTGATATCTTCCAAAGTTTGCTTCATCCAAAGCACTTGAGTACAACATAATACTACTACAATATATTCTACTTCAGCTGTAGAAAGTGATACTAAATTTTGCTTATTGCTTAGCCATGATACTAAGCTATCACTAAGGAAGAAAGATCCTCCACTTGTACTCTTTACGTCATCCAAGCACCCTACCCAATCTGAATTTGTATAAGCAATGAAATTGAAATCTCTACTTGTGGGATACCATAATCTGTAATCCAATGTCCCATTGATATATCTAAATATTCTCTTCATCAACTGAACATGACTATCTTTTGGACATGACTGATATATTGTAACCATACCTATTGCATGCATGATGTCTAGCCTCGATGTTGTCAAATATAAAAGACTACCAATCATAGATCTATACAAATATTGATTTTTAACAGGTGAATCTTCATCCTTACTCACCTTATTTCCTATACACATTGGTGTGCCAACTAGTGCACAATCCTCAAAACCAAATTTTTTCAACATTTCTTTGGTATATTTACTTTGAGATATAAAAATTCCTTTATGTGACTAAAATATTTGAATTCTTAAGAAAAATGACACTTCTCCAAGTATAGACATCTCAAATTCTTTTTGCATTCTATCAAAAAATTATTTTATCATCTTTTCAATATTTCCTCCAAAAATGATATCATCAACATATACCATAATAATCAATTGATGTTCACCTTCTATTTTGATGTAGAGATTACTATCAGCAAATCCTCTCTTGAAACCTTGATCTTGCAGGTACTTATCAAGTCTTGCATACCAAGCTCTAGGAGCTTGTTTCAATCCATGCAATGCTTTCTTCAATCTACATACATGGTTGTTAATATTTGAGAGAATAAATCCCTCAGGCTACTCAATGTAGACCTCTTCTTCAAGATTCCTATTCAGGAAGGTAGATTTAACATCCATCTGAAACACTTTAAAATTTTTAAACATTACATATGCAAGAAACATTCTTATAGCCTCTAACCTTGCCACTAGTGCAAACATTTCTTCAAAATCTATTCCCTCAATCTGAGCATATCCTTTGCATACTAATCTTGTTTTATTTATGGTCACTTCTCCATTTTCATTCAACTTATTTCTATAAACCTATTTTATTCCTATCACATTATGATCTTTTGGTCTAGGCACTAATTTCTAAGTATCATTCTTTTCTATCTATTTAATTCTTCATCCATAGCCTTAACCCAATGCTTATAATGTCTAGTTTCTGAAAAAGTTCTAGGCTAAATTTTGGATAACAAAGAGAAATTAACTTGCTCAGATCCACTTATCATCATTCTTCTAGTGTGAATTCCTTGATTTATGTCTCCAATGATGTCACTTTCATTATGATTTATTTGACCATATTTGGATGGAGTTTTGGTGTCCTTTTCTCCTTCTTCTCATCTTCATCTGATTCTTCAAAACCTTCCTCTTCAATGATTTCAATAATGTCTATTGGATTACTGAATCTTTGTGTTCCATCTTCTTCTATCCTGACACTTGCACTTTCAACAATTTTCTTGGTTCTTTTTTTATAACATTTATAAGCTTTGATTTTGCAAGAATAACCAAGAAATATACCTTTATCTACTCTGAATTCAAACTTACCAAGTTTTTCATCGGTTCTTTTTATGAAGCATCTATTGCCAAAACTCTAAAATAATCAACTATTGTTGGTTTGTCTTTCCATAGCTCATAAGGAGTCTTGTCACTATTTATTCTCAATAGTGCTCTATGTTGAATATGAATTGTTGTAGCAACTACCTCTCTACAATATTTATCTGCTATATTGGATTCATTTATCATTATCCTTACCATCACCTAAACTATTCTATTTTTATGTTCAACTACTCCATTTTTTTATGGAGTTTTGGCTACTGAATAATGTCTCTTTATTCCATCATCTTCACAAAACTCAATAAATTGATCTATCATGAATTCTCCTCCTCAATCTGATCTTAGACACTTAATCTTCAAATTAGTTTCATTTTCAACTAATGCTTTGAATGCTTTGAAATGTCTGAAAGCTTCTAATTTTTTCTTTAAAAACATTACCTAAGTCATACGTGAAAAATAATCAATAATAAACATGAAATAATTCTCACCTTGAGTACTTTGAGTTCTCATAGGTCCATATAGATCAGTGCGAACAATCTCTAGCATCTGAGCAGTTGAGTACTCTTTTGTTTTAAACCGCCTTCTAGCCTTCTTCCTATGTTGACAAGGTTCACAAAGCGTGTCAAATGGATTTGTAATTTTTGGAATATTTTTGATTGCTTGCTTCTTGTTGATGTTGAAAGGATTATCAAAATTTATGTACCCCATTATCCTATGCCATATCCAACTTTATTCAATCTGGTTCAAACAAAATCTTTGACTTTTGATGTCTGATAGCATATATAAAGTATTGTTTGTTCTCTGAGCATCTGCAACCAATATATCTAAATCTTTTCTTCTAATTTCATAACCTTCTACATAAAACTTTAGTGTGTTCCCATGATCACAAATTTGACTTAAACTCAAAATATTATGCTTAAGACCTTCTACATAAAAAACATTTTTAGTTTTAGTTCTACCATTATCCAAACTTAGTGTACCTTTTCTAGCAATTCTGGCAGTAGTATTGTCTCCAAATTTCACTGTGCCACCATTGATCTTCTTCAAGGTTATGAACTGACTCTTGTCTCCTGTCATGTGCCTTGAACATCCACTATCAATGAACCATGGTTTTTATTCATTTCTTGCATGCAAAGCAGTCTGCACCAACATAGATTTTTTAGGTTGTTTCTTTTGCCATGAACCTATCTGAACTTTCCTATTGATGAATGGAGCCTTGAAACTTTGGTCCTTCTTGACTAAATCAAACAAGATTATACAGTACCAAGCTATGTGTCCAAATTCTTTATACTTGTAACATATTATGGCCTCTTCATTGAAGCCTGATAGAGGATCAAAAGAGTCATGGCTTCTACTTGACTTTGCATGACTTTCTTTCTCCTTATTTTTGAAACTGTTAGCTCTTTTTTGACATTCTAATTTCTTATGACCATATCCATTAAAATAAAAATAATAACCATAAAAATAAGACCTATTTGTGAATCTCTGACCTGATTGCCTTTTGTAGTTATGTTCCCTCCAGCCTTCTTTGTTTGAGATGTCCTCTGTATTCTAAACTTCTTCCCTTTTTATTTCTTCTTTTGTAAGAGCTTCAGCATAGCTCTTTCCTTTTTCCTTGTAGGTGAAAGTAGTGACCTCCTATTTCTCTTTTTCAAATCCAATACCTATCTTATCTAACATTGATCTTTAATTTTCTAATATCTTATTCAACATATTAGTGTTATTCTCAAATTTTGAATAATTGGTTGCTCTATCATTGATTGCTTTGTTTGTTTTCTCAAGATCTATTTTTAAAGAAGAAATTTCAATAACATACCTTTCACATTATTTACTTACTATTTTCAATTATGTCATTAGATCTTCTTCATTCTTCTTGGCTTCTTCAAAGTGTTCTTTTAGATCTTCAATTATTTCTTTTGACTCCATTTCATTTTTCTTGATCTAGAGCTTTAATCTTCGATTCTTCTTTTCAAGAGCTCTTAACTCTTCTAAGGCACAATGAGTTCTCCTTATAGATTCACTTCAGCTTCATCATGTTCTTCTTCTTGATCATTTATACTTTTTCTTGTGGAAGCATCTTCATGTTTGGCCATGAATACAATCTCTTCTTCTTCTGAGTCACTGACTCCACTATCTTCGGCTGAGCTAGGATCTTTAGAATAAAAACTCTTCTTCTCGAATCCTTTCTTGAATTTGCCTTTGAAATTATTCTTGTATGTATACTTTCATTCTTCATTGTCATCATTACCCTTATTTGGGAATTTAGCTTCAAAATGTTCAATCTTTCCATAATTAAACTATTTAAAAGGTAATTTTCTTTGATATTTACCTGTGCCTTTTTTCGGCTTGTGAATGAATAGAGCTCCATTTTCATCTTCATCATTGCTAAAATTTTCACTTGATTCTTAAATTTTAGCCTTCTCTTTCTTTGATGTCTTGAAATCTGCTTCTCTCTTTGAAGGTTATCTTGTTCAATCTACATCTCATATACCATAAAAATACCATGAAGCTCATTCATCTTTAGCTTGGCTAAATTCTTCATCTCTTCAATTGCTAAAAATTTTGCATCATATCCCAATGGTAGAGATCTCAAAACCTTTTGAACCCCAGTCGACTCTTCTAAATTTTCTCTAAGACCTTAAATTTGATTGACTATTTGATCAACCTACAAGAGATAACTTGCTATATTTTATTCTTCTTCCATATTCAAACTCTCAAACTATATTCTGAAAGTCTAAAGTTTAGCTTGTTGAACCTTTCCATCACCTTTGTAAATATTTTCAAGTTTTACCCAAGTTTCATGAGCAGATTTACATTACATAACTTCAATAAATTCTTATTCATATAAACCACATAAAATAGCATTTAAATATTTAGTATAATTTTCACTTGCCTTCTTTTCTATCAAAGTAGTTATAAGTGTTTGTCGCTCTTCATATTCCTCCATCACTATTTTCCATATGTCGAATCCAAGGGCCATCAAATAAGTCTTCATCCTTATGCTCTAAAAAACATAATTCATCCCATCAAACAAAGGTGTCTTATTTGTATAAAATCCTTCATGTGATCCAGCCATCGTGCTTTCCCGATCTTCCTTCAAGCTATGAAACTTTTTCAAAAGGAAAATGGCACCAAACTTGCATGACCCTTTGTATCCTTGCATTTGAAAAGTCATATGGTGACCCTTCATAAGAAAAAGCATCATTTCCACTTTTGTCTTTATCTTGGTGACTTTTTGTATTCCTCAAAGTGACTTTTCATGGAAAAATGTGTCATACCTCTTTTGTCTTCACATGGTGACTCTTGGAATTCCTCAAGGTGACTCTTCATGAGAAAATGTGTCCCATTCCTCTTTCATCTTTTACCCGATGAATCTTTGACTTCTCTATGTGCCCTCTTTTAACTTATATGCAACCAAAAATATATTCATTAATATTAAATAAATATTAACATAAATTAGCCAAGATATGAAAATTAAAAACACCATTAAATGCAATGGGGCCTTTATCATCAATAATGCTAGACCTTTAACATCAATGACAATATTTCCAACATTAGTTTTAGTGATAGTACACTTATTAAGAGCATCGGTGACTAATCCCTTCCTATGGATTATCCTTATTTAGTGTATGATCCATGATCCATACTTCACATTAGCATTCTTTTAGTGAATGTTCTATGTCCTTCTTTTGATAAGTCTACTTTAATGGCATTACATTCAATTCTTGTGCAGAATCTTTCCAAACCTATGCCACACATCATATATAAACCACTTTTAGATATCTTCATACTACTTCCTTCATCTTCCATTTTTGGAATGGGTAGACTTTCATTACACACTTCATGTTCTTCCTTTGACAAAAGGAAGAAACATTGATCAATATAAATAGATCTTATGTAGTCTTTAGATAGAGGATCTCGTTATTGACATTGGTCATCTTGTGAGTTGTACTTGGAGTTTGGAATGCTTCAACATTATCTTCGGGGGGGATTCTATCTCTCTCTTATATTATTTTCTCTCGCTCTCTTTCTTTTTTTTTTGAAAGTGGGGTTGGGTTTCCTATAGGTTTTCTCATTTTCTCTACTTTATGAGAGTTGATTTGTACATGGTTACCTCATCAGGCCTTATTTTTAGGACCCATTTATTCTACCCACCTAAGTTGTGCTTACGATGGATGTTAGTGTAGGGTATTTGTTTTCTTTTTATTAGGTTTATTCTTACATTAATGTTTATTCTTACACTTGAGTTAGCTTGTTAAGTTGTACTTCTATCATAGGAGTTACTCTTAGATTATTTCATCATAAGAGTTACTCTTTGGTCATTTCATCATATGAGATTGCCTATTTTAGGCCCTTTGAGGCTAATCATGGAGGTGTTGCTTACCTTACTCTCATATTTTTACATATTGCACTAGTGAGTTATTCATGGAGCACGTTGGATGATTTCTCTAAGTTTTGTGCAATATTCTCATTTATGGTATTGTTGACTACAATTATTTTATTCTTTCCTACAAATCTATGTATTTGATTGATCAAAAAATATTGGATAAATACTTTGACATGACCCTTCATGTTAGTAACTAATTAGTTTTAAAACTATCAGAACACAATTTCTAGGGAAAACCAAACAAATAGATAAATAAATTTGAAAATAAATATTAAAAACCAATTTACAACATTCATTGAATTAAAATAGATAGGTAGTCAACTTAAAATGAAATATGTGATTAGATTTTGAAAGGTTGTGCCTGAAAAAATAAAACAAACAGAACTATATTGGTAATGGATGATGTAGTTTACACACAGAATAGAACTATATCAATTAGATCGATACATTATATGTAAATCACAATTACAAACATAGATATATGACTATATTAAACAAGTCAAATCAATTTATTAAAAATAATTATAATTATAGATTAAATCAAGCAGGTCAATATTGTTGTTTAGAAATAATTAAAACATAAAATTAATTTTAAAAGATCGATATAATTTAATTAAAAAAATATACTACAGAACTAAATCAGATAGATTGATATAGTTTATGTTGGCCATTTTATCCCACATACCAAGCTTCACCTAGACCTAGAGATAAGCCTAGAAGGGTCCTAATTGAATAAAGATCAAATGGCCTAGAAACAAGCTCAGCATTAAAAATAGAGGGATCCAAGCAAGCCCTCATGATGTTCATAAGCATTCAAAAGGATGAAAAGGATGTAAAAAAATTTAATAGTTCATCAAAACCCTAAAGCTTGAAAGGAGGATGAATTTGGCAAGTTTAAGGAGCTAAACTGTCACTAGGACATCCTGTAAAAATGAGCAGACCAGTTCACTTGTGCATTTCATAAATTTTTCTCATGAAGCCTCGTGAGCCAAAATATTGTAGTGCCATAAAGTCCTTTATGCCAAGATCACATAAATTTCATGCCTTGGTGAGTTCTCTAGCTTGAGTTATAAGCATTTAAATTTGAACCTACAGAATGGAATGTTCATACAAATGTCAATTTTAAGCTCAGTAATTAACCATTTGGGGTTCAAATATTGATGATCACATGAATGTCAATGACATCCATGTGGATGTCAAATTATGGGTGCATCAACTTCAATGTTAACCAATGGTAGATAGCTATTTGGATTCAAATAATCAAAATATCAATGGTTGGTGTTTAATCATACCAAAGATCTAATGGTGCATAGTTACTGATAGGAAAGTGGGCCCAATGAGATATACAGTATGCATTTACTCATAAATCTTGATTCAATAGTGTGAGTGAAAGCTAACGAATCAAAGAATATGGATCAAAGGCTAGTGTTTATTTATACCAAGAAGATTTATGATGCATGGGAGGTCAAAAATTCAAGATCTGATAACATGTATCTATGAGACTAATAGGAAAAAGATAGGTTAGAGTAATCTAACTAGTCTAAGTTGATATTCGATGACTAAATCCAACCCCAGGAAGCTTTCCTATTGGAAGTAGAAGGAGCAGCTTTCAAACAAAACAAGTAAAAGCATGGAGTTGAGTTTGAGCATGGTCCAATTTGAGCCAAAGATAACATTTTAAAGGACACCAACAATGTAGACATGTATACTTCAACAGCTTCATCACCAGAACTAGCTATATGAAAGTGACCCTTCTCTCCACTCTTGTATGCCATGATAAACCAGTGAAGAGTAGTTAGTACTAGGTTAAAACTCTAATAGTTTGATCTGATTGAGTGATCTGATCATTTTAAATGCATTAATGCTAGAACACAACTCAAAATAACTTGATCCCATCATTACAACTTTAAGGGAGCATCAATGAGGGAATAATGTAATTGTGTAATAGTTTGAAGTGACTTGGATTAATCAAGAAGCTTGAATGGGCATAAATGTAGAGATAGTTGTAACTATGATTCAAATGGAGTTGAGCTCATTGATTCTTTTTTTAATACCAAAATATCTCTCTTACTTCTCATTATTCTATAAATATAGACTTTGAGCTATTGATGAACATCCCTCAAGCTGGTATGACTAGACTCTAGCAAAAATTGTATTTTACACCTCTTGGAGTAATGGGAAAGGCATTTTTAGTGTCTATCATCTATGTTTAGTATTTTATGTGTGTTTGATATGAAAAAGTGGTTTAATATTCCCTTTGCAGGTCTGATTTCAACCTAAATGCTAGCAAATTTTCCCTGTAGGTCATATAGTGTGCCATAACTTTGATGTTTTAGGTATAGGGTGGACCATTGGTTATAAGTGCCTTCAATCAGGCCTTGTCTTCATTTCCCCCCGACCTTAGTTAGTCAAATTGACCTCTATGTGATTTTTTTTGTTTGGAATCTATAGCTAACATTGAATTAGTTCTATTTATAGCCCATTAGTGTGCTAATGAGTTTAATCTTGAGAGTGGATCTTTGAAATTTGATACATCACCACATTTTAGAATAGGTTTTACTTTATGCAATTTTTTGACTCTTTTCACCTCAACTTGTTTAGGTCATAGAAAGAGAGGTCCAAATTATCATATTTGAGGAGATAGCCTCATTAGAAACCCTAGAGGTCCGACCCAAACATAGGTAACCCATAGCCTAGGGTCATTCCCATGTTGGACTAGGTTTGAAATCAAAACTTGAGCACTTTTGTTTTGAGCAAGGGTACAACCTAAGTCTTCAATAGTTATGGCATGCTGAGTGGGACATGAATTCAATTAGGAGTACAATTTTTTATAACAACATCTTCAAAACTAGATTTTAGTACTCCTCTAGCCCTTATCTCAAGGTAAAAGGTACATTGTTGTTCATAATCTGAGTTATCTTCATGATCTTCTAGGCTTTAGCAACCTACAAATAATAATTTCATCATTCTTCTCCCTCTCACCATTTCTAGTATGATCTATATGATCCATATCATCCCTCCAATGACCTATATCATCCACATGAAGAGTATATAGATCCTTATCAATAGTATGAAAGCTCATACTAGTCCTATAACCATAATCCATATGTATTTCATCCTCATCCATATGAGCCTTACCCATTCTAAGATCAACCACCCTTCCAAAACTCTCTAAATTTTCATGATGAGATAGAGGAAACGAAGAGGGTAAGCCAAATGATTGTTGAAGAGATATCAACCTACAAATAAGAGCTATTAGATAAGCAATCTCGATTTCAAGATCAATACCTCTTGCTACCCCATATCAATATCCTTGTATTCCAAGTCCATCTTAGCAAGAAAATATCCCAATCATGCCTCAAATTGTAATATATTCAATACCAGAGGTTTAGCCTTTACCCCTTCCTCCTCAAAAGTCCAAATCCTTTCCTTCATGGAAATCCATTCAAGAAAAAGTGCAACAAAGAGATGAGGCAAAGGTGATCCAAGAAGAGCAGCCTCATGAGTAAAATCAAGTATTTAGGTTACTACTATGGATATTTCTCATCTTATTGAATACTTTCAAGGATCTACCATGCCACTTTTTGAGTAAGAACCTCTTCTTTGTAATAAAAATTAAGAAGATGCAGCCAAAGAGATAGAAAATGAAGGTGACTTGAGTGATCAAGAGGAAGAAATCATTATTGGAACACCACTTGAAAAGGACAAGCATGATTCTATTTTTCATGATGTTAAAGAATATGAGATATAGGTTGAGATGAAAGTACAAGAATAAGTGCAAGAAGAAGAATTTTTAGGTATGCAACAAGGTTTTTTTTCTCATAAGTCTCTTTATCATATATCACTTGTCTCACCTCAAGTAGTTCCTCAAGAACTTGTTGAATTAACCATTGATGAATGCAAGCCAGCCAAAGAGGATAATATTAAAGGTAACTATGATGATTTATGGTAGAAATATATAGATATTTTTAATGAATATCAAGCTTTTCAAGGTCTCACACCTCCCATGTAAGATCTTAAAGACCAACCAGCTATTGAATCTATCCATTTTGGCTCACAAGAAGAGCAAATTCATGAATATAGGAAGAATGAATAAGTTTTTGCTGATATATTACCTCAATTCATTTCTATTGATCACCAAACAAATGATTAAATTCCTTTAGCATGCCTAAATAGGTATAAAATATCAATCATGAATATTTGGACAAGTCCCCTATCTATGAGGAGCAAAATCAAGGTAAAATGGAAGAGATATCAGATCATTGGCAACTTATAAATGAAGAAGAATTGAATATGTTCTTATAAATTACATGGATTTGGGAATAGTATGATTGGGTCTTGGATCCATACCTTCAATCAATATACCTGAGAATGGAGGTTGGAATCCTATCTGCATCATGAAGAAGACATGAGCATCCAATTACTTTTAGCTATAGAAGAGAGATATCAAGAGATGAAAAACACATTTCAAGGTTCCATGGTGGACCAAAAATCTTCCCATTTGATCCTAGAGGAAATAATATTACCTTAGGTTAGTTTTTATAGGTTTTCTTTATGTCAATAAGTGAGTAACACAAGCAGGAGTTTGCTTCCCTTTCATTGTTTTCCTTTTTTCCTTAGTTGTGTTCTTGATTTATAGTTTAGTTGTGTTTCCCTTCAGTCTTATTGTGTCTCAATTAGAAAAGGTATTACAAAGCCTAAAGTAATCTCTTTTTTAGTCAAGAGAGACATTAAGTTAAATTTTTTATGCTTTAGTCTACCATTGTCACATAAAACCTGATAAGTTCTTTTGACTAGCAGGTTGTTCAAGCCAGTTGAGTAAACAAAAATGTTGGAATTTTATCCCACATACCAAGCTTCACCTAGACCTAGAGAGAATCCTAGGAAGGTCCTAATTGAAGAAAGATCAAATGGCATAGAAGTAGGCTCAGCATTGCAAATTGAGGGATCCAAGCAGGTCCTCATGATGTTCATAAGCATTCAAAGGCATGAAAAGGATGGACAAAACCTTAAGATTTTCTCAAAACCCTAAAGGTTGAAAGGAAGATGAATTTTGCAAGTTTAAAGAGCTAAACAATCACTAGGATATCATACATAAATGAGCATACCAATTCACTTGTGTATTTTATAAATTTTGCTCAAGAAGCCTCACTAGCCAAAATATTGCATCACCATAGAGTCCTTCATGCCAAGATTATATCCTACAAATTTCATGTTCTCTAGCTTGATTTATAAGGATTTAAAGTTGAACTTGTAGAATGGAATGTTCATGCTAATTTCAAGTTTAAGCTCAGCAATTAAACATTTGGGGTTCAAATATTGATGGTTGTGAAAATCTCAATGATAGTCATTCAGATGTCAAATGATGAGCATGTATACTTCAATTTTAAACCATGGTAGATAGTCATTTGGATTCAAATAATCCAAAGATCAATGGTTGGCATTCAATCATATCGAAGATCTAATAGTGCATAGTTATTGATAAGAAAGTGGACCCAATGAGGTCTATGGTACACATTCACTCATACATTTTGATCCAATAGTGTGATTGAAATTCAAGGAGTTAGAGGATCAGATCAAAGGCTAGCATTTGTTTGTACCAAGAAGATCTATGGTGTGTGGGAGGTCAAAAATCCAAGATTTGATAGTAGGGATCTATGGGACCAATAGGAACAAGATAGCTTGGAGCAATCTAATTGGTCTGAGTTGATATTTGATGGCCAAACTCAAACCCAAGAAGCTTTCCTATTGGAAGTTGAAGGAACAAATTTTGACCAAAACAAGTAAAAGCATGGAGCTGAGTTTGAGCATGGTAAAGTTTAAGCCAAAGCTAACATTTTTAAATATGACAACAAGGTAGACATGTATACTTCAATGACTTCATCACCAGAACTAAGTACATGAAAGTGACCCTACTATCCACTCTTGCATGCCATGACAAACCAGTGAAGAGCAGTTAGCATTAGGACAAAAATCTAATAGTTTGATTTGATTATTGTAATTGTATCAATGTCAGAACTCAACTTCAAAAACTTGATCCTACCATTACAACCACAAGGGAGCATCAATAAGGTAATAATGTAATTTTGTAATGGCTAGAAGTGACTCAGATCAATTAAGAAGCTTGAATGAGCATAAATGTAGAGGCAGTTGTAATTGTGGTTTAAATGGAGTTGATCTCATCGATTCCTTTTTTAGCACCAAAATCTCTATCTCTTTCTTCCCATTCTTATATAAATATAGCCTTTGAGCTATTGATGAATAGCCCTCAGGCTAGTATGACTAGACTCTACTAGAAATAGTATTTTGTACCTCTTGGAGTAATGAGAGGCATTTGCAGTGTTTGTCATCTATGTTTAGTATTTTGTGTGTGCTTGATATGTAAAAGTGGTTTAATCTTCCCTTTGTAGATCTGAGTTCAACCTAAATGCTAACAAATTTTCCCTAGAGGTCATATAGTGTGCCATAGCTTTGATGTCTCAGGGATATGGTGGATTGGTAGTTTTAAGTGCCTTTAATCAGGGCTTGTCTTCATTTCCCCCTAGCCTTAGTTAGTCAAGTTGACCTCTATGTGTATTATTATTTCTTGGAAGCTATATCAAACACTACATTAGTTTTATTTATATCCCATTAGTGTGCTAATGAGTTCAATCTTGAGAGTGTATTTTTGAACTTTGTTGCATCACCACATGTTAGAATAGGTTTTACTTTATGCAATCTCTTGACTCTTTTCACCCCAACTTATTTAGTTCTTAAAAAGATAGGTCCAAATTATCATATATGAGGAGTTAGCCTTGTTAAAAACTCTAGAGGTCTAACCAAAACATAGGTAACCCACAGCCTAGGGTCATTCCCATGTTGGACTAGGTTTGAAAGTAGAACTTAAGCACTTTTATTTTTAGTAAGAGTGCAGCCTAAGTCTCCAATAATTCTAGCACGCCTGATGGGACACAAATTCAACTATTGGAGTACAAGATTTTAGCACATCATCTTCAAATCCAATTTCTAATTTTCCTTTGGCCCTTATCTCAAGGTAAAAGGTACATTTTTATTCATAATTTGAGTTATCTTTATGATCTTCTAGGCTATAACAGCCTAAAAGAAGAATTTCATCATTCTTTTTCCTCTCAGCATTTCCAGTATGATCCTCATTATCTATATCATCCCTCCAATGACCCATATCATCCATATGAAGCGTATATAGATCCTTATCAGTAGTATGAAAGCTCATACTAGTCCTATAACCATGATCCATATGCATTTCATCCTCATACATATGATCCTTACCCATTCCAAGATCAACCACCCTTCTAAACTCTCTAAATTTTCATGATGAGATAGAGGAAATGAAGAGGGTAAGCCAAATGATTGCTGAAGAGATATCAGCCTACAAACAAGAGTTATTAGATAATCAATCTCAGTCTCAAATATCAATACCTCTTGCTGCCCCATATCAATATCCTTGGTTCCAAGTCCATCTTAGTAAGAAAATATCTCAATCATGCCTCAAGCTACAATACATTCAATACTAGAAGTTCATCCTTCACCCCTTCCTCCTCAGAATCCCAAATCCTTTCCTTCATGGAAAGCCATTTGATAAAAAGTGTAGCAGAGAGATGAGGTGAAGGTGATCTAAGAAGAGTAGCCTCATGAGTAAAATCAGGTATTTATGGTTATTATTATGGATATTTCTCATCTTATTAAATAATTTTAGGGATCTACCATGCCACTTTTAGAGCAAGAACCTCTTCTTTGTGAGGAAAATGAAGAAGATGCAGCCAAAGAGATAGAAAATGAAGGTGACTTAAGTGATCAAGAGGAAGAAATCACTATTGGGACATCACTTGGAAAGGATAAGCATGATTTTGTCTTTCATGATTTTAAAGAAGATGAGATAGAGGCTGAAATACAAGTATAAGAACATGTGCAAGAAGAAGAATTTTTAGGTATGCAATAAGAAGTTATTTCTCATAAGTCTCTTGATCACATATCAACTGTCTCACATCAAGAATATCCTCAAGAACTTACTGAATTGACCATTGATGAATGTAATCCAGCCAAAGAGCATAATATTGAAGGTAATTATGATGATTTATGGAAGAAATATATGGATATTTTTAATGAATATCAAGCTTTTTTAGGGTTTCACACTTCCCATAGAATATCTCAAAGACCAACTAGCTATTAAATCTATCCATTTTGGTTGACAAGAAGAGCAAATTCATGAAGATATGAAGAATGAATAAGTGTTGGTTGACATACTACCTCAAGTCATTACTCTTGATCACCAATCAATAGAGTAAATTATGCCCTTTATCATGCCTAAATAGGTACAAAAGATCAATCATGAATATTTAGACAAGTCCATTGTCCATGAGGATCAGAACCAAGGTATAAAGGAAGAGCTATCATATCATTGGTAGCTCATAAATAAATAATAATTGAAGATGATCTTGAAAATTGCATGGATCTAGGATAAGTATGATTAGGTCTTGGATCCATACCTTAAATCAATGTACCTGAGAATGGAGGTTGGAATCTCAGTTGTATCATCAAGAAGGCATGAACATCCAATTGCTTTTAGCTACAAAAGAGAGATATCAAGAGATGGAAAATACATTTCAAGGTTCCATAGTGGACCAAAAATATTCCCATTTGATCCTGGAAGAAAACATCTTACCTCAAGTTAGTTATTCTAGGTTTTCTTTATGTCAATAAGTGAGTAGCACAAGAAGCAGTCTGCTTCCTTTTCATTTTTTTTCTTTTTTCCTTAGTTTCATTATTCTTACTTTCTAGTTTAGTTGTGTTTCCCTTTAGTCTTGTTGTGTCTCAGTTAAAAAAGGTATTACAAATCCCAAAGGAGTCTCTTTGTCATTCAAGAGAGACATTAAGTCAAAAAAATTATGCTTCAGTCTACCATTGTCACATGAAACCCGATGAGTTCTTTTGACTAACAAGCTAGTCAAGCCAGTTGAGTCACCAAAAATGTTGGCCATTTTGGCCCACATACCAAGCTTCACCTAGACCTAGAGAGAAACCTGAAGAAAGATCAAATGGCCTAGAATCAAGCTCAACATTATAAATAGAGGGATCCAAGCAGGTCTTCATGATGTTCACAATCATTTAGATGCATGAAAAGGATGGACAAAACCTTAATATTTCATCAAAACCTTGAAGGTTGAAAGGAGGATGAATTTGGCAAGTTTAAGGAGTTAAACCATCACCAAGATGTCATGCAAAAGTGAGTAGATCAGTTCACTTATGTACTTTATAAAGTTTACTTAAGAAGCCTCATGAGCCAAAATATTACATCACCATAGATTCCTTCATGCCAATATCATATCCCATAAATTTCATGCCTTGGTAGGTTCTCTAGCTCAAGTTAGAAGCATTCAAAGTTGAACCTGCAAAATCGAACATTTACGTGAATGTCAAGTTCAAGTTCAGTAATTAACCGTTTGGGGTTCAAATATTGATGGTCACACAGATTTCAATGATAGTCACATGGATGTCAAATGGCAGGCATGTAGACTTCAATTTTAAGCCATGGTAGATAGTCATTTTGATTCAAATAATCCAAAGATCAATTGTTGGCATTTAATTGTACCAAAGATCTAATAGTGTGTACTTATTGATAAGAAAGTGGGCCTAATGAGATCTATGATACACATTCACTCATACATCTTAATCTAATGGTGTGAGTGAAATCCAAGGAGTTAGAGGATCTAAATCAAAGGCTAGCATTTGTTCATACCAAGAAGATCTATGGTACATAGGAGGTCAAAAACTCAAGATCTGACAATAGGGATCTGCAGGACCAATAGGATCAAGATAATTTTGAGTAATCTGATTGGTTCAAGTTAATATTTGATGGTCAAAGTTGAATCGAGGAAGCTTTCCTATTGGAAGTTAAAGGATCATATTTTGACAAAAACAAGCAAAAGTAGGGAGTCAAGTTTGATCATGGTCCATTTTGAACAAGAGATAACATTTGTAAGGATGCTAACAAGGTAGACACATAGACTTCAATGGATTCATCACCAGAACTAGTTACATGAAATTGACCCTTTTTCCACTCTTACATGCCATGATGAACCAGTGTAGAGCAGTTAGCACTATTGGCCATTTTTGGCCCACATATCAAAATGTGTCTAAGTATGAAAAAGGGACCTTTCAGGTAAGAAAATGGGAAGTCTTTGGGAGGACTTAGGGTTTTCCAGCAGTGATAGCTTGGGTTTCTGAGGGCACAGTGCAAATCAAGTTTATAGTAGTGCTTGACTTCTAATTATTTTATAAGTAGACGTAATTTAGGTTTACGAACCTGACTTACTCATGGATATTGTATTTTGGGTTCTCCAAAGAGCAATACTTGATTAATTCATAAGTTGTGAGTAATCAAAAACCCAAAAAAGTAAAAGGGCTTGACAAACCCGATTTGGTCTCAAAAAATAGTGCTTCTCGGGTTCTTCAAAGGACAAGTCATCTTCATAAATTTGAAGGGAATTTTTAAAATGTCAAAGGGCCTTTTTTGTCAAATAGGATATTTTAAACATTTTTGAAAGACCAATCAACTTTTTTGAAGGTCACTTTCATAAATCTGAAGGGATTTTCCATCTCCAAGTGGATATTTTCAAGTTTCTTGAAGGGTATGTTACCCTTCAGAAGGACCATTTCAAAATTCCCAAAGGATATGTTTTCCTTTAGGAGGATCATTTGTGAAAGTCTGAAGGGACATAACGGAAGCCTGAAGGGTCTCTCACCCTTTGGGAAAGTCCATTTCAAAAAGTCTAAAAGGTAATTTCTAAAGGAAGAGAGCAAGAAGGAAGCTTTAGACAAATTGTTCAAAGAAATTCCTTTGGGAGATTTACTCGAAAGAAATAGGCTAAGGGAAAGAAAGAAAAAGATGAAGGAATTCCTTCAAAAGAAAATATGAGTAGGAGTCGTAAAGAAAAGGCCTGAGAATAAGGAGGGTCGAGACCAAGTGTCCAAAGTAAATCACCGGTCAATTAACATCAAAAGCGAGATAAGCGACTAACTGTTGGAAGTAATTGGGTTTGAAAAGCTCAAAGTCTTAAGGCTTGGAAATAGCAAAGTGAAAAGACTTCAATATGGACAAGTCTGAAGTAATTAATCTCAGAGAACCTAAATTACTTTTCATATAGTAAATTGGGTTTCTCCAAGTACTTTATTTAAAAAATTTATAAGTAATGGATCTAGGAATGTCCAAAGTTGGAGAGATCAAAGAACCCAAATTACTCTGCATATAGTAAATTGAGATTCTTCAAGTGCTTGACTTAAGCTTGGTCCAGAAATTTGAGAATCATGATGCAATGAATTAAAGGTTGACACATGGCATAAGCTAAAACAAAAAGGGCCAATCAGCAAAGGACAAGTGGCACAAGGATAACCAATGAGCACAAGAGAGTCCAAGTGATTGGTAGCTAGAAAATATAAAGGCTCTCATCTACCATAGTTCACTCTTCACAATCACCATTCGACGCTTAAATACAGCATGGTTAAAACACGTGGAGACCCATGTCCTTTAAACAGGGCACATAAAGATAAAGAAGCCATGTCAATCTTGATTGCAAAGATTAAATATGTCATGCCAAGAAGAGACATTCCAGCTGCTCACAACATGACTTCTTAGATACATCAAAGAAACACATAAATATGGGAGGGGCTTGAGAGGATTGCTTAGTGTTCTTGAGTGGTGCATTTAGGGACATTAAGGAAGTACAACATCAAAGTTCCATCCATCAATGACTTCTTCTTTCTTCCCCTGTCTCTCTCCCCCCTTTTCTATATAAATAGAGGCCTTAGAGACAAGAAAATCATCCTTGGATTGGTGATAGAATTACTCTATGACAATCACTTTGTAAAAGAATCTTTTGAAGTAATACAAGGAAGACTTTTCTCTTTCTGGTTAAAACAAGTGTGCACATTTGGTTTCATTTGTAGAATGTATGATTGTCATTCATCACCTGTAATTTTTCCAACACCTTGATTTTGATCCTTTTAGTTTTGTGCAGGATTTCATGAAGTGTATGTGTGTCGAGTTCTCTTTGAAGTTTTCCCAGTTCATAGTGTCTCCTTTAGACTTATTTTTGTTATCCTTCAAATCACAAAGCTTCCCTTCAACCTCCATGTAAAATCTCCATGCTTATGGCCTTGAGATAGAACCAGAATAAATTGTGTCATGTTTGGGTTCATCAGTAGTTGGATCTTTTCCTATACTAAATGGATCACTTCTTTTTAGTGTATCACCTCCCCTATCTTAGATTTCTTTTTAGTCATCCTCCTACCCTTTTTTCTTATCTAAAGGTAGATTTTAGTGTAAGAATCAAGGAGCTCAAATGAAGCACCTAAGGAACTAGCCTCATTAAAAATCCTAGAGGTTCAACCTCACCATAGGATACCCACATCCTGAGGTTGTCCCCATGCTTGTATCTAGAAGTGAGAGAACCTGAAGAACTCTCTCACAAGGGTGCAATTCCAAGCTATAACAGTTCTGGCATGCCTGATGGGACAACTACCATTTTATTTTCATTTTTATGGAATATTGGTCACGTTTGATGTTGTTTTGATCAATTTGCAGCACTGGTAGCATTCATCCTTTGGCATCTAGTGAATCCAAAGAACACCCAGCTATCTGGTGGCAGATCAGTAGCTATCTTTCATGGTAAAGGTGACTACATGATCAAATTTTATATGTATTCCTTTTTGAGTTTGTTGAATTACCTTTAAACTTAGTAAGAAGGTTAAGGTTTACCCATACTCACCCTTACGTAAGAAGCTACTTTCTTAAACCAGTCATAAGGTATACCTAAGAAAGAAGAGACTTGTTAGCCCCTATTGTTGCCATGATTCCCCAAAGAGATTTTGTGGGATTTAGCAGCCAAAGCCCTTTAAACTTACCATACTATGATCCTATACTAGTATCAGCCCTCAAAAGTGATCCTTATTACACAAGAGACCAATTTGTAACTCTTACTGAGCACATAACAAACATAGCCAACTTCTACAACATTCACAATATCATAGTAGAGAACGTGGCTATTAGGATATTGGTTGTATCCTTCAAAGGAAAGGCATTAAACTAGTATAGGTGCCTAGCTCCTAATTCTATCCACTCATGGGATGAGCTGGGAATAACCTTATGTAAAAGGTTTGCAGATAAGAGTGAGCTTTGGTCACTTGTAGAGCAGCTAACCACAATCAAGAGAGTTCCTTATGAAGTCATGCAAGACTTCAATATGAGATTTTTGAAGGCATGGGATAGAATTATAGTAGTTGTTAGACTGTCTCCAAAATTTTCTTTCTTGTATTACCTTAAGGCTCTCAACAGTGACATAGTTGTAATAATTCAATCTATGGGAGGACACATACTGCTAGATGCATATGAAGTGGCCATCAAGGTAGAAAATTGCCAAGTTTAGGCTGGTAAATTTACGCCCAGACCCCTAATGCCTCTTTTTCTAGATATCAGACCACCTCTTATAGTCATTCCTCCACTTGATGTTATTCTTATAATGCCAACAATTACTGTTGTGCCTTCACCTAAATAAGAGAAGGCCTCTACTAGTGGATCCAATGACTCCCAAGAGAAAAAGAATTACTTAGAATTGAAAAACATGCTCCAATCCTTGGGGAAGGATGTGGTAAATGTCAAGAGGAAAGCTTATAGCAAGCCTTATCAATCTCTATATCAACCTTAGTAGTAGCCTTATCAAGCTAATAGGCCACCCTACAAAGGAGGTTTCCAAAGACAGGGGCAGCCTAACTATGCTAGGCAACATAATTATAATACAAATGTTACAGGCCCTTCTAACTCCTTGGTCCTAGTTTAGAATAATGTGGCTCAAAAGGCTAAAGAGATAATGCCTTAGAATCATTCTTTTGGGCAATCTATTATCCCAACTAATGGATCTAACTAGGTGTTCAATGATCAATGGTAGCAGGATGTTACTTATGGATATAACTAGGATCTTATGGCCCAAAACATAGAGGTGCCCATGTTGACAAAGTAAGAGCAGCCTCCATAAGAACAAGGCTTAGATCAGGGGTCAAACCAGTTAGAAGCCTCAATGGTCATTAGTGAGAAAGAGGAGTGATATGCATCCAATCCATAAGATACTCCCAGTTTGACCCACATCCCAGTCTTAACAAACACAAGATTCAAGAAAAGAAATGAGTCATAATCAGGGAGCTTTTAGAGAACCTCTTGTCACCACTCCTTCACTGACAAAGACATTAGTGCTTGCCCTCAAACCCTAGGTGAAGGCTTAGGGTATGCTAATCAACATTATGGAGAAAATGAATAAATCTAGCATGAACATACCAATGTGGGACATGTTTTCCATGCTCAACCAAGTAGAAATTCTTCATGAAGGTTTTGTTTAAGATGGTGTTTCTACAACTACAAGTAAATGACCAAGCAAGGAAGCTAAAGTATTCACTAATGCAGCCAAAAATCCTTTGGAAGAAAGGTCAAGTAGTGTGACCAATCCCACCCATTCTACATCTCATTAATCATCGATGACTCCTTAGCACACAACTGCTTGGTGGATAGTGGGGCTAGCACCTCAATCATGCCAAAGTCTATTACTAACTAGCTGAACCTCAAGTATGAGCCACACACCAAGGGAGTCTTGTAGCTTGATGGTTCTTCCAAAAATCCATTAGGAATTTGAGCCTAACCTTGTATGCTTGTCTTAGCATGTTCATGGTGCAAGATGTACTAATCATGGATGTCACTCTTCGCTTTGTATTATGTCTTCCTAGAGAGTTCACAACTATGATTGGGGGTTACCTTACAACATATTGGTCTTAAATGGAATTTAAAACAAGGTATGGGATTAAGGTCTCAATTAAGGCTGAACCCATGGCATAATTCCGCATTGAACCCCATCATCTAGATAACATAAACCTCAATTACACCATCCTTGATGAGGATGATTCTATAATTGGTTAGGAGCTGAACACTCATCCTAAAGAGGTTCCAGACTTGTTCTTGGATGAGCTATGAGGAGATAACCAATTTTTCAACCCTTTGGAAGGTATTGAGGAAAGAGACATAGGTGTCTATCTATTGCATGAAGAGAATCAACCCATGCCTTCCCTCGTTGGACCTCTAGTAGACCCCAATGGTTTATGGAAATTGTTCTTTGATGGCTCAAAGAGAAAAAATGGTGTAGGTGTTGGGACAATGTTTGTTTTCCCTTTGGGTAACAAGCTTTTCTCTTCTTATAGGTTCCATTTTAATTGATCTTTAAATGCAGTCAAATATGAAGGCTTGATTTGTGGCCTTCAATGGGCCACCAAAAGAGAAATCAAATTATTGCAAGCTTATGGGGACAATAAGCTCATAGTTAACCAAGTTAGAGGCTTAAACATCACAAAAAACCCTTTGATGAGGTCCTACAAAAATAAAGTATGGGACTTGATTGAAGATTTTGAGGCCTTTGACATTCAAGCTATCCTAATAAATTAGAACCAGCATGCTGAAAGGCTGGTAGTTGTGGGAGCTCAGTTTGACATTTTGAGTAAGTTAAAAGAAGCTAAGGTCCAACCACATGTTAAGGTGGTGGTGAGGCCATCGGTGCTAGATAATGAAGCACACTGGCAGGTTTTTAAGAGTGACAAGAAAATTACTTGCTTCTTGCAATATGAAGATGAGTTATCCTCCTCTAACCAAGCTAAATTGCAACATCATTATGAGGATCAGACTGTTCAGCTAAAGTTGAACAAACTTTCTACTTAGCTGGTTACACTTGAGGGCCTTTTTCATGAAGGAGACCATATGAGGAAAGAAAAGGTAGTAGTGTCTACTAACAAAGATAACTATGAGAGATTCCTCATCTTCAAAGACAAACTTCTCAAGCTTGGGAGGGTAAGTAGTAAGGCTGAGAGGCACACTGTCATAGCACTTTTCTAAGAATATGCAAAGATTTTTGCTTGGGAGTACAGTGACCTAAAGGGTTTTGATCCTAAGTTAGCTCAGCATACCATAGAGTTTGAGGCTAATGCCAAGCACGTACGGAAAAATCAAAGGCTCATTAAACCCAAGATTGAATAGCTGACGAGGAAGGAGCTAACCAAGTTGATCAAGTCCAGGATCATCTTTCTCATCGAACACTCATTATGGGTAGCCAACTTGGTGCCTATAAGAAAAAAGAGTGAGGATATTAGGCTTTGTGTGGACTTTAGATAATTGAACAAAGTCTACTTAAAGGATCACTACCCTCTACCATCAATGGATCAACTTCTCCAAATAGTTATAGGATCAAAACGCTTCTCTCTATTGGATGGATTTTTTGGCTACAACCAAGTTTGGGTGAAAGATGAAGATCGATACAAGACTGACTTCACCACCAAATGGGGCATGTATGCATACCAAAATATGTCCTTTGGTCTATCAAATGCTGGCACAACTTTACAAAGAGCCATGGACATGGTTTTCTAGGGGAAGCTAAACCAAATGGTGTTGGTATACTTGGATAACATCATAGTTTTCTCCAAGAATGTGAGAAAACACATGAACCACCTGAGGATAATTTTTGAAAGGTGAAAAAAGTATGGGATTTCATTGAATCCCAATAAGTGCATGTTTTTTTTACATGAAGGTAAACTGCTAGGCCACATCATCTCAAAGGAGGGGTTATCCATTGATCCTGAGAGAATAAGTGTCATCTTGGCCTTATCCTTGCCCAAGCATAAAAAGGGACTCCAAAGTTTCCTTGGAAAGATAAACTTTGTGAGCAGATTTATCCCTGGTTTTGCAAGTTTGGTCAAACCCATCACTGTTATGCCAAAAAAAAAACAAGTGTTCACTTGGTCAAATGAAATTGAGTTAGCATTTGAGGCTATCAATCAAGCCATCGCTCAAGCACCCACACTTATGAATCTTAATTTATTAATGGATTTCATATTGTATGCTTTTGCCAACATTGATAATATATCAGCTATGCTGATGTAAAGAAATGGTGAAGGACTTGAGCAGCCATTAGTATTTTTCAATCAGGGGCTTGAAGAATATGAGGTGAGGTATACCTTTATAAAAAAGCAAGAACTTGCAGTAGTAAGGAGCCTCAATAAGTTTAGGCTAATGCTATCCAATAGAAAAATCCACCTTATGGTGTCTCATCCTGGAGTAAGAGACTTCCTTCTTAACAAGGATTTGAGCAAAAAAAGAGCCAATTGGATTACTAAAGTCATGTAGTATGACATGGAGATCAAGGTCACTAATCTTGTAAGAGGTAAAGGCTTATGTGAGCATATGGTTGATGACCTTCATGAAGACAAAGAGGTCATCTTGGTAACACAAGATAACTTACAAGCAGATGCACCTCCACCTCACACTAGTTGGCTCCATGATATGACGCACTTTTTACTAATAGGTGAGTACCCTCAAGGTATGGACAAAACAAAAAGAAGGTATTTTAGACTTCAATCCATACCTTATGCTTTAGTTGATGGGGTTTTGTTTATAAGAGACCTTAATAGAGTGCTCCTAAGGTGAGTAGATGATGATTAAGTAGCTAAGCTTTTAGAACATTTTCATGATGGGCCTGCAGGTCAGTTTGCTCCAAGGACTATTGCAGTAAAGATCATGAGGGTTGGTTACTATTGGCCCAAGCTCTTCAATGATGCTTATGAATGGGTGAGTAAGTGTCAAGAATGTGCTCTCTTCATGGGTAAGCAAAGGCTAGCGGCTTTACCTCTCAACCTGATTCAAGTAGAGCAACCATTCATGCATTGGGGTTTGGACTTCATTGGAGTAATTAACCCTCCATCAAGTGCAGGTCATAAGTGGGTGTTTAATGCAACTAATTACTTTACTAGGTAGGTGGAAGCCATTGCATTGAAGGAAGCCAATGAAAGTGCAGTCTTAGATTTTTATGACATTATTGTGACTAGGTTTGGTGTTTCATTCACTATTATATATGATAATGCTTTAGCTTTCCTTGGTTTAAAAATAAGTGAATGGGCTCTCAAAATGGGCATCTACCTTATCACTTCCTCAAACCATTATCCCCAAGGCAATGGGCTGGTTGAGTCCATAAATAGAAATTGTTGAGGATTATCAAGAGGACCATAGAGGAGAATCAGATGGCGTGGCACACCAAGTTAAAGATAGCTTTGTGGGCTGATTGGGTAACTCCTAAAGCTGTTGTTGGCAATTCTCCATATGTTTTAGTATATGGAAGGGAGGTCAAGTTACCCATTTCTCTTGAGCTACCTATATTCGAGATAGCCCATCAGTTGGAGCTACTAGAAGATGAACCCATGAATGTGAGATTGGCAAAACTCACAAAACTTGAGGAAATAAGGGACCTTGCAATGAAAAAAGACGTTGGAGGCACATCAAACTCAAGTTAAAAAGGATTTTGACAAGAGATATATAGCAAGGACTTTAAAAGAGGGAGACTTGGTTCTCAAATTGGACTCAAATAAGGCCAAACTAGGTACCCATACCAAGTTTGATAGTTTGTGGAGTGGCCCTTATTTGATCCACAGATGCAAACAACATAACACCTTCTAATTGGCCCAACTAGATGGAAAGGTATTACCCATCCCAGTCAACAGGATTCATCTAAATCCATGTTATTAGAAGAGTTTGCATCTATTGTATGTTATTGTATATTTTGTATATCTTTTCATTCTTTTCTCTAAGTTCCTTGTGCACATCTATTTTAGTTGAGTGTTTTCTCTTCCCTAAGTGCCTTGGGCATAGTTTGTTTCATTTTGGTTATTCTTATTGCTTCAAATGAATTTTCCACATAGATCCAACTTTGTACAAAATTAGTGACTCCATGCCCAATGGATTAAATGAATAAAATGAGATGGGTTCTCAAGCATTGCAGACATGCTTCCTTGCGAGTCACCATAAATGTTGGCCATTTTTTGTCCACATATCAAAATTTGCCTAAGTATGAAAAAGGGAGATTTTAGGCAAGAAAATGGCAAGTCTTTGGGAGGACTCAGGTTTTTCAATAGTGATAGCTTTGGGTTTCTGAGGGCAAAGTGGAAATCGAGTTTCCAACAGTGCTTGACTTCTAAATGTTTTATAAGTAGAAGTAATTCAGGTTTACAAACCCAAATTACTCATGGATAGTGTATGTTGGGTTCTCTAAGGAGCACTAATTGATTACTTCATAAGTTATGAGCATTCAAAAACTCAAAATAAGTAAAAGGGCTTAACAAACCTGATTTGGTCTGGAAAAATAGTGCTTCTCAAGTTCTTCAAGGGACAAGTCTTCTTCATAAATATGAAGGGAATTTTCAAAATGCTGAAGGGCCTTTTTTTAGCAAATGGGATATTTTCAACATTTTTGAAAGACCAATCAACATTTTTAAAGGTCACTTTCATAAATTCAAAGGGATTTTCCTTCTCCAAGTGGACAGTTACAAGTTTTTCGAAGGGTATGTTACCCTTTAGAAGGACCATTTCAAAATTCCTGAAGGGTATCTTTCCCTTCAGGAGGATCATTTGTGGAAGTCTAAAGGGAGATACAAGAAGATCGAAGGGTATCTCACCCTTTAGGAAAGTCCCTTTTGAAAATTCCAAAAGGTAATTTCTGAAGGAAGAGAGCAAGAAAGAAGCTTTGAACAAATTATTTGAAAAAATTCCTTCAGGAGATTTGCCTGAAAGAAATAGGCTAAGGGAAAGAGATAAAAAGGTGAAATAATTCCTTCAAAGAAAATCCAAGTAGGAGCCATGAATAAAATGCCCAAGACTAAGTGTCCAAAGGAAATGATGGGCCAATGGACATTAAAATCGAGATAAGCGACTAGCCGTTAGAAGTAATCGGGTTTGAAAAGCCTGAAGTCTTAAGGCTTGGAAACAGCAAAGAAATAAGACTTCAAGATGGACAAGTATGAAGTCAATAAGCTCAAAGAACCTAAATTAATCTACATAGAGTAAATTGGGTTTCTCTAAGTACTTTACTTAAAAGCTTTATAAGTAAAGGATCAGGAAAAGTTCAAAGTTAGAAAGATCAAGGAACTCAAATTACTTTGTATAGAGTACATCAAGATTATTCAAGTGCTTGACTTAAGCTTGGTCCAGCAAGATGAGAATCATGATGCAACGAATGAAAGGTTTCCATATGGCATAAGTTAGAATAGAAAGGGCCAATCAGCAAAGGACAAGTGGCATAAGGATGACCAATGAGCATGAGAGAGTCCAAGTGGTTGGTAACTGGAAATTATAAAGGCTCTCATCCACCATAGTTCACTCCCCATAATCACCATTTAATGTTTAAATGTATCATGGTTGAAACACATGCAGACTTGCATCCTTTTAGCAGGACACGTAAAGAGAAAGAAGCCATGTCAATCTTGATTACAAAGATTAAATGCATCATACCAAGAAGAGACATTCCAGATGCTCATAACATGGATTCTCAAATACACCAAAGAAACACTTAAAGATAGGAAGGGCTCGAGAGGATTTCTTAGTGATCCTGAGTGATGCATTTAGGGATAACAAGTACAACATTAGAGTTCCAACCATCAGTGACTTCTTCTTTCTTCCCCTTTCTCTCTCTCACCTTTTCTATATAAGTAAAGGCCTTGGAGCCAAGCAAATCATCCCCAGATTGGTGATAGAATTATTCTGTAGAAATTGCTTTGTAAAAGACTCTTGAAGCAATACAAGGAAGAATTTTCTATTTCTGGTTAAAATAAGTGTGCACATTTGGTTTCATTTATAGAATGTATGATTATCGTTCATCACCTGCAATTTTTTCCAGCACCTTACTTTTGATCCTTTGGGTTTTATGTAGGATTACATGAAGTGTCTATGTGTTGAGCTCTCTTTGAAGTGTTATCAATTCATAGTATCTCTTGTAGACCTATTTTTGTTATCTTTCAAAGCACAAGGCTTCCCTTCAACCTCCATGCAAAATCCCCATGCTTATGGCCTTGAGATAGAACTAGAATAACTGATGTCCTATTTGGGTTCATCAGCAATTGGATCTTTCCCTAGACTAAATGGATCATTTATTTTTTGTGCATCCCCTCCCCTAGATTAGATTTCTTTTTAGTCATCCTCCCACCCCTTTTCCTTAGCTAAAAGTAGATTTTAGTGTGAGAATCAAGGAGCTCAAGTGAAGCACCTGAGGAACTAGCCTCATTAAAAATCCTAGAGGTTCAACCTAACCATAAGATACCCACATCATGAGGTTGTCCCCATGCTTATCGCTAAAAGTGAGAGATCTTGAATAACTCTCTCACAAGGGTGCAATTCCAAGCTATAACAAGTACCAGGACAAAACTCTAACAGTTGATCTGATTGAGTGATCTGATTATTGTAATTGCATAAATATAGTAACTCAGCTCAAAATAACTTGATCTCACCATTACAATCATAAGGGGTCATCAATGAGAGAATAATGTAACTGTGTAATGGTTTGAAGTGACTCAGATCAATCAAGAAGTTTGAATGAGCATAAATGCAAAGGTAATTATAACTACGATTCAAATGGAGTTGATCTCATTGATTCCTTTTATAGTACCAAAATATCTCTCTATTACTTCTCGTTATTATATAAATATAGTCTTTGAGCTATTGATGAACATCCCTCAGGCTGGTATGACTAGAGTCTACCAAAAATTGTATTTTGCACCTCTTGGAGTAATGAGAAAGGCATTTGCAATGTTTTTCATATGTGTTTAGTATTTTATGTGTGTTTGATATGCAAAATTAGTTTAATCTTCCCTTTACATGTCTAAGTTCAACCTAAATGCTAACAAATTTTCCCCGGAGGTCATATAGTTTGCCATCGCTTTGATGTCTCAAGTATAGGGTAGATTGTTGGTTATAAGTGACTTCAATCAGGCCTTGTCTTTGTTTCCCCCTAACCTTAGTTATTCAAATTGACCTCTATGTGAATTAATATTTTGTGGAAGCTATATAAAACATTGCATTAGTTCTATTTATAGCCCATTAGTGTGCTAATGAGTTCAATCTTGAGAGTGGATCTTTGAACTTTGGTGCATCATCACATGTTAGAATAATTTTTAATTTATGAAATATATTGACTCTTTTCACCCCAACTTGTTCAAAGAGAGGTCCAAATTATCATATCTGAGGAGTTAGCCTCATTTAAAACTCTAGAGGTCTGACCCAAACATAGTAACCCATTGCCTAGGGTCATTCCCATGTTGGACTAGGTTTGAAATCACAACTTGAGCACTTTTGTTTTCAGAAAGGGTGCAAGCTAGGTCTGCAACAGTTTACTGGAAATAATTTTTAGATAGAAGTAAAAATATAAATATAGAGCTAGTTTGGATAGATCAAACTAGTTGATAAAGCTGAAAATTAACAAAAATGTGAATGTAAAACTATGTCGAGTAGGTTGATATAGTTGATTGGAAAAATGAATCTGAGACAGAACTATATTTTTTGGTTTGATATAATTAGATGGATACATGGCTAAACAAAATTTAGATTTGGTAATAAAATTATGTTGCACTAGCTAAAATAGTTTACTGATAAATATAAAGATAAAATTATGTTGAGTTATTTGATATAGCTTTATTTAGGTGAAACTTATAGTTGATTTGTATCAACCTGATCTAAATAGTTTTCTAATAGAAAATTGAAATAAAATCAAATCAAGTTATTCGATACAATTTATTGTAGAGGTGAAAACAATAGTTAGTTTCATGTTGTGTTCACCAAAATGTATATAATGAGCTAGGATTGACCTGCAACTATTGTATATAAAGATCTAAACTTGGAAAAGGTAAATCAAGTAGAGCTCATTGATACTTAATGAAATTGGGATATGACTAATGGATCCACTAAACCTAACAAAGGGAGCACCTAGAACACAATGTCAAGAGAAAGGGTTCTAAATCCTCTAGATAATCAACACAACATAATATCCTTACCTAGGTCTCTATTTATAAAGTAATTAAATACAACAATCAATAAAACTAAGGGGAAGGGTTATAAACATATCAAAATGGGTAAGGAGCCATGATAGGAAAATGGGGGCCTAGGATACCTAAAGTGGATAAATGGTAGGTTTGAATAATCATACAGCCACACTAAGTTTTAGTGTAGAGAGAATTAAAATAGGGTTACATACATTAATTAGCCAAGCAATTATGCAACTTCTATCTATCAAAAGGAAATAACTAGGGTTAGAACATACTTACCTTGAACAAGATCTGTCAAGCCTCAATCTCCCCCTTGGCCAATGGTGATTTGTAAGATATTGTTATGGTTGTAAGGATTTCAATGGTTGAATCAATATCTAGGATAAAAATACTCCTCCTATTGCATCCAAGATTCCACAATACAAGTTTTTCCCTTTAATATAATATTTAAGTAATAACTCCTCCACATACAAACCTAGGGCATAAGTGCAAGCAAACTACATTTGAAAATGAATGTTTTTCCCTTTTGATTAAAATAATGACTTGTATTTATAGCAGTGAATGACCCTAATCCCTCCTGTATATTTAGCCAAAACTATTATCCATCTCCATTTAGTCTAAATTGGGTTGACTAACCTTGAACTAGGTCAGTTAGGCCAACCTAGTTGCGAAGCATGTGCCAGAACATTCAAAACTACATCGATCTGATCGTTGTAGTTGGGATGGGATAGATAAAGGTTAGAACTGCATCTAATGGGTTGACATCATAGAAAAATATAGGCCTTGACATAGTGAGAAGATACCAAATGGAAGGAGATAACTTAGAGGATCAAATCTAGGGAAGCTAGAATGGATATAGGGATAAATAAGCAACAATGTCTCTTAAGAAGCACCCTTTGTCTGTCTGTCCCTTTCCTAGTGCACCCTTTAAGGCGTGCACTCAGAGAGATTAAAACTTGATAGGTTGTTTCAAGAGAAAAAGCATTAGTAAATGATCAAGTTCAAAGATATTGTGTATACAACATCCACTTAAGGAAAAAATTCAATATTAATTAGTAAATTAAATTAAATTTTTAATGTGTGTGTTTGTGTATATACTAAAGCTATACAATATTCTTGACAAAACCCATCTAGAATTTTAAATATGGACATAAATAAATAAATCAAAATGCTAGCTAAGAGAGGGGAACTTTATGAATTTACTTGTTTTCCATGGGTGCAAAAAAAAAGTTGGACCTAGGTATACCAAGGCAAATCTCAGGGTAAATTGGAAGGAATAAAATTGAAAAGGGAAAAAAATATCTACCCAAAATGGATATCCATTCTTAACGAATATTTATTATGGAAAAATATCCATTTTGGGGAGTTCTGGATATGTGTTTTGTATTTATTAAAATAAATATTTAAGTATAATTTTACATTTACCTTTAAGGTAAATGTCAACTTATACTTTCTATTTCTTTTACTAAATATAAAAAATTGGGGCCATTGTGGGTCTTTTGAAATCAGTTTCAGAGATGTAGGAGTTGTGGTTTAGAAGATGAATTTTCAAAATATAATCTAGACAATACTTAGTCATTTTCAAGATTTCAATAATGAACATAAAATTCTCTAGGTGTAACTTTTAAACCTAACATCTATTTTCAGCAAACCAATTGTAGTTTTACAGGTCTTTGGGCCTTTCGGATTTATTTTTGACATTCGTAAGAGTTCTAGGGGTGTCAAAAATGAATTTTACAAACCTTGCATTTCTTAAATATAGTGAGAGATAAGAAGACATTGACACATGAATTCACATACAATTTGATGTAGGTAGAATTAGGGAAATTGTGCATCTTTTTGGCACCATTTCTCATTATTTCATCATTTGATGTTGTGATATGGCACCATTTGAAAAAATTGAGCCCCAAATCACATTATGTCATTAAAATTAGGTTCACAAGGCTTGATTGAATAAAATTGCATCCCTCATTGAATCAATCAAGCAATTGGTTTAATAAGAACTCAATTAGGAAAAATTAATTCTTAAATCATATTATGTGGTCCCATTTAGGTTTGTGGGGGTCAATTGTGCCAAATTGGGTCCATCATTAAAACAAATGACTAATTGATAGAATCAAGGACTCTTATTGGGAAAAATGAGGCCCAAAGCACAGTAATTATGTTAATAGGGCTCAAATTGCCAAAATTACATATATTGTTGAACAAATCATGTAATTATTTCATTTATGGACTCAGTTGGGGAAAATTGAGCCTCAAATCACATAACATCGCTTAAATATTCCAAATTTTGTACATGTTTGAATTAAATGAGTAATTGGTTCAATCAAAGACTTGATTAGGTCAAATTAAGACACAAATCACATTATCTAGTCGTAATTGGGTTCACATGGTGTGATCACCCAAATTATGTCCTTCATTGAACCAAATGAGTATTTTTTTCAATCAGGGACTCAGTTAGGTAAATTTGAGACCCTAATCACATTACTAGTTTAAATTAAGTTCACGGGACTCAATTGCCCCAAATTCCATTCCTCATTGAACTAAATGAGTAATTGGTTCAATCAAAGTCTCAAGTGGAGAAAATTGAACCCATAATCCCATTATGTAATTATAATTAAGTTTATGAGGCTCAATTCACCCCAAATTAGGTCCCTCATTGAAACAAATGAGTAATTAGTTCAATCAAGGACTAAATTGGGGAAATCGGAGCCCCTAATCACGTTATCTAGCTACAATTAGGTTCATGAGGATCAGTTTTCCAAAATTATCTCTCTCATTGAACCAAATGAGTAATAGGTTAAATTAGAGATTAAATTGGATAGATTGAGCCCCAAATCACATTATGTGGTAACGATTAGGTTTATGAAGTTGCTTTCCCCAAATTACTTCTCTCATTTAACTAAATGAGTAATTGGTTCAATCAAGGACTCACTTGGTAAAAATTGAACCCCAAATCACACTATGTGGTCACAATAAAGTTCAATGGGCTTGATTACCCCAAATAGTTTCCCTCATTAAAATAAGTAATGGGTTCAATCAATGACTCAATTCATGGAAATGGGGCCCTAAATAACATTATTAGTCATAAATAAGTCCATAGGCTCAATTGCACTAAATTCCATCCCTCATTAAACTAAATGAGTAATCGGTCTAAAGGGACTCAACTAGGCAAATTGATCCCGAAATCACATTATTTAGTTTTAATTAAGTTCATGAGGCTCAATTGGGCCCCAAATTATGTTCCTCATTGAACCAAATGAGTAATTGGCTCAAGTAGGGACTCATTTGGGGCAAGCAAATCCCCTAATCACATTATCGTAGTGTGAATACATTCAAAAATCTCTATTTCCCCAAATTTCATCCCTTTTTTAATAATGTAAGTAATTCCTTCAATGAGGGACTTGAGAAAATGGAGCCCTGAATCACATTATATGGGCACAATTAGGTTCACAAAACTCGTTTGGCCAAAATTTTACCTGTCATTGAACCAAATGAGTAGTTGGTTCAATTTGGAATTCAATTGGAGAAAATTGAGCCCCAAATCACATTATGTAGTTCAATTAGGTTCATAGGGCTTGATTTCCCCATATTATGTCCCTCCTTGAGCCAAATGAGTAATAGATTCAATCAAGGACTCAACTTGGGAAAAATAAATCCCCAAATCATATTATTTGATCCCAATTATGTTCATGGGGCTCAATTGCTCCAAAATGCATCCCTCATTGAACCAAATGAGTAATTAATTAAATCAAGGACTCAATTTAGGCAAAGTGAGCCCCAAATAATATTATGCGATTGCAACTAGGTTCACAAGGCTTATTCGGGCCTCAAACTTGCATCCATCATTAAACCAAACAAGTAATCAATTCAATCAAGGACTCAATTTATGGAAAATTGAGCCCCTGATTACATTATGTGGTCAAAAAATGAGCCTCAAATCATTTTATTATCTTTAAAGATGACAATAACATCACCCCTTAGTGACACCCCAACATCACCCCTTAGTGATGATAATAAAGTCACATAGGTTAGATTAGGTGTGATCAGATAGACATGGGTAGATTTAGGGAAACATTGTCGTATATTAGTAGCATTTGTCCTTATATCATGACCAAATGTCATTATTTGAGAAAAAATAACTGAATTATGCCTCGATTAGGTGTTTTCAAATACATGAAGGTAATTAGCACCGTTTATTGTTATTTTATGATCAAATTTGTATGTCAATATCCTCTCAATTCACATTATCTCTGAGAGATGCAAGGTTTGTAAAATTCATTTTTGGCACACCTAGAATTCCTAAAAACATTTAACAATCAATTTGGAAGGCCCAAAAACCTACCAACCATTGGTTTGCCCCAAATAGACCCCAAATTCAAAATTTATACTTAGAACCTTATGTTCAATATTGAAATCCTGAAAATGACTATGTACAGACTAGATTGGATTTTTAAAAACTATATTTTAAAAAGTAACTCCTATAGCTCTAAAACTTATTTAAGAAGACCCAGAGAAGCCTTAATTTCTTATACTTAAATGTTTATTTTATTAAATATACAATACATATCCAAACCTTCCCAAAATGGATATCCATTTCAAAACATATATCTATCTAGAAAGAATATCAATTTAGCATGGATATATGTTTCAGTTCGAATATCTGAGCCTATTCAAAATAATGGATATTTTTTTCCCTTCAAAATGGATATTTGTTTCAGTTTTTATGCAATCATCCAAAAAAATTGTGAAACCACTTTTTGGCCCATCAACTTCTTGCACTCACCCACATCTTCGCAAGAAAATCTAGTTAAATGATAGTTTTTTTTAATAGTTTCATCACCATTGATTGTCATCAAAATACACTAAAAATAATAATTTTACAATGAAAATTGACAATTGTAATCATTGAAAATGAAAAAAATCAATTGTAAATGACAAGATCAAGAATAACATGAAACAATCAATTGTCAATACGTGATATATTAAGAAATAAGGACAAATTACCTTGCACGACAATATTCATCCAATATGTGGTGAAGTACTACAAAAAAATCCTCCTTATCAAACCTTGTATAAATATCAACTATAAAATTCTTGACTCTTTCAATGTCACAAATAACATGCATATTCTCTCCTAGTTTGGAAAACATTTTCCACCCAATGTCTTTGTTGGAGGGAAATCTCATTATGTTTTGCCAGCCATGCCCTACGTACATGACAAATTCAAAATAGATACCTACATTTGGAAACATTCCTGGAGAAACTGAGACCCAACCTACTAATCTACTTACCCAAAACCAAGAAAAGGTGATATCACTTCAACTTCATTTACCATATCACTTCCAACTCAATTGCAACATCATCAGTCATGAATGTAACTATGTTCTAATAAATTTGACTCTGTTATCCCCAATCATATTTCTCATGCAACCATTTTTGGATATTGTATGTTTTATTGTGCAACATAACAACCCATGCCACTAGCTCTATCTTACACAACCAAGATTTAGAGTTGATATTTCTTCACATGCAATGCAAAGAATCTTAGTGAATTGAATTTTTAAAAGTGCATTAAACATTGTTCAAGACGAATTGAAACATGATCTATATTTATTAGTGTTGAAAGTGGAGTTTTTTGCAATAATATTGGTATGCAAGTGAGTCTACATTTGGAAACATTCCTAGCAAGACCGAGACCCAACCTAACTAATATATTAACCCAAAACCAAGAAAAGGTGATAAAGTGGTAATATGGAACTTCATTTACCATATCACTTCCAACTCAGTTGCAGCATCATCAGTCATGAATGTAACTGTGTTCTAATCAATTCGACTTTGTTATCCCCAATCATATTTCTCACTCAACCTTTTTTGGATATTGTATGTTTTATTGTGCGATGTAACAACCCATGACACTAGTACACCTCTATCTTGCACAACGAGGATTTAGAGTTGACATTTCTTCACATGCAATGCAAAGAAGCTTAGTGAATTGAATTTGTAAAAGTCCATTAAACATTGTTCAAGACGAATTGAAACATGCTCCATATGTATTGGTGTTGAAAGTGGAGTTTGTTACAATAATATTGTTATGTGAGTGTTTCACCATCATATCTAATATCCATTACATCATGATACCTAGAATGAACAATGCTACCCCATTTTTTAAAATTTAGTATAATAAAAAAAAACTTTAGTTCTCCTATTCATTCCAAAGGTTCAAGTTGGTGGGTCTTTATTATGTTTTTGAAATTTCATATTCATTAACTTGTTGTGAATGTTAACATGTTTTCTCAACATGTTGTATCTCTCGCTTAGAAACTCACCAAAAAAATCACTTAAGTATTTGATGTCACATATGGTATCCATAGATACATCCATTTCCAAAATTACCTCTATCCTTGATACAAGATCATTCAATAGTTAGGGGGCATGCTTGACCCGACTGTCTCTCAACGGGTCAACATGACACAAAATGTTGTTTTCATCTATGTGTTGATATTTGGTGTAGGTTATGAATGCAACATACACTTTTGATTCATGCATCTTTACAATAAAATGACATAACCAGTCCCATCTTCTGACAATAAACCCTCATCCCCTATGGGGTGGTTGGTGCAATCATAATATCTTCAAGGCCATAGGAGTACCAATAACTCGTTTTAAAAATAAGAATCAATATGTTTGCAATTAACATTTGAATTTGAATCACAAACTATAGAAAATTAATCTAACCACAAATAGAGAAAACACTTACATTTCATTGTACTTAAGAGGCAATACTCATTTAACCCTCCATGATGATGTTGTCATCTTCTTGCAAACGGAAGTGCACAAGGCATCAACATTTTATTCTTTTCAAGGGAATGGTTGCTACAAAATCTAGTTGGCCATTAGTGCGTTTTATCTCAATCCATTCTAGATCTAAGCAAGAGAAAAAATAACTTCTCTAACATCCCCTGGAATACAATATCAAAAAAAATCGATCCACTTATTTTCCCTTGCCATTGGAATTCTAACCCAATTTTTAAGGAAAGTGACAAATACATATAATTGATATATAGAAATGTGAATGGTTAATAGTTGAAAGAAACAATATTTTTTTGTCGCAACTACAAACAAATGCGAGTAACAATAAATTATTAATATTAACTGTAAATAAGTTAAAGAAATATTAAATCCATTACTCCAATTGTAAATAATTGGGAGATTAGTAAATTCTAATACCAATCGTAAATGATTGAGAGAATCACTATATTTTTGACACTTTTATAAAAAAATTAAGACATACAATAATTTTTCAATGGAAACTGTAAATAATTGACAGAAAGATCCAATCCCTTATTGAAATTGTAAATATGAGGCAAAACTATAAATTAATTCAAGTCAATATTATACTAAAATAATTAGTAAAAATGATATTTTTTATATAATAAAACAAGTAACAAAATAGTTCAAATGTCATTTTCCTTATACAACAATAACAAAATAAACTAGTACAAATATCTTCAATATAGTTATATGAAAAATATTTTAGAGATATCAGTTTTGAGGTGCTTGTCTTATATTTGTTATATACCACAATGATTAACAACTCTATTACCTTCTCCACAAACTTCCCACTGACTAGTGAAAGATCACCTAAATCTGGGTACACCACTTCGTCAGGCACGGAAAAACTCTTTTTGAGAAAATGGAACTCCAAACACCACCATGCGTTTAAGGTATCTTGATTTTTCGATCACATTCTCCACGAAAGAAGAAAAAGTTTTGTATGACAATCAAATGGATGCCAAATTTAAGGTTGAAACTACCATATGGCAGTCAAATGATCATCAAATTTTAAATTTTTTATTTTTATTGGCATATCACACTATTACACTCCACCACCACCATCCCCCAACTACCATTGTAGGTTATACCTATCTTAGTAATTAATAAAATAAAATAAAAAATAAATAAATTGTGAAATTTTTTATACCATAAAAATTTTAAATAACTAGTATTTAAAAAAGGTATATCAAAATAAAATTTTAAAAAAAATCAAAGCAAATAATAAAATAATCAAGTAGTCATTACAAATTTATTAAAAAAACTATATAATGATATTTACAATATTTAATTATTTTTACTAAATTACTTGGGAAAATAGCCCTAGCCCAACATAAATTAGCATCAAAGTGCCCAAAAAGTATTAGCAAAGTTCAACACTTTTGCAAGTGAAGAAACATATTATCATGTCAAATAAAAAAACCAAAAGCTGTGTCACATGTCAACTACCAAAACTAACAACCATGTAGTCTGAAATTGCCTAATTCCTACATGCCAAAGGCATTTGACTTTTCCATCTGTACTATAACAACTTGTATATTGCAAAAATGACTTTAAAATTCAAGCCATTAGGGACAAAAATATGGCACTAAAGGAAGATACGAAGGACCAAAGAATACTCACGTAACAGCGCTTCATTAAACAAGAGGCCCACCTTAATTATCTCATTCAGCATATACACAACCAACCAACGCTCCTTAGAGAAAGCTACTTGTGAATAGATGAATTCCTGGCCAATCCACCTAATCTAGGACCTAACCTTCAGATACTTTGACCCTCGCGATGGTGAAGGCTAAGAGTTACAGCAAATCGAAACTTCCACCCAAACCCAAGCAAACAAGGTAATTTTGAGCTTGGCCGCTAGGGCCATCTGCCGCTGCATGAGGGACTGAATGACTACAAGAATCTAATGGTCGTGGTACTTTGCATCCGAGCTGACATTCTTCACGGTTCGATCTAGAGCCTTGTGGTCCTCATGGAGCAAGAAGTGTCTAGTTTCCAATGATAGGATATTTGCCCCCCTCACCACTTGTGCCATGTCAAAGACATTTTTATGCCCTGTGAAATGTTTTGGATTAACCATAAGGTCCTTCAGCAGTTAGTTAATCTCACCCACATCACTTTCATCCATTTCCTTCACCACAACCCACACCCTTGTTAACCCAATCCTCATGTGAGGATTTTTTATTTCTTCACTCTAAAATCCACAAAGGTTTATGAGTTGTATCTGCATCCACAACCCGCTTCTTTCTCTTCTACCCATCCTTCTCATTTTCCTTCATACCATCCTCAACACCAACTCTTGCCATAAGCTATACCAATGACACCAAGGATATTGAGGATAGGACACGTTGGCAATGCACATTAAAAAAATAAAAAGGCAATCATCTACCTTAGAGCCTCAATCATTCACTTCCCTTGATCAATGTTAAGCCTTGCACACTTCACACCACCGCAAATGTCACCCTGCTCCTCCAAATGATTTAAAGGCATTACATTGCAAAGGGGCACCCTCAGCATTATCACTTACATAATATAATAATAATAATAATAATAATAATGATGATGATGATGATGAGAAAGTGTGAAATTTGTCTTTACAATAGAAAATAAAAATAAACAATGCATATTTTAGAAAACAAATGCAGAACTCATTTCTCATAGCACTATTACATTATTTGCATAGAAGAACCCTAAAATCAATATCAAACCACAAGAAAATTATTTTTGTGATGTAGCCAACATTCTCATCCTTCTATGATACAACCCATTACTTCCTCCTCAATGAGTTGCACACATTGTTTTCTCTTGGGAGATCCTCTTCTCTCATAGCATGCTCTCTGCAATTTTATGTGTCTCCATAATGGTGGTAAGAGTGGCCAAAAAAACCCCAAAATGTTCCTCATATTGAACACTAAATGGTAAAAATCAAATTAAACCCTATAGATCATATCAATTAAAATAGAAGATGGCATGTATAGGAAGATTACATTAATTGGGCATGGTTAGATGAACAAGTTTCAAAAAGGCTTTCAAATATGGAAGGTGGTGTGCAAGGCGTATAAGCCACCAATATTCAATGCACTGAGACAATGAATGAATGCATGTGTGGCATGTTAGCCCTCTAATTACTCTTTAAGGCATGTGATTTATCATAGTAGTCAGGGTTTCAATCAAATCATAAGCTCTATAATTGTTGTACTAAGCCTCCTTAAGAGGTCTCACTTTTATGTAATAAAAATGCTCACAGTTTTTGCTTAAACCCTAGTGGCAAAATCCAAAATCCAATAATTTGTTATACTTTTCCACTAATTTGTTGTTTAAAAAAAAGTTCATGAAGTGTTCATCCCTATGTGTTCTCTCATTCCCCATGTTAGTGTATTACCTTCCTAGAATTGTCTTTACGAATCCAAACACTTCACGAGTTATTCAACAATTTTCAATTGACTTCACATCTCCTTTTTACCTTAGAAACTATCTAATTACATGCCAAAAAAATTAACGGCTCAAGTCTATAGAGTCTCTTTAGCATTCTACAAATACTAATGCACCATTTTAAAAGACACTATTCCCTACAAAGTACCATTTTAACATCAAGATGACAATGCTAAAATAATGGTATTCAATAACTAAAGTTAAATAATGACAAGAAATAGGGAATTAAGATGACGCATTATAGGCATTAAATCAAATGTTTGACTAGTTCAATTTGTTTTAACCAAAAACTCGCATCTTTAGAGATGCCATATACTTATCTTAATTTAAATCACCTACATACTAAAGTATCAATCAAATGTTTGGCTAAATTGTGTTTAAATGAACATTGTGTATATAGTAAACTATTAATCAAACATTTGGTTTGCCCTTGTAACTATTTTATTAATAAATGGATCTAAGTCAAACTACATAACTACTATTCATAAACATTACAAATAAACTTAATCAAAACTTAAAACAATAAAACTAGATTATATGCATAATTAATTTTCTAGTTGCAATAAATGGCAAGGGAGGGGTTTACAAGAATATCAAGTGTTGCACCAATCAAAAAATACTCGCTAGGATAAGATGGTGTAGAACAAGTCTAAACAAGGTAAAGTAAACCCAAAAAATCTAAGGAAAACAAATTAGGACCCTATTAGCACGCAAGCTAACACACATGCAGTGATAAAGCCAACAAACTATGATTACACGACATAAGAGGCCCAAAACAAGGGCCAAAAGGGCCCACCCCAGAATCATACAAGGTACACATTTATGGGGGCCAAAACCATACGGTTTAAGTTTTTGGAGAAAAACTTATAAATCCAAGGAAACATGAGGGAAGGAGAGAGGACGGAGAGAGAAGTAATTAGAGGTAAAGGGTAAACTAACATGAGACACCTAGAACACCAAAAAAATGCCCCAACAAAAGTCTAATCTAGACTGTTGATCAACAAACATACTAGTATCTTATAATACAATTTTACAACTAATAAATACAACCATAACAAAATTAAGTGTCTACATTGACAAGAAAGCCTATGAGAGACCAAGATTGGTTTAAAAAAAAAAATCACATCAACAAAGATTAGCACAAGTTCTTTTTTCTTTGAATTAAATAGATAGTTAAAGACATACAATGTGTGATTACACAAATGATATGATATTCTTTAAGCCAAATTGGCCTCTAAAGGTTTCAAGGTGAGAGACCAAGATTGTTTTGAAAAAATAATCCCATCAACAAAGATTAGCACAAGTTCTTTTTTCTTTGAATTAAATAGATAGTTAAAGACATACAATGTGTGATTACACAAATGATATGATATTCTTTGAGCCAAAGTGGCCTCTAAAGGTTTCAAGGTGGGTTTACTTGTTTTGGAAGATTATTTAGTATATTAACATTAAAAAAATCTATATGAAGCTCAATCTAAGGGATTTCTATGGATGGTCTACCTTTCATAGCAAGTATTTATCTTTTGCACAAATTTTCCATCTCAAGTGTCCATCCATAATCGTATAAAGGAGAGACCATCAACTTAGATTATTCAAATATAACAATTATATTCCTTTGCTGGTATAATTTCCATGCCATGAGTCCATCAACTTAGGTTAAATTTATTGTAATTAATTATTAATGTAATAAGAAAATAGAAAAATAAAACCAATGCAAAATAGCTCACAGCTTGCATCAAATTTATTTGCTTCCTGTTGGGTTCATCAAATGTAGAATTTAGTTAACGTCTTCAAAATATTTTTGAGTATTTTGACCCAAGTGCAGAACGTAGCAACCAGGACCCCATTCTGTCCACTTCTTTCATCCTAAACACGTTCAAACATAAAGTGATCCCTCCTTTTTGTTATCTTCAAACATTTACCAAAACCAACTCAAGTTACCAGTCCTCTTGCAAACAAAAAAGATGAATCTGTAAAGTATTATATCTATCTGCCCACGTTAAATTTCAGTCTGGCAAGTCTAGAAAACTCCTAAGAAATGAGTCTTGTTTCATTATTTATGTTCATACTGGCACTAGCAGCAGCGAAATATTAGCTGGTTACAACGTAAGATGAGCATATTTATAATATGAAGATAACAATAGCCAATGGGGGAAGGACAAAGGCTGATGAAATATATGTTGCTGGCTAATTCAGAAGAAAGGTCGGCCAGAGGTTGAAAAAAGATGGAAATATCCTACAAGGAAAATGGATCAAGAATTAAATCTATCATGACTTGCAAGTATATTCCCACTGTTGCATCCAACTCAGAATAAGCATGGCCTTCAATTCAAATAAAATTGATTTTCCCATTTCAAGCAAAAACTGGAGGAAAGAGAAGAGAATATGGATTATTTGAACAATAGAAATCACTCCAAAGAGAGCGTGGAAATATCTTCTCAAAAAAAATGCAGGAAAGGCTCTCTCTTGACACAATCTCTCAAGTGAAACAGCGCCAAATTTCACCACAAAAACAAGCTCAGAATTGATTAAAAATCTGGTATCAAGACCATACATCTGATTGGAAAAAACTTTCTCCAACAAAGGCACACACTGTAATCACTGGACCAGGCTATCTTTGTCACATTTGATCCAAAGACTAGTCTCACAACGGAGTTTGTAAGCTTATCAACAGCCCGAGCACTCAAATTGATAACTGGTTCAAATCTTAAGCATGAGATCATATGTGGTGTCCCCATAAAGGACCAAAACAGAAATTCTTGGGGATGACATGGCAGCAAAGCGACATGACATCACCTCTCATTCAAAAGTTGTGGAGGCTCGAGCATCCCATGTAATAAATTGGCAAAGTGATTCTCCCCACCCTCCCAGCTTTGTTAAGATGGACATTGATGGGGCTTCAAAACAAAAACCCAGGGGTTATGTGCCTCGTTAAGGATCAAAATGACATATTTAAGGGGGTAGCTTCATTCTTCATCCCTAAAGGCACAATAAATGAAGCGTGGGCTATTTCCCAAGGCTTCTGTTTTCTTCAGGCAAGAGAAAGATTTGCAGTTAATTATAAATACAATGGTAAAAGGTTTGAAACCTGGCTGGAAACTGGAAAGCTTCTCAAAGAGGCCAGAGACCTACTTCCTAAATTCAAGTTAACTAGTTTCAAGCATTGTTTCAGAGAAATAAACAGGGGTGAACTAGTCCCCTAGGTCTTTGGTAACAAACCTATCATCAGAAGATTGGGAAAAGGCCTTTAGCACCTCCTAAGGGACACGTTAAATTCTTAAAACTTAAATATATATTTTTTTAGGGGAAGCATTTATTTTCCAAACTCTAAAAAGCTTGTAATCAATTTTGCTCGGTTTAATAAGTTCCTTTACTATCATTTGGTGGCAAAGGGTACTGATTATACACAGATCTATTATACTGCAAAATTAGTGAATTGGGCATGGCAGTACAGATTATGCATAGATCTTGTTAGATCCCCACCACCCCTCCCTTCCCCTACTAGGCTATGTAGCCTAGTGTAATTTCTAATCAGCCCATCTGTCTAATCTCTAAAATTCTTTACCGCCTCTCTCAGCCTTTTGTGCTTCCATCTTTTTGGTGCAGATAGTTGGAAAAAATATTGGCAAGGAACAAACTAAAAAGGGATACCTCTTATCCAGGTGAAGTGTTAAATCCCACGCTGAAAAATATCTTCTGGATTTGTTGATGATCTTGGCACTTTAACCATGATCAAAGCACTCTTAGGTGCAGAGGGCATCGCAAATACAGGCCAAAGACTATCAAGGCCTCGATCAAGCTAAAAAAATACCCAATCTGGCTCATTGTGAAAGAAAAACCAATCTTTTATTGAATTTTGGACACCATATCAAGAGCTCATGAATACCTAGCTTGGTCATAGGTGCAAGTGCTGGGGCAAGGGGATGAAGTGCAGAACCAAAAGGTGAGGGAAGAATCGGATCTCCTGGAGGCAGAGGTGAAATCCTCGTCAAGCATTTCAGAGGCAGCCCACCAACACCAAAGCAACTTGACAGAATATTTCAAGGACATGAAGATTATTGAACATGTGGGCAAACCCATCCTGTGGAGTACTGGGGCTCTTCCAATACAGAAACAGTTCTGCTCGAATCAGAACAGGAGATGCTGAAATTCATGACCAAGCTTGGAAATATATAACCCTTATTTATACAGAGCCTTTAATGTCCTGAGAAGAGCTAACAAAACTCTATGCTCTTTTTTCTGATGAAATTGACAAGGTAATGGAAGTCTTCAGGAGCCGAGAGTTGTGAGATTGAGGCGAAATGCCAAGTGAGGCAATTGTTTGAAGAAGAGGCACGGCTGCGGCAGCAATGCCTTCAACTATGCCTCTATCCAAGATGGGCCATGCTAAAACCCCACGCCTCTATCCAAGAAGTATGTGCTAAAGCCCTCACAGACAATTTATAGGCCTAGGGTGAACACGAATATTAGGTCCTCCAGGTCCCATGTAGTTTTACGTAGTTTATTGTTATCACTGGATGCCATGTGTGGCAATTACTTACTTGGCCAAGTAGAAAGTACAGTTAGTTTTTATGTCGTATTCTATTGTAATATGGTAGTGGATGGAATAAGAGTAGTCGGAATATATCCAACACTCACTGATGTTTTTGGCAAGTTATGCCATTTTTTATGCATTTTTTTTCTTTGTGGGAGCAGGACGGTTTAATTCTCATTTTACGGATAAACAAAAAACTGCTACCTAATGATACAAGCCAGCTTTAAAAAAGGAACATGTAAGTAACAAGTACATTGGTTATGGAATGCAGGGTTGATTCAAATTTCAAATTTGTGAATGAAAAACATGGAACACACAATAAATAGAAAACACAGCCACATATTGTTTCACAAAATCAGGTTTTATAAGAATTCCAACAATATATTCAAGTACTACTCCATAGTTAACGGCCAAGGGAAGGTCAATAGAGAACAACTTGTCATATATTATAGCTTCACGTTAATGTCTCTCATGAAAAACTCATAAACGAGCAGTAAATATTTGGACATCAGAAAGAATTAATAAAATCAGAACATTTTGCACTAGTTATTCAAAAAAAATGTGCTTCCAGATTGATTTTAACCAAAAATCCAAATTTTCGTGTTTCAATATGTTCTTTGTTTGGTTATGTAAATCTATTCTAGAGAATGTGATGGACGCCAAAAGAAAGAAAACTAATGATAAATGTAGAAAACAGGAAAGCACGGACATGTTCTGAATTTCATTCATTTCTTGCGAACCATGAAACCTAAATCCATTTTCCTCAGAATGCAATCATAAATTTGCCTTCCACGAGGAGAAATAACAAATTATAATATTAAAGGGCATTCAAAAAATAAAGGAAATCAAAAGCATAAAAATAAACTATTTGATGAACATTAAAGGTGCTAGTTTAACAGGCCCACATAAGTATAAGAGAACGCAGAGAGAATCCATAGATTTAAAAAAATGGTCATGTAATATCGAAACATTTTAATAATGTCTTGAAAAGACTTATTCCAGCCACACTCGTGGTAATGAAATTAAAACAATTTATTCGCTGATGGTGCAGCATTCACCACTCACAAAAGTTTGAAAATACATCCCAACACCAAACCAAAGTACTACATATATAGAAGACGGATCAAATATAAAAATGTCATCCTGAAAACACAAAAAGATAATCAAGTTTTAGCCTGTAAAGCCGAAGCACCAGAAATAATCTCTATCAATTCTGTTGTGATTGAAGCTTGTCGAGACCTGTACATAAAATTAAAAATGTTTGTAAGAACAAGAGAACAGCCAATAAAAAATATGAACTTAACACAGAAAAAATTAAGGCACACTATTGAAATGAAAACAATCCCACCGGTGTAAATTGATGGCATACCTATTGTAAGACAGAGTTAACCTATCAAGCATTTCACCAGCATTTCTGCTGGAGCTATCCATGGCGGACATTCTGGCTCCTTGTTCACTACAGGCATTTTCCAAGCAAGCATTGAATAATGCCTGGATATAGAGTTGAAAGTGTTTTAGAATATCAAATAATAACCTTGGTAAAGTTTGCATGTCTTGCTGGATGATTACAGTGGTTGCCATTTAATATATGCTGTGTAATTCCTAAAAACAAATATCAATTCTATACTTCTAATCCTATATTTGATTAGTCTCAACAATCCAGAATCATACTTTAAAAAATAGAAAATCTCAATATACCCAGATTCTGTGAAATAGAGGATAGCTCTACCCAAACTGCACCGGAATTATGAAACACCCAAAGCAATGAATGTATTTGCCCCCTCAACAAATGTCTTCCAAATCCTTGATATCCTACAAATGCATATATATTCTACTTCTTCAAAACCAAATAAGCATTCTACTTGTTGAGATTGGTAGGGCCTCTAAAACAAAGACAGGTAAAAAAAGAGAGGTAACACTCTTTCCGTCGAAGACCATACCGTGATCCTCCTGTATACCATTGTATTTTCAAACATATGAACTGAATTCAAGATATTTATCTTGAAAATGGGATAGCAAACCTCCAGGTCTGACATGATTCCATGCTTGTAATCAAATAATAGCGGGAAATGCAATGTAAAAAATAAAGAAGAAAAAACTAACCACCTCGTGGATTAAAAGCTAACTGAGACATTTTGAGTAATTTAAGATCCTGTGCAGGGTAGCTGATAAGTAAGCAAACAACAAAGTTAAGCTTCAAGACACTAAAAGAGTAATGAATTGAAAGAAAGGAATGTGCAATAGGTCCCTATAATATTTTAAATTCATTTTCAACCCAATGAGAAACATAGAATAGATTGGACAATAACGTAGTCAAGAAGCAGCTAGCAGCTAACATGGCATAAGCGATGACTTCGCAGTGAATCCTGATCATATAAAATAGTTTGTAGGTTTAAGGTGCAAAGGATAATGGTAATTAATAAGATGGGGAATGCAAATCTCAGTGGCAGTAAATTCAAATGCAGACTGCAAACCACAGGGACATTTGTGAACCATATGCCTTTAATTGATGTCTCGTCTCAATTGGATGTCTCTTATCCTGCCAAGATGAAATGAGTTTTGTCACTTGAAGTATAGTTAAATCTGTTAGTGGCCCAGAAGTAAAATGTAAACCACGAGTGTAGGAAACAAATGTGAAGATTGAGTGCAGTTATTCTCTCTTAGAAAACTAGTAGTAATCCTGAGGCTGGGCTAGTTCAAATGGAATTTTTGCTTCCTCTATGCCTGGGAGCTGTTAAAATCGGATCCTGTAGAATGTTTAGAATGTGCCTCAACATGTTTCCCATCAGCATCCTGAGGAAGAAAATCTACATGGTCTGGCTACTTGTACTCTCAAGATTTGTGGAAGCAGTTATAGCCTTTGTTTCTGCTAAGGAAAAATAGACAATTTTACGCAATAAACAAAAACTGTAAGTTTCTGTATGCACCAAGCACTTGATGGGTGTGGAACTTGAAGACACTTCTCTTACATGCTAATAATCTGTTAATTAGAATGTAATTAACAAAAGGAATTTATGGAAGCACTACTATTTGGCATAAAACAAAACAATAGAGGAAGAAAACAAACAAATAGGATATTTATCAAGGGATACTAGATGCATAGAAAACACATGCCACAATTTTACACAATAAACAGAAAGTATAAGTTACTATATGCACCAAGCACTTGATGGGTGTGGATCTTGAAGACACTTTCTTGTTAATAAATCTTTAATTAGAATGTAATTAACAAAAAGAGCTTATGGAACCACTACTATTTGACATAAAACAAAACAATAGAGGAAGAAAACAACAAATAGGATATTGAGCCAGGGATATTAGATGCATAAAAAACACATGCAGTTAGAATTGAAGCTTTTATCACATCAAATTTCTTAAGACAACTCTCAAAATGGGAAAAGCCCATCAGCTGCCAAACACAAAAGTCTACAAGTCAAACGTTTCTAAGACAGATAATAACGAATAAGGAAAATGTAATTTGTTTTCTTCTTTAGCCCGTGTCTCTCGAATTATTATTTTCTGAAGCATAGTTTTCAACAGTGAGAAGAGCTATAACATCTTCAAGCGTGCTAGGCAGATATACCTTTAATATGTTTTAACTGTAAGAAGAAAATGCCAGTTATAAAGCACAAAATTACATACACAAGCGAAGTGAAATTCACTGAGATTCTGCAGCATTTCTGCTTTTGTTTCAGCTCCTTCAATCTCGTAAGAGTCTAATTCACCAATCTTTCCTCCTGCTTCAGATTCTTTTTCTACAACCTGAACCAATCCCAGTATCTCCGTATATGGTCAAATGAATATGCCAAAGAATGCCCAATAAAAAGGATATCTAGGCTGTCTTTGAAGTTTTCACAACAATAAATACAAAGAAAATTATCATTACCTCAGGGGATAATATAGTTGACACCGTTGGCACAAATGAGACAATGGACTGAAATTTGTTGAAAACAACCCTTATGGCGTCAAACTCCACATTCTTCAGAATGTCATCCACAATCATAGAGACCTAACAAAAAGCCACAATGATCAAGCATCCAATGATTTTCTGCACTAAATAGGTAACAAGTATTTTTTTCTAGTGTTCTTGATTAGAACATGGCTCTATAGCTTGTAAATACTCACAATCCATGCCTGTATCTAAGTGATACATTTCGAGAACACAAACTGTGGTGACATTTGCACAGCACATAAAAATTGACAGCTTAATCAAGTGAAAACCACCCATGATCCATCCCTAAAATGTAGAAATACTACCAGGGTCTTTAACCCGATCTGCATCTTTATCACTCTTATCCTAAGTATCCAATCCTGGTACTGGTACAGGTACGGGTACCACAGTTTGGGCATGCCGATATGGCAATTTTTTTGGCCCAGGTATGACTTGGCTACAGCCATACAAAAGCGATGTCTAATATATTAAAAAATATAGCCAAATAAGCAAAATTAACCACAAAATATGCAGAGAGTAAACAAAATAAGTCAAATGAACACAAAAAATTAAAAACACTACTAATAATTCAATGCCAAATGTCATTAATTCAGCGGTCGAACTCAGAACAAATGCATGGTGCAAATGTATACACAAAAATCAAGATAAATCAGCATATTCATTATATGATATAAACTGTTTAAAAAAAAATTGCTAGGCCACATACAACTATATTCGCACATACCCTTAAAACAGAATGATACCACCAATTACACACACGTGTACAGAACAGAATAGATCCATGAGGTGAATGGGTATTTCTTTTGCGTTTGCTTCCTCCCTGCATACTTCATAAACCAAATTACATCTTCTCTACTCTTATAAATCATTTTTTGAAGCAGTTTATTTTCAAAGATATCTCTTTTCTACATGATAATTTTTGATATATCTTTCTACTAAACAATGATAAGCCTCATAACCCAAATAAATCATCAGCTTTTTAACTAGTCTTTTAACAACAATGTAGTTCCCTTCACAATGCAAACTCGTTAAACCCTTGGCAGAGAGGCATTTCCCAGATTGTAGCCACAGCCAAACATAAAGATACCTTTACGCAGAAGTGCATACACTATTAACAAGAGTGTTTTCCAAAGGTCTCTAAATTCTCTAATGATCAGAATATGCCCTTGTGAAGGGCCTTGCAAATATAGTATGAACAGGGAATCAGGACAGCATTTTGAAACTGAAACTCGCATCTACCATGATCTCCAGGTGCATATGTCTAGAAATCAAATATACCTTATTACCAACTGCCACGCTCATTGACCTTTTTAAAGCTAAAATTAAAAAAAACGTTTTTGACTGTAGTTACCTGTCAGATATGACCAGGATACTGCCCAGCAGGGCCTTGGGATGAACCCAGATGTACCCGACCATTCTAGGCAGTACCTGGGCCATACCCAACAGGTACCTACAGTCAAAAACATTTTTTTTGTTTGTATACACCGCATCAGGTCCGGTACCCCTGGGGTGAAAATCTTTTAACATAGCTCTTATCAGCCTATTTTTATGGGAGTTTCCTTCTCACAACCAATGGGGCTTTTCTTATGCCATTAGATTCTTTCCTAAAAAAATATTTTATTTCCCTGCTAGCTTCCAATACTCCAGGTCTGGAACAAACCCGGACGTACCTGACCTTTCTGGGCAGTGCCTGGGCCATACCAGACCAGGACCAGTACCCGATATATACCGTACTGGGCCCAGTGAACCTAGGGTGAACAATCTAGTAACATAGATCTTATCATCCTATTTTTATTGGCATTTTCCTTCTCACAACCATTGGGGCTTTTCCTATTGATTAGATTCTTTCCAAAAAAAATATTTTATTTCTCTGCTAGCTTCCTATACTCTAGATCTCATACCCTACTTATATAAAGATTGGCATAAAGACTGCCATAGTAGAATAAAACATGGCTATTGTGACAAAACTAGATGTTAAAACTCTAATCCAAATCCAAGTGATCATTACAGGAACAAAAAACAATTTGTGAAATCAATTTCATGTACAATTCACCAAAAAAGCATGTAATGTGTAACCATTCAATACAAAAAATAAATCATATAAAGATGCTTGCAAAGTTAGCTTATGGCAGTGAAAGGCACCGTCCATTGAATACATGGGCACCGAAGAAGGGGCAAACACAAATAACATATAAGACAATATAAACTCATTAGAATACAAATCTATCAAATTTACTTGTTGAAGATATCATTTCATTTGTCATAAGAACTTAAACCATACAATAGAAAAAGGTTGCAGTCATATCAATTTCCAAAAGTACTTAAAACATGCCACACCTATGCGGAACATCTCTCCCTTATACACACACCATATTTTTCTCCAACAAGGAAAAAACACAAACTCTTCATATACATTGTATACAGTGAAAATCAATATTTAACTCTAATAAAGGTAGAGAGAAGTACCTAGGACTGATAATGCCAGTCGTGTTTCTGGGCTAAAATACCCTAAAAAAGGTGTTTCAGAGATCAAAAAAAAGATCTACAACTGTAGTAGACTGTAGGACAAACGACTTCTGCTCACGTCCAAGCTTATCTGTAATGCTCACCAAGGGAATCAGGCTGCTTCACATTTAAGTAAAATTTTATGGGTCTCAAAACCACATATCATTGCCAACACTCTTCAAGAGTGACCAACGATTTTCAGCCTGAAATCTACTCTGAGAAAATGAACAAAATCCATCTTTGCCAAGTTTATTACTGTGTGACAAGTCAACCCTTACTCTTCAGCTACCAAGACATTCTCAACACTGAGCGCTATGACTACGCTTTATAGATATTAGAATAAGCCAGTATTACGCGGGGACATGTCCCCTAGATTTTGCTGATGTCCCGGACATTTCAGGGACTTTGAAGCTTGGAGGGAACATCCCCATTTTTTTATTTCTGAGTATTTTCCAAGTATAAGTCGTGCTTTTACTCTTCCCTCTTTGTCAATTCACTGCTGAGTTCATGCCGTGTGAATTTACCCGAAATAAAGCAGAACTGTATACTTTAATATTGTCCAACTTGATGTTCTGCCAACAAGTACATGGCATGTGTCTATTTGACTCCTATATCTGAGAAAAATCAGGAATCCTTTTCATTGCCAAAATTTGCCATCACATATTTCTCAGAAACACAGCACAGTATCATCATAGACAAGTCATGTTTTTATTCTTCCCTCTGTAAATTCACTGCTGAGTTCATGTCATGTGAATTTACCCCAAATAATGCAAAACCGTATACTTTAATATTGTCCGACCTGATGTTCTACAACAAGTACACAGGATGTGTCTATTTGAATCCTATATCTGCGAAAAATCAGGAAGTCTTTTCATTGCCAAAATTTGCCATCACATATTTCTCAGAAACACAGCACAGTATCATCATAGACCCCATGCACATAGTTAATTCTTCAAATCCATCTAATGTCAATCAGAAATAAATACTCCGTTCCTCCATCAGCAACTTGCAAGGATTTTCAAGTGCTAAACATAAAAAAAATATGTTAGAATTGTTTAGTTCCCTTCAATCCCCTCAAAGATGGAAGTGAACACCTCCCTAGAAGCTGCTGGATAATTTTCTTAGTAATTGTTTCCAGACTGCCTGTACATAATGGGATTTCAAGCTCGAGTATTGGATTAGTTACTATAGAATTAGGAGCACAGAAAACATTACATGATAAGAGGCAGTCCAGATGCTTTCATAGATTAAAGATACCCCAACACCAAGAGAGAAATATATCAGGACTACGAATCTAAACAGGGAATGCCTGGCATCGCATTCCAGAATAAGGCACCACCACTTGAAAAGACTGAGGTTTGGTCTCTCTCAGAAAAAAAAAATGCTACCTTCCACGAATAAGAGGATAATCATATAGAGTATTTTTCAGTTTGCCTTTGGCATTGAAATACAAAGCCTTCGGAGGAATAAAATAGAAGAGTTCAAGGATTTCATGCGATATCACCATATGAAGGACGTGAAACTCCACCAATACAAAGAGAAGCAAATGATATACAACTCCCACTAGAAAAGACGGTCAAGTTAGCTTCTTATGTACTTTTAACCTCAGTTCTTCAAATGACTTTCCATCCGGACAATTCAAACTAGTAAACAAGCCAAAAGCAACCTGTCATTCAACTTATAAACAATGAACCTTGCTGTGTTTATTTGTCTCATGTTCTTGTATAATTTATTTCTTCAATGGTCTGTAACTCCTAAGTTCAAATGCTTAATTGAATTTTCAGAATCTCAATATGCAGACCTACTTAGATTGAACTCTACATTGACAATTTGGAATGTTTTATAGACTTAAAACTAGTGTAGCATGCTGTTGGAAAAATATACAGAACTTGCAGTATTTTACATACAAATGTCAACAATCATGAACAGCAAGAACAGTAAGCATAACACATGAACACAACTTTTGACCTTGAAATCCCCAAGATGGGGAAAAACCAGTTGGAAGTGGCAATTGCACACCTTCCTGACTCTTCTTATGGCCAAAGACAGTTTATACAAAGAGATTATAGAACAATTACAACAGTCACTCCACTGTTTGTTCATTCAGCTCCTCCATATAATCTTTCTTGCTTTTGCTACAACCAACCAAGCGCTAACCATGTCACTCCACACTCATTCCTTCATCTAGATTCATGCCTTTTGCTTATCATGCCTCAAGAGTATCCTTTTGCGCACTAAAGGACTACCAACTTTGGAAACTAAAGAGACAACATTCGTCTGCCATTAGTCCACCTGTACAAACAATTTTGGGCAAAACTGCTGCTTCTAGGATTGGCGGATACAGAACTGCTGCAGCGGTTGTAAAATTGCCACTCTGCATATACCGGCAGTTATGCAACCTCCACTCTGTTTGAAGTGACGGTTTAGCCACTATACAAAAAATACTCCATTTGGAGCCCTGTTGCTGATTAAAACAGTGTTTATTCTAGTTGAATGATGAAGCTGATTGATTTTCTTGATCCATATGGATCTTACCTACCTTCTCATAGCGGAAACAATTCTCTCATTTTTTGCTTGAGGTACCATCTTGCCTGCCTGTGTCTTTCCCTTAATGTTGACTTTCCAAGATTCCTGTGGTCCCCTTCTAGTTTCTAACTTTTCACTAAAAACATTACATCCCCCTCATTCAAACCTTGTGCATCCAAGACAAAATCTTTTATGGAAGGTAATAATTGACCAACTTCTTTTAAATCCAACCTGGATGGCTCGTATGGGTGCAAATTCTCGCAATTTATTACCGAGTACATCCTCATGAATGGAAGAAGATCAACCTTGAAGCTTCTCCTTGCTCAAATACAGCCCTACCCTATCTCCTACTCTTAAGTGTATGCTCCTTTCGGTGCTGATCATTTCTAGCCTTGTAATTGGCTTGAAACTTTTCCAATTGTTCTTTCACTTTGACATGTATTTGCCTTGTCCTCTCAATCAACCTTGCTACTCGTCACCTTTTATTCTTGTTCTTCTACTTCTCTTTGTTGTCCTATTGCAACATCAAGTGGATTAGTTGGCAAGTAACCAATACATGCTTCAAAAGGTGACTTGTTAGTGGATGTATGTATTTCCCTATTTTATGAGTGTTCAATATATGCCAAAGACTCATCCCAAGTCCTTTGGATATTTGCTGCTGTAAACTCATATCAGCTGTATCAAAATTCTATTTACAACTTTTGTTTGTCCATAATTTTGAGGATCGAAAGCTGTTCTTCTTCGGAGATTAGTATCCATCTTGCTCCACAGGGTGGTCCAAAATTTCCCAAAAAAATATAGAATTACTACCTAAAAAATCGACTCAGACAACCTAAAAATGAGAATAATTCAGCTGCTTCATGCCCTTTTACTGTTGTAATAGGCTTGGACATTGGTAAGCCTCCCACAATATCCAAAGAAATGCTTTCCCATGGTCTGGTAGGCACAAGTAGAGAAGCATGTACAACCCTTATTTCCTAAATGCTTATTTGTACAACGCAACTTACATCCTCTAATGAATCTAGTTCATTCTTCTCGCATTTTGGGGCAATACTCACAACTTTAAAAATGAGCCATGGTCTTACCAACACCAAAGTAGTTTTAAACTTTGGAAGCAGGTGCTTCCCCAATCAATAAAAGTCTTTCCCCCTTTGGCATACAGTTTATCCAACTTATAGAACAGCCCATCTTTGAGGTAGCATCCATCCTTGCCTTCATTATCAACTTTCTTGACCTGCAATTGTTGGAATGTCTCCTCGAAATCTACATATTGTGCATATGCTTCCTCATAAGTTTTTGTGAAAGGCTCAAGTGTTAAGAGTTATAATGGTCATAATAGTCTTAATGATAGACTTAGTAATAAAGTCAACTTATAACTTTAGTTTGCTTTAGCAGAGAATGTAAACATGATATAATGGTCACTCAAGTCATTCTAGGAATAGTTTTGTCACCATTGTATTAGGGTTTATGTTGTTTTCCTATAAAGTGACACTTGCTCTTCCATTGATTTATCCAAGAAGTGTTTCTCTTTCAAGTTCTCTCTTGTGTACTTGGTTTTTTTGTGTGTTCAATTTTTGAAATATTGTGAAACTGTTGCCAAAGCTAAAGATAACATATCTACAACAAAATTTGTGATTTCCTTCTTGTACTTGATCACTAAATGAAATTGTTGAAGAAAACCCATCCATTTTTAGCAACTTGCTTGCTGTAATTTACTCTGTGCTTATAAATATTGAAAAAAATTGTGGTCAGTGTTGACGCCAAATCTCGCACCCTAGAAGAGGGTGTTCAAGCCTCCTCCAGATTTGGACAACATGGGAACACTTCCAAGTATGTGGGTGTACCTATAGTGGAAAGTGAGCCTCTAGGTTTAAGGGCTAGCTCCCTGGATGTATCTTTTTGGACCTTTATTTCTAAAACCTAAGAATTGATTGGGGTGAAAAGAGACAAGAAGTTTGCATAAATTAAAACCTACTCTAGGCTGTGGTGATGCACCAAGAAGATTGTCCATCCACTCATACTTGAGCCTCTAAAATACTAGTGAGACAGAAACAAATAATAGGATCTATGACTCCAAATGCTTGTCATGCATCAACATTTCATGTAGAGGTTCATCAAGTGAGCGAAACCTAAGGGAGATGATGGAGAGGCCCGGTCCAAGGCACTAATCTAGTCAACATGTCCACTGTTGGCTTGAGTCAAATGACATCGAACACTAAACATAACCTTCATAACCAAACAATCTACTAGCTAGGTGAGATCAAGACTTGGCAAGGGAGAAGGCTCTGCTACTTATACAAATCAAACTGACATGATCACACTAGGCTAATATCATGAAATCTGAAAACAGTCATCTTATTTATCTCAAGAGGTTACAAGGCTCAATCTTGGCAGAGTCTAGTCATGCCCAAGAGATGGATCCAAAATAATAGCTCGAAGGCTATACTTATAGCAGAAGGGAAGCAAGAGAGGGGATTTTGGCGCTCAAAGAGTGGAGGAAAGCCCTCCAGATCAAGGAGTGAGGTGGCAGCCTTTGATTGTCTTTATGTTTGCATGATTTGTTCAACAAACAGATTCACTGTTATCTCAATAATAATCAAGCTCCTCTCATTGGCCGAGGGATCTCACTAAAAGACAAGGGCTCCTTATGCATATTGTCAAACTCTGTTTAAACGGAAACAATGCCCTTAATTGCCTCTCCAAGTACCAACTCACCATCTCGGGACTCTAAGTCCACTTGCCCTGATCATGAGGATCAAATCCTCGAATCTTGATACTGATAAATATGCCATGCCTTGGGCAGCGGAGTACTTGCTTTGTTGATGATGGGCAGCCTTGCATTTATTACATATTCACCCATTTTCATATCTAGATCATAGGTCCCACCTATAAATGGAAAACCAATCTAAGGACATTGGTTTTCCCTATAGTTTTTATGTTAAATGGACCCATGGATAATTTAGCACCTTCTATATTATAATAGGTTCAAATAAACTTATTATATCTCTACAGGGACCGAGAATTCATATATGCATGGATCCTTCTTTAACCTGGAGACCCAGTCACAAGAAAGAACCGTGTAAGCTCTAACTTATTGAACCAAAGATCAATAAGCTCCAATGGTGGTCCCTTCGTATTCTCCATGCTTGACTGCATCAACTGGACCGCTCCGTGGCATTTGAATGAGCTTCGATGGTGTCGGGAAGACCCTGCAAAGTCTTGCTTTCCATGGTCGATAATATATTCTCAACCTCCATAAAAAACCTGGGCTCACCTTCACTCTAATAGGTTGTCAATATCCGACTTGGCTTGTTGACACATTGACTCTCATTCGCTCTGTCGAATCCTCCCGATACGAACAAGCGCGAGCCCTTGGATCCGCCTTTGATTTGTCAACCTTGTCGTTGCTTACGCCACATGTCGAATGCGTGTTAATCCTTAGGATCTCGTTGTTAGTCTATAGCTTCATGCGCTTGTGCCATGTGTCGACCCCTCGAGCTCTCTGACAGTTTGACTCCTCTCGCGCCGTTGGATTGAGATGTATGATCGAGCGAGGACCGTTGATCTTGTTAGGACCCATTGTTTGAAAGCCAACGGCTAGTCCATGGCCTTAAAATTGACAGTCTGCGGGACGCCATTTGACGTTCGCGCGACCGTCAAATTTAAGCTCAAAAGGATTGTCTTGCTCTGTCTTTAAATTTGACATTCGCACGACCGTCATTCATCGTTCCGTAGAACGTGATTGACGTCCTGCGGACCGTCAAATTTAAACACAGGTAGATTTTTTCCTGAGCTTTAACTTGACGTTCACGCAAACGTCTTATTTTTTTGACCAACTTTGAAAGCTTGGATCTTGAAGCACGAGAAACATAGAGGCATCAAATTTTCAAAAGATGTTCTTAAGGTCAAAAGGGACAAACCCATTTGATCTGCTGGTCCCGGGCGCTTCCGAAGCAAAGATATTCAAAGTTCAAGATGGCTGGTCCATAACTGATTCTGCGTGATGTTCTGGTGACGGTCTGGCCCTCACACTTGCACAATTCATCCTTTGATCATTCTTTCATGGTGTTGATGAATTCTTCAGATTTGTGCAACCACATCTATGCTTCTAAATGCTCGGGCACCATGAAAATCTGCTTGGATCTTCCTTTTTGCAAAAGCTTCATATGTGGGCCAAAATGGCCAACGGTCAGTATGCACAGTAGTTTCCTTACCCAACAAATAATGTTTCAATTTCTTAATTGCTAAAACTAGTGCATACATTTCTTTATCATATACTAGATACCTTCTTAATGTTAAATAAAATAACTTTGATAAGAAACTGGCTTTCATATAAAGTGACGGTTGCTCTTTCATTAATTTATCCAAGAAGTTTTCTTTCAAGTTCTCTCGTGTACTTGTTTGGTTTCTTTGTATGTTCAATTTTCACAATATGGTATCAAAGCCACAGTGAGGAGAAGCCGGGAAGTACGGGCAAAGGCCTAGGGACTGTTAAATTAGTGATGGACTGAGGGGCAGAGCTCAATCACACACAATTTGACAGAAAGGACTTGCAAATAAAAAAATTGTAGAACAGTTAGGGTTCTACTAATCCGTACCATGCATTAGAAATATGCATTGCACATCAAAAATCTGTGCCATGTCAGAAATCTGTACTGTCATACAGAACTGTACGGAATATTAGTTTTCAAGTTTTTTGAAATTTTCAAATTGCAGATTTTCTACCTTTTTTAGTGATATTTGGCATTTTTTAGTGATCTTCAGCATTTTTCAATGTTTTTCAACATTGTTTAAGGTTTTTCAGAAGATTCAATAGTTTTAGGCAAGTATCAAGGATTTTCTTCCTTTTTTTCCTTCCAATATTTGCAGTTTGGGAGGAAAGAACAGATTCATAGTTGTAACTGTCTATTTCAGATCTTTATTAGCATTTTTTTTTTAAACAGTGAGTTTGTCACATATAATGTGAAGAGTAACCAAAAGTTTTATGGAAAGAACTATAATACCCGGAAACAAAGAATGTTAGCCATATTTTAGTACAAATGCTTAGATCAGATTGTTTTGGGTAAAGGAAACCCACCCTGCAACAATGGGAAAAGACCATGACAAGTTTCATGAGCGGAATAGAGAATCAATAATGCAAATAAAGCTATATGTCACTGATGAAATAATATCAAAAGTGGAGACTGGCAATGACACGCAAGGGATTTGGAAGATGCTGAAGAAGTTGCATGAAATCACCTATAAAGGAAAGGCCTTCCGTAAGAATATATTTACTATTAAAATGCATGAAAGTGAGTCTTTATAAGATCGATGGTAAAAATAAAAGATACTAGAGAATAGTTTACCAGCTTCGCTTGAGCATTTTATTGAAACCCTGAATATTATTGTTACTAATATTCCCTTCAAGTTTGAAGAGTAGAGCACTATACTACTTTTTTCCCTTCGAAAAAATTCGTAACTTCATATTAATTAAAATTTAAAATTACAGTGTCCTGATGCAACAACATTCCAAAAGAAAAAGAGGACAAAAAAGGGATGAGTACACCCCAAACAGAGGAAAAATCAAATCCATGTGCCCACACGAGGAAGGTACACCGCAGAATGCGACAAACAAAGGATAAAGTAAATCCATGTGCCCACACGAGGAAGGTACAACACAAAATGCGACAAGCAGCAGAAGCCCCACAACAAGGGAAGTGTCAGCACTAAACAAACTGATGACAACAACAATAGGTAAGTAACAAGACAAGAAAGTCCCATGCAACAATACCAAGGGATCTCCAATTAGTAGGAAATATATCCCAAACTTTCTTCAATCTTGCCCTTTCTTGCTTTCTTCTTTTCAACCTCCTACCACAATCCTGGAGAGGGCTCCGCCTTGACAATCTGTAAATCTGTGTCTGAAAATCTAAAGGTGTTTGTATTCAGGGATTCCAAATTCGAGTGGATTGCCAGCTCCTTATTTGAGTCTAAATTATTCGACCTATGACGTCTCTTCACACCCCCTGATGGATTCCTCAAAGAAGTATTTTGAGCTTCTCTTCTATCCCCCTCAATCGGGTCGAATTCTTCAACAAGTGTATCTAGGGCTCCAACTTTATTCTTTTCAAGCTCTGTTGTATGCTAGCTACCCTCTCGTTGAACATCACCTACATCCACTACCTCTTGCTCTGGAGGACACCATCTTTTAGAGATTGATTTCATTCCCTTTTTTTGAGGTGGTGCTTGGAACTAGGTACAGGTAGCTTGAAGGCGACCTGGGAATTTACAAATACAACATTTAAATACGGTGTTCTCATAATCCAGCACCTAAATGTGTTGAGTTTGCCCATATTTGAGAATCATTTTATCCGGCAAGGCCTTGCTAAGATCAATCTCCACGCAAATGCGAGCTCATGTGCATAGTCCCATTGTAGTTATAACTAAATCATCTTTGATGTAGGTGCCCCAAGGAGATACCTGTCTCATTAAAAGCATACCAGAAATGTAATCGCAGATTTGGAAGGCGAACCCAAACTGGCATCTTGGTAACTGAGAGTGTATTTGGGTCAAATTCTGGAACCCAAGGCATAATGAACAACTCCGCATTTCCTCAAAACCATGGTCCTTCCGCAAAGATTCACTGACAAGCTTCCTGATCATTGAAAAGAACAATGAAAATGCCTTTTGAGCAGAGGTATATCTCACAATCCTTTGTCCACGTCGTTTGAATCTAGTGATATAAGGCAGAGGTTGTCGGCCAAAGCCCATTAACTATGTAAATAATTGCTTCCTTTAATAAGTGATTCCAATAACAAGTCACATCCTCCGTTATGATCTCCACAATTGGCCCCTCATCTGCATGCTCTACTGTATAGGCACGAGGAATAAAATGTGGTCGCAATGGACTGGATTTGGAGGCTGAATTTTTTACCACTTTTTTAAATGTCATGGGTTTGGAGGATGAAGATTGTCCTGACCCTACAACTCCTCCATGCATCCTCGATACCAAGAAGTGGGTAGAGTCCTTGCCTAGATGGTATCTAGAAAAAAGGGAATGATCCTGAAGTTGTTTTCCCTCATGCAAAAGACGATGTAGATCCACAGGGATCCCAACAGAAATCTCAAGTTTTTGCTTGAGATCAATCAAGCAAACTCTCGATTGAGCCCAAAGACATGGTTTTCCCAAAGAGGGAAGGACCCATTAGCTACTGCCCTGTCTTCTCAGCTACTACCCTATCTTCTCAACTTCTGATCTCTTGCTTGCAATAATATCAACTTCAAAATTGTAAGCCAACATTTTGTCAAACAATTGGCATCCATCCACCGGACTTTGGCACTAAAGTTGTGAAGTAGTCATTGTAGGATCCCAGCACATGCCCATGCCCTCCTTATCCACTCTCTCCCATTGCACTCACTGTGTCAGCCCCGATCTACTTTGTATTCTTTACCTCTGCCTTAGGAAAAGCTATGTTCAGTAGGACCAAATTTCACTCAAGAATTTTGTCAAACATGTTGCATGTATCCTCCTCTTTCCCAAATATTTCTTGGATATGCACAGTATCTTTTTCTGAAACCTGCCAGTGAATAAGGAGGGCATGGGCATGTGTTGCCTTACAAGAGTTGTTTCCCATGCGGAAGAGGAGTTATTCAAAGCAGCAGAAGATATAGCCTTGGCGAACTCGGCAAAAATGATTTGGCCGTTGCCATCCGTGTTGGCTTCCTTTATCATTCCCATCAATTCTTTGACGATGAGAGCATAGCCCACGCGAGCCATGGAATACGCCAGCTCCACAACCGTGATGAAGTCATTGTCGTCTTTGTTGAACAAGTGGAAGACATCGCACAGTTGTTCTTCTGTGTAGGGCGCCGCCTTCTCAATCTCTGCTTCCGCCTCTTTCTCAGATGCTACCAGCGACAGAAATTTTGAAAACAAAATGTGGCCATTGTTGTTCATGTTGACCTTCTGAATGAGGGCTTCCAACTGCTCCAAACTAGGTTTTAACCCCACCGATCGTAACAAGGATCCCAAATCCAGATGTGTTATGTTGTCACAATTTCTATCCAAAAAAGCAAATATTTCTTGTAGATGCACGATTTTGTCATTATCGAGAAAAATGCTCTCGCTTTGGCTCATTTTTCCCATTCGGTCCATCCAGTTTGTATATTGTAGAGCACTAAACCATTGCATAAAAATAGGTGGGAAAAACAATTTGGAACTAGCAACGGGACCAAGGTTTCAAATATCGCTTTGGCAACAAACTTCAAGGGCAAGGACAAGTTTGATGGATTCCTCAAAGAAGTATTTTGAGCTTCTCCTCTATCCCCCTCAGTCGGGTCAAATTCTTCAACAAGTGTATCTAGTGCTCCAACTTTATTCTTTTCAAGCTCTGTTGTATGCTAGCTACCCTCTCCTTGAACATCACCTACATCCACTACCTCTTGCTCTGGAGGACTCCATCTTTTAGAGATTGATTTCATCCCCTTTTTTTGAGGTGGTGCTTGGAACTGGGTACAGGTAGCTTGAAGGCGACTTGGGGATTTACAAATACAACATTTAAATACGGTGTTCTCATAATCCAGCACCTAAATGTGTTGAGTTTGCCCATATTTGAGAATCATTTTATCCGGCAAGGCCTTGCTAAGATCAATCTCCACGCAAATGCGAGCTTATGTGCATAGTCCTGTTGTAGTTATAACTACATCATCTTTGATGTAGGTGCCCAAGGAGATACCTATCTCATTAAAAGCATACCAGAAATGTAATCGCAGATTTGGAAGGCGAACCCAAACTGGTATCTTGGTAACTGAGAATGTATTTGGGTCAAATTCTGGAACCCAAGGCATAACGAACAACTCCGCATTTCCTCAAAGCCATGGTCCTTCCGCAAAGATTCTCTGACAAGCTTCCTGATCATTGAAAAAAACAATGAAAACGCCTTTTGAGCAGAGGAATATCTCACAATCCTTTGTCCATGTCGTGTGAATCTAGTGATATAAGGCAGAGGTTGTCGGCCAAAGCCCATTAACTATATAAATAATTGCTTCCTTTAATAAGTGATTCCAATAATAAGTCACATCCTCCGTTATAATCTCCACAATTGGCCCCTCATCTGCATGCTCTACTGTGTTGGGTGAATATTTTGTCGACCAGCTAACTGGTGAGCAAAATAGGTCTCTTCAACCACAGCATAGGGAGATTGGTCGGCCAGATGTGCAGGTTTACTACATCAGCAGGGGACAAATCTCTCCTCTCATCAAGGGGAGGTTCCCTATTAAGTATGAGGCGCTATATACTATATATATAAGCCGAAAATAACACTCGGGGGTAGAATAACACCATCCATCTCTCTTTTTTCAAAGATGATGTTCACTAACAGAAAAGAAAATCTTGATAAAGACACTGAAGGCACTTCTCTTCTTTCAAAAGTGTTCTTGCAAGGAACAGCAAGAGTTCTTTCAAGTAGTGACAAGTAACTGGTAACCAAAGGCTTAGTAACCAGCAGACTGAGATGCAGCACAAAGTCTCCACCTCGACTGCCCAAGAGTGAGATACAAAGGACAATGAGGGCACAAAGTCGTCCCAAGGTCCTTTACACAGGGACAAAAAGAAAACACACTAAAGGCAATTGTGGGGGCACAAAGTCTCTCCACAGTTGGTTTCAGGACACCTTCCTGATTACTTCTACTAGTTCTGCTTGTTAGATCAAATAAACAAGAATGCTCCTAGGAAACAGACATAAGAACAATTTCCTAAAATAGCACAAGCTATAACAGCACAAAGTCTGCAAGTAACTTGCTTTCTCATTCAAATAAAATAATATGAATAACAATCTGAGCTCAAAGTCTCAATAATGCCTTTCAATTTGGGCAGAGTTTTGCTTCTGGTAACGAGATCTCCCTAAAACAATAAAAGAGATTACAATATATAGCAGCCAAGAAAGACTTGGCGCTTTGTTTCATGGAATGGCTCATGCTATGCATTCAATGCCTTGAATGTATTTTCAGTTCCGTCAGAGGGGCCATGCTGGAACAGAGCGGCTGTCTTAACTATGGCGTGTCGATTCATCTCAAATGTCTTCTCCTGGGTCTGGATCATCTGGTCCTTTTTCTGATGTTTGCGCAGCTGTCCAGTTTGCCATTACTTCCAAGAAGAAAAATAGGCTACGTCCTTGATTTGGTGTGCTTCAAAAATCCACTTGATCCACTGTTTCACCTACTGAAAATAACTCCCTTAAAGATATTTTGGCCTTTCCCTCTTTCTGTTGCAATTTGAGCCCTCGGGCTATCTTTTCCCCTTTCTGGTTTTGTCTTTCCCTAGCATTTGAGCTCTTAGGGCTATATCCTCGGCCTTGTTGGCTCTTTATGCTCTTCAATCAGCGGTTCTTCCCTTTGGCGTTTTGGCCTTTGAATGCATTCGAGCCCGCGCTCAAGCCTTCAAAGATCAACCGCTATTTTGTTGCCATGAATTTTGACGTCTGCGGGCCCGTCACTTTCCTTGACAATTCCTTTGTGTCTTTTCAGCTTGCTTTGGTCGCTTTCCGCTGATCTCAGCAAGTGACACGTGGCGTTTTCCGCTGTGAAACAGGCAAGGACACCTAGTAGCATCCGCTTAACTTATAGAAGCTTTAGATACCTTTTGAGAGTCTTGCAAAAGATGACACTTGGCGGCTTCCGATGAGCTTCTAGAAACACTGTAGAAGCATTCGAGACTCATTTGGATTCATGCGGACGATGACACTTGTCGCGCTCCGCTTGACCTTAGTAACTCACCCGAGGCCCACCACAGTCATTATGAAACAAAAAGAAGAAACTGCAGATGTTGACACTTGGCGGCTTCCGCTGAGTTATAACGAACAAGTGGCGACTTCCACTGCTTTTTAGAAACACATATTAAAACCTTCCACTCTCTCCCATTGCACTCATTGTGTCAGCCCCGATCTACTTTGTATTCTTTACCTCTGCCTTAGGAAAAGCTATGTTCAGTAGGACCAAATTTCGCTCAAGAATTTTGTCAAACATGTTGCATGTATCCTCCTCTTTCCCAAATATTTCTTGGATATGCACGGTATCTTTTTCTGAAACCTACCAGTGAATAAGGAGGACATGGGCATGTGTTGCCTTACAAGAGTTGTTTCCCATGCGGAAGAGGAGTTATCCAAAGCAGCAAAAGATATAGCCTTGGCGAACTCGGCAAAACTAATTTGGCCGTCGCCATCCGTGTTGGCTTCCTTTATCATTCCCATCAATTCTTTGACGGTGAGAGCATAGCCCACGCGAGCCATGCAATGCGCCAGCTCCACAACCGTGATGGAGTCATTGTCGTCTTTGTTGAACAAGTGGAAGACATCGCACAGTTGTTCTTTTGTGTAGGGCGTCGCCTTCTCAATCTCTGCTTCCACCTCTTTCTCAGATGCTACCAGCGACAGAAATTTCGAAAACAAAATGTGGCCATCGTTGTTCACGTTGACCTTCTAAATGAGGGCTTCCAACTGCTCCAAACTAAGTTTTAACCCCACCGATCGTAACAAGGATCCCAAATCCAGTTTGTGTTATGTTGTCGTCGCAATTTCTATCCAATGAAGCAAATATTTCTTGTAGATGCACGATTTCGTCATTATCGAGAAAAATGCTCTCGCTTTGGCTCATTTTTCACATTCGGTCCATCCAGTTTGTATATTGTAGAGCACTAAACCATTGCATAAAAATAGGGGGGGAAAACAATTTGGAACTAGCAACGGGACCAAGGTTTCAAATATCGCTTTGGCAACAAACTTCAAGGGCAAGGGCAAGTTTGATGGATTCCTCCAAGAAGTATTTTGAGCTTCTCCTCTATCCCCCTCAATCGGGTCGAATTCTTCAACAAGTGTATCTGGTGCTCCAACTTTATTCTTTTCAAGCTCTGTTGTATGCTAGCTACCCTCTCCTTGAACATCACCTACATCCACTACCTCTTGCTCTGGAGGACTCCATCTTTTAGAGATTGATTTCATCCCCTTTTTTTGAGGTGGTGCTTGGAACTAGGTACAGATAGCTTGAAGGCGACCTGGGAATTTACAAATACAACATTTAAATACGGTGTTCTCATAATCCAGCACCTAAATGTGTTGAGTTTGCCCATATTTGAGAATCATTTTATTCGGCAAGGCCTTGCTAAGATCAATCTCCACGCAAATGCGAACTTATGTGCATAGTCCCATTGCAGTTATATCTACATCATCTTTGATGCAGGTGCCCAAGGAGATAACTATCTCATTAAAAGCATACCAGAAATGTAATTGCAGATTTGGAAGGCGAACCCAAACTGGCATCTTGGTAACTGAGAGTGTATTTGGGTCAAATTCTAGAACCCAAGCCATAATGAACAACTCCGCATTTCCTCAAAACCATGGTCCTTCCGCAAAGACTCACTGACAAGCTTCTTGATCATTGAAAAGAACAACGAAAACGCCTTTTGAGCAGAGGAATATCTCACAATCCTTTGTCCATGTCGTATGAATCTAGTGATATAAGGTAGAGGTTGTCTGCCAAAGCTCATTAACTATGTAAATAATTGCTTCCTTTAATAAGTGATTCCAATAATAAGTCACATCCTCCGTTATGATCTCCACAATTGGCCCCTCATCTGCATGCTCTACTGTATAGGCGCGAGGGATAAAATGTGGTCGCAATGGACTGGGTTTGGAGGCTGAATTTTTTACCGCTTTTTTAAATGTCATAGGTTTGGAGGATGAAGATTGTCCTGACCCTACAACTCCTCCACGCATCCTCGATACCAAGAAGTGGGTAGAGTCCTTGCCTAAATGGTATCTAGAAAAAAGGGAATGATCCTGAAGTTGTTTTCCCTCATGCAAAAGACGATGTAGATCCACAGGGATCCCAATAGAAATCTCAAGTTTTTGCTTAAGATCAATCATGCAATCTCTCGATTGAGCCCAAAGACATGGTTTTCCCAAAGAGGGAATGAACCATTAGCTACTACCCTATCTTCTCAGCTACTACCCTATCTTCTCAACTTCTGATCTCTTGCTTGCAATAATATCAACTTCAAAATTGTAGGCCAACATTTTGTCAAACAATTGGCATCCATCCACCGGACTTTGGCACTAAAGTTGTGAAGTAGTCGTTGTAGGATCCCAGCACATGCCCATGCCCTCCTTATCCACTCTCTCCCACTGCACTCACTGTGTCAGCCCCGATCTACTTTGTATTCTTTACCTCTACCTTAGGAAAAGCTATGTTCAGTAGGACCAAATTTCGCTCAAGAATTTTGTCAAACATGTTGCATGTATCCTCCTCTTTCCCAAATATTTCTTGGATATGCACGGTATCTTTTTCTGAAACCTGCCAGTGAATAAGGAGGGCATGGGCATGTGTTGCCTTACAAGAGTTGTTTCCCATGCGGAAGAGGAGTTATCCAAAGCAGTAGAAGATATAGCCTTGGCGAACTCGGCAAAACTGATTTGGCCGTCGCCATCCGTGTTGGCTTCCTTTATCATTCCCATCAATTCTTTGACGGTGAGAGCATAGCCCACGCGAGCCATGGAATGCGCCAGCTCCACAACCGTGATGAAGTCATTGTCGTCTTTGTTGAACAAGTGGAAGACATCACACAGTTGTTCTTCTGTGTAGGGCGTCGCCTTCTCAATCTCTGCTTCCACCTCTTTCTCAGATGCTACTAGCGACAGAAATTTCGAAAACAAAATGTAGCCATTGTTGTTCATGTTGACCTTCTGAATGAGGGCTTCCAACCGCTCCAAACTAGGTTTTAACCCCACCGATCGTAACAAGGATCCCAAATCCAGTTGTGTTATGTTGTCGTCGCAATTTCTATCCAATGAAGCAAATATTTCTTGTAGATGCACGATTTCGTCATTATCGAGAAAAATGCTCTCGCTTTGGCTCATTTATCCCATTCGGTCCATCCAGTTTGTATATTGTAGAGCACTAAACCATTGCATAAAAATAGGTGGGAAAAACAATTTGGAACTAGCAATGGGACCAAGGTTTCAAATATCGATTTGGCAACAAACTTCAAGGGCAAGGACACGTTTGCTAAGCAAATTGATGGTGGAAACAATTGAGGGCAGCAGCAAGACAAAGGATTCCAATAATCAAAAAAACAAAACCTATAAGTTTTGTTGTGCAAAACTAGGCCATAAGAGAAAATTTTGGAAAAAACAATTATTGGATGAAAATTCTAACCAAGGGCCTAAGAAGTAGGCCAATATTGTAGAACATAAAGAATATGATGATTTTTATGTTTTTATTGCTAGTGATAATAGATATTGTGTGAACATCTACTTCTAATTTTGTGAATTTTGGTCTAGGAAAGGAATATAAGGTTGAAGGCAAAGGAAATGTGTAGGTAACACTGAGAAGTAAAAATATGCTCTTTATGAATGTCTTCTATGTTCTTGGTTTGTAGAAGAATCTACTTTCAGTCGATGAGATTATGAAATGCAATACTAATATGAATGTAATTTTCAAAAATAATAAATGCTATATTTTTTATAAGGTTGAAAAGGAGATAGTTTTGATATTCAAAAACATGGGCTTTCAAATTGATTGATACAGGGAAGGAAAAAGAGCATGCTTTGATGGTCTTGAGTAGTCAAGACAACAACAAAGGTATGGGCACTTAAATTTGAAAAATGTTTTTTGGCTAAAGAAAGTTTGGTGAATGGCCTTAAAGAGATTGAGAATCAACAAGGATTCGATGGTGCATGTCAAGTTGTGAAGCAACACAAAAAATCATTTGTTTAAGAACAACCTAGGAGAGCTAAGGAGATCCTTCAATTGATCCATGTTGACATTTGTGGGCATATGAAGACAACATCAATCTCCAGCACCAAGTATTTTCTGCTATTTGAAGATAACTTTTCAAGACAAAAGTGTGTTTGTTTTTTAAAACAAAAACCAACATGAGATCAAAAAGTTTAAGGTATCAAAATCTTTAGACAAAATAATGGAGGTGAATTTTGCTCTTAAAAATTCCTTGATTTTTATACAATACACCCAAAGGCAATACACCACACCCTACACCCCACAGCGAAATGGAGTGGTACAGAGGTAGAATCATACCAATATGGAGATGGCAAGGTGTATATTAGAGAGCAAGTATGTTCCTAATAAGTATTGGGTGAAAGCAATACACACATCAATGTACATACTCAATAGGTCTCCAGCAAAAGTGGTACACAAGAAAACTCAAAAAGAAGCATGGTCTGGATGTAGCCCTAAAGTAAGTCATCTCAACATTTTTGGTCCAGTTGTATATGCATGGGATCCTGATGAAAAATGAACCAAACTAAGTAGAAAATAAAAGAATTTAGTGTTTGCATGGGTACAACCACCACCATAAAGCATATAGGTTAGTTGATTTGGAAACTAATAATGGATGGCTTTAGTCGAGATGTCATAGTTGATGACAAAATGACCATTCCAAATAAAGCCTAGGCAGAAAACAAATCAGAAAGTAGCAGCCATTACATGTGATATGGTTGTGTTTGTAGGTCGGATGGATGGGGATAGTCATCATGAGGAGAAGGAAGCCCTTGAGTATGAATCCTGGGAAAATTTTAGTCATCATGCAGCTGCAAACTCCTCAAATTAGAAAGACACTAGTGTTGATTTGAAGGAATAGAAGAAGAGACCAAAATGGTGGTACAGAACCTATGGCGATGTTCGAGAAGACGAACTCCCTTATATGAGAGGAAGGAGTACCAAAAAGAGGCAAGACATCTAATAAGGTGAAATATGCTTTGATGGCTATTCTTTTGATGCTAAAGTATATGAAGAAGTGTAATGTCCTCCAACTCCACGCAGCAACCAAGAATAATAAAACTCAAGCACACAACAGTCACAAAAGGAAACGCAGCAGTCACCATAGGAAACGCAAAAGTCAAAGAGATCGGGGGAGTCCAAGAGGAAGATTGTCGCAGTCCAAGGAGAGATCGCAGCAGTCCAAGAGGGTCTATGCAACCTTCAAACATTAATTAAACCATCTTGGGTTTAACGCCATTATTAAAGAAGATAATTAATTACTTAGCTGTTATAAATTAATTAATTCAGCATTAATTACTTGAACAGTCACCACCCTCAGGAAAGACACAACCTTTGAGGGAGAGGTTATATATTTATATTCATTCATTGAAGTGGAAGAAAAGCATCCAATTATGAATTCAATCATCTAATTCGTATAAGCGTCATGCTATACAACTACTCTCAAGGACGAAAATCCTTGTGATTATAACCCAAGGACGAAACCCCTTGTGGACTTACATTTTATTTAATTTATTATTTTAAATGCAATATTTATATTTATAAAAAAAAAAGGATTTCTGAAAAAACCAAATTAATGTAAAATATTCCGATTTGGAATATTACAATGGTATTAGAGCTGTTTTTCTTGCCATCCTGTGAACCATGGGGTCACTACATAAGGAAATTATGGACAGTTTCAAGTCGTACAACATCCTTTTAGTAGAGATTCGAAAAGAAATCTCTTTTTCAGACTTTTTGGAGTTGAAAGAGTCATGGAATGGAAACAGACACTATGAGGAAGACAAGTTCATGAATCATAGTTATGGCAGCTCAGAATATGAAGAGAAATTCAATGCTCAAGAGGTCTTAGAAGAAATAAACTATGATGAATATCATTCAAATTATGGATAAAAAACAAATTTACAGGCAACCAGTACGATTAAACAAAGTGAAAAATCCTTGGAGACTCTAGGTGCTTCACGCTCAAATGATGAAGAGAAGACCCTTTCTCTTGGAAAGAAATCAGGGGAAACTTGTGACAAGTTTTCAAACAAAGAGGTTGACAAGAAGTTACCTCTAACAAAACTAAATGATGCTAGTTATATTAACTCTAGAGACTTTGATAGTGTCGGGGCAACCTCGAGAAAAAGAAACCTTGACACATGTGACATGGCACCAATAATTGTAGATGAAATAAACAAATCAAAAGGCTTACCAGGAATAGAAGTACCCATGCCATTTTGTTATGATTTAGATATCCATATGCCTGGAAATAAGAAGTTTGATGTTGGTCTTCTGACTGATGATATGAGCTTGAGAACAGAAGTCTCTTACCTTATTATGACAACAAAAATTTTAAGGTCTATGCTCTTCAAAGGAGCAAACATTATCCGTAACATTGAATGGGTTATATTTGATAAAGTGCATTATGTAAAAGATGTTTCCCTTGGTAAAGATTCCCTTAGGGATCTTTTGGAAAAGGTTTGCCATGCCGGCTTTTGAACATGAGTTCCTGCCGTATCAGGAAATTAAATATGCCAAGGCAATTTTTTGCACTTCACACACTAAAGTTGGATTTTAATCATCATCTTACTAGCTTACCTAAAGGTTGCTTTAGTTCTTTGCCAAAGTTGACAAGGATTTCTATGTGCAAAACTAGAATCGCCAATTTATGGACAACAAGTGTTACATTATCAACACTTCCCTCTTTGTTGGAGCTCCGTTTTCAAAATTGTATATGTTGCAATGACACAGGGCAGTGACCACATTCTTCATCTGAAAACCCAAATCTCTTGTACATGGAAGCATTGCTTCAAAACTAGCCCATATTGCTTGGAGCGTGGACTCGTCTCCTATTCATCACGAGGGTGTTAGATTTCCAGATTCAGAGCTCTCAAAAACAGAAGCAGCTTTTCATGACATGTTCTCAGATGATGAGTCAATTGCACACCACCATTTAGTACATAGCTCTAGTGATAATTCATCAGATGAAAGTGATATTGAATTAAGATTTGACATGCAAGAGATGCTCCGAGAGGATGGTCCCTCAAAGATTCAACAACAAACAACTTTTGTGGGAAATTTGACAAGAGATAAAAATTAAATCACAGATTATAATGATGCTAATGCCATGGAATAATCATCTGAGCATATAATGGCGGAGAGTTTCTTTGAAAGAAATGAAGGTTTTTCTATGCGAAGTGATGAACTGATATTGGTTAGAGATAGGGAAATACTAGTAAGTCTCAATGAAGTTTCTCATAATGCATTTAATAGCAGTGCTTCATTTTATAGTGCAGCTGAGAGACCCACACCAGGTGGGGTAGGTGAAAGACGCACTAGAGAAGAGACTTCTAGTGATGAACTAAGTGTTGAATTCCTAGTAATGCCTATTGCCATTGCAGTCAGACAAAATGCTTCACAATATCCCTCTCCAATTTGTTTTGAGAAACATTATCAAGAATTCATGTTAGCCTCATTACCTGGTTTGAAAGTGATTGACAATGTGCTTATATCTCAGTTGAAGAGGGAAAGAGCACAAACAATATTTTCACAACATTTTGAATTGTTGCCATACAATAGGAGAGAGAAAGAGAATGTTGCTGCGATTTTAAATGTACGTGAAATCGGGATAGGTTCAGGCATACTCGGGTCTTCCAAGCTAAAACAAGTTGGTATAGCCCATGGTAATGTTGTTTCATTTCGTAAATCTATCTGTGCAGCCAAAATGGCTTCTTTTGCATGGCCAGATATTCATCCCGTTTCTCAATTGGAAAAAAACCCTGGTGATTTAAATAAGAAGTTTCGGCCGCAACAATTTGAATATCACCCATTGGATTCTAGTTTGATGGTCTTTAGGACTCTAGATGAGGAAGTAGTTATGATAAACCATAAAAGTGGTAACCTTGTTGGTCATGTTCAGTCAGTTGGAGCAAATCACAGTATCCTTGGGCTCTGTTGGTTCAGCAAGGACCCTACAAAGCTTATTGTTGGCTCTGATAATGACACACTACAATTATATGATGTGAACCGAATGCACTCAGCAATTCATTCCAAAAGATATGGTGCAAACAGCAGTAATAGAAACCCTGTCTCTTATACATATGAAGAGTTTGAGCAGTTAACATCTGTTCATATCAATGTGACAGATGATTATTTTCTTGCTAGCGGCTATTCAAAACATGTTGCTCTATATGATATTTGCAGTGGGAGGCACTTACCAGTTTTTGAAGATCTCCATGGGGAACATATAAATGTCGTGAAATTTGCTCATCATTCTCCCTTCATACCTCCCAATTTACAATTGCTGGAAGACAAGCAATTTGAGGATGGGAGGTCTGTAATGTCCTCCAACTCCACGCAACAACCAAAAATAATAAAACTCAAGCACACAGCAGTCACCATAGGAAACGCAACGGTCAAAGAGATTAGGGGAGTCCAAGAGGAAGATCGTAGCAGTCCAAAGAGAGATCATAGCAGTCCAAGAGGGTCTATGCAACCTTCAAACATTAATTAAACCATCTTGGGTTTAGCACCATTATTAAGGAAGATAATTAATTACTTAGCTGTTATAAATTAATTAATTCAGCGCTAATTACTCGAACAGTCACCACCCTCGGGAAAGACACAACCTTTGAGGGAGAGGTTATTATATATTTATATTCATTCGTTGGAGTGGAAGAAAAGCATCCAATTATGAATTCAATTATCTAATTCATATAAGCGTCATGCTATACAACTACTCTCAAGGACGAAAACCCTTGTAATTATAAGAGCCCAAGAACGAAACCCCTTGTGGACTTACATTTTATTTAATTTATTATTTTAAATGCAATATTTATATTTATAAAAAAAAAGGATTTCTGAGAAAACCAAATTAATGTAAAATATTCCGATTTGGAATATTACAAGAGGCAAAGAAAAACCAAAATGGGAGAAGGCTACGCAAGTTGAAGATGAAACTTTAATGGAGAACCGAACATAGGTTTTAGAAAAGCTACCTATTGGGAAGAAACCCACTTGCTGCAAATGAGCGTATAAGGTCAAGTACAAGACAAATGGCACACATGACAAACATAAAGCAAGGTTGGTCGTAAAGGGCTTTGCATCAGCATGAAGGGAATGATTATGAGGAAACATTTGCTCCTACTAGAAAAATAAAAACAATCCAATTGGTTCTAGCCATGAGAGCATAGTTTGGCTGAAAAGTACATCAAATGGATGTGAAGAGTGCCTTCCTCAATTGAAATCTAGAGGAAGAAGTATATATGTACCAACCACAGGGATTTCAAGTTCCAGGGAAGAAACATATGGTGTGCAGGATAAAGAAAGCTCTATATGAGCTAACGCAGGCTCGCAAAGCATGGTACTTCAAAAATGATAGGTATTTGGGAAAACATGTATTTCGAAGAAGTCTTTCTGACCCCAATCTCTACGTCAAAAGTGGAAAGAGTGATGTGGTGATTCTAGTGGTATATGTTGATCACGTCATCATCATAGGCAATGATATCGAAGCTATTAAAGAGGTAAAATCATTTTTTTTGTTTTGCTTTTGACATAATAGATCTAGGCCTCCAACATTATTGTTTAGGAGTAGAAGTTTGGCAAACTCACAAACATATTTTTGATTCTCAAACAAAATATACAATAAATTTGTTAGATATGTTCAGGATCACATATTGTAAAATCTCAATTACACTTATGGAGACAAGGCTGAAACTTTCAGCCAAGACTGATTCAAAAGCAGTAAATAAATGAGTCTACAGGGAATTAGTTGGCAGCATGATCTATCTTATAGCCACTAGGACTAACTTATGCTATGCAGTCAGCTATATTTTCCTATTTATTATAGCTCCAACAATGAAACACTAGATAGCAACGAAGAGGCTGCAACAATATGTGAAGGGAACATTGAGCTTCAATTGTGGGGCTATTTAGATTCAGATTGTGCAGGATCCATGGATGACATGATGTCTACAACAAGTTGTCTTCAGTTTAAGAACAGTAGCAGTTTCTTGGATCAGCAAGAAACATGCAGTTTCACTTTTCTCTACAGAAGCAAAATATAGAGCGGCATTTAAAGGGGTATGTGAAGCAATCTGGCTTAGAAAAGTGCTTGCAGATTCGCAATTTGATCGGAGTTAGCCTACAATGTTAGTTTTGTGATAACAGGAGTTCTCAAGTGGGCAAAGAATCCCGTCTTTCATGAGTGCACAATGCATATCTATGTACATTGTCATTTCATTCGACAACTTGTAGAAGATGGAGTAGTTGCATTGCAATATTGTCCAATTCAACACTAGATTGTAGACATTCTCATCAAATCTCTTGGCCCACATAAATTTGAAAAACTTAGAGATAAACTTGGTGTATTTTCTTAAATGACCATTAAGGGAGGATGTCATAATGGTCATACCAGTCTTATTGATAGGCCTAGTAATAGAGTCACTTTATGACTTTAGTTTGCTCTAGAAAATAATGTAAACATGACTTAATGTTCATTGAAGTCATTCTAGGGTTAGTTTTGTGGCACCCTTGTATTAGGGTTTATGTTGTTCCTTTTCTATAAAATGATGGTTGCTCTTTCATTAATTTATCCAAGAAGTATTTGTCTTTCCAGTTGTCTCGTGTACTTGCTTGGTTTCTTTGTGGGTTTGGTTTTCATAAAAGTTGTGAAACTATTGCCAAAATTGAAACCTGGGTTGGGATTGGTGGCCTATATAACATATCTACCACAAAATTTGTGTTCCCTTCTTGTAATTGATCACCAAATGAAATTGTTGAATAAAATCCATCCATTTTTAGTGTCTTGCTTGTTGCAATTTACTTGTGCTTACAAATATTGAAAATATTTGTGGGTCAATATGTGCCCCAATTCCTTACCCAACAAATGATGTTTCAATTTCCTAATTTCTTGAACTAGTGCATACATTTCCTTATCATATACAAGATACCCTCTTAATGTTGAATAAAATACCTCTGAATGATAAGCAATTGGCTTACCTCCTTGCAACAAAACTACCCCTATGGCATACTCAATTGCATCCGTTTCAACTTTGGATGGCTGCTGCAAATTAGGAAGAGCAAGCGTCGGTGCATGGCGGAGCAAATTAGGAAGGTAGAGCATTGGTGCATGGCTGATTTTATATTTTGAAGAATCAAAAGCATTATCGTGTTCCTTTGCCCAACGAAAACTTTTACCACTTGCTGCAACATGTTGAGGCACTATAATGCTAGAGAAAGTTGGAATAAACTTCCTCATTTATTGTACTACACCCACAAAACTTATGTTCTCTGTGCCACTCCTAGGCATGGGCCAATTAGTGATAGCCTCGACCTTTGATGATCCATCTCAACTCTCTTCCTTCAAACACATGCCCTAGATAGACTAGTGATTGTTTTGCGAACTCACAATTTTTCATATTGCATAAAAGTTGTTTTTCTTTCAATACTTGCAAAACTTGTTTCAAATAAGATAGATGTTCTTCCCTTGTAGCACTAAAAACCAACATATCATCTAGATACACTGTAACACATGTATCTATGAAAGGCTTCAAGACATTATTCATCAATCTCATTAATGTAGCAAGTGAATTACACAAACCAAATGTAAGTACCAACCATTCATACAAACCATGTTTTGTATTGAAACTTGAAAGCTATCTTCCATACATCCTCCTTCACATGATAATTGATGGTACCCAAATTCAACACCCAACTTTGTAAAATATTTGGCATGTTGAAGTTGGTCTAACAAGTCATCAATCTACATACATGGATATCTATTCTTTATGGTGATCTTGTTCAACACTCTATAATCTATGCACATTCTTTGAGAGTCATCCTTCTTTTGTACTTGGTGAAGCACTTGGGCATTTGAACCCTTGTTGTTACAACTCTTGAAGTTGTTTTTCACTTAATTACTCTCTAAAAGTGACTACATGTACAAACCAAGTTAGGTAAAGTAAATTCGGATAGAAATTGGATCCCGTGCTCTATTTTCCTTATTGGAGGCAAACTTTTATGGTGATCTTGTTCAAGGCTCTATAATTTATGTTGTGCATTCTCCAAGAGTGACCCTTCTTTTGTACTTGATTAAGTACTTGCGCATATAACCCCTTGCTCTCACAAATCTTGAAGTTGTTTCTTCACTTCATTACTCTCTAAAAGCGACTGCCTGTACCAACCAATGTTAGGTAGAGGAGATTCAATAGCAATTCAATCTCATGCTCTACTTCCCTTTTTGAAGGTAAACTTTTAGGGTTTTGGATCACCTTTTGAAAAGAATGCAGCAATTCATTCAAACCTTTCAATCCTTTGTTAGCACAATCAATTTCAAAAATTTACAACCCATCTTTTTGTTTATCCTTCAAAATTAGTAAACAAAATTGCTTATTTTCTTAAATAAATCTCTTTGCTCGGTTGGCACTTACCAAGGCATGCATGAGGTTGTTTTGATGTGCCTTGATGATATGGTTGATCCCATCCTTGACCCATTTGTATTTGTTAGCCCTCCTCATAAAGATAACAACCCTAAGATACATGTAAGGACTTCCAAACACCACATCAAATGCATCAAGAGGAATCATATATGCTACTATCTCATCAACATATAGTGGGTTAATGCCGAATTTGATTTACATTTCTTAGTCACTTCAATCTCTACACCCCTTTTCACCCAACCCAAAGGATAAGAATGAAGAGGATCATATGTTTTCAAACCAAGCTTCTTCACAACTTCATCTAAAATCATATTTGACTGAGAACAGTATATAGAAGGGCATTTGCCTTGGATTTTTTAATCTAGATCCTGATTTGAAATAGCTTTCTCATTTCTTCTCTCTCATGTTCCTTGCTAGCCATATTGGTAGCCGTGCAACCTGATTTCTCATCAACATCAAAATTGTCATTTATCTCTGCCTCTAATTGCTCTTTCAAAGATGTTGTGGACTTCTTAGAGCCCTCCTCAGATCAATTCTAGGGATGCAATTCTGAATGTTACTTCCAACCCCTTACATCAATATGCCCATCTATAACGCAATTACTACAATGGTGCTTTGGATCCTTACAAACATGTAAAGCGGTAACATTTCTTTTACATTTCCACTTACCCTTTTTGTGGGCTTTGTAATGCTGATTTTGTTCTTTCTTGGACTGATTTGTGAACTGATTTTGTGAGGGTTCTCCCTCTCCTTACCTCTTTTCTTCCTCAATGTAGTATGCCTATACACATGCCTCATCAAAATACTTTGGCTTGCTAGAGATGACTCGTCTCCTTTACGTGTGTATGGACACCTACCATGTATTTGGTCAGGTTGTCTTCATCTTCAAAGTCCAAGCCCATCAACAAATCATGTCTATGGAATATCGTGGTATAGTCTTGCACACTTTGACCACTTGCCTAAAATACAGCCAAATATTTTTCTGATCAGTTTTATGCCCAATAAAAGAAAAAAATCTTATGTAACAATTCTTTGAATTTATCCCACCTAGATACAACTGGATTCTTCTTTTCAGAAGATATTAGATAATTTTCCCACTATTAGAGCATGTCCTCCTATTTTGAGACATGCAAAAGAACTCTTTTGTACCTCAGTAACCTTAATTTGCTTTGATACCAAAATGATATGTAAAGTTTTGAGTTCAGTTGTTTAATTGAGTTTGCAGAATCACAATATGCTGTCCTGCTTAGATTGAACTCTAAATTGACAATTTTGAATGCTTTATAGACTTAAAATTAATGTAATGTGTTGTTAGAACATACACAAAACTTACAATATTCTATATATGAAAGTAAACAATGATGAACAACAAGAACAGTAATCATAACACATGAACACAGCACTTTTTACCTGCAAAACCCCAAGGTGGGAAAAACCAACTGGAAGTGGCAATTGCACACCTTCCTTATTTTTCTTATGACCAAAGCAATTATACAAAGAGATTATAGAATAATTACAACAATCACTCTGTTGTCTGCTTACTCAACTCCTCTTTGTAACCTTCCTTCTACAGCCAATTGAGCACTAATTTTGTCACTCACACACCATGCCTTCATCTAGATATGTGCCTCTTACTTATCATGCTTCAAGATTGTCCTTTCGTGCACCAAAGGACTACAAACTGCATGTAAATTGAAGAAACAACATTATTTTGTCGTTACTACACTTATACAAACAATTTGAGCAATACCACCGGTTAATGGAAACTGCCAGTTAGGAAATTGTCGCTCTGCACATACTGATGGTAATGAAATCGTCACTCTACAGATACTGGCATATGCGCAACCACTGCTCTGTTTGACAAGGCAGTTCTGCCACCATACAATAAATACTCCATTTGGAGTCTAGTTTTTCACTAAAACCCTCTAGTTAAATGATGTAGTGAATTGATTTTCCTGATCCCTATGGATCATCCAAATTGCCTGCTTGAATCTTCAAATGCTTGCAATGGAACTACTAACACCAAGAAAGTGCAACACAAAGCATTTCCAATTCATATGCAGCCTCAAAATTGCATCCAATTAACAAAATGATATTCTAAAGCACCAAAAGAACTTCTCCATCTCCACGCAATAAGTTTAATGAGCTCGCAATCAATATTTCTTGTCAGTTGTAATCCATAAAGGCACGATTGGCGCAGCAATTGTGCCACCATACAGGAAATACTCCATTTGGAGCCCTACTACTGATTAAAGTCAGGTTTGCTGTAATTGAATGATGAAGTGGATCAATTTTCTTGATCCCTATAAATTATTCAAATTTCCCTATTGAATCCTCAAATGCTTGCAATGGAACCACTAACAGCAAGAAAGAGCAACACAAAGCACTCCCAGTTCATATGCAACCTTAAAATTGCATCCAATTAACAAAATGATGTCTAAAGCACCAAAACAACTTCAACATCTACTCACAATAAGTTTAATCAGAAAGTAGTCAGAATTTCTTGCCATATGTGATCCATACAGGCATGATTGGCATTTACACCCGTTAACCTAATACTATGCAAGGAATACAATGGCAGCAACTAACTATGTAATTGAAAACAATTTCGATTTTTCTATTCTTTCCTCCATTCCCGCTTCAACTTTCAGGAATTGTTTTTGAAGATGTATTCATCTCTTTGACAAAGTACTTCAAATATTATAGTTTATATTTGAATTAGAATTAAACCATACCTTGAGTTTAATTAAAGACAACAAATCTAACCAAAAACTTCAATTTTGCATTAGCTTACCCTCTATGCAATTTGAGCAATACTATATATTCACTTGCAGCCTGTATGGGGCATTTTTCTTTCATTTGGCAAGATGAAGCAGTGTGTGTTAGTGCATATTTGCATGTTGTTATAATCCCAACTTGTCGGGACCTTAGATAACCAATTATGGGTGTTCCTAGAATGCTCGTGTTTTGGATATTTTCCCCTCGAGGCACTAACATGTGGCATGCCTTGGGTTGTATTATAATGGGCCCAATCAAGTACAAGTTTGTGGTACCTTGGGATCTATAATTTATAAGTCCTACCCTATGGTGTGGTATATTCATGTAGGCCTACCTTCTTATGATAGGAAGCCAGTGTAAAATAGCTATATAAGACTTGGGAAATCATCTGAATATATGTAGATGGGGGTTGTACCCTATCCGTTATTCATTATTTAAGTGCTAATGTGATAATTGGTATATTGTATGAATTGTATCTCCAGGATATAGATATATACGTAGATGGTGATTGTGCCCTTTCTATTATTCATAATTTAAGCGCTAAAGTGATAATTGGTACGTTGTGCTCCGTCGCTTTGTCCCTCCCGCTCTCCTTCATGATATGTATTCTTGTGGAATGCTGATGTAGAGGATTATCTGTCACATCTTAATCAATTTTATCTTGGAAGGAGTTTAAGTATATCTTGAGGAATAATGGAATATGTTCTGACAAAGCGCACTTTGTAATGGAAAGGAATATCTCAATAGTCAAGCATTCCCATAGAAAAAGCCATTTCTCACAGCAAAATATATTTCTAAGTTCACAAAAGAACCTTAGAGCATGCAACCCATGCATATTCATTACCTTGTATTACAAACATTTCCTCTCAATAAAAACTATAGGAACAATAAAAATAACACTAGACGATATAAAGAGAGAAGATGGAGCGTGTTATGCCCTTAACATATAGTGTGTATGAGGATATGTGTGACCAATTGGCTAACACAACCTTTTACCTTATCATGTCACAATTCTCTATGTTCTCATATTGTTAGTAGTTTTGGTCTATGGAGTACCCATAGCCTAATTAGGGTATATATAGGAGGTAGTGGTTAGTACTTGAGGATCATATTACGAATTATATTCTTATTGATTGTGGAGGTTGCCCCCTCAAAGTGGCTTAGTCTTATATTTTCAATATCCTACTTTGTTGACAACATTTGGTGTGGATGTGCTCTATTTTGCTCTTAATTATTGCGATTTGTTGTTGTTGTCTATCCTCGATAATTATATTTGCATCTATTGTTGTGAATTGACTTGATCTATCCAAGTAATTTCATTATAAGTGGTATCAAAGCTTCAATTTGGGCAAGGTTGCAGTGCAATTTTTCAAATCTAGCATAGCAATTGTTCTATGAGCTAAAGGATTGAAAAAACATAACCTACGATATGGAACGAAATATTTTTCCATTAGTATTGTATTGCTTGAGGTTTTTTAATAAAAAATTAAAAAGTCTAAAACAATATTTCACCACCTTGTGCAAAATAGCAATCATTGAATTCATCTCAATGAGACCATCGCAAAGGTATAAGCCTTTGGTACACCTTTTTTGACCCAAAACCCTAACCCCAATTTCCCGAACCCTACACCCTAGAGTTCATGCATGCTAGCCCAAACACTAGAGGCCGCAGAAAAGGGCAAGCCACTACAAGTGAAATGCTTAACAAGGAAGAAATGGAGTCCAAAACCTCTGATACAAGGGTTTCTAGGGTGGTTACCCAACTCCAAGTAGATGTGCAAAAGCAAGGCTAAAAAAGATATGGATGTGGTCAAAGGTTACTTGGACATAATAAAAAGAAATATGAGTAGCATCAATGCAACATTGGCATCTCTCGTGGGTAATATGCACACAACGCCACCACCCAATAATTCTCCATCGAGCCACTAGGGCTTTCCCAACTAGAACAATCCAAGTTCACGGAATATGCTACCCAAAGTGGACATGCGCAATTTCAATGGTAAGGATCCAGTCACCTAGGTCAATCAAATGGAAAATTTATGACTTACATTAGACCCCATATGCACAAAAGGTGGTCATGGCATCCTTGTATTCAAAACCAGAGCAATACATTTGATATAGATGGTTATGCGCTCAAAAGAAAAATAAGGGCCTTACTATTACCTATTCAATGTTTACTAATGAACTACAGATGCACCACCGCAATAGTGTAACAAAGAACTACTTCAAAATTGCGACAAATAAGGAAAATCCAGGATTATATTCCGCAATTCAAGACCCTATCCTTACGCGTGGAGAAATATCACAGAGGACAACCTGATGACTTGTTCTTGGGTGGGCTCAAGGATAGCATCCAACTTGATGTTTTAATATTTAATCCAAGTTCAATATCAGAGTCCATGGTCTTTGCCCACAAGGCATTGGAAACATATTTGGTCAAACAGTGGGCATTCACTTCTAGCAGAGATTGCATTACTCCAACACAATCATTCCCTCAACCTAGTAGATTGACTCTTCAACAAATTGAAGAGAAACAAGTAAAAGGATTATGTTTTTAAATGTAACAACAAATACAACAAAGGGCATAAATGTGATTTGAAGAAATTATTCTACATTTAAGGTGCTAACGAAGAAGAAAAGGATGAGGAAGCTACAAAAGAGTGTGAGAATGAGCAGGAGGAAGAATCAGAAGACGCCCAACCAACTCTATCATGCCACGCACTTTCAGGGTTTAGCACTACACAAACACTCAACGTAGTAGGTTTACTAAAGAAACAGAGGGTGACTGTTGATTGACTCAGGGAGTACACATAATTTCATCAACAATAAGTTAGTGGCACGCTTGAACTGTTTATCCAGGACCATGATTTCAAGTCGTGATTGCAGATGGTGGCACGGTCTATTGTTGAGGAAAATGCCATAGTATCAAATTGTCATAGGAGACTACAGGCTAGACTCTCCTATGTTTGTTATTCCCAAGGGTGGGGCAGACATCATTTTGGAAGTCCAATGGCTCACAACCTTGGGAATGATAGAGATCAATTTCCAAGAGTTGTCCATGCATTTTTATACTAAAGGTAGGACATTTGAACTGTGTGGATTGCATGCAAAGTCTTTGTAGTTGGTTCATTCTCATCAGATGCAAAAGATTCTTAAAAGGGGGGTTGAAGGGTTTGTAACACAATTGTTTTCCTTAGAAGTACAACCAACAAAGATGTCTACACAACATGATTTGCAACATGATTTGCATAAGATTGTTGATAACCACTTAGTCATTTTGGGAGCAATGTCAAAAGGACTACTGCCAAAAAGGGAACATGATCATGCCATTCAACTACTACCAAGTAGTCAACCGCCAAACATCAGATCATGCAAGTACCCATATGTCTAGAAGAGTGAATGAAAAGATGGTACAAGAGATGTTGGGAGGCTAGTATTATCAAACATAGCCAAAGTGCATATTCTCCCCAATGGTAATAGTGTGTAAGAAGGATGATACCTAGAGGATGTGACCTGATTACGGAGAACTTGACAAGTATATCAACAAATATAAGCTCCCTATTCCGACCATTGACAAGTTGTCAGATGAGTTCCATGATGTTTACTTTAAAAACCTAGATCATTCGGGCTACCATCAAATTCGGTTTAGAGATGAGGATTTACAAAAGACATCTTTCAAACCTCGTGAGGGCCATTATGAGGTCTTTGCTAATGTCTTTTGATCTCACAAATGCACAATTTACATTTATGAGTGTTTTGAACACTGTCTTTCAACCTTTTCTGCAAAAATTTGTCTTGTTATTTGTTTATGACATCTTGGTATATAGTAAGACATGGGAAGAACACTTGCAACATGTGAATCAGGGACTAATAACTCTGGGAAAACATCAACTTTACAAAAAGCCTTCCAAGTGTGCTTTTAGAGTAAACGAGGTGGAGTACTTAGGTCACATTGTTTCGCAGAAAGGTGTCAAAGTAGACCCTCAAGATCAAGGTCGTAATAGAATGGCAAGTTCCAGAAACTCTGGGGCTTCTTAGGGTTGACAAGTTTCTGTCGCCATTTTGTGAAAAATTACAGCAACATAACAGCACCGCCCACAACTTTATTAAAGGACTCCTTCCACTGGAACAACACTGGGACCACATCATTTGCAATGTTTAAGAAGGCCATGTCTACCACTCAAGTTTTGGCTACCCCAGATTTTTCAAAGATATTCATTGTTGAATGCGATGCATCAAGGTATGGAATGGGGGCAATACTCTTGCAAGAAGGAAGATCCATTGTATTTGAGTGGTGTTAGCTCAAAGATAAGAATTTGTTAAACCCTATCTATGAGAAGGAAATGATGGTCATTTTTCATGCAATCAAATAATGGAGACCTTATATGATGGATAGACACTTTAAGGTGAAGACAGATCACAATAGTCTAAAATACTTCTAGGAATAGAAGTTATCATCCGAAGAACAACAAAAACATTGGGATATGAATTTGAAATCATATATAAGAAAGGAAAGGATAATGTAGTAGCATATACACCATCAAGGAGGGATTAGTCCATAGAGGCATTGTTATGCACAATGTCCATATGGCAGGTAGATTGGGTGGATGAGCCAAATTCCAAATGGGAGAATAACACTAATACACAAATTTTGATTCAAAAGCTCCAACAAGATTCTGGTGTCTCCAACAAATTTGTGTGGAAAGGGAATGCCCTATGGTACAAAAATAGGTTGTACTTGTACAATAATTTTTCCCTCAAGCACAAGACCCTTACGAGCTCCATGCATCTCCAGTAGGGGGCATTCAAGATTCTTGAAAGCTTATCATAGAATCAAGCAAGATTTCTTTTGGGAAGGACTTGAAGGGGATATCCAGAAATTTGTGGCCAAATGAATGGTTGTTGGCAAAACAAGAGAGACAATTAAGAACCCAGATCTTCTGCAACCCTTATCTATTCCTCGCCAAAGGTGGGAGGAGGTTTCCATCGATTTCATAACAAGGTTGCCCAAGTTAGATAGTAAATATGTCCTCATGGTAATCGTGAATATGCTCACCAAATATGCCCATTTTTGCGTCTTGTCATAGTGATTTGTAGCAAGTACAGTAGCATCTACTTTTCTGAATAAGGTTCAAAAGCTCCATGGTTCCCCCAAGATCATAGTAAGTGATCATGATCCTGTGTTTAGTAATTTTTGGACTGATTAATTCACATGTTTGGGTACTCAATTGGCTCATAACTCGTCACATCTATCTCAATCTAATGGGCAAACAAAAGTGGTCAACAAATGCATAGAGCATTATCTCTGTTGTTTTGCATTGGATAAACAAGAGAGACGGGTTCAATAGCTACAACTAACAAGATGGCGGTATAGCACTTACTTCCATACATCATCTAAAATGTCTCCATTTGTGGCACTGTAAGGGTACCAGCCCCCATCCATCACTTCATCCTTGTCGGTACAGCCAAAGGTTCGAGCTACTAAATAACACATTCAATACCAGCAAGAGGTACTAATTAGTCTAAAAGAGAACTTGGCAATGGCAAGGAACAAAAAGAAAAAAATAAATAAAGAAATTATATAAATGTCCACGAATGACCAAAATTAGGTCAATGGGACCCAAGGATACAACTGCAAGTGGATCAACACCGTTTTTGAAAAGGATGCTTGGGTCTTTGTGCGCCTACAACCATACAAGGAAATGTCCTTGAAGCAACAAAAAAAAAGATAACAAACTGTCTCCTAGGTATTATGACCCTTATCAGATCTTGCAGAAAATTGGTTGTGTCGCATACAAGTTGTAGTTACCTCAGTCTACACGCATACATCAACTATTCCATGTCTCCTACTTGAAGAAGGTAACTGGACAAAGTATCCACCCAAACTAAGTTACCAAAGCTAGATGAGGAGGGCGGAATCATTCTAGAACCTATGAAGATACATCAGACATGCACTAAGAGGCTGCGAACAAGGGAGATTAAAAATTATTTGATCAATTAGAACAATTTGACTAGCGAGCATACAATATGGGAGGATGCAACATTCTTACATAAACATCCAAAGTAATTCAACATTGAGGACAACATTGTTTTGAAAGTGCAGCATGTTATGTCCTCAACCTATAGCACATGGAGATACATGCAGTTGATCTATGGCTAACATAACCTTTCACATTATCATGTCCCAATCCTCTATGTTCTCATATTATTAGTAGGGTCGGCCTATAGAGTAGCCATAGCCTAAGTAAGGTATATATAGGACGTCGTGGTTGGTACTTGAGGATCATATTATGAATTATGTTCTTATTGCACGATTTTGGAGGTTGCCCTCTCGAAGTGGCTTAGACTTATATTTCCAATATTCTGCTCTGTTGTCAACATTTGGTGTGGATGTGCGCTATTCTACTTTTAATTATTGTGATCTATTGTTATTGTTTATTCTCAATAATTATATTTGCATCTATTGTTGTAATTTGGCTTGATCTATCCAAGTAATTTCATTACAAAGCATACGTCAAATTATGCACAGGGTTGCATTACATTCATAATGTCTTTATAACTAAGTTTTGTAGCTATCAAATATCTTCAAACCATCAACCAACTCATAATTACCAACAAACTCATTACCTATCACAACCATGTACATACAGTCATTTACATATATTCTAATATCTTTCCTTAATGGTCAATGATAAACTACACAAAGTAGTTCAACTTTGTGACTTATTAGGTCCAAGTGATTTAGTCAAGATGTCGACTATTTGCTCTAAAATTCCACAATACTTCAACTCAACTTCGCCTCTTTCAACTTCAAAACCCCGTGAGCACATGGAATACAGAATTCTTTAACATTTTAGGCACACATTGATTATTTAATAAAGAATAATTGTTTTCTCTTAAGCCACCTTCAAATCAAAAAGTAACCTCCTTAACCAAACAGCTCCACAGGCTGCAAAAAAAGGAATGTTGTACTTTGCCTTAGTGAAAGAAATAGCAATTATTTGCTGTTTTTTGCTAGCCCACCAAATAAAACCTATTCGCAAACTAAAAGCATATTAGTCAATCAACATTAGTAAATCTGACATGCTGAAAGTCATCATTAATGCTATTACAAATGACAAAATAAACTGTACTCACACATTCCTTGAAATTCATTTTGATGCCCCTTAGATTTGCTCACAAACCTAAGAATGTGGCTTACAACAAATCCAAGATCAGGTCGCATGCCTGTAAGATATATAAACTTCCCACCAACTTTTGAAAGTAATTCGTCACCCGTTTTTGAATCACTTGTTTGTAAACACTCTTGTAATTTATTCAACAAATTATTGGCATACTTCATTTGCAAAATGAGCACTCTAAGATGAGTCTGCCATTACTTCACTCCTAGACAATAACATAAGACCTCGATCTATCATATCATAAGTGGACCACAAATCTGGTTTTAACTGCTGCATTGTGTCAGTCTTGTCAAGTGTGATGATTAAGTTGTTCACATATTTTATCATCTGAAAATTCTGGCATATAGATTTGAATAAGAAGGGTTTATTCTAAGTAAGGATCTAGTAAGATGAAGATCTATTTTTTTTGGTCGCCATTTTGGAATTTGCTCTTTACATCCATTTGATAAAGCTTTCATCAAAAAAGTGCAGCAATGGCTACAACCTATACAATAGTGACCATCTTTTTTTATCAGAGCAAACATCTCATCATAGTCAAATACCTTCTTGTTCGGAAAACCCATTTACCACCAGCCTCACCTTGTACTTATCCAAGGAATCATTTGCCTTATCTTTTGTTTTGTACACACCATTTACACCCAATGCGCTTCTTTCCATGTAGTAATTCTGAAAGAACCCAAGTTTTATTCTTCACCGGGACATCATACTCCACTTGAATATTCTTTTCTCAGTCATGTTTTCGCTTTGCTGCAAAACACTTATTGGAAGTAATCCACCCCCATTATCAGATTAATTTTCTACGGCAGCCTTAAAATGCTTACATTCCTCCAAAGCACCTTATTTTTTTAGCAAGCACATCCAATCTTTCTACTATAATCATCAACAAATAGAAGAAAGAATGCAACACCCTAGATGTTAATTACCTTCTAAGTGCCTGGAAATATCACCATGCACAAGTTCAAAACAGTTCTTTTCTCTCCAAGCCTTTCTATCCATGCACTGTTTATCTGCTACGCATGCTGCACAAACCTTTTTCCCTTCAATGGATGCAAGCCATCTACCATGTGCTTATTCTGCAAAGTAGAAAGCAGATGAAAATTAAATTGCCCAAACCTTTAGCGCAAAAGAGAACTGAAATTCCCAATGGCCATCAAGGCAACCTAAAACCTATAAAGCCTATGATCGCTAAAACCTGCTACAATCCTATCACTCCTTTTATCCTTCACAAAACATTTATCTGCAATGAATGTAACATCCAAATCATAAGTGTCCTCCTCTAGTGCTTAAACTAATAGATACAAAATTCTTAATGCCAAGGATCCACAACGCATTTTGAAATCAATCGTATCTACCGGCACTGGATCAAAATATCATGTACTTGTTCTTATTGCATGTTGAGAAACCTAAAAGCATATAATACATCTTCCTCCTCATTTTCAACAATAATGATATATGATTATTTTTGGATTTGGACTGTTTCTTCTTATTTTCTAGCCATTCTCTTCCCAAAATCTTACTGTAGGTGGCCCGTCTTACCCCAAAAGTAACACCTTACATTTTTGTAGGTAGAATTACCATTGGTAAATGCGTCAATTGGTCGCTTTCCATTTTGAGACTGCAAATGTATCTTCTCTTTGCCTTTGACCTAAGCAGCAAAGGCAATCTCTGAAGGCTCCATTCTTCCCGAATTATTGCAACCACCAGTCTGTCTGTAATAGTTTGTTATGTATAGCCTGTCAAAGGTAACGTTAGCATCTTCAGATGTTTGATTAGATTTTAAACAATATTTTCAGAGGAATAGTGTAGACTCCTAAGCGTAATCACAATCAAATCCTCTTTTTCCAACTCCTTATCTTTGACATCCAGCAAGTGTTGAAGAAGTGAATCTCTCTCTCTTCCAGTTATGGAAAAAAACAGGTTTTTCAGATAAAGGCACTCTCCTATTCTATATCTGGTACTTTACGTTCCATTTACACCAGAACTTCTGATACCGCAGGAATCCTGAAACCTCAAATAACATTTCATCCGTTCCTGATAGGTTCAGAAGCATTGGGGCATCCTTGTTTTTGTTTTGGAAATCTCAATCGTGAACACAAAACTCGTCAACCTGACCTATGTCAGCAGGATTTTTACCTGTCTATTACATCAATGAATGGCTACCATTATATACTCAAAAATGGCTACCATTCTACTCTTCCATATGTTAATGTTTTGGCCATAACTTTCTGGGATTTGGTCAGAAACACACTTTTCATGTTTGACATGTCTGATTTGCTACCGAGAACCATAAATTCAACAAACAGATATTTTTTGCCACCTCAGTTTGAATGTATCTGAAATGTTCTCCAAATAAAATTTCCTCTTCTGAAAAAACAACTGCCTATTTCTACCAATGATAAACATGGAGAAAAACAAAAGTAAGTTTTGTACGTGATTCTCCTGGCTTCAATTTACACAATTTCTGCACTTCACTGGACAGTCTCAAAATCCGTTCAAAAATTGTGCCATGTTGTTGTCTAGTTCAAACCGATTCTCTACTCTCCAATGCTGCAGAACAGACAGAATTTGTGGTCTGCACCATGCACACTTTCTTTTCATCTATGCCTCCAAAACTACCTTTGGTTTTCACAGTTTTTCTTCTAAACAAAGCTTTCTACTTTCTATATTTTCACATCAATACAGACTGCTAAAGAAAAGAAAGAACTCAAACAGAACCTATCACCTTGCTGTCCAGTTATTGATGCAGGATCATTCACAAGTTCCAATGCTGTGAATGTCTTTGCGTATCCGACATTCTTATCAGGAACCCACAGCCTTCTCTTTGACAGAAATCTTCTGAAAATTGCCTACATAGAAAACGTCAGCAAGTCTTCATGAAACTCCAGCACTTTGTGCCCTTTTCCACTCTACATCAGATGCCCCTGATCTCTAACATACTCTGCATCATCTACCCAAATTGGGCTCTGACCCTGTCTCTGACTTTCACACTCTGAAACCCGCTGCCATGGATTATGATACCATAAAGGAAGAATAAAACGAACTCTAGACAATGTAGAGAGAGAAGGGGGACTGATACTTCATCAAATTATGCTTAGCTCTGCATTATATTTATAACGTACTTCATCTGTAGAGTTGTATAACTGTTACTACCTCCTAACTTCAACTTACTCATAACTACCATAACCAGATACAATATGACCATTACATATATTCTAATAGAAAACATATAGAAAGGGAGCACCAAACATGTATTCTAAGAAAATTAGAGTTCATTTTCCTAATGCTACATTATGTTTAGTTTTTCCCAAAAGTGACCTTTAATCACTTCAATCATAAGAATAAGAACGAAAGATTATGGCATTTAAAAGTGACAAGAAATAATGCCCAAGCTCCATGCAACAAATATTTTTTAGACAGTACTTTAGTTTACAGAAATGTGGTAGTTCTCCAGAGTCCAGACTAAGTCAATTTTTGAGGCCAACACTATTTATTTAAACCTAAAAGCTGAAAGATTGCTCAAGAGGATCGAAATTCACTATAAATTGCTTCCCATTGCTTTTGCAGAAAATAAACAGCAATGGCAACTCATTTTGTCTAGCAATGATTTCTGAATTGAGAACTTCAAACCCAAATAATCAAGTCACCTGTGCAAAGTTAGGAGGGTTCTTTTGTGTTTCCGTTATGGACATGCTAAGATATTTCTTTGAGTCACGTTGCAGTAGCACCTTTCCCTTTTCCCCAAGCACAACATATTTTGCCTCTTTCTCCGGACCTGAAGCAATAAACTAAATCAAAACACATGAAAGTTTGAAAATCAAATACACTAAAAAGTGCAATTTAGTCTATGGGAAATTTTAAAAATTGAATGCAATTTATCATTTGACATCCAAGCAACACTAAATAGAACGAGTCCAAGGAGACCTGATCAATAAATGAACATATCTTGAATAGCACTAGTTAACTTGAGGTGGGGACAGGGAGATGGCCAGTGTAGTATAATTGGCCATGCAATGCCAACTATAATCAAACATAAAAAAGAATAGCTTGAATGCTCAGGTAGCAGACCTGAAAAATTTATAGTCTTACAGTTTTTAATATATTGTGGGCGAAGGCAGCATCTGTAAAATCAGTTTCATCAACTGATCTTCATACAGGGTCCACCTCTACATTTTCATGTGGGAAATAACGTCAGGAGCAACTGCTTCTTTCTGAACTCTGTAAGACTGGAAACAGTTTGTTTTTTTCTGTTTCTTTCTTTGAAAACCAATACTTCGGTAGAATTTTTACGATCAGATAAGTGGCATTACAGAGATAAAGTTGTCTTTGTTTACATTCAGAGAACTACCATAGGTGCAAATAAAAAACACTTGAAAGCATAATTCCCCAAGATTTTCCATCCGTACAATTTATACAGAATGTTAACCACATCTGTCGGCTTGAACATATGCTAGGGCATCGATATTATTGTTGAATGAAAATTTATACCAGGTATCACTGATATTAAACTGCAAAAGAAATTTCAAGTACCAACAGATAAAGAAAACAGTGGTCTTCCACCTTGTTCTAGGACAGAAGCAAGTACCTTCAGAGTGAAGCTGGTATTAAATCCTCCAAATGGCAGCAAGTTCATTTGTTGGTCTCAAACTGGTTTAATAAATCTCACAAACATCAGCAACTGATGGTCATCAATTTTTGGCCCGCCTCTAAGGTGTATCTAGCATCTTGTGGGTGTCTTCTATTTGCCACAGTTTGGCAGCATATAAAAGGCATCTTCTATATGCAAGACTTTTTTGGAGGATTTCTTCTATATAGGGAACAAAGGATCCTACAGTACGGTCAATGAATATCTCTTACATCAATTTTCTGCTGCCAAGGACAGGCGGCTGGCTCATTGATATCATTTGGTATTCAAGGCTCTCGAATAAAATATAGAATTTCATTTTTATTTTATTTTTTAATTATTGATATTGATCCTTGATGCAGGAAGGCTCTTATTTATCATTTAAAAAGCTTCAAATTTAGATTTCGTGTCCTCTGGCCTTCAATAAACAAGATCCTCATAAGTGACTATGATACCACGGTTGACTATTCCAGAATGACATAAATGAGAGAGATTGCAATAATAAATTAACAATTCATTAGATCAAGGAGTTATCTATGACATTGTCAAAGTTGTACCTGAACATGCTTATAATTAAGTATAATAAACATACTAACCATCTAGCACTTAGCATTCAGTCACTGGCATTAGGACTCCTAACATGATATAATATTGAGTGTTATTATCCGTAACACCTCTCAACTTGACACAAAAACAAATTTCAAAAAAAAAAAAACATTTAGGATGCCACTTCACACCCTGAACAGTTTGCTGCTCAAAATCCATGAAAATTGGTTGGATGACTGTTGTAGCAAAAACAAAAGTGTGTATATAGTAGTTGATTTTATTTTTTTAACTATTGACATTAATCCTTGAAGCAGGGAGGCTTTTATTTTTCACTTTAAAAGCTGCAAAATTAGATTCCGTGTCCTCTGGCCTTCAACAAACAAGATCCTCATTAGTGGCTCTGATACCACTGTTGGTTTTAGATGAAAGATGTAAAGGAAAGAAAGAGGGAAATAATAAAATAACACTTTATTATCTCAAGGAGTTATCTATTGCATTGTCAAAATTGTGCCTAAACATGCTTATAAAGAAGTGTAATAAACATACTATCTGGCACTTAATGTTGGGTCACTAACATTGGGACTCCTAACATGATATAATATTGAGTATTATTATCCCTAACACCTCTAAACTTGACAAATATACAATTTACAACAAAACAAAAACATTTAGGATGCCATTTCACACCCTGAACATTTTCCACTCAAAATCCATGAAAATTGGTCGGATGACTGTTCCTGCAAAATAAAAGTGGTATCATAAAGTTGAAATGATGAAACAGATCCTACAAGACTTGCAACAACCAAAATTCACTCTTGTGCAAAACTATTACACCTATAAGGGGAATAGTTGAACCTAAACCTCTTTATTCACTAGAACATGAACACAAATTTGAGCCTTAGCAAAGTGGAATATAAAGGATGCTCAAAAACATGCTAGCATGGCCCTACCATGAGTTTGCTGTTTTTTCTGTTATTCCACAAATTGCATCACCAACACTATTGTATGGCTGTATGACATGGAAAACAGGGCAATGACGCTCTAGTTAGCCAAGCATTCATATTGTTCTTGTCTCAATCCTATCCACAACCATATCTTCCATAAGTACAATCTTACATGTGATTTTGGCAGAATTAGGACACATCCTCTATTGCTTCAACTAAACTCCATGTGATATGAAAGCTTCATAGATTTTGGTTCATGGTAGATATCCCTATTTAAATCTCCAATTAAGCCAACAAAGGGTTCTACCACATTTGGTACATCAAGCTGCCACTTTGTAGCATACATAAGGTTTGGATACAGAGAATCTCCCACCTACCACATTCCATATCAATACCTGAAATGTGAAGAAGAGATGTGCGAACAGGGAAATGGGTATACCATCTTTGTTTCAACACAAAAGACCACTTCTTATTCAAATGCTCCTATTGTGAGATTTGTGATAGATATTAATGCTCATTTAGAGACGTGTGGCTCTTTTCATCCATGAGTTTACTCCGTAAAAAAAATTCCTTCTCACTATGGGGATCTAAAAGCTTCAACCTTCAAGAGACCCTAATTGCATGCTAGGACTAGATAGTATCAACCTTGCCCAATTGTCATTCTTATACTTGCATTTGGCAAGTTGTATTCCATAGAGGGGTAATTTCAAAGCAAGGGTACATGAAGCTTTGGGAGAGATTCCCAGACCACCAATTATATTTTCACTCTTCAGAGAATCAACGAGAAGGCTCATCAAGAGTCTTCTAAAGTCTTTTGTTGCCATGCAAACTTCATAAATACCTTTGGTTCTACTCATAGACCTTTGTTGTTTCAAAGGTTGTGTGATCATAGTATCTCATCATTCAATATGACAGTTAGTCCTTTGCAACTTCTCATGGACCCTCTAACATTGTCATGATACTTTCCGAGACAATCGTTGGTGCCCTCTATCGCCAACTCTCTTAGTAATACATTAATGAGATTAAGGATTTTCTTCGGCAACACGTGTAGATGGTGGTTGTACACTAGTCTATGACCCTCGTTCCCCATCCCCCGATTGTAAAACCCAAAATTAGTCTTGAAAGCAGTCTTCCAAACCTCATCAAGATCCATGCAGCCTTTGTGACACCCAAAATTCAAGTTGATCTTAGTGAAATACTTTGCACCTTGAAGCTGGTCCAAAAGATCATCAATCTTGAGAAATCGGTAGCAATACTTGAAGATGATTTTCTTGAGCGCACAGAGTATGTGATTTATCACAGCTCAATAAGATCCTACTTCGACACTATGAGAGCTGCAAATTAACCTGAGCCACACATTAAGTTTTTCATGTCTAGGTAACATGAACTCCTTGATGCTCTCCATAAATGGTCCAAGACATTTTGGCTTATCGTCCTCCCAAGAAAACCTCCTCCACATAAATCAATTCCCAAGAGTAGACCTCCCATGCCAACTCCCTCTATGATATTCCTAACCAACCCTTTGTTTAAGTCTCCTTTCCTCCTGCTTTCTTGTCATTTATTTTATCCGAGATAGTAACAGAGCTACTAGAAAATTGCATACCATCAACGTAACATATTGGAAAAACCTCGAAGTCCTGTTTCTCAAGTATAGTGTTGAATCATTGTTTTCCCCATTGCAAAACTATTTAATGAGATTGTTTGTTCAGTATTCCACCCTCCTTAGTTGGGATGAATCACTCATCCCATTCATTGGTCATGGAGAGAGTTCAGATCAAACCAGAACCGTACAATTGTCAAATCTGATCTTATCTTGACTTTCCTAGAACCAAATCTGATCTTTATCTTTACTTTTTCAATATCAATATAATTATATCTTTTCTTACACTTCTCTAAAATCAAATCTGATCTTATCTTTACTGTCCAACCTTAGAAAGTCAAAAAAATATCAAATCTGATCTTAAATTTTCCAAAATCATATCATAGGGATATGGCATTGTATGAATAGCTTGTAAATTAACAAACGTCACATAGAACAGTCTCTATGTCATGTCTTGTAGGCCCTCTCAATATTGTGGTTGTTATCTATATATCTTTTCTTACACTTTTCTAGAATCAAATCTGATCTTATCTTTACCGTCCAACCTTACAAAGTCAAAAAAATATCAAATCTGATCTTAAATTTTCCAAAATCATATCATAGGGATATGGCATTGTATGAATAGCTTGTAAATTAACAAACGTCACATAGAACAGTCTCTATGTCATGTCTTGTAGGCCCTCTCCATATTGTGGTTGTTATCTATATATCTTTTCTTACACTTTTCTAAAATCAAATCTGATCTTATCTTTACTGACCAACCTTACAAAGTCAAAAAAATATCAAATCTGATCTTAAATTTTCCAAAATCATATCATAGGGATATGGCATTGTATGAATAGCTTGTAAATTAACAAACGTCACATAGAAGACATGACAACCACAATATTGAGAGGGCCTACAAGACATGACATAGAGACTGTTGGCAATGTTGGTACTGGAGAGAGGGGGATGCTAACACATCAACCCAACAACCTGCACTCCAAAGCCTTCTCCCAAATCAGCAAAGCTTTTGGTGCAAGAAAATGGCCCCTCTTTTTTTGATCGGCAAAATTAGAAAGCTTATATTACTATTAAAGGAGTTACAAGTAACAACTACGTATGCTGCCAGTAGGAAGTGTCTAAGAGCATTGATACAAAGAAATGACAAAATGAAGATGCATGGCCTTCTCAAACACCCTTCTTCAGCTTTTTTCAACTTTTCCGCATCATATAAAATCACATTTGATCTTATCTTGACTTTTCTGGACCTGAGGCTGATCTTAACTTTTCTAGAATCATATATGATCTTATCTTTACTTAGCCAAAACTAAAGCTGATAAACCTCGAATTTCTCACAATTGTTATCCATGTGGGATACATTTTTAGACTCACAATCACATTTTCACCTGTTAGGCTATCATCAAGAAGGCTTGTCATTGATACTCTATGATATTCTCCTATTTGTAGACTTTAAAAATGCCTTTCATACTGTTCCCAGAAATTTGTTGCTTAAGATGCTGCATGCTACTGGTTTTTGAGAGCCCACTGTTACCAACATCATGAAGCTTTATGAGACATTTGTTGGTCAATTTCAGACTTCTCATGGAGTCTTGCCTTTTTCAAGGGTACAATTGGAGACACACAGGGGCACCTTCTCTCACGACTCTCCTTGGGATTTACATTGATGAGCTTGAGGACTTTCTATGACAACACTTGTGGATAATGTTTGTACATTGCATCATCTATTGATTGTTATTTTGTCTATTGCTGACAATGTGGTCCTCCTCTCTCATTCTGTGGTTTACAAAGACAGTTAGACACCCTTGCTCACTTTTGTAAGCTTTCCTTGTTAGCAGTTGAACTTCATAAGAATAAGACAATGATATTCAGTAACTCCAACGATGCTCTTTACAAGTTCCAATTCTCACATAAAGGACAACATGGAAATCACGAGTCTTTCCTTCTCGGAGCACTAGTGCTTTGAAATAAATTTCAAGGATATCCCTTCAAAGATGTGGCTTCTCAACAGAATCATTAAACACTTTATTTTTTACGGGTTAAAGTCTTAGCAAATGTCCAACAAAATGAAAGGATGCAAAAATTCCTTTCACCAAAGTTTGACACCTGAAAACCACTCAAAGAATCCAAATTGAACAAAATATGGAAATAAAGAAAGTTCTGAAATTTTCAAAATATTGGAGTGATGTAGCTTCACATGTTTTCTCAGAGATTGCTATCTTCTTGTAAATTATTCCCATTCTCAATAAAGCTTTCATTTACAATGTGGTATCAGTTGCATTTATTGGGCTTATTTCTTTTGCTTCAGTTCATTCCTTTCCATAGTTACTAAGAGACTGGTACGGGTACATGGATATTGGTATGAAGAGACAGGGATGTGTATGCCATTTTCAGAAAAAATAGGAGACGAGTACTCAAAGACAGCAAAAAAATATATATGTAAAATTTAGAGAAAAAAACACTATACAACCTTAACATAGCCCAAGAAAAACATTATTTACAGAAAAGAAACTGGATGTCGACAAAAGACAAGTAGTTATATTGAAATTTGTCTTTAAGAAGAGAGACAGGGATGAGTACGCCATTTTCGAAAAAAACAGGAGACGAGTACTCAGAAATGGCAAAAATATATATACATAAAATTTAGAGAAAAAAAAGATTATACAACCTTAACAAAGCCAAAGAAAAACACCAATAACTTTTTAAACTAAAGAAACTAGATGTCGACAAAAGACAAGTAATTATATTGAAATTTGTCTTTGATATCTCATAATATCTAGGGTCAGGAGTACATAATATATTAAAATTAAAAAAAAATGCTGAAATGCAAGTCTTTGAGAAGAGTACCAATCTCTAAGACGAGTAACAGTCCCCGAAAGGCATCTTTGGTGGGAGGAGATAAGTGTACAACACTATTCCTTTCATAACACAAAGCTTCTGCAGTTTAGTGTGTTGTCCGCCAGATTTTCAATTAAATCTGGATCAGTGGTATCAAAGCAGTTTGTTCCATGTTTGTATTTCCCATTAAACGAGGTCAAACTACAAGAAGCAAGATGTCGAGAAATACAAACCTTCAAATCATCATCCTTGTCGGTTCAAACAATCTTCGATGGCAAACAAAGAAAGAACAAGAGAATCTTTGAAATTGTTGCTCGATGAAGCTCACAAGAAGCAGATGAGGGAGATGATAGAATACTTCACCAATATTCTTTCACAAATCATGCTTGCAGCATCGACATCTTCATCAAGCAGACTTTTTGGGGGTCCGCCATTCTTCAAGGTAAAAGTGAATTACAATAACCCTTTCTCAGAAGGAAAAATCAATGCAGACGAAGTATACAAATTGCTCGACCAATTGGAATCATATTTTTGTATAAATATTTTTTTGACAATGAAAAGATAACATTTGCAATTTTAAAAGTTGCTTCCCATATCAAAAAATGGTGGGAATCATATTGTCATCAAAACAACAAAGAACAAGACGAATATGAATTAACATTAGACCAGAAGGATGCCCCAGTCAAAACTTGGGAAGAATATGTAGATGTCATCAAAGAGGAATACTACCCTCTGAAAAATTATAATAAGTACAAACATTTGCAGCAATTATGCCAATGTCAAGAACAAACAGTGAAAGATTATACCAATGCATTTTATGCATTATTTGTAAAAGTTGGTATGCATGATAGTCATTAACACAATCCTCAAATACCATAGCAGCTTTGCAGTTAAATATCCAAGAAGAAATGATATTCATGGAAGTTGGGGCATTGGGAGAAGCCTATCAGTATGTGGCCAAAATCAAATAAAGTTTAAACATAAGGCAGATAAGAAACTACTCCCAACAATAATGGCGTCAAGTCTGATAGTAAGCAGCAAGACCAACAACTTTGAAGAAGACCTCTCTTGGTAAGAATCTGCAAAGAACACGAGAAATTGGTACAACATCCACAAGAGCAAGTGGGAACGCAGAACGCCATGCCAGATAAGCACTATTGGCTGATGTACAGACCCCAGCACCAGCTCCATAAAATGAAACCAAACCAGCACAAACACCACCATCAATGTTGCACAAGAAGAAGCAAACCGTGGAGGTTGATCCCTACCCCATTTGTTGCCAAAAATATGGACTTCCCCTTCAAAGCGATGGGTGAAGGAAACATCTCTGCACTTGTTTTTGAACAGTGGCAATCAGTTGGATGAATCAGATTAGAGATATGTGTGTCCATTGACAGTGCAGCCTCTCGTGCAAATCAAGTTGTTTCAAGATGAAGTGCTTTGTGATGTGGCACCCCTAGAGTTCGCAAAGAACACAAGAAAGTGGTACAATGTCCACAAGAGCAAGTGGGAACAAAGAACTCCGTGCTAAATAAGCACTGTTGGCTGATGTACAAACTCCAGCACCAGCTCCAGAAAATGAACCCAAACCAGCACCAACACCACAATCAATGTTGCACAAGGTGCAGCAAACCGTGGAGGTTGATCCCTATCCCATTTATTGCCACAATATGAACTTCCCCCTCAAAGCAATGGGTGAAGGAAACATTTATGCACTTGTTTGTGAACAGTGGCAATCAGTTGGATGAATCAGAATAGAGATATGTGTGTCAAATGACAGTGCAGCCTCTCGTGCAAATCAAGTCGTTTCGAGATGAAGTGCTCTATGACGTGGCACCTCTAGAGTTCACGAAGAACACAAGAAAGTGGTGCAATGTCCACAAGAGCAAGTGGGAACAAAAAACTCCATGCTAAATAAGCACTGTTGGCTGATGTACAGACTGCAGCACCAGCTCCAGTAAAATAACCACACCAGCACCAAAACCACCATCAATATTGCACAAGGTGAAGCAAACCGTGGAAGTTGATCCCTACGCCATTGTTGCCACAAGCTTCCCCCTCAAGGCAATGGATGAAGGAAACATCTCTGCACTTGATTGTGAACGGTGGCAGTCAAAAGAACCTGATTTCATAAGATGTCATTAGCATGCTGAATGTGTCAATGACACCTCACCCTCAACCATATACAATCAGTTGGGTGAATCAGATTAGAGACATGTGTGTCAAATGACAGTGCAGCCTATCATGTACAATTAAGTTATTTCGAGATGCAGTGTTCTGCAAAATGGCACCCTAGAAGTGTGTGACATTTTGTTCAGTCAACCCTTAATGTCGGAACAACACAGTGTCCATCAATCCAGATATTGTACTCACCCTAAGTGATCAATCCTACAAAATACTAGAGGTAGCCAATTCTATGAAAGTGTCTTTAATTAGGGCAAAGAGGTTAAGGTTTTTTAATCAACACAAAGATGCAGACCTATTTTCTGCATCTCAAAATGAAATCCACAAGGGAAGAGCTTTAATGGTCGTAGAACAATCTTAGACTTAGAGATGCATGGTTGTTATTGCAGTGTGGTATCATTGTACAAGGGTTTTTGCATATGACTGTAATAGTTTTTAGTTCCAACATTTTGAGTCCACTATTGGATTCATCATCAAGGAGAAGACGAGTATGCTTTGGGGAAGAATAGAGAAACCAGTTTCTCTTAAATATGCCAAGAAAAGGAATAAGAAGAGGTCGTCAACCAAACACAAGGAAGATGATCCCCAGTACAATTAGTTAACATGCTATAGCTATTTGTAAAATTGTTTAATTAACAAGGTGATGAGCCCTTTTAAATTAATTACTAGTATAAATAATTATATTCTATTAAAAAGTATTTAATATGAAACCACATAAGGTAGGGATGTAAGCTCTATAATTAATTTATTAATTAACTAGTTGCTTAATTAATAAACGGCAAGGAGTATGTGTACAAAAGGTCAAAGGGAAAAAAGAAATTTAATTTTGGGTACACTATAGAATTTTCTTAACCAACCAGAGATACATGTTTTGTTTGTCAGAATTCCTACTAGGAAATTTTCACAACCAATGAAAATGAATTTTGGATGGATTATACCACGCACGTGGAAGGGTCTTCACTTACTCAGTGAGATGTTCTTCTGTTCATTAAAAAAACAGAAAAGCAATGGGGCCTCATTGCTTCCCAAGGAAGGGCAACTGTTCAAGGTGGCAGTCAGAATAATGTTCTGACAGAGTACCCAAAAAATAATAGGTCACCTTGTTAGTGCCATAATGTTGTGACCATGGCTCGGAACAATCCCATTCAAAAAGTGTCGAAAAGCTCAGTGAGTGTTCAACATGATGAAAAGGGTTTGGAACTTTATTTGGCAAAGTTTAACCCCCGAAAACCACAAAATAGCAAAATATGAAAAATCGAGAAAATTCACTTTGGAAAACTGAAAGTTTACGTTTTGTTGAGTTTTATGTGGCAACAAATCCTTTCAACTTCTAGGGTGAACACTTATCACATGGAAATTTAAATTCCACAGCAAAACGATTCATTTTCTATTTTTAGACTATTCATTTTCAGTTAAAAATAAATATAAACAAATCATCCAATGCAAAAATCAGAGAGTTGCTGCTACAGATCTCTTTTCAAAGGTGTGCTTACTTCTTGTAAATTACTCTCATTCTCAATAAAGATTCCATTTACATTGCAGCATCTATTGTGTTTATTGGGTTCATTGCTTTCCAAAGACATTAACTTTCTGCAATTCAGTGTGTTGTCCATCAGATTTCCAAGTAAATCCAGATCAGTCAATCATGGATATCAATACAATTTCTTTCTTTCAATCTTCTCTCAAGGGTTTCCCCTTTACTGAGAATTATTGAGAGTGTTTGCTCACTCAACTTTCTAATCCTGGTCACTTATTTATTGCACTTCATTGTCCCTTTTGTACTAAATGAATTTGATTTGCAGGTAGCAGTCCCTTGTCCCAACAAGCTATATATTTTATCTGTATACACATCAACGATTAACTGGTTACTATTGAACATTAAATAAATATTTTATTTTATTTCAATTCATGTCATAAAGATACTCTCTTACACCGTGGATTCAATTCCACTAACATGGAAGATAGTTTTATTGAGAAAATTCTCAAATCTAGGATGATTCATCAAAATTAAATTGTCTAAAGTGTTTCTCATGAATAATTTGTTATTTGCAGGAGATGTAAAGTTGTCTAATGTTCATTATTTCTGTCTGACTGATGTATGGTTTACTCTATAAGTTATTTGTTTTCATCTTGAGTATTTAAAATGAAAGCCCTTGCAACCTCAAATCAAAACCATCATCCCTTCGGCTTGAAGTATACTAAAGAATCTGGATTTATTCAAGCATTCATCCAGGTCTTATCTCATTCTATTCACTCTATCTAAAATTTTGCAGATAGACATCATAATTTCCTCAGCCAATCTACTCACTTCAAAAGATGAGAATTTTGGTGTTTTGAGCATTGATCTAACACTGCAGAGCAGATATTCATCTTCTTAAATCACTAGTTATGGGAAGAATCTTGAATTCTTCAAAATAAAGAACAGGTTCTCTATCTGAGCATAAGTTCAGCTCCAAAAGTCTGCAACAGTCTGTCTGAGAGTTTAAATTCCACAATTGAAAGCGTAATTATAGACCACTCTGTGCAGGACAGATACTAATACATATTTGGTGGCAATGATTAAACCTTGTTTAACATGGACCATCTGTTTTATTAAATTGTGATGTTGAAGTCCTGTTTGTCAGCTGAAAATAATGCTCTGAAGATCTTAAGTCCTAGAGTTAATTTTTCTTCATAATGCAATTCACACCATTGGAAATCCAAGTCCAGACTGTGTCCTTGAATTTTCAAGAGCAAGGAGGCAGATCAGTAAAAAATCTACCTTCGAGAAAATATATAACTGGAAACAAATTTAGTAGAAAACAAAAACGTCCAAGCTGGAACAATGCTAAGTTGATGTTAAAACAATATTGTAGGCAAACAAAATTGCTGCCACTAGACAGAGAACAAACAACCAATAGAGAACTAAGGATTCTTGGTTTACCTACAAATGTCAAAAATTAAAAGCAAAAATATATTGGGTCTGAGATCAGAGATGTATAACAACTTACACTATTTGGATATTTCCAAACTCTTTATTATAGCGCTCTATCATCTATTTAGATGTCTCCTAAGGCTAACATTGATCAAAACGGCAATTCAATGTCAATTTGGAACTTATAAAAGAATCTCCATATGATAATACAAGTTATACTAGATTACCAAAATGTTATCATACAGTTTTTAATTACAAATTGCAACATATTTCTCCAAACTAGTACAGAAGAAGTTACTAAAACCAGCTATGTAGACAATGCTAGCCTTTGTAGATAGGAATTACTTGACTCCATCTTGAAAAGAGCCTTGCTTATCTTGACAGATGTCGAGTTGATACCACCACAAAGACCTTTATCAGATGTAACAGTAACAAAGATATTCTTCTTCACGTCAATCCCTGCAATTCAACAACAGTTGTAAAGCAATGTATCAAGATTTATAAGCTTAACTTATTCAAAATTCAGATGTTTGATAGAAATATCTGGTTTACAGCAAGGGACAAAGGATACACAAATAATTCAACAAACATATTGGATGACAAAATGTAAAAAGACATGATCAAGATGGAAGACTATTTTTTTCAAGCATGCAGTCTTATATTTCATCGTAATCAATAATTATACCATAAATACAGCTGCTGCCATTTAGGTAGCAACCCAGGGACCTGGTCTCAACATAAGCAAGGGGAGCCACAATATAAGATTTAGCACAAAGATTATCAGATTGACATTTTCACTAAAAATATCAATTCTGACAGAAATATTAATAGCTAAAATTGATTTTAAAATCTCAATATCTCTAGTGTAAATTTATAGGATCTTGATATGAGGTTTTGCCTCTAAAGAAAAGAAATGTCAACAAGCCAACAACTTCAGAGATTTGCAAAGCGCATTCTTAGATCAATCGCATCATTCAAGTTTCTAGCAATCATGTTTATACAAGGTGTGTTTGGATTCGAACAGCATCTTTCAAACCTACAGGTAAATTAACGAACTAAAACAAAGCACCAGGTAGACGTCACTAGAAACTTAAAAGGAAAGCAATTTTATTATTATATTAAAATAAAGGTTTCTAAATTTATCAAGCAATAGGGTCAAGCAAAGTACACTGAGCAGGTCTGTAGTAGAATTCAAACCTACAAAATTTGTACACTGATAAGTTCTTGTGCTAGAATATTTTGGTTAAATAATATTCAAAAATAATTGCAAAAACAATTCACCGAGATCAAACTTGATATTACAGCTCATTCAAGAATAAACAATATGTCAAAATCATTCAAATTAACATAGGCTCTTATCAAATAAGCAAAAATCACAGAGAACTTTAACTTCTATTATATGAAACTACGTTGTCTGGAAACGGAAACAGAAACTTCAATTTTCAAAAACCCTTGTTTTGGAAACACTGTGGAAATGTCTGTACATTTTTATTATTAATATATATATATATATATAAACAATGCATAATACTCATTTTTTAGTAAAACACTTGAAAATACATAGTATTCATTCATTCATTGCTTTATTTATAGGTTTTTAGCAAAATTTAAGGTTTGTTTTAATTGTTTTTTTTTTTTTTTTTGCTGTGATTGACATTGGGTCCCACCGGAAACGCCCGGACATTTCCAGTAAGTTTGCTTTGAAAAGGGGCATAGGTGAAAGGACTAACGAGAGTTGTGGCACCTATGTGCACTTCTAAAAGTGTGTCAAAGATGTTGTAAAGGGTTTGTAACCCATATTGTCATTCAAAGAGTCCAAGTGACATTGTGAGGTTTATACCAATAGCTTGAACCTATGAGATAGAGTTGAACGTTTGGTAAAGTGTTTGTATTCTGATTCTTGTTGTTGTAATCAATAGAATGTTAGTAAGATATAGTTCGTGAGTTTTTTCCATGTTTTGATGCTTGGGGGAGTATCCTAGAATTTTGTTGAGCATGTTCAAATGTATGTTGTTTAATTGTGAATGAGAAAACAATCTCAATTTGTTTGCAAGATCAGACAGTTGCATGGCCTCGAAGAGAGTGGGGTGTAGGCTACAAGGACAATGATGTCCTTCAATGGACCCTTCGGCCAAGGGGCAACAACCACATTCAAAACCAATCCTTTTATGCCTCTTCAAAAATGTCACGATGTTAAAGCAGGTCCAAGTATGGGGGTTCTATTTTGTGGTGCAGAGCGTGCAATGTCAAATAAAGAGCTTATACAATCAGATAAAAATCTATTTGTGTGCAATTCCTCGCGAAAGAATCAAATTTTGTGTTGGACCAAGCAGAAAGGGGTTGCCAACAACGAATATTTTTTAGTATATCAAAGAGCAAGAAGAAGTGGATGTGGCGATTGCCTAAAATAGAAGCATCCTTTGGCACCACTTGTTGGTCCAGCTCATACCCCTAACATGGACAACTCACCTCCTTTTTTGGCGACAACCTCTACATATGAAGAGGATTCTCCTCTTTTTCGCAAAAGATCAAAAGTTGTAGACCCGTTGGAAAGGGGATTTTAAATGAGCACACGGATGTTGTCAATGAGCTAGTTGGGCAACATATTTATGCCAACATGCTGCCATTTGATGTTGTTACGTCACCATACTAGTGGGATATGGTGAGCGAAATCAACGAAGCCCCTTAAGGTTACACAGGCCCACATTATGAAAAAGTACACACCACCTCTAACTGGGAAAGAAAATAAAATGTGTAGATAATTCATTGCCACCTATTTGGGATTTGTGGATCAAAAAATGGGTGTCCATCATTTATGATTGATGGAAAGATTCCAATAATGGGCTATTGGTTTATTTGATTGCAATGTGCCATTAAAGGTCAATGTTTTTGAAGGTCGTTGATTGTGAGGAGCAAATGAAGGATACACAATTCATCATAGACATCCTCATAGAATCCAATGAGGCGGTGGGGCCTCAAAACATTGTCCAAGTCATAATGAACAATACTAAAATTCGCTAAGCTGCAAGGATTGTGGTTGAGAGGAAGGCATGGGCAAATAAATTGGACACCTTTTGACTTTCATTCACTTAAATTAATGCTGAAAAAATTAGGCAAAAGAATCATATCAATCAAACTAGTGTATGACGAGGCCAATGAGATCCAAAAATTTGTCACCAACCATCACATGTCGCAGGCCATCGTCAACTTGTTCTCAAAGTTGGAGTTGTCAAAGGTAAGTGAAATGATCTTTCTTTTTCTTTTAATATATTTTGGTAATTTTAAAGCATAATTTAAATTTTAAATTAACTACTATGTTTACTAAATTTTCAATACAAAGTGGATGATGTTGTAACTTCTAGATTTTCAAAATTTTCAAAAAGCCTTTTTCTTAACTTCCTATAAGGTTGTTGAGACTCAGTTTGCCTCGCACAATCATTTCCAAACAACTTGTGAAGGTGTGAGAGGCATTTTGTGGCATGGTTATTAGAAATCTTTCGGTTGTATGGAGGCTGTCAAACACATAGAGGGCCAAAAAAATGAAAAGGTTGATCCTAGATGGTGAGTGATGATTCATGTGTGGGTTAATTAGTTTTACTGAGCCCATCATGAGTATGATCAAATTTGCCGATATGAGTCACCCTTGCTTGTGTGATATTTACAATGGCATCAACTCAATGATTGAGAAGATAGAAGTCCATTATAGATGCAAAAAAGAAGTATCTTATGGAAAAAAATTTCAAGCAAGTTCACACATCTCATTGATCAGTGGAACAAAATGACCATCCCATTGCATATCCTTACCTTTGCATTAACTCCCAAAGATTACAACACTAAAATCATTTATTTGCCCAAGAGAGTGCCACCACACGAGGATATTGAAGTTAATGATGGTCATAAGGCGGGCATTCACTAGACCCTTCTCTAATCTAGATGTAGAAAACACAGTTGTGAGATTGGGAATTTCATAACCTCCATAGATCACAACCTTAGTGTTCTTCAAGACAAGTACATGCATGGTTATACCTCCGTGGCCAAGAATCCAAACATTTGCAGCCTCTTGAATTCAAAATTTTATCACATGCATGATTGTTCACTCTTTTTCTTTGCGTTTTAAGTTTAGTATTTAGTTTTAGTTTTTATTTTTATAATTTTTAATTTTGCATTAACTTTGCTCAATAGTTTGAGTTCCTCTTCAACGGAGAAGAACTAAAGTACCTACTCCTTTATCCGCTCAATTAAGCGCAACCAATTGGGAGAAAAAGAGGTGTTGTGGTTGATCTATGCACACTCCAACTTGCACCTTCTACACACAAGCAAATCGAGTACAAGCAACGATGTGTTGGGATGTAGGCCCAAAGGATTTTGACCCGGATGCTTCCATTGCCAAACTTCCTTTGGTTGACATGGAGCAGCAAGAAACTTCTTCATAGAACACGCATAGCACAACTAGTGGGAGAGTATTGCTACTGCTTGTGGTTCTAATGAATCACATGATGATGTTGATGCTCTCAATGAATAGTGATATGATGATTTATATTGAGTTTATATGTGTACTATGTAGTTCTAAGTTTGACCACTAACCATTAATCTATTTTGATTTATCATGGCATTTGGCATTGAATTATTAATTATCAATGGAATTTGTGGTTATTTTGTTTACTCTACATATTATACAATTTATTTAGCTAAAAAATATATTTTTAATATTTTATATATATATTGCAAGACTATACCCAATCGTACCAAATATGGGCGTAAAAAAATCGATGTATCAACGTACCCAATCCTCGTAATGATACCAATACCATTATTGGAACCAGCAACTTATGTTTATGGCAATTGGTGGCACTCATAAGAGAATAACCCATGTTCAAATCTACCTCATTGTAATGAAGCAGCGTATATCTCTAACAGATGTGGCAAAGTTGTGGTGTGATAATTAACAAGTACAATTGAGTATGATCCATGTTGACCCACGTCATGTTAAAGGTAGCTCATAACCAAACCCAAGATTTACCAAGTAAAAACACAACGCCTTAGAGAGATTTAATAACATGGTTCTATTGTCAACTACATTTTGTATATAATAATTCTTTTCATCAAAAAATATAATATTATTAGATAAAATATTATATTAGTATAATTATGTAATCTAAATATTTTAATATTTGTATATATTATAGTATTTATTTTTATATAGTTTTATATTATTATTGTTATCTAATAATGGACATATATTAAATATAGCAAGCATATTACTATCTAATTATGCAATGTGTATACCATTATATATGCAATGTATATAATAATATTTGTTATATAATTTGTGCTAAGAGGGAAATTTTACACCCCGCGTCAAGTCGGACTTTGTGTGCAGGGGTCGGAGAGTGTATGCATGGGGAAGAATGAAAGCAAACAATAGACATATAACTCTTAATAATAATTAAAAGAGAAAACTTGTCAAAGAAGGGAGCAGATTCAAGCCTCAACACAAATCTGATATGTGCCAAGAGGTATCTAAAGGACTTGAGGTGGAAATCCCAACACAACATTAAGTGTAAGAACATAGGAATTGGCACCTCGGGCCTTTTGGATACCTGCCGACACGTATCAAATCCATGTTGAGATGAGTTTGTGCTAGTAATAGTTATGTATGTGTCTCTTGCTAATAGGAGATTGATCGAGTAAAGAGCTCTCAAGACCCAATCTAGAAAACTCAGATAAATTTTGATTGAGCCTCCTATTTGTTGTAAAATGCTACACTACCAAAGGAATGCCAACTGCAAAATTGGTAAAACATACCAGGAACATTCACAAAAGAATGCGAGAAAATAACAACTTTATTGCATAAGGTAGTGCACAATATAATGCTTGATACAGGGAGGACCTATCACATTAGCGCCCTTACCCCAACATTCATCTAGTTACTTATAAGACAAAAGTCCCAATGGTTGTCAAGTAAAACACAACTATCAACTTCAGCGGTTAAAGACTAAAAATCATTAATACACTACCTAAAGCCAACAAAAGAATAATAATATAACAAAGTCGGCTACCAAAACAATGCTTTTAGTATTTACAACAATCTACAATTATTCTCCCTTTATAATAAATCAGTCCCTTCTGACAACACCCATACAAAATCAAGAAGAATCAGGTGGAAGGGAAGAGGAACACGTCCCTAGTGATACCGTGTCTCCAACTGAGCATAATCCGAAAGAGGTTGCCCTTTCACACGTCAATTGTTGCAACTTTGAATGTAACACCTCCTCGGTGCATTGTTTCAAATGATCATCTACCAAATTTCACTCTCTTGTGAATGCTTAACCATACACACAGCGTCTTACAACTTTACCCTTGACCATTGTATTTAATAACATTATTGTTTTGGTAGCCAACTTTGTTATGTTATTATTCTTGTGTTGACTTTAGGTAGTTTATTGATGCATCTTTAGTTATGAGCAATTGAAGTCAATGGTTGTGCTTTACCTGACAACCATTGGGCCTTTTGTCTTATAAATAGCAAGATGAATGTCAAGGCAAGGGCATTGATGTGACAAGTCCTTGTATTGAGCATTGTGTCATGCACTACCTTGTGCAATAAAGTTGTTATTCTCTAATGTTCCCTTGTCGGGTGTTGTAGATCTTTGCTAAAATTTCATTATCATCTCTGAGGAGCTTGAATTTTTCTCGAATTCCTTCTGCAATGTCCAATAAGGACTTGTCAATTGCATCCTTGTACCAATCAATAACCACCTCTCTAAGCATGGATAGAAAGGACCGCAACTGGTGATGTTAATTTTTCTGCCCATTGGCAGTCCAACTGGTGATGAAAGTTCTACAGCACCACACAATCTTCAGATCCATCGCCAATAAACTTTGTCGACTTTTATTTTTTTGAAGTTGACTTGGTGGGGTGCCCATAGTGTTGGGCACTAGATGATTTTGATGTGGCACTTTTGGTACAATCCTCCACCTTAGGAAGGTTTGTGTTGGATGTTCCTTTGCTCTCTCAGCATTGTCAAACACATCCTTATACCTGATCCTTCCTTCAACCTAAGTGATTTATACACTACTTTGTTCACTGTCACATTCCACTCTTGTGTTGCCCATTCCAACTTCCCTAGTGTTTTTGGCTCAACCTCTCGAATTAATTGATTTTCAATCACACATATATTTCTCCTTCCTGAGGACGTTGTTAAACATTGTCTCGAAATAAAGACATCCCTCTAAATGAGGGGGTTTGGTTGAATCTTCACGAGATTCTTTTATGGATTTTTATACAGTACTCACCAACCTTATCCAATCAAAAGGTTTGCACTTGCTTCATCTAGAAGGGGCAATTATCTTACAAATCCCCACCCACTGCTCACTTGTGAATGGTATTTAGTTCTAAGTGGTAGTTGTCTTGCAACCTCCACCCACTACTCACTTGTGAGTGACATTCGTTCCTTTGGTACCGGCTAAACCTACCCTTGGTTTCAACTCTGGATCCAAATTTGGCTTATGCTTCAGCTCCAACATCTGCCTTGGCTTTAGCTTCGTTCTGACATCCACTTAAGCTTCAACTTTCACTAACAATTTGTACTTGCCTTAAGGGGTTTCTAGAAGTGGTTGCCTTTCACAACCTTTGTCTTCGCTCTTCTTGCTCCAAGAGTCTAGTCAATCATTCAGTCTCTTGGTCCACTCTTCAATCATGATGTCTTCTTCCACCACCTTTGCTCAAGATTAATGGCATCAATTCCTTCATGTTCAACATCAATCTTCAAAACTTTCCTCATCTTCTTGTCGACAAATCCTTGTACCATTTTAAAATTTGTTGTTATTTTACTTCACAGTCATGTTCGACACAAATCTCTTGTAAAATAATAGAATTCTTAACAAGGAGTCTAGGTAGATTATTGAGCAGTTGATCAACTTTTTCAGCCATTGCCGAGTTACCCCAGATAGAATTGTTGTCGTAAAATTCTTCCCCACACAGAGGAATACAAGCTCAAGGAGTCCTTGCATCAAGACTCAACTCTTGCTAGCACAAGATAGAACAATGCACCACTTGTACCGGCATTTTCAACTACACACTAGTATGTAGAGGTCTCACCTAAAGCACAAGCAAGAGATCACTAAAGTCCTCGTGATGAGAAAGTGAAAAGATGACGAAGATTGCCCATTACAAGATTAGATCAAACCCTAACTCTTCATCTTACACAAACCCTCAAACCCTACTCTAAACATTCATCAAACCATATAACAAAGCACATATCATTTATGCATCAAAAGAATGCACAAAACCATACTTTTATTATATTGATCAAACCATAATTACAATCACATCTCCTTGTGCATTGCGCTATACAAATATGAAGAATACAAAGCTACAATCACTTCTACACTAAACGATTGTGCGAAGCCTTCATGAACCTGCACAACTACTCCAAATTCTCCATTGTTTCAACCTTGCCCCATGCAATTGAGTACCAAATAAGGAGCCCGTGGGGAGTTTTATACGATTCCTAAAACCCCTCGGCCTTGCCAATTGGCAAGAGTATACTCTTTGATTCCTTCTGGATACTCTAGGAATGTCTAATTGGTGCTTAGTTATCATGCATTCCAGGTGTCCAAAACATTCCCCCATGTGCTTCCTTGCTTACCTCGACCGTGTGCCATCCACAACCCTACACTAGTTGAGGACACATGTTTGCTTATGTGTCATCAACTCACAACCTTCAACCATGGGAATCCTCCCTTACCGACTTAGTCGCAATCACTCTACCTTAGGTCGGCTTCACCCCTATGCAAACCTTGTGCTTGTGTCTTACGTGCACAATCAAGTGTATAATCTCGCATATTTCATTTGTGCAGCGAGTAGTACTTGAGCCTTTGCGTGAGAAAGGTCTTCGTGCCTTTTCGTATGGTCAACAAAAACTTATAGGCACTTGGTTCCTCTTAGATTCTTCTTTGACATGCTCACATACAAAGAGGTCCCACAAATACTTGAAATCTATGTCACAAGGTTCGAGTTCGACGAAGATAAAATTCAGTTCAAGTTCGTCAATGGATAAAATTTGAAAAAAAAATCACCATTAAGTTCGAACAGTAGAAAAACATAAAAACGTATAAAAGTAAGTCGTATCAAAATATTAAAATCTCAAAATCGCAAGATTCAAATTCGAGTTCAAGTTTGAACAATTAAATATAAGAAATATAAAATATTAAAAAATATACGTAAAAATTACTGAATCATAAAAATAAAAGTAAATATTTAAAAAATTACGAAAAATAAAATATATTTTATATATGCATAACTTAAAAAATAAAAAATAAACAAATAAAAAAACATAAAAAGCAAAGCAAAACACTCATAAAAACAAATTAAAACAATTAAAAAACAAATAAAACGAAACTCTGAAAAAAACTTTCGTGACCTACCTGATGGCTGCTCCATTGATGATCCCGATGACAATGATGACGACGGCTATGCAAAACTCCCACAGCATACTCATGGAGTGAAAATCTCTACCTGGAGATTGACATTTGTGCATCCTAAACAGCAATTTCATCTCTTTCAGAACAATACACAGACAAGTCAGTTTATTCAGAACCGCAAGGGCAGTGGAGGAAGAGTTGTTAGGGGGTTGGGGACCGAGGGTCGAGGTTGAAATTTGCCATGCGCCAATAACAAAAAAAAGCAAACAAATACAAATACAGACACGCAGAAAAAAAGCAGACCTAAAAACACAACGAACTTTGGCGATTTTTTTATGGCCGAATAAAAATCAGCAAATTTTGAATTTTATCTAAAAAATTCGCCGATCCCTATGAAATAGCTTGAAATCTATAATGAGGTCATCCTCTTTATTTCTTAGTCTCGATTGCTTCTTCAATATTTCACTTTGTTACAATTCCATCATGTAAGGTTTTGCTAACTTTCACATTTCCCTGACCTTACCCTGACCCAACTTCGTAATAGGGACGACTCCAAAAATTTGTATTATAAAGCTACCCTACCAAAGGAATACCAATTGCAAAAGTATAAATGCATGCTATGAACATAGCAAAAAAGAACATGAGAGAATAACAACTTTACTGCAAAAGGTTGTGCAAAGTACAATCCTCGATACCTAGTACACAAAGGACCTATCACATCAACGCCCTTACCCCAACAATCATCTTGCTATTTATAAGACAAAAGGCCTAATTGTTTTCAATTAAAACACAACAATAGACAAAAGGCGTATTAATATACTACCTAAATTCGACAAAAGAATAATAACATATCAAAACAGTGTTTTTTATTAAATTCAACGCTCTACACCTCCAACGGCAACCCAGGGCCCTCAAGTGGTGGAGAAATTATCTAGGATGAAGAAATGCAAGAATGATCTACCATGAAGACTATGAATCTGAAACAAAAGCGCTCCTAAGTTGCGTTCAATTGAAGGAAATGCAAGAACGATCTACTATGATGACAATGGATCCGAATCGAATAATATAGCTGACACGAAAGCACTCCTAAGAGGGGCCCAGTTGAATAAAGCACAAGGATGGACAATTTAAGCAATTGAAGGTGATCAGTTGACCATAATCGAAGCCATAACAAAAAGATAAGCTCGTTATTGGGTTATCCATTGCATCATTCAAGCGACCACGCAAGAAATCAAGGAAATGAATATAGTGAGCAATGGCCACATATGTAGCAAATGTAACATGGTAGCAGACCATCCTGCCAACTTAGGCATCCATTCAAGCCTAAGAGGACCACCGCCCCCACCAAAACACTCAACCTCCTTTGTTGAGAGCCCCAACTTCAAAATTTAATAAAACATAACCAAGACAATCATTTCTCTTGTGGAATGAGAATTTTAGTGAGGCAGAAACAATTTTAAGGTATATGCGGTAAACACAAGATTCCAACTATGTCAGCATGCCTCTGTTTCTGTGTGTTTTTGAGGTTTTGGCATTTCAGGGAAATGAACTAGAACTCCAATGTTTTTTTCCTGATTGTAACTATTGGATGAGCTGATACAATCCTGCCTGTTTCCGCATTTCAACTCTCTGAAAGGATCATGGTCTACTGTTTGAAGGCAATGCTTGACCAGAGTTCACATGGATTGGCTGGAATTACCGAAAGCTGCTAGCTGGATGTCTTCATCTGTCCTAGACTTGAAGAATTTAAATATCTAAGTTTTATCTTATGCAACTACTTTTTTTATAGCAGTTTGGATTTATTGATGGTTTCAGTTGTCAAAGCTGTCCTTAATTGTCTTTGCGAATGCTTTGTTTGGAGATGGAAATTTGAGATTCGAGTTGGAGATTCTTCTTCAGTTCATGAATTCGGATCTCTTTCGGCTACAACAGCTACTTCAGTAGACTTTCGGTGCAGGTTTAGCATCATATTTTGACAACAATCTCCTGTCTTTTCTGCACTTCTTAAACATGTCTGCTCTGCTCTTATTTATATCAAAGAGTCCCTTGCTACTTCTCAGTTTTTAAATGTCATGATTGCCATCTATCAGCTCAACAGCTCATTATGGATTATTTCTATGCATGTTACAGTTTGGTTTTTTCTTGGATGAAGGATCCCATTCATACATGTGGTTTTCAAAGTTTTTATGGAGTTTGCCCACACAAAATGTGGAAACATACAAAACTCATTAATTGTTTGATAGTAATATTCAAAAGCAGATTTTCGTTAGATGCTATGAGGTGTGATAGCCCAAATTAACATGTATACATTCAGAATTTTGGCTAAAAAGATTTAAGCCCAAATCACTAATCCCAGATGGGTTAAATTGTTTGAAGGTGTGGTCCTTGATGAAATAACCCACAAGTGCTGAGCAAACCATGAATGCAGTAGGAGTGGATGAGTGCAATAAGAAAGGCAATTACAGATGAGAAGTTAATGAAGTGGGTGTCTACAAATCCATTTAAAGTTTAAAACCATGCAGGATGAGAAAACGGGGGAAACTGGTGCAGCCAGCACAGGTCTTGGTGCTATGTCCAATCATGGGCAATCCAGGCCTCATTTTAATATGATGAAGCAACGGTATGTGCTGAAGGGTTTGGCAATATATGCCAATATACAAATGAAACTGACCAGGGCTATTTTTGAACTGTGATAAGTTGAGTTTTGATCACGAGGAGGCAGATATCCCTCCTGACATGAACAGGCTCACACTCAGATTCAGAAGGTGAGGTTGGTCATGTTCAGAATGCAAATCTGGTACATGTGGATCTGATTGTTGCCTGTGCTTTGGTGGGGTGTTGGGGGTCAAAGCATATTTACTCTGCTCTTTTCTTTTTACTGCTAATCATAACATATAAGGAATGTTAATTAAATGCCCCTCTTTACTCATAAAGGAGTCTTTTTGGCGCAACTCTGTTTTGTTGGCAGACAGTATACAGAAATTGTGGTGACGTTTAGAGCTACTTTTATGGTGTGATGACAGTTTGTGGTCATGGAACTGTGTGAGGACAGTTGTTGAAGGATATTGTCCGAATTTTCTGGTGGATTTGGTGGAGCATTGTCTCTGTTGATGGGCTAGGGTATGGGACAGCCTTGGGCCGGCCTAGCCCTTCTACACTGTTTTGAGTTGTTAATTTTATGTTTACATTGCCAATGGTGTATTAGGATGCATTACGAAACCTATAAATGGTGGTTACGTATGGACACAGATATTTACTAAAACCTGAACTGTTAAGTAATGTCTCCATTTTGAAATTAAATAATATTATTATTAAAATAAAAAGTATTTTTAAATACTTAAAATAAAGTAATAATACACTAATTTGTTTTTCACTTAAGTTGGGACCTTTTTAAAGGTCATGGGCTTATTTAGCCCTTAAGTGATTTTAAAAGCAAATTATCCTTATAATCCACTAACTCTTCCTTCATAACTAAAAAGTGGATATATAAAGGGGATTTGTATTTCATTTGAAGGTATGTTTTGCAATTGATATCGATTTTCTTGAGTCTAAGCACGAAAAGCAAAGACTTACTCTTAAAGGACGGAAACCCTTTCAAGAGAGCTGAATTGAGGACAAAAACCCAAGATTTAGATCTAAGGCAGCTTCATCTACGAGTTGCATTGAGCAGAGGCAAGTTCAAAAGAGTCTCTTTAACACCAAAGATCAGTCAAGAGCTGGAGCGAACCAACAAAAGAGCGGGACACGTGTTAGCAAGCGTTGTCTAAGGCAGCGAATCACCTTGGTTAGGGTTTGTGCAGGTCTACAGGGGAAACGAACCAATCTCGGAGATGAGCGACCCACTTTGGGGTCCTTCTAAGGCTTTTGGGGGTGTGGAACAGCCACACCATAATTTTTGCTATTTTATCTAATTTTTCCAGCCACTTGTATACCCAAAAAATAGGCTTTTAGCTGATTATTTGGCAATTAAATATTTATATAAATTTTGTTATTTCTTTCGAGTCTTGAATAATTATTTGGCGCTGATTTTGAATCTTTGACAGCAGTATTTTATCAATTTTCAGATTGCTAGGGTTTGTAGAAAATCTGGAAATTAACATTTAAATATTGAAGTGATTGAGCATATCTTTTTTTTTCCTAATATCCCTTAGAAGGGACATTACAGTGGTATCAGAGCCAATTTCTTGGCCAGATGTGGGGTGTGAGTGACTTGAATGGATTGACAACCTAGGTTTTTGCCAAGAATACAAAGATCCCATTCAAAAGGTAGGGATGAAGAAGAAGACAATGGATGAAGCCATGGATGATTTGTTGCAAGCCATAGAGAATTATTAGAGAAAACTAAGGGCAATAGATCCCAAGGCTTGTGCAAAGGTTATATAGGGTTAAACCCTAGGCATCAAGAGGCCCCCTTAAAAGAAAAATCAGATATTGTAGGGCAGCAAGGTGAGGTTTTACATCAAGTTCATGCACAAAAAAAGGAGTAGCAAATAATAGATAATGAGATGGAACACTTACAGGGAATTGTCACTATTGTGGATCTACATACAACTAAGGATACAATGAAAGCAACAAAATCAAAATTTATTCATGAGATTAAAGACAAGGATGTGGCCATCAAATTTGCAGCTGAGGCCTTAGATGCAAATAAGGCAATGAAACTTAAAGTTGATAAACTCACCCTTGAACTTGAATCAACCAAGGACTCGTTAGAAAATAGTCAAAGAGCCCTTCTGGATGCAAAAAAGCAGATTGTTGTTGAAAGGAGGTTTAAGGAGCAAGAGAATGAAGCAAGAGCAAGTAATTGATAAGCTCGTTGGACTTCAAAAAGACTTTGATTTGGGATGCTTTCCAGAAAGATCAAAAGTTGCAAACGTAGAGTTTGAACAAAGGGATAGAAATGACTTCCAAATATTTTGACAATCCACGTTTCGAGATTGATGTTGAAAGAGATCAAAGTGAAGATTTTGTGGGATCCAGGTGAAACTTTCAAACCATGGGAAAAGACTACAACTTCTAAGTTTGGGCAGCCATCACCACCAAAAGGGATTCACGCTACTTTATGTGTGGTAAGTAAATCGAATTCTGGAAATTGTTGTTCCTTGAAAGAGGTCAACAAAATGGCTGAAGGACAGCCATTAAGGTTGTAAAGAATCAATTAATTCCTTGTTTCATGAGCTTAATGAAGTCTGAAAATGATAGGACAATAGATGTGGGGGACAGTGAAAGGACAGATAGGCCAATTCAGCTGATCATATATTCAGAAAACCATGATAATTGAGGCATATTACAGCCCTAAACAAATTCTGAACTTACTTGTGCCAAGTCTGATTTTATTGACTCAAAAATTTCTGAGTTAGATGAACAATTCCAGCAACCTGTTGGAGGCCAAAAGGTGGGAGATTGGAACATACTACAGCCCACATGGAGAAGGAAAAAGGTGCCAATCAAGTCTGATTTTCGTTGCTTAAAAAATTCTGAGATTTGGGTGCAATTCCAGCCACCTCATGAAGGTGAAAAGACTGAGTTTTTTGTATATTTACAGCTGCTATCAACTTCTGAAAATGTTGGTGTTCAAAGGCACAACTTGCATGAAGGACGGATGAAGTATGATGGTATGATACAATATTTTTTTTTATCATAATGAATTCTTTGTGAACTCACATTGGGTTCCACATATGCATGAGAGTGTGTAGAAAGGGCAGCCAATGATGATACACATACCACACCTAAAAGAATTCATCCAGGAAAGTTTGCAAGTTGTTGAAATTTCTTTCCAAGGTATGTTTTTCAAAGAATACAATTTTGCCAAGTGTTTACAAGCTTGGAAAGTTTTTCCAAGGCATGTACGAACTAACAAAGAATTGTTGAAGGGTGGCCACCTTAGTGTGCACACAATGAATGAAGAGCAAAAGGATCTTTCCAGTCACGGCAGCAAGGTATCACTTTCCAAATCTTTTTCCTTTGGCAACTCTAACTCTTTTTGTATGATGTTTGTGTTCATATTGGCATCTTTGAAGAATATAGATATGGAGAACACATGGGAGGTCAACTTAGTAGTGAAATGGTTGACTTTTGGGGGTAATTGCATGGCTGTACATCACATATACAGCCTACATATCAGCAAGTACAAGGCTGTTGTTGGGATGATCCTCTTCTTGATGGGGGGTCAATGGAGTTTAGTGGCCAAGGATGGGATGACAGCCCTTATGAGGAAGTTTCCAGTTCTTATGGAGCCTGAAATGACCAGCTAAGAAGATAGTTTGAAGAAGGTTAACCTCTGTTATTGGTCCCACGTGAAAAACTACAGCACAGGCAACCATTGGTGTGAAAGAAGAGAGAGGTTGGATGGTGTCAGTATGGTACAGCCCTCTCTAATCTGTAAGTTTGGATCTTGGTTATGCACAAAATATATTCCATACATGAATTTTGGTGTTGTCAAGATAGAGCCAAAAGGAAAGCGTAAGGCACACATAAGGATGTCAATGCAAGATTGATTGCACCTAAATGATACATCCATTCAAGGTATGTTTTCAACATGGATCAATATTACTCTCTTATTGCAAGTGGAAAAAGGTTTGTCATGGCACATGGGAGACTCTAAAGAATTGATAGAAGCTTGCCAAGGGAGTATGTGCTCAATGTCTAAGGTTCAAACGGACTTCTTAATAAAGAGTAGCTGTGGCACATCCTTTTGTGACAATTCTAGCTCTTCTACAATGGTGCATAGCTTCATTTTGACCCCTCTTGGGATAGTAAAGGTAGTAGGCTCATCTTGGAGCAAGTGGGAAGTAAAAAGCATGATTTTTTGGGATGATTATAAGACTGCAATGTGCATACACAGCCAACATATCAAAAGGGATGTGGCTGGTCCTGCCCTTCTTTTGAAAAATATGGACATGTCTTTTGACGAAAAGTGGTTCACTAGCAAGGCAAGAGGATTTCCAGCTCCTCTAGAAGGAAGATTTCTGAACTTTGGGGTCACTCTTGAATGTGTAGGCAGCATGAACACCTTTTCTTGGTTCCCAAAGGCAGGCACATATATGTCCCCAACACTTTCACGCATCATGGAGGGCATCATCAAAGGTGCAAACATTGAAGAAAAGCAGGAGACTCATGTTTTAACTAATGTGTTTGTGTCATGTGCAGGAGCTGATTTAGGGTCAATCAAGGCCCCAATTGTGGAAGACTACCTTGCTAGAACAGCTTTTTCCAGTCACTACCATACTGCAATTTTAGAGGCAACTTCTTTTTTCCTCATCTCTTTGATATATCCAAGGTATGACGCCTCAAGGGAACAAAGAAAGAAGACTAGGAGCTGCTGTTTTTACATTTCCAGCTTGCATAAACAGTGAAAAAAATTCATCTACAGCAGTAGAAGGCTTCGTCATGAGTGTTTTCTTTATTGGGAAGGACCAAGGTTTGAGTTTTACATAAAACCCATGGTGGAGATAGCCCCTTGGTTACTTTTATTGCTTAAGGACAAGCAATTTTGGGCGGGAAGGATTGTAATGTCCCCATTTTGAAATTAAATAATATTATTATTAAAATAAAAAGTATTTGTAAATACTTAAAATAAAGTAATAATACACTAATTTGCTTTTCACTTAAGTTGAGACCTTTTTAAGGGTCATGGGCTTATTTAGCCCTTAAGTGATTTTAAAAGCAAATTATTCTTATAATCCACTAACTCTTCCTTCATAACTAAAAAGTGGATATATAAAGGGGATTTGTATTTCATTTGAAGGTATGTTTTGCAATTGTTATTGATTTTCTTGAGTCTAAACACAAAAAGCAAAAACTTACTCTTAAAGGACAGAAACCCTTTCAAGAGAGCTGAATTGAGGACAAAAACCCAAGTTTCAGATCTAGGGCAACTTCATCTAGGAGTTGCATTGAATAGAGGCAAGTTCAGAAGGGTGCCTTTAACACCAAAGATCAGTCAAGAGGTGGAGCGAACCAACAAAGGAGCAAGACACGTGTTTGCAAGGGCTGTCTAGAGCAACGAATCACCTTGGTTAGGGGATGCGCAAGTCTACAGGGGCAGCGAACCAATCTTGGACGTGGGCGACCCACTTTGGGGCCCTTCTAAGGCTTTTGGGGGTGTGGAACAGCCACACCATAATTTCTGCTATTTTATCTGATTTTTCCATCCACTTGTATACCCAAAAATTAGGCTTTTAGTTGATTATTTGGCCATTAAATATTTATATAAATTATGCTATTTCTTTGGAGTCTTGAATAATTATTTGGAGCTGATTTCAAATCTTTTACAGCGGTATTTTATCAATTTTCAGATTGCTAGGGTTTGTAGAAAATCTGAAAATTAACATATAAATATTGAAGTGATTGAGCATATCTTTTATTTTCCTAATATACCTTGGAAGGGACATTACATGTTATGATATTGATGATGTCCCATTTTGGATTTTATGCTTTCTTCTCACAAACAGCTTGTTGATGAGAGATGGTGCATACTGATTTTTGCTATCGGTTGTTAAGTAAATACCACATAGCTGATGGTATTGATTTTCCCATTTATAGGGAAACTGTTGCCCTTTTTATATTTTACCTATTAAAAAAAATGTCTCCCCAAATAAAAGGGGTTGTGGTCCATAGAAAGACAAGGAAAAAGGCTAAATGGAATTGGCACCCCTCGAAACAGGATGTGTAAATTGAATTTTGATAGAGCTTCCAGGGTTAATCGATAAAGTGTATCAGCATGTGGCATAATCAGAGATGGTCAGGATCATGTAGCTCTTCATTTTCCCAAGGCAAACAAAAAAATGAAGCCAAAGCTATAACTTTAGTCGATGGGCAGAAAATTGCCCTGAGAAACAATTTAAATAAGCTCTAGGTTGAATGAAATTTCATCTTGGTAATTAGAAGTTCATCTTGGTAATAAAAGGTATGAAAAAGAAAACAATGGATAATTAGCACCTTAAGAGCATTCTAGAAGCTTTAAACTTGGCATTACAATTTCCTTCAATCTTCTTTACCCACTACTACCAGGAAGCCAGTGCACAGCAGATGACATCTCAAGCCCAAGTTTTAAGAAGCTCTTTGATCCAAACCTCTGTAAAAGCTTTGATCCCTCCTGCCCCACCATAGTTAATTGCATAGTTACCAGGTTCGGAAATCCGGATGCGTTCGGGAGGCCAAAAAAATGCGGAAATGCGGAATTCTTGAAAAGGTTCGAAAAAATCCGGTAAAATCCGGTTTGGAAAAAAAAAATATATATATATATATATATATATGTAAAATATTTTAATCTAGTAAGGAATGAAACATTGAATATTAATTTAACAGTTGCAAAATTGAGAAATGCATAAGTTTCAAACTTGAATTACATTAAAAGATAAAATATATCAAAAAATAAAATATATCAAAAAATTATTATTTCTAATATATCAGAGAATAATATCTAAATGTATTTTGATTTTATTTCTAATAGTAATGTTTATTTTAAATATTTATATTTTCTATATTTATTTCTAAATATAAATTTTATTTTAATTTTACACATAATTTTTTTAAATCAAAAAAATTTTAATTGTTAATAAATTTAATTTAAATTAATAATTATAATATTTATTTTAAATATTTTTATTTTTTATATTTGTTTTTATATAGATAAATTTATTTTAAATATTTTTATTTTTTTTAATATTTGTTTTTAAATATAAATTTTATTTTATATTTAAGTAAATGTATTATTAAATATTTGATATTATATTTATATTTATTTTTTTAATAGAATTTATTTTATTTTCTATTTATATTTGTTAAGGTAAAATTATTTTATATTTAAATCGTAATTTATTTTTTATAATATTTGTTTTAAATATTTTTCATTTTTTAATATTTTTTATCAAATTTAAATTTTATTATATATTTGTTATTTTTTTAAATGTTAATTTTATTAACATATATATATTTGTTTATATAATAAATTATATTTAAATTACAATGTTATATTATTAATAAAATTTAAATATAATGTTAAAACTTAAAACTTAAATTATTTACGAAATATAAAATTAATTTTATTAATAAATATTACTTTATTAATTTTATAAATTTTAACAACATATAAAATTAATTTTATTAATAAATATTATTAAATAAATATTACTAAATAAATAAATATTACGAAATAAATAAATAAATATTAATAAAAAACCCTACCTGTTGCTGCGTCCGTCCGCCGTCGAGTCTCGGATGTGATCCCGCGGCTAAACGACTTGCGCTTTTTAGGGTTTCCGCGTTCAATGACTTGCGCTTTTTAGGGTTTTGTGTTTTTTTAATGTTAAAAATTTTTAATAATAAAAAATAGTCCGAAGACTCCGAACCCGCATGTATTAATCCGCGAGCCGAAAAAAATGCGGATTTTTCCGCATTTGGCTCAGATGCAGCCGAACCTGGTAACTTTGGTTAATTGCATTATAGTATTTTTAGGCAGAGAAATCCTTTACCTAGAACCAGAGGTATACCATTGCACAAAGACATTCAAAGCTCTCAAAAAAAACATTGTTGAGGCTGTTCCCTGTGTCCAAGCAATAGAGCTTATCAGGTTTGATCTAAAATACAAGAAAAAGGGTGCAGACAGAAACCACTTGATAATTTCAATGATAACACTGTTGTCAAGCTGGACGTTCTGGGATCAATGGTATTTGGTGGTTTAGGGGAGAATCCGAGCACTGTTGTAGGCAAAGTTGATGGCATGATGGTAAATGGGATTGGTGGCTAAGGGTCAGACATTCAGCCCCTGGACCTCACCCACCACCTCCTCGCACGCTTTATTATAAAGGGAAGATGATTGTGAATGACGAATTCATGGATAATGAAGGTGAGGGATTTCTGCCGAACAAGGAGATGTACAGGCAGCTTGGGGCTAAGAGAGCTCCAAGAAATCAACCCTGATACTATAAGTGCAACATGAATAAATTTGAAGATGCAAAAGATCACTAGCCTAGTAAATTCCCTGACAGCAAATACATCTGAAGTGAGTGCAGGAAGCTAGAATTCAGTACAGAACAGTACCCTACCAAGCTTTAGCACGGGTGAGCTGAGGGAACTTTGGACCAAGATCATGCATGGAGTAGTAGCACTCAAAAAGATCCCTCTAGAAATGCACTGACAAAGAGAAGTGATTTTTGTCACCAGGGCCAAACCAGGCCTTCATTCTACATTCCAGGCCCCTATCGCAAGCGATGATGGAAGGTTGGAGGCTCTGCAGACTGTCGGTGTGGTCGACACGTCGTTAGCCGAATGACGTTCAAAAAATTGAAAGAGTTTATAATAAATAAACCTAATAAAAAAAGTTACAATCGTTTTTAATCCTTATAATTAGTATGAATTATACCTAATAAATATAATAATTCTAACTCTCAATAGCATCAATTATAACTAGTAACTATGTCTGCTCATCATAAGCTATAACTAATATCACTGTTAAGTATATAGTCAAGAACTGATATAATCAACATAAGTGAATTATAAGTAAATCAGTATTTATGTTAAAAAATATTTTGAATAAAAAATACTCATAAAAATATCTTATTGTATCTTATATGCAATAGAGAGCACTTGAGACTTGGGAGCAGCAGACAGGAGATAAGGTCAGCAAACCATTCCAGAAAATAAAGCACAGAACCAAGGGATCAATATCTTGGCATCGGAAGAAATTTCAATCACAAACTTAAAAAGATGAAAAACTGGAACCAATCATAAAAAGGATGGAGGAGACAACTCTAATATTTAGGTTTATTGGATACTAGCCAAATGCATCAGATCTGGAGAAGTGATTGGAGCTTCATTGAGATGTCACTTCATGCAGACTTTTAACTCAAAGTTTGATTTTTCTGTAGGGAAGATATCTATTGAGGTGGCCCTTGATTCATGAGGAAAGCAGGTCTGTATATGTGCCCGTGAGATGAGGCTTTTGACCCAAAGAAGGAAATTTTGTCCAAGGTTAAACGGTATGGATTAAGCTTTATGGTAAAGCAACAGAATTTTGGAAACCAGAATTTATTGCATGAATCAGGGATCCAGTGGGGGATTATAATTGTCAAGCAAAATCAACATAAACTAGTTTGCTATCGGTTTATGCAAGAACCTGTGTTCAGTTAGATTTGACAAAACCTCCCACTTAAATGCATTTTGCTCAAATCAGAGAGAGAGACAGAGAGAGAGAGAGAGATGGTCGGTAATTAAATATCAAAATACCTTAGTCCCCCAAGGATGACCCAACTGGTCAGGGAGGTTGCATTAAAGTGCCCCGTACTTGGTAGTCATGGATTATATCCCTGATTAACCTGTGACGAGGGATTGGGAGTTCCCAGCGCTTCCGGGATTCTAGTGGCTGGTCCAAGGATGGACTCGATCTCCTGACTTTGGGTCTAGGGTACGCTCCTGGTCACCAATTTCCCTCAGATCAAAACAAATTTTTTATATATATATATATCCCCTTCAAATGTAAGATGTTCCATTCGCATGGGCACTTTGTGAGAGACTGTTCAAAAGTTTAAAAAAAATAAAAGATCTAATCCGGTTGGAGACAATTTCATGGAAACTAAAAAGACAGCACAGAAGAAAATTAAGCAGATTTGGTAACCAAAACCCTCTCTGTTATCAGATAACAAGTTTGTTGTTCTACAAGAAGATAAAGAAGGCTGTGATCAAGAGATAGAAATTCTAGAATTAAAAGTCATAGGAGATAGAAATTCTGGAATCAAAAGTCCTAGAAACAGAACCAAATTGGTTTCCGCATAATGTTCCAGGCCCAATTTTGTATCCATTGCCTGAAATTGTCCCTGATACCAATTTGGAGGAATCTGATAACCAAGACAATGATTAGGCTGAACCAAAATATGAGGAAAACAAGAAGAAGAAGAAGAAGCTCCTTCAGCTGATCAAGTCGTGCTAGGCCTGAAAGATCTCTCTCACTCTCAGCTAAAAGATCTTTTTTGCCAATCTAGCCTTGCGAAATTATCAGTGTCAACCGTGGAAACGAAAGCTGCCCAATCCAATAAGAGGAAGATAGGAAGGCCCACTCAATCAAATTGCAGAAATTCTAAGGCTCAGATAAACATACTCAATGGCCGTCAAAACCAAATTTTAGACATGTTGGCTGAATTTGGGGAAAAAAGAAAAATCTTAAGGGATTTTATTGATCAGGGTCAAGACATTGAAGAAAATGATTCAAGCAGAGAAAATCTACGTTACCAGATACGCCTGTAAGCCCCAGCTGGTACGGGTACAGTATGTTTGGGTACGGGTACGGGGGCGGTACGCCAGCCCTACGCCCAGGGTACGCCCCAGCCCTTGCAGGTACGTCTGAGGACGTACCTGGACGTACCCGTAGGGGCTGGAGCGTACCTTGGGCATAGGGATGGCATACCCCCAGGAAAAAAGCATATTTTTTAATTTTTTCCTCCTTATTTTGCCGGTCAAAGTCAAATATGGACCTCAAAAAACATTTTAAAGTGCATTTGCAACCCTAAAATCATGAATCGCACTCATTTTATCAAAAGATAACAACACATTTACCTTTCATTGAATTTTTACCTCCCATTGCATATTTGTTCACTCTTGTTGTTTCAATGGCTGGCTGTGTTTTCAAAACGTGAGCCTCAGTCGATTCATCTGTATCTTATTTATTAGGGCTGTATATAACAGCTATGAAGGTTTGCCAGAGCAAGTCAGCAAGTCTTCCAATTATTTGATCGTGTTTCAGCCTTGCCAAAATAAAGGGAATAAATTTCTGTAACATGATCAAGATGAGGGAGAGGTTGAAATCAATAGTTTTTTTTTGCTTATCCTCTATGTCCCAAAAATATGGTTCTCCAAGACTCTTTTTGTGCAGTACATACAGTAAGATCATTTGCATAGGTATAATACGAAAGCTCAACTTGTGAAAAAGCTCAAAGAAGAGAATAGGCCATGGTCTTAAGTTGATTTAACACCAGGTCATCTCATTGTAATCTTCACCAAACTGCAGAGAGTGCATTTTCTTTTGTCTTTATTTTTGTCCATATATTGTAACATTTGCACTATGTACTTGTAATAAGACTAATCTACGTTCGACAATTGAATATTACGATATTTGGCATCGAATTATTAGTATTTTTTGTGGTTATTTAACTTATTATGTTTCCTCTATGCATATTATGCGGTTAATTTTGCTTATATGGCTATATTTTTATATTTTTTTATTTTTTATATATATTTTTGTACGGCCGTACCCAAACCCCCAAAAAAAAATCCCCCGTATCCACTTACCCGATACTTGTACCCATATCCGTATCGGCTACTTAGGAGAAAAGCAAAAAGAAATAGCCTTTGGGACCAGTAAAGGAAGAAAAAAGCTACCTACAGCTTCATCATGGGGTAAGCCCTTCACCCACAATAGCAGGGAAAGATCCTCATCATGATCATAATCTCATGGAGTGTGACGCTGTTGAAGCAACTAATAGAAGACAGAAAGCCAAAACTTTTGGTTATGTAGGAATCAAAAAATTGAACCAAGCCTCTTTCAATGAAATGATGAGATCTGATAAAGAAATATCAATTTCGTCGCCCTTGACTTGACTAGAGCTTCAGGAGTAATCACAACTATCTGGAACCCTAGCAATTTCCCAGGATTTCAATTGGATGCTTTCCCGAGCTAGCAGAAAAAAAAGATTATGTTGAGAATAGTTTTCACATTAGGTGAAATTTAGGTATTTATGGAAAGGTAAATAGTAAATACTATGATTGATATTTACCGAGAGGTAAATATAGTTAGTAAGTTTGTATATCGGAATATTGTTATATAAATAATATTACGATTATAGATATATAGTTAGGATATATTGTTTACATTGTTATAACAATATATCGTGTGCTTAATTAGAGGGATTTCGAGAGAGAATATTGGGGAGAAGTTATAGGAAATACATTTCCTATATATGTGTGTAATATCCCGGAATGTATTATTATCAGGTAATGTGAATTAGAGAATTTAGAGAATAGAAGTGTGAAATATATTATTGTGTTGAAATTATTTATCTGTGTATTCTACATGAATTGCATTTGTTCAGCTCTCCACCAATTCTTATCACTGATATCAGAGCAGCTATGGCTATGGGACTGTAAGAGTTTGTAAGAGGCAGTCACCATTCTTTGTTGTTGCTTGTTATGAGAAAGAATTGAAATATCTTCAGCGTTTAGCATTTTGGTTTGGTGTTTTGGCTCAGTTTTGAGTAAAAGCTCTCCATCGGACTGAAGACATTCAACAGAATTTTGGTCATCAAAAATATTGTTTGCATTTCCATTCAGCATTTGTATTGATTTGCAAACTAAGTTCACTATCATTCATTTAGATCTGTACTAACAACGACGACGTCTCATATAAATCTAAATCCATCCTGCAAATTGTCTTCATCAGCAACTTTAATAGATGTGGTGTCAATTCATTTGCATAACGTGACATGGACGACCCATACGTTTGCTCAAATACAAATCACAGGGTTGTTGAAGACATCTATACACATTCTGCCGTATTGCATCCAAGATCTATTATGAGAATGGCGTAAGGTGAATCGCAAATTTGTTGATAGACAATGCAATTACATCAGATATGAGTGGCGTAATCTGAACATATATAACTTGCAGAATTCATTGGATAACAATCTACATTGTATAGCGTATGGTTTCTGTTGAGACTTCACAAACAAGAAGGTCGAAGTCCGGTTATTCACTGTTTCAACAGTCTCCACGCATTTCAATGCAAGTCTTATGCTTGTTTGATCCATGCATAAAATCTGTCTTCAAATCGACCGTCCAAATGCATGCCATGCGTACATATCCAATTATCAATAAGCACTCCAAGTCAACGTCATCCAGCTCTCTGACCGTTGGATCCAACAACAAGTTTGACGTCGACGGAATTGACTACAAGTCACATCAATCCATCCTCTCACGCCAAATCCCGTGCATGCTCATAATGCATAGCAAGTCGTTTTGTCTGAGTTTATGATTTGTCTTTTGTCAAAAATATAGTTTTATATCTTTTGGTTTTAGTATATGTTAGTGTCAAGTCATTATATTTCTAGTGTAGTTTTTATTTGTTAGACTTTTTGGGTGGTCATTAAATCATAGTTTGGTCTTTAATCTAGATTGAATTATTTATTGGTATTTAATCTAGAGCATATAGTTATGTCAAAAGCTTTTCATCATATGCTTTTAGTTTTGTTTAAGGGTCTTTTAGAACTATGAGTCAAGATTTATTTAGAAGGGGTTCATTTATTTTTTAGTGTCAAATGTCTAATGTTAACAATATTTATAAAATTGTTTAAATGTTATTAGTGGCTTGTTGTCATAGTCATTTTAATCATCAAAAGTATAGTCTTTTGTAAAATTCAAAGTGTCATTAGTCAGAATCAAGTCATTTTTTGAGTCAAGTGTTAATAGTCAATTTTTATGTTTACTCATGTCGTCATTTGTCAAAAAGTTCAAATTATAAAAATAAAAAAATTTGCCTTATGGATGCATTTTCGCTTGTACACGACATCCAAAAAATGAGGGGGTTCCAATTTCTATGGAAACAACCAATAAAGAACCAGTCGGAACCATCGGAGCATCTCAAATACAAATTTGTTGAGTGAGCAGCAACATATTGGAGGCAAGGGGCTACACAGAGGAAGGTCTTTCAGGGACCTCTCGTCAAACACCAACGAAAGGGCCGCATCAATGTTTTAGGGACGTGTGTGGTGTGTTAATTTTCAGTTTTTTCGGTGTGGTAATTACGTTTCTATTTCAGCATGTGTGGCGAATAAGTAGTACCTGTTCACTTGTGAAAGATATTCCCATGTAACCCTTTTATATATTTACATTGGAGAATGTAAATCTAAAAAGCATTGTAGCAATCATGATGAAAAGTTAGTAATAAACCTAGAAAAACCATGTTGTAAAGTTAGTGGTGAACTTGAGAAAACCATTCTATAAGGTTAATGGTGAACCTGAGAAAACTTGTTTGCAAGGTTATTGGTGACCCTATGAAAACCATTTTGGAAGGTTATTGGTGAAACTATGAAAATCGATCGTAGATGTGTGATGGAAGAGATGTGTGATGGCACATGTTTGCGGTGAAAATTATCAGCACACGGAAGTGGAGCACGCTACAATTAGAAAACAGAGATATATTGTACCATGTAAAAACTATGGGGGGGAATGTTGAGAATAGTTTTCACATTAGATGAAATTTAGGTATTTACGAAAAGATAAATAGTAAATACTATGATTGATATTTACCGAGAGTTAAATATAGTTAGTAAGTTTGTATATCGGAATATTGTTATATTAACAATATTACGATAAAAGATATATAGTTAGGATATATTGTTTACATTGTTATAACAATATATCGTGTGCTTAATTAGAGGGATTTCGGGAGAGAATATTGGGGAGAAGTTATAGGAAATATATTTCCTATATATGTGTGTAATATCCCGGAATGTATTATTATCAGGTAATGTGAATTAGAGAATTTAGAGAATAGATGTGTGAAATATATTATTGTGTTGAAATTATTTATCTATGTATTCTGCATGAATTGAATCTATTCAGCTCTCCACCAATTCTTATCAGATTCAATGGTCTTCAAAGCAAGAAAAGCTTTATTTTAGCCAGTGTCTATGGCCCAACCTCACAGCAGGGTAGGGCACTTTGCTGCCAATCCATTATTGCAATAAAAAACATGTCCAACTGAGATGTGGATTGTGGGAGGGAATTTCAGCTCCTATTCTATCCCCTACAGAAAGTTCAAGGAGATCGTCACTGTCATCCTAATCTGCCCGAAAATTTGACCAATTTATCAACAAACAGAATCTAGTAGATGTAAATCCAAAATCAAGTTTATAAACTTGGTCAAGTAGGAGATTGAGCTCCAAATTTCTGGCAGAATGGTTTGACAGAATCCTGATATGCAATGATCGGATTCAGAATGATGCTCTGATTGAGTCTGAAATATTACAAAGGGCAAGATCTGAACATTGGCCAATCCCATTATCAATCAAAGCATAAAAGACACCAAAAAGGTGCCCTTTCAAATTTGAACTAATGTGCTTAAAAGATGAATTCCTAAGAGACATAATTCTAGAATGGTGGAATACATATCTCTCAGGTTCCAAGATGTTTGAGGAAGCCCAAAAATTGAAGCTAACAAAAGCCAAACTCAATGAGTTGAATAAGCAGAAATTTGGGAACATCAAAGATAGGCAAGAGAAACTTCAGGCCAAGATTGAGGCAGGGCAGGGCATCATCCAAAATCAGGGTATGAACCAATAATTGCGAGAAAAGGAAGATGATTGGGGAATCAAACAGGACTCAGTTGCAGGAGAAAATCCATTGGAAACAAAAATCTGTAATTAGACGGTTGAAAGAGGACGACAGGAATGCAGGAATCTTCCATCAATCTGCCATCATCAGAAGGAACCATAACAAAATCACCGAGATTGTAACTCCAGAGGGGTCTCAAATCATAGCTCAGGAAGACATAAGGCAGGCTTCAATGTATTACTTCAAGAATCTCCTAACATAAGAGCTGGTGGACAGATCTGAAGCAAGACAGGAGATACCCAAATTCATCAAAAGTATCATCTCAGAGGAATGAGAACAAGACCCTTATCTTACAAGTCACAAAACAGCAAGTTTAAGAAGCTGTACACTCCTTCCGAAAAGACAAATCCCCAGGACAAGGTTTCCCATCTGGTTTGTTTCGCGACTTTTGGGATATTTTCAGAGAGGGTATGGTAGCTAAGAAATAATCCAGGAATCAGGCAAGAATAAATTAGTCCTAAAGACATTGAATAACACCTTAATTTCTTTGATTCCTAAAAAGGAAAATGATGAGCTCTTTGATGCATACTAGCCCATATCACTCTGCAGTACTATAAGATATTTTCCAAGGAAATTGCCAATAGATTAAAAGGATTTCTGCCAAAGATAGTATCTGAGGAGAAAAGTTGTCTTATAAAAGGAAAACAAATCTTATACTGTATTATAATACCCATGAAATGATAAACTCTTTGAAAGCCCAGAAGGAAAAGGGTATGTTGGTCACGTTAGACATGTCATGTGAACAAGGCATATGATAGAATAAATTGAGTTTTACTGGATGCCATACTGCACAGGCTTGGCTTTAGTTGAGAATGGAGAAAATGGATTAACAACTACATCTCCTCAACCCCAAAATTCTCGATTCTCGTAAATAGTGAGCTTGCGGACTTTTCCAATATTACTCGAGGATTGATACAAGGGGTCCCATTTCTCCATATCCATTCATTATGGTACCGGAGGCTATGGGAAAGTAATTAAATGCTCTGATGGCAGTTGGGAGCTTGCAAGGGTGGGTTGTCACCAATGAGTTGCAACAAATCTATCACCTACAATTTGTAGATGATACCTGTCTGGCTGGGACTGCATCTATCTAGAAATTTCAATGCCTAAAAGAATCCTTAGACCTTCATGCAAAGACTATGGGCCAACTGATAAATAAGGCAAAGTCACAGGTACTCTTCTTCAACACCAACATGATTCTTCAAACCACAACCTGTAGAGTCCTAGATATCAATCCAGGTTATCTACCTTGTACCTACTTGGGAGTGCCCCTCCTTGAAGAAACAACGGCTTCCTTGCTTTGGAAGAGTTTGGTGGATAGGATGATCAATAAACTGACAGGATGGAAGGGGAAAAGGTCATATCCCTATAAAGAAATATAATTGATAAAAGCAACATTACAAGCCATGCTAGTTTATGTGATGGTTGTTCTCCCAATGCCTGCCAAGATAGCATGAACAATCATGATGATCCTAAAGAATAATCTATGCAGTGGTTTTAAATAGAAACAGAAAATCCATCTAGCAAGTTGGCAGAAAGTTTGTCATCCAAATTCCAAAAGCTTGGGGTGGTTCAGAAGTAAGGATAAACCAAACAAAGATATTAAAAAAAAAAATCTCGCCTTTGGAACCAAGCTAGTACGGAGGTTATATGCTAGAAGTGGCTTCTTTGAAGTCAGGTTCAAAGAAAAAGTTACCTGGATTCCATGGTTCTAGAACACATCTTTACAACTCAAAATCATCATAATGGTTCCATGTCTGGAACCTAATTACTAAATCTCTGGGACTCTTAAAGCATCTTTACAACTCAAAATCATCACGACTCATATAGACTCTTAAAGTTTATTTTTGGGAGGAAGTTTGGATTTGTTCCCTTCTACTCTCAATCCTGGAAAGCTAAGAAACCTCCAAAACTGGTGTTCACTGAGAAAAGGTAAAAAGGTGGCAGACTGTCTCAAGGAAGACAAATCAGGCTGGATAGAGGGAAAAAACAATCTCCCTCTGGAACTTCAAACTGTTGTTAAAGACTCAGAATAATTGCTACCACCCTTTCAGTTCCCGACTGCTCCAGACCTAAGTTACCAGTTCGCTTTTGGTTCAGGTTTGGATTCAAAGAACCGGGTTCGCCGGTATGGCGATTTTTTTTCCTTGGGTTCGTTTTGGGTTCTTCCGTACAAAAAATATATAAAAAATTAAAAAATATAGCCTATTACATAGGAAATTAGTGACATTGACATTAACCATATAGTATGCATATTGATATGAAAAACAAAATATGAAAATAATCACAAAATACCGAAAATAGTAAGTACTAACCGAATACCAAATGTCATGATAATCATTAAACATAAATGATAAATATTAAACATCAATAATTATGATATTATCCTGTGGCTGTAATTAAATACATCAAACTTAAAAGTCTTCAAACTTCAAAGTTAACTTAAAGTCACTAATAATCACTCATAATTTTTAGTGACTCAGCTATGAACCCTTAGAAGGTACAGGTGCTAGGTTTTTGTATAATTGTTTGAACTTTGTGATTTATACATTACTAATCCCCATGTAATCCCTAGCATGCACAGTTAAATCAAAGTAATTTCAGTTGACAGATTAGCTTTGAAATGCCACATCTTACATATAAAGAGTCAAGACAATGAAAGTTGTCAACATCTAGCTTATGATTTCCTGATTGAATGCCGTTGATGGATGTGGATTGCATTATGTATTCCATTACAAATTGGCCATCTGTTCTGAAAATCAGTTGACTGGCCCTGGCCAGTGTCTCCCAAATCCTCAATTAACACTTCAAGTTAATTTATTTTCTTTCTTCTTTCAGATATTTCCTTTTAAGGGTTCATAGCTGAGCCACTAAAAATGGAAAAAAAAAATGAAAAAATGTGTTTTTGACTGCTAGTTCTCTGTCCCAACACCCAGGGTTCGTCCCAAAAGAACCCAAGCCACACCCAGGTGCCCAGGGACGAACCCTAGGCATTGGGGCAACGAACTGAACTCGAACCCAAACCCGGTTCAAACCCAAATGCCCAACACAAGTGAAAATCGATGAACTGGTAGCGTTGCTCCAGACTAACTGATCTGGATGCATTCCAAGTCTAGGGAATATGGGGTAAAGGATGGATACAAGGTAGATATCATTCAGGAGCATGTTCAAATTGAGAAGATCCCTCATCGGCTAATGTGGAATAAATATGGGATTTCGAAGGCTAATTCCCTTCTATGTTCTTCATTGCGTGCACTGATCTCACCTGGAAGAAAAAAGGCAACTATAAAAGATGATGAATTCTTAACAAATTCTTAAGCTCGTACAAGTGAGGAAGCCCTTTTGAGTGAAATTAACCATATACTCCCTCTGATGATTCATGTCCAAGTGGTACGTTCTTTTAAGCTCAAAAATCATGGAAATATTTAGATAATATTTCTTTCCTTGGTCATTATTGGGAAGACTTTCTTACCAAATTTATTTCATTGCACTTGTTAAACCCAGATTCTGACTATCATTTTCTTAGTCTTGACAACTTTACAAGCACACCTTATGAAATGTTTAGAAAGATTGTAATGGAAGCTATCCCAAAGCAAATCTACAAAGCACCTTTCATAGTAGAGTTGCATATGAAGATATACCAGGAACATCACCAAGCAATGCAGTGAATGGCTGCCATAACCCTCGAGAATTCTCCGCCCTTGTTTGTATCGCCCTTAGCTTTGATGATGCAACCATCTTCATGGCCTTGGTAATCTTTTGAATACTCTTTATACTTTTCATCCTGTTTCTTACTGCATAATAAATTGCCATGTAAGAACCCAACCTTATATGGTTTGTCTTGATTCCAATTTCAAACAACCAAACTAAGACATCATCACTTTCCAAATAGTTGTTGAAACTGTAGTAGATAGGAATATAGTTTATTTGAATAGAAGCTAAATTTAAATAATGTCATATGCATCTCACAACTAATCAATAATTTTGAGGAATGGAAAAAAGGCAAATGAAAAGGAATCTCACCAATTTGAGTAGAAATTGTTCGCAGTCCGAATGAAGGCAGCCCCCTGAAAATAAAAATGGTGAGAATCGCCAGTCCAACCAACAAATGGAGTAATTGTGACACTTAAAAAACATAAAATAATAACCAGAATATACAAGAATTTGGGTCTGAAGCCAAGTAAACAGATTAATCACAAAACTGTGATATCAAAAATAGCCTGACCATCAAAAACAAAAAATGCAGTATTGTAAATAAATCAAGAAAAGGAATGAATTACAGCTGTGTCAGCCTACCCATGATCAAATGGTACTTAATATAAGTTAAAAATGACATAAATAAAGTCTAACAATTTTCTCAGCCATTCCTTGTATAGTAGAGAATTACAGCTTCAAGATATATTTGGTAATAAGTATGCTACTAACTTAAATTCTGTAGGTAGGGTCAATCCTGAAAAAATTATTCTTGAGATGGCAGCCTGCTCTTCCAAGTGAAAAAGCTTGGCTGGTCTACAGGCATTTACATCAAAGTGAAAAAAAAATAATATACCATTATGCCAATCATCTTAATTGGCAGAGTAAAGTTTTAAATATGCTAGCAAAATATCCAGGACAGTGGACTATTTACGGCGACGGTTACGATGGTTTTGAAAATGATGCATCTTAGATTACATTGAAGAAGAATATTATTACTTCACAAAGTCCATTAATTGCCCAATTGGAAAAGGTGTAGTCTTCATGCACTTCCTCTCCCAATATAGGCAAGTATGGCTAACATGCCCACCCTAGCACCAAACTTAAGAGAAATTAGTTAGCTTTAACCTGTGTAGCATATCTTTGATTGTAGACTATGAGTGATTGTTATGCAATCCATAATGTAGGACTTAGAAGCAGCTCTTCATTTCCATATGGCTCCGCATCTTTTAGTCCATCAATTTACTGTGTCCTGGGGACCCTATCTTCTTTTTAGTTTTCAGGACATGCCCTTTCCTCTTTTGAAGTGGCTTCACACAAGACTGAAGACACCACCTCAAATACTAAAGATTAACATTACAGTCAAGTCAATAATAAAAGATGCAGTAATATAAGGCAGATAGAGATATACATAGACCCACGCATGTGTCCAAAAAGTCACTTCAATTGTAAAATATAAAACAGATTATGTGTTGCAACGTAGAAAGGGCCCTCACCCCCCACATCAATCACAACATATTCTTCAGAAGACAGAATGGCCACTTTCCAACAATTATTCAACAACACATATTACAAACGTTAAACTTCAGTAGGACAAGACAAGCATTATTTATTCTCAATTACATGATAAATATTTCTCCGATGCATGGTCATTCTCATTGAAGAGTAATGGAGAGTATAGAATTCTAAAAACTCCTACAATATATTAGAAGGCTCAATTTCTAAGGCATGACATTTGTTAAAGCTTTCTCCAGTTTTCACAAAGACATTAGGAAAAAGCTTCCTTGGAAAAAGTCTTGAAAAATACTAGAAGGCTCAAGTCTAAGCTATGCCATTAGTTAAAGCTTTATCCAATTTTCGCAAAGACACTAGGAAAAACTTAAAATCTGCCTCAGAAAAAGTTGTGAATAATACTAGAAAGCTCAAGTTCTAAGGTATGCCATTGGCCCATTAGTCAAAAAAAATTCCAATTTTCACTAACGCTACAAAACAGTTTCCTCCGAAAAAGTTGCGAATAATGATGACGTGCAAAAAAATTGAGCTATAAGAAACCACTTTAAAAACAAGTAACGCTTTTCAAGCTATTGCAAAAAATTGAACTCGTTAGAACACCCTTTAAAAACATAGAAGGATTTGCAAGTTATCATGAACGTGCACTATAACTTTTGCTATAAAAGATGGAGATCCAAAGCATCTAAATGATGATGTATTTGGTTTGAACTCTACTCTTCAACCAAACATCAAAACATATACACAACCATAAATGTTGTAAAGTAAGATAATAACACTATGAAAAACAAAGCTAGAAAGGAGAACACGGTTAGGAAAAGTTTATCTATACTATGTTGGCCATGAAGTGAAGAAACAAAAAGTGCTTAGGTCAGCTTGATTTCTTGCTGAAAATGTGGCTTCCTTCACTTTCAACATTAAAATATTACAATTGAAATCAAGAGTCTATGTTGATGATCTCGGGAAAGTTCGTTCTCTGTTTTCTGTGCACAATGATTTTTGTTAAGTGAAATGGAGAATGGTAAGGACTCTACTCTCTAAGACACCACAGACAAATGGAATTTCAGGAACAAGGAAAACACAAAAATAGAGGCATTAACTGAAGCATCGGGAATATTTTTCATTGGCCAGCATTTCGTATTGTCATACCCTGGAAAGAAAGATAAACAAAGGAAACCCATAAATTGAGATCCACTCTTACTGGAAGGGCAGGGCGATGGCTTCTTTTAAGTGGCACATTCTGTCCTGACCCTTTTTGCCTTGATATCATGGAACAATGCCATACATAGTGCATATCTTTAACCCTACAATAGATCGGCAAATAGTTAGAAAACATGTTGGACTTACTCTGTTTGGTGCAGGCATGGGGATGGTCCTGTAAGGGCTTTAATGGTCCATGAGGAAGTGAGGCTACCCAGGCGCGCACCTTCTCTTCGTAAGCTAGCTGAAGCAGCCATCGCTGTGGCTATCGGTATTCGAAGTTAAGCCCTCCTCCGTATACTGTGGAACAAATAATGCATAAGCAAATGCAAATGGCTTTCAAACGACAAACTCCTCCCCTCTATGCTATCTATCGCTCGTAATACAACCGCGGTCTCGTCACTCGCGGGTAAATAGGTAACTGGTTGAAAACTGTTAAAAGGTAGGGTCCCATGTTGAGGGCTACTTAATTATGTTTTAAGAGGGGAGTGATGATAAATTATAAAAGTCTTTTTCTTTATTACTGTTTAATACTTCTTTAAATTTTAAATTTTATGCATATATGATGTTGAAAAAAAATAGTAGTATTTTATTTTTAAAAATAAAATATAAGTTTGATTGGATATAAAAATACAGTTGGCATCTAAAAAATAGGAGCAGCAATGCAAATCTTCAACCTCTATTACTTCTCATCTTACAGAAGGTTTTTTCTAAACAGCAATTGCTCCTCATTTTAAAGTGCAGATATTTTGTAAACATGGTTTAAATTTGTGATAATGCATAGAACTACTCTGTCCAAAATTATAGAGGCAGTAGCCCTCAACATGAGACCCTTCTATAATTAATATTCTATGTTTATTATTTTAGCCTTTTAGAACTTAATACATGTAAATCATATGCTTGATTAAAGGGTTGGGTAGACTAAATCAAAGAAATAATATGCATTAAATATAGCCACTAATTTATTATAGAATTGACTAGTTTTGACTTTTTTTTTTTAAGTAATAAATAGTGCAAATAAAGATTTAGATGGAAAATACCTGATACAGATGATCAGAGTACTGGAAACTGAGATGGACATTGGTGTAAGTGTCGTAAACTAGATCTTTGTGTCAAAACCCCTCCTAGATAGTAGCGTCATTATTGGTAAAGTGATGGTAATGTCATGATATTGGTGGTAGTGTCCTTTGTGCAGGACTGTCCTGAGCTTCTAAGTGCCCCTGTGTCAAATTCCTAGGTTTTGTACCTATGTACACAAATTCTGGAAGCCTATATTGTCCCTGTAATGACGGATTTATTATGCAAACTCTATCCTCCATATAACTAGACATGAGCTAAAAATGTGTGTTCATTAGTAGGATAGGTTGGACATCCTCAACACCTCGTTTTGAAGAGAGTTGCCTACATACCAATGCTCTGAAGAAGGATCAAGCCCGATGTAGTTATCCCCACCTAAGTGTTGGTATAAGTGCAAGTGATGCTAGTATGATAGTGACCTTGAGTGTCTTGAATGTGTTTGAGACTAAAAATCTGAAAAATATGAGCTTAAAGTTGTTGTAGATGATAGTGTGCAGAAGTAGGACAAAATAGGGATTGATAACCTTAATTGTGCTTAACTTATTTCATGTTTAAATGTGTAATTTGTAATTGATTTCTATCTAGTGGATAGAAGGCTAAAAGTCATGTATTTATATCATTATGTTGCTTAAAAGGGTGATAAAAGATGACTAGGCCGACCTTAGGAGGTTTTCATTTTTTAAAATATATTCGTTCATAAAAGTTAGAGTAAAAGACATTAGTGCCATTTTAGGGACACTAACACCACGTGACACTAGTGTCCAACTGACAGAACATTAGGCACGAAGGACCAGGATCAGTGTTACAACCCCTTAAGTTGTACTTAAGAAAATGTAATAAATTTTTTCTTTTAAAATAATAACTTCACATTCATTCCACAGAGTTAAACAATATAACATATCAAAATAATAACTAGGAATAATTGTAAATTTTAAATCAAATACTGCAAACAATATTAATCTTATACAACTCTAAAGAAACTAAATACCATAGGACACAACTACCGTTGGTCTCATAATACAGCAACTGCTATCAAGTATAATAATTATATTTTACAGTTACATTTCCTTTAGGGATATAGCCTTATACAATAAACAGATACCAAGCTCTCTAAAACTCGAGTCAATCCAACTCGTGTATCATTGATAATCTCAAGTGTCGTCTCAGGTAAGTACTATAGTAGGGAGGGAGAGCATCATCTGAACATTTTTCCACGCCAATCATAGACCAACAATCTCTTGGACAATCCCCTATTCAGGGAATGCCCCTCCCTTCATAGATAGGTAGATAGAACGGTGCAAGAATCCAGTGAGACATGCTAGTACCCCGTATGCTTGTACGATTTACTACTACATGACATGTATCATAAAGAAAATACATTTCAAACATGATATCGCACAACATGCAAATCAAACTTATGAAATGAGAATGTACATATAACATTCTTTTGGCCAAAAATTTTAAATAACATATGATCATTTAGATCGGTCAATTTCATCACACACCACTTGATCGAACTATTTATTGGTGGTGCTACCTAGGCTAGTGAAATCCATCTCACTACCTATTAACATCGTCAATACGGGTTTTAAAATAAACATATATAACATAGTATATATTTTTTATATTCATACAATTGTTTCTCCTATTCTAAGAATAGAACAATCCTATACATTTATTTTATTTAATCTATGCAATAATGAATTTGCATATGTGTTATTAATACAATAATAACACTTTGGCAAAAATACTTTTGCAAACAAGATCATAATCTAAAAACATACTAATATTGCATATGTAACAAACACAGTCATGAATAACTCATACCCTCCAGGTATGTTTTATATAAGGTCTTACATTACATGCAAGTAAAAAGTAATCTATCATTTAATCCAAGGATCTAATTATCCTATAATTCAGGTAATAAACTCGTTAACACAACTTACAAATTTGGTTCTATTCACAACCCTTTATAATTTGCATTCTTTTAGTATGAAGCAATCATGTCTAAATTAACAACTTGACTTTTCTAAGTTAAACATCAATTTAGAGCATTTAATTGTAAATCATTGCCAGTTTCTAACATATATCAATTTCTAAGGCAATACTAAGCTTACATTTAAATACCTTTGGGTAGTATCCCTTCATTCATCAAACGTAAAAGCTTTAAAATGTACTCCAAGCAAAATAAGATCTTGGATTATGGAATCAAGCATGCAACCACTAGCAATTAAAATGTTGACTTAAAAGTAATGAAATGCAGGCCTTAAAATATTCAATGTTGTCTATTATACTCAGGCATAATTATTCACAAGTTTATATATTAAATGCATGCTTAATATACTCACTATGCATGCCAAGGGAAATTTTAACGCAATCACAATAGTAGGTGAAACACCTTCCTAATAAGGATGTAACCTATACACAGGGTTTATATTAACAAAACGCTCCACTAGATAAAACACGCAGTCCTAACAAGTGAGACGTAGTCTTTTCTTCTAAAACACAGGCATAAAAATAATATATAGGCTCAATAAATTACAATGCTGGTCAAATAGAATAATAATACAGGGTTTTAAAAGAGTAAATACACAAGCTTTATAAAAACACTATGTAGACCATTGCATAATAAAAACTCGGCCATGCCAAAATACAATGTAGGATTAAGCATTAAAATACAGAATTGGAAGTGACTCGTTGTTATACATAAAAATATACATCCAAGAATAACTATAAGGAAGACGCAGTTTAATCAAATAAAAGACATAGGTGAATGATTTTAGATACAACTCTATCAATTTAGAATTCAACACTTAGAAATCTATAACATAGTCTTCTTAATATAAAACGCAACACTAATATGTTAAGACACTGATTTTTACTTTAAACGCTACCAACCCAATTTGTAATGCAACCAGACAAGGAATGGGACACAGGTCAAACATGTCAATGATGGGTAATTGCCATGGAATGTCATCCACTATAGTCGGGTGTAACCTTATCTAAAATAAAATACAACCTCAAGAAACTAAAACACAATTCTATTATTTACAAGGCAAATCAAAAAAATAGAACACAACCTTCAAATATAAAGAGATGCTGCCAATTAATGAAATTTGACGCAAGTCTTGGTAATAAAATTCAATTTTTACCATAAAAATGTAGGTCTATCAATTTTATATTAATAATACACTGCCTATTCCCATTACTACGCAAGGTTAAGGAAAGCTAAAATGTTGCTATTACTAATGATATGCAGATTTAATATAATTTGGTAGATGCAGGTTAGTATTTTGAACTCATTTAATTCAAGACATGCAAGAAATTACATATTCAAGATTATTAATAATGGGAATAGGCAATTTCTTGCATGTAATTTCTTACATTATTTTTAATTTCTTAATTTAGATTCTAGTAATTAGCAGTAGTTTAGATTCCTTATATTATTTTTAATTTATTTATTTAATACATGCAAGAAATTACATTTAAAATTAGAAATAACTAACAAAATATATTATCTAATTTTAAATGTAATTTCTTACATGTATATTCAAGATTAACTTAAATTGCATTAACTCAACTTTAGAATATTAAGAAAATTTTATTTTCATGCAAATAATCATTGCTAGGATAATTATCTATTTAACTAATAGCTATTTAAGTTATTAATTGTCTTTTATTATAAGATAGTTGTATCTACAATATTAATACCGTTATAACAATTAATATTTATTTTTTAGATTTAAATTCAAAATTTAAGTCAATTAGAATGAATAAATATAATGCATATTAAAACTAATTCCACACACATAAATATAATCACAAGGAATATTTCTCAATTATGCACTAACATTTAAAATCTAATGTGTGTGTGTGTAGGGTCACTAGTAATTTCTTCTAGTATCCTCTCAATCGTTTCATCTATTCCATCTTCTCTAATGATGCTCTCCCTCATCAAGCTCTGAGGATAGGACATATCCTGCATCCACCTCATAATAAGTAGAAAGTTAGTTTGAATCATCATAAATATTACTAATGATGCAAAATTAACTAATACATATCTATAATGTATAGAATATAACATACAATTGTCATAACATGTATATTAATCAACAATATCACTGTCCCATTTTAGTACATGTCATAAAGCTCAAAATCAAAGCAATATTAATCAGATACTAACCATACTAATCAATGGATTAAAAGTTTATAAGTCACAGGGTGAAATCAAGATGTAACAATTAAGAAATGAGGGTCTGAGACTACTTTTAGATTGACTAGGGATGCTTTTGACTCGTACAAATGATGGATAAGTGTGATAATAGGCTCTAGAATAGGTCTAGGGCTAAGCTAGGGGTAGGTAGTCTCAAGTAGCACTCAAATACTAATTTTATGTGATTATATTTCCCCCCCCACTTATTCTAAAATTGTAGCAAAGCAAAATGACTATAATAAAAGAAAAATAAGCGTACTTGGACTTACCTAGGAAGTGAAGCTAGTAAAGTTGAATTTGAGTATGTGAAGTCGAGTATGAATATGTGGAAAATGATCCAATGCATGTCCTATAAATGAAATGTACATAAATCAGTCCTTAAGAGATATCAAAGATTGTATTGATTAAAGAAGTAAAATTGAGTAAAGAGGAAAGGAACCAATACACCTCACTGTGTACACGAACCAATACATGAACCTGGTGATAACATGTGTGTGTGTGTGTAGTGATCAATAGGTGAATAGATTGTGCTAAGTTGATGGCTTTCTCAATCTTCATGTGTGGGTGGTTCAAGAACTCAATTCAGTTTTGACTCCATCATTGCCCACCCTTGCTTGGTGGATCATGACCTATGAATAACTTGGATTGGAATGATAGTGTGTCCAACCCTCTCATGTGGGTGGCTCAAAAAATCAAGTAGGCTATGACTCTATCATTTCCCACCTATGTGTATTAGATGCATCTTAAACTAAACTACACAAAGTACTGTAAATATCTAACTGAGTATATATAATTGTGTGTCAACTCCATAATCACTTGGGTATATTATGCAGCTATGAGCCACTCAGGAATGCTAATTACTATAGATAAAGGCATGAAACTGGTGACAACTTGAAATATGATGTTGAGTGTCTACAACATAGATAATGACATTGAATTTGTCATTCCATCTTATCAACCAGTATGTAATTGAGCATACAAAAATAATGTGTCATGCACATGCCCCCAAATTTGATAGATGAGCATATGGATTCTAAAATGAGTTGCAATAAATTATATATGAGTATTTGAACTAAAAATGAGAATGGTCATGATGTGTGTGATGCCCCAAATCTAAGCAAATTGATATGAATATAAGCTAAACTAGTATGAATTTAAGCAAAAACTAAGTATAACTAATAAATCTTTAACTGAATTTGTGCAAACATGTATTATACTTGATGTATTATTCTAGCCAATCTAGATTGTTCTAAAACTGAGGCTACTAAACAATAACACCGTATTGTGGACAATAGTGCTATGTGGTGCTAGTTTCACCAGTTGGGTGTTAATATCTTTTTGGTTTGAATTCTGTGCAATTGTGTTGCTTTCTGAGTCACCATTTTCCCATTACGTATACCTATGCATGATTTTTTGTAACTGAGTTTGCATGCTAAAAAATGTACTATGAATGCAATAAAGGAGCATGATATCTATGACAAAAACATGTGAATTCCCCTTCTTTTGAGGGGATTTATTGACCATGTACAAGAATTGTCCTCAAAAGAAAAAGCTTTGCAAAATGTGTGTTAGCTAGAGCATATATAATAATTGTGTGATAATCTAATGTAATGTGTATACATAACATCAGAATGTAAGATAATCTAAGCATAAGTATGTAATTTGAGATGTATGCCATGTATAACATTTCATTAGGGTGTCAAGATAGATATAATTAATGTATATAACAACAAAAGATTGAGTAGCTACTTAGGAGATGGGGCATGATGTCCATCACGACACCCAAGTAGGAAGGGTGGATGCATGAGGTCCATCATGCCATCAAAAATTGGTGTGTGTAACAAGCAAAGATAAGTGTCATGCCCACGACACATATAGGAAAACATACATACAAAACATATGAGGCACACAAACTAGGTTAAGGGGCCACAATACAAGGGACATGGGCACATGTCACTAAATTTGAGAAAATAAGACATACAAGGACATGTTCAAATGTCCACATACACAAGAAACAAATAAATTTGGTTAGAGCCACATAGAATGACATGTTCAAATGTCTACATACATAATCAAGAAAGCACACATAAGGACATGGGCAAATCTCTAAAGAATACACACTGTGAATAAAAGTGGTGTAGAGTTAAAGAATGATGGCATAATCAAGTACCCTTGAATAAAAGAAGTAGATAGATATAATCAAGTCTAAAGTATGTAAAATATAAATGAAAGTATGCATGAATAAGCAATACAAATCTGTGTAAGATCTAGGATGTACATGTGCTGAGTCTAAAGTAGTAGTAATCGGCAAAAAATTTGAGTGTGAGTAACAATGATCAATATCAAGATATAACAATGCTAAATACACGAGTCCTGTAAATAATTTGAAAGCACTCAACAAGAACAAGTAAAGCATGTATGTATGATAAAATTGATTATACTAAGAAATCTAGCATATGTAGTGTCTGGCAAATGTAAGAAATGTAAACATAACAATGCATAAAATCTATAATTTTTGTGTAATCTGAGTAATTGTTTGAATGTTTTTGTGTTTTTTTTAATAAATATTTTATTATTTTTATATTTTATGTAAATAAGTTATGTACATGCAATATAAAAATGAACTATGTATAATGAGTAAGAGAGAGGGAAATTATGTACAAGAAAAGAGAAACCATACTAATCGATGAGTCTCATGGGAGACTCACTATCATTGTGACCTATATCAAATAAGGGAATTATGATCATGCGTGATGTGTGAAAGGACAACTATGGTCCCATAATCTGTTGTAATGAATGATCTATATATGTATATGTATCTGCCTATGTAGTGTGCTAAGCATATATGACACTAAATATAATGTCCTATGAATTGTAGGGGTCTTAGGAACCCATCTAGTAGAAGAAGTTGTATGTGACATAAGTGCCCTATGTTGAGAACCCCAAGAACCTAATATATTGATCTCGACAAAAAATGAGTGGAGGAAGGCCCTTTAGAATCTGTAACATATCTTTGATGCAAGGGTCTATTTAATAATGGTCTCCGTGTGAGAGTATGTGTACGTGTTGACACTATAGGAGTAAACCTCACCTACATTAGTGGCTCTACTGAACTCTATGGTGTATCACTAAGAAGTGTCCTCGGATATGTAATTAATAATTATGTTATATCTAATAATTGGTAATTATGTTGTAATTGGTCATGGAATAGGTAAATGATACTTATATGGAAGAACTACAACTTTGACCACCTGATTTGCATGTATATATTTCATGCATCTGTGCATTATGGATGGGATGGCTCATAGCTTTTATATCCATGCCTACCCAATAACATATCAAACATGCTTGCACTAGGTACTACTAATAATTGTGTGGCCACATGTGCTAGCCCCACCTGTAATGGAAGCACAAACTCCTTGATAAGGCTCTAAACATGACCACTAAAACCACTGATAATTATGTTTATGGGGAATATATCCTACTCTAAATACCCCAAATGATGTAAAAGTGTCATATTGCACATGTTTATGATTAACTCATTGTCAATCATAACACTTTGGATAGGATGATGATCTATGTAGACTCATATAAAGAGTGTGTATAATTTGTATCATTATCAATAATCTATTGTTTCGAGAAGGTGATGAGTGATCTAGCTAGAACTGTAGTGTGGTACATACTAGTGATATTGTGTAATGGGTTTGCCTCCTCTATAATAGTATGATATGAAGCTGGTGGTGAATATGCCTGATATGTGTAGTGAACACCTGAAGTACTCCATGTTTCATTCATTGTGTGCTTTAGAAACAAATATGAGCATATCTTTAATGCCTTAACTTTAATTTCTTATACTTTTAGTGCCTTTGTGGGTGTGCCCACATCAATAATGTTAGCCTCAATTAAATCTCATATCTTATGTTTTAGGCTTATACATTTGTTTGTTATATGGCCTAGTGCCCTGTGATACTCACAGAATGTGTCTAAGTCACAAATTTTTGGAAGAGGTTGTGTTGTATCAACCTCTTTGATGGGAAGGAGAGATATGACATTGCATTCTAAGAGATACTATAAAACTTGTGCTAGCTATGGAAGGTTGGTAAAGAATTGGAATCGAAGAGCTGATAAAACCAAGTGATGAGATGACTCTAAAGCTATGTTAATTGTGGCCTTTTGACCACTCTTGTTGTCAATGACCCTTACCTTGTATGGAGGCTTACTTGAAATCTTAGCAGTTGATTTTGATCCATTGGTGTATTTAAGTTTGCCCATCTATAGAAGCTTGACCTCTCTTTATTTTATTGTGTGGCACAAATCTATGAATGTTGGAAACTTCTTAAACAAGATAGTTTCATGTAATGCTGGTAAAAGACTCTGTTTGAAGATGTTTTGAAGTTATTTGTCTACCATGGGGCTAGTTAATTTAGCTAATATAGTCTTGTTTCTTAAGACATATTTTGCAATAGGTTCATTTGACTTTTATTTCAACTATTGAATTTGAGCATATGAGATTTTATCACCGATGTTTTTGGAGAAGTATGCTAAAAACATGTCTACCAAAGGATTGAATGTTGTGATAGATTGATTTGGTAAGCCATAAAACCACTGTAAGGCATAATCCTTTAAACTACATGGAAACAACTTTATGAGAAGTCAATCATTGGACACGTAGTCTGAACATGCTATGTGAAAAGCTCTTAGATGGTGCTCTAGATCACCCTTACCATCATATAATGTAAGTTTATGTGCCTTAAATATGGATGGCAAGGGATTTGCCACTATATGGTGTTCCAAAGGTGTATGTAAGAGAACATTAGAATCCAAGGCATGTGATGGCCTAATGGCTCCCTTCTAAAGATGTAACACCTTAGCCTACATAGTATAAACCTCATGCATAAGGGATTATACATATGGCGTGGAGGAAATAACCATAAGAGGTGTAGTTGTCACAAAATATTGTTAGATTATAATTTTAGGTTGTGCTAACTGAGTCGGCCCCACTATAGGTGTAATGATATTATTAGCTGGAGGGGTCGAGGTTGGCCATTATTTGATTTATTCTTAATTTCTATTATGGATTTTAAAATTTATACATGATCAAGGGGTTGTTCCCTAAGTCTATCTCTAAAGCTCTTTAGGATCTCATATGTATTTATAATTAGGTTGTCATTGTTAAGTGGAGGGAGAGTATCCCGATTTCCAATTTTTGTATCATCTTGTTTTTTATTAAATTATTCATCTTTAGATGCATTATCATTGAAGCCCACATAATCAGGGTGTGAAGGATCAACAATAGGAGCTACAAAAGGTCTCTTATCCATGGTATAAGCTCAAATAACAGGAATCTAAATAAGCTTTGTAGGATTACCACCTATCCTAACACTTTTTCTTAATGAAAGAGAGACTTTTTAGATGGCATATAATAAACAAATTAAAATAGAGCTGCTAAAACAGAATATATGAAATCTAAAAAAATTAAAGTAGCTAATGAACATAGGAAAAAGAAGGATCCAAACCCTAAGAGCATTTAGGGCTAGGGTTTGAATAATGTTTGAAGTGAGTCGTGTTCACCAAATGTTTTAACCTTTTAGGACTTAACATATGTAAATCCTATGTTTGATTGAAGGGATGAGTAGACTAAATTAGGGAAATAATATGCATTAAATACAACCATTGATTTGTTATATAATTAACTAGCTTTGACTTTACTAAAAATAGTAATAAATAATGCAAAGAAAGACTTAGCTAAAAAACACAAAATACAGATGATGTGAGTGCTGCACACTAGGATGGAAGCTAGTCTAAGTGTCATAAACTGGATCTCTATGTCATAACCCCTCCTGGATAGTAGATCCATAATTAGATAGTAGCATAATTATTGGTAAAGTGGCAGTAGTGTCCTGATATTGGTGGTAGTGTCCTTTGTGCAAGACTGTCTTAAGCTTCTAAGTGCACATATATGTAGATTCTTGGGTTTTGTACTTGTGTGCATGAATTTTGAAAGCCTATATTGTGCTTATAATGATTGATTTATTATGTAAACCCTAATCCTCAATAAAACCAAGGCATGAGCTAAAAATGTGTGTTCCTTAGTAGTATAAGATGGATATCCTCAACACTCCATTGTGAAGAGAGTTGCTTACATACCAATACTCTAAGGAGGGATCAAACCCTATATAGTTTTCCCCACCTAATTCCTAGTGCAATTGCAAGTAATGTTAGTATGATAGTGGGCTTGAGTTCCTTGAATGTGCTTAAGACTAGAAATTTTGGAAATATGAGCTTAGGAATGCTATAGATGATAGCATGTAGAAGTAGGGCAGAATAGGTATTGATAACCTTAATTATGCTTAACTTATTTCGTGTTTAAATGTGTATTTTGCATCTAATTTCCATTTAGTGGATAGAGGGATAAAATTAATGTATTTATACCATTATGTTGTTTGTGAGGGATATAAAATTTATGTAAGGCAAACTTATGAGGCTTTCATTTTTGAAAAGATATTCATTCAAGAAAGTTAGGGTAAAGAACATTAACACCATTTTGGGGACACTAGTGCCACGTGGCACTAGTGTCCTTATTATGGTACTAGTGTCTAGTTGGCATAACACTAGGCACAAAGGTATAGGATCGGGAAATGAGGGTCTAGGACTACTTTTAGACTAATTAGGGATGCTTTTGGCCCACACAAAGGTTCATTAAGTGTGATAATAGGCTCTAAAATAGGTTTAGAGCTAAGCTAGGGATAAATAATCTCAAGTAGCACTCTTAGCACTCAAATTCCACTTTTAAGTGATTACATTCCCCCCCCCCATTTATTCTATAAATACAACAAGTGAAATGACTAGAATAAATGAAAAAGAAGTGTACCTAGACTAACCTAGGAAGTAAAGCCCATGAAGCTGAATTTGAGTACGTGAAGCTGAGTTTGAGTATATGGAGCATGATCCAATGTGTGTCCTATAAATGAAACATACATAACCTTACTTAAGAGATATCAAAAGTAAAATATTATACTGATTGAAGAAGTGAAATTGTGAAAAGAGGAAAGGAACTAATACACCTCATTGGGTACGTGAACCAATGATGAACCTGGTGACAACCTCTGTGTGTGTGTGTATAGTGGTCAATCGATGAATAACTTGTACTGAGCTAATGACTTGTTCAATCTTCATAAATGGGTGGCTCAAGAATTCAATCCATTTTTGAGTCCATCGTTGCCCACCCCTGCTTCATGGATAATGACATGTGAATAATTTGGATTGGATTGATAATGTGTCTAACCCTATTATGTGGGTGGCTCAAGAACTCAAACAAGATATGAATCCATAATTTCCCACTCATGTGTAGTAGATGCATTTGAAACTAAATTACGTAAAGTAATGTAAATGTATAATCAAGTATACCACTCATTAATGCCAACCACTGCAAATGGAGTAAGGCTTGAAACTGGTGACAACCTAAAATTTAATGTTGGGTGTATACATCATAGAGAGTGGCATGGAATTTGCCATTCCATCTAATTAACTAGTGTGTAACTAAGCATATATAAATAATGTGTTGTGCACATGCCCCCAAATCTAATATTCGAGCACGTGGATTTTGGATTGAGGTGCAATAAACTATATATGAGTATTTAAACTGAATATGAGAATGGTCATGCCACACATGATGCCCCTAATCTAAGAAAAATGATATGAATCTGTGCTGAACTAATATGAATCTAAGTAAAAATTAAGTATAACTAAAAACCTGTAATTGAATCTGTACAAACATGTACTTTATCTACTATACTATTCTATCCAATCTGGGTTGTCTCGAAACTAAGGCTATTGAATATTAGTGCCATATCTTGGACGATAGTGCCATGTAGTGATAGTGTCCCCATTTGGGTGCTAATCTCCTTCTGGTTTGAATTTTGTGCAATTGTACTATTTTTGAGTCATTATTTTCCCACTATGTTTACCTATCTTGGATTTTATGTAACTGGGCCTATGTGCTGAAAAATGTATGGTGAATGTAATATAGGAACCTAATCTCTATGACAAACCCCTATGAATTCCCCCTCTTTTGAGGGGAGTTGTTGACCTTGTGCAAGAACTGTCCTCAAAAGAAAAAACTCTGCAAAATGTGTGTTATCCAGAGCATATATGATAATTGAGTGATAATCCAATATAATGTGAATACATAACATTGAAATGTAAGATAATCTGAGCATAAGTATGTAATGTGAGATGTATGTCATGTCTAGCATTCCACAAGGTGTCAAGATAGATGTAACCAATGTATATAATAGCAAACCTGAGTAATACTAAGTAGTTACCTAGGGGGATGGGGCATGATGTCCATCACTACATCCAAGTAGGAAGGGTAGATGCATGAGGTCCCTCATAGCATCAAAAATTGGTGTGTGTAACAATCAAAGACAAGTGCCATGGACATGATGCATAAAGGAAATCATACATATAAAACACATGAGGCACATAAACTAGGCCAAGGGACCACAATACAAGGGACATGGGCACATGTCACTAAATTCGAGAAAATAAGACATACAAGGACATGTTGAAATGTCCACATATGCAAGCATTAAGCAAGTTGGCTTAGATCCACATAGAAAGACATGTTCAAATGTATGCATACACAATCAAGAAAACATACACAATGACATGGGTAAATATCCAAAGCATACATATTATGAATAGAAGTGGCGTGGATCCAAAGAAAAATGGCATATTAAAATGCTCTTGAATAGAAGAAGTAGAGAGAAACAATCAAGTATAAACTAGGTAATCTAGAAATAAAAGTATGCATAAATATGTAATATAAATATGTGTAAGAGCTAGGATATACATATGTTGAGTCTAAAGTAGTAGTAATTGGCAAAAAAGTTGAGTATGAGCAGCAATGATCAATATCAAGAGATAATAATGTTAAAGCTATAATACAGAGTATATAAGGATAAAGCCTTGTGATCGAAACTATGTATAAGATGCCCCCAAGTAGGTGAATGTGTCAAGTGAAGAACCATAAATCAGTGTAATATGCCCCCAGTGGGTAGATAATAGTAAGTCTGGATTAGTGTAATGGACTTGAGTCCTATAAACAATCTGCAAACACTCAAAAAAAATAAGTGAAGCATGTATGTATGATAAAATTGACTATACTAAGATATTTAACATATGCAATGTCTGGTAATTATAAGAAATGTAAACATAACAATCCATACAATCTGTAAGTTTTATATTTTTTGAGTAATTATTTGAATGTTTTTGTGTTTTTATTTTTGAAATATTGTATTATTTTTTCATTTTCTATAAATATGCTATGTATATGCAATATGAAAATGAACTATGTACGAGTAAGAGAGAGGGAAAGTATGTACAAGAAAAGATAAACCATACTAATTGATGATCCTCATGGGAGACTCTCTATCACTATGACCTATGTCAAATAAGGGAATTATGATCATGCGTGTTATGTGAAAGGGCAACTATGGTCTCATAATCTGCTGCACTGAATGATCTATGTATGTATATGTATCTGCCTATGTAGTGGTGCTAGGAATTTGTGGCACTGACTGTGGTGTCTTGTGAACTGTATGGGTCTTAGGAACCCATATGGTAGAAGAATTAGTAAATGACATAGGTGCCCTATGTTGAGAATCCTGAGAACCCAATAATATTGATCTCAGCAAAAAGTGATAAAAAAGGACCTTTAGAATCTATGACATATCTATGATGTAGGGGCCTATTTAATAATGGTCTCCATGGGAGAGTATGTGTAAGTGTCAATACTTTAGGATTCAACCTTACCTATGTTAGTGGCTCTACTAAACTCTGTGATGTATCAATAGGAACTATGCTTAGAGCTGTAATTGATAATTATGCTATATCTGGTAACTGTGTTATAACTGTAACTTGTAACTATGTTATAATTGGTTGTGGAATAGGTAGAGGATACTCATATGAAAGACCCTCAACTTTAACCATTTGATTTGCATGTATCTATTTCAGGCATCTGTGCACTATGGATGGGATGGCTCATAATTGGTGTATCTATGACCTACCTAATAACATATCAAACACACCTGCACTAGGGACTACTAATAACTAAGTGGTCACATGTGTTTGTCCCACCTATAATAGAAGCATAATCTCCCTGATGGAGCTCTGAATATGACCACTAAATCCACTGATAACTATGTCTGTGGGGAATATATCCTGCTCTGAATATCCCAAATGTTGTAAAAGTGTCATAGTGCACATTGTAATACTTGGCCTCTTGTCAACCATAACACTCTGTATAGGATGATGATCTATGTAAGCTTGTATAAAGAGTGCATATAAATCTATATCATCATCAACAACCTCATGTTCTAAGAAGGTGATGAGCAGTCTAGTTAGAATTGTAGTGTGGTACATACCAATGATATTGTGTAATGGGTGTGCCTCCTCTATAATAATATGATATGAAATTGGTAGTGGATGTGCCTGATATGTGTAGTGAACACCTAAAGTGCTCCCTGCCTCATTCATCATGTGCTTTGGAAATATATCTAAGAATATATTTAATGCCTTAGCTTTTATTTATTGTACTTTTGGTGCCTTTGTGGGTGTGCCCACATCGATAATGTTAACCTCAATCAAATCTTGTATCTTATGTTTTAGGCTTATGAATCTATTTTTTATATAGCCTGGTGCCCTGTGATACTCCTAGAATGCATTGGAATCATAAATTTTTGTAAGAGGTCATGAAATATCAACCTCTTTAATGGGAGGGAGAGATATGACATTGCATCCCAAGAGCTAGTATAAACCCTGCGCTGGTGATTATCGAAGGTCGGTAAAGATTTGGCGTTGAAGAGCTGGTAAAAATAAGTTAGCAAATGGCTCTAAAGTTATGTTGACTGTGGCCTTTTGATCACTCTTGTTGTCAGTGGCCCTTACATTATGTGGAGGCTTACTTGAACTCTTAGCATTTGATTCTGATCCATTATTATATTTAAATTTACCCATTGACAAAAGTTTGACCTCTCTTTCTTTTACTGTGTGGCACAAATCTATGAATGTTGGAAACTTCTTTAACAAGATAGCTTTGTATAATGTTGGTAAAAAAAACTCTATTTAAAGATGTCCTGAAGCTTTCTTTCTTCTATGGGGATAGTTAATTCAACTAATATAGTCTTGTATCACAAGTCATACTTTGTAATAAGTTCATCTAACTTTTGTTTCAACTGTGTAATTTGAAGATATGAGATTTTGTCATCGTTGTTTATAGAGAAGTGTGCTAAAAGCATGCCTGCCAATAGACTGAATGATGTGATAGATTGATTTGATGAGTCATAAAACCATTGTAAGGCATGATCTTTTAAACTTCATGGAAACAACTTTGTGAGAATCCAATCATTGGACACATAGTCCAGACATGCTACGTGAAAAGCTCAGAGATGGTGTTCTAGGTCATCCTTACCATCATATAATGTAAGTTTAGGTGCCACAAATTTTGATGTAAAGGGAGTTGGTACTATGTGTTGTGCTATAGGTGTATGTAAGAGAACATTAGAATCCATTGCATGTGATTGCTTAGTGGCTCCATTCTCAAGATGTAACACCTTAGCTTGTAGAGTATGAACCTTGTGCATAAGGGATTGTACATTTGGAATGGAGGAACTATCCAAAAGAGGTGTAGATATCACTAAAGGTTGTTGAATTACAATTTTAGGTTGTGGTAGCTAAGTTGGCCACACTATAGGTGCAATAATATTATTAGTTGGAGGGGTTGAGGATTGATCATTGTTTGATTTATTCTTAATTTCCATTATGGCTTGTAAAATTTGTGCATGACCAAGGGGATATTTTGAAAGTCTATCTCTGAAGCTCTGTAGGATCTCATCCTTATTGACAATTAGGTTGTCATTATTAATTGGAGGGAAAGTGTCCCAATTTCTAATTTGTGTATCATCTTGTTCTTGATTATATTATTCATCTTTGGACATTATCCTTGAAGTCGACATAATCACGGTGCAAAGGATTAACAATAAGAACTACAAGAGGTCCCTTATCTATGGTATAAACTCAAATAACAGTAATTTGAATATGCTCTATAGGATTACCACCTAGCCTAAAACTTCTTATTTATGGAAGAGAGAGAGCTTTTTTAGATGGCATATAGTAAAAAAATTGAAATAGAGCTACTGAAACAAAATATATGAAATCTAAAAAAAATAAAATAGCTAACAAAAATAGGAAAAAGAAGGACACAAACCCTAAGAGCATCTAGGGTTAGGGTTTGAGCAATGTTTGAACTAAGTCATGTTCACCAAATGTTTTAAACTTTTAGGACTTAACACATGTGAATCCAATGTTTGATTAAAATGATGAGTAGACTAAATCAAGGAAATAATATACATTAAATACAACCATTAATTTTTTATGGAATTGACTAAATTTGAGTTTTCTAAAAATAGTAATGAATAGTGCAAATAAAGACTCAGCTAGAAAACACTTGATACAAATGATTTGAGTGCTAAAAATTGAGATGAAAGTTGGTTTGAGTGTCATAAACTAGATCTCTTAGTTAAAACTCCTCTTAGACAGTAGCACCACAATTGGATAGTAACACCATTATTTTTAAAGTGGTGGTAGTGTCTTGATATCGGTGGTAGTGTCCTCTATGCAGGACTATCTTGAGCTTCTGGGTACACCTATGTTTGGATTCTTGGGTTTTGTCCCTGTGTGCATAAATCCTTAAACCATGTATTATTCCTATGATGACTGATTTATTATAAAATCCCTAATCCTCCATACAACTAGGGCATGAGCTAAAAATGTGTGTTCGTTAATAGGATAGGCTAGACATACTCATCACTTGACTGTGAATAGAGTTACCTACATACCAATACTCTAGGAGGGATCAAGTATGATGTAGTTCTCCCCACCTAAGTTCTGGTGCGAGTGCAAGTGATGCTAGTATGATAGTGGCCTTGAGTGCCTTGAATGTGCTTGAGAGTGGAAATTTGGAAAATATGAGCTTAGGGTTGTTTTAGATGATAATATATAGAAGTAGGGGAAAAATAGGGATTGATAACCTTAATTGTGTTTAACTTATTTCATGTTTAAATGTGTATTTTACATGTAATTTCCATCTAGTGGATAGAGGGATAAAAGCCATGTATTTATATCATTATGTTGCTTGTGAGGGTGATAAAAGATGTCTAGGCCAACCTTAGGAGGCTTTCATTTTTTAAAATATATTCATTTAGGAAAGTTAGGGTAAAATACATTAGTGCCATTTTAGGGACACTAGCGCCATTTGGTGCTAATGTCCTTATTATGGCACTAGTGTGTAACTAGTAGAACACTAGGCACAAAGGGCCAGGATCAGGACACGAGGGTCTAGGACTATTTTTAGATTGACTATGGATGCTTATGGCCCACACAAAGGCTGGATAAGTGTGATAATAGGCTCTAAGATAGGTAGAGGGCTAAGCTAGGGATAAGTAGTCTCAAGTAGGACTATTAGCACTCAAATACCACTTTTAGGTGATTACACAAATTCAACACTTTTTTTAATGTTTTCTCCTTCAAATATAGTGGACATAAACACCCCCCATAGACCATCCAAATGTCTAGCTCAAATGTCATTGTATGTAGAGCATTACATAACATAGTATCATTTTGTTTGGAGTTAATGTGCAAAAAACACATATTATCTCTTACCAATTTTCTTTTGGGATATTCCACCTACCCTTCTCACATCAAATTTGGTTTGATCTTATTTTTGATTGAGGTATAAGCATCTTCATTTTCCAATTTATTTTTTCCCCTGTGTAGGTTTTTTGGTCATGCTCATGAGTGGGGCTAAAATTGGTCATGTAGTATTACTTTTTCCTCCTGATTTGCTTTATCCACATACTTATTTTAAACTTTTCCCTCACATAGTTCTTTATCTCTTGATTGGTGGATAGGCATTAATGTATGTTAACATCCCACTTATCCATCCATAGGTTGTTTGTTTCATCCATTTCCACTTTAATTTTTTCAACTCTTTTTTTTTATTACTGCCTTTTGCCATCTATCCTCTTTCATGCCCTCTAGTTTCATTATATAGCCTAAGAGACGTATCATAGCTATGGATTCTATTGGAAAAATACTTATTTCTATTAAGATTGTATTCTATGGGACTGATCCTTTAATCTTGAAGGTACTCATGATTAAATATTTTTAAATTCTCTCAATTTGTCTTCACTTTAGACTTGACATACCGTTGGCCCAAACTTCACATCCATAGAGTACCACTGGAACTACTATTAGCTCAAACAATACCCTAGTGGTCTTCCAATCCAACAAATCAACATCTTGGCATTTGTTTTGAAAACAATATAGCACTCTTTGCCCTCCTTAGGTTATATTTGTTATGCATGTTTCCCAATTGAGTTTTTTAGTAAAATCAAGCCATAGGTACTTGTATTTTGTGACTATCTCGAGTAGGCTTATGAAGCTTATATGCTTATTTTCTTTTTGGCACAAGAAGATTAAAATCTTAGTTTTGATGGTATTGTCTTACATCCTCACCTCTTTTAAAAAGTGGTATAATGCTTTGAAATGATCTCTTAGGCTATTGGATATCGATGTGGTTAAGATAAGATCACATACATATAGAATAATTTTTATCACATGGCTAGCTATCTATACTCAACCACCCCTAATCTGTCTATTCATTCTTCTAATTTGTCAATATAAAAACCAAATAAAGTGGGTGTTAATGGACATCTCCAATTAACCTCTATGTCACTCCTTAAATTTTCTGATAATCATGTATGTACTCTAATCTTGGATCTAACTTGCTCATATATCCAATTAACTGTTGTGTTGTATTCTTTTTGGAAATTTAAGTTCCTCTATTCTACCCCATAACTTATCTCTAGGAACCATGTCAAATGTTTTCTTGAAATCAATGAAGTAACAAAAAACTTCTTATCCATTGTCATCCCATACATTTTCAATTAAATGCCCAAGAGTGATGCAATGATATATTATCAAATGCTTTGGTTTGAGGCCCGCTTACCCTTTTGCTCTCTTTACTCATTTTCTAACTCATTCACTGAGTTTATGTTACATCCAACTTCACCCTAGTGGAAAGAACAATGATAATGTTGGTTTATGTTACAATTAGAGATTATGAACTATTATGTTATTATTGTTTTTATTTGTTAAATGGTGTTTTTTAACTATTTTATAATGATAATGAACTAACTACCCTCTTTCTCTGATTAAGGTGGATACATGATATCATATCCATTACCTCATAGTAGAATCCATAGGGAGGGTATCATAAAGGAGAGGGCGACAAATCATGGCAACTAGGGGTAGAAGAGCAAAATTGAGAACAGTCACACACTCGCATAGTTAATTGAGGGGTATTTGGTTATATGAAGTTTTATGTCTTGTTATGTGATAATTGCCTTTTTCTAAGGATAATTGTGTTGTGTGCTTCTATTTTAGATGACTAGTACATTTTGTTTCTATTTGCATAATTATATTCTTGTTTCACTTATGGATGTCATACCCCCATGTTGCTTACATACCATTTTTGCTTATAAAATCTTATTCTTGTGTTGCTTGCATGATAATATTTAGTTTTACTTGAGTTGTATTGTCATATTTATGCATTGCTTGTATAGTCATATTTTTAAGAAAAAAGCTCTTGATGCCTAATGGTCTGGTTATTCAACATAAACCTTGTTGTGAATAGCAAAAAAATGTAAATCACTTATATGGTCATTAGAGCACTAAGCCCCATAGTGGTTTGCATTGCATGACTTATGGATGTTATGAAACATTAGTAAAGGTAAGTCAATGAGTTTAATTATTACTCTTTGGAGCTAGGGACAAGGAATTATTACCATTGCATGTTTCGAATTGGTAAAAAGCCTAACTCAATGTGCAAAATGAATTAGGGTTTCTTTGGTTATAAAGCAAAACATGAAGTTGGGGATATTATCAGGGTTTTGACATTATAATAAATCAAAATTTGAGGAGTTTTTTTAGTTTTTAGAGACCATACATGGTGTTTTAGTGTAGTTGTGTTGGAAAACTTAATGAAGGACATAACTAATTATTAATACATGCATTTAGTAGTCTCTTTTTTTGTTAGAAGAGAATTAGTTATCTATAGAAATGTTAGCATCATAATAAGGTTATTGTAAGAATGAAGAAGAAGAAAAAAGATAAAGGGGAGAGAAAGTAAAGGGACAAGATACATTAACTAGAAGAAGAAAGGGTATGGAGTTAATAATAAGGGTGAATGTTTCAAGCAGAAACTTGTTGCCATCTTCTATTTTACAGGCAATTAATAGTTTATATAAAATTTGTATGTGGATTTTTATGGGTTTTTTCTTGATTAGGTTTATAACATGTCATAGATAACCTCATGCCTATATTAAATCACATTGCACTATAAAGAATGAAAACTTTCATTGTGAAAATTATGAAACTCAACAGTTGTGGAATATGATAGCTAGGCTTCCTCTTGAAGTCACAATTTTATTCAGTTGGTTGTGTTTTCAAGTTTGATATCAAAACTATGTTGATGACCTATACAAATGGTTGAAGTGAAAATGTGTCTATTTGCATAAATGGTTGTATGTGATAATTTATTGCTTGATTATCAATATTTTTATTGGTTTATTAAAGTTTTCATTTGGGTCATACACCTCCTATGGACTTGGGGGTGAGAGATTGCTCTCACCCACAAGCCCATAGAGGTGATCCTAGTAACGAACATCTTGAAGTAATCTAAAGTTATTGATTAAATAATGTATATATTGACCTTATCAAATAACATAGGGTTTGATAAAAGTGATACGTTTTCAACAAGTTTGAAAGGGCTGAATAATCCTATCTATAAAGCTATGGTTGGTCGGAATAACCACCTACAAGCCTAAGGATTGGTAAGGGTAGATTTGGAGATAGTATAATATATTTGTATGTAAAATGTTTTTCTCAAAACTTTAGACAAGGAGAATATAAACCACTATATGACACTTGACTCTTGATTAGATTCATTGTACTTATGAACTTAGTTTAGTGATAATTAAGGTTGTGCACATTAAATATCTATTTTGGGTAAGTTAATTGTTGGTTTTAGTCTATTGTATTTGATAAAAATACCTTGCCTTGTAACCATTGACAATTCAAAGAAGTAATGTTTAATAATAGTTCACGTTCTAGTTGACTTTTGTGCATTCCTATATATTGAGAATTAAAAGTGAATATTTGTTTAAATTTTTTGAGTAAGGTCATTACCTACTGATATGGTGTTTCTACATTGGTCATTATTACGAGTGGCATATAGTATGAACTATTTAATAATAAGATGTAATACTAGTTACCATTGTTTTAATGTCAATTTATATGTAGTATACAACTGCTATCTTTATTAGTAAGGGTTATGACCGCTTATATGGCATATTAAAAAATTATATACTTACCAAACATATGAGTTTGATCATTATACTATATGATTTATTATTTGAAATACGTAATTTCTAGACTAGATGCATTTACAATTTATTTAAGATTTTAAATGAATTCATAAGTTATGAAATGTCACTCTACTAGATGCCTGTAATGCAGACCCAAATACAACCAAAACAAGTTGTATTTTAAATAAAAATGGTGGTGTCCTTTAGTCTCAATTCAATATTGAATCATTGAGATGTGTGAATGCTTATTCAGTTAAAACAAAATTATACTTGGAAATTGTTATAAAGTGCAGTGTATTTTCCTTATGATATTAAATAAGCGTATTGTCTTTGATGCATAGTTTTGATCGATGAAATTATAAATGAGATAAGTGAAAAGTTTGATTAGTTTAAATCAATTTGTGTGATTTTCGTACCTTCGCATGAAAAACTTTAAAATAACATCATCTTGGTATATGTCATTTGGACTGTTTGGTATGAATTCCTTATGAATCATGTTGTTTGAGAATTGACCAAAATAGTCATCCTTCTTGTTAAGGGATGATGAGTGATAGGTATGGAACCTTTCTATAAGTCACTCGTCATTGGTTAAAGAGAAGGATAACGTTGATTGTGTGTTGAAGCAGAGAATATTGTTGATGTTGACTATGACCCAACTTTAATTGAAGTCTAAAATATATAAAAAATGCTTTGGTCAAATTAATGTTATAGTTGTGTACATTGTATATCCACTGTACATTCTAGTTCATATGTATGTTTGATGTCATATTAGACAGAGGAATATCCATGGTTTATATGTCTAATGTATGTAATAGTGATTGTACTTCCATGTTGTTCTCGATTAGTTTTTGATGCCCGCATAGCCATTATCTGCGCTTTCATGAAGGGAATGACCACTCCCAGTGGAGAGGTGTGTAGGGGACTACTGGTTTGTGGTTGGAGGTAAAACACCGAGACGATGCTCTCCCTCCTTACAACTTATTAGAACTATCAAAAAGTGCTTATTCAAGGCCAGTCAAGAGTTAATTATTGATTGAAACTATCAAAATTTTTATGTATTAACTTATTGTATTATTGAAAAGTGGCTAAAACCATTATTGTATTCTGATGTAGTGATTCATTGTATAATAGAGGCTATGATTATCATCTTTATATGGAAATTTAATATATTATATATTTTAGCAAATGTTGGTTCTTTCACGTTGTACCTAAGTTTTTATATTATTGAACTATACAACTAAGATTATATTTTTGCTCATATTTGTACTATATTGTTTAAGTCCTAAGAGGGCATATTTATGTTTAGTATATTATTTAGTGGACTATGATCTTAATACATTTATCAATTTAGACTATACTGGCTAATAACTAAACAATAAATTAATCAATGCTAAAACTAATTGAACATGAAATAGTAATGATATTAAGTTAAAAAAATGTACGGTAATTTAATTATAAAAATAATTGGTTGCAACTTGTGGTATTAAAGGATAGTTTAAACACTTGGACCTGATGAGTCCACTAATGTTGATCTACATTCTCCTTACTTTCGGTAGGGGAAAATGGTTCACACAAATGCAAACATTTAAGGGAATGCTTCTAATCAATATCAATAAGCAAACCCAAACCCATTAGCAATAAAGCAATTTTCTAAGCTTGATCAAATCCTCACAATACTAAATGAGACACGAAAAATAATAACATCCCTCAAATAGGAAGTATATGGTCATGATGAGGAAAAGGAGTAAGAGGAACAATATTTTGATCAGGAAGAAAACAAAGAGCAAGATTATGTTGAAGAATATCAAGCGACAAGAGCACAAGTGGCTGAAAAACTTACGCATGACATGAAAAATGTGAATCCACTTAAATTCAATGGAACAATGTTAGGAGACAGGGTGGCTCAATGAGATAGAAAAGTATTTCAAAATCTAAAATTATTTTTAAGTGACAAAAGCAGTATGGGGAGCATACTAACTAGCAAGTGAAGCAATAACTTGGTGGGCCAACAAGAAAATGGAAATGGTCTTTGACTCCACCATCACCACATGGGAGCAATTTCTAACATTATTCAGGGCAAGTTGGCTACCACAACTCTATTTTGATTAAAAAAATTGACATATTTTTAGAATATTAAGCAAGGAGAGTTGTTAGTAACATAATATTGGGAGTAGTTCACATAACTTCTCAAATATGTGCCCCTATATCATAAAGATGAACTTTTATAAATTTAAAAGTTTATTATGGGTTTGAGGTCGTAGATTGGATTTGAAGTGGATGTGCATGGACCTAGTTCTATGGACCAAGTCTCCAGTAAAGCTGTCAAGTAGGAACAAAAGTTTAAATCTCTTATTGAGGTAAGAGACAACTATCAAAAGAAGCTTAGATTCTAAATCCTTCATTCAAAAAGAGGAATTGGAAGTACAATGGGAATTTCAAAAACAAATTCAATAATAAAAATCCCAAGTTTAATAATGCTTTAGGAGCAAGGAAACTAGGAAATAGCTTCACAGATAGAAACAAAGGACGAAATATGCTTGAATGGAAGGGACCACTATGGTTTTTTTTTACTTGTGGGGGTGATCACTATAAAAAATATTATCCATAATGGAAAACCGGTAACAAATTTAATAATCCTCCATCATCATCTTCTTAGTAGGGGACTTTCCAATAGAGAATCTATGTAGTAGCTGACAATCATCAAGTTGAGTTTTAGATCTCACCCATTGAGGTGTAAGGGACTTTGTTTAGGCATTTTGTTGTGATTTTGATAGATATTAGAACCATTGAATTTTTCATTTTTATTGAATTGCTTAATAAACTTCCTAGAAAGGATGGGCATATGGAAAATACATAGACTACGTAGTATGAAAATTAATACAAGGTTAAGGTAGATAAGTGCCTAAAAGAACCAGAGGTGGAATTCCTTTATTTCATCACCATATTAGACTTGTTTACATCTTCATTAGGATCATATGATGTGTATCTTATGAGTGAATTGGCATTGGAAGCACAAGGCAAATGTAGATTGTTTTACAAATAAAGTGGAGTGTTTAGATGATTTGGGAAATCAAACTCAAATCCAGGGAGAGAAAAAAAGAACTTAAGCTAAGATAAATCTCAACCATTCAAGTAAAGAAAGCTCAATGGAAGCATTGTGGGATTTTTATGGACAAGATAGATAGGTAGGATAACCTATAGAACCTACCATAGAGGATAATCCCTTTTTTACATGGATTTCGAGATGCATTTCCAAAAGATCTACCTATACTACATCCTAAAAGGCAATTTGAATTTGTGATTTATATCATTATGGGATCTAAACCTCAATCCAATGCACCCTAAAGAATGATAAAAATGGAGTTAGTGGAGTTAAAATCCCAATTCCAGGAGATGTTGTCTATAAGACTAATTAAACCCAATGTGTCACCTTGGGGAGCACCTATGGTGTTCATAAAAAAGAACAATGGGACTCTTCATCTATGCATACATTAAAAAATGTTAAACAAAGTAACAATCAAGAATATGTATCCTCTACCCTATTTTGATAATATTTTTTATCAAATTCAAAGAACCTCATTCTTTTCAAAAATTGACTTTATAGTGGGGTACTATCTATTAAGTATCAAGGAGGAATATATTCCTAAAACAACTTTTAAGATGACATGTAGACACTATGAATTCATATTTATACCTTTTGGGTTAACAAATGCACATGTAACATTAATGAATATTATGAACATTGTGTTAAGAGATCACCTAGATTTATTTGTGCTTGTCTTCTTAGATGATATTTTGACATATTCCAAATACAAATAAGATCACTTGCAACATTTTTGATTGGTATTGTAATCCTATGGAAGCATAAGCTTTATAGATAATTGTTAAAGTGTGTTTTTTTTAGAAGAAGGTGCAATATTTAGGGCATATCATTTCAGTTGAAGGGATATCCATAGATCCAAGATAGATAAAAAGTGATCTTGGAATGGTCGACATTGTTTAACCCTAAATTTAGATATGCGGGGATATCTATGGTTAATAATAAAGAAATGAATAAGCACAACGGTGATAAACAAATATATAGCATGGTAATTCATTTACACACTTAGATTAACAATATTCTAAATTTACAATACTGAGATATGGTAAAAATAGAAAGTATAACTATTAATTGATAATATAAAAAGATGAAAACAAGAGTACTTAATTGGTTTATTATGCACAATGGATCTAGGTTGAAATAGGCTAGCAGTGGACCAAATCAAGATACTAGAACCATTTTCAAATTCTATAATTTTGTACTATGTGGTCTCAGACACTTACATTGGATCTAGATAGTAGCATCAATGTTGGTGTCTGAGTTGGACATAGGTGTCAAGTATAGAATAGTGATATAATATGGGTTTGGCCACTGAAAGCCTTCTGGGGTTTATGTCACCTTTCCTTTGATGTATACAAATCATATGCATAGGTTGTCACTCTTCATCAAATGATCAAACCCTATATTCCTCACCCTTGGAATGACTATGGAAAAATATGTTAGTGAGCACATAGTGTGAAGTTGCGCCAAGGACCCCTTTGTCAATGGGCATTGCTACATAGCCAATACTTTGAAGAGGACCTCAAACTTATTTTTTTCTCCCTTATGTGTTGGCTTGTGTGTGCATAAGGATGCAATGTGTGATAATCATGTATATGTTGTGACCTAGCTTGTAACTTGGTAAATATGGCTCATGAGATGCTCCTTCAATACTTTATACATGCGAGGATACTGCTCTTATGACTAATATGGAAATATGGATGAATAGGGTAGGTTTTCTCACTTGATTGCTTGATTGAGTGCTTCTTGGTAACTTGCCTTATGAGTTCCTGGTATTTTTTAGGTAAGGAATGAATAAGGGTTGATCTTATATATATACCAATCACTTTTGAAAATATCTCACACTAAAACACTTAGGATTACCTTTAGAATACATTATATTTGAAAATTATGACTTTTGGGCATTGGACACTTAGTTTGAAAAGTGACACCTGCATCAAAATAGGTGTCTAGATGGGATGTAAGTGTCCAAGAAGCTATAAATAGGTATAAGTCCGAAATTGGTAGAGAAGGATAATGATCAGGTTTAGAGCATTTTGCATAGTATAGAATGCCTAGTCATTAGAATAATAGTGGTCAAACTAAGAGATAAGAAATTTGGTAGAAAGAGATAGTGAACACAAGACTTTCGATAGTAGGAGGGTTTTAGAGCTGAAAGGTGCAACCGTGATAGGTATTTACCATGTATATAGGACTAAGGTGTTATATAATTTAGATTTAATGTCTACATCCCCCCCTTAATGTAGTTATGGAATTGCTAGTTTAAAAGAAAAGAAATGTGTAATTGAGTGTGTATAACACACCTTGTCTTTACATGAGCCCAACTTGAGTGCTTTTATAGTAATTAATCTATAACCAAGAGTATGTTATGTAATATAATCAAAGCTTATAATCTAGAATTGAAAGAGTTTGAAATGATTTAAAGTAAATAGAGTAAGGTTAGGAGTGCACACGTGTGTTGATGCAACCATCTTGCCTTTTGATAATTTTATTTGAACACATGTCTCATTATGAAGCCTTCAAGTTGAGATTAGGAAAATATTGAAACCTGAAAGTGAATACATATAGAGAGAGGGACAAATTAGAGGAAGACATGCCCCCAACTTTGGTGAAAAGGTGAGTTACCATAAGACCATTAAGCTTATCTCAATCGTGCAACCCAATCATGCTTATAACCTAGTGAGTATGAGTGATCCAATCAAATCACACTATATATCTAGTGAGGGTGGATGATTTAATCACTCCATCCTATAAATCTGGTAAAGTTAGATTATTTAATTAAGTCTAACTTATAAACTTGGTAAGATTGATTGATTTAATAACCTCAACCTTTCAAAAGGTGAACCAACTACTACATTAATTTGGCTCATCAAAACCCTGTAAAAGTCCATCTTGGTATGATAACAATCCATAGTAGTATTTGAAATCTAGAAGCTGATTTGATTTTGCAATTTTATGTGCCCTTTTCATGGCATATACACCTCATATATGTCTCAAGAAGAAACTTGGGCATAACAATGGTACTAATGTATAAAATGTTACCATAAATGTGTATCTGAATCATATAATTATGAAATTTGGCCAAATTTGAAAAGAAATCAAGTGTGGAGGATATGTTCCCATGACATGCCCCACTGAATGTGGAGAATCTAAGAACTAGTGTAAGTGTGGAGAAATTTTTTCCATAACATGCCCTCATTGTAAGATGGATATGTTGAGTATTGAATAAGCATGGAGGTTGTGTCTTTTTTGAAATGCCCCCACTTTAAGGTGAGAAAAGTATAAACTGGTAGTTACCTTACCTTAAAAGGATAGGATAATTGTATAATATATGTATGGATTATGTAACATATAGGAGTAGCATGTCTTGGTAGATATAACAATGAGGTACATATTATGTGATCACATCAAGTCTTAGGTTGCATGATGTAAATCATGGCAACGTCTATAGAGTAATAATACAATCTCATAAATCAATCAAGCATACACATAAGAGCAATCAAAAAAGAAAAAGGCAATGGTCCAAGGAGACCTCATACATGGGGCATGTTCAAATACCACACAATCGAAGGGACATGACTTAGTCAAATGTCCATAAATCATAGAATGACATATTCAAATGTCCACTTATAATAATCTATGTTCAAATATCATAATAAGTAAACAAAGGCACTGTGGTTGTGAGTAATAAAGCATATTCAAATGATCAAACAAGTAATACAACATAAGATAATATAAAACAAGGAACACACTCAAAAAAGTGCTAAAAATAAAGTGTAGAATCATAAGAAACCAACATAAGCATATCATACTAGTCCCTAGATATATGTGTTAGAAAGTACACTGTGAAAGATCTAAGCATGGATAAAGGCATGTGTAAGTGCATAATCTTAATCATGATAATGTAAAATGATCATAAAATAATATAACCTGGGTGTATCATGATTAAATAAGTAGATGCCCAAAATATACTAATGATGTGAGTAGGGGGAAGGCCCAACATCTGTATGTGCATATATCATGTGCCTGGGTATGCCTATATCACACTCAAAAGATACGTGAAACATATGTCTATGTATAGAATGAAATTATATGTTATCTGCCAACATAGAACCAACAACATAGATGCCAAAGAGCTAATAAGATATGGAAATGCTGAATATTTTTGGATTTTTTATTTTTTTGTATTTTTGGAATATTTAGAAAGGAAAAAACTATCATATGATCTCATCTAATGGATGTTCATGAGTATCTCCCCACTTGAATCTTGGTACAACAAACTAATGGTACTACCAAGGAGTATGTATAGGTGTAATATCTGGCACTATAGGATATATGATGCTCTGCATATATATAATAGGACTTTGTGGTTGTGAGGAAACAATAGAAGGAATGGGTGTTCGTGGAACCCATAGTTGAGTACTTTGTATTTTCTTTGGAATAACATAAATATGAACATTTTTGGTTGTTACAGGTAATTGAATATGTTGTGTATTAGTAGATCAAAATTCCATATAATCCAATGTGTATCTATGATGCATTAGTCTCTCATGTATTGACTACATAGGAAAGGAGATTGCATGTTGCTTACCCTTTCATGAAGGATTAACGTTATTAGTTTGATAATTAATTGTCTGGGTATAAACTTATTTTCTTCAAGTGGATATTCATATGAAATTCTTGAAACTGTGATTACCATGTTGACATAAATGTATTTAACTCGCCCATACACTATAGAAGGTACTACATGGAGTATATGTATCCTAGGTCATCCCAATAACATAATAAAGACTCATGTGTATGATATAACTAAGAATGTAGTGACCACACGTGTTGGGCCAATCTACAATGGTTAGTCAATCTCACCAAGGACCTGTTGTGAAGTTCCATTGAATGTTCTAACTAGTTTTGTCAAAGGGTGTAAATCATGATGTGTATAACCTAAATGCATAAGTAATGTCATGGTGCAAACATTCTTGTTAGTACCATTGTCAATCATAACATTGTGTATAGGTTCATGATCAAGGTATGCTCGAATGAATAATGAATGAAGATATGAGTCATCATCCACAATCTCACTGTCATCGAAAGTAATAGAAGGTCTCTAAACCATGGGAGTTGTATGCCATCTATAATTACCAATAATGCCATCTAATGGGTGCTCATAATGTGATGGATAAGGATGTGCATTGTATGCCATTTGTACTTATGGATCCTTCTTTTAATGGCCTTGCAAAAGGTTGTTAAATATCTTATAATTTTTGTGATCATTGGTTTACAAACTTGATTCCTTTGGATGATCATTAAATGTAATTTTTTGGTCATGGATGACATCTTGGATCTTATGATTCAAGGTAAAACACATGTTCATATAAAGCCTAGGGCCTTGATGATAGTCATAACAAGCATTTACACATATCCTTTAGGTAGAGGTTGACTTATATCAACCCCTATAGGATGAGGGAGAGATATGAGGTGACACTCCATGTGCTTTAGAAGCAATAAATCTAAAGACTCAGGTAAGAGTGAAAATTATCTCTTTGGTGCATTGGATAAGACAAGCCGATCAGGTTGTTCTGACACTGTATTAACTGTAGCAGTGGTTTCCTTTTTAGGTTCTAAAAGTTTCACCTTATAACTTGATTTGATGTTAAACTTGGTATTGGATCTAATCAGTGTGTTTTCTACATACTTGAGTTTGTTTAATGAAATAAATTTCATTTCATGACACAAATAATATGGCATAATTCATTAAAATATTTAAACTTTTTGAAAAGAATGGACTCATGTAACAGAGAAATAAAACTTTACTTGAAGATGTCTTTAAGCTCTTTAACTGCCATTAGATTGGTCATTTTAGCCAACATTATCTTGTACCTCAAGACATATTCATTTATATGTTCATTGGTTCCTTGTTTTATCTTTGTAATTTGGGCATTATAAACCTTTACAGTAGTGTTGATAGAGAAGTATGCCAAAAATTGATTTGGAAGAGGTTTGAATGTTTTTACTAATTAGATTAGTAAATCAGAGAACCACCTTAAAGCATATTCCTTGAGGCTCCATCAAAATAGTTTAGTCAAAAACTTATCATTGTAAGCCTAATCATGGCATGTCGCATAGAAAGATCGAATATGTTGTTTAAGATCACCCTTGCCATCATAAAATGGGAACTTAGGTGTAACAAAACTAGTTGATAATGGGTGAAAATATATTTCAAGTGCAAGAGGGTTATGCAACACTTCTTGTGAATCAATAGCATAAGGTGACTTCATAATATTTTGTTCAATATTTGTAACCTTAACTTGCAAAAGATTTGTAGTTTGGACAAGATCTTACACATTTTGATCTCGAAGATTTGAATTTTGAGAAGTCACTAAATGAGTTGTACCCATATTTTGAGTTGATATAGACATTGAAACAATTAATTGGGTTAAAGTTCCAATGGTTCCCATGGAGGATGTAGTAATGGTTGTATTTGTTTTGGAGAATAATGGTGTAAACACATATCCCATGCCCCCATTATAAGTATGAAGTGATTATGTGCTCAAGGGGAGGGTTATTAGTATGTGGGGATGTCCCATAACTCTAATAACATGATCAATAGATGCACCTGGTTATTCATCTATACTTTTTGCTTGTTTAGCTTATAATATAGTGTCAAAGATCGCATCAAGATCATTTGGGTTTTGTAAAATACATTGTCAAAACATAACAACAACTTGAACTCATTCTTAATATATTTGTTCATGTTCACTATTTTCATTAGATTCATCATTTTCATGATCATAATCATCTTCTATGTCAACCTATTTAGTATATGGTTTAGTTTCATTATTGGCATCTTCATTAGGTATAGTATTTATTACTTCTTTGTTTTGAGCCATCTTAAGTGGAAAATTAAGAAGCTCTAAGTGTTCGATAGAAACACCAACTAATTTAGGGTTATGCCCAGGTTGCATACAAATGGTAGAGTAAATCTATAAAAATACAATAATGAAAAATCTCAAAAGGTAGAATACCCTATGATAGGCTAGGGTTTTCATAAAGAGTGGGGTTCACCAAATGTTTAACCCTAAATTTATATATGTGGGGGTATCTAAGGTTAAGAATGAAGGAATGAATAAGGACAAGGGTCATAAACATATATATAGTAGGCTAATTAATTTACAAACTCAGATATGTAATATTCTAAATTTATAATACTGAGTTATTCTGAAAATAGAAAGTACAACTATTGATTGATATTGAAATACATTACAAATAATAGTACTTAGTTGGTTTACTATGCACATGCTGATCTGGGCTAAAATAGGCTAGAAGTGGACTAGATCAGGATCCTAGAATAGTCATTAGATTCTATAATTTTACACTATGTGGCCTCATATGCTTGCATTAAATCTAGACATTTGCATCAATATTGGTGTTTGAGTTGGACGTAGGTGTCTAGTACAAAATAGTGATTAGATCTATGTGTGACAGCTGAAGCCTTTTAGGTTTTCTATCACCTTTCCTTTGATGTATATAAATCACATGCATAGACTATCACTCTTCATTAATTGATCAAAACCTAGCTTCTTCACCCTTGGAGTGGCTATGGAAAAATGGGTTAGTGGGCACACAATGTTGAGTTACCCTAAGGACCCCTCTATCAATGGGTGCTACTTACATAGCCAATAATCTAAATAGGGCCTCAAATTTATGTAGTTATTCTCTACATGTTGGCTTGTGTGTGGATAAAGATGCAATGTGTGATAATCAAGTACATAAAGTGAACTAGCTTGTAACTTGGAAAATATGGCTCATAAGTTGCTCCTTCAATACTTAAAACTTGTAAGGATATTGTTCCTATGACTAATATGGAAATAGGGATAAATATGGCATGTTTTTTCATTTGATTGCTTCTTGGTAAGTTACTTTACAAGTTTTTGGTATTTGTTAGGTGAGGAATGAACGAGGGTTGATCTTGTATATATACCAATCCCTTTTGAAAATATCTCACACTAAAGCACTTAGGTCAACCTTTAGGATACGTTTCATTTGAAAATTCGATGACTTTTGGGCACTGGACACTTAGTTGAAAAAGGGACACCTACATCGATGTAGACGTCTAGTTAACATGCAAGTGTTTGGGAAGCTAGAAAATAGGTACATGTCCAAAACTGGTAGAGAAGGATAATGATCATGTTTAGCACATTTTTCATAGTATAGAAGGCTTGGTCATCAAAATGATAGTGGTCAAACTAAGAGATAAGCAATTTGGCATAAAGAGATAGTGAACACGAGTCTTTCAGTAGCAGGAAGGTCTTAGAACTAAAGAGTACAACCATGATAAGTATTTGCCAAGTATACAAGACTAAGGTGCTATATAATTCATAATTGGTGTCTACAAACACCTTAAAATGTTCACATGTGTCATATTTTTATAAGTGTAGCAGTGTATTATAGGAAATTTGTACCCAATTTTTCCAAAATAGCTAGCCCCATCCCCTCTTTGCAATGAAAAGGATAATGATTCTTGTGGAGTGATAAGTGTGAAGAAGCCTTTCAAACCTTGAAAAAGAGGCTTACATCTGCACTAGTCTTATGTGTTTTAGATCCTAATGGCCATTTTATTGTTGTAACAAATGCTTATGGGGATGGTCTAGGTGGATTATTGTTAAAGCTATGTAGTAGCTTATGAATCGAGAGAACTAAAGCCTTATTATGCCAAATAGGTTCCACATGATTTAGAGTTAGTTTCCATAATGCACGCTTTATAGGTTTGGAGGCAATATTTGTTGGGAAAACCTTTTGAACTTAATATTGATAACTTGGGGCTCAAGTATACCTCTGCATAGTTGAATTTGAATGCTCATAAAAGGTGATGGCTCAATTTTTTTATCCAACTATGAATTTACTACCAATTGCATAAAGGACAAAGGGAACATAGTTGTAGCCTCTCTTAGTTGTGGGAGGTAGATAAAAATTATGGCTACTATTAGAACTACCTCTCAAGATCAAGTTCTGAAATTCACTCCAAGAGATGAATTTTTTAAGCAGGTTAGGAAATCCCTAGCAAAAAACCCTCAATATCATAGATACAAAGGATTCCATTTTGATAAAGATGGACTCCTTAGGTTCAAAGGAAGGATGTACATACCAAACAAAGAGAGTTTGAGAGTTGTGATGCTTATGGAACTTCATAATGCTCCATGTTATGGTCACCTTGGAGTAACCAAATTAATGGTAGAATTGAAGATGTTATACTTGTGGAAATGAATCAATAAATATGCAATTGACTTTGTGTCAAGGTGTTTAGAATTTGGAAGGGCAAAAGCATAACATGTTCATCCTACAGGGTTGTTGTAGCCTCATGATTTTCCATAATAGAAGTGTCAAATCATTAGCATAGACTTCATCCAAAGTGATACCAATGTCTAAAAACAAATATGATATGATTTTGGTGGTAGTTGAAAAACTAACCAAAGTGGCACATTTTATAGTGGGTAATTTGATAGGTGATGCATTAGTTCTGACAAAAGGGTTTGTGCAAGAAATTTAAAGGTTGCATGGATTTTTGAAGAAAATCATTTTTGATAGAGATACATGTATGACTTTTAGGTTTTGGCAAACTCTTAATTTAGCCTTGGTAACTCACTTTAATCACAACCTATCAATCTGAAACATATGGGTAAACAGAAAGGGAAAATCAGGTTTTATTCTCACCTAACAACATCTTAGCAAGTCCTAACAAGCTTGAGATAGCCATTAGCACTCTATTGAGACATTATAAAAAATACGCCTAAATCTAAAAACCCCTTAAAGGTGTAGCCCTAGACCTAAGTTTGAATACACACAAAATTCAAAATCGCATGGTGCCAACTGTTGAAAGCCAAACATTGCATTGCATCCTAAACTGATCATAATGTTGCATACACATGCACAACACACGCACATAGGTGGTATAACTACATGCAGTTTAAATCCTCTTTGGAGTATTGAAATGTAGGCAATACTTAGTCCCTCAGCAAGGAGTGGATGGGGTTATCAAACCTAAAGAGCTAACCCATTTTCCAAAGTCATCTTATGGTTAGAAGTGCAACTAGGGTTTCAAATGAATAATAAATAAAACATAGATCCATATACATGATCGAATTTGAGGGTAAGCACATAAAGCATCTACAAGCATAGGCATAGTAGTTTGAGGAGTTACAAACCTACACAATATACAGGGACACTACTGGTAGAGGCATGATAGTATCAGTCACTATAGGGGTTATGCTATATTTAACAACATACAATCAATGTTAGAGCTACAATTTTTTTATCTAAGTATTGTTAAAGCATACACATGATATTTATAGAATCAATGATGATTTATATGAGTAATAAAATATATAAATAAGCTATATACATATCCCCTCTTTTGTTTTGTCAATTTATAATCATCTAAGTGCAACTTCAATCTACACCCTTTTCATTTCAAATTTGTATGTTTTACTTAATCTAAATGAACCCTATTTTACATTATTTATATCACATTAATCCAAAATAACTAAAACATTTTGGTGAACATGTTTATTGACTTGATCATGAAGAAACATAGGCTTCTTCTAGTTTAGGGTTACATACTTTATTAGGGTTATAAATTTCTCTACTATTAGGGTTTATCTTTTAGATTTGATTTCTGACTTTATCACATACAAAAATTTGAATCTTCCCTCTTTACCCTAATATTTCTTAGTACTTTCATGCATACATCATAAGCCATCTAAGAATGTTAAGTCTCCTTTACCTATATATTGAAAGTGATATATTAAGTGGGATTGTAATTGATCAGTGCTAATTAAAATTGTAAAAATCTATGATATACATGTTTCTTCTTCTACTGATACACACGTCACGAGGAACTTTTAGATGTAAAATAACTTGTTATCAATGATGTTATGTCTAATCTTCAAAATACTTATGAATATTATATGTAATATAATGATGAATATCATGATAGAATACATTTTGATGAGCTTAATGGTGTAAATCTTAAACAAGTATCTATACTTTCAAATATTTAAAATAAAACTAATAAGCAAGGTAAATACATAGATACTATTGTTTTCACTTGGATTTTCTCCCCTTGAGGAGATGCCTAGCTCTCCTCATCCAAGTGGCACAATGGAAACATCTCTTTTACTGTGGGTAACAATTTTGTTGAGATGAATCTCTTGAAGGGCTATTTCCCTTGATGCACTATTTGAAACACTCTCTTATCTATCAATTTTGCATGAAAAGGGTTAATAATAAAAACTAAGAAACTAGAGGTGATTCAAAAATATTAGATTTCCTCTTATTGACTGAACTTATACTACTTAGATCTAAACAAGGCTTCTTTCACATAAAACTCACAATTCTAGTTGCATTGTCACATCAATGTTTCATAAGTTAGGTTCAAGAAGGTATTTTGATATTGAAGAGGGTGATGAATGATTAATTTGTGGAATATAGTCATGAACCAATTCTAAGACACTTATACACTTATAAAATAACACTAAAAAAGACTTGTAATAATTGCTCTTATGCACACTTGGTAAACAATCAAGGATAACATGCTAGAAAAGATCATCTTCCAGTAGACAAGACCAAGAATATTGCAATACTACTCAATTGTACAACATATAAATAGGAAAAAAAAAATTATTTCTTCAAGAGTCATTCAAGTACAAAATTGGCTAGGGTTTCACCATCAACCAATGGAGGCTGCTAAAAAGAGCCAAAAGAGTCAATATTTATAGCTTTTGAGAGAAGAGCAAATCAAAAGAAGTCCAAAGGTCATGTGGACACTTGTGAAGATAAAAAAATAGGATAAAATTTTCATGATAAAGAGTTATGGAATGAACCATGCAATGTTAGGAGGTCCAAGTGTCCATACAATTCATGAAACCTATGAAAAGTGTTACAAAATTCCTTATCTTGGCTTAGAAAAATGCCTTCATCATTTGGACCTATTTAAACATCCCAAAACTAACTATATATAGGTATAATTATTGGCATGAGATGAAAGGAATTCATACATGCCTCTCCATTTATTGGTTACAATCCTACTCATTTGAAAACTCTTGGAAGGAAGCCATCACAATCTATAACCCAAAAAACTCCTTTTTCAGTCACCCCTCACACTTGGCCTAAAAAATTCCTTTATTTTTCCATGAAAATCCATGGGAGGGAGTGTATGACACTTTTAAATACTATACATGGCCTTAGACTACTCAGGTGCACCTTAAAAAGGATCACACTTGGATTTTTCACCCTTTTCACCCTTGTGTCCACTATGCTAGTTTTGACTGGCTAAAAGGAGAGCTATTCTTTGAACACTTAGAAAATTTAACTTAGATAATAATGACCATATTGAGTTATAATAAGTCTAAATCTTTCCTCTAAGATTGATTTCATCTTCAGAAACCTCCTAAAACCTACAAAACCCCAAAAATGGTAAAAAATAGCTTGTTTTGCATGTTGTCCATTTAATTACATACAAATAGTCTATATTGGATGAATATTTAAGGAGTCCTATATAGTTTATAATATCTTCCATGGTCAAGCTATGTCATTTGGATATCTCTCCAAGCTTGTTTTCTCCATCAGGTCCTAGCTGAGGGTTTATTATGGTTTTAGGCAATTTTTGGCCTTAAGCTTTGTTCATAAATATTTGACATTGAACCTATCAATAAATACCAAAAAAATTATTCCAAGGGACCATAATAATACCTATAAATTATTTTGGTTTCCAGGTAAATCCTTTTAAAAGATATAAGCATTTGAAAACACCTCATTGAGCTTGTCCTTGCTTTTCTTGCATGCTTGTACTTTCTCTAGGCTAGAATTGGCTTTCCTGTAGGTTCCTATACATAATATGAGTTCAAAAATTTATATATAAACCTCCATAGCATGCCTCAATCATCTGTATAGTCCACAAAGAGCTAGAAATGAAGATGGACCCCCATTTGGTTCTAGGTCTCTTCAAAGCCTAACAGGTTTAATATGTACCCTGCTAGATTTAGCTGCTAAGACTGATATCTCATAGTTAGGTTGGTGTATTATGAATTTTCACATGTAATTTGAGCTTACAAAGCCACTACATAACCATCCAAGCACTCTTCTTCTCTCATTCACCAACTAGGCTTAGTGAAAGTTTGCCTAATTGGACTGTGTGCATGGGTAATTTAGTCACCTTGAGGGGTATGAGATTTATCTAGTGTTTATATTTAATATATTAAAATTAAATATAATTTAAAACATGTTTTATAAAGTTTCCAAAGCTTTATATCAAGCCCTTTACCCATTTTTCACTCACTAACTCACTTTGCCAAAACCTAATTTTCTTGGACTGGCTGACCTTTGAGTCAAAATGGTGAGGTATAACCCTTATCCCTAAGAAAAAATGATTATTTTGGGAGTTTTTCCAAGTCTCGGTGATGATTTTTACTAGAGGGTTTAGCCTGATTCCATGGTTTAAGTGTCTAACCAACTCCAAATGCCTAAAAAAACGCCTCTAAAAAGCCCATTTTCCTATATTTTCCTCAAATCCACCTAAGAATAACCTTCCTAAGACAAACCAATACTTGTAGGTTGATTAAACATGTTTATAATTCTCATTTCATGATTTTAATGCTTTTTATTCACCCAAAACTCATTTCTTCAATGGATTATTCATACTTGGCTATTTAGCAAACACGATTTCCTAGCTCATTATATGGACTGATATCTTTGGCCAAGTAGGGAAAGAAGATGATCACCTTGGTAGAATGTTGGGATTGTGTAAACACTCTATTATTTATCATGAAACATTCTATAGTGCTTGTAACCATCCTCTCTTCCCTAGACAAGTCTATGTCCCACCTTACCCTTACTAGCTTTTGCCTTACTATAAGTGCATATAGGGGTCTAGAGGACTTGCATGGGCTTACTTCTCCTTTGAAGGAGTCTTATGAAGCCACAAAAATCCCTATTTAAGTGACCACTCAATAATTTATTTGGTTTGAGATCCCATTAACCTTGCCAATGCAATTTTACCCTTCAAGTTGGTTTCACTGCTTGTTGACTGGGACACATGCTTTTTAGGGCCTATTATAGGCTTCATGAGCTTATTTAGGGCTTGGTTAGAAGTATGGAGGCTCTCCATAAACCCCCATGAGTATCCAAATTCATGATGGAACTAACATCCTTCTTGGATAACTTTAAGACACCATATTTGCATTAACATTTAGGTCATTGTCTAGGCTGAGATGCTCTACCCTTGAACTCTACTTGTAGGTGTTTATAGGGGTTTGGCTAGGGTGATTATGATGAAAAAAAGGCCTTGTTGAGTTCACATTGAAACAAAAACATTGAAACTACCTTTAACTCACCTTAGATGGGCTAAACACCATCTAAACCATGCATAAGTCTCTATTTCTTCACCTTACTTGTCTGACCCCTGTAGGTATCAATCTCCATGTTTGAAGGGTACTCGTAGGTAGTCATAGGGGTCAAAAAGACCTTATTTTAACCTTTATTGATGAATTCTAATCATTTGACCTCATCTCATTAGCCGAAAACCATTAGTCATAAACCATTTTCTCAATGTTGCTCCCTTAAAGTGACAAAAGGTTATTTACTCCTATAGGCCTACAGATATTACATAAGCATTTTAGTGTGTTTTAGGGCATGTTTAAGGTCTCAAGCAGCATACCTTCCCTCACTATCTGACCTTTATTATTGGTATGGACCTAGTATATACTATATGAAATCAAACCCAATCATCTAGATGCTTTGGAACATCTTTGAAACATGTTGAAAAAAGGTTATGAAAACCACTTAGACCTCTATTTTGGCCTTTTGGGGATAATTTCCCAAAACATAGTCCTTTGTCTCTTCAAGTTGGTTTCACACCTCAAATTTCCATCTTGACACTTTATATGAATTGTCAAAGCTTCTTCATCATACCAATATTTTTAATAAGTGTCAAATTGCCTCCATTTCTTCATATAAGCTTTTGGTACCTTGCTCAGCCACTTGTAGGTAGATGTTTTGATACACCACAGTGAGCTAGATATGGACAATAGGGAAATCCCCATGCATATGAACCTTATATGCTTTTATCCAACACCATAATACACCTTTAGTAGTTCTAAGCAGTTGGAACACATATCCACCTCTCCACACATCAACATGATGTCAGCAAGACCTTGTAGGAGGATGTTTTGGTTATGTAGACGGTGAGGGTATGAAATGTAGCAAAACATGGTGGTGAATGGCTTAAAAATAACTCAAATGCATCCCTGAATTTTTAAGTACAATAATTTTTATCAATAACACCTTGAAATAAGTTCTAACACCTCTTTTCCAATGTGAAACCACTTGCACACATCTGGGATAAAGCAAGCATAGGCATCTCATGACTATTTTAACATGGTGAATAGGCTTTGGACCACATTTGTACCTTATCCAAACATTTCAATGAGATATTTTCAATTCTTTATGGCTTGGAAAATTGATACACCATGAATATAACTCTAAGAACAAGATAGACAAACCCATTCATGAGACTGCAATTGAAGTTAGCATGAAGTTAACAATGGGAAATGACAAGTTTGTAAGCTACCCAAGACATGAGATGGTGGAACCAAAACATGGAAGGAGGTGGTAAATAAACTATATACTTGTGGAACACCATTTCCCAGCTATATGAGACCCTTATAAGAGAAAAACACTTAGCAAACAAGAATCACTTCAGCTAAAACTACATATGGTGACACCTTCTTGCATCATAGACTAACTTGCTCATATAAAAATTATGAAAGAGAAAATAATAATGGATACCATCTAAGAAATAATCCAACATCCCTTGGAGCCAACATCACCAACTGGTTCATACAAATTTGAAAAAAATAGAGCAAAACCTATAGGGTGCATGAAATAGCTACCAAAAAAGTATAATCAATTTCATGAGGATGGTTCATTAAGAAAAACTAACCATTATTCAAAATATTTATATGGAAATTAATTTATTTTAGTTTAATATAACCTCCCAAAATCATTTTACTTGAAACATCTTTAGCTATCTGTACTGAGCAAAAACCTGAAAGTCACTTATGTGTGTCTAGGAAACCAAGAAAGGTGTAGAATGGTTTTGGCCTAAAAATGGAATTTATAGAGTGAAATAATTTTTTTAATGAGTTTTAATAAGGTTATGGGACCATCCATGATATTATCCCATGTGGCACACTTCCTCATGAGCTGTACAAGTGCCATTTTATCCCTTTTTCAGTTGGTTTCTATAATTTTAGTTAGACAACCTGCAATATTCTAATGTAATTGACATCCCTAATATTTATACTAACCTCTTAGAAATTTTAAATTAAAATAGGACACCTAATCACCTTTTGAACCATACCACTTGCATTAATGACCCTTAAAAACACATTAAATGACTGAAAATGACAAATTAGCTAATATGACTAAGACCAAAGCTAGGATGACCCTAAATAACATCAAATAACATGTAATATAGCCCATGAAAATATATTAGGCCTCTTAAAATCATTTAAAACCAATTTTTTACCTAGGGGTGCCCTAATTTGACCTAAAAGTCAAAGTTGGTCAACAAATTGGTGACTCATAGGGGTAGTATGCTTGTTATACTAAGGATAGGTAGCCTTATCAAGTCAATGAATTCTTGAAGACAACTAGCAAGGAATTTCCTAAAGCACACACAACACCAAACAAGCACAAGACAAAGCACACACGTGTGCATAGGCACTTAGGGAACACAAGGAAAACAACAAACTATGTACAAAGAGAGATGATAACCTTAGTACCAATGTTTGAGATATATACCATTGTTTGGGATATGAATCTCCTCTCCATAAAACTTTGAGAGTTGGAAAGCATTGTGTTGCTTGGATTGGGTGATAACATAAGGGCCACTCCACAAAGCATCAAACTTTATGTGTCTTCCAGGTTAGCCCTATCTTCATCCCACTTTAGAACACTGTCTCCTTCTTAGCATGGAATTCTTGTCAAAATATCTCTTTATTTGATCTTGATGAGCTCTCATAGTTTGCATAGCTTGATTTATTTTCTCTTCAATCTCGATTAACTCACACAACCTGACTTCCATGCTTTCATTCTCCATCAACTCCAGCTGATAAGTGAGATCCAAGGCTGGTAACTCAAGTGAAATAGGTAATCTATATTCCCTCCCATAAATAAGTGTATATGGTGAGTTTCAAATGACCCTTTTTGGGGTGATCCTATCAGCCCAAAGAGTTGTGTTCAACTTGGAATGCTAATTCCTTTGGTTCACCTCCATTGTCCTCTTCATGATCCTGATTAGATTCTTGTTGGTAGACTCAGCTAGTCCATTCCCTTATGGATAATAATTGGAGGAAGTGCTAAGATAGATGCCATGTTTCAAATCCCATTCACTTTTCTTCACCCAAAGGAAAGCCAATACATTATCTGAAATTATTGTTGAAAGAGCTCCAAACCTTGTCACTATGCCTTCATAGAAGTATAGAACTAAAATTTCATTTACTTTCTTGAGAGAAATAACATCCACTCACCTGGTAAAGTAATCTGTAGTAGTCAACACCTATTTATGTCCAGCACTAGAAGGTGGGTTAATTAAGCCTATGAAATCCAATCCCCATTACATAAAGGGTTGATCAACTTGAATAGGATGAAGAGCCAAGGCAACAAGCTTTTATTTACCATCAAAGAGAGCACATTTTTGACACTTCCTCACCCAAGCATGGGTGTCTTTGAACAAAATAGGCCAAAAGTATCCAACTCTCATAATATTAGTAGTTGTGGTTCTTGGGGCAAAGTGATGTCTAACTAGTCCATCATGAAACTCAAGCAAATTTTTCTCAATCTGATCTAATTCAACACACCTCAATAACACACTTGAGAAGTCCTTCCTAAACAAAACTCCATAAAAAATCACATAAGGAATAGATTGCAATCTATAGTACCTTCTTTTATCTCTATCTAGACCTTGTGGACACTCACCGGTTTGAATAAATTGGATCATATCTTGTGTCTAACTCCTCATTGATAAAGGTGTAGCTATCATAGGGTCATCATAAAGTGCCAAAAAAAAAACCACCTTTTGTTCTTTCAAGCCTAAAATAAGGTGCTCACTTGTCTTGATTTCTACATCATACTCCATCACTTTTGTGATCCAACCAACCCTTTTTTCATTCAAATCTCTGCTCAAAAGGAAGTCTTTGACACTAGGATGAGGTACCCATATGTGAATATTGTTTTTAGATAACATATGCCTATACTTCTTTAGACTTCTAACAACTGAAAGTACTTGCTTCTCAACATAGGTGTATCTTACCTCATAGCCTTACAAACCTTGACTAAAGAAGGCAATAAGTTGCTCCAAGTTTTCTTCATTTGATTGAGTAAGCATGATAGAGATTACCTCCTCATTTCCAAAGGTATACAAGTTGAAATCCTCAGATAAATTAGGACTCGCAAGAGTTGGAGCTTGGGCAATGGTTGTTTAATCTCTTCAAAAATTTCCTTTCTTCTTCTAGTCCAACTGAACACCTCATCCTTCCTTAGCATAGAGGTTAGAGGCTTGACTAAATTAGCAAAATTAGGAATGAACCTCCTTATGAAATTAATTTTCCCAAAGAAACTTTGCAAACCTTTCTTATGTTTGGGCAAAGCCAATGCCAATATTACACTCACCCTTTCAAGATCTATGGATAGGTCTTTTTTTGAGACAATGTGTCCTAAAATTTTGCCTTCATGGATATCAAACACACACTTCTTTGGGTTAAGAGATATTCCAAACTCTCTACATCTTTCAAAAATTTGGATAAGGTTATTCAAGTGATCCTTAGAAAAAACTGTAATATCATCAAGATACACCAACATAATGTCATTTATTAGTCCTTGAAAAGCCACATCCATTGCACGTTGAAATGTAGATCTAGTATTAGATAAGACAAAAGGAATTTTACTATAAGCATATGTACCCCATTTATTACTAAAGGTTGTATTATATTGGTCACTTTCCTTTACCAAAATCTGATTATACCTGAAATATCCATCAAGGAGAGAAAAACTTTCACTACCTACCACAACTTGCAAAATTTGTTCCATGGAAGGAAGAGGATAATGGTCCTTCAAGGAAACTCTATTCAAGTCCTTAAAATCAACACATAATCTAATTTCCCCATTCTTCTTCCTAATAGGGACTAAGTTTGCCAACCAAGATGAATGCTTAATAGGAAAGATGATTTTAGACTCAATCAACTTAGTAAGCTCCTTCATGAGATGCTCAATCTTAGGATTGATTGGCCTTTGTATTTTCTTGATAGGCTTAGCATTCTCATCTAGCTCTATGGTATGTTGAGCTATGTTTGGATCAAATCCCTTCAAATAACTGTATTCCCATGCAAAGACATCAGAAAACTCCTTGTATAACTCAATGAAATCATGTTTCTCTTCACTAGTACATACCTTCCCAAGTACAAGGAACTTACCCTTGAAGATTTGTACTTTCTCATAGTTTTCTTGCTTAGTAGACATGCTTACTTTTTCTTTCTTTAATTGGTCATCATCATTGAAGATACTCTTAAGTGTGACTAGGCCTTTAGGGAGCTTGTTGGACTTCAATTGTACAATTTGCCCTTCATATTACGACTATAGTTTGGATTGATTCTTGGAAGAAAACTCAACTTCCTCTTGTATAAAAAGTGCTATTTATTGGTCACTCTCAAACACTTGCCAATTAGTGACATTATCTGGTATGGAGGGCCTTACAATCACCTTGAGATGTGGCTAGTTCTTATCCTCTTTTATCCCTTTTAGAACATCAAATTGAGCTCCAATTGTTTCCATCTTATCAGCATGTTTGTTGTCTTCTCTTAGGATAGATGTGATGTTAAAGGCTTGGAAATCCTCCACAAGATCCCACACTCTATGATTATAGGACTTAAGCAAAGAGTTTTTAGTCACATTTTGGCCACTTGCTTGATTCATAATCAACTCACTATGACCATACACTTGTAACTCTTTCACACCTCTTTTCCTAGCCCACTCAAGGCCATGAGTGAGGGCCTCATATTCTTCCACATTACAAGTACAAGAGAATTGAAATCTGAAAGTGAAATAGTACCTTTCCTTAGAAGGAGAAACCAAATTGCTCTACCACCTACCCCAATCTTACTTCTTGACCCATCAAAGAATAGCTGCCATAAACCATCCATGTCTTCACTTGGATTCATCAATTTTAGCATGAAATATTCCTCCTCATGCATGTAATACAATCCAAGACCAGCTTCCTCTATGAATTTGTAAGGATCATGCTCATAATGTTCATCTCCCCATTCATCTAAGTAAAAATCAGAAAGTCCTTCAAGAGAATATGTTGGATTTTGAACTATGTGAATTTCCTCCTCATCAATAATGGCATAATTGAAATTTTCCACTTTAGGCATGTAAGGCTCTAAGTGGTTGTGATGGATAGGCTCTGATTCAATCTTCACCTTAGTACCATAATTTGTCCTAAATAAATCAACCACAACAACATCATGAGGAATGGAAAAATTAGGACAAGCATGTTAAATCAAATTCAAATCCTTGAATACTCCCAAGATATTTGATAGTGATCCATCCAATTGTAAAACTCCTTTAGCCATTGGCTCACACTTGAGGCTTAGTTTATCTACTATACACTTGGGCATAACTGAAGTACTAGCCCCACTATCTATGATATAATTATGAACTAAGAAATAACTAATGATTAAGGATATGTAAAAATGATGATTCTTATCAGTCTTCTTTACTTGTCCATCAATGGGTTGAGTCCCATTCAACAAGACAACGTTCTCATTCCTAGCTGATCCAACTTGCTTGCCAAGTCATTACAATTATTTTTGAAGCATGTCTTTTTGTCTAGGTATTATTAATGAATACCATAGTGAAATATTCATATGTAACTTATTCATTTGGTCCACAACATTGATATTAGGATTGCTCACCTTGGAAGGTTCTTTGGAGGCACTAGTACCTTGTGGTGTAGCTTGTGGAGGTGGATGTGTTGGAGTAGGGCTTACATTCTAAAACTTCTAATTTTATTGCACCTTAGGGGCTGATTTAGACCCACCCACCATTGGAGATGATGTATGAGTCAAAATATTTCCTTGATTATCCTCTTGAATCTCTTTAACAACCCTCTTCTTAGACCTAGTGTTAAAGGACACACTAGCATTCATATTACTTGAATTCCCCAAACGATTGATGGCACAAAACTCTCCCTCTAAATGATTTATGAGAGTAAAATCATATTGTGTTTTTCCACTCTCCATTCCAATTTTCATTCTATTTTTCATTGGCAACTCAAAAGTGGAAACTTGAGATACTTGATTTCCTTACATTGTCGTGTCTTTACTAGGCATTTCATTGGCATATGCAACTTGGCCTTGATTTTAGTCATATGAGGGATAACATGGTTTTTCTTGAAAAAAGCTGTTTTGAGTGGGGATAAGAGCTTTAGAATATGATGGGGCATTAGGATTATAACTTTGGTAAGGTATAGCTTGAGTGATTTGACCTATCCTTGATTATTGCCTTAAAAAGGAGGCCTGTTTGCTTGTCCAAACTGATTGTAGGGTTGATAAGGTCTATAACTTTGAGATTGTTACCTTTTGAGGGCAACCAATTCATTTTTAACACTTTGGAGCAGACTCTTGACTTCATTAATCTCATTTGTGGGGGCAATGATAGACCTTTTTTGACTAAGCAAAGGAGCCAAGGTAGGTGATGCAATTTGACTAGGAGGCTACAAATCAGGGAACAATGGCATTGGTGGCCTAGGAGTAATCTTCCTTACTTGAACAATACAATTATCATCATTGATGGCTATCTCATAGGTAGCAGGTAGTGTATTCCCACCCATGAATTGGATCATCATGGCTACATCACTATTCAATGCTTTTTGATAGTACAAGAAGGCATAATTTGGAGTAGGTCTCACAAGGGATGGAATTCTATCCCATGTCTTTTATAATATAGTATTAAAATATTGCATAAACTCTTTGGTTCCTTCTTGATAGTATTCAATTTCTGAACTAGGGATAGATGATCACTCTTTTCTCCAAACCTCTTTTAGTCAATAGATATCCTAATTCATTCTATGAACCAATATAATTTTTAGGTAGAGTTACATACCAATCTAAAGCTTTCCCTTTGAAAGACAATGCCAATAAATTAATAGCCACATTCTCTTGAGTGATTTTATGGATATTGCAGATGTTTTCTATGTTTCTAATGTGTTCAATGGTAGTAATAGGACCTTCCCCACTAAAAGATGGAACACTCTTGAGGGCTGCTCCTAGAATTTGGTTATATTGGACAAGATTCAAAGGAGATGATCTGGTGAAAGGTACAAAAGGTTGTCTCCTAGCCATATTTGAATATAGAATATGAGTGTTAGAGGTTGAACTTTGTAGGAACTTGGACTTATTAAACACCAACTCTCTTGAATAAGGATGAGTATTCACAAACCTAAACCTTTTAACATAATACAAAGGCAATTGCACAAAATCAAAGGGCTTACCTTTAGCATTAGACCTAGTGGTCACATTTGGCATGGAAATTAGGGACTAATCAAAAACCAAAGAGTTGAAAACTTTAGTGGAGTCACCAGGTACTGAATGTAGATATTCTTGTAGCTGTAACTATGCCAAGTCCAACACCAATCTTGGACAATCTTCTAGGACTTAGTGTCCCAATAGGCATGCAAAAAACTATTGTCACTTAGATTTTCATGCCTTTAGGAGAATCCTATATCTCCTCATCCAAGTGGCATAATGGAAATAAGTCTCTTGCTATGGGTAACAATTTTGTTGAGATGAATCACTAAAAGGGCTAGTTCCCTTGATGCGCTCTTTAAAACACTCTCTTATCTATAAATTTTGCATGAAAAGGGTTAAAAAGAAAAAATAATAAAATAGAGGTGATGAACCAATATCATATTTCCTCATATTGACTGCACTTATACTACGTAGAGCTAAATAAGGCTTCTTTCACACAAAACTCATAATTCTAGTTGCATTATCACATCAATGTTTCATAAGTTAGGTTCAATAAGGTATTTTGATATTTAAGAGGGTAATGAATGATTTATTTGTGGAATACAATCATGAACCACTTATAAGACAATTATAAACTTATAAGAGAACACTAACAAAGACCTGTAATAATTTCTCTTGTGCATACTTGGTGAACAATCAAGGATAACATGCTAGAAAAGATCATCTTCTACTAGACAAGACCAACAAAATTGAAATAAAAATCAATTGTATAGCATGTAAGTAGGAAAAATCATTTTTTTTTATTTCTTTAATATTAATTCAAGTACAAAATTGGCTAGGGTTTCACCATCAATCAATGGAGGCTGCTAAAAAGAGCCAAAAGAGTCAATATTTAAAACATTTGAGAGAAGAACAAAGCAAGATAAGTCCAAAGGTCACTTGGAAACTTATCAATATTATAAAAGAGGTTAAAATTTGAATGATAAAGAGGTATGGAATGAACCATGCAATTTTATGAGGTCTAAGTGTCCATACAAGGCATGAAACCTATGGAAAGTGTCACAAAATTCCTTATATTGGCTTAAAAATCTACCTTCATCATTTGGACCTATTTGAACACCCAAAAACTTATAAGGGATATGTTTTATTATTTTAATTATAGGGAATTAATTCATACATGCCTATCCATTCATTATTTGTAGTCCTACTCATTTGAAAACTCCTAGAAGGAAGCCATCACTGTCTACAGTCCAAAAAACTCCTTTTTCAGTCACCCCTCACACTTGGCCTCAAAAATCCTTTAAATTTTCCATGAAAATATGTGGGAGGGTATTTATGACACTTGTAAAGACTATCTATGGCCTTAAACTACTTAGGTGCACTTTAAAAAGGCTCACACTCAGAGTTTTCACCCTTCTCACCCTTGTGTCCACTATGCCAATTTTAACTGGCTGAAAGGAGAGCTATTGTTTAAACACTTATAAGTTTTTAATTATCAAAAAATAATCATATGGAGTTATAATAAGTTTAAATATTTCTTCTAATATTGATTACATCTTTTGAAACCTTCAAAAACTTGCAAAACCCAAAAAATGGTAAAAAATACCCTATTTTGCATGTTGTCCATACAATTCCACATAACTCATCAATATGGTATGAATCCTAAAATAGTCCTATACAATTTATAATATCTTCCATGGTCAAAATATGTCATTTGGATAGCTCTCCAAACTTTTTTTCTCCATTGGGTCTTGGCTGAGGGTTTAGTAGGCTTTTAGGCAATTTTTGGTCTTAAGTTTTATTCATAAAGATTTGACATTGAACCTACCAATAAATTCAAAAAAATTGAGTCCAAAGGACCTTTATAACACCTCCAAATTCCTTTGGTTCCCATGTAAAGCCTTATAAAATATATGAGCATTTGAAAACACCTCATCAAGCTTGTCCTTGCTTTTCCTGCATGATTGTACTTTCTCTGGGATAGAATTGGATTTCCTATATGTCAATTTTAATACTATGAGTTAAAAAATGTCTAAATCCACCTTCTTAAGATTCCTCAATCATCTAGATAGTCCACCAAGAGCTATAAATGAAGATTGACCCCAAATTGGTTTTAGGTCTCCTAGAGGCCTAATAGGTCTAATAAGCACCCTGCTAGATTTCATTACTAAGAATGATATATCATAGATATGTTGGCATATTATGAATTTTAAAATCCCATTTAAGCTTACAAATCCACTACATAACCCTCCAAGTACTCTTCTTCCCCTTCTTTTCTCATTCACCAACTAAGCTTAGTGAAAGTTTGCCTAATTGGACTGTGTGCATGGGTAATTTAGTCACCTTAAGGGGTATGATATTGATATAGTGTTTATATATCATATATTCACCTTAAATATATTTAAAAACATGTTTATTAAAGTTCCCAAAGCTTTATATAAATCCCTTTACCCATTTTTCACTCACTAACTCACTTTGCCAAAACCTAATTTTCTTGGACTGGCTAACGTTTGAAACAAAACAATGAGGTATAGCCCTTATCCCTAGGATAAAACGAGTATTTTTGGAAATTTTCCAAGTAATATTGATGATTTTTACTATAATATTTAGCTTTATTCCATGTTTTAGGTGTCTAACCAACTCCAAATGCCTAAAAAGGGCCTCTGAAAAGCTTATTATCCTGCATTTTCCTCAATCCACCCAAGAATTACCTTTATAAGCCAAAACACTACCTCTAGGTTTCTTAAAAATGTTTATAATTCTAATTTCATGATTCTAAATCTTTGGATTCACCCAAAATTCCTCACTTCAATGGATTCCTCATACTTGGCTATTTAGCAAACATGGTTTCCTAGCTCATTATATGAACTGATATCTTTGGCCAATTAGGGTAAGAATATGATCACCTTGGTAGAATGTTGGGCTTGTGTAAACACTATATTACATATCATTAACCATTCTAAAATTATTTCAACTATCCTCTCTTCCCTAGACAAGTTCATGTCCTACCTTACCCTTACTAGCTCTCACCTTGCTGTAAGTGCATACAGGGGTTTAGAGGACTTGTGTAGGCTTACTTATCCTTTGGAGGAGTCTTATGAAGACACAAACATACCTATTGAAGTAAAAAATCACTCCTTTATCAGGTTTGAGCTCCCATTAACCCTATCAATTCACTTTTACCCTTAAATTTGGTTTCACTACTTGCTGACTGGGACACATGCTTTTTAGGGCCTACTGTAGGCTTCATGAGCTTATTTAGGGCTTGGTTAGAAGTATGGAGGCTCTCCATGAATCCATATGAGTGTCAAAATTCATGATGTAACTATCATCCTTCTTGGATAACTTTAATACACCATATTTTCATTAACCTTTAGGTCACTGTCTGTGCTGAGATGCTTTGCCCCTGAACTTTGCTTGTAGGTCTTTATAGGGGTTTGGCTAGGGTGATTGTGATGAAAAAAGGCCTTATTTAGTTCACCTTGAAACAAAAAACATTGAAACTACCTTAAAATCACCTTATATGGGCTAAAATCCATCTAAACCATGCATACGTCACTGTTTCTTCACCTTACCTATTTGACCCCTGTAGGTATCAATCTCCATGCGTGAAGGGTACCTGTAGGTAGTCATAGGGGTCAACAAGACCTTGTATTAACCTTTGTTGATGAATTCTAGTCATTTTACCTCATCTCATTAGTTGAAAACTATTAGTCATAAACCATTTGCTCAATGTTGCTCCCTTAAAGTGACAAAAGTTCATTAACTCCTATAGGCCTATAGATATTACAAAAGCATTTTAGTGTGATTTAGGGCATGTTTGAGGTCTCAAAAAACATACTTTCCCTCACTGTATAACCTTCATTCTTGGCATGGACCTAGTCTATACTATAGGAAATCAAACCCAATCATCCATATGCTTTGTAACATCTTTGAAACATATTGAAAAAAGGTTATAAAAACCCCTTAGACCTCTATTTTATCCTTTTGGGGACAATTTCCCAAAACATAGTCCTTTGTCTCTTTAATTTGGTTTCACACCTCAACTTTCCATATTAACACTTTATATAGATTTTCAAAGCTTCTTCATCATACCAAGGTTTTCAATAAGTGTCAAGTTTCCTGCAATTCTTCATATAAGCTTTTGGTATCTTGCTCAACCACCTATAGGTGGATGTTTTGATACATCATACTGAGCTAGATATGGACAATAGGAAACTCCCCATGCATATGAACCTTATATGCTTTTATCCAACATAATAATACACCTTTATCAGTTTTAATAAGTTGGAACACATATCCACCCCTCCACACATCATCATGACGTTAACAAGGCCCTGTATGTGGATGTTTTGGCTGTGTAGATGGTGAGGATATGAAATGTAGCAAAACATGGTGGTGAATGGCTTAAAAACAACTCAAATGCATCTTCAACTTGTAAATTACAATAATTTCCATCAATAACACCTTGAAATAGGTTCTAACACCTCTTTTTCAATGTGAAAGCACTTGCACACATCTGGGATAAAGCAGGCATAGGCATCTCATGACTATTTTAGCATGGTGAATAGGCTTGAGACCACCCTTGCACTTTTTCCAAACATTTCAATGAGATCTCTTCAATTCTTGAGGGCTTAGATAATTTATACACCATGAGTATAACTCCAAGAACAAGATAGACAAACCCATTCATGTGACTACAACTGAAGTTAGGCATGGAGTTAACAATGGGGAATGACAAGTTTGTAAGCTGCCCAAGACATGAGATGGTGGAACCAAAACATGGAAGGAGGTCATCACATTATCAAAATAATTGTGTAACACTATTTCTTAGATATATGAGACCATTATAGGAGAAAAACACTCAACAAACAAGAAGCACTTCAGCTAAAACTACACATGGTGACACCTTCTTGCATGATGGACTAACTTGCTCATCCAAAAATTATGAAAGATGAAACTAAAAATGGAGACCATTTGAGAAATAATTCAACATCCTCTTGAGACAACATCACAAATTTATTTATATGGATTTGACCAAAATAGAGAAAAACCTATAGGGTGCATGAAACAACTACAAAAAAAGTAAAATCAACTTTATGAGGATGGTTCATGAAGCACAAGAAATCATTATTCAAAATATTTATATGTAAATTAATGTATCTAAGTTTAATATAACCTCCCAAAATATTTTTACTTGAAACATCTTTAGCTGTCCGTATTGAGCAAAAACCTGAAAGTTACTTCTATGTGTCTAGGAAACCAAGAAAGGTGCAAAATAGTTTTGGCCTCAAATTGGAATTTCTAGAGAGAACCAGGAATTGGGATGAGTGTTAAAAATATGAAGGGGACCTCCATGATCTTCTCCCATGTGGCACACTTCCCCATGAGTTGTATAAGTGTTATTTTCTCCCTTTTTTAGTTGGTTTCTATAATTTAAGTTAGACAACCTACAATATTCTTATGTAAATGATATCCCTGATAGTTATACTAACCTATTGGACATTTTAAATGAAAATAGGATAACTAGGCACCTTGGGAACTATTCCACTTGCATTAATGACCCTTAAAATCACATTAAATGACCCAAAATGACAAATTGACTAATATAACTAAGACCAAGGCTAGGATGACCCTAAATGACATAAAATAACATGTAATACACCCCATGAAAATATATTAGGCCTCATAAAATCATTTAAAACTAAGTTTTTACCTAGGGGTGCCCCAATTTGACATAAAAGTCAAATTTGGTCAACGACTATCTTGAACCTTATTCAAGAGGTTAAGAATGTAAAGCCTTCCAAATAATCCACATTTGAGGAACGAAATGGTAATTTTTTTAATGAAACTTATCCACTTTTTAGAGACATATCCTATATTAGGTGTTTAGACTATTAGTCCAACTCTTATTATTCATATGTCTACACCTATGGCTACACTAGTGATGCCTACAACTAGTTTGGAGATGTTTTACCCTAATTTTGATTGAGATTGTTTACTCAATATAATTAAGATAGAAAATTTGAATGTAATTCAGATCAATAAATATGGCATTCAAGCATACATCTATATGTAAAAGATTGAGATTGATTGCAATGTTTTGACAAGTCACATATGTTAAATATAGTAAGCACACCGAAGGGATAAATACATAATTTTTTTGTGTGATTATTTGACTGTGAATTTATTCCAAAAATGAAAATCAAGATAAAGTAGGACTATGTTTACTTAGTTTTATAATTGATTCTTTATCTGTGCAGGGTCGATTATACCAAATTGGGTCAATATCACCAATCGATATTAAACTATGAAGAAATGAAGAATAATGATTGTATGGTCACATGCACCTATCTCTACTTCCTATCTATTCATGATCCTAAACCTAATTATATGCATAACTTAATAAATTAATATCCTTTGCCTTGAAACCCTAGGTGTGCTTGCGAGGGCTAAAAACCTACAAAAATTGGGAAAGTGTAATGAGCTGAGCACCCCAATCACCCACATTTGATGATTGACAATTGCATACATATAAAATACTCCAAGGATTGAAACCAAGTCACACATAGTTCTCCCACCTGGTGTGATTATACAACTATGCTTTTCACTATCTGTATGCAACAAATAGTTTGGCTTTAATATTTGCCAATGCTTTCTTTTAGTGGCTTTAGTTGGCTTCTGACTTGGATCATAACTATTCCTAGTGATAGATTTATAATTTGGAAAGAATAAAGTAGATTTACTTAATGTTAAAGAGTGTATACATGTGTTCTAGATAAGAGCCAAGTCCTTTTTGAATGAGACTTGATTTGTTTATATATGAGTCTAATTGGGTAATTTCGCATGCCACCAATATACTAGGAAAATGGGTTGACCCTAAAGAAAGGTTTGATTTTGAAAATTAATCATTATTGGGATTAGTTTGGTAATGACTAGATTAGGTTATTATCCTCTAGTGACATTGACTAAATATGGTAGAACTAATATGTGTATAGGCGGATTAAACTAGAGTATGGAGATGTTTGTGTAGAATATTTAATAGGTTTGAAGTAGATAATATGGTTCATTTAGGTGTTTAATAGTAGAATAAAAGGGTTGAGTCATAAGGTAGCATGAAAATGTGAGAGAATGTTGGATTAGGATCTTGTTTGTGTACTTAAGTAATGCATGTAAAATATGTGCCAAACTTGTCATTGTGAAGTATCAAAGACTAGATTTTAATATCTGCAAATGCCCCCCTTTTATTATAAAAATGGAATTGATAGAATAAAAATATAAAATACACGTGAGTGTGTACACCACACTTTTTCTTTGGTATGAAGCTCTAATTATGCATGTTTCTAAATAGCAAAAACTGTAATCATCTGTTTTTAATGTCCATAAATTGACAATTTTAATTTAAAACTAAATTTTCTAAATTTTGAGAGAACAAGGGTTAGAGTACACCTATGTGTTGCTAAAAACCATGTTGCCCTTAAAATTTATTGGAGATGATGCTTCCTTATTGAATCATTATAGAAACTTGTGCTTCCTTACTAAAGCACATTAAGAGGTTGCATTATTTGTGCCCGAAATTTGTGTAACAATGGATGTTGTTGGGTTGAGAAGGCAAGATGCCCCAACCCTTATGATTGTGTAGATAAGTATATAATATACTAACCCAAATAACTACATATGCAAAGATATAACCACTAGGCTAGGTTTTGTCATCAAATTGTGCACTCTAGGACATTCTATGAAGCTCCTTCAATTTGATGCAACATTGAATCATCCCTCAAGTTTGTCGAAACTTGTAAGAGAGATGAGTCTCTAGGATTGAAAAGGGCTTGCTCCCTGAATTCTTCTCTAAGTGTCTATCACTTAATCTAATGCTTGTTCATGAAAAGAGTCAAGAGTTTACATAAAACAAAAACTATGCTACAGATGTGATCCACCAAGAACATATCCCACCGACTATCACACTTCTATTAAATAAAAATGCTTTTTAATACTAATTTCATGCATTGAAAGATATTAACATAGTGTTTCAATATGAAGGTAACATGTTTGAGACAGTCAACAAGATACTTGGCCTTAGGGGAAAATTGCACACCATAGATACAAATGCATACTTGAAAAAGATTTTAGTGCATTTAACACACTTCACATGACCTATTAACATCATAACCTTTATTTAAACATGAAGGATAAAGGGATTAAGGATGATGCTATCACTTGGATCCACTATACATCACTCACATACTTAGATAGAAGTTCAGAAACTTAGAATTGGTCTTGTATTCAATGTTAAAAATCTAAGTGCAATGTCATTTTAGTAGGGATTCACCATACCAAAAATGTGGTCTCTTACAATAGTAAAAAATGGCTCAATTTATAGAACTTTGGGGAAGAGAGAGAGAGAAGAGAAGCTAAAGAGGCACAAAGACATGTGTCCACATGTGATAATTAGTTATAGATGCATGAGAGAGATGGATGGGGTAAGCCATGTCATGCCAGGAGGTTTATTTGTCCAAAACAAGTCATGAGAATGGTGGCAAGTGACATAAAACCTTTAGGAGTGGCACAGGAAACTACTTTTATCGAAGATCATCCATGAGCATTCAAAATTGAAAATAAAGATGCTAACACATATCACTACTAAGGGGGATGGAACTCATGATGATAATTAGAAAATGTTCTTTCTAAATGCTAGCTATCCTCTGGACACTTGTAGTTGTCAATTTCATGGAAGCAATGACTCGAACTAAACCTATCTATTTTGCATGCTTTATCTGCACTAAATGCTTGATATTCAACCATTTATTACCTCCACATTTGCTCTCATGTTCTCACCAAGTCTTTTGAATAGTAATGACTATTCTCCATAGTTTAAAATTGAATTTTTATGGGCTATCATCTTTTTTTGAATAGCAACAGTTATTCTCAGACAATTCTTTCAAACATTTCCTTTAGCCTTTTTGTTTGGTCCTCTTCTCTACGGAGGGGTACCCTTCAGAAAAGTTGAATTGGACCATTAAAAAGGAAAAAGTACCCTTCAGAAGATTGAAGATGATCCTTCGAAAATGCAAGTGCCCCTTGGAAAAAAATGCAAGGTACCTTTCAGAAAAAATGAAGTGCCCTTCAGAAAAATTGTTTCAGACAAAATGTCCAAAACAATTCCTTCAAAAAAGTTGAAAATTGCCCTTCAAAAATTTGAAGATGATCCCTTTGAAAATGTGTCTTAGATAAATTATTCAAAAGAATTTGGCACTTGGCAGAATGAAAAGTCTGAAAGAAATAATCACTTAGTCAAAAACAAAAAACCCAAAACAAAACCTCTGAAAGAAATAACACCCGACCAAAAGACCAAAATAAAGTCTCTAAATGAAATATAATTTGGTATTTTTGTTGTGGCTCAATGAGAAATATTGCTTTTGAAGAAAATTTATAAATATTGTACTTGGCCAAATTTGAAAGATGCAAACTTGGGAGTGAAATTTGACCAACATTCTGGGTGATTCCTAGGGATGGCATGCTTGTTATGCCTATGATCAGTTGCCTAATCCTTCCATTGGGAATGTATTCATGCATATGAGCACTCAGATTGACATGAACAGACCTTGGATTGACCATAAAATAATTGACATTACACAAAACACACAAGGAAAGAACAACACACACAAGACAAAATCAAATCAAAAAATAAAGACACACTTGTGCTACTAATCACTTAGAGAACATAAAGCAAAACAAAGGAAACACACATGTGTTCAATTGGAACACTTAGGGAACATAATAGCCAAAACAAAACTAGACTAAACACACACACCTATGCTACTATTTACAAGATAGACCTACCAAGATTAATAACAAAACTTCAGATGTTTCCCATTCACAGGGATAGGCAATTCTTCTCCATTCATCTTGGTCAACTGAAAGGAGTTGCTTTGCTTGCACTTGCTGATGATGTAAGGGCCACTCCACAAAGTGTCAAAATTTGTATGTCTACCCAGTTTTTCTCTTTCCTTATCCCATTTTAGAACCAAATCACCTTCCTTGAATACTCTTGTACTTGCTCTTTTGTCAAAGGACTTCTTCATGAGTACTCGGTGGTGTTCCATGGTCTTATGTGCATTATCCCTTGCTTCTTGTAGTTGCATTAGTTCTATGAATCTAAATTCCATTAGAGTATTTTTTATTAGTTCCAACTGATGTTCAAGTCCTAGAGTAGGGAGCTCTTGAGAGATGGAAAACTGAGCTTCTCTCCCACAAACAAGCACAAAGGGAGAGTTACCAATTGATCTCTTAGGAGTGATCCTATCAGCCCATAAGGTTGTCATCAAATTGGTGTGACATGCTCTTTGATTGTCCTCCAATGTCCTCTTGATGGTATTGATGAGGTTTTTTTTAGTAGATTCAACCAATCCATTACCTTGAGGGCAACAGTTAGATGAGGTACTCAAGTAAACTCCATTCTTATTTGCCCACTCAAAAGTTTTAACAGTCATGAAAACAAGTGCATTATCATAAATGATAGTATAGGGAACCCCAAATCTTATTGTGATACTCTCATACAACTCTAAAATTGCATTTTCATTTGCCTCTTTTAATGCAATAGTTTCTACCCACCTTGTGAAGTAGTTAATAGCAGTCAATAACCATTTGTGTCCAGCACTTGATGAAGGGTTGATCCCACCAATGAAATAAAGGCACCATTGCATGAAAGGGTGGTCTACTTGGATAGGATTCAACAGAAGGGATGCAAGTTTTTATTTGCCTACAAAGAAGGCACATTGAGGGCACCTCCTAACCCAAGAGTAGCAATCCTTGAAAAGGATAGGCCAATAATACCCTACCCTCATTATCTTTGCAGCTATTGTTTTTGGGAATAAATGACCTCCATCTACACTATTGTGAAACTTTTCTAGTAAGATGTCAAACTGATCATCTTCAACACACCTTAGTAGTACACCATTCATATCCTTCTGAAAGAGAATACCACCTATAAGACGATAAGGAATGGTTTGCAATCTAAAATACTTTCTTTGTGACTTGTTCAAACCATTAGGACAATCACCACTTTGGAAAAAACCAATGATGTCTTGTGTCTAACTTTGAATTGGTATGTGACCAACTGGTTGGGGATGAGCTTGATTGACTAAGACCTCTTCCCTTGGCCCTTGAAGATCTAAAGCTAGATATTCACACAGGCCCTTTCCTTTTACCAAGTTTGTTACCTAGATATCAACATCATACTCCATTACCTTTGTGATCCATCCAACTCTCTTCTCATTGAGGTCTTTGCTTAGGAGGAACTCTTTGGTGCTAGGATGAGAGACCATGACACATATATTGTTATTTAAAACCATGTGCCTAAAATTTTTCAAACCTCTTATCATAGCTAGAGCCTACTTCTTAATAAATGTGTACTTGACCTCATAATATTCCAATCTTTGACTTAAGAATGCAATGGGTTATTCAATTTCCTCATTATTCTTTTGTATAAGCATAGATGAGATTGTGTCAAGGTTAGAAAAAGTATAAAGTATGAAATCCTTGGCAAACTTTGGGTTCAAGAGAGTAGGAGATTGGGCAATTGCTTGTTTGATTACCTCAAAACTGTTCTTACCTTCATTTATCTAAGCAAAAGCTTGGCTCTTCTTGAGCATGGTTGTGATAGGCTTCACTAAATTAGCAAATCCTAAAATAAACCTTCTTAAAAAGTTGATCTTGCCTAAGAAACTTTACAAGCCTTTCTTGTGTAGAGGCAATGACAAGCCTAGAATGGCTTCAATCCTTTCAGGATCAATAGACATGCCTTCTTTTGACACAATGTGAGCCAATAATTTTCCTTCATGAATGATAAAGATACATTTTTTTGGATTAAGAGAAACTACAAAATCTCTACACTTCTCAAAGACTCACCTTAGATGTTTCATGTGGTCATTAGCATCCTTGGAAAAAATAGTTATATCATAAAGGTATACAAGCAAAAACTCATTGATCAAACCTTTAAATGCCATGTCCATTGCTCTTAGGAAGGTAGCACCAGCATTAGACAAATCAAAATGCATCTTTATATATGCAAATGTTCCCCATTTTATGGTGAATGCTATCTTGAACTGATCCTCCTCCTTCACCAATATTTGATTATAACCTAAATAACCATCAAGTAGTGAAAAGCATTGAGAACCTGAAACCACTTGTAAAATCTACTCCATGGAAGGTAGTGGGTAATGATCTTTGAGTGAAACTCTATTCAAATCCCTAAAGTCCACATAGACATTGATCTCTCCACTTTTCTTTTGAATAGGTATAAGGTTAGCTACCCAAGTTGAGTGTTTGATAGGAAAAATAATCCTAGACTCAATCAATTTGGTGAGCTCTTTTTTCATTAGTTCCTCTATCTTGGGATTGATAGGCCTTTGATTTTGCCTAACTGGCTTAGCTCTAGGTTTTAACTCAATGGTGTGATGAGCTAGACCTGGATCAAACCCTTTCAAATCCTTGTATTCCCAAGCAAATATATCATGAAATTATTTACACAATTCAATGAAGGCTTGTCTTTTGGAAAGAGAACATATCTTACCAATTTTCAGAAGTTTGTCCTTAAATATCAAGATCCTTTCATAGTTCTCTTCCTTTATAGACATGCTTACCCTTTCCTTCCTTCTTGATCATCTTCATTGAACACATTCTCAAAAGTAACTAGCTCCTTTGGTATCTTGTTTATCTTTAGTTGGATAACTTGTTCTTCATATTGATTGTGAAGCTTCTTTTTATTCTTTGAAGAAAATTATGCTTCATTTTGAATGAAGTATACAATGTGTTTATCACTCTCAAAAACTTGCCAAGACACTTCATTATCTAGAATAGAAGGTCTCATAATGAATTTGATGTGAGGTTGGTCCTTCTCTTTTCTTACATCAACAACTATATCAAAGTATGCTCCTATCATAGCCAAACTGTCAGCATGTTCGTTTGAGTCTCTTGGTATAGGTTGAATATTGAAAGCATCAAATTCCTTAATTAGATCCCACACCCTATGCCTCTAGGACTTAAGCAAAGGGTTCTTGGATATATCTTAGTTTCTCACTTGATGTATAATAAATTCACTATCTCCATATACCTTCAAGTTCTTGATTCCCTTTCTATTTGCCCATTGGAGGCCATGAACCAAGCCTTCATATTCTACTGCATTATAAGTACAACTAAACTAGAATCTATATGAAGAATAATACTAGTTATTTGAAGGAGAAACCAACATGACACTAACTCCTTCCCCTACCTTTCTTCTAGAGCCATCAAAAAACATTTCCCATATCCCTTCAAGTTCATGATCCCCATTAGTGAGTGATGGTATAGGAATGTTCTTCTCATGCATATAATATACTCCTAATTTAGTTTCTTCTATGAATGCATAGGGATCATGATCATAAGTTTTAGTACCATACTCATCAAGAAATAGGCTAGAAATACCTTCAAGGGGAAATGATGTTTCACCACTAATGGCACCTTCTTCTTGCTCACTAATCATATAAGTTTGATTTGAACTTGTCTCCACATATGGTTCAATGTGGAACCTTGCCAAGGGTTGTGTTCTTATAGTTAATTTAGCTCTATGTATTGTTCTAAAAGCTAGAAAAGACCAATCAACTACAAGGTGCCCTCCAATCTTAGCCGTGATGTCTCTTGACAATAAAATACCAAAATGAGCTGGAAGATCAGCCACCATAATGTCGTGTAGGATGGGGAAAATTAGACAATCATGCAAGAAAAATTTCAAACCTTTAACCAACCCCACAATCTTGGATGGAGTTCCATCAAGATATAACACACCCTTACTATGAGGCTCATACTTCAGTCCCAACTTGTCAGCAACCACCTTAAGCATAACTGTAGTACTGGCTCCACTATCCATAATGTAATTGTGAACCAATTTGTCTCCAATAATGAGTGTAAGGTAGAAAGGTGGAGGTTTTTCAGATTTGGTGGATGGTTCTATGACATAATTAGGTGTGTTGGTAAGGGTTACACCATTGTGTCTTGGAACTTGAGGGGTTACATGAATGTTTGAGAGTTATTCTTGTAGAAGTTCCTTTTCGCCAGGTATATGCAATACTTCCCAAAGAGAAATGCTTATCTTGGTATTCTTCAAAGAATCAATAATGTTTATAGAGGATGTATTCACCTTGTCTTACATTTTTGAAAGTAATGAAGGAGCTTGAACTTGTTGTATTGGAGGTTTGGTAGCCTTGCTCACATTTTGACTTTGAGGAGAAGTGTGACTAGTAGGATCTATTGCATTGGTACTTGCACTTTGTGACCCTAGAGGGAACTACTTGGAGTCACTTGTGCTACTAGAGTATCTCATAAAGCCCTATTTTTATCCCTTGTGTTGGCTATAACTGATGTATTTTGATTCAACACATAATTATCTTCTACTTGGAAGTTCACAAAACTAGTACCTTGGTTGCTACCTTCTCCTTAAACATCCCTTTGCACGAGATTCACTTCTTTTTATGTAACATAAGGAGTAGCTCCTTCTTGAGATACCAAATCTTGATTACCTTCTCCACCATTATGCATAAAATGACCTTGAGATTTCCCCTAATGATCCAAATGTTCCTCTTCTTGAACTAGATTGGTGTGGATTGGAACAATAGCCTTTGTGGATGGAAAGGAATTAGGATTATAGGTGTTGGGTTGCCTATTGAAACCTTGTTGACCTTGTCCTCTTCCTTGGTTAGTGTATTGGGGTGGAGGTCTATAGCCTTGTTGAGGATAGTATTGAGGATTGGGTGAAACACTTGCATACATTTTTGCTTGCTTGAGATGGGCTTGCAATGACCGAATCATCTCATCCTTATCTATAACATCATATACCTTCTTGGGAGTGGTTTTAGTTTTGACATTAGTATTGGGAAGTTGTGATATGCTTGGGGTTTCAACTGAATTATCAGACAACAAAGGCATGAAGACACTTAGAGGTAATTTCCTAGCTTGTATCAAACTATTCTTAGCTTCAATGGCTATCTCATACGCCTCAGGTAAAGTAAATCCTCCCATTGATTGCAACATTACTGCTACATCAATGCCAATAGCCTTAAGATAATTAGGGAATACAAAGCTTGGAGGAGGCCTCATAACAGGTGGTAGCCTATGTCATGTTCTTTGAAATATCTCATTGAAATCTCCCATGGATTCATTAGGACCTCTCTTTATCACATTCAGCTAGTGAATTAGTGAAGTATGGTCACTCTTATTTTTGAGCCTATTTACCAACAACTCTCTAAAGCCATCCCAATTAGTAATACAACCACCTTCTAGTGTCCAATACCAATCAAGTACCTTCCCCTTTAGAGACACGACAAGTAGTCTAATAGCAATGTTAGCTTGGGTGATATTGTGGAAATTGATAAAGTTTGAAATTTACCTAATATGCTCAAATGGGGTAATAGGACCCTCTCCATTGAAATTGGGGAGACTTTTGGTAGCATTAGGAGAAATAGGATCATACATAGGAAGGTTAATTAGATTTTGGGTGTTGAAGGATAGGAAAGGATGTCTTTTAGCCATTTTTTCTTCCTCTTCATTTACCATTTCTTCAACCTCCTATTCTTCCTCTTCAAAACCTTCTTGTTCAAGATCTCTAAATGTTAGGAATGGTTTAGGGTTTTATTCTTCAAGAGGAGTTTCAGACTGAGGGAGTTGATTGAAAATCCTACTAGAAGATGATCTAGTGAGGACCATGAAGTATATTATAGAAAACTTGATCTACAACTAGAGGTTCTCACCTTTTGGAGTCACTAAATTTTGGATTAAGAACACTTCCGTAACCTTGGACTTGTCAAGACCAACATTCACCTTGACATGTGAATAATTAGGACCATCTATCCCACTAGGCGTGTCAGAACTATTGTCATCAAATTGTGCACCTTAGGACATTCTATGAAGCTTCTTCAATTTGATGCAACATTGAATCATCCGTCAAGTTTGTAAAAACTTGTAAGAGAGATGAGTCTTTAGGATTGAAAAGGGCTAGCTCCCTCAATTCTTCTCTAATTGTCTATCACCTAATCTAATGCTTGTTCATGAAAAGAGTCAAGAGTTTACATAAAATAGAAACCATGCTAGAGAGGTGATCCACCAAGAATATATCCCACTGACTATCACACCTCTACTAAGTAAAAATGATTTCTAAGACTAATTCCATGCATTAAAAGATCTTAACATAGTGTTTCAATGTGAAGGTAACATGCTTGAGACAATCAACAAGATACTTGACCTTAGGGGTAGATTGCACACCATAAATACAATTGCATACTTGAAAGAGAATTTAGTGCATTAAACACACTTCACATGACCTATTAACATCATAACCTTTGTCCAAACATGAAGGATAAAGGGAGGAAGGATGATGCTATCACTTGGCTCCACTATACGTCACTCACATACTTAGATAGAAGTTCACAAACTCAGAATTGGTCTTGTATTCAATATTCAAAAGCAAAGTGCAATGTCATTTTAGCAGGGCTTCACCATACTAAAAATGTGGTCTCTTACAATAGTAAAAAATGGCTTAATTTATAGAACTTAGGGGAAGAGAGAGAGAAGAAAAGCTGAAGAGGCACAAGGACATGTGTCCACATGTGAGAATCAGTTACAGATGCATGAGAGAGATGGATGGGGTGAGCCATGTCATGCCAAGAGGTTTACTTTCCAAAATAAGTCATTATAATGGTGGCAAGTGACATAACACCTTTAGGAGTGGCATAGAAAACTGCTTCTATTGAAGATCATCCATGAGTGTTCGAGACTAAAAATAGAGAAGCCGACACATAACACTACTAAGGGGGATGGAACTCATGATGATACTTATAAAATATTCTTTCTAATTACTAGCTATCTTTTGGACACCTGTAGTTGTCGATTTCATGGAAGTAATCAAACCATCACCCTGTCTATTTTGCTTGCTTTATCTACACTAGATGCTTGGGATTCAACCATTTATTACCTCCACATTTGCTCTAATGTTCTCACCAAGTCTTTTGAATAGCAATGACTATTATTCATAGTTTAAAATTGACTTTTTGCTAGCCATCATCTTTATTTGAATAGCAACGGCTATTCTTGAACAATTTTCCTAAACATTTCCTTCGACCTTTTTATTTGGTCTTCTTCATTGCGGAGGGGTACCCTTCGAAAAAGTTTAATTGGACCATTTAGAAGGAAAAAGCACCCTTCAGAAGATTGAAGATGATCCTTAAAAAATGCAAGTGCCCCTTAGAAAAAAATGTAAGGTACCTTTCAGAAAAACTAAAGTGCCCTTCAGAAAAGTTGTTTTGGATAAAATGTCTGAAATAATTCCTTCAAAAAAGTTTAAAATTGCCCTTCTGAAAGTTGAATATGATACCTTCGAAAAAGTGTCTTGAACATATTGTCCAAAAGAATTTGGCACTTGGCTAAATGAAAAGTTTGAAAGAAAAAATCACTTAGTCAAAATCAAAAAACCTGAAACAAAACCTCCAAATGAAATAACACCCAACCAAAAGAACAAAACAAAGTCTTCAAATGAAATATCACTTGGTATTTTTTTTGTAGCTTAATGAGAAATACTCCTTCTGAAGAATTTTTTTGAATATTGTACTTAACGAAATTTGAAAGATGCAAACTTGGGAGTGATATTTGACCAACACTAAGTTCACTCAAATAAAATGAATCAACCATTGTAGATGGTTTAGAGATTCAATTGTATAGTTTTGCTCAATTTCGCTCAAGTTCACTCCACATAAACAAAAAACATGATCAAAAGAGAATGAAAGATGTTTACACCCCCATCATGATCATGAGTTTGATTTCATATTTTCCCTTAATGTACAATAGAATGCATGATTGAAATAGAACTAATAATGTTCATGCCCTCATCATGCTCTCATATTTGAGAAGTGTGAAGTGGAATGACCACCATTTGCCATTTAACTGTAGATTATGTTGTTGTGTATGTGTGCATGAACAAATATCATGCCTTATGAATATGATAATGTGTATATGTACCTGAACTAGTATCATGCCCCCTGAATCTGTACCAACTAATATAAAATGCTATGCATCTATATGTTGTATTTGAGAACCTATATCTCAAATGTATATGTATGTGGAAACCTATAATTCATGTTCTTGTAAATTGTGTGCATATGGCCATGCATATGCACCTAAGTTTGTATGAATATGTGTTCAAGTGTCTATAAGGTGAGTGCATAAGCCCTTGTAATTTGTATCAATGTGTCGATATTTATCATGTGTCTAAACCATTCTGAATCTTTGAAATTTATACTCTAACATGTTTTTATGCTCATGGAGGCTTATGTCTCTATGACCAACCCACTGTAATGCCTCCCTTTTGATACGAGGGATGTATCTTGTAAGTCACTCATCTCAAAAGAAGAGTTAATTGTATCATGTCATGTATAAATATATCATCATGTAATATCATATGAACATGTGGAGACTATGTCATCATAGTAAGTATGGCATATCAATGTCATTTCTAGATAGATGTATAAATGAAACACACATTATAAGTATCTTTGAATAAGGCTATGTATTAAAAAGTGCATGACATAAATCATCTCACCACTCAATGTTAGAAAGCTTCAACAAGTATAAGTGCTAGTGTCACACATAAGGCCAAGGGCCGCATACAAGAGACATAAATATTTCATGAGAAAAAAGGTCAAGGGTCACATGCAAGGGACATAAAAATATTGAAAACTACATCAAAGATATCACATCAAACAAGGCCAAGGGCCACACATAATAACAAATCACAAAGTAACATATCATGTAATAGAGTAACAACATCAATGGAACATAGAACAAGGAACTAATCTACACCATCCATATGTATCAATGTCACATTTTAGTATTATAACATCTTCATGTATCGCTATGTAAGGTATGAGTAACTAAAAAGGCATGTGTAAACAATATATGTACCTCAACTTGGTAGAAAAGGTCATAGAAAGACGTAACCTACAATAGTGAAAGTTTGTGGAATGAGACTCCCCAATGTGTAACTTGTATGTCATGCATAACATACATATACCATGAAATTCATGTGTATATAAAAGAATATGCCATCTACCAAACATGTGATAAATAATGTAATCTAGCAATCATGTCATGCTCAGGACTTGAATTTGGATCTTTTGAATATTTGAATATTTTTGTATTTTTTGATTATTCATTTTTTTTTATTTTGAGAAATTTTGATGTTTGAACTCGTAAATATGTAAGTAGGTCATCCTCATCAGGATTTAAGTCAACATATCCTAGCTTATCCTTGAGATTACGTATTAAATTGCTTCTTGTTCCTTAGGTTTTGATTGCTAATTATGTACTTTCCATTGTCTCCAAAGATTGTGATTTTGATGGTAAGCATCACCATCATGTTGAATCATGTTTATTCTTCCTATATGTGAGAAAGTGAGATATTGATTGGTTGGATTTATTGTAGCCTGTAGTTGTTGTAACCTTCATTGTCCTAATGCGAAGGATACCATATAAATAGGAGGCATGACCCATATGTATGTGTCAACCACTTTGGCCCATTATCTATTAGTAAAATGATATATTCAAGGGGTCCTTTCCATTGTGTCATGTGATATAATTACTTAATGTCATGTCCCAATTGGTGTAAGCCTTAGACACTACATATGGCATGTTGTTTTTTATCATCAATTTTAATGTTTATGTAATGAACACCATCCATGTATATTGTAATGGTAAATGGTTCTTGTTGTGGATGTTTTTTGGTTATTTTTATTACATATGGTGTCTTTATGGGGCTTGATGTAGATGGTTCATTCTAGTGTTGTAATAACATGCCTTCATTCTTATATTCATGAATATGCTTTTGTAATGCCTCACAGTGATTTGTTTCATGTCCCATGATTCTATGATAATTTTTTAATCCTAAATTTAGATAATGGGGTTGTCTAGGGTTAAGAATATTAGATTAGATTTTACACAAAAGTGGTTAACTACTTTAATAAGCAAGTTAATTAATAGAAAACTTAGACATAACAATATACTGTATTTGTACAAGTGAGATTACTAAAAATAGTAAAGTACAACTATCAATAAATAATGTAATAAATTAGAAATAATAGTACTTGGCTAGTTTATTGTGCACATGCAGGTCTAAGTAGAAATATATTGGGAATATACTGAATGATAATCCTAGAATAGTCATTAGATTCTAGAAATATATTTTATATGGCCTTGGATGCTTGCATCAGATTTGAATAGTTATGTTGATGCAGGTGTCTAACTCTACTGTAAGTGTCATGTACAAAATATTGACTAGATCTAAATGTGACTAATTGGAGACTTATAGGTTTTATGACACCTTTCTTCTGATGTCTTCAGATCATTCACATAATTTATCATTATTTTTCAAATAATCAAACCTTAGCTCTTCACCCTTGGAGTGACTGTGAGAAAAATGGGTCAGTGGACTCATAGTGGCAAGCTGACCCTAAAGACCCCTTTGTCAATAGGTGTTACCTACATAACCAATAATCCAAAGAGGGCCTAAGACTGATGTATTTCTCCCTTATGTGTTGGCTTATGTGTGCATAAGGGTGTAATGTATGATAAACAAAGACATGCAATGGCTTAGATTGAATGATTTAGATATGTAGAAAGACTTCTCGTATTCATGATATGGAAATAGGGTAGATTTTCTCACTTGAATGCTTGATTGAGTGCTTCTTGGTATATTTCCTTGTGAGTTGTATGTTATTGGAAGGTTAGGAATGAACAAAGGTGGATCTTGTATATATACCAATCCTTTTTGGAAATATCTTGCATTAAAACACTTAGGTTGGCCTTTTGGATACATTTATTTTTCAAATTGGATGACTTTTAGGCACTTGACACTTTTTAAAAAAATGGATAGTTGTGTCAACACATGTGTCCACCTAGGACACAAATGTCTAGGAAGAGAAAATAATTACAGGTCCAAAACTGACAGTGAAGGATAATAATCAAGTTTAGATCTTTTTGCAGAGTATAGAAGGTCTGAGTCATTAGAATAATAATGGTCAGACTAAGAGGTAAATAATTAGGCATAAAAAGATAGTGGGATTTCAACAATGGGAAGATCTAGAACTAAAAGGAACAACCATGATAGATATTTTGCCAAGTGTACATGACTGAGGTACTATATAAATTAGATTTTAGTATCTATATTTACCCCAATTTTAACTAGTAATGAAATTACTAGTTTAAAGTTAAGAAATGTGTACATCGGTGTGTATAATACACATTGTATTGATTAGATCCCACCTTGAATACTTTGCTAGTGACTGGCCTGAAACCAAGAGCATGTTATAGTATACAAATAATGCATGAAATTTGAAATTGAAATAATTTGAAATGCTTAAAAGTTAGAAGATTAAGGTTAGGAGTAAACTTGTGTGTGGATGCAACCATCTTTCCTTTTGGCAAGTTGATTTGAAAATATGCTCATTATAAAGCATTGAAGTTGAGATTAGGATAATTTTAAATTTGCAAGTGCATGTATATATAGATATTAAAGGACACATGCCCCCAATCTTGGTGTAAGGGTGAGTTATAACATGACCATTGAGCTTGTTTCATCTTAATCATGTAACCCAAATATGTGTATAACCTGGTGAGTGTGAATAATTTAATCAACTCAGACTAGATATCTGGTAAGGGTGGATAACTTAATCAAATCCAACTTATAATTCTAGTGAATTTAGACTATTTAATCAAATTTAACTTATAACTTTGGTAAGATTGAGAAATTTAATCAACTCATCCTTCTAAAAGTGAACCAGTTATTATAGGAGATTGGCTAGATAACAGTCCATAACAGTCCATCCTAGGTATGATAAAAATCCATAATAGTATTTGAAATATAGAAAAAATGATTTTATTTTGTAATTTTAGGTGCCCTTTGCATGGCATATGCACCTCATATATGTCTCAAGCTAAAATCTAGGTAAAATAATAATGCCAATATATAAAGCATTACCACAAGTATGTATATAAATTACATAGCTTTGAAATCTAGAAAATTTTAAAACTAGTGCAAGTGTTGAGGACATGTTTCTATGACATGCCCACACTGAATATAAAGAATCTAAGAACTGGTGCAAATGTGGAGAACATGTTTCTATAATATGCCACCACTATAATTTAAAACTATGAAAATATGGAAGTCATGGATCTATGACATGCCCCCACTAATATGTGCTAATTTTGAGGTGAGGGGAAATAGAATTTGGTAGTTACCTTACCTCAAAAGGATAAGATAATTGTATAATCTTTGTATGGATCATGTAGCACATAGGAATAACATGTCTAGGTAAATATACCAAGAAACACTCAATCAAGCATTCAAGTAAAAAAATCTACCCTATTTGTCCCTATTTCCATATTAGTCATAGAAGGAGTCTTTGTATAGGTTTGAAAAATTTTAAGAGTCGTCCATGAGCCATATTCTCCAAGTTGTAATCCAAGTCATTACATATCTTTAATTATAATGCATTGCACCCTTGAACACACACAAGCCAACACATAAGGGAGAATTACATCAATTTGAGGCTCTCTTCAGATTATTGGCTATGTAGGTAGCACCCATAGATAGAGGGGTCTTTGGGGTTAACTCGACACTATGATCTCACTAATCCATTTTTCCCACAGTCACTCTAAAGGTGAAGAACTAGGGTTTGATCATTTGATAAAGAGTGACAACTTGTGTGTATGATCTAAAGACATTAGAAGAAAGGTGACAAAAAACCCATAAGTCTCTAGTTTTTCACATCTAGATCTAGTCAATATTCTATACAAGACAATTGTGACAGAGTTAGACACCTACATCAATGCAACTGCCAAATCTGATGTAAGCATCCAAGGCCACAAAAAAGATATTTATATAATTTGATGATTGTTTGATGATCATCATTTAGTACACTCCCAAGTTGTTCCTACTTAGACTTGCATGTACATAGTAAACCAATAAGTACCATTGTTTCCAATTTATTGCAATATCTATCAATAGATATACTTTACCATTTTTAACAATATCAGTTATATAAATTCAAAATATTATTTTGTTTGAGTTTTTTATTAATTAGCCTACTTATTAGATTAGTTCACCACCCTTATGCAAAAATTAATATAATCTTCTTAACCCTAGATACCCCATTATCTAAATTTAGGGTTAAAATTTTGGTGAACCTGACCTTTGGTCTCCAAACCCTAGCTTTCCTAGGGTCTTCTAATTTTCTTGATTATTGTAATTATTTAGTTATGAATTTCATTATCATGATTGAATGTTCCCTAACATTTGTATGTCTCTCTTATTGTGTTTTCATATCAATTTTTATAACATTTACAATGCTAAAAAAGAACTTATTCTTCTTACTAACCCTAAGGAGGGTGATATCTACCATCCCTCTAACCAGGTCCATACTATCACTTCTTCAAGTGGTAAGATGGCCCATCCTATAACACCAAAATAAGGTAAAAATACCTTTCCCAAAATCCTAGATGGTATGTGTATGCATGTTCAATCTGAGGCACCTAGGGTTTATGTTTGTGAAATCCTCAAGGATCAAATCATTTCTATGGGCTAGTTAATAAAATATTTACAAAATCAGATTATATGATGCATAATCCAAAATATGTTAGTTTTAATCATGTGTTTGCATCTCCATCTAGCAATGTTTCATATCCAAATAAAAAGCTACAATCTAATACATATAAAGTAAGTAATTTAAAAAGTGACCGAAATACTACTAAGAGTCCAATTGAAATCCTAAGAGAAATGAATCAAAACAAAGTGATCCAACTACCTCCTCTACAGCCTATAAGGAGATCCAAACACTATTATGCATATCATATAATCATGGGTATCATACAAATTGTTATTTTACATTAAAGAACAAAATATAAAATATAAATGATAGTGGTGATCATATCATTGATACATCAATTAAGAAACTCACTCACATTATGAGTGCCTATCCAAAAGCACAACTACAAAAATAATAAATATGGGTACCAAAAGATAAATTAGAGCAAGAACATTTGAAAATGAAAAAAATTAGACCAAGAAAAAAAAACAAATCTACCATTTTGTAATGACACTCCTTTTAAAACAATATGGTTTTGGACAATAATATCTATAAAACTTTGGTTATGAAGGTCAAGGATTGGGAAAACATGCACAAGGCATCACTTGCCCTATCTCTACATCTAATCATAATGATCAATAATGTTTGGGATATAGTGGCAATTTTGATGCAAATAATTTAAAGATATATTTTATCAATGCAAAAGAGTAAGAACCTATAAATGAGAACAAGTCAAAGAATAAATCACAAATATAAAAGGTAACATTACAAAAAAATCAATGGTCACATCAAATATTTAAAACAATATTTATAACAAAAGGGTGTCAAAAAGTAAGAGACACTTGATAAATACAATGTTCTAAATATGGATATAAAGGAGAAACTACAAGCCTTTCTTCAAGTCATACCAAATTCATTATTCATATAGATGGAAAATAATCTTCATGTGAACATTTCAACAAACTATGTTCTAATCTGCTCAGTAACTTACTACATAATCTATTCATACCTACACGACATGATACCTATCAATTGAATCCATCACTGACAAATGAGAAACCAAATGTAGATAAATGCAAACCAAAGATACTAAGTACAAACTTACCAAAATAACATCACATACTTTCTGATTCTACCATACATTCATATGACACATATCATTCTGACAAGGTTATACATCTTTTGCTCCTCACATATTCTCATCCTTATCTTGAGATCATTAATAACTTATGTATCTTCAAATACTTTAGAATAAATAAACATGTTCTCATTATTGTTACTTATAATAAACTAAGGAACACTAAATTATGGGTTCCATGAACCCATAATCCTTTAATTACCCCTTCAAAACCACAAAGTCAAGTGATATATGTAGAACATCACAAAGCTTACAATGCCAGATATTATACCTATACATGTTCCTCAACAATACCACCGGTTTGATATCCCATATTTTGAGCTCAGAGATACTTATATGGGATCATAGTGTAGCCTTTTTATTTTCAAATACTCCAAAAATATAAAAAAAATCAAATATTCCTAAAAGATTAAAGCATTCAAATAAATTCAAAAATATCAAAAACATTCAGCAAGTTCCTCGTTATACTAATTATTATACATATGTTGTTCACTCCATGTTAGTAGATAACATATCAATCATTTTCATATATACACATATGTTTCACATAACATTTAATTTTGATGCATGCATACCCATATACATGATATATGCACATACAAATGTTGGGACTTCCCTCTACTCACCTCATAAGTATGTTGGGAGCATCTACTTCTTTGTTCATGATATACCCAGGTTATATTATTCTATGATCACTTTTCATTATCATGTTTAAGTATTTATACTTACACATGCACATATCCATGATTATACCTTTCACAGTGTACTTGATATGCTATGTATTTAATTTTTTTTACAAATACATATTTGTAGCAACTAGTATGTTATGTTCATGTTGGTTTCTTATAGTCCTTGATTTTATTTATGCACTACCTTAAATGTGTTCCTTCCTTGCTATTATCTTGAATTTTATTGAATGTTTGATTATTTGAATATGATCCATTGATTGTGGCCCATGTGCCTTTGTTTGCCTAGATACTAAAATTTGATTTATATAGTACCTTAGTCTTATGCACTTGGCAAATACCTATCATGGTTATACCTTTCAGTTCTAGACCTTCTTGTTACCAAAAGGCTTGCATTCATTATCTCTTTGTGCCTAATTTATTATATCTTATTTTGAACATTGTTATTTTAATGATCCTGTACATACCCATATTTGGTACAAGCACATTTTCATTGTGTGTTTTCATAATTTTACATATATAGGCTTCTTGATAGAGAGTTAGGCATCCAATGGCATAGTCTCATGTATACCTCTTTGGTTTCATGTTCTTTTACTTGATTTATCTACCCCTTTGGCCTTATTTTTTAACTAAATTTATTTTTATTCAATATATGCTAGGGATCCCTGCCTATGTTTCTATTATCTATGTGTTTTTATCTTCTAGACACCTACATTGACACAAGTGTCAAACCATGATTCAAGTGTCTAGACTTATAGTTTAATCATTTTCTATAATTTTTACCTTGTGACCATTTTTTAAAGCCCCATATGTTCATTCTATTGTTAGATTCTGCACACCACTACATTCTAATTCAAAATCAAGAGATCCCTACATATACAAATCTATGGTATAGTTCATATAACCAAACATTACCAAACAAGAACTTCAATTAGCATGTATTTTGTTTTATTCAAAAGATATTAAACCATAATACATATCAAATTATTAGAACTATAATTCTGAAGCATCCTATAAATTAATTTGCACTTGCATTACTTATACCAAGGGTTACAATAGGATAAAGAACATATAGTTGCACAATCACCATTCCAAACACATACCTAGGAGAGAGAACTACATGTGCATCTGAGGCCCTCTTCAAAGTATATGACTATGTAGGTAACACTTAGCAATAACAAGGGTCGATAGGGTTAGCTTGACTCATGTGTTAACCCTTTTTTACCAAGTATAGGAGGATAAGAGCAATAGAACGAGGGTTTTAGTTGTTGGTTGGACTCTGCACGTACTTTGACATATTTTGAAGGATAAAATAGATCTACAAGTGATAGCATAGCTTTATTAAAGATTTGTTTTTATTCTTGTACATATTTTAAACTGGACACTTATGACAAATCTAGACACTTGCATCAACGTTAGTGTTGAGAACCTGAGGCAAGCGTGTAGGAGGTAAAAATAGTCAAAACATAAAATTAACATAACATAAAGCTTGATTATTATCTTAAGATGATTCCAAATCACTATGACTGACTAAAACATGATAATTAACAAGATATGATCTCTTTATCACTTAGTTGTATAGTAGTTTATTATATTTATTGCACATGGTTAAATAGGTAAATTCCTGTTATTTGTCATATATTGTTGAATTCTGAATATTGTCATATTATATTCAAATAATTTTACTTGCTTAGTATGTTTACCTATTGAGTTTGTTTGGAACAAAATATTATGGTGAATCTATCCTCTAGCTTGTTTGCTTTGTTTACATAGGTCCTTTTTATGAATTAAAATAGGTTTTAAAATCTTGGCCTTGCAAGTAACTTTGTGGTATTACCAGAATATTTTTACATAAATTTGGATTTTTCTCTTATTTTTCATCCCTACCCAAGTAGTTATAACATCAATTTAGCTCCTTACACCAACATTTTTATGTGTTTATCCTACTATAGTCATCTTATTACAACTATAGTACCATACAACATTTATTTTCATCCCATTCAGGTAAGTGAAGGCACATATATGCAATTGTGTTCCTTTCATTTATCTCAAATTTATCAACATTTGTTTGCAACCTTAATTTAATATTTTGTATTTTATTTTTTATGCCAAAACACCACCTTGATTTACACTATTGTGACATGTGATGAGAGCATATGTCTACATCTATATTTTTAATTTACCAACACTTTCATTTATAGTAGTTTTCATTGCATCTTTATCCCTAAGTGTGCATCTTAAGGAATGCATCAAGATTGAGGTTGGTTCATCTTATGGTTATTTACAACATATTATTATCATAATAACACCTTATATACATGCTCACACTCATTTTATTTATATATTTTAATTTGATCCTCCTCTGATGTTTTTTCTCTATTTTTTGCTTCTTTCACCTAGTCTCAATTTTTATCCCAACTATCAGGATCCATTTAGTTTTTTTTTGGGACCTATTTTTAAAACTATATCGACCATGGATAATGTAGTTTATTTTATCACCTATGTCCCTTTACAACTATATCAAACCCCTTCTATATAGTTGTTTTACTCTTTGTACTATATTAGCTCTCATGGACATAGTAGTGTCTTTTGTCTTAGTTGTTATACTATATTGATCTTGATCAAATCTATCAATATATTTGATAGGTCACTTTTAAGAGTTTGATCCATATATATAAGGCTATAAAATCTCATTTTTATAATAAACACACACCACTATGCTATACTTATGCACTAAAACTTATTTTTAGTATAAGAAAATGAATTAGAGTATATGATCTTCTTCTTGTGGAGGTTTATGTTTGCACAAGGTATTTGGAGTTCTTGTGAATGAATCTAAACTAAATTGGTACACTTGGTATTTGGAGTCCCTAGATAAGGATACATATGTCTTCATCCTTAACTTTTTATCCTCCACCTAAAACATCTATCATAAATTTCCACATAAGCTAAGGGAGAGATTGATGTGCCAAAAATTCAACCCAAGGTAAGTATCCCTATATATAAATTATTTATTTTACTAGTTTTATATGAATATACTAGAAAAGTATGTTGTTTTAATATTCCCCATGCTTAGTCGAGTTTATTTTATCTTTGTATGCTATTATATCCCTAGTTAGATAGCTCTTGGTTATAACCCTTAGTTTGGATACCTATTGGTTAATTCCTAATGGCATTCCCTATCTTTAGTTTAAATTTTTTACATATTGGATCTAGGTTATCTTTGTTCCTTAGTTCATTACATAGACTCTTTAATTATATCCTTGATCCCCTACTTACAAACAAGTCTTGCTTATAGCCTCTACCCCACTTTACAACATGACCAATTGTATGTTTGTTGGATCTAGTATGGTCTTCTCCCTTTTCCTATATTAGAGTATATTTACATTTTTGACCATATTCTCCCTACATATAGTACATTAAAAACAAATGAGTTACATTCCCACACTAACAACCTTATGAATGACTTTAATTTCACAATGGAGTTAGATACCAATGAAAAAATTAATTTACTTGATGCCCTCTCAAGAAATATAGATGGTTTTGTAGCTCCTAAAATTTACACAGAAGTAATTCACTCATATATTTATTTTCTTTCTATATAACATCATCACCTAACACAAAAAATAGGTGTCATTAAAACACTGACATATATGGATTTTTCATATTTTTGATGGTGAATGTAGGGAATAAGAAATCTGACATTTCACTATGGGTTTCAATAGGGATGACTAAAAATGTAAGTAAATTTATAGAGATTTCAAGTAATGAAGGATCAAACATAGAATGAAACATATTATGCAATATTGAACACACATTCTAATGGAATTTATTCTTTATATCTTGAGAATGTCCAATAAGATATCTAAAATTTGAAATAAGAGAACATCAAACTCATAGTTTTACCTCATAAAAAGGCTAAGGAAGTTGATCAAGTTTTCTAAAGATTGGTTAGTGTTAGGAAATAGTACACACATGGAATTTTATCTATGTAAGAGTATATTTCTATAAGTGAGCTATATTTGTATAAGATTATGTGTAATAGTGTGTACATAAGTTTGTGGGTATAACAACTCATTAGAGATATTCTAGGAGTGTGTAAAGTGATTCTAAGAGATAGGGTGAGGGGTTTGAGGAATATATGATAAAGTTTGACTCCTAATATGTAGGAGTTTATTAAACTATAAATTTTAATCCCATTCAATGAATAAATAATTTAAGTTTATCATATTATTTTGTGTGTAATCTAATATCAAATAATTATTTGGTATCAGAGCAATGTTTATATTTTGTATAATGAAAGTCTAAAAGGTTTTACAAGGGGGATTATTCTTATTCACCCTTGTGAATGAAAGAATAAATAGTGAGTTTATTGTACCATTATGTAGGAAGTTATATTTAGAAAGTTTGATATTGTAGTTTACTTTAATGTTAAATTCTGACATTGGCTTTGCTTTGGTTTTTCATTGCATTCCATTGTCAATTTGGATCAGCTTTGATGATGCAGGAGCATCCTCACACTTGGGTTAAGGTTTAGCGTGTTTAAATTTAGTTGTTTTTCCCTCTACTTCTTAGTTTTCCAATTTGTAAATTTAGCTAAATATTCCTTACGCCTAGAAAATCTAGTCTATTGGGCGAGATTTTATATGGTTTGTATTTTATTATTTAGGAAAACTATTTTGTTCATTCTAGGAGGTTGTTATGTAACACCCAGGATAGACTTAAGTGTCCAAGTTTAGAAATACAATTTTGGTGTAGGAGGATTTTCATGAAAAATAGGGGATATATATATATATATATTGTGTATGTTGAAAATTAAAAGGTAGGAGGGGCGCAGTGGAAGTAAGATTTGTAATTCGTAGAAACACATATGTATTTCCTCTTATTCTATGAATAAACGGTGCGTCTCTCTTTGAGTGGATGGTATTTCTGAGACCAAGATTTTGTATGACCCTGTTACTGTTGGCTATTGTTTATGCCAAGATTTGAATAAACTCATGAGATTTAGCCATGATTTTGAATGTATTTGTTGTTTTTAACTGTTGTTTGGTTTGTAAACAATCAACGCACATACTGTTGGCTGTAATTTTCTGCTGGTCGCATATTAATGCTGGGTCTATATATTGGGCCTGTGTTGAATGCCCATTTGAATGAAATTGATTCTGAGATGAAGGCTATTGATAGAATATAAATATTGAAAAGGCCGATGCTATATTTAGAGTGAATAAACATTAAGTCTATGCTGCATGACAAGATGTATGAACCGATGCACTTGTGGCGATTTTAATGTTGGGTCGTTCTAAAATTCAGACTGTAGTAGGAGACTTATGCTGTCAACATTGCTCTGCTGTTGTGTGTGAAATTGTGTGCTGGGGAGAGTGTGAAGAATCTCTTGGTCTTTGGAAAAGATGTTTGTGAAGACTTATAAGAATATTTTCTAGATTGCTTGAATCTACAGACTCTGCATTCCAAGGGTTCAAAACTATGGACTCTGCAGTCCAAGGTCTGTGCATCATTTTGAGTTTCTATGGACTCCGCAGGCGTAAATATATGGACTCTATAGGCGTAAATCTATGGACTATGTAGGAAAGAAGGAAAAACTACGGACTCTGCAGGTTTCACAATTTGAGTCCCTGGTTGTAGTTCAGAGCTGCACATCATTTGGTATCAGAGCACAAGGGATTGTGCACAATCTAAAGATCCAAGTCAAAGAGAAGAAGAACGTGATTTGTGAAAAAGAAGCAAGATGGCCATGAGGATTAGGAACAGAGGTAGAGCTGGAGGAAGGAGACCTAGAGGACCTAGAGGACAGGTTGCACTGGTAGACGAGATTAAGAACCTGACAGCTAGGCTACAAGACCTAGAGATGGCTCAAAGAAGAGGCACTGACATGGGTGAAGTCAGTGATAGAGAAGAGGAACCACCAGAAGATGAATTGGTGGTGGAAGAAGAAACAACTGAAGATAGGTTGATCAAAGCCATTATGAAGGTGAACACAAAGCCAAAAATGGAGGTTCCAATGTATGAAGGTAATTTGAATGTGGAAGAATTAATTGATTGGATTAATGCATTAGACAAATACTTTGAGTATGAAGGAATTGAAGAAGATGATAAGAAAGTAAAGTATGCCATGACAAGGCTAAAGAAACATGCATCCCTATGGTGGGATGGAGTGCAAGAAGAAAGAAGAAGGAAAGGGAAGCCAAAGATCAGAAGCTAGGACAGAATGGTAGCAAAAATGAAAGGTAAGTTTATGCCTAAAAATTATAAAGCAAATATTTTTAAGCAATTACAGAATTTGAAGCAAAAAGAGATGTCTGTAAAAGAGTACACTGAAGAGTTTTACAGGTTGACTATAAGATCAGGTCATATTGAGGATGACCCAGAGAAGGTAGCTAGATACACCAATGGTTTGAAATTTACCATTCAAAATGAGATTAGTCTTCTCATTCCTAAGACAGTTGAGGAGGCATATCAATTTGCCTTGAAAGCTGAAGAGAAAATTGCAAGAAAACAAACATCCTTCTCAAGAGGAAGGGGCAAATCCATCAGAGGTAGAGGAATTCAAGGAGGTAGAAGACAGCTGCAAACATCTCAAGAAGAGGCCAACAGCTCACAAAGTTCAAGAGGCAGCTATACACCAAGAGGAAGAAGACCATACCAAGGATATCAAAGAGGAAGAGGAAGATTCATGGGCCAATGCTTTAAGTGCAACAAGTATGTAGGACACAAGGCATATGAGTGTCCAGAGAACCCTTCTATCAGCCATGAGAGGGGTGTACATATGACCCAAGGGGAAGAACATAATGCAGAAGTTTCAGCAGCTTATGAAGATACTCCAGAAGAAGGTGAGTCTCTTTTAATGAAAAGAATTTTGTTAAAGACAAATAAAGAAGTTGTAGAATCACCTCAAAGGAAAACTTTATTTAGAACCACATTTAAAAGTAAAGGGAAATGCTGCAAGGTCATCATAGATAGCGGGAGTACTGACAATCTTGTGTCAACTGAGATGGTGGAGAAACTAGGCCTGAAGAAGGAGGTACATCCTACACCTTATCAAGTTTCTTGGTGACAAGAAGGACACAAACTCCTGGTAAGTGAACAATGCAAAGTAGATATTCAGATAGGAACATATAAGGATCAGATTTTATGTGATGTCATGCCCATGGATCGATGTCATATTTTGCTTGGAAGGCCTTAGAAATTTGACAGGAATGCCATGCATGATGGAAGGCAGAATACCTACATGTTTGAAAAGGATGGGATCAAGCATACACTCACACCATTGAAGGAAGAGGTTGCTGCTGTTGTTGGATAGAATTCTAAAGTATTGATAATTAGTGGCAAAGAGTTTCTACATCAAATGAAGAAAGAAGAGGTAAACTTTGCTGTAATTGGTAAGCCAAGGAGTGTAGTCACTAGTACTAAGTTGATTGATTTGCCATTAGAGATTCAAGATATGTTGAATGAGTACATTGACATTGTGGTAGATGATTTACCTAATGAGTTACCACCATTGAGAAGTATTAGCCATCACATAGACTTGATTCCAGGAGCAAATCTTCCAAACAAGGCTGCTTACAGGTTGACGCCAAAGGAAAATGAAGAGATCAAACACCAAGTTCAAGAATTGTTAGATAAAGGATTGGTAAGAGAAAGTTTAAGTCCTTGTGCTGTCCCCATAGTGTTGAGTCCTAAGAAGGATGGGAGTTGGAGAATGTGTACAGACTCCAGAGCAATCAACAAGATTACTATCAGGTATAGATTTCCATCGCCTAAAATTGATGATTTACTTGATTGTTTAAGTGGAGCTACATATTTCTCTAAGATAGACTTGAAAAGTGGTTACCATAAAATTAGGATAAGAGAAGGGGATGAATGGAAAATAGCCTTCAAGACCAATGATAGACTCTATGAGTGGTTAGTTATGCCATTTGGACTAACCAATGCACCAAACACCTTCATGAGGCTGATGAATGAAGTGCTGAAGGAGTTCACTGGTAAGTTTGTGATAGTGTATTTGGATGACATTTTGGTGTTTAGTCAAACTAAGGAAGATCATTTGAAACATTTTCGGATGGAATTGAGTAAGCTACATGAGGAGAAATTGCTAATCAATGTCAAAAAGTGCAGTTTTCTGAAAACAGAGTTGATATATTTGGGGTTTGTGATTTCAAAAGAAGGATTAAAGATGGATAAGGAAAATATTAAGGCTATACTTGAGTGGCCTACACCTAGGAGCACATATGAGGTAAGAAGCTTTCACGGTTTGGCTAGCTTCTATAGGAAATTCATAAGAAATTTTAGTGGAATTGTTGCTCTAATGATAGATACAATCAAGGGTGATAAAAGAAGTTTTTGTTGGATTGAGGTTGCTGATAAGAGTTTCAGATTATTGAAAAAGAAGGTAACTAAAGAGCCAATCTTAACCTTACCTGATTTCAATAAGCTTTTTCAAGTAGAATGTGATGCTAGTGGAACTACAATAGGCGCTCTTTTAAGCCAAGATGGGAAGCCTATAACATACTTTAGTGAGAAGTTAAGTGATGCTAAGAAGAAGTATTCAGCCTATGATCAAGAATTCTATGCTCTTGTATAAGATTTGAAGAAATGGAGGCATTATCTTTTGCTTAAAGAATTTGTTTTGTTCACTGACAATTATGCTTTATAGTTCATTAGCAATCATAATAAATTGAATCAAAAGCATGTCAAATGGATTGAATTTTTACAAAGTTTCACATTCACTATTAAGCACAAGAAAGGAAAATCTAACAAAGTTGTAGATTCCTTAAGTAGGAGAAATCTGATCATACAGGAGTCTCAAGTAAGCATTGTGGGATTTGAAGATTTGAAGGAGCTATATAAGGAAGATCCAGACTTCAAGGAACCATATGAAGCTTGCATGAATCTAGTGGGGGTTGATAGAAGTCCTTGGATAGATTTCATGGTCCAAGAGGGTCTGCTATTCAGGGGCAGCCAACTTTGCATTCCCAAGAGTTCCATGAGAGAAAATTTGTTGAAGGAGAAGCATAGTGGCAGTTTGTCAGGACATTTTGGGCAGAATAAGACATTAGCACAATTGAATGCTCATTAATATTTGCCAGGTATGGGTACTGATGTCAATAAATTTGTTGAAAGGTGTAAAATATGCCAATATGCCAAGGGAAGCAGTCAAAATGCAGGTTTGTACCAGCCACTACTTATTCCAAATAGGCCTTGGGATTCAATAAGTATGGATTTTGTACTTGGTTTGCCAAGAACTCAAAAAGGCCATGATTCCATATTTGTTGTGGTAGATAGGTTTTCAAAGATGGCTCATTTTATTCTATGTTCCAAAACAAGTGATGCTACTCACATAGCTAATCTATTCTTTCAAGATGTTGTTAGATTGCATGGATTGCCTAGAAGCATTGTTTCTGACAGGGACACCAAATTTGTTGGGCACTTTTGGAGAAATTTATGGAAGAAATTGGGTACACAATTGAGTTTCAGTTTAGCCTATCATCCTCAAATGGATGGCCAAATAGAGGTTGTCAATAGGAGCTTGGGCAACATCTTGAGAATCTTGGTAAGTATGCATCCAAAATAATGGGATCTTGCACTTGCACAAGCTGAATTTGCCTATAATGATTCTCCTAACAGAAGTACATGATTGAGTCCATTTCAAATCATGTATGGAATGCATCCAAGAGGCGTGTATGAGTTAAGAAATCTAAGTAGCATGGAGACAAGGAGTGCTGATGTAGAAGAATTTGCCAATGCCATGCAAAATTTGCATGAACAAGTAAAGAAGAAGCTTGAAAAAAACACCATCAAGTACAAGCTAAGGGTAGATCAAAAGAAAAGAGAGGTCAGTTTTAGTATTGGAGACTTTGTTCTTGCTCATCTCAGAAAAGAGAGGTTCCCAAAAAAAGAATACAACAAGCTAAAGGTAAAGAAAATAGGACCGTGCAAGGTAATAAGGAAATTTTCAAATAATGCTTATGAAATAGAATTGCCAAAGGGGATTGGAATTTCTCCAATCTTTAACATTGCAGATCTATATCCATATAAAGATGAAGGACAACCAGCCAAAGAAACTGAAACAGGGGTAGATGAAGTTATCCAATGGGAGCAACAACTACCAAAGGAAGTGCCAAAAGAGATTGAGAGTATCTTAGACAAGAAAGTAGTTAAAAGGACAAGGGGCAAAGAATATTTTTGGTATCTCACTAAGTGGAAGAATCTACCAGCTGAAGATGCAACATGGTTGACTGCAAATGACATCCTTAAGCTGGGCACAAGCATAGAAGAATACTTCTTCTGCTCCTTGGAAGAATGATGTAGGAGCATCCTCACACTTGGGTTAAGGTTTAGCGTGTTTATATTTAGTTGTTTTTTCCTCTACTTCTTAGTTTTCCAATTTGTAAATTTAGCTAAATATTCCTTACGCCTGGAAAATCTAGTCTGTTGGGCGAGATTTTATATGGTTTGTATTTTCTTATTTAGGAAAACTGTTTTGTTCATTCTGGGAGGTTGTTATGTAATGCCCAGGATAGACTTAAGTGTCCAAGTTTAGAAATACGGTTTTGGTGTAGGAGGATTTTCATGAAAAATAGGGGAGATATATATATATTGTGTATGTTGAAAATTAAAAGGTAGGAGGGGCGCAGTGGAAGGAAGATTTGTAATTCGTAGAAACACATATGTATATCCTCTTGTTCTATGAATAAATGGTGTGTCTTCCTTTGAGTGGATGGTATTTCTGAGACCAAGATTTTGTATGACCCTGTTACTGTTGGCTGTTGTTTACGCCAAGATTTGAATAAACCCATGAGATTTAGCCATGATTTTGAATGTATTTGTTGTTGTTAACTATTGTTTGGTTTGTAAACAATCGACGCACCTACTATTGGCTGTAATTTTCTGCTGGTCGCATATTAATGCTAGGTCAATATATTGGGCCTGTGTTGAATGCCCATTTGAATGAAATCAATTCTAAGATGAAGTCTATTGATAGAATATAAATATTGAAAATGCTGATGCTGTATTTAGAGTGAATAAACATTAAGTCTGTACTGCATGACAAGATGTATGAACCGATGCACTTGTGGAGATTTTAATGTTGGGTCGTTCTAAAATTTGGACTGTAGTAGGATTCTTATGCTATCAACATTGCTCTATTGTTGTGTGTGAAATTATGCACCGGGGAGAGTGTGAAGAATCTCTTGGTCTTTGGAAAAGATGTTTGTGAAGACTTATAAGAATATTGTCCAGATTGCTTGAATCTACAGACTCTGTAGTCCAAGGGTTCAAAACTACGGACTCTGCAGTCCAAGGTCTGTCCATCATTTTGAGTTTCTACAGACTCTACAGGTGTAAATCTATGGAATCTGTAGACGTAAATCTATGGACTGTGTAGGAAAGAAGGAAAAACTATGGACTCTACAGGTTTCACAATTTGAGTCCCTGGTTGCAGTTCAGAGCTGCGCATCATTTGACAAGCATTATAATCTTAAACGTGATTTGGTGTCAATAATTCTTCCATCTCCATGCCAAATATATATCATGATGATCAATTGAAGCATTAATTTGAAACTCCAATTTGCATGTATTCTTCTTAAATCATATGTGGTTCAAGCATTAGTCATCTCTTTTGTAGATCAACATCTCCATGTCTACCATTTTATCTTCACCATATAGTAGCACGAACACACTTGGGAAATTGATGGAGGCCATTTAATCCACTATGTATCCTATTAGATTTATCTAGGACATGCTTGGAAATTGTCATTCTCCATTCATCATACATGTCATATATGTTACAGTCTTCAATTTTTACATGCTTAATTCTTTCTATACATTTGCATTAGACTGTGAGTAATTTTTATTTTATATTAAATTTTGTAATTGATTTGTGAATAATGATATTCCATGAAGGGATCAATATTATTACATATAGAATATTTGACAAAATTTTCCTCCATTCGTTCCATCGTCTCCACCACCTTCTCCCTCCTCGCCATGTCATCCACCAATTTTTGTTGCCAATCAAGCTTCTCGAACTATCCACCTCAGACTCCTCACCCCCCAATCTAACTTAGAATCCTATAAATACTAAGGCATATTTTTTTTGAGTCAATAACTTGCAATTTTAAATACTAAGACATGATTTTTAGTTTCAAATCAATATTTATAATTTTTTTGATATATTAAGATTATTTTAGGTTTTTGCTTTTTATGTTTTATGGTGATAGAAGATGTTAAATATTTTTTAGACATCCTATTAAATATTCTATTTGTTTAAGAATAGGCTCTTGTTTTATATTTGTTATAGGTTTTAGTTGTGTTTCGAGTTTATAATATCTTAAATCTATATAAACATAGTTTTCATGTATGTTAATCAAGTCAAAAAGAGTCATTTTCATGTATGTCACTAATGTCAAAATTTCTCCTTTGCAATAAATGCATTTTTAGGTAAACTTGACATCCATCGTAGGGGGTTCATAAAAATGACATACAATTGAACTTTAAATTCCAATAAACAATAACACACCAGAGGTTAGAGGCAATGGAGGTAGGAGTCCAAACAATGCCTCTCATTAGCCACTAAGGATGGGGTTGTTTATATTATAACTGCACAAGTGTTTCTTTTATGTTCTTGTTTGTGTGAAAATAAGTGGTAAAATTCATGTTTCCTAAATTATGTACTTCTTTGAGAGCTATTAAGTTTGTATATATAAGAGTGTAGTATAAACAAATGTAGAATTCATGTTCATAGTTCCCACACTGATTCGATTGATGTGTTCCCATCAATGATTTGGTTGATGAGAGGTTGATGAATGATTATTCCCTCTTTACCTTCATCTAGTCCTATAAATCACATGTTCCTATGTTCATACTAAAGGGGGAATGTTATGAATTAGTACTGACATATGGAATATTATGTGTGTGAGAGTATGTTTTTATAAGTGATCTATATATGTATAATAGTGTGTATGTGAGTTATAAGCATAATAACACACTATTGATATTCTAGGAGTGTGTAGAATGATTCTAGGAGATATGTGAGGGATTTGAGGATATATGATAAAGTTTGACTCTTAATATGTAGGAGTTTCTCAAACTATAAAATTTTCTCATTCAGTGAATAAATAATGAAAGTTTATTACATTATTTCTTGTGCAATATAATACCCATTTATTATAAAGCTTACGAAAAATTATGGGGTTTATTATATTAATTATTCATGTAGGATGATGTGCACGGTGAATTAGAACGATAAATTAATTAAAGAGTCTAATAACATGTTACCGGTATAAAATATGAGAAAAGGGTCAATTAAAATTTGGTAGAGCACTCATTGATTAAAACTAAACACCACATTTACATTTAAAAAACTAATGTACTTGTTATGCATGATATTATTTCAAACAAAATTTGAGAGAATTTGATATCAACAAACATGCACATAGTTTTAATAGAGAAGAGGAATCGGTCATAAGGCAATCATGGAAGTCAAATATCAATATACTTAATAAACCTATAAAGGAACACTAGTGGAATTTAATACTTTGGAACTATTGGTTACAACTAATTAAGGGTCATAATGGCTAATTCATGTATTTTTATCTCCTAAGGTGGCATAATAAACTTCAGTGTATTTTAATAGATATATCTATATATGAATTTATAGTTCACCATCCATACATATCTTTTCATGTTGATAATGGATCATGAAATGTGATCTAGAACATCAACAAAATTATTAATGTTTTTTTCCGAAAACTTGTTTCATAATATTATGGATGGTTAAAGCCTTTAATATGTATAAATAATATATTTTTATTGTATAATATTGTGGAAAATAATTCTAGATAAATTTTGGGTTTCATGAGTGGTTTAATATTAATTATAATCTCACTAATGCATATCGGCCAAGTAAATTAGGAAAATTAGCCTGTATTTCTTAGCAACTAAGGTAAATTTAGTGATATTTTCAATAAAACATTAGGTGATATTAAACTTTTCTATGGCTAAGGTTTGAATTGATATGTGAATATTTTTATTCTTTTTTAAATATAAACACTCTTGTGTTCTAGTTTGTATTCATTTTCGTGCAGCACAATTGATTCTAGCCCATGTCACTATTGATTCACATTGTGTGTGCTTAATCTCCCACCCATATATATATATATATATATATATATATATATATATATATATATATATATATATATATATATATATATATATATATATATATATATATATATATATATATATATATATATATAGACTCCCCCACCCATGTGTATATGTATGTATATATGTATTCAAGACTCCCTCAACGTTTTATAAGTTATTTAAACACAACCCTTGATTAGATTAAAAATTATATGATGTTATAGTAGCATCATATTACTTATTTTTAATTAATAATTTTACGTTGATAAAAAATCAACAATTATAAGTCTCGTACTAATTTTTCCCCTTTCCTTAGTATTAATCACTATACTCCTTGTCGAGTAAAAATATTTAAGTCATACATTTTATGTTGCTCACACTTATGTGTCAGAGTGTAATATACACTCATGTAACTATAGGATCACTCCTGCACACCATTACCACATAAAATCTATCACAAACATTATGCACATGAAAAAGCTCAAACAAAAATTATGCATAATAATCTAAGTCTCTCATTATTGCCTCAAGGAATATTAAACAATTCAAATGATTTTCTCTCTTCCACATGTCTAGGAGAAGCACAATGCGAGCCTACTAAATAGGCTAATGAGTTGGTTTCATAATAAGCACTTGGTTATTGTGAAAAAACTGAATATAGGTGGATTGTCTTAAATTAGTAAAGGAAGTGAGAAAAGAGAAAGTAAAGAGACTGAATGGGTCCTAGAAACTAGGCCTGATTAGGTACCCATGTACAAAATCATAGTGAAATACAAAGTGTCGCTATGGTAACCAATCCATATTATCAAAATACATGAATGCTGAGTTATTTTAACCACTAAGTAAAATAGGAATTGGTACTCTATACAAGGCTCACTCTGTAAAAAACACTGATCACAAACTAAGGAAAAAAAGTTACCATGGATGAAATGTATCATTTTAAAATACCCAAAAACCATAAAAACCACAGTGAGAGTGAAGAAGAGAACATATGTTACAAGGTATTCCAATAAGCATGACTTAGAATCTCAACACAAACCTATAGTAGGTGCACTCAATGGAATAAAGCCCATCAAATAAAATATACATTCAATCAATTGCCTCCAGAAATAAAATGTGGTGTACCAAAGGCTATCAAGAAGCCCAACACCTCCCCCCCCACCCAATAATGCTGAAGTGGGTGTAGTGACTAAAAAAACATATTTGTATTAGTGGGCCAATCCCACTATAAAACATTGAAATGCTGACACTGAGCTACACCAGACTAGCAACTCTTTAGAGGGAGATCAAATTTCACAATAAATTTGAAGGAGACTGTCAACATCAAGGGTACATATAAAAATATCTTAATAATATGTCCCAAGTGGTGATGGGATAATCAATAACTAAAGAGTAAAAATGCTCAATATGGAGCATATAAACATGAATAAAAAACTCCATGACTCTCAATGTGACTATGAATAAAGGTCCCATATAATAACAATATCACCAAGTGATGCAAGAAAGTCCATAATGCAATAAATGTATAGTAGATGACATCTATGAAATTCAAGATATATGCTCCAAAAAAACACATCTTATTAATAAGGATCTCAAATAACCAAGGAGTATAAAAAGGTAGGTGGAGCAACGTGTGGTCAAAAAAGCTAAGTGGTGTACAAACCTCGCTTGTAGATTCCTTGCAAAGAACATTGTCAATGCCACCAAAATAATTAAAAATCCACCCCAAATGAAAATTAATGGTGGATGTAGATTCCTACATATGAGTGGGTACAAAGTTCATAATATACGAATGTGAGGTAACAACCAAAGAAGTGTTAGGTAGATCATGCTTGATCACTATAATTCCATGTTTCTTTTGCCTGAGTGAAGGTGTAGAAGAAACCATATGTAGCTCAATATCCTCATGAAGAGTAGAGTGAACAAAAGATGGATATCTATAAAAATATCCCAATGAATATGAAACACCTGCATCATAACCAATGCCATGCTGAACAATCCACAGAATAGGTTGAATAGGGTGAGCAATGCCCTATAAATGCTTCCTAATGCCCACAAGTCTTGTAGTGTGAGCCATATAATGAATCATGTGGGAGCCAAATCTAATGGTATGCTGTTCAAAAGAAGCATACATATATGCAAGTGGAACTAAAGTGGGATGTATAATAACAATAGGCACACAAGTATCATCTGCAACTATAGGATCAACATGAATAATGGGTTGCTCAAAATATGGTAGATCACACTATAAAAGTGCATCAAGTGGATGTGTACCAAATTTATTAACACAACATGATGGGTTATTAGACTAATGTTATATACCAACAAGTTTATTCTAAAGATAAAAAATGAGGACATACTTTCCATGAATCACATAGTGTAGAAGAGAATTCTACATTATGAGTTTCCTATTTTCTTCCTGAAGTGCTAGGAAAGAGGCCATAGGATCAATGGATTACTTGGGGCCTTATAGGGTACTATCAAAAATCATACCAAAATAAAAAATGGGAGCAACATCCAATGTATCAAAATGCATATCAGTAGGTGGAGGAGGTGAAGGCACCTCATATAAGTGACTACCAATAATCAAATCTGCATTAGGTGTAGTAGGAAGAGGTGGTACAAGTGTCTCATCCTTAGAAAATGTTTCCTCACTAGCAATGGAAAGAAGAAAATAAATAAGAGGAGGTGGAGACACCAAAGAGTCCTCATGCAAATCACCATCAAAAATCCTATCCTTACAAACAAGAGAAGATGATGGAGAAATAATGTCACCAACATAAGAATCCTTACTCTGAGAGGAAGGAGAAGATATAGGAATAATGGGAGGTGAATATACCTCATTAAAAAATGCTGAAATAATGTCCCAAGCTTCCTTAGGTGATGTGGCATGCTCAACATGAGTTTTTAAACTATTAGAGAATGGATTTGAATAAATAAAAGTGACTCCTTTTACTAAGATGTAAGCCACACAATATCATCCTCATTTGTAAATATAGGAATTTCACCAATAAAAACTTTACACAATCCCTTCATCTACAAGTGCATCTGCATTTAGTTTTCTAGGTGGTGTAGTTTGAAGTACAAAGCTATTCAATCATATGAGAATCCATACCTGAAGATGGAAAAAAACAATAATGGTGAAAATGACCAAAGATGGATGTTGGTTACCATAAAAAATGCATTCACAAGTCTAATAAGTGGCACAAAAGAGGAAAAAACACACTAAAATAGGACATTTGACTCCACCAAAAAAATGTCCTATGTACAAATCACACACAAAACAATGAAGTGTTTTTGTGAGAGGGTCTCACTATCTGTGAGACAAGACCTCACCCTCTATCTTCAAAAATTGAGAGTGAAAAAAAGGTGCTCAAAGGTGTAGGTTCAAAATAGCAATGAAAAATTTACAATAATTGCCAATTTATCCCACCACTTAATAATAGGATAAACCACCACTTTAAAATTAATCCCCCTTTGTAAAAATAGGCTCCCCTCGCTATATTGAGGTCACAATATTTACAAATAATATAGATCACCACTTTCAAAAATTGCTCACACACTTTTAAAAAGTGCCCTCCTTTAGTAATAATTTGACCCTCACTTTATAATAAATTACCCCTTTTAAAAAATATTATATCAAAAATATATCAAAACTTTATACCACTTTAAATAATTTTACCCTTCCTTACTAGAATGCTAGAATTATTTAGATTCCAAGCTAGCTTGGATGGATTTGGTGATTATAAATCCATGTGGAGGTTCAACCAACGTTGAATGTGAGTTGGTAGCTATCTATGGAGGAGTCTAATTAAATTACCTATGTCATAGAGATTGAACAAGCTGGGATTGTTGTTGGTGGCTATCTAGGGAGGAGTCTAATTAACATTCCTTCATCTAGGTAGAAGATGCCTTGACCCAATTCATTAGAGCTTATTGAGCATTGTTTTCTAAAGATGTATAGGTGATGGTCTCATGTTGCTCCACACTTAGTTCAATTTGGAGAGTATTTACATTGGAAGCTATCAAATTTAGGTTCTAGATGACTACATAATGGTGAAGCTGGGAAACCTATATGCAGAGGAGGATAGAGACATAATTTTGGAGCTTAAACTCTTGATGATTAGGTATCCCAATTCTATGTTTATTATGAGCATGAACTTCTCTTTCAAGGACCCTATCACATAGTAAGTCATGTATGAGAGGGAACAATCTTTATCAATCCTTGATCCTGAAAACATCCATAGTTAAAGACTATCAATGTTGAATTGCATGCTGACCTTCATGCTCTGCAAGGTGGCCTTAATTAAACCACCTACATAAGCTACCCTTCTTGTATTATGATTATAGAATATAAGATGATCTGATTCATATTCTCTACCTTCTAATTCAAAAAATGAATGACTTGGATGAGAGGATGGATGGATGCAGAGCTCACCAATATCTAAAAATATAAAATATTGTAGTGTTCACCAATTTAGGAGCTTGAGTTTTGTGTTGGGATGAGCTTCTTATGTAGAGAAGATATCTGAATAATGATGGTAGGAATGGAGGCATAAAAATAAACTGGTCAACTCTTTGGTGAAAAGCTCAAATGCAACCCAACACTTCAATTTCAATTAACCATTATGTTGATCCAATAATACATAGGTTAAAACTCATCTCCAGGACATTGACAAAGATAATGATATGCAAATAGCAACCAATCAAGAGTTCTAAATTGTATAAAAAAATGAGTCTTGAAAACAATAATATTGCATTGAGGCAAACTAGAATTTCCCAATAAATATCAATATTGGGAAGCTAATAGCCAAGAGAACATGGTACGACTAGGAGTGGTTGGGCTCACAGAAGACCAAAGACAAAAACTAAGTAATAGATTACTATCTAGCTATGTAATGGCTATAAAAGGAGGTCTAATACCATGTCATAGTGAAATATGCACTCATGTAACTATAATATCTCTCTTGTACACCATTACCATGAAAATCTATCATAGAGATTATGCACACAAAAAAGCTTAGATAAGAATTATGCATAATAATCTAAGTCTCTCATTATTGCCTCAAGGAATATTACATAATCCAAATGATTTTCTCTCTTCCACCTATTTAGGAGAAGCATAAGGAGAGCCTATTAAATAGGCTAATAATTTATTTTCACAACAACTGCTTGGTTGTTGTGAACAACCCAAATATAGGTGGATTGTCTTAAATTATTGCAAAATAAAATATTGTTTGTGCACACAAATAAAATAAATCCAACAACTATAAAAAAATACTCCAAATCAAGCTTAACTCCATGAGTGGGTGCGAACATGTATAAAGACAAAACTAGTTTATAAATAACTCAAACCACATCCAGTGTGAACATAATCACTCCAACATTGTGTCATGTAAATCGATGTGAAAGTGAGAATTAACTCAATTTTTAAGATGCAAACATGTAGAATATATAAATAATGTATAATATAACATGTATCACATTCACCTTGGGCTCATTAGAAACTAAAAAAAATGGCCATGGAGCCACCTTGATGTAGGGATCAAACTTCTCCATGTGAACCACACATAATATACTATCATATATTTAAAATCTAGGTCCACCCCCATGTCCACTTCAAAATGTGTCCTAAATTTACTCTAAAATTTGTCGAGATATTATCAATGAGGATGATATATAAAGGTGGTAGGCTCCTATCTTTGAAAGATGAATTGTTATTTACTTCATAATGGGTGGATATCTATGTTATGTAATTAGGATCCATTCATGTTGTGAAAGATGAATAAGTTTTAGTTTAAGGTGAAAGAGACTTTGTATTGTTAGGATTTGGTTATCTATTTCTCAGCAAAGATTGAATTTTGGAGACAAGGAAGAGGATCTCCCATCAATTTTTTGATAATTTTAGGAATCTTCTAATTCATGGTGGATTCTACCATCTTAAGTGTGCCTTCTCTATTGAACAAATAAATATTATTATAAAGGGTCATGGAATAGTGTGGGAAACATTAAAGGAAACATCTAAGGTTGAATATTTTGTGGTTATGGTAGAGGATAAGTCTCTTCCTTAGAAGGTTCTAATGGTATTTGTGAAGGATACAAATTTACAACCCATATATATCAGGTTATAAATAGATTCTTCAGGATGAATGTAAGGATATAGATTCAAAAGAAATTATAGGGAGATTATTTGGTATGCGATAAAGAGGGAATATTTTTAAGTATTGGTTTGTTAAAAATAGGGAAGATTATGAGACATGTAATATTTTTTTATCTCTTGAAGGGTTGGTTTATAGTTAAATTTAAATCTATGGAGGGTAGAGAGAGGATCATTCTAAACCAATATTGGAAAATGAATTGTAGGTTGGTAGTTTTTCCTTGTTAGGATAACTTTATTGAGGATAATATAAATCTTAGATCCAAAGTGATATGGGTTATATTGCCTTACATTTAGAATATTGTAATTTGGAAGTGTTTAATATAATTGGAAATGATCTTGGGAAGATTTGTGATTTGGATCTAATATTAATTAGTAAAGGTGTTGGTTTTTATATAATTATAATGAAATTAGATCAATATTGTTTGTGTATTAAGGTTTCAAAAATTAATGTGGAAGGTAAAATTTTATCCATATTTTTGAGTTTGAAAATCAAGTGAAGGGATGTTTTATCTATTCTATGGTAGGGAATATTACTAAATCTTTCTCCAAAACTAGGAATGGGGGTATGGGGAATTCTCAAATTGATAAGAGTCTTTAGGTATAAAACTACATGCTAAAAGTAGCCAAGGGTTTAAGGTTTTATAAGTTAATAAAGATTTTAAGAATTAAAAAGGATGTTGATGATCTTAATAAGGTGAAAAAGGTTGTCATGGAAGATAGCTCTAATTAGATGGGGGAAAAGAATATGAACTTCACATATTAAGTAGTCCTTTCTTTAGAGGAAGGTTTGTCTCTGACTATTGATGAGCTTTAATTTATGGAACTGAAAGAAGTTAGGGTATCATGTTTTCATCAAATAAATAAAATTAGGGTTGAGGATGAAATATTATTGTCTTCTATAAAATATGGAAAACTTTTTAATCATAGGATTGAGAAGATTATTTTTTATTATAGCAAGAGTAATCGTGTTGGATTAGATGAAGATCATGGAGTATTAAGAAGAAGTGAGTTGATATCTACTAAAAAATATACTTCTATTTTTGTTGAAGATTTTATCCAGGTGGATGTGGATGCATGTGTCATGTGAGTAGAGGTAGTGTCTAATTCAAAGATGAGCCTTTTTAAGAGGGAAAGTTTTTTAAGTAACCAAGAGATGGGTTCTAAGAATAATTATGTGTGTAGAATCTCTCAAATATGTTATTTTATTCTTGATATTTCTTATCCTAAGAAAAATGGGGGTGGGGTAGAAAAAAAAGTTGGAAAAATTTGATGAATCTTTTGTGGAAGCAATTAAGTTAGGATCTTAGAAAATAGTGGTGGAATTATTTACTAAGAGTAGGAGAAAACTCCTCATTTGATGATTAAAGTTAAAGTTTGAAGGATTTTGGGTGGGTTCCCAATGGATGTTATATGTGAGATATTTTTTGCTCTCATTTGGATATCAGATCTCTTTTCTTTCAATGCTCTTTGGTTAATATGTTTTGTAAGGTAGGAAAATTTTACTTAAAGATATCCCTTGAGAAAATCTTGATCCTTGGCATGTTCTTTGTCTTACTCTTCTTTACAAGCTATAAGATGATGTGACATGTAGGGTGTTTTTATTTTTTGTCATGAATAATTAGAAATGTTTTAATCGGGAGGAATAATCATTTTGTGTGAATTATTCACAATGTTAGTTGTGTATCCTTGCAATGATTTATGCAAATATTTATAGGTTTATTTTTTTGGGGGAATTGGCTTAGATATTTGAGGGGAAAGTTTAAACTTAATTTTTTTTATCTTTTTGAATTTGGTGTGTGTGGTTTCCTTGAGGGTATATTTTAACAAAAAAAAAAATTAAGTAATTAAGTAGTAAGGGTATTCATGAGGAGTGATGGCTTTCTTTTCACTCATTATGAATCTAATTAATGATAAGGGGTAAACATTCAATTTTGATTTTATTTATCTAATCTCTTCATTTTTTTTTGGTTTTCTTTTGAGCTATTCAAACTTCAAGAGTGTTTTATTTCTAGTTTATAATCTTCAATCGTTGGAGAGATAAATAAAAATGAACCTTAGGTCATTCATTTATAAGATTGAATAAGAAATTTTTTAAGATAGTGAAAGTATCATGAGGTTAGCTTTCTTTAATAAATTTTAATTTTTTATCTTAAAATTACTTTGGAGTTTTCTCAGAGATTCAAAGATGAGGTGGCTTATTTTAGGGGGCTCAAAGTTAATGTTAATAAAGACTTTATTGCTAGGGTTTCAAGTCTCCCTGCTAAAGGATAATTTTTAAAAGTGGTAAAGGAAAAAGTAACTAATGTTAGAATACCTTTATCTTAATGGAGGTATAAGTGGAGGGCATAAGTAAAGTGATTTCTAGAGTTGATTTTCCATATTTTTGGCTAGAGGTGGCTAGTATCATTCAAAAGTATATAACTTATAAATGTAGGTATCCTATTATTTCTCATATCACTTTAAAATTAGATCATAAACAAAGAAAAAGAGGTACATAGAGGAAATTCCAAAGTATTAGTTCATCATGGCCTTATGAAATTGATAACCATGGATGTTTTGATGTCATTGGGTCCATTTTTTCTTGGGTTTATTTTTTTTATCATAAAAATATTTCATATTTAATTAAGGATGGTAGTTAGAAGAAGAAAATTAATTTAGTATTAAATAAAGATCTTGATGATGATGGAGGTTTGGTTTTGTGCAATAAGAGATATATAGTTGATCATAAAGTTTATTTGGGTTAGGAGGCTAATATATTCAAAAGATATACCTATAATTGATGGGTTGAAGAAGGATTTGTAAGGGATGGGGTTAATCATGTAGGAGAGCCCTTGATCTCAATGCTAACATTAGATAAAGATTTGATCATTATTTAAAAGCAACACAAATTTATTGATATTCTACAGTCAAAAATTAGGATTTCCCATGTGGCTAAGGCCTCTAAATTAGATATTATTATTTTAGAAGCTGAAAACTTAGATAATAATTTGGAAGAGAAAATAATGGAGGAAACTAATTAGTTTGTTTTGTTGTAGAAACAATTAATGTGGTAGAAGAAGGTTTGTCAAAAGATAAAACACTCATAGATTTGAAATCTTATTTAACTATGTCTATAAAATTGGATAAGAAAAATAAAGATATTATATCCCTAAAAAGATATTATACTTTATATTTAAAATAATAATGGATTAAGTTTTAACTTAGGATAGTGTTTTTTTCTTTCACTGGATTTGACTTGTCCTCAACATTTCTTCCAAATGTTTCTTCCAACCTATGCTTAAGATAAAAATCTCTTATATGAAGCCAAACATCATAACTTGGCTCTTCCTTCTTTCCCAGAATATAATCCCAATCTTAAAGTTGGTGATATTATGATAATGGAATTTATGTCTTATTTGAATAATGAATGTTTGGTTATGATGGAAAATATTCTTAATGTTGAAGTAGAAAAAAATACTCCCTTATGGAATAGAGGAGATAATCTTAAGCCTTATAAAGTCATTTGAATTAAAATAATATTGTTTACAAAATGATTTTATTAGGGATAAACCTTTTGATAAATTGAGGACTTTTCTCAAATAGTGTGTAGACATTCCTAAACACTGGTTAATTTATGTGTATAAGGGTATTTTAGATACCTTTACAAGGGTTTTTTTTTTATATTAGTGTAATGTTGGGATTTAAGGTTGAATTTAGTATCCTATCATTGAGTGGAGGGTCTTCATTCTTTTTATTAGAAGTGTGGAAGCCCATTATTGATTCTAGAGGATTCTCTATTTTGTTTAAGGTTACTTGTACTATTCCATATGATTTAAAAATATTTTTTTAGGATGATTTTATGAGTCCTTAGGAATGTATGGTGTTCCAAAAGTGTTCATCTCTACTTTGGATGATTGGGACTAGATTTCGAGGCACTAGTTTTTGTTTCTCTCTTTTTTTCTATCCTTGGTTTGGATTTATGGGTAAGGATTTTGGTTGATATGTATTTCTTTAAATATTTTTACTAAAGTTTTATAATATTTAAGATGCAAATGTTTCTCCTTTATATTAATTACTTTGTAAGCAATAAAACTTTGGGTTCAGAATTTTTTTCTCTAAAATATTGATTAGTAAGTTTTATAGCTCTATTTTTTTGGCTTCTTCTTTGTAAGATTGGATAAAACTTTAGATTTTTAATGGTGTTTACCTTGGGACATATTTTTTAAAAGATTTTGTGATATTAATGAAAAAGGTGAGAAACCCCTCCAACACTTTTTCACCAATCAAAAAATAATCACATTCACAAGAGATGTTTAGTGGGACATTTTTTCCTAATATTCAAAAATATAAATGAAAATATCCTTGAGATAGATCAACACAATACAATATTACTTAAAGAATCAATCCATAATATTTAAGCTATGAGAGTTGAACCTTGACTATGATATTCCACTCCTAACACCAAATAAATTCTTAATTGATTTATTCCAAATGATTGTTATGACTATTTATTTACAGTATATCATCTAGTAAGACTAAGGTAAGGTAAATCCTTAACACATACATTATCCAATTAAAGTGATTCTTGCATCCCAATATAATGAACCATTAATTATGTGACCCATATGTTGATATATTTATAACCTTCATGTATATCACAATACCATGGGCCTAGATCGATAACATTCAATGTCTTATTACATAACATATAATGGTGGTGTCATTGTTTGTGCAAAATTTTAGATGTAAATACCTCTTTATTTATTCACCTCCATTGTATTCCACTTGATCTTTTACTTACACTTAGAACACACAAGTCTCTTTCTATACTATTGAGGTGTTCATGTGCATTTTAACTACTTAATTGACCAACTTAGCTTATGCAAAGTGAAGGTGAACAAGTGTTTCATTCCAATATACCTGGTAAAGAGATTAGCAATAGTGGTATATTTTTTTACCTCCTAACAGTTTTATTGTGTAATATGGATAAATCTATTACAAATAAATCAGATATTTTAAATTAATCATCACAACATTGAGTACATGATAATAAAGCTTGTGTAAATATAAAGATCAGTAAGAATGATCCAAGAATTTTTACCTCATGATTCCTATCAATAATGATAATATTTAATTATTGTTGTTAATGTAGGTGGAAAATTATTTTACCAATAATACCACACCTTCACATGCAATCTTTATAATTAATTTTGAAAAATTGCTAAAAATAAAATATATTTTAATATATTTATTATTTACTAATATATATTTTAATATATTTTTATTAAAATATTTAATTAAATATTTATATATTTTAATATACTTATTAAAAATTAATAAATATATTTTAATATATTTTTTTAATTAAATATTTATTACCTTTTTAAAAAAAAGAAAAAAAAGAAATCTGTACCATTTTAATTTCTTTTAAAGATTCCCATTGGACACATGTCATTATAAAGGTATAAATTAAAAGTTAAAAGGAATGTGGCATTAAGTTCATGTGGCCATGGACTTATAGTTAAGTTGGTAATATTTTCTTGAAAAGAAATTACATGTAAGTGCTCTACGGGAATGATGGGAATGAAAATTTTGTTATTGTCCATTGAGAAATATATAATTACAAGTTATTTGAAAAGAGGAGTAATAGTATTTTGGTAGAGAAATAGTGGATATGCATAGAGAAAATTGTAGACAGAGATATCTGAATATAGAGGCAGCAAAACCTCCAAGAGGTTTATTTTGTTGCACAGATAGATATCTGGTACAAAAATAATTATTTACTCAGAGAGATTTTTTGTAATCAGTCTCAAATTTTTTTAATAAGATTACAACACTCATAGAGTGGACTCAGGGATGTAGCCATTTGGTAAACCTTGTAAACATTCTTCTATGTTATATTTTATTTTTTTAATTTCTTCTCTGTGATAAAAAATCCTTTCAATTTCTTGCATTAAATTATAGAAGTTTTACAAATTAATTTTTCAAATTTATTAAAAGCGGAAATTGAAAATTGAATATTCTTTTTTTATTTTAAATTTGATCCAAGCAGTTTGTAAAGGTTTTTTGAACTTAGATTTTTGGATCAGTTTGATATCAAAAATTGTGATTAAGGCCATTTAACACATTGTTTGGAAATTGTAATAGTCTTGTATGTTAACCAGGTCTTGATGAAGACATGGTGAAGGGGAACTTGTAGAGTTTGAACCTAAAATTGGTGCAAGATGTGCAAGCCAGTAGTCAAGTGTGGGAGCAGACATGTCTAAGGTAGAATTCCATCGTGCTTTCCTCAACATGAAAAATATGGTTGAAGAAATGTATGAGGACTACAAAAAGGGGAAAGAAGCAAAGAAAAATCAAGCTAAAAGAGAATAAATTCCTCTTTCACCTTCATATTTTAAGAAGGCCTCCTCTTTTGTAGACGATAAAACTATCCCACATTTTAAATTAGATGTTAAATTTGATTTTCCAATTTATAATGGTGAGTTCAATGTAGAGAAATTGGATAACTAGGTCAAGCAGTTTGAGATATATTGTAGGATTCATAATATTCTCAGTGAAGAAGCTAAGATTGAGTTGGCTACTCTCCGTATGAGTGGCACAACACTCATCTAGTGGGAGAGTAAGATTTAGGAAGATCTCAAGCAAAATGGTAAGGTAATCTCTTCTTTTAATGATTTTATTTTTAAACTGAAAAAACAAATTTATCCATTGGGTTATATGCAACAAGCTATTATGGATTAGAAAACTTTAAGATAGAATAAAGGTTAGAGTGTGTAGGATTATACTTAGGCATTTAGAAATAAGAAAATAATGTTGGGCATTCCTCTGTATAGTTTAGAAACATTGTTGAAGTATATTGGAGGTTTGCATAGTTATTTGAGACATACTATTCTCATGTTTAATCCTTTTAACCTTGATGAAGTCTGTGTGAAAGCTACCCATATGGAAGATAGGGGTAAGATGACCAAGAAAGGCTCTGGAAAGAAATTTCATAAGCCAGTTTAAAATAGAGGAAAAAGTAAAGGAAAGGGTAAGGGTAAGTCTACTTACATTGTTAAGAAAGAGGAAGGAAAACCTTTTTGTAATCACTACAAGAAGAATCATGATGAGGTTAAGTGTTGGAAAATATATCTATAACTCAAACCAAAGAGGTTTTGGAATAAAAAGGAAAATAAGGCTAATGTTGTTATCCAATAGGACCTGGGATCAGATTTTGGTGATGAAACAAAAGTGACTGCATGGGTTTGAAAGGTTTAGCTTTTTCCACTTCTGACCCTAAACCTTTTTTTATTGCTTCATCTTCTAAAATTAAATCTAAACACACTAAAAGAAAAAGAAATGAGCTTTTCCACATAAAAGTCATATCTAAGCATACTAAAGTAGATACTCTTTTTGATAGTGGATCACAATCTAATCTTATTTCTGAAGAGGTTGTTAAAAAGTTAGGACTCAAAACTAAACCACATCCAAAACCATATCCTTTAGGATGGGTGTGTGATGATACAAAATTTCAAGTCATAAAAACATGCACCTTGAGGTTTGCTATTACTTCTAAATTCATTGATGAAGTAGACCCAGATGTAGTTCCTTTGGATATTTATGGAATTATTTTGGGAAGCCCTTACCTATATGATAGAAATGAAATCTTTTATAGAGAAGAGAACAAATATGTGCTTGTAAAGGATGGTATTGAATACATAGTAAGAACCCATCGTGTCAAAACCAATTTGACTCTTGTCTCTGCAGGACAAATGAAAAGACTTGTAAACTTAAGTAAAAGTTTTGTTCTCATGATTGTGAAAGCCAAGGATAGTGAAAAATCCAAGGCCTTAGAGGGTTGTGATCCTAAAAATCAATTTAAAATAGAAAAGATTATTTCTAACTACCATGGTGTTTTTCAAGAACCACAAGGTTTACCCCCTAAGAGAGAAATACAACATGAGATTCAATTATAGCAGGATGCCTCTCTCCCTAATATTGTCATGCATAGGTTGTCAGTAGTAGAGAATGAAAAAATAAAGAAGCAAGTGATGGAGTTACTTGAGAAAGGAGTCATTCGACCAAGTACCTCTCCATACAGTTTGCCTATTATCTTGGTACCAAAGAAAGATTGTACATGGCTGATGTGCATGGATTTCTAAGCTTTGAATAAAATCATGGTTAAAAAATTCTACCCTCTTCCTCGTATTGATGATTTATTTGATCAATTAAAAAATGCAAAGTATTTTACTAAGTTAGATCTGAGAAGTGATTATCACCAAATAAGAATAAGTGATGGTGATAGTTGGAAAACTACTTTCAAAATAAGCAAGGTCTTTTTGAGTGACTTGTTATGCCTTTTAGGCTTTGTAATGCACCTATCACATTTATGCGGGTTATGAATGATGTGTTAAGACTATTTATTGATGATTTTATAATTGTGTACGTGGATGAAATTTTAACATTTAGTAACACATGGGAAGAGCATCTTAAACACATCAAGAAAGTCTTAGATACTTTGTAAAAGGAGAAACTATTTATAAATATGTCAAAATGTGAATTTGCAAAAACATATTTGGTTTACTTAGGCTATGTTGTAGGGAATGACTCATTAAAAATAGATCTTGCAAAAATTTCAACCATAGTCAATTGGCTAAGGCCTAATAATGCAACAAAAGTTAGGAGTTTTCTTGGAGTAGTCTAATTCTGGAGAAAATTTATTACTAACTTCTCTTACATTACATCTCCTTTAGATGTTTTAACAAGTGTTGAGTATGTTTTTCAATGGGCAGGAAATCACGTAAAAGATTTCAATACCTTGAAAGAAAAGATAAGTACAACCCCAATTCTTTCACTTCCTGATTTATGACAATCTTCTAAAATAGAAACTGATGCTAGTGGGTATTTAATGGGGGCAGTGTTTAATGCAAAACCAAAAACTAGTGTGTTTTCATTCAAAAACCTTTACAAGTGTAGTTAAAAATTATCCTACTTATGATAAAGAGTTGTATGCTTTGGTGTAGAGTGTGAAAAAGTGGAAACACTATTTGATGGGCAAAGAGACAATCATCCATATAGATCATCAGCCTTTGCAATACCTTCAATCACAATCCAAGCTACAACAATCATGACACTTCTAATGGATAGGATTTTTGTAGTAGTTCCATCTTGTTATAAGGTACAAAAAAAGAACGCATAATAAGGTTGCAGATATGATTTCTAGACATCCTATTGTAGCATCTTCTATTTTGTAGCATAGTCCTTTTGTTAATGAAAGTTATAAGGAACAATATGCTAGATATGTTGATTTTAAGGATGTCTATGAAGATTTGATAAATGGTAAATAAGTAGAAGAATTTGATTATCGTGTGCATAATAAAATGTTATATCATCTTGAAAAAAATTGTATTCTACAGGATGAAAGAGTTCACATGATTAGATAAGCACACACTTTCTTATTTTAGGTCATTTTAGCATTGGTAAAATAGTTGCACAATTACCAAGATATTGCTATTATCCTCATATGATAGAAAATGTATCTAAATATATTAAAGGTAGCATTATTTTTTCCATAAGTAAACCTAGTAACCAGATGTTAGGATTGTATACACCTCTTCCTATCCCTAATCATCCTTGGAAAAGTATTTCTATGGATTTTGTAAGAGGTTTACCTATGTCACAAAGAAAATACGATTATCTGTATGTGGTTGTGGATAGGTTCAATAAAATGTGTATTTTGGTTCCTTGTACTAAACAAGTTATAGGTGAGGATACTACACATTTATTCTTCAAGAATGTTTGGATCCATTTTGGGTTACCTAATTCTATTATATTTGATCTTGATGCTTAATTTGTTGACAATTTTTGGTTAGCTTTGTGGGACTTGATGGATACTAAGCTAAAGAAAAGTACAACTTTTAATCTATAAATCGATGGAAAAATAGAAGTGGTCAACCAAACAATGGTACATTTTCTTAGGGAGTATTATGGTAAACATCCTAAATTATGGGATGTACATTTATATTATGTACAATATTCTTATAACCGTGCTTTGCATTCTTCTACTTTAAAGTCTCCTTTTGAGACTTGTTTTTGTTATTTGCCTAAGTCTCTTTTGGAATTCTCTTTTGAAAATGAATATGACTCAGTGGTGGATGTAAACAATGATGCTAAAAAGGCTAAAAATTTCATTCAAAGGATTCAGAAAACTGTTCAAGAATAGTTGGAGAAGAGCCAAGCTAAATATAAGGCTAAGCATGACAAACATAGAGTTGCTCATCAATTCAAAGTGGGTGATCAAGTTTGGCTTCACATCAGTAAAGAAAGACTGAAAAGTGAAGGCAAAAAAATAAAACCAATCAAGTATGGTCCTTTCGAGATTATGGAAAAGATTGGTATAAATGCTTTCCAATTGGATTTGCCTATGCATATTTATTCAATGATTAATGTGAAAACTTGAAATTGTATGAACCTCCTATGATCATGGATCAAGATGAGGGAATTTAGGTCCCTAATGTTGATGATTTTGCTCCTGAGTCTCTTAATGAGTTGTAAGAAGATGTTATTATTGACAAGAAAACTAGAACTACATGAAGGGGTGATACATAATATCTTCGTGTGGGTTTGAAAGGCTGTATTTGAATAAGGCAAAATTGATGGAAATTGGGAAAGTGAGGGAAAAATACCCTCACCTTGATAATTAAATTCAACTTTTGGAGGTCCAAAATCTCTCAGTGGGGAGGAATGATCTAGGTGATTTCTACCCCATGATTCCGATCAATAATGACGATATTTAATTGTTGTTAATAATGTAGGTGGGGCATTATCTGACCAATAATGCTACACCTCCACTTACAACATTTATAATTAATTTTGAAAAATTGCTACCAATAGAATATAATTTAATATATTTATTATTTACTAATAAATATATTTTTATTAAAATATTTAATTAAATATTTACATATTTTAATATGTTTATTAAAAATTAATAAACATATTTCAATATATTTTTTTAATTAAATATTTATTACTTTTTTCAAAGAAAAAGAAAAAAGAAATCTAGAAATCCGCACTATTTTAATTTCTTTTAAAAATTCCCATTGGACACATGTCATTATAAAGGTATATATTAAAAGTTAAAAGGAATGTGGCGTTAAGTTCATGTGGACATGGACTTATAGTTAAGTTGGTAATATTTTCTTGAAAATAAACTACATGCAGTGTTCCATGGGAATGAAAATCTTGTTTTATGGCGTGGACTTATTCTTTTAACGCCAAACTTTTTAAAGACATGAATTTCTATGATAAATGGCATTAGATTTTTGGATAAATAAATTACGTGGCAAGTATAGTGCTGAATCTTGATTTACCAAGAATTGTTAATCTTGATCTTGATCTTGATCTTGGTGTCTTTTATTTTAACAAAGATTTATTAAGAAATGTATGTTATTACATGGTAATCTTTGTCTACCAAAAGATTGTAAGTCTTTGTCTTGGCACCAATGCGTGACTATTAATAATATTGGTCGTGATTTATATATTGGCGTTAACTTCTCAATGCATTTTTTAGCGTGGTAATTTAAATTATGGCGTGGAATTATTTTCCAATCTTGGAGCAAATAAATTACCTATTAATATGTGGGGAAGTTTAATTATTTGCTATTTATGATAGCATGGATCAACATTGACACTAATTCTACACCATTATCCATGCTGAGCTATACACCAATGATGTTGAATTCTATTTTGGGATTTTGGTTTTGATCGGTTGCAGATCAAAACTGAATACAATTAGCAAAAAATGTCAAAGAGCCAATGCCATGCTGTCAAAACTAGAAAAATCCCAATTCGAGAAAATTGTTAGTACCCCAGGGAAATTTGTTATTTCCCATTGAGAAATATATAACTATAGGTTATTTTAATAAAGGAGTAACAAAATTTTGGTAAAGTAGTAGATTTGTACAGAGGAAATTACAAATAAAGATATCTGATTATAGAGGCAACATAACCTTTGAGAGGTTTATTTTGTTACATAGATAGATATCTGGTACATAAATAATTATTTACTCAGAGAGATTTTTTGTAATCAGTCTCAAAGAGTTTTAATAAGTTTAGAACACTCATAGAGTGGACTCAGGAACGTAGCCATTTAGTGAACCCTGTAACAATCTTCTGTATTATATTTTATTTTTTAAATTTCTTCTTTGTGATAAAAAAATATTTTCAGTTTCCTATATTAAATTATAAAAGTTTTACAAATTATTTTTTTAGATTTATTAGGAGAAATTAGAAATTAAATATTCCATTTTTATTTTAAATTTGATCCAAGCATACTGTAAAGGTTTTTTTAATTTGAATTTTTAGATTAGTTTGGTATCAGATCCTGTGATCAAGGTCATTTAACACATTGTCTGGTAATTGCAATAGTCTTGTATGTTAACCAGGTCTCAATCAAGACATGGTGAAGGGAAACTTATAGAGTTTGAACCTTAAATTGGTGTAAGACGTGCAAGCCATTAGTCAAGTATGGGAACAGACATGTTTGAGGCAAAATTCTAGCATGTTTTCCTCAACATGAAAATTATGGTTGAAGAAATGTATGAGGAACACAGAAAGGGGAAAGAAGCAAAGGAAAATAAATCTAAGAGAAGAAGTTTCTCTTTCACATTTATCTTCCAAGAAGGCCTCCTCTTCTCCACATGGTAAAACTATCCCACATTTGAAATTATATGTAAAATTTAATTTGCCAATTTATAATGGTGAGCTCATTGCAGAGAAATTAGATAATTGGGTCAAACAGTTTGAGATATATTATAGGATTCAAAATATTCTCAGTGAGGAAGCCAAGATTCAGTTGGCTACTCTTCGTATGAGTGGTACAACACTCATTTGGTGGGATAGTAAGATTCGGGAAGATCTCAAGCAACATGGTAAGGTAATCTCTTTCTAGAATGATTTTGTTTCTGAACTTAGAAAACAATTTTATCCTTTGGATTATATACAACAAGCTACTATGGATTGGTAGTCTTCAATATAGAATAAAGGTTAGAGTGTGTAGGATTATACTTAGGAGTTTAGAAATAAGGCATTAATGTTGGACATTCCTTTGTACAGTTCAAAAACATTGCTGAAGTATATTGAAGGTTTGCATAGTTATTTGAGACATACTATTCTCATGTTTAATCCTTTTAACCTTGATGAAGTCTTTGCGCAAGCTACCCATATAGAAGCTAGGGGTAAGATGACCAAGAAAGGCTATGAAAAGAAATCTCACAAGCCAATTTAAAATAGAGGAAAAGGTAAAGGAAAGGGTAAGGGTAAGTCTACTTACACTGTTAAGAAAGAGGAAGGAAAACCTTTCTGTAATCACTGCAAGAAGAATCATGATGAGGCTAAGTGTTGGAAACTCCATCCAGAACTCAAGCCAAAGAGGTTTTGGAATAAAAAGGAAAGGAAGGCTAATGTTATTATCCAATAGGACTTGGGATCAGATTTTGGTGATGAAATAAAAGTGACTGCTATGGGTCTGCAAGGTTTAGATTCTTCCTCTTCTAACCCTAAACCTTCTATTATTGCTTCATCTTCTAAAATTAAATCTAAACATGCTAAAAGAAAAAATAAAGAGCTTTTCCACATAAGATTCATATCTAAGCATACTAAAATAGATACTCTTTTTGATAGTGGGTCATAATCTAATCTTATTTTTGAAGAGGTTGTTAAAAAGTTAGGACTTAAAAATAAACCACATCTAAAACCATTTCCTTTAGGATGGGTGTGTGATGATGCAAACTTGTAGGTCACAAAAACATGCACCTTGAGGTTTGCTATTACTTATAAATTCATTGATGAAGTAGAGCTAGATGTAGTTCCTTAGGATATTTATGGAATTATTTTGGTAAGTACTTACCTATATGTTATAAAGACAATCTTTTATAGAGAAGAGAACAAATATGTGCTTGTAAAGGATGGTATTGAATACATAGCAAGAGCCCATCGTGTCAAAACTAATTTGACTCTTATATCTATAAGACAAATGAAAAGACTTGTAAACTCAAGTGAATTTTTTGTTTTCATGATTGTGAAAGCCAAGGATAGTGAAAAATCTGAGGCCTTAGAGGGTTGTGATCCTAAACATCAATTTGAAATATAAAATATTATTTCTAACTAAGATGGTGTTTTTCAGGAACCACAAGGTTTACCCCTTTAGAGGGAATCCAACATGAGATTTAATTGTAGCGGGATGCCTCTCTCCCTTATATTGACATGTATAGCTTGTCAGTAGTAGATAATGAATAAATAAAGAATCAAGTGATGGAGTCACTTGAGAAAGGAGTCATTCAGCTAAGTACCTCTCCATGCAGTTCACCTATTGTCTTGGTACCAAAGAAAGATGGTACATAGCGGATGTGCATGGATTTTTGAGCTTTAAATAAATTCATGGTTAAAAACCACTACCCTCTTCCCCGTATTGATGATTTGTTTGATCAATTAAAAAATGCAAAGTATTTTACTAAGTTAGATTTGAGCAGTGGTTATCACCAAATAAGAATAAGTGATGGCGATAGTTGGAAAAATGCTTTCAAAACTAAGCAATGTTTTTTTAAGTGTCTTGTTATGCCTTTTGGGCTTTGTAATGCACCTGCCACATTTATATAGGTAATGAATGATCTGTTAAGACCATTGCTTGATGATTTTGTAATTGTGTACTTGGATGACATTTTAATCTTTAGTAACACATGGGAAGATCATCTTAAACACATCAGAAAAGTCTTAGATACTTTGTAAAAGAAGAAACTATTTCTAAAGATGTCAAAATGTAAATTTTCATAAACATCTTTGGTTTACGTAGGCTATGTTATAGGGAATGGCTCATTAAAAATAGACCGTACAAAAGTTTTAGCCATAGTAAATTGGCCAAGGCCTACTAATGCAACAAAAGCTAGGAGTTTTGTTGGAGCAGTCCAATTCTAGAGAAAATTTATTGCTAAATTCTCTTAAATTGCATCTCCTTTAGATGGTTTAACAAGTGTTAAGTAGGTATTTCAATGGGGAGGAAAACATGAAAAAGTTTTCAATATATTGAAAGAAAAGATAAATACAACCCCAATTCTTGTATTTCCTGATTTACAATAATCTTTTGAAATAAAAACTGATGCTAGTGGGTATGTAATGAGGGCAGCGTTAATACAAAACTAAAAATTGATGTGTTTTCATTCGAAAACCTTTATAAGTGCACTTACAAATTATCCTACTTATGATAAAGAGTTGTATGATTTGGTGCAGAGTGTGAAAAAGTGGAAACACTATTTTATGGGCAAAGAGACAATCATCCATATAGATCATTAGCCTTTGCAATACATTCAATCACAATCCAAGCTAAAATAATCATGACACTTCTGATGGATAGGATTTTTGTATCAATTCCATCTTGTTATAATATACAAAAAGGGAACACATAATAAGGTTGCAGATATGCTTTCTAAACCTCCTATTGTAACATCTACTATTTTGCAACATAGTCCTTTTATTAATTAAAGTTATAAGGAACAATATGCTAGAGATGTTGATTTTAAGGATGTCTATGAAGATTTGATAAATGGTAAATAAGTAGAAGCATTTGATTATCATGTGCATAACAAAATGTTATATCATCTTGGAAAAATCTATATTCCATAGGATGAAAGAGTTCACATGATTAGAGAAGTACACACTTCTCTTGTTTTAGTTAATTTTGGCATTGGTAAAATAGTTGAAAAATTACAAAGATATTGCTATTGGCACCATATGACATGAAATGTATCTAAATATATTAAAGGTTGCATTCTTTGTTCCATAAGTAAACCTAGTAACCAAAAGTTAGGATTGTATACAGCTCTTCCTGTTCCTAACCAACCTTGGAAAAGTATTTCTATGGATTTTATAGGAGGTTTATTTATGTCATGAAGAAAACATGATTATTTGTATGTGGTTGTGGATAGGTTCAACAAATTGTGTATTTTGGTTCCTTGTACTAAACAGGTTATAGGGGAGGATACTGCACATTTATTCTTCAAGAATGTTTGGATCCATTTTGGGTTACCCACTTCTATTATATCTAATCATGATGCTCTATTTATTGGGAAGTTTTTGTGAGCTTTATGGGAATTGATGGATACTAAGTTAAATAAAAGTATAGCCTTTCATCCACAAATCGATGGAAAAATAGAAGTGGTCAACTGAACAGTGGTATATTTGCTCAGGGGGTATTGTGGTAAACATCTTAAATTATGGGATGAACATTTATATTATGTGCAACATTATTATAACCATGTTTTGCATTCTTCTACTTTAAAGTATCCTTTTGAGACTTGTTTTGGTTATTTGCCTAAGTCTCCTTTGGAATTTTCTTTTGAAAATGAATTTAACTTAGTGGTGGATGGAAACAATGATGCTAAAAAGGCTAAAAAGTTCATTTAGAGGATTTAGATGATTTAGAAAGCTGTTCAAGAACAGTTGGAGAAGAGCCAAGCTAAATATAAGGCTAGGCATGACAAACATAAAGTTGATCATCGATTTAAAGTGGGTGATCAAGTTTGGCTTCACATCAACAAAGAAAGATTGAAAGGTGAAGGCAAAAAATTAAAACCAATTAGGTATGATTTTTTTAGGATTTTAGAAAAGATTGGTAAAAATGCTTTCTAATTGGATTTGCCTTCTTATATGCAGATTTATTTAGTGGTTAATGTGGAAAACTTGAAATTGTATGAACCTCCTATGATCATGGATCAAGATGAGGGAATTTAGGTTCCTAATGTTGATGATTTTGCTCCTAAGTCTCTTAATGAGTTGTAGGAAGATGTTATTATTGACAAGAAAACCAAAACTACATGAAGGGGTGATATATAATATCTTTATGTGGGTTTGAAAGGGATGTATCCAAATAATTCAAAATGGATAGAAATCAGGAAAGTGATGAAAAAATACCCTCACCTTGATAATTAAATTCAACTTTTGGAGGTCTGAAAGCTCTCAGTGGGAAGGAATGATCCAGAGAATTTCTACCCCATGATTCTGATCAATAATAAAAATATTTAATTATTGTTGCTGATGTACGTGAGACATTATCTAGCCAATAATGCCACACCTCCACCCGCAATGTTTATAATTAATTTTGACAAATTGCTACCAATAAAATATATTTTAATATATTTATTATTTACTAATAAATATATTTTAATATATTTTTATTAAAATATTTAATTAAATATTTATAGATTTTAATATGTTTATAAAAAATTAATAAACATATTTCAATATATATTTTTAATTAAATATTTATTACCTTTTATAAAAAAGAAAAAAAGAAATCCATAACATTTTAAGTTCTTTTAAATATTCCCATTGGACACATGTCATTATAAAGGCATAAATTAAAAGTTAAAAGGAATGTGGCATTAAGTTCATGTGGACATGGAATTATAGTTAAGTTGGTAATATTTTCTTGAAAATAAACTACATGCAAGTGTTCCACGGGAATGATGGGAATGAAAATATTGTTTTATGGTGTGAAGAATTATCAAGAAATGTATGTTATTACATGGTAATGTTTGTTTACTAGATTGTAAGTCTTTGTCTTGGTACTAATACATCACTATTAATAATATTGGTCGTGGCTTATATATTGGCATTAACTTCTCAATTCATTTTCTAGCGTGGTAATTCTAATTATGGTGTGGAACATTTGCCAATCTTGGATCAAACAAATTATCTATTAATATGTGGGGAAGTTTAATTATTTACTATTTATGATAGCATGGATTGGAATTAGAGCTAATTCTACGCCATTATCCATGCTCAAATATATGATAATGATGTTGAATTCCATTTTGAGATTTTGGTTTTGATTAGTTGCAGAGCAAAACCAAATACAGGTAGTAGGAAATCCCAAAGAGCCAACGCCATGCTGTCAAAACTAGAAAAATCCTAATTTGGGGAAATTATTAGTACCCTAGGGAAATTTGCTATCGCCCATTGAGAAATATATAACTATGGGTTATATTATAGAGGAGTAATAGGATTTTGGCAAAGAATAGTGGATTTGCATAGAGGAAATTGCAGATAGAGATATCTGAATATAGAGGCAACAAAACCTCTGAGAGGTTTATTTTATTGCATAGATAGATATCTAGTAATGAAATAATCATTTAATCAAAGAGATTTTTTGTAATCAGTCTCAAAGAGTTTTAATAAGATTGAAATACTCATAGAGTGGACCGTGGATGTAGTCATTTGGTAAACCCCATAAACAATCTTCTGTGTTATATTTTATTTTTTTAATTTCTTCTCTGTGATCAGAAATCCTTTCAATTTCCTATATTAAATTATGGAAGTTTTATAAATTATTTTTTTGGATTTATTAAATGGGGGAATTGGAAATTAAATATTGTATTTTTATTTTAAATCCGATCCAAGCAAACTATAAAGGTTTTTTTTTAACTTGGATTTCTAGATGAAAGAGTGAAAAGTGAGATCCTCCCTAAGATAAAATTTTAAGTTGAACTTTAATGATGCAACAAAAGGTAATCCTAGGTGGGTAAAGCCTAGGTGCATATTTTGAAATGACATAAGTCATCCACTTCTTCATCTTTGTGAATATCTAGGTAATTGATCCAATAATTGTTTTGAGACAATGGCTTTGTGGAGAGGCATGAATAGAAATTTAAGGGGATTCTCAAGTCATTTTGGATACCTTAAGAAAATACCATAATAGTCACTATCAAATCTCCTCAATCATTTAGGACTACAAGTAATTTCTCTTAGGATTTTCAATTTACAATAATACTCACATCCAATGAGGAGGAAACTAGGTGTTGGATCACCTTACCAATATAGGGGTGGGTCTTAATTATAAAATGCACTCATTGGAATTGGTGACCCTGCTCTCCATAAATTGAAAACTCAAAATATTAGTATAAAAATATTTCCTGATCATGACACTTAAAGTCATGTTCATCTTTTTATTACTTTGGGAAGTGGGGAAATCATTTAAGAGTTTTAATAACCAACATTCTCCCCAAATTTATAAAAAAAGTTGAGTGGACTACATGGGACATATGACACATGTGGAAAGCCTTAAATATCTTCATCCATCCTTATTTCTACCATTTTTTTGATCAACCATCGTAGAAGGAATAATATTCATTTTGGTGCAAAATTGGTTCAAAATGATATGAACTGAGTCTAGTGTATACAACATGGATAATGGCATAAATTTCCATTCCTTCCATGGAAAATACCATAAAAATAAGAAATAAAATTAACATTTATCACACACATGCCCCCAATGTAATATCTAAATATATTGATTTTCATAACTGAGTAAAAACCTGTGTAACATTCTGGAACACATGTCATGCATGTTGCCCATAATCTGAGTAAAATCTATAATAATATTATGTATAAATATGCACTTTTTTCTAAGTAACCACTAAATTTTTTCTATATAAAGTATGATTTTAAGAAATATGAAAAATATTGTTTATGATTTCTTAGGAAAAATGCCTTATTTTAGACAATCACAACCTGTGTTTTTGTCTAAATGGTGTGGTATTGTCTAAATGATTTTTCTAGTCAAAACCTGAGTATGTATTGTGATCAACTAATAAATTACTATTTTTTTCTATCTATATAGTATTTTTTTTTAGCTTAGTCTCTAAGACAAGTTGTGGTGTATACCCCCTCTAAGTCAAACCATAATATATACCCCCTCTTTTTAGGTGAGTTATGAAACTAGTGTAATAACTTAGCTCAAAATAATTTTTTTTTATGAAAATGATGATATATAAAGATTAAAATATAGATTAATAATGATAAAATTGGACATCATGGCATCATATTGATAATATAATAAAAATAGCAATTTATGATATATGTAGAACTAAGCATACATAATATCATGTCTAGATATATGTTATTAATTAAGCACGAAGTGAATAATGATCATATACTGAGTACTTGATATTGATGTATAACTACTCAAGGAAAAGTCATGATATTTTTCATGGAATAAAAAAATGGGGAGACGCAAGATATCTATCATGGTATTTCAAACTGACCAAATAATAGCAAATAAGAGTCATGACCATGATGCATACACAAAGAACACATACACAAGCACAAAAAACATGGAAGAAGGCCAAGGGGTTGCATACAAGGGACATGTTCAAATGTCACACACATAAAAACACACGAGGATTAAAACCACAAACAAGTACATGTTCAAATGTCCATAATATAGATAAATGAATACGCATAAAAGCATGAAGTAAAGAAGCAAACATGGGAAGCATGCATGAATAAGTGAAATCAATCTACATATAAAACTTGTAAAATTAACATGTTTATAAATTCAATTATCAAGTGAGATAGCAATGTGAAAGTAAGTGAAAAAATATGGAAATATTTGTGCGATGTACTCTATTATAATAGAAATAAAAGTGATAGTCATAAAGTGATAAAACCTGAGTAAAATATGCCCCCAATGAAATTATTGTGATGCACAAAATTTGTAAGAGGCATGTGGCTATTTTGGATCTAATAAATTATAGATTGTGTTCATAGGGATGAGTCCACTTGAATGGGACAAGAGCATAGTCTGTTACTATTTGGATTAGTGTGATTTTATTTTTGTATGCTTTTTGGGTCTAAAATTGTATCACAACCTAAAACTGCACTTGAAAGTGACAACTTGTATGTTATACAAATCAATCAAGTATATTTATGAAGCATATTTGATATAGAATTGTATATAGATAAGTACTACATATTTGATATAGAATTGTATATAGATAAGTACTACATATATTGAAACACATATCAAATAATGTAAAAAAACTACACATATCATCCATAGGTCCTTATTTTTAGATTTTTTTGAAATATTCTATATTTTTTATATTTTTGAATATATGTAAATAAAAAAAGAACATGATAACTAATGATTCCCATAAGATCCTCATAATCAATAGGTAATGTATCTAACATAGGAAGGATGAGCTTTCACGAATGGAAAGTATCATGCCATTATGATGTAATTGGTCTCAACTTGAAATCTAAAAATTGATTTGGCTCTATAACATAAGTGTCATTGTTATGATGATAATCTATAGTATGATGTGTATATTTATTATCATGGTGAGCTTTAGGAATCTTTGAAACCCATTGTGGAGTATAATAAATATGTGTTGGCATTATTTTTGGAACACACTTAATTCCTTGTAATATCAATCTAGAACATTTTGAAGTAGAAAGTGGATTTATATAATATGTGACAAATCATTGATTAAGTGGTTGTCCAAGGGTAGGCCTCCTTATACATTTTACCACCTTTTTGAATGCTCTAAATAGGTTGAACCTTTTTAGGTTGCTCAACTCATATGTGTTGTGTGGGAACAATAACCTTTGGTTGGAGGGGATATTCATATAGAATAACATGAAATCTGATAACCTCATTAGTGAAAATGTATTTCAAATATTTGTGTACTATAGAATATGTTGTAGGAAGTTGTTGAAACCAAGGATGTCCCAATAACATATTGAAAACTCTTGCACTATATACTACTATAAATTTTATGGCTAGATGTGCTAGAGAAACCTCTAGTGGTAATGTGATCTCACTAATATAATTATGAACATGGTCATTAAATCCTTTTATTACTATAGTTTTAGAAATTATATCCCTATATGTGTATACAAAATGTGAAATAAGTGTGCTAGTGCACATATTCACACTTGAACCATTATCAACCATGACACTTTGTATAGATTGATGATCAATGTAAGCTCGAATGAACAAAGAGTGAAAATAAAAATCATCATCTACTATCTCATTTTATGTGAATGTAATAAGTGGTCTAGATGGTGCTAAAACATGATTTTTACCAATTATGTCATTCAAAGGATGTTGTGCCTATGTATGAGGATGATAATAATTTGGTGGAGGGTGTGCATTATATGTGTAATGCACTTATAATTTATTTATATTTTCTTGACTTGTAAGATTATGGAAAGTATCATTGACTATTTTAATTATTCTACTCTCACTTGGTTCTAACTTTGTACTATCAGTACATGTACCCACATCAATGAAGTTACCATCTATCAAAATCTTGTATTTTATGTCTAAAACTTATGCATATGTTGGTAGTATGCCCTGGTGCTCTATTAAGATCAAAAAAATTATTTTGATCAAATCATTTTCGAATAGGTTTACTCACATAAACCTCTTTAATGGGAGGGAGGGATATAATGTGACAATCAATAGGTCATGTATCTAAGATAGGGAGGATGACCTCTCACGAATGGAAAGTTTCATTCCACTATGAAGTAATTGATCTCAACTCAGAATCCAAAAACTGATATGGATTTGTAACATAAGTGCCACTATGATGATGATAATTTGTAATATGTTGTGTAATTTTTCTTAGGATGGTGAGATTTAGGACTTTTTAGAACCCATCATGGACTCATATAAGAACTATGTGTTGGTGTTCTTTGTGGAGCACTCTTACTTCCTTATAATATCAATCTAGGATGTGTTGAAGTAGAAACTGGATTTATAGAATATGTGACAAATCACTAATTAAGTGATTTTTCAAGAATAGGTCTCCTTACAAAGTTGACCATGTTATTTTGAATGCTTTGAATAGGTTGAACATTTTTAGGTTGTTCAACTGATATTTGTTATGTGGAATAATAACCTTTGGTTTAATGGGGTATTCATATGGAATATCATGAACTATGATAACCTCATTATCAAATATATATTTCAAACATCTATGTATTGTATAAATTATTGCACAAAGTTGTTGAATCCAAAGACATCCCAATAAAATATCAAAGATAATTGCACTGGTACTATTATAAAATTTGTGGCCACATGTATTTGACCAAGTTGTAGTGGTAATGTGATTTCACTAATAGAAATTTGAACATATCCATTAAGTCCATTTATTGTTATTGTTTTAAGAAGTATATCCTTATCTGTGTATCCAACATATGAAATAAGTGTGCTAGTACAATATTCACACTTGAACCATTATCAATCATAACACTCTGTATAGGTTGATGATCAATGTAAGCTCAAATGAAAAAAGAGTGAAAATAAAAAACATCAGATACTATCACATGTTATGTGAATGTAATAAGTGGTCTGGATGGTGATGACACATGACATGCATCAATTATGACATCAAATGATGTTGTGTATATGTATGAAGATGATAATAATTTGGTGGATGGTGTGCATTATATGTGTAATGCACTTTTGATTTGTTTGTAGTTTCTTGAATTGTATGCTTATGGAAAGGATCCCTAAATATATTCATTATTCTACTCTCACTTGGTTATGCCTTTATACTATCAGTATATGTACCCACATCAATGAAGTTATCATCTAACAAATCTTGTATTTTATGTCTTAAATTGATGCATCTATAGTATGCCCTGGTGCTCTATGAAAATTACAAAAATAATTTGGGAAGAATTTTACTTGCATCAACCTCTTTAATAGGAGGGATCGATATGAGGTGACATTCCAATAAATTTTGTAATACCTTGTCAGGATATTTTGGCAAGTTTTTAAACTCTCCTTGGAAGATTAGATAACACAAGTTGAGTAGGATTAAAAATTTATTTTACTATAGTATTTTAATCACTCTTATTTTCACTTGGTTTCACCCTATATGGTGGATTACTGATATTATTTGTATTTAAAGTAAAAATTGGGTTAGTTTACATAATTTAGCTTATTCATTTCTAATAACTTAAATTCTATTTCCTTAACTATGTGACATAAATCAGTGAATGATAGAAATTTATTAAACATAATGGATTCATGTACAGTGGGAGTACAATATATTTGAATATGTTTTATATTTCCTTATCTACCATTGTATTCATCATTTTAGATAACATAGTCACATATAGTAATACATAATCTATGATAAGCTCATTGGATTCTTGTTTTAGCTGATCAATCTAAGCATATGAAATATTTTCACTTATGTTAATTTAATAATGTGCAAGGAGAAAGTATGTCAAAGGATTTAATACATTAATTCACTAATTTGGTAACTCATAAAACCATCTTAGAGCATAATTTTTAAAACTCTTTGGAAACAAATTCATTAACAAACTATAATTGGATACATAGTCCAAACATGCTATTTGAAACAACCTCAAATGTTTCTCAGGGTCACCTTTTCTATCATACAATGTAAGCTTAGCTAACACAAAACTAGGTGGTAAAGAATAGGCTAAAATATGTTGAGACAATGGAGTATGAAGTAAAGTCTTTGAGTCAAGTGTCTAATTAGGTTTCAAAGCACATTGTTCCAAATGTAACACCTTAATCTCCAAAGTTGTAATGTTATGCATAATGGATTATACATCAATAATAGAATGTGTGTTAATGAAAGGTGGTGTAAATAGTGACTAAGTAGAGATTGGCATATTGATTTGTTGAAACCCTTAGGTTTCCCCCATAGTAGATATTGTTATAAAAGTTGTATTGAGTGATGTAAATAAGGGTAAGGAACCCACATCAATATATATCTAAACAAATTATCTTTTAGATGATTTATTTATTTCATCTTTTTAAATATCTATGAACTAATCTTACATATTTAGATTATTTGAAAGATACACTATTAATTCTCTTTTTTCAGAATCTTCAAATCTATTAATTGATTCTACCATTGTGTTGTTATCAACTAAAATATAAGAATAGTTAACCTAAGTACCAATTAGAGATAGAAACAACTTTCTTAGATTGCATAAAATATGAAATGGACACTTGAAATATTTTTGTTACCAAAGAATTTATGAAATCTAAAAACCCTAATAAAATAATTAGAAATGATAAAATACTAAAATAAACCTAGAAACATGGATGGTTAGGGTTTTGAAATATTCAATAATAAATAAGTTCATCAATATGTTTTATCTGAATTGGATAGTAAGTATTAATCTAATTAAGATAAAATGTTGAGTAAAACAAAATGCATAAGAAACATGATAAATACACATGACTAATTTGGAACATACTATTTTTAGAAATATGCTAAAGGTTAAAAGTACTAAGAAATGGATGACTTAGTAGGAACTTAGGTCTATAAGACTACAATAATGACTATGAATCTGACTTTAGGGTTGTGTGATGGTGTTGTGAACTAGGAATAGGGCTCTATGTTATTTTAGGGTAAGGTTGCACTATTTAGACTAGTTCAGCTTACATTATTATCTACAGGTTACATCATAATCCTTTACAGGTTTTTCCCTCTATTTAAAACATGGTAAATGCAAATTCACATGCAGATCCTGTGTGTATAAGTAGATGTTTTTAGTTCATTTTGGGCTCTATTTTATGCCTTCTTCACTTAAAACCCTAGCTCAATCATAAGATAGGAACAAATGCACTAAAATGGGAGACTAGGGTTATGGGTTAGGGTTTGGATTGACCTCAATACCCTATGTGTTGAGAATTTATTACATATAAATACTCTAAAGATAGATCAAACTCTATGTAGTTCTCCCCTGTTATGGTGGTGTGTGTGAAATACTGATGAAATGTTATATGCTAGTGCAATCTTGGTGTAATTATGTGCTTGAATAATGACACGTGACCTTATTATTGTTTTCATACCTAGATTATGGATAATTTGGTGTATGGACTCATAATTGGGAATACTAAGTGATTTATTCTCAATCTATAGGTAGATAATTATAGAATTAGCAATAGTGATAACATCTTTCCATCTAGTGAACAAATAGATAAAAATGCACTTATATAATGGTCTTTTTTGGATTTAATTGAATGGGATTTGTGAAATGTTTAAAATTAATTTTTAGGATGAATTAGAATTTGGTAAATTAGTTATTAATTGGTAGTAGGACAAAACCAGTGAATTTAAACATGATCAACCAATTAGATTGTCCTAAAGGAACATGAATAGAGATAAATAAATTGAAAGTGTGAATCAATACAATAGTGAGTATATGATAATTTGAGTGAGGAATAAGAACATTTATTAACATATCTATCTAAGGATAGAGTGTAATTTGTAAATAAGTAGATAAAAATTGGTTTAAAACTATGTATTTGAGCATATGTTAAATGTGCATAAGGAATGGTCACAAATGCATTATTTTAGTATTAAATATTAATTTTAGTGATTGCATTTACCCCACCCGCATGCCCCTCTAATCCCTCCCCCCGACCCCTTTTATTTTATTAATGTATCAAATAAAAATTACTAGAGTAAAATGAAGAGTGTTATACCTAAGCTTACTTGTGAATAATGGTTATGAATATAAATCATATGTTGAACTATGCTTCATACAAACCTATAATTAAACATGTATAAATCAATCCTTAGAATAAAAATTGGAAAGTAAATAAAATAAACATATAGATCAAATAATAAGGAACAAATACACCTTTTCATGTACGTGAACCATTATTTTTTTGGGTGAAAAAATTGATGATTAGAGAGAATTGAACCCTTGGAGATTTATTCATTGAAACACTTGGATTGGACTGTGCATGCCCAAATATTCATTGGTAATATAATTTGTGATTAAAAACTCAAGATACACTTGACATCATCTTCTCACAATTCAAGGTAGTATGGTAGCTTGGAATCCTTATATGAATTCCAATAGATCATTCTAATGTAAAATTGGTGAAAAATGCTAAATCAACTATTGCAGAGTGAATAAAATTCATTTTGGTGTAAAATTGGTGAAAATAAATATGAATTTAGTCTAGTGTATATAAAATAGAGAATGAGATGAATTTCCATTCCTTTTATGGAAACTAGTGCAAAATTGAGAAATAAATTCACAATGTGTCATGGATATGCCCCCAATCTAATATATGAGTTTACTGATTCTAATAATTGAGTAAAAACATGTATAATATTTTGGAAGACATGTCTTACATGATTCCCCTAATTTGATAAAAATGTATAATAATCTTGTGTATAAATCTTTAATTTTTTTTGGTAATCACTAAAAATTATTCAATAGACTATGTGTGAATATGATAATTTTGTAAATATTATTTATAATTTATGGGATGAAAGTGCACTATTTTGGAAAATCATAACCTTTGTTATTTTCCAAATGGTATGATGTTGTTTGAATGAATTTTCTATGGAAAAAATGAGTATGCACTATGATTAACTGAGCAAGGATTGTTGTCTTTTGTCTATACGATGGATGGTTGCATCTTAGTTTCTAAGAGAAGCCACTATGTATGCCCCCTATTTTGAAGTGAGTTGTGGAGTCTACGTAATAACTTAGCTCAAAATTAAAAACTTTTGAAAATGATATTATCGAAAGATTGAAATCTAGAGTAATAATGACAACATTAGATATCATGGAATCATATGATAATTTAAGAAAAATAATAATGTACAATACATGTATAACCAAGCATATATAGTGTCATGTCTAGATATATGTTATAAATTTGACACAAAGTGAATAATGATAATATATTGAGTGCTTAAAACTGATGTAAAACTACTTGGGGGAAATGCATGATATTGATTATGGCATCAAAAAACTAGGGAGATGTATGATATTTATCATGGAATTACAAACTAAGTAAATAATATCAAACAAGATTCATCGCCTTGACACATACACAAAGAGTACACACAAAATCACACACAACATAAAATAATGCCAAGGTGTCGCATGCAATGGACATGTTCAAATTTCCACTATCTAGATAAATGAATATACTCAAAAACATGAAGCAAAGAAGTAAACATGATAAACATACATGAATAAGTGAAATTGATCTAGATAAGCAATTTTTAACATTAGTATTTTCAATAAATAGGATTTTAAGTGAGATATCAATGTCAAAGTAAGTGAGAAAATATCTAAATATTTGTACAATGTACTCTATTTTAGTGGGAACAAAAGTGAGTCATAAAGTGATAAACCCTGAGTAAAATATGGCCCCAATGAACTTGGTGTGATGCACATAAGTTGTAGAAGAACTGTGACTATTTTAGATCTGAGAAATTATAAATCCATTTTATTGGGATAAATTTGTTACAAAGGCATAAGAGCATAGTGCTTTATTGTTTGAATTAGTGTGATTTTGTTTATGTATGCTTTTTGGTTCTGAGACAATATCACCACTTGAAACTACATCTGAAAGTGACATGCATGTTTTGTAACTCACTCAAGTAGATTTTATAAGCATATTTGATATAAAACTAGATATAGAGAATTACTACATATAGTGAATCACAAATCAATGAATGCAAATGAACTACACATGTCATGCATAGTTCCTGATTTTTAAATTTTGGACTATTCAATATTTTTTCATATTTTTTAATATATTTAATTTAAATAGGAACATACTAACCAATGAATACTACAAGATCCTCACAATCAATAGGTCATGTATCTAACATAGGAAGGATGGCCTCTCATAAATGGAATGTATCATGCCATTATGAAGTAATTGGTCTCAACTCAGAATCTGAAAATTGATTTGGCTCTGTAATATAAGTTCCATTGTCATGATGATAATTTATAGTATGTTGTGTATATTTTTTAGTATGGTGAACTTTAGGACTCTTTAGAACCCATCATGGAATCATATAAGAACTTTGTGTTGGTTTTATTTATGTAACACTAATAATGCCTTGTAATATCAATCTAGGATACACGAAGTAGAAAGTGGCTTTCCATAATCTATGACAAATCATTGATTAAGTGGTTTTTCAAGGATAGGTCTCCTTGTAAATTTGACCAATTTATTTTGAATCCTCTAAATAGGTTAATTTTTTTAAAGTTGTTTAGCTAATATCTATGATATGGGAATAATAACATTTGGTTAGAGGGAGTATTCATATGGAATAACATGAATTATGATAGCCACATTAGTGAAAATATATTTAAAAAATTTGTGTACTACAAAAAATATTGCATGAATCTATTGAATCTAAGGACATCCCAATAAAATATTGAAGACAATTGCACTGGGTACTATTTAAATTTTGTGTCCACATGTTTTGGAATAACTTGTAGTGGTAATGTGATTTCACTAATATAACTTTGAACATAGAAATTTAATACATTTATTATATTTATTTTAGAAATTATATCCCAATTTATGTATCCAAAATATGAAAGAAGTGTGATAATGCACATATTCACACTTGAACCATTATCAACCATAACACTCTATCCATGTTTATGATCAATTTAAGCCTTAATGAACAAAGAGTGAAAAAAAATTAGTGTCTACCATCTCATGTTTTATAAGTGTAATAAATGGTTTATATGGAATTGACATATGATATATACCAATGATGCCATTCAAATGATGTTGTGCCTCTATATGAGGATGTTAAGAAGCGGGTGTAGGGTGTGCATTATGTGTAGTGCACTTTTAATTTATCTGATGTTTCTTGACATGTATGCTTAGGGAAAATGTCACTAAATATTTTTTATTTTTCTAATCTCACTTGGTTGTGCCTTCATACCATTGGTACATGTACTCACATCAATGATGTTCTCATTTATAAAATACTGTATCTTATGTATCAAACTAATGAACTTGTCGGTAGTATGCCCCGGTGCTTTATGAAAATCACAAAAATAATTTTGATCAAATAATTTTCAAAGATATTTACTAAAATTAACATTTTAATGAGAGATAATGATATGAGGTGACATTCTAATAAACAAATTAACACTTTGTAGGAAACTTTTTGCAAATTAGGAAATTGTCTCCATTGAGGAGCAAATAACACAATACATGGAGTAGGATATTAAATTACATTTATTATTGTCTTTTGATGACTCTTATTTTCACTTGGATTCACACTGTATGGTGTCTTACTTAAATTATTTGTATTATAAGTAGAAAATGGGTTGGTTACATACTATACCTTATTCAAACCCAACAACTTGACTTCTATTTCCTTAACTATGTTACATAAATATGAAAATGATATAAAATTATTAAACATAATAGATTCTTTTAGAGGTGGGAGAAAAATCTATGTTAATGTGTCTTGTAACTCCTTATCTTCCATATGATTTTTCATTGTGGATAACATGGTCTTATACTGTAATACATAATTTGTGATAGGCTCGTTGAATTCATGTTTGAGATTATCAATTTGAGCATATGAAATATTTTCACTTATCTTAATTGATAAATGTGCAAGGAAAAAATCTTCCAAAGTATTAAATGCATTAACTGATTGATTTGGTAAATTATAAAATAATCTTAGAGCACACTCTTTTAAACTCTAGGAAACAACTTGGTCAACAACCTATCATTGGACACATAGCCCAAAAATGCTATGTGAAATGCTCTTAAATATTATTTGGGGTCACCATTTCCATCATAAAATGTAAGATTAGGTACCACAAAACCAAGTGGTAAAGGATAGGTTGAAATATGTTGAGCTAATGGAGTATGCAGTAAAGTCTATGATTGAAGTGTATGACTAGGTTTTGAATCACCTTGTTCCAAATGTAACACCTTAGTTTGAAAAGATGAAATGTTATGTATAAGGGATTGTACATCAATAATAGAATGTGTGATAAAAAAAGGTGGTGTAATGAATGACTCAGTAGAGATTGATATATTCATCTACCAATGACATTCTTCTTAATACTTTGAACAAGTTGAACCTTTTTAGGCTATTCAACTGATATTTATTGTGTGGGAAAAATAACCTTTAGTTGGAGGGGGTATTCATATGAAATACCATGAAATGTGATAACCTGATTATCAAAAATGTTTTTTAAACATCTATGTACTATAAAAGGTACTACACAAATTTTTTGAATCCAATGACATCCCAATAACTTATCAAAGACTCCTACACTGGGTACTAATAAAAACATTGTAGCCACATGTGTTGGATCATCATGTAGTGGTAATGTGATCTCACCAATAGAACTTAAAACATCACCATTAAATACCTTTATCATTATTTTTGTGTAAAGTATATCTTGATATGTGTATCAAAACTTTGAAATAAGTACGATAGTGCACATAGTCACACTTGAACCATTATTAACCATAACACTTTATATAGGTTGATGATCAATGTAATAATGAATGAACAAAGAGTGAAAATAAAAATCATCATCTATTGTCTCATGTTCTATGAAATTAATAAGTGGTCTATATGGCATTGACACATTATATGTACCAATGATGTTATTCAAAGGATGTTGTGCCTCTTAATAAGGATGATAAGAAATTGGTTCATTATGTGCATTATATGTGTAATGCACTTATAATTTATCTGATGTTTCTTGACATGTATGCTTAGGGAAAGTATCACTAAATACTTAATTTTTCTACTCTTACTTGGTTGTGCCTTTATACTATCGATATATGTACCCGCATCAATCATTTTTTCATCTATCAAATCATGTATCTTATCTCTCACATTGATGAATCTATTGGTGGTATGCCATAGTGATCTATGAAATTCACAAAAAACATTTTGATCAAATCCTTTTGGAATAGGTTTACTCACATTAACCTCTTTAATAGGAGGGAGCAATTTGAGGTGACATTTCAATAAATTTTCTAACACCTTATAGGGAGATTCTAGAAAGCACGTAAATTATCTCCTTGGAGGAGAAACAACATAATACATAGAGTAGGATATGAAACTGCATTCATTATTATCTTTTGATTATTCTTATTTTCACTTCACTTCACCTTATATGGTGGTTTACATGGATTCTTTATATTAGAAATAGAATTTGGGTTGGCTACATACTTTATCTTATTTGTTACAAATAACTTAACCTCTTTTTCCTTAGCTATGTGACATAAATCAATGAATTTAAAGTTACTAAACATAATAGATTCACATAGAGGTGGGAGCGAACTCTATTTGAATATGTATTATAATTCTTTATCTACCATAGGATTCATCATTTTTGATAACATGGCCTTATACCATAATATGTGATAGGATCATTGGATTCTTGTTTGTATTGAGAAATCTAATCATATGAAATATTTACACTTATGTTAATTGATAAATGTTCAAGGAAAAAATATGACAAAGGATTGAATGCATTAACTGACTGATTTGGTAAATTAAAAAACCATCTTAGATCATACTCTTTTAAATTATTAGGAAAAAAGTTTCTCAATAACCTATCATTGGACACATAATCCAAACATAATACATGAAATTATCTCAAATGTTGCTTGGGGTAGCCATTTCAATCATACAATGTAGCCTTAGGTTCCACAAAACTAGGTGGTTAAGGATAGGCTAAAATATACTTAGCTAATGCAGTATGCAATAAAGTCTATGAGTCAAGTATATGATTTAGTTTTGAAGCACCTTGTACCAAATATAACACCTTAGTTTGTAGAGTTGCATTATTATACATAAGGTATTGTACATTAGGAATAGAATCTATGCTAACCAAAGGCTGTGTAAAGAGTGATAGGGTAGACATTGGCATATTAATATGATGAAACCCTTGGGTTTACCCTATAGTAGATATTGGTATAAAATATGTATTAAGTGATGAAGAGAAAGGTGAGGAACCCATAATAGTAAATATATCAAAAGATTAAAATTTATATGCTTTCTTTATTTCCTCTCTAATAATATCTATGAACTCATCTTGTATATCTCGGTTCTTGGAAAGATACACTTTTAATTCTCTTTTTTCAAAATCATCATATCTATTAATTGATTTTTCCATTGTGTTTTTGTCAACTAAAATCCAAGAATGTTCAAATTTAGTACCACTTAGTCTATCACTTCTTCTAATAAAGGTATAAATAACTTTCTTTGATTGCATAAAATATGAAATGGAAACTTGAAATATTGTTGTGACCAAAGAATTTATGAAATCTAAAAATCCTAATACAGTAATTAGAAACAATAAAAAGAAGAAAAGAAAATATAATAACATGGATGGTTAGGGTTTCACAATATTCAACAATAAACATGTTCACCAATAAGTTTTATCTAAATTAAATATTAAGAATTATTAATCTAATTAAGATAAACTACCCATTAAATTAGAATGTATAAGATGTATGATAAATACACACGACTCATTTAGAAATCACTATTTTTAAAATATTCTAAAGGGAGAAGTAATAATAAATGCATGTTTTAGTTATAAGTAATGACTATAAGACTAAAAAATGACTATGAAACTGAATATAAAGTTGTGTGATGGTGTTTTGAATAAAAAACATGGCTCTATGTTATTTTGGGACAAGACCACACTATTAAGACAAGGTCAACATGCACTATTATTTATAGGGTACACCCTCATTTTTTAGGGATTTTTCCTTCTTTGAAAATTATTTCAGCTTCACCTTTTCATATATATCATGCCTGTGTATGGAGATTCTTTTGATTCATTATGGGAGCTGTTATGTGCCTTCTTATTCACTTACAACCCTAGCTTATTTACAAGAGGGGAATAAATGAGGTAAAATAGGAGAGTGGGATTATGGGTTGGGGTTTTTATTGACCTAAAAAACCCATGTTTTGAGTAGTATCTACATACCAATATTCATAAGATGGATCAAACTCCATTTAGTTATCCCATGCTATGTTAGTGTGTGTTACTATTGAAATGTTATAAGTTGGTGCAATCCTAGTGTAATTATGTGCTTAAATAATGCATTTTGACCTTAATATTGTATTTAGACCTAGATTATGACTACTTGAGTCGTATAGACTCAAAAATGGGTAAAAAAGGTGTTTTCATCTCAATGTGTAGGTAGATGATTATGGAATTTTCAATATTGATAGCCTCTTATAATCTAGTGAACAAATGGATAGAAAATGCAATTATATAGTGTTATTTTTGGGATTTACTCAAATGTGAATTGAAAAATGTGTGTAATGAACCATTAATATTAATTATAAATTGGTAAATTAGTCATCAATTAGTGGGAGGATGAAACTGGTGGATTCAGACATGACTAGCTAGAGAGATTGTCCTTAAGGACTGGTTTCATCTGAGGAGTAGAAACAGGTAAATTGGAAGAGTGAATCAGTCCGATAATGATTTTAAACTATTTGAAATGATAAATATGAACATTAAATATCATATTTGTCTAAAATTATAGGGCCATCCATATAGAAATAGAGGAAAAGTGGTTTTAACTCGTGGATTTAAGCATAGGTTATGTGTGCATAAGGAGTGGTCAAAAGTGCATTGTTTTATCATAAGAAGCTAATTTTTGTGACTAAATTTTTCCCCTAATCCCCTGATCACCCTAATGTGAAAGTACAAGAGTAAAAGGAAGAGTGTTATACTTGAGCTTACATGTTAAGAATGGTTTTTAATGTAGATCACATGTTGAACTATGTTTTATGCAAACCTGCAATGAAACATGTATAAATCATTCCTTACTGAGAATAAAAATATAAATTTAAAGACAATAAAATTATAGATCAAATAAAAAGGAATGAATAAACCATATATATATGAACATTTTTTTAGAGTAAAAAATTAGTGACTAGAGAGGGTAGAACCATTGGATATTTCTTCGTTTAAACACTTAGATTGGACTGTACATGCCTCAATCCTTAGTGGTAATAAAATTTGTGATTAGATTTTTAAAATGCACTTGAATTTATAATCATGTAACTAAAAATAGTATAGTATCTTGGAATCATTGTATGAATTCTAATAGATCATTTTGTTGTAAACTTGGTGCAAAACTTGTGCAAAATGTTGATTCATACGATGCATATAGAACAAGATTCATTCTAGTGTAAAAATAGTGTGATTAATAATATGAACTAAGTTTTGTATAAACAACATAGATACTGACATGAATTGTCTTTCCTTGTATGGAAACTAGTGAAAAATTCAGCAAGAAAGTGATGATGTGCTGGACACATGTCCTTATTCTAATATTTGAGTATATTGATTAAAACTTGTGTAAGATTATAGAACACATGTCACACATGATTTGAGTGAAATTTTTAGTAATCATGTGTATAAATATAAAATTTTTATGGGCAAGCATTAAAAACTATTCTATAGATTGAGTATGATTCTAATAATTTTGGAAAATATCGATTCTAATTTCTATGATGAAAGTACATTGTTTTGAACAGTCTCAACCTACATTGTGGTCCAAATGGTATGGTGTTGTCTGAATGAATTTTATATGAAAAAATTGAGTATGCACTATGATCAACTAGTCAAGTATTTTTATTTTATGTTTGTACCGTGGATTATTGTAGCTTAGTCTCTAAGACAATCCACTATGTATGCCCCCTCTTTTGAGGTGAGTTGTGAATCTTGTGCAATATCTTAGATCAAAGTCAAAAAGTTATGCAAATGATGTTATAGAAAGATTTAAATATAGAGTAATAATGATAACATTGTAGATCATGACATCATATCGATAATCTAATAAAAATAGTAATGTATGATACATGCATAACCAAGCATACATAGTTTCATGTCCAAATCTATGTTAGTAATTAGGCACATAGTGAATAATGATCATTACTGAGTACTTGAAACTGATATAGAAATACTCTAGGAAAATGCATGATATTGATCATGGCATCTAAAAATTGGGGAGATGAATTATATCTATCATGGAATCGTAAACTGGACAAAAATTAACAAACAAGAGTGATGGCCATGATGCATACACAAAGAACACACACAACAACACACAAAACATAGAATATGTCCAAAAGGCCACATAAAGGGACATGTTCCAATGTCACACACACATAGAAACACACATTAAGGCTTAGATCTGAAAATAAGAACATGTTCAAATATTCACAATCCAGATAAATGAATACACAAAAAATCATGAAGTAAATAAGTAAACAAAGTAAACATGTATGAATAAGAGAAATTAATCTACATAAGTAATTTCTCACATTGGTATATTTATCAACTCAAGTGTCTAGTGAGATAACAATGTGATAAAATATGGAAAAAAATTGTGTAATGTACTCTATTATAGTAGGAACAAAATAAATATTCATAGAGTGATGAAACTTGAGTAAAATATGCCCTTAGTTAACTTGTTGTGATACATAGACATTGTAGAAGGCTTGTGACTATTTTGGATCTAAGAATTTAGATTTTATTTTCACTAGAACAAATCCACTAGAATTTGATAAGAGTGCAATGCATTACTGTCTAGATTAGTGTAATTTTTTCTATGTATGCTTTCTAGGTCTAAGTTAACATCACCACCTGCAACTACATTTGAAAGTGACAACTGATATATTATGAAACACACTCAAGTACATTTGTGAAGAATATTTGATATGAAACAAGATATATAGAAATATTGCATATATTAAAGCACAAACCATTGAATGTAAATGAATTAAACATATGCATAGGTCTTTATTTTTAGAATTTTTTGAAATATTATATATTTTTGAATATATATAACTGAAAAAGAAACATACTAACTAATGAATCCTACTCAAGCTTCAAAATCAATAGGTCTTGTATCTAACATAGGAAGGCTGACCTCTCACAAATGGAAATTATATGCTATTATGAATTAACTAGTCTCAACTCATAATTTGAAAATTGATTTGGCTCTGTAACATAAGTGCCACTGTTATGATGATAATCTATAATATGATGTGTATATTATTTGACATTGTGAGATTTAGGACTATTTAGATCCCATAATGGAGTATAAAATTTTTATGTTGGTGTTATTTGTGGAACACTCCTAATGCCTTTTAATATCAATATAAGACATGTTGAAGTATAAATTGGGTTTCTGGAATCTATGACAAATCACCGATTAAGTGAATGTTTAAGGATAGGTCTAATTGTAAAGTTGACCACATTATTTTGAATGGTCTGAATAGGTTGAACCGTTTTAGGTTGCTCAATTGATATATGTTGTGTGGGAACAATAACCTTTTGTTGGAGAGGGTATTCATATGGAATACCATGAATTATGATAACCTCATTAGCAAAAATGTATTTCAAACATCTATGTATTGTAGAAGGTATTACATGAATTTGTTGAATATAAGTAAGTCCCAATAAAGTATTGAAGACTCTTTCCCTAGGTACTACTATAAACATGATGGCCACATGTACTGGATCAACCTGGAGTGGTAACACGATCTCACCAATTTAACTTTAAACATGGCCATTTAATCCCTTATTATTGTTGTTATTGAAATTATATCTTTATATGTGTATCCAAACTTTGAAATAAGTGTGATAGTGCACATATTCACATTTGAACCATTATTAACCATAACACTATATAGGCTGATTATAATTGTAAGATCAAATGAATAAAGAGTGTAAATCAAAGTCATAATCTACTATCTCATGTTTTGTAAATGTAATAAGTGGTTTATATGGCATTGGCACATGATATATACTAATGATGCCATTAAAAGGATGTTGTGCCTCTATATGAGGATGATATGAAGTCAGTTCAGGGTGTGAATTATACATGTAATACACTTCTAATTTATCTGATGTTTCTTTACTTGTATGTTTAGGAAAAGGATTGTTAAATATATTCATTGTGATAATATAACTTGGTTTTGCCCTTGTACTATAGATAAATGTACCTATATCAATGATGCTGTCATCTATCAAATCATGAGTCTTATGTTTTAAATTGATGCATTTGTTGGTAATATGCTTTGGTGCTCTACAATGATCACAAAAAGAATTTTGATCAAATAATTTTGAAAGAGGTTACTCACATCAACCTCTTTATTAGGATGGAACCATACGCGGTGAAATTATAATAATTTTTGTAACACCTTGTAGGGAGTTTCTATCAAGTTGGTAAATTGTCTCCTTGGAAGAGTGGATAATTCAATACATGGAGTAAGATATGAAACTACATTCACATTTATCTTTTGATCACTCTTATTTTCGCTTGGCTTTACCATGTATGGTGTCTTACTCAGATTATTTGTATTATAAGTATAAATTGGATTGGTTACATACTTTATCTTATTCATTGCAAATAATTTAACCTCTCTTTCTTTAATTATATGACATAAATTGATGAATGATAGAAACTTCTTAAACATAATAATTTCTTGTCAAGATGGGAGAAAACTTTATTTGAATATGTATTTTAATTATTTATCTTCCATAGGATTTATCATTTTGGATAACATAGTCATATACCATATTAAATAATTTGTGATAGGCTCATTGGATTCTTGTTTCAGCTGAGCAATCTAAGCATATGAAATCTTTACACTTATGTTAGTTGATAAATGTGTAAGGAACAAATTTGTTAGGATAAATGAAATGCAGAAATATGTTTTCAAAATTGTAATAAGAAAAATGATGAAGCATTAATAAATAAATTGTAGAAATTAAAGCAAACCATGCAACATGGAAGACCCAATGGGCCACGTCTATAGAGAAATTTGTCAGCCTTTTATTTGCATCAATAATAAGGAGAATACATAGTGAAAACACCTTATCACACATCTCTCTAATCTCTTAGCCTCATATATTCAATGTACCAATGTAAGTTAACACCAAACTTGCAATAAAACTCTCAACCAAGCTTGCAACAAAGACTTCACAAGTATTAAATTCCTCTCCACCTCCTTGCAAAATGAAAGAATGCATGGAATATAGGCATAACAATAAGAAAACCATATACCAAAACCATGGGCTAAAACCATGGATAAAATATGTATTAAGTGGTCATCTACATCACAAAGACTTAGATAAATTACATCAACATATTCCACATATTTACAACACTTTCTTCTCCACTCAACCACTAAAGACACACCCATGTGCCTTAGTGGAGTATTATGTCACACATGTTACCTCAGCATGAATAACATCTTCCACCTCACCATAATGAAAAATAATATCCACCTCATCACCATGAATAGTGATTTCCAAATCATCACCATGAATTGTGACTTCACACCCAAAAATTCTCCCATTTGAAGTCAATATACATAAATGTATATTCCTATTGCATCCATTGAAAAAATTCCTCATTACGATATTCTTCATCCATGAAGACTAACTGAAGTTAAACAAATCTTCAAATTCACTCTTAAAACCACCTTGGTCATCATATCCACAAGATTTTCAATGGTATGGATCTTCTCCAGATTTAGTTGATCCTCATCCATTACTATTTGAATGAAGTGATATCACAACTAAATATTGTTGATGCTCAACTACCCCTATTCCCTGAATGGGTACCCTCCTTTCTTAAATTTATAAAATGCCTAAAATGCTAATCTTACTAAGACATTTTGTTGCATAAGAGAATTGATGCCTAGAAATATTTAAATTATTGAAAATATTTATCAAGCTTCATACAATGATGAATTATTAACCATAGATGCTTAAAAAATGTGTAGACAGGCCTTCGCTAAGGAGGTTCTACCTAGTTTTGTAATCGAGATGAGAGTCACAAGCCTCACTGAATCCTACTAGACTAACATTATATTTTATTTAAAGCATTTACTTACGTAGTTTTACTTTAGATTTGTTTAATTTGCTTAGGATGGGCATTTAATGTTTTCAAAAGTCTAACTTAACTTCTCACTTCACCTTATAGGACATCAAATTAAATATTGATACTCAGGAAGACAAATGTCCTCCTCACCAGCCTTCACAATGCCATAGCTATTTATATCACCCTATGAAAAACACTTGGGGCAAATCCACGAAGCCCACAAACCACGTGGTGTCATCCTGAGAGCTTGCAAGGGAGTTAGCCATTAGAATTCAAATCCATAGGCTATGTGTCAAGATCCTAGTTCTCATGAACAAGCCCATTAAATCTAAGTTGCCATGCATCCCATTGCAATCTAGAAGCTCATGAGATACCATTTCATGTCTCAAGCATGACCATCCAAACTTGATTAATTTTCCAAAGTGACACGTGTTCCTTTTAGATTTATTCAAGGTCAATGCATGTCAATGACACATTGCATCTAATTCAAAGCTTGTGAGAGCTTGTAAGGAGAACATGTGGATACACCTAAGTTGTTCGATCAAGGTTGATGGTGTACAACTATCCAAAGTTCCCTTTAAAAATGACAAGTGGTAGGAGCACAAAGAGAAACCTATGAGAATGACACGTTTTCCTTTTAGACCCGCATGATGAAGACACATGTCATGCCCATATTTTTCTATCTAAATATCCACGAGAACACCTCTAAAGGCTGATTGAAGTGATGCATCTCTACTAAGGACATGCAAGATGATGTCGCATGCCATTCCTATGAAGTTACATTCCAAGATTATAGGTTCACCTCTGAGAGCAATGCGTGGAAGCACTTGAGCCACATGATTAACACAAAATTACAGATAGTTATCCAAAAGATTTTAGAGATGAAACCTAGCAAAAGGTAGCTTTGAGAGCCTTTTGAAAGATCCACCTATCAAAACAAATCCTTGATTACCCTTAAGATATCCACCTGTTAAAGAAGCTCTGATTGCCTTTGAGAGTGACGTGTGGCACTCTTATAACCAACCAAAATTAGAGGGCCCCAACTAAGAGCTTACCATGAATTGAAAGATGCCACGTGGTAGGATATAAATGACTCATCACACTAAGTTGAATTTGAAGAGCCTGTAAGGCAATCAGAAGGTGCCATGTGTCTAGATTTGAGCCAACTAAGTAGCTTAGTCATATTCAAGCCTCATGAGTGCCTAACTAGATCTGAGGTGGCATGCCACATATCAGAAAATGGAAATATTTAGATTAAAAGTTAAAATTGATGGCAAATCATTACCAAATTTAAATTCTAAATTAATTAAATGCCAAAAGCAATAGTTCAAAAATATTCAAAGGTGACAAATTCGCCATTAATACAACATGAACTAGAATCACCATCAAACCTTGCATTAAGAAAATTAATTTTCAAAAGGATACTCAACTCAATTATTTCTACCTACATTTTCATTTGAATCCATACACATTTTCTCTCCCTCTTTTCTATCTATTCTTTCAAATTTAAACAAAGTTTGAGCCATTTATAGACTACACCCTGACCACTATTATTGGAGCTTGATAGTTGCAAAGAAGAACAAGAGGATGCCAATTACTACCCAAAACATTGTAGAAATGGCACAAGTGGGACCCTCCACTCTGGGTAAGGGTATTACATTTGGGAATCATGATTTTATTTTCCAATATGTCATTTCAATTGTGTCCAAAGACACAAAGTTCATCCCTGAGGCCATAAACTCAGAGGACATGTATTACAGTAGTGTGTATTACAATGTTGAAGGAGCTAGGGATCTTGATGAGTTTTAGACCATGCCCCGTATTATTCAAATCACTTCAAACATCCTTGAAATCCAAACTATAGGCCTTCACAAAGCTGAAATGAAGCTAAAGGTTGTGCCATTTGCAAACCTAGTATATGGCATGTTCAGGAAGCTGAGATGTAAGGATGGGTTACTTAAATCCATGAACTAAAGGCTCTTAATTAATTTCATCGTAGGGCCTAATTTTGAAAAATAATATGACCTACCTCTACCATAACTTGATTACAACTAGAGCATCATTGAAAACTAGTGTGAGGCCCACAAAATAGAGACAATCTTGGCATCATGGGTAATTAACCCAAAGGGGGTTGTCTTCATAGATGACCTAGGAAACATACCTATCCACTAATTTAGGAAGGGATTTAGGATTGGATTTGCTCTCCTCAATAGAGTATTCAATAATGCACACATCAGCTATGTGGATATAAAAAATATCCCACCATTACAAATGCTCCTATAAGTTTAACAAATCCTGTCACTTGAGGACATCATTAGTAATAACCTGGTATCTGATATACATGAAACTTGATATAATGGTTCTATATTCTAAGTTATGATATATTTATTAGATGTTATATGTGTAACTACACAATTAGGACCGAACTCATGGTCTCTTGCTTGATATGAAGTTGTGCCCCAATTATTTTTTGCATTGCACATCCATCACTTTAGGTGTAATATCAAGGTAGTTATAGAAGACTTATACCCACTTGTTTAAAAGTCCATCACCAAATGTGAAATTCCAAGAGTTCCCCTAAAATTTAGACAAACATTGAGAGAAATAGGTAGCTTTTGGATCTGCCCTAATTGCACGATCATCTAAGTAGAAGGGGTGATGGTAGCACCCCTCAAACCATGAGATATGTGCCAATGAAGTTGGTAGAGGAGGAGATGGCCTATTAACTAATCCATGGAGTTGACGACATCTTCAAGAGAAAAAAGAAGACAGTCCCCCACAAGACTCCTTAAAAACTAGGGAGAACTAAGATAATGAAATGGCAAGACATTATAGTAGCTATAATGCATATGGATTCATACCTATTACCTAAGGATGATTTCAGGGAATGGGACCCCAAAAATGTCATTTATAGACACCTACTCAAGCTTTAAAAGGATGTGGCATTGGAATATAAGAATTAGGAAAAGGTGCATGAATAGATATACCTAGATTCCATGAATGATGAAGTAGTCCTTAGGAATGCTATGATGAAAAACATAGAGATTAAAATGAGGCTTGATCGAGAAAATAAGATGGAGGATAAAGTAAAGCGTCGACTCTCACTAACTCATGGGAGCATGTTTTATGAAGACTATGAGGCTAAATAAGAGGAAGAGCAAGATGAAAATGTTCTTCTCATTAAGAACAGACCCTACAAACCTCTATTACAAGCCACTCCAAGTGGACAAGTTTTGCCTCTGATCTCTAAGCAAGGAGAAGATAGTAGCTCACATGACCTCTCCCAAGGGCATACATTCATATCTACATAAATTATGGGAGCTGATATAGAGATTTTGAGTCATCCTAATCCTAAGGTCATTAATCTTGAGTAACTACAATAAGGTATTGATATTTTAATAAAAAAGTTGCAAGTCTTGTCAAGGAAAAATATAAAAAAGGTTTACAAGAGGAAGAAGTCTTCTAAGGCTACTATGAGGGGGGTAGTATCTCCTCCCTCAACCTCTCAATCAAGTGCTCCCATAAGCTCACCTCTAGATACCATTAGTGTAAGTACTCTCCCACCACATTCTTTCCCAATTGTTAGTACATTTACAACTGATCCTAATTCTACTATTATTCTCACTCCCATGTTTACATCCCCTACAATTGCTTCCTTTGGGGGCACCATTCCCTACTTCATATCCCATGTCAGTTCCAACATTCCACCTCCATCGAGATTCTAAAGAACTGGTGCTAGTCAAGGTGTGGGTTCTACTCCTTCTTAGGCTACCACAACAAGTACATCACTAACCCTTGGCTCCCCTATATCCATTAAGCCACTAAAACTAATTTTAAAACCATTCACTTGGTTAAAGCCACTTAACCTCACCACAGTTGCTAAGGTGAATATTCCTTCAAAAATACCTTCAATTATTCTCAACATGGGCCTTACCAAATCTTTATTTGACCTACTTGGGCAGTTGGACCCAACCAAAGTATACATCCCTACCACAGCCTTTGCCTCTTCTTCCACCCAAGCACTACCATTACAACCATCTCCAACATAGCCAACATCCATTGCCACCCAAAATTGGGTTAGGTACATGATGCAGGTAGTAACGCAAGAGAAGCCTCAGGTAGGCTAAGCTGTAACCTAAGTTGGATTGAGGTTTGGTGCTAACACATGAATCATAAAGAGGGTGGTTCAAAGACAAGTGGAATAACCATAGTTAGGCTCGATTGTGATCCATGAGAGTAAAGATTCCCTCTCCACCTCAAATATAAAGAGGAAGTCTAGCCTCAAAGAAGTGCAAGAGTATGCAAAAGACCCTATATCCTTGATTTAAGCCCAAGCATAATCTATTATTGCATTGATGAAGGGGATGAAGCAAGAGTTGAAAAGGCTGAAGGAGCAAGCACTACCAATAGTGCTAGATGGCACTATAATTTCAATAATAAATGTTGTGATCAATGTTTTCAAACTCTATAAAGTGATGAGGAAGAAGTAGGAGGATGGGATCAAGCAATCTAAGGTGGTCATGAAACTTGACCAAAAGCTTACACTCTATGATGCCATGTTGGAAAACTTGGCTAGAGTGGCAAGAAGTAGTAAATTCCTTGACCTCAAAGTTTTGAAACTTGAAGATATTATTCCTTTGTAGACCATCCTAATGAATAGAAGGAGGGTTTTGAAGGGATGGCTAGACTAGATCAAGGATGAAAATACATCCTTTGAGAAAATTGAATTCAAGATAGCCTTACTACTGAAGGATGCCATGATCATTAGGGTGACCAATCCTGATGGCTCCTTCAAGGATGATTAGGAGTTTAGAGTGAAGAAGAAAGTTTTTATTTCTCAATTCTTGTAGGATGTAGTTAGTGCAAAGACTGATATAAAGGTAATAAATATTGTAGAATTAGCTAATAAAAGGCTAGAAAAGGCAAAGGTGATTAAGGAGGAACTAAGGCAAATACTTGTAAAACACGGGAAGATCATCTATGAGATACCTAGCTTGTTTTAGCCCATGATCTTATAGTTTGCTCAGATCAATCAAGATTACTACGTCTATGTAGAGGTATGGTCAAAGGATAAAGTGGAGAAGTAGAGATAGTAGCAATAGCAACATGCACTTTAGCTACCTCTAGGCCCTTATAATATTCTATTTCATCTTATAAATTCAAATGTAAAATATTCCTTTGTAATGTGGCATTTTAAGCCACTTGGTTGTATTTGGGTGACTTTTGTGGGTCCACTTAACTTGTGTTAGTCATTTTTGACCCTATAAATAGGGATGTTTCCTCATTTATAAATAAAAAAATAGTTGTTACCAGAATTAATGCAAAGAGCAAAAGAATTTGAGAGTTTGCCTATAGTGCTATTTTGTGTGTGTTCTATGATTTCTAAATTCTTATGCTGTTAGATGATTGATAGTTTAATTTTTACAAGTTAATTTGGAAATTACATTTCATTTATGCATTTGTTAGTTTGAGCTTATCACTAGGCTGATAAATTTAATAATATGCTTGCTCTATATTCTTCTCATTTACATCTGAATGTGTTATGCAATTTACTATGAGTGAGAAATTTTATGCAAAGTATTTTGTTAGACATATGAATTTTCCTTCCTCTAAAGCTTAAGCTACATTTGTTTAACTTTGAGCATTAGGATAGGGTTGGTAGATGCTAGTTTCATATTTTTTTGCCTTAAAAGTTAGCAGAACTAGTGCCTTTAATCATCTTAAGCACATCTTCCTTTATGACCTACCCTACTCACTCTTGGATTCACCCATGACTCACTCTAGCTTAGTGTTGGTCAAATTTCATCCTTAAGTTTGCATCTTTCAAATTTGGCCAAGTATAGTATTGAAAAATTTTATTCAGAAGGAGTATTTGTTTCATTCAGAGACTTTGTTTTGATCTTTTGGTCAGGTGTTATTTCCTTCAAAGGTTTTGTTTTCAATTTTTTTGTTCAAGTATCAAGAATTGTCTCAAACATTTTTTTTGAAACAATTTACCCAAAAGATATCTTTTCAAGTCGAAAAGGTCATCTTCAACATTTTTGAAGGGCACTTCAAATTTTTTGAAGGGGTCATTTGCAACTTTTTTAAAGGTCTATTTCAAAAAGTTGAAGGGGTAATTTTCAACTTTTTTGAAGGGAACCTCCATCTTTTCAAAAAGGTCATTTTCAACTTTTTTGAAGGGATGTTTTCAGAAAGCCAAAAGGTACTTTACAAAAAGTCTAAAGGAATTTTCAAGCAAGGTTCCCTATCCAAAATTCTAAAGGATTCTTTTTCTTTTAGGAAGTGAACCAAATAGAAAAGCCAAAAAGTCCATTTCAAAAAATCCAAAGGGTATTTTCCTTTCAAAAGGGTCATTTGCAAAAAGTCTAAAGGTTAAAATAGAAAGTCTGAAGGAATTCTTTGGAAAATATTGTCCTAGAAATTCTTTTAGAAAACTTGTCTACATCAAAAAGAGGTCAAAGCCCAATTCTTTCAAATATTTTATCTGATATAAAGGAAATAAAAGGCCCAAAATATTGTTTAGGAAAATTATCTACAAGAATTTCCAAGAGAAAGCTCGAATGAATTCTTTCAGGAAAAGTGTCGAGACAAAAAGTTTGAAGGATAAAAGTGCCAAAACAAAGAGTTTGAGGAAAGTGTTTTGAATGAATAAGGAAGGTGAAGGCCCCACAAATGTCAATTTCAAACTGTGAAAAATAGTCATTGATGTCAAAATACTTGGCAGGAACATGAAAGAAAACATGGAGGTAATAAATGGTTGAATCTCAAGCATTTGGTATAGACAAACCAAGAAAAATGGATAGGTTGATGGTTTGAGTCATTGTTGGTAGCTGACCAAATCAAAGAGCTTCCATGAAATCAAAAAACATAGGTGTCCAAAGGATGGCTGGCAGTTAGGAAAAGCATTTTTTAATTGTCACCATTAGTCCCATTTCTATCAGTAGTGCTATGTGTTGGCTCCTCTATTTTTAGTTTCAAATGATTATAGATGATTTTTGATAGAAACCATTTCATGTGTCAATTTTGAAGGTCTTATACCAATTTTCACCATTCTTATGACTAGTTTCAAATAAGTGTAACTCCTATCATGATATGGCTCACCCCATCCCTCTCTCTCATGTATTTGTAACTAATCTTCATGTCGATGACACATGTCCTTGTGCCTCTTCAACTTATCTTCTCTCTTTCTTCCCCAAAGTTATATAAATGGAGCCATCTTTGGCTATTATAAGAAACCACATTTTTGGTATGGCAAAGCCCTACTAAAATGACATTACACTTTGCTTTTGAACATTGAATACAAGTCCAATTCTGAGTTATGAACATTTTGTCTAAGTGTGTGAGTAATGTATATTGGAGATAAGTGATAATATCATCCTTACTCCCTTTATCCTTCATTTTTAATCAAGGGTTCTAATGTTAATAGGTCATGTGAAGTGTGTTGAATATACTAAGCTCTCTTTCAAGTATGCAATTGTATCTATGGTGTGCAATCTGCCCCTTAGGTCAAGTATCTTTTTGATTGTTGTAAGCATGTTATATTCACATCAAAACACCATGTTAAGATATTTAAATGCATGGAATTGGTCTTGGAAAGCATTTCTTCTTAGTAGAAGTATGATAGTCTGTGGGATATATTCTTGGTGGATCACCTCTTTAGCATAGTTTCCATTTTATGCAAACTCTTGAATATTTTCATGAAAAAGCATTAAGATAGGTGATAGATACTTAGAGAATAATTCAAGGAGATATCCATTTTAATCATAGAGATTCATCTCTCCTACAAGTTCCCACAAACTTGAGAGATGATTCAATGTTGCATCAAATTGAAGTAACTTCATAGAGAGTCATAAGGTCCACAATTTGATGACAACACTTAGTTCATGCTATAACTATCCATTGTTTATTTATATTTTGATAAATAATTGGAAAATATTAAGATAATTTAAAAATATTAGCAAGAAACTATGTCACTACATAAACATCTACTATCCCTACAACAGGGTTTGCTTACAGACTTTCAAAGTGGTGACCATATCTCTACTATTTATGTTATTACCAACAATAGTTGTATAGAAAACTCAAGATCTAAGTATTTTAAGACTTAAAATTAAGTTTCTTACTTTCCCATTGTTCCCTAGTGACACAAGGAACACAATAAGTGCATCAATAGGAAGCGAAAAGCTGGTACTAGAAGGAGGACCATTATGCAATTATTTTCATATATCTTTGTAGAATTGTAGTGTATTTAATTATATTCATGCTCAATTATTTAAAATTATGCATATATTGTTAGAGAACACTAAGGATCTACATTATTTACATGAATCTTTTCATCCTTCACATGAATCTTTGCATTCTTTGAAAGATTTCATCAAAATTAGTGTTCATTTGTGCAAATTTGGTAAAATAATCTGGATATTTGCTTAGATTCATGTAAATATAGGTGAAATACCTCATTATTTACACATATTAAAGGTTATTTTGATCATATTTATAAATTTTGGTATAAATCTATTAAATAATTTGGATATTTATGCAAAGATCATTCTCTAAGACATTGTTTGTACTAATTCTAGGCATTTAAGATCTTAATTGCTCTATTTAGTTTGGATTTAGTTGAAACTTTGCATAAATTTATGCTAAAACATTCTAACATTATTAGATTGTTAAATAAGACATGTAAGTGCTTTGAAATGTTGATTTAACACTAATCTTTATAGGTTTATGTGGAAAGCTGACAAGTATTTATGTAGGGTTTGAGATTTCTGAGATTTCATAGCTTAGATCTTCAAAGATCAAGGTAAAGATACTTGATCTATAATTATTTATATAACTATTAACTGATATTTATGATATTTAACACTCATAAGACTATCTTTGAAGCTCCTTTGCTCTTAGTACCCATTCTACATCTTGGAGTTGCCTAAGATCAGGACCAAGTCTTGATCTGAACCCAGGACCCCTGTAGTATCTCTAGAGACCCATAGGAAAGCAAGAGAAGACAAAGGTAGAAAAAAATAGTCTAGGAACCAACCAAATTCTGCATTTAACCATAATTTGTAACCCCTTATTCTAATCATGGCATGGTTAGCTGGTTCATCCATCAACATCCCCGAGCCTGTGCATGATTTATCAAGAAATCCAAAGAAGTAATTGCCTCTCTTTACCCCCACCGATAGAATAAATGTTGAAGATAATGTAAAGTCCTTTAAGACATATTTGAGATTACTTAACATGGTTCATGAGGACATTGCTTATCATCTCTTTCCTTTCACATGTTAAGACATCGCATATTATTGGTTCCTTAACCTACCTAAAGATTGCATCATGGGATGAAATTAGTTTAATGACACCTTTATTATCTAATTTGGTTGGGTAGTTAGCCTGGGTGTTGTGTACCAATAGTTTACCACTCTATAAAGGGACCCAAAGTAACCAATTATAACATTCAATTCTAGGTTCTAAAATATGTACACCTTGATGTCCCCATTGTATAAGCCTATAGATGAATTGGCCTAAGAAATATATAAGAGTGCCTTAGATCCGATGATGGCTACTTTATTTAGGAGGGCCTTGATAATTGACATGCTACATTTAGCCTATATTGACGCCATTCATATTGATGAGCAAATTCACCTGTAGGAGCATCCTACCTTTGCTATACCAAACTTCCACCCAATAATGCTTGCTTTAAATGTCATCCCTAACATGAATCAAAATCACCCTGAATTGAACCAACTGCCAGTGATTAACCAGTTGCCTTTGAGCCATGCTGCACCCAACCAATAACTATGATTATTTAGCCAAGAAAATGATGGATCACATCCTCAGAACAACACCAATAAAATAATGGTGTTTGTGAACAACATAAATGTCCAAGCTACCACCCAAATCAAGAGCCCATAACCTCTAAAGGGGGAGTTAGATTCAATTCAAAGGACTCTGTAGAAGCTTGCTAATGATTTCTTGGATCTCAATAAATAGAAGGGTAATACTGGTGATATTTCTAGTATAAATTATAGTTTCCAAAGATATAAAATACCTTTTAATAGGTCTAACAATAATAGTGAGCCCCCTTTGATTAAATTTCTTGAGATTAACATTTGTGAGATGGATTTACCAAACTAGAGCTGAGTGCATGACACTGCTAAACATGGAAAATTAGACTATGTTGAGTTCTACCATGAATTTGAAGTTATCCAGAGCCAAATAGAGGGATTCTACATGAATCCCACTGATCAAAACAATGTTAAGATCTCTAATGATTCCAATGATGCTTCTAGAGCACTTGAATCGGTCCTCATGGTTGAGACTTATGACTTACCTGATCAAGATTGTTAGGATGTGGAGCTAAAAGCTTCACTGATGCAGACACAGAGAAGGCCATTGGAGGGGTTGCTGAAGGTCGCTGAGCGTCAGAGCAACCGGTGTCGATCTGATCAGCCGACGTCGGCAGGATAGTGAAGAGAAGCAATCGGTGTCAGTTAGGGATCGGCCGACGTCGATCACCTCCAGGCAGACAGGGATCGACGTCAGTCGCCTGTGTGGTTCGACTGTGAGGTTATTACGGGCAGTTAGCTAATGAACCAAGTGTTTGCATGATTAGAGCTATTTTTAGACTGAGAGCTGTGTATCTAATTATTGTTTGGATGAGATCTATATAATAGACTCATGGTTGTATTGGAAAAGTGTTCTAGTTTGAGTTGAGCAAAGTTTGCTCCTTCTGTGTGTGAGGTGAGTAAGGGTGTTCCTCCTAGTTCCACAATACCAGGTGTAGGTGCTGGATTAGAGAATCAGCAGGGTTCTTAATGTATGTAGGATCTTGGTCACAGGTGCATGGCCTATATAGGAGATCTACATGGTAAGTAAGATCGTTGATCTGCAGGTGTATGTGTATGCAAGGTCAAGGTTCACAGGTGTGCAGAACTGGGTTGATTTGCAGGTGTGCAGGATCATATAAGACAGCAACACAACAGAGAGCAGTATCAGGGAGGATCTACTTGGAGTACAGGTGTGTACTCAGATAGAGCAAAGAGGAAGGCAAGGGAGTTCCTTCCATAAGTATGGTCTGTTGAATTGCAGGTTGTTGCAGGTTCATGGGAGATCTACTTAAAGTACCTTGAGTACTTGTGGAGTACATGGAGTACTTGTGGAGTGCATGGAGCACTTGTGGTGTGCATGGAGCACGGGAGGTGAACACCAACTCTGTATTTGAGTTGGGTGTTGGGACCTGAGAGGGAGAGCTTTGGGGAGAAGAATTACTGTTCACTTGAGGTGTGGCGAGCCTCTGAAGAGGTGGTGGAGAAGAAGTGGCATCTTCTTTATTGTATTCTTTTCTGTAAAGTATTAATACAAGTTGTGTATTGTCTCTCATATCATGTGTTATTCTGAATTCTAGTTACTTGGTGAATCTGGTTAATTTCCGCATATTAAGTTGCTTGGTTTGGTAATCATATTGTGCTCTTTTGGTGGAGCAAGATCCTGACAAAGATGATAATGAACCTAAAGATAATGTTGAAGATGTGCATGCTTTCCAAAAGTACAAGAGGAAAAACTATGCCTTGAGAAGCAAAGGTTATAACCAACCTCTAACAACTTCCACCCCACCTAATAAACTAGATACATCTATTGATAGTAGGATAAATAATAACCCTCCACACCCCAAAGGTAAGGAGAGTCAACCAATAACGGAAGCTCCCTGCATAAAATCAAAAGGTGGATACAACATAGTGGAGAACATGAAGAAAATTAAGTCAAACATAACATTAAATGAACTCACACAAATCACTAAATAATGTGATTTGTTGTTGAAATCACTGAATGAAAATCTTGGCTCTAGAAAGGCTAAACAAGCTCATGCAAATGTGGTAATGTATAAGAATAAGAATGAAGTTCCACCATTCATGTTAACTATTAAAATCTTTGGTAAGAACCTTCATAATTGCTTATTTGATCTTGGTGCCTTAGCTAATATTATGCCTCTAGGAATATGTGAAAAATTGGGGCTAAAACTAGTTAAATCTAAGAAGGTGGTGGTGTAATTGGCCAAGTCAAGAGTGAAAGTAATTGATAAATTATTGAATATCCATATGTAGCTCACCCATGAACCTCAGATATAAATGTTCATCCACATTAAATTTATTGACATAACTAAAGTGTATAGATTACTATTATGTCATGATTTGACTAAATCCCTAAATGGATACATGTCCATGGATTGTTCTCACATGTGGCTACCTTGAAATGAGATCCCTAATTAGATCAGGATTAACCAAGAGCCCAAGATGAAATACATGATTAATAAATATAATGCCAAGAATGATAAGGTAAACTACCAATCCTCTAATTTATGTTTTTACACTCTGGAAACCACTAACATTATTGTAGGTGATGAAATAAAAGAAGAAAACAAGGGTCCTAGGATATTGTAATTTAATGGTGCATGAGCGAAACGAGGTTCTAGTATTAGGATTATTTTGGTGTTGGGCCCCTTTTTTGGGTAAGTATGGATCCATGCCAACTCATCAAACATCTCAGTGTGAGGCAATCACTAAGTAATATTGTCATTTTGATATCTTTTACTCCAGCTGGAGGAATTATCATAGATCTAGTACTAGTTGGCAGGCAATTAACTAGTGCCTAGTTTTTTAGGGCATCTTCTTGAGTGGCTACACGTGGTGAATGTAGTGAAAAAGGTGAAAGGTAATGGATCTATAAGAATGATCAACCATGTCTCCATATTATCACCTGATGTGTACCCTCTACCCTGTCTCAAAGATGTTCTTATGTGCTATAAAGTTAACCTCAATCTAATGAGAGGGAGGACACAAATTGAGGTAGCAAAGCTCTATAGAATTGGATTTGAATATCATGTTATGGATGCCATTAACATAAGTTTAAACATGGATGCCTTTGAGGATCCACATTTTATTTCCCATGCTCACCTGTGAGCCTTTAGTCCATTAGTAGCTTTAGATGAGCAACTGCTCTAATTCACCCGAAGTGCAATAGAGAAAGAACTGGGGCTCACATTGGGCTAATTTTGTTGTGGCATAATGCATCATATGTAAGATTTGGTTATTTAAGAAAGGATTTTGGGAATATTAATTAGTGCAAACCATCTTTTAGTAGATTCTAATGGTTTGTAGGTGCAAAGATTATTGGGGAAGTAGTTCTGGTCATAGGGGCACAAGCCTATATTGTGTTAGTTATATGCTCTCCAAGGCATAAGCCTTTATGTTACTAAGTTAAGTTTCCTTCAGGTAATTTGGTGGGTCAAGGGCCTTACTTTATATCAAGGGTTCATGCTTAGGCTAGTGCTTTATGTAAGGGCATCAAATATTTGGCACATGACTTATCTTATACTTAGGCCAATTCACATGTTATGTTGATGTTGTAACTTAGCAAAAAGATGCCATTAATGACCTAAAATAGAAATTAGCTTAATAAAACATTCATATATTAAAATTACACTATTGTAATTATTGAATTTAGTCACATTAAAATAACCAAATCTTGCATATGATTCATTATGCTAAAACATAATTAGCCCAATATGAGCCCCAGTTCTTTCTCTACTGCAGTTCAGGTGAGTGCATAAGGCTTGTACCTTATGTGAATTGATGTCAACACAATTATGTGATAAATGTTGAGCACTATGGGGTTATACTATGCTTGCACCTAGTTGTAATAAGTCTAGACTTGACTCAAATAACTGAATGAGTGCCTAACCCCATGAAGAAATGAATTAAGACCCCAATTAAATTACAATATTTTGGTTCCATTGTCAGGACCCATGTTTAATTTTGTTGTTGTAATGATGTGACAAAAAAATGCTCTAACTCTCCCTAGAGAACATCGAGCTCTGGCTGCATTAGGTGGAAAACAAATTTGCACTGAAGCATCCAAACTGTAGAGGATAAAAGCCAAGGAAGTTAGTCTAGAATAACTTGTATGATACTTTGTATGAGGTCTTCTTTTATGAAATACATAAACATGTGTACCGATGGTTGGCTAATTATGTGACCCACATAAATGGAAAATGCTTTGAGTAGATGAAGGAACACTTATAAAATCTTGAAGACCTAGATGCCACTTGGACTAGAGCTACAAACAAATGATGTAGGGAGTGATAAATAGTTACGTACTTGAGTTCACAATGTCAACATTCTCCTACCCTAAGGAAGTAGAATATTAGTTTTTGCAGGAGCCCAAAGGCACATTTGTCAAAGACTTTAGTGAAAATCTTAAGAAACTAATGGTGGATTATGTATTTAAAACCATGAGAATGAAAGGATAAGTCCTTTCAAATTGAGTAGCTCATGAAGGGAGAAGGGGATGTGTAGGTGAAGCACAATGGAAGGGGATGAGTAGATTAACACCTGAGAGCTCAGGCAACATAACTATAACAAGAGGAGGTGCAGGCTGATGGAAGATCTAGAACGTAGAAGTGCCAAGAGAAGCTGTAGTGAGTGGGAAGGCCATGGGGAAGGATCTCTTAAATTATAACAATGTGAGGAGAGGAACAATGAAGTCATAAATTGATCTCAATAGTTGATGAGTGAAGAATGCACTAGGTCCCTACATAATTTGACCATTAAAGATGTGCTAGAAGTGCCTACCCCCTTTAAACCTATGATGCTAGCTCATACACTAGATCCCCCACATGAAGAAAGAAGAGTGATAACTGACCTTATTATCCATATAAAATTTGACCATTTTTCAGACTTGGACTGTAATTTTGTGATTGAACAAGTTGTTCCTTATGAAGAGTTAAGTGAGGATACCTCTAAACATTTGGGCACTAACTCAATAACATAGAATGTGAGTGTAATCATTATAGTTCAACCAATGTTAGCTATGCAGACTGGGCAATAACACACAAGAAGTGGCCCAATGCCACAAGTCACTAGTGTATCACCATCATCATCTACAAAACTAGTATTAATAATGGGATCAATGCCTAACATAATGGCTGAAGGCATTAAAAGATGACCACCAAGATAAGTACTAGGGGGAAAACACCTCAGATGTTAGTGGCCCCCTACAAAAAATTTACTATGAGATGACCATACACTTTTTAGAATACCATGATGTGGAAAATGCCATAGAGCATGTGCTAAAATGTGAACTACAATGGTGCGCTCAGGGTATAACCCAATTAGAATGCAATGCAACATAGTTTGTGACAACTCTACTTGATCACACTCATACCTGATATAGGAAATTTGATCCTAACCAGGCTATGATTGACTATGACACCTTGAAGGAAGCATTCCTAAAGGAATTTGATATACCTAAGTTTTAATAACAGAGCATCACCATGCTCAAGGAAATTAACCAAGGGCTCTAAGAAAGCATGCACTTGTCTGATGCTACATTCAAAACTCTTCTTTCCAAGCTTCCTTATGACATTCATCCCTCCTAGCATGTGTAATGGTTTATTAGAGGATTGCTAGTATCATTCTAAAAATCACTATCCATGAAGACATTCATTGACCCTCATGAAGTGTTTGAATCCACACGTAGAGTTGAGCTAGTTAGGAATGCTAATTCTAGAATTAACCCATTCATGGAGGTACAAATTATGTCCATGGCTAGCCAAATCCAAAAATTGACCACTAGCTTGATATAAGAGGCTCAAAGTAGATTATGGTGCATCGATTGTGAGACAAAAATCCATAACATGAATAACTTCCCTTGAATAAATGTGTGCACATTGCTTCTAAGCTATGAGGTTTGTCATAAAGTGCATGATGTTTGAAACTACCCTTTGTTATAACATGCTAATCAGGTTAACATAACCATTTACTACTAGTTTTGTGATGCCTATACCCATACCACTATTTATTTCCATGTGATTTATGAGATACATGAAAACATGAAGAGAGGCACCAAACAGACAACTACAACAACCAGTGGGTAGGCGACCCAAGGAAATGATGGCTATGACCAACAAAATGTAGGTTATGGAATGGAAAGAGGTGCCATAGAGTGAAGTGGAGGACATGGTGGAGGAATATTCCCATTATGTTCATGTTATAATTATGAATTGATAGAGCATTATCAGTGTGAGTGTCCTACACATCCAATGTATGGGTATTATCAAAGAACACATAAGGTCGAGGAATGCCCTAACTTATATAAGAAATTTACCCAAGGCTGACCTAACATAGATAAGGGCACAACAATGATCAGACATGAGCCAAAAATGGAGAAGTGGACTCTGAAGGCATAACCGACCTACATGAAGCCAATCAAAGTACATGAAACTACTCATGGTGGATTCACCACTCAGTCGCCAGTTGTGAGTACCTGAGTTACACTTGGAATATGGGGAATAGATCTGCACTAAGTGCATAACATGATCTAAAACCAAAGCTATGCCTTACCTAGACCCTACATGCCCTAAAGATGTATTATAATAGGCAATGAGTGTGATTTAGAACTTGTAAGGGAGCTATAAATAGCATGAGACTTAGAAGCACAATCTACTACCTCTTATAAGAAGAAAGATGGCCAAGAGGCTAAAGTACAAGAGCTAATAGAGATCTTACACCTCTTATAGATATAAGGGATGCTACCCATATTAAATAACTTGATTTAAAGTCATGTAGGACATAAGCTAGTTGAAGATGCTACACCATGCATGGAAAGGGCACAAGAAGTTAGGAATACATAGAATGTGGAGTACAACCAGGAACTCCTAGTAAATGCCACCATTGATGGATGGTCTATATGCAAGGTCCTTATAGACACATGCACTGAGGTTAATATCTTAACAAAGAATACATGGGAAAAGATAGGTAGGCTAGCCTTGAGGCCTTCCCCTCATGTACTTTTCATGGCCAACAAATCCAAGATATAACTAGTTGGAATTCTAAAAAGCACCATTATAGATATCATGGGCATTGAGTTTTGTGCTAACTTCAAAGTGATCAAGTTGGCTTAACAAGATAATTATCCAATTATCCTAGGGAATAAATGGTGTTATGAAAATAATGTTAATATGCATTTCAAGAAGTACTATATGACATTTTAAAATGGCAAGGAGAGGGTAGTGATCCCCTTCTCAATGACCAAGGACCCCCTATGTATAAAGTGTTGATCTAGAGGATGAGATCAACCATATCTACAACATCACAGTGTAAGGCACCAAGAATATAAACCCCAACGACCAAGGAGTGATTTCTTGGGATGATAGATAGTTGACCTCAAACACCATCGATGTTTCTTGTGATCAATGGGTCAAATAATCTTATGAGATGAATGGGTGGAGGTGCTACTTAGTGATCATTAAGGTGCCAAAACTTATGAGAACTAACTAGGTCTGGATTGATCACACTTCAAAGAGATGGGTCCCTTTCAATATAAATAAGGGAAAGAGATCATTCTACTTGAGCAAAGGTAAACTTGCCACACTTCCAAAGTATGAGGGGAACAATACTATGGATGAATATGTCCACAACCTCCAGTCATGTGTCCCAAAAGAGGTAGACAAAATGGGTGCACTGGTGTAAAATTTAAGGAGCACTGATGCTCATTGGTGGGTAACACAAATTCCTAACTTGATGACTTGGTAATATGTGAAAGTAACAATATGCTCTAGATTTAGAAAAAGTACTGAGGATCTAGAAATTTTTGCATACTTTAGCGATTCAAACTGAATAGTGTACGTGTGCTTGTGCAAAGAAAATTGGACTAACTATGATGCAAATGCCCTAAGGAACTTATGGGTGCATGCCTTTTACATAACCTTAAAGACATGGGAACGAGTGTGGTTTGTTATCAATGATATGTATCGTAAGATAATAAATTGGGATGCACTCAAAGAGAGGTTCATGCACACCTCTTTTTCTTCACAAAACTTGGAATTGATTGAGCCATTGCAAGTAATTCAAAGGGTAGTGTTTGAGGACACTATAATCCTAGAGGAGCACCTAAAGGACATGTTTATGGAAAAAGGATTGGTGCTCCCAAATTTATTTGAGTATCAGGTAAAAAAAAGTCAACAGTGACTTGAGTGAAGAAGATGATGAAACCTGGAAGGAACACAATTGGATGACCTTGATAGGCAAAAAGAAATAGAGCATCAAATAGAGGATGAAAACCTTGATGAAGAAGACCTAACTCATCTTCACATAAAGACAATTAAGGGAAGTAGGAAAGTTGAGGACTCCCATTAGGAGAGTAATGAGCCCTACCATGCACCATTCAAGACTACCAAGGTAGACATTAGCATAGAAGGGGAACTAAAGATGGCTACTCTAGGCATATATTGGTCTGACATATAACTGACATGAATTATGGATCTCTTGAAGGAGTTCCAAGACTTGTTCCCTCAAAATTATTGAGACATGAAGGGCACCCACCCATACCTTGGGAAAATGAGTATAAAGTTGGTAGATGGTTCAAGACCTATCAAGAAGCACCCTTAGTAAACGAACCCCAATATCTGTGCCAAGGTCAAGACAAAGATTGATGATATACTAGCTACAAACATTATCTACCTAGTGTAAGAATTCAAATGGGTGAGCCCCATGCTGATTAAAATTAAGAAAGATAGGTGCATTTTCGTTTACATTAATTATATAATTTGAATTCTACCTACATCACTAACCCCTTCCCATCTCTATTCACAAACAAAGTCTTGGATGGCATCCCAGGCTATGAGATCTACATCTTCAGTGATGGTTTTTTAGATACCATCAAGTCTTGATTTAAGAGGAGGAAAATCCTAAAACAACCTTTGTGAATAAATGGGGTTATGTTTATTATAACATGATGCCATTTGGACTCAAGAATGCACTAGTTGTGTTCTCTAGAGTGGTGGTCACTACATTTAAGGACTTCATCCATAAGTTCCTCCAAGTGTACCTAGATGACTAGACTATGTATGGGCTTGTAAAGGACCATTATGATAACCCACACTTGATGTTTGAAAGGTGCAATAAACTAAAGATATCCTTGAACCTCAAGAAGTGCATCTTCACAACACCATTTAGAACCTTTCTCAAACACATCATCTATAAATATGGTCTGTTCATCGATCCCATAAATATTATAATAATCATTCAACTCCAGACTCTTTCAATGCAGAAAGACATCCACACCTTTCCAAGCCATTAAAACTATTATAGGAAATTCATAAGGAGCTATGAAAAGATTATGGTGTTGCTAAAGGAGATCTTAGGCAAGGAAGGCCTGTTTTATTAGGGTGCAACACAAGAAGACACCTCTAAAACTCTGAAGCTCAAATACGCTAGCATGCCTATTTTATAATTTCTTGACTAGACAAACTTATTCCACATCCATGTCGATATATCTAGATCTGTAATTGATGCCATTGTAGCACAAACTGGTGAAGGTAAAATGGATCATCTCATTTCCTTCACAAGCAAAAAATTGACCCAAGCAGAGAAAAACTATACAACAACTAAGCATGAGTTGTTGGCCATGGTCTATGCCCTAAATTTTTTTAGGAAATACTTGTTGGCAACCCTATTCATCTTCTTCATAGACCATGAGGCACTTAAGTACCTCATGAACAAGCTCATTCTCCATGGGCTCATTTATAAATGGATAGTTCTATTTCAAAATTTCCAGTTCTCAGTTGTCATCAAGCTTGGAAAATAGAACTTGAGCCCAAACAATTTTTCCCACATTAACTCCAATGATGTAATAACATTGATTAATGATGACATGCTAGATGTGCAACTCTATAGATTCCAACGTGTCCTTGAAGACTTGCCAAAGATAGTCATTTTTCTAACATTAACATCTATGCCCCAAACTATGAAAACCAAAGAGAAGAAATAGCTCACAGTTCATACTACCCCTTTTCAGCTCATCAACAAGGAATTGTATAAACTAGGTTGAGATGAAGTCTTATGCCAAATTTTTGTAGAACATGAAAGGGAATCCATTTTATGCAAGGTGAATGAAGGGATAGTAGGTGGACATTACACATGAAACATAATGGTGCACAAGGTATTATAATTAGGTTTGTGGTGGTTGAGTCTGTTCTAAGATACAAAGGATTATGCCAAGGCATGTGACATATGTCAATGCACACAGAAGCCCAACCATTAGGATGAAATGCCTCTCATCCCCATTTTTGCCTAGGTGTTATTTGAAAAATGGGCCATTTATTTTATTGGACTGATCACTCCCATAATAAGGCACATAGGCATAAGATACATTTTAGTGACCATCAATTATTTCACTAAGTGGGCTGAGCTAATGCCAACCAAAAAATGCATAGCCATCACAGCCACAAGGTTCATATGGGAGAACATCACAAGTCACTATGGGTTCCCACTTGATTTAACTAGCGATAGGGTCATACACTTCATCAATGAAACTATGCAAATTGTGTTGACTGAATACATGGTGGTACACCATAAGACTATACCTTATCATCCACAAGTAAATAACACAATTGAGGCATTTAATAAGATCTTGAGAATGTGCCTCATGAAGATATGTGACATTGGTTGTAAATATTAGGATGATTGAGTGTTAGCAGTACTATGGGCATATAACACAACCTATAATTGCCTAAATAGGTTACACCATTTCAACTGGTGTTTCACATAGAGATAATTATATTGATGGAATTCATGGTGCCATAATTTCACATTATGCATATTAGTCATTTGGATGACCAAGGATCATTGAGTGCAAGGATGGATGACTTGGAGTGCTTGAATGAGGTGTGTACCTAAGCATGGTGGAGCCAACAGATAGAGAAGGCATGCTAAAAATTATGGCATGACAAGCATATTAAGCACAAGGTACTAACTAAAGGAACATTAGTCTTGCTCTATGACTCCAAGTACCTCAAGCACCCTAGAAAGCTAAAAATTAGGTAGATGGGTCCATATGTCATCCATAACATATTAGAAACTAGGGCATGCAAACTACACACATTATTGAGTGAAATACTCCCTGGGCATTTTAACAGTGATTGATTGAAGCCTTATCGGCAATAAGATGGTGCTATCACCATCAAACACTAACTTCTTGGTCATAAGTCATTTATGTTACGATGACAAAAATAAAGTTTGGCACAAGCCAAATATTTCCTTATGTTTTGCATTTTTTTGTGTTGTGTTGGTGATGAGTGAATAAGGCACTTATAGGCCCATAAGAAAACTATTCTGGTGCTTACACACATAAATCTAGTTGGGTGAGTTGAGCACAAATGCTTTTTAAAGTTCTTGAGGCTAGACACCTAAGTTTCTAGGTGCATGGAGTTTTATAGACTTGCACAAATATGAGTAGCAAGTGATGTAGAGAGGCACATAGGATGCTAAGTGTGCATAATATGAGAAAGAGGTGCACAAGATTCTAAGTGCATAAGACACCTGAATCTTGAAGCACTAGAGTACCAGTTTAAGGAATTTTTATGGGGTAGGATAGGCCAAGGCAAGAGATGAAAGCATAGATAAATCGACCAAGATAGGAAAGTGCACTTGGAAATGAAAACACAACATGAAGAGAAGATTGAACCTTGGAAGCTGAATCGTGCACATGTGAAGTACCACACCCATATTTTGATAAGGAAGGTGAAGGTCATGCCAAGTGAACAAAGTGTATGAGGAATATTATCAAGACAAGCTAACATCTACCCAAAGTTAGGCGAGAAGTAACTATTTGAACTACATGTCACTTCATTGAAAATATCATTTAGAAAATTTAATGAGGTGATGGTGAAATCACAAAGATACACATTGAATACATAGGTGGTAGTGTATTTTTGAGAATTTTGTGGGTTTTAGTAGATTCCAAGAAATATAGGCACCACCATATCGTTAGCCACCTACAATTAAGAGGGTAGTTGAATTAAGGGTATAAAGTAATGAAAGGCCAACTGGTTTAGGTTAAAAACCTTAAGTTAATTTGAACTAAAAATGAAGAGCATAAAACTAAAGTCAAAGCAAGAAAATGTTACCACAGTGAAACCTTGAACACCCATAGACGTAAAAAGAGAAAAAATGAATAAAGAGGAATTATGTTCCCTTTAAGATTGGCATAGAGAAGTGTGGGGCACAAATTGTGTAAAAAGTAGATTGCCTAAAAAATGAGTGACGTCAAGGCCACTATTAAAAATAAGAAAATATTGAGATCCAAATTCATCATCATAGACAAATAAGAAAGCATAGCTGGTGGAAGGGGTTATCATCGTAATAGTTAATACTGAGGCACTCACAAAGATGTCATACCAGGAAATGTAGTTGCCCATAATTGTCTTGGTAAGAGAGAATTGGGTGTCTTTCATTCATACCTACTAGCTAAAAGAATAAAACCACTATACCTCAATCAATGTGCAAGATCTATTTCAAGACTCGGTGGTTGATATGGGGGCCAAGATAGAAATAGGTGAAGCATTATTCGATGTCTCCATCTAAGACATACTTATGATCACCAATGCAACTTAACTCTATGAGTTGTCATGTTTTAGGAAGCTGGAGGAACTTGTGAAATTTCTCCTCTCGTGCATCTATGGAGATTACTTCTAATTTATAGGGAAGCACATGTAGTTATCAATGAGCCTAATTAGAAGAATCACCAGGCTTCTAGACTTTGATATAGACATCCACCAGATGATGGTAGATGATGTTGAAGTAGAAAGGGTCAAGAAACTCCCTAGATACTACAAGGGAGGATTCATGTTCCCCATCAAAGATATAAATAACCTTGGCATGAGGGCCATGACATGACTCATCAGTTCAAACCTTTGCCCCTATGATCGGTGGACATACATCACCAAGGCCTACCTATGCATCTCTCACCATATGATGCAAGGGGTCAAGTTCAACATAGCAAAAATTTATGTTTCAAGAGATGGTGAAGAACATGCTTGAATGTCATATGGTGTGAGAGACCTTTAGATGAGGGTTAATGTTTATTTTAATTATGATGGAGGATATCTGCATGCTTGATGGTGATGAAGACAATATTTGGGTCTTCCCAACACATAAGGACTCTCCAATATTGAAGTACCAGGACTTTCCTTACCCACCTACATTCTCCTAGAAGTACAATACCTGAGTGATGGGGTGGTACACCCAATACATAGAGGCAATCAATATGGGATGATGCATCCCTAAAGAGCTCTCTCTAAACATGTTTGGAATGGAGACCTTCACCATTATGCAACACTTCTATGTAATGTGCTTGGAGCTCAAAAATGGCAACCGATCATGCTAGCTAAAACTCCCTTACACATTTTATTCCAACTATTTTAGGGATGCACTAAGGATAATTCCTAATGTGTAGTACTTTGACATCTTGGTGAAGGCTATGGATTTAGAAAGATGCAAGTTGTGGTGCCAATACATGTGCCTAGGATGAAAATCTACCAAAGACAAGGAGGAAGACTCAGATTGCATTGACCTCCATCACCTCTAGAAGGAAGTAATACTCAAGCACATACACATGTTATATTATGAGATGAAGATGAGAAATAAGGGTGAAAGCCATAGGAAAGATGATGATTTACCCATCCAAATTGGTGATGAAGGGAAGCCAATGCTATAGTGCATAAGAAATCTCCCTAAAAAAAGTGGGGAGAAACACTTGAAGAAATTTAAGAGTGCATACAGTTAAGGATCACCTCCAATGAGGAAGCTACTCCATTAGACCCAAAGAAAAAGCATATGACCTTCACATAAGGGAATGCTTCTCCCAACAAGAAGGAGAAGAATAAGAAGTTTAAGGGGCCCATTGTAATGATCAATAACCTTGGTAGAGATGAAGGCGCAAGAGGCATGTGAGGAAATGGAGGTGAAAAAGGTGTGGAAAGAGAAAAAGGTGGAGGAAGAAGGAGGAACCAAGGTATACATGTAGAAGAATTAAGAGAAGAGCCTAACACTAAAGAATTATAAAAGGCCCTCCAAGGTGACACTCTAAGGCCTAAAACTGAAGATCCTAGAGATATAAGAAAGCTGCATAACACCTTATCAAAAGAGCCCTCCACATAGCCTCCATGAACTAAGGAGGAAAAGTGAAGCTTGTGGAAGAAAATGGGCCTCAACAAGGAAGAAATAGAGATGGTGATGGTGCTAGAGAAAAAAAGGGAGGTCATGAAGGCAGTTGACATGACCTAAGAGGAGATTGAGAAGGTTGAGGCCAAGGAAGAAAAGACCATAGCACTAATGAAGAATAGGAAGGCCAAGAAAAAGAAGGCCTAGGAGGAAAAGGAAGAGAAAGAGGTTGTCACAAGCATGGAACCAACTAAAGAAGCAATAGAAAAGGTGTGTAGTGTCTCCACTAGCATAACAGACCAAGCTGCATTATAGGTGTGCCCAAGTATTGAAGGTGTGCCTGAAGACAAGGAAGGTGATGTTAGTGCCTTGAAATAATAAATAGAGTGACAAATAAACCCATCAAGAATAATAGGAAGGTGGATCAGGCACCAAGAAATAAGAAGTGGATAAGTTTGAGAAGAACCCCTACATGGGTAGTGTTGACCAAATTTGGTCTACATATAAAAAATATGCCTAGTCTAAGAGTTTAATGGAAGGAGTAGGATCATCTTTTTTTTTACAGTTGCAAAGAATAGGTATTTGAATAGATTTTCATAGTGTTTGAGCCTTCAAATATCAAGAAGTAGTTCAAGGACGAGTTTAAAAAGGCTTATAGACTTTGAAAAAGCTAAGTACAAAATGTTTTAGGCTAAGTCTTAGGAATTCTTTTAGACCTTTTATTTGACTAAGTGTTCATTCTTTCAGGAAAATTCTTTTAGGCTTTTATGTTGCTAAGCTAAATTATTTTGGACCCATTTTTGGCTAAGTGTTGAATTATTTTAGATAAATTGTCCAAGACAAAGTTTCCAAAGGCATGAATTCTTTCAGATAAAATGTCTGAAGTAAAAGATGAACACGTATTTCTTTGGGGGAAATTATTATACAACAATTTTCTTGAAGACCTATTTATTTCAGAGAAATTGTCCACATCAAAAAAGGCTGTGTAAATTATTTCAAACATTTTGTTTGTAGTAAAAATCCTAAGGGTCATTTAGTTTGGGAAAATTATTTGAACAGTTTTATCGAAGGGTCATTCTATAGGAAAGTGGACTGATACAAAAATCTCAAATTTTTTTTGTCAAGCAAGGTGTCACAAACACTTTTTTTGAAGGATATATTTTTCAAGTAAAGTGGCCAAAACATTTTCCCAAAGGGTCTTTTCTTGGGAAGTGAACCGAATATAAATTCCAAAGGGTCATTCTATAGGAAAGTGGTCCATTTTCAAAAGTCTTAAAAGGTCAATTTTTAAAGAAATGGTCCTATACATTTTTTTAAGGGTATTTTCTTCAGATAAATGGTCCATTTTCAAAGCCTGAAGGATATTTCTACAACAAATTACCCTATATAATTTTCTTGAAGGGTTGTTTATTGAGAAAATGGTCCAGTTCAAGGGTTCCAAAATATCTTTTTCAAGGAAGGTTCCCTAAACAAAATGTCTAACAAAAGGTTGAAGGAAATAGCCCACACAATTTGTGATCTAGATAGTTGCACATATGTCAATTTTAGGCTACAAGAAATAGTTGTTTGAATTCAAAAAGTTTATGATGGCCCCATAAGTATCAAATTCAAGCACAAAAGATGACTGTTGGTTTGCAAATATGTAGTGATGATCGCATGGATGTAAAATACATTCATGTAGATGTCAAAGTTAAAACCACATAAAATAGCCATTTGTATTCAAATGGGTTCAAGATTAATGATCTGTGTTCAATCTGAGCAAAGATCTAGCAACACGTGTGAAGTCAAGAAGTTAATAAGATGTTCACATGACTATCAAATTCAAGCCATGATAAGTAACCATTTAGGTTCAAAAGGCCCTTAAAAGGTTTAAATTTGATCAAGATCTAATGGTTTGCATGAGCCTACATACTGACAGATGAGATCTAATGACACACAATCGAGTCAAATAGGTTGGAAGGTCCCTAGGTTAAAGCCTTTAAATATATACAAGTTAGATATGATCCTATGGTGCAAGTTCATCAAGCTAAGATCCAATGGTGCATGTTTACTGATAAAAGGGTGTGCCTAAGCTAAATCAATGATCCACATTCAATCTTATAAAATATCTAATGGCATGTGGTGACTAGCAGGTTAATGGGCCTAGGTAGATCAATAACACACATTTAATCATAGAAAGGTGATCAATAGAGTGAGATGGGTCAAAAGAGTCATCAAAATCTATAGGACCAATAAGAATAAAGATAGTTGGGCATAATGAAATGGGTTGAGTTAGTTTTCAATGGCCAATCACAAAGGCAAACCTATATATTTTTGATGGAAGTCGATGGGGAAGTTTTTGAGTCAAGCATGTAAATGCAAAAGAACCAAAGCTTAGATATGATCCAGATGGAACCAGTGGGAGAAATCATTGCTAGAAAAGATATATATTGGTAAAATAAGCCATTTGGACCTAATATAAAGATCAGTGATTGTGAAGTAAGATCAAATATTTTACAAGTTTCCAATGAATATTATGACTATGTGAAAACCAATGATCTGAGATTGGTTTTCCATCTATAGAATGGACCTAGGTTCAAGTTGGAATAAATGCATATGTAAACATGATCATAGGGAGACATGTCTCACCTATCATTAGGGTCACCTTTCAATGAGTAGATATAGTTGGCCACCCAAATCAGATGTGGCATAATTCTACCAATTCGCATACATGATCCTTGTTAGTAGATCATTAGATGATATCATGGAGTTCTAAGAAGAGATATGGTGGTTGGATAAGGATAATGAGCATTAAATTCTTTTATATAATTTGTTCCGTATTGATAAGGTCATGAGTTAGTGTCCTCAAATTGGTGCTAATCCATTAGAAGTGATTGGGCCTTTTTCAATGCACAACTCTCTCTTTGTCTTTATCTTTTCTATAAATACAGGCTTCCAAGACTTAAAAGGCATCCCTTTTTTTGGTATGACAATACTTTCCCAAAATTTATACTGTGACACCTTTTTGATGTAATAAAGACTGAATTCCATCCTTTTCTAAGATAAATTGAAGTGTGTTCCATGAATTCATGTAATATGGTTAAGTGAATGTATTTTCCTTGCTTATGTCTGAGTTTTTTCTCACCTTCAAGAAGTGCTTAGTAATTATTACAAGTCATTATAAGTACAATTTACAATTTATTGTCTAGTTTTAAAGTGGATATTTTCCCTCTCTTGCTAATTTGATAACTGATTAATGCCTTATTCTAAAATATTTAAATGAGATTGACATTCTTTGGTCTTGAAAGTGTCTCATAGTGTGTATTATGCCAGTTTGAGTGATCAAATCATTGGTACATCACCTTTTTTACATGCTTTTATAATTTATTGTCAAAATCTCTTTCCCTTTTCCAAGTAAGTGCTAGTTTAGGTTTAGTATAGGTGATAGATCTAGAAGGAAGCCAACCTTTTCTAGAGGTCTGATCTATTATTAGGATACCCACAACCTAGGATGAGTCCCATATTGGACTAGATTTGAATAAGAAGATATGAACAATTCTCTCCTTAGCTAGGGTGAGAATCTAGAACACCAATAGGTAGGAAGAAGAAAACTTAGAGGAAAGTGTTGAAGAGAGTAGTAACACTGATGGAGAGGAAGAAGAACAAATGTAATTAGTTATCATATAATAAGAAGGCATGAAGTTGAGCCTAAGAGAAAAGATATAGAAGGGGTGGACAAATGAAGATTTATACATGTTTGAGTACATGCCCCTTGGATTTGCCAAAACTAAGATACACCAACAACTCTCATTTGCTTTTGATAGCTATATGGATGAGCCTCATTTTGAGGTACCATAGAAGGCCATATTGGGTGTAGATAAACCAGAAGAAGGGAATGATCCCTTCTCACAAATCCTCATGCCATGAACCCAGTCAGGTTGGAAAATGCACTCATTAAAATTGCCTTTAAAGTCATGTAAAATAACATCATCAATGATGTTAGGGTTTCAAAGTGGAAGAAAATTACCTTGGATGTAGAAGAGGAAGTGAAGGCCATAAAGTTTAAGTTGTAGCAACTAGATGAGCACATAGAGATAACTGAACCATATCTCTTGGATGATGTTGACACAGTGAACCTCTCAGAGGTTGATAAGGTATGTGTGCTAGTGGAGTAAATATTTTTGAGGTTGAAGGCAGAGCCATCATAAGAAAAAGAGGAGGACCCATATGCCATGCTAAAAAGGGAACTAGATGAAAAACTCAATGAGGTAGAAGATATATTCATAAAAATTAAAGAGGGTGTAGATACAATCGATGCCATCTTCTATAGCTTCTCCAACCAAGTGTCAGTCATAAATGTGTGCCTTAAGTAGGCAAAGGGGGAAAAGGAGGAGTTGATGGTGCAGGTATATACTACAAGTAGGTTAGAGTACTCTTCGATAATGGGAAAGGTCAATGCCTTGATCACATAGATCAAAGACTAGGAACAAATCTTGGAAGCACTCTTTCATGCCTTAAAGACCAAGGATTATGAACAAGGGGAAATCCTGGATAGAGGATTCATAAAAGCTAAGGCAAACCTTGAGGCCCTCAAGAAGGAATTAAAGAAGATAGATGTGCTCACACTTAGTGCCACCTCCATGGATATAGACAACACCAATGAGGAACTCAAACTCACTATCAATGGATTTGAGGACTTCAACATCAAGCTAAAAGAGAACATGCCCAAATTTTGCACACTAAAAACTTTGAAAGACTAGTCCATGGGTAGACTAGTAATTTTGTATTAGGTAACGTTTGGCCCCTTTTTAGCTAAGTATGGATCCATGCCAATTTATTATACATCTCAATGTGAGGCAATCACTTGGTATGATTTACATTTTAGTATCTTTTTCACCAATTAGAGGAATCATCGTAGATCTAGTGTTAGCTGGTAGGTGGTCAACTGGCACCTAGTTTTTTAGGGCATCTTCTTGAGTGGTTGCTCATGACACTAGTAACACAAAGGGTATAAGGTGATGAAACTAGTAGAATTATCAACCAAGGCTCTAGATCAACACTCAATGTGTGCCCTCCACCCTGGCTTGAAGATACTCCTATCTGTTATAAAGCTGGGCTTGATCTAGTGAGAAGGAGAATACAAATTGAGGTAGTAAAGCTTTACATAATTGGCTTTGAATATCATGTTTTGGATGCCATTAATATAAGTTTAAGCATGGATGTATTTTAGGATCCACATTGTGGTGCCCATGCTCACCTATGAGAATTTGGGCCATTAGTAGCTTTAGATGAATAACTGCTCTATTTCACTTGTTATGTACTCTATTCATTTGGACTTTGCTTAATAAAAAATGACATTGCACCTAATTGAGTATTGATTTGATATATGTGGTTATGGTAATGTTATTTGAATGCAAACTAAATTCAATAGTTACAATATTGTAATTTTAATATATGAATGTTTTGTTAAGCTAAGTTCTATTTCAGGGCATTAATGGTGTCTCTATGCTAAGTGATGACATTGGCATAACCTGTGAATTAGCCTAAGTATAAGAGAATTCATGTGATAAAGATTTGATACCCTTACTAAGAGTACTAGCCTAAGCATGGAACCTTGATATAAATCAACTCCCTTGACTCACTAAATTACCTAAATGACACTTAGTAACACAAAGGCTTGCACCCTAGAGAGCATACAACCAACTTTATATAAGCTTGTGACCCTATGACCAAAAGTAGTTCCCCAAATAGGATTTGCACCTATAGACCATTAAACTCTACTTAGAAATGGATTGCACCAATGAATATTCCTAAAATACTTTTATAAATGACCAAGTCTTGCATATGATGCATTATGCCATGGCACAACTAGCCCAAAAGAAGCCCCGTTTCTTTCTTTGTTGCACTTTGGGCGAGTGCATAAAGCTTGTGCCTTATGAAAATTGATGAAAAAATAGTTGAGTGATAAATTTCGAGTGGTATGGGGTTATATTATGCTTATGCCTATTTATAATAAGTTTAGAATTGACTTGGATAACTAAATGAGCACCTAACCCCATGCATAATTGAATTAAGATTCCAATTAAACCATAACAGGGTCCCTAAACATTGCACTTTGATGGTGCACGAGTGCTATAAGGTTCTGGTGTTGGGATTATTTTAAAAAATCCTAAAGGTAAACAATATCTATCCTCCTATTGATTATAATTCTCTTACACTAACCATTTATCAAAACATGAAGCTCTTGTTTTGGGACTTCAGTTTGTAATTAAACATAGGTTCAAAGAGCTATTAGTTTATGGTGATTCTAAATTAGTTCTTAATCAGATTAGAATTAGATATCAATGTAAGCTTTCTTTCTTAAAAAAGTATAAATTTAGAGCTTGGGATCTAATTGAGTATTTTAACTCATTCAACATTGTTTGCTTGCTCAGGGAGTATAACTAGTTGGTAGATGCTTTGGCTTCAACAACAAAAAACTTAGTGCCTCCAAAAGCTTTGAATTTAAAAGAATTTATAATTTAGATAATTTCATGCCCCTCCATTCTAGATAACATCAATCACTTCCAAGTTTTTGATGATGATCAACAAATAATTGAATTCTTATGTAATGCTGGCATATTTGAATCCTCCATTATAGATGAACATGATGAAAGTTATGTAGAAAGTCAAAAGGATAGTGAATATGGAGTTATTCAAATCAAAGAGAACTAGATTCCCAAGGGCATCATGATCTCTTTGGAAAGAATGTTTGACCCACAAAGACAAGGAAATGAAACTAAGTAGCTTAAATTAAGTGGAAAAGACTACAAGTAAGTCAACCTGGGAAGTCCTAAGAATGAACAAAATGTAAACATTGGCTTAGTTTACACCAATGAAGAATTGAGTAAAGACGCTACCCTTATAACCAAGTTCAAGGATGTTATCAACTAGTCATATAATGATCTCATGATATTTGATACTAGTGTCATTACTCACACTATCCCATTGAAAGAATCCTGCAAACCTTTTAGGTAGAGATAAAGATCAGTGAATCTAGTATTGGAACCACTGATTTACAAAGAAGTGAATAAATTTTTGGATGCAAGGATAATCTTCTTATATGAAACTCAACATGGGTTACCCATCTTGTGCCTATCCAAAATAAAAATGGATAAATTAGACTTTATGCTGATTTTTTGAATTTGAACAGATCTTTTAAGAAGGATAATTACCCTTTACTATCCTTGGATGAAGTCATATAGTTAGTGAGTGGGTCTAGAAGGATGTCATTCCTTGAAATTTTTTAGGCTACAACCAAGTGGGGAATGTTTGCCTAAAAATGAATGCCATTCAGAGTAATCAATATAGGAACAACTTTCTAGCAAGCAATGGACCACACATTTCATGGATTAATTGGTAAGTGCATTATTATATACATGGATGATCTAACATTTTTAAAAAAAAATAGGAAAGATCATATGATGCATTTAGAAAAAGTGATGGAGAAGTGCAGAAGGTATGACATTTCCCTAAAACCCAAGAAAAACATCTTTATGTGACTAAAGGGAAAATCTTAGGACACGTAATTACTCAAGAAGGTATGACCATTGATCTTGATAGGATCGATGTAATTTCATAGAAGTTCCTAATAGCAAAAAAGAGTTAAAATATTTCTTTAGCAAAATTAACTTTGTAATAAATTTTATCTATGGTTTTGTAGAGATTGTGAGATCGCTCAACACCATGCTATATAAAGATACTAAGATAGAGTCGACTACTAAAGAAAAGAAGTCCTTTCAAGACATTAAGGATGTTACTGTTCAATCTCTTATTTTGACAAGCTCTAATTTTATTAAAGATTTCTATCTATACTCTTTTGATTTTGAACATATTATTGCTACTGTCTTAATGCAAAAAGAAGAGGACAAAGAGCACCCCATAGCCTTCATGAGCACTAACCTAAAGAATGTAGAGCTAAATTGTCCTATTTTAGACAAGTAAGCTTATGCACTGGTGAAGGCTGTAAAGCAATTCTGACACTACATCCTAAAGAACAAGACCTATGCCATAGTGTCTGATTTTGATCATCAAATTGATGCTGGAACATAATGAAATTGGAGAAAGAAGAGGGAAATGGATGACTAAACTTCAATAATATGACTTAGAAATAAAATATGCTAAGTTAGTTAGGGGTCAAGTCTTATTCAACTAATTGCAAATACTAATCCCCACATTGATGTTTTGCATGTAAAGCAAATCAAGTACCTATAGGAGATTGGTACAAGGACATTATTCATTATTTGTTGAATATAATGTGTCCCTCACAACTTAAAAAAGAATAGAAAAGTGCCCTCAAGCTAAGATCATCCCATTTTGTGATCAAAAGAGGAATCCTCTACAAAAATAACTATGAAGGAGTTTATTTAAGGTATGTCTCAAAAGTTGAGGCCACTAAAATTATGGATAGTTTCCATGACAAGCTGGGAAATGGTCAAACTTTAGAACATATCAAAATACAAAAAATATTGAGGGCTAGATACTATTGGCCAAACATATTCAAGGATGCACATGCTCATGTGCGATAATGCCACCAATGTCAAGTGTTCGATCAAAGAGAAGTAAAGGAGGCCATGCCTTTAAAACCAGTAATTGAAGCAAATATATTTGTTAGGTTGTGGAGCTAAAAGCTTCAACTCTTTGCAAACAATAGGAATAGAAGGTTGCTGAGATCCAGGAGCACCGGCGTCGGCAGCAGGACCGACGTCAGTCGTGACCAGTGCAGAAGGCCACCAGTGACGGCAGGAAGTCGGCCGACGTCGACAGAACCAGGCAAGCAGGGACCGGCGTCGATCGCCTGTGTGTTCCAGAACTGTTCATTCCATAGACAGTTAGTTAAGTGAACGAAGAGTTTGCATGTTAAGACCAGTTAGAGTCTTGGGCTATGAGGATAATTGTCTAAATTAAGAGTCTAAGTTATTGTTTAAGTTAGGGATCTATTTAGAGACCCATTGGCATGTATTGTATAAGTATGAGATAGAAAGGAAGAGTTCCTTCTAGTTGTAAGATCATTGAGTTGCAGGTTGTTGCAAGCTCATAGGGGATCTACATGTAAGTTTGGTCTATTGAATTACAGGTTTCAGGTTCATGGGAGATCAACTTGAAGTGCTATAGAGTGCTTGGTGTACCGACAGGGTTATTACTGACTGGTTGGAGAGGTGAACACCAATTCTGTGTATGAGTTGGTTGTTGGGACCATTTTTTTGTGTAGGAGAGTGTTGTGTAGAAGAATTACTGTACACTTGAGGTGTGGGAAACCTCTTTAAGGTGGAAGAGTGTGGCGGCTCTTTGTAGTATTCTTTTTCTGTAAAGTGTTAATACAAGATAGTGTATTGTCTCTCATATTCTGTGCTATTGGTGAATTCTAGTTACTTGTGTTTCTGGTTATTTCTGCATATTTAATTGCTTATATTTGGTAATCATATTGTGCTCTTTCTGAGGAGAAAGATCCTAACAGGAGGAATCAGAACAGGTGTGTTTGTTCTTGGATTCCCACCCTACAATTGGTATCAGAGTTTTTGGTTGGGATACTAACAGATTGGTTTAGATCTGGGTAGTGTGTTTCGATTACAGGTTACTCACAGGGTTTCTATTTGAGTGGGAGTTGAGCAATGGCAGAAGACAGTCAGCTATGAATGGAAAAGTTTAATGGCAAGAACTACCAATTATGGAGGATGCAGATTGAGGACTATCTGTATCAGAAAGATTTGTACTTACCGTTGGGTGGGGTTAATTGCAAACTCCAGGATATGAAGGATGAAGAATGGGAGGTTCTTGATCAGAAGGCTCTGGGATCTATTATATTGAGTCTTGCATCATCTATGATTTCCAGCTTATCACAGTGTAAGACAATGGTGGAGTTGATGGAATCTTTGGCAAAATTATATGAAAAACCCTCAGCTTCTAATAAGGTATTTCTTATGAACCATTTATTTAATTTGCAAATGTTGGAAGGTGGATCTGTTCATAGCCATCTTAGTGATTTCCATGGTTTGGTAAACCAGTTAAGTTCAGTCAATATTGTATTTGATGATGAAATTAGAGCTCTCTTAATCTTGTGTTCATTACCTGAAAGTTGGGAAGGTTTGGTAATGGCAATTTCTAATACTGTGTCTCCTTCAAAAGTCTTAAAAGTGGATGATGTTGTGAGTGTGATCTTGAATGAAGAGATACGCATGAAAAGCATAGGTGAATCATCAGGAGATGATTTGAGTGTTGAAGGCAGAGGAAGGCCAAGAGAGAAGATAGAGCGTGGGAGATCAAGGTCGAAGATAGGCAGAAGATCCAAGTCTAGGTATGGCAGAATAACCTGCTAGAAATGTGGAAAGCAAGGGCACTTAAAGAGAGATTGCAGATCGGGTGAAGATCAGCATGAAGGACATGGAGAAGAAGCAGATGTTGCGGATTACATTGCACAGGATGCTCTGGTATGTTCTTTGGATAAAGTAGAATCTTGGGTTTTAGATTCTGGTGCCTCTTTTCATGCATCCCCACATAGGGAATTTTTTCATGAGTATGTCCAGGGAGACTTTGGAGAAATTTGTGTAGGGGATGGTAAGCCTTGTTAGATTGTTGGCAAAGGAAAAGTGAAGCTAAAATTGCAGACAGGTGACACATGGGTGTTAAAGGAGGTCATGCATGTCCCAGTTCTGAAGTGGAATTTGATTTTTGTTAGAAGTTTGGGTGATGAGGGTTGCACAGTAACTCTCATAGCGGACTCTTGGAAGGTTACCAAGGGTACACTTGTTGTAGCTAGAGGTAAGAAAGTAGGTATGCTTTATCTATCTACTTGTATTACTGATTCTCTTTCTGGGTTATCTACTTCAGCTGTAGATTTAGAGATGTGGCTTAATAGGCTTGGTCACATAGATAAGAAGGAGATGCTTGTTCTTGAGTCAAAGAGTATGCTTTTAGATTTGGAAGGCATGGATCGTGGTTTTTGTATGCAGAAGAAGAAGGTGACGTTTCTTGAGGAATCCGATGTTAGTGACAAGAACAGGAAAGCCTTGGTTTTCAAGGAGAAGGTGACGAACAGAGTTCAACACAAGATGTAGAGGAATTCTAAGCAGAGCAAGGGTGATTTGGACAAGGGTTTGATCTAAAAGGAGCTCGCGGGAAAAATTCAAGTCTCACTAGAAAAACACGGAGACCGACATCGGCATGAAAACTGGCATCGGTATCAAGACAGGGACCGATGTCGGCTATGTGCAGCCCGACGTCGGTGACTCAGGGTAGATAACGACTGGCGTCGGCCAGGGGAAACCAACGTCAGCAAGGTGGTAGTCATAGGGAACTGACATCAGTCAGCTGTAGACTGAGATGTGACCGGCATCGGTCACTGAGACGAATTTTGGGTGGACAGCCAGCTGTCATGGAGTCTCAAGCGCCCATATGGAGGACTGAAGGCGTAAGTAAGTTCTTAAATTCGTCATTTCCCTTCTTTACATTACTTGTTGCTCACTTATGGTATAGGACTAGGAAGTTGTTAAAGAAGCAGAATAGGTAGATCCAGGAAACAGTGGGAGCTTGGCATGGATGAGGATGTGATTCCTTGGAGGAGAACCAAACAGGTGTTTTGGGTAGAGTTGCCAGCTGGAAGTAAGTACTGAGAGACGAATGGATGTTCAAGATGAAGAAGAGCGGAAATGGATACATGAGATGGAAGATTAGGGTATATGGTCTTGTATTAGCTACAGGACAATGGAGGTTTGATCATTATGTTTCTCTTTACCAGGTTGGATAATATTAGCTACATTATCCTATTTTTGTATGATGTGCTTGTTGCAGGGTTACATATACAGGTATTGCTGAACTAAAGGTAAAGCTAGTTTAGGTGTGTGTCATGGAGAATCTGGGAGCAGCAAGATTATTTGGCATGAGTGTGTTCTAGAGACATGGAAGGTCTTGTTGACTTTGTTTCAGGATGATTGTGTGAGACCGATTAGCACGCCGATGGTTGGACAGTTCATAGAACAGGTGTCTTGATTCACATAATGAGGTTGAGTGCATGGTATGTACTAAACATGAGTTTTCCCAAGCAGTGGGAGTTGTCACAAGTTTGGAGTCAATTCGGGAAAGTAATACTGAAGGGCAGTTCAGTGGGACCAGCAGCAGGTGCACATGCTATGCAGGGTCAAGTTCTTATCTACATGGTTGTAGATGCGGATGTGGTAGGTAATTTGGATGACAGGTTTTGCACTATAGGATTTGTGGTGGTTGGTCTTCAAGAGTGATCTTGAGGAGGGATACAAAGCCAAGGGAACAAACTAGATGGAGTACAGGTACAGGTACAGGTTGCAGCTGTTTATCTCCAAGTGGAAGATTATTAGGTTGTGGAGCTAAAAGCTTCAACTCTTTGCAAATAGTAGGAACAGAAGGTTGCTGAGATCCAAGAGCACCGGCATTGGCAGCAGGACCGACGTCGGTCGTGACCAGTGCAGAAGGCCACCGACAACGGCAAGAAGTCAGCCGATGTCGGTAGAACCAGGCAAGCAGGGACCAGCGTCAATTGCCTGTGTGTTCCAGAACTGTTCGTTACATGAACAGTTAGTTAAGTGAACGAAGAGTTTGCATGTTAAGACCAGTTAGAGTCTTGGGTTGTGAGGATAATTGTCTAAATTAAGAGTCTAAGTTATTGTTTAAGTTAGAGATCTATTTATAGACCCATTGGCATGTATTGTATAAGTATGAGATAGAAAGGAAGAGTTCCTTCTAGTTGTAAGATCATTGAGTTGCAGGTTGTTGCAAGCTCATAGGGGATCTACATGTAAGTTTGGTCTATTGAATTGCAGGTTGCAGGTTCATGGGATATCAACTTGAAGTGATATAGAGTGCTTGGTGTACCGGTAGGGTTATTACTGACTGGTTGGAGAGGTGAACACTAATTCTGTGTGTGAGTTGGTTGTTGGGACCATTTATTTGTGTAGGAGAGTGTTGTGTAGAAGAATTACTGTACACTTGAGGTGTGGGAAACCTCTGTAAGGTGGAAGAGTGTGGCGGCTCTTTGTAGTATTCTTTTTCTGTAAAGTGTTAATACAAGATAGTGTATTGTCTCTCATATTCTATGCTATTGGTGAATTCTAGTTACTTGTGTTTCTGGTTATTTCTGCATATTTAATTGCTTATATTTGGTAATCATATTGTGCTTATATTTGGTCAAACTTTAGAACATATCAAAATACAAAAAATATTGAGGGCTAGATACTATTGGCCAAACATATTCAAGGATGCACATGCTCATGTGCGATCATGCCACCAATGTCAAGTGTTCGATCAAAGAGAAGTAAAGGAGTCCATGCCTTTAAAACCAGTAATTGAAGCAAATATATTTGCACAATAGGGCCTCAATTTTGTAGGAGTTATCAATCTAAACTCACTAGTGGGACACAAATTCATACTTATCATCATAGATTATTTCACTAGGTAGATCGAAGTAGTGGCCACCAAGAAAAATAGAGCAATTGATGTTATCAAGTCCCTTGAAGAGAATGTCATTAATTAGTTTGGGATGCCCCTATCTCTAGTATGTGATAATGGCCCAACCTTTGCATCAATTGAATTCACTAAATGGGCATATGACAATCAAATAATCATTAAGTCTACCTCAAACTATTACCCTTAGGGTAATGGAGTGGATGGATCCACTAATAAAAACTTGATGAATGCCATCAAGAAGTCTACAAAAAATAAACCTAGAGAATGGTAGTCCTTACTAAAATATGCTCTATGGGTGGACAAAACTAGATACAAGTAGGCACTCAAAGCATCTCTATTCTTACTAGTTTATGGACAATAACCTATATTTCTTATCACATTGAAATTGGCCACCTATGAGTTCATGGTTAAGAAGATGGAAGATGATGAAAGAGTGCAATATTGGATACCAAACATCATCCAAATAGAGAATGCTAGAGATGAAGCATTGAAGAACTTCAATAAGCATTATGATGTTGTGAAGAGATGGTTCGACAAGCGAGCTAAAGTCAAAGCATTTTGAATATCAGACTTAGTCTTATTTTGGGACAAGGCCCATAAAAAGAAAGGACAATATGTCAAGTTCACTCCCCTCTAGATTGGACCATATCAAGTGGTAGAAGTTCTAGGTGAAAATACATTCAAGATCAAAGACTTGCAAGGGAATGACTTAGCCTTGCTAGTCAATAGGCAATATCTAAAATACTATTTCTCCACTGCTCTGTCCCAAATTTTAGAAGGATAGTAAAATTGTTTAGAGTTACAATAGGTAGGAGTAGAGTAGTTTTATTTTTTGTTTTGATCTTTCTTGCTTTTCACTTTGCTTTCTTGTTGTTTCCTCTCTCACTTTGTTTTTTTTTTGTGTGCTTTTTTAATATTGTGTGATATAGCTTAGTAATAAGTTGTTTGGACAAGTAATTTTTGGCTCAATTCATGTTAATTTGATCCTAAAATGAGATTAAGGGATTTTTGGTCTTAAGAAATGGTAGTCCAATGTTTGGAGGCCTCTAGCATTGTTTTAAATTAGAAAAAATGGGTGAGGTTGATTAGAAGTTAGTGTTTTAAAAAAAATTCTAAGTTATTTTAAAGTTGTAATATAGTTTAGATGACTGAGCATTTACTTGAACAAGAGTTTGAAGCTATGTGAACCATCATACTATCACTTGAATTCATTAAATAAATTTCCTAGGTAAAATTTTCTACTTGAGAGTGAATAACATTTAGATTATGTCTTGAAACAATCTTTACACCTGGCTAATACTAGTTCCCAACCATGTTAGTTTAGGAACGTATACATACATACATACATACATACATACATACATACATACATACATACATACATATACACACACACACACCCCAATGAAGTGAAATCATAAATTGCTTCATATTTCATGAATGGTGATTTAGGAAATCTCTATCGAGACTATGGATGCCTAGATGGTAGTATATCAAGGCTTGGAGTGGAGCCAAAGTTATCTCTATCAGGGCTATAGATTCCTAGCTAGTAATAAAACAATGCCTAAGCCATCCTAAACTAAGGAAAGCACTATTATATAAAACCCAAAGAATGCTTAAGTCATTTTGTGTCTTAATGTCTTGAAGTTTGAAAGTTATCATTTTTGAACCCAATGGTAATGGTTAATGAACCTAAAATCACACACATAGTATGATTTTATACAAAGTTTAAACTCTATTTCCAGCTTATGAGCTTTCATTAGTTCTAAAAAGTATTTTTGATATTGACTGAAAATCATAATGAGATGACTAGTTTTTGATTCATCTTTGAACAAGAAATCTAGATTCTAACATTTTGCAATGTTTCCCCATAGAGGTCACCATTTATTGATGCTAAACTACCTCCTATTCCCATAATGGGGACCCTCCTTTCTTAAATTTCCAAAATGCTTAAAATGCCAAGCTTGTTAAGACAATTATTTCATAAGAGAATTGATTTAATACTTCATAGTAATTTCCAGTTAATCATTCATATTGCAATAACCATTGACACTTAGAAATATTTGAATTATTTTAAATATTTATTAAGCTTCATCCAATGATGAATTATTAACCATGTGTCAGGATTAGGAGCACAATTGATTACTTTTCTATAAGCAATTTAAACACGAAATTGAACCAGAATGATTAAGTAACTAGAAACTTGAAACAACAAAGAATATGAGAAATAATACTATCTGTATTAACACTCTTCTTGAATACAATAAAGAAATATTCCTCTCCTCCTCACACCTCTTGGGTGTACAGTATTTCACTCAAGAGTTCTCTCTCTCTTTCTCAACCACAACTAACTCAACAACCTGAGTTATTATCCCCTCCTTGATAGCTTCAGCTGATCTCCTTGACCTTGCACCTTGCAGATCTCCTTTGACCTTGCTTTCTTACTTCAATGCTTTACTTTCCTTAATTACAATACATGCCTCATGGGTCTCTTAAATAGGATCCCAAGCATACAATAATTAGACTTCTAATTACAATAATTAGAAACACAGACTCAAGACTTAAATTAGTCTTCAACATGCAAACACTCTTAGACCTCTTAAAATTAGATGAGTCTAATTTTGGAAATGCATTCTAGAAACGCATGCAAATGCATGCACACGCATAGGTGACCAACATCGATTGCTATTGGTTTGCTCCTAACTGACGTTGACCAATCCATGGTCCCTGCCTGACCGATGTTAGCAATACTGCCGATGTTGATTACTGGTTGAACTCAACAACCTCCTGATTAACATTCTGGTGAAGCTTTTAGCTCCACAACTTAACAATCTCCCACTTGGAGATAAACAACTGCACTTGTATAGCAAACTCCACTTACCATCTCAGGTACCTCTATCTTCAAGCTCAATTTTGAAGACCAACCACCACACATCCTGTGATGCTACACCTATCATCCAAGTAACCTACCACATCCAAACCTACATACCATGTAGAGAAGTGCTTGAACCTGCATAAATACTTGCTAATGGTCCCTCTCAAATACATGAGAATCTACTGAACTACTCTCCAGTACTTCTTTCTCGAATTGGCTTCGAACTTTCTGACAACTCCCACTGCTTGGAAAAACTCAGGTCTAGTACATACCATGTACTTAACCTCATCATGTGAATTAGGACACTATTCTATGAACTGTCCATCCATAGGTGTGCTAACTTGTTCTGCATCCTGCATCTTAAACCTCGCCACTGCCTTATTCACACAATCATCCTGAGACAACATCAACCTGTGATCTTCCCTATCTCTAGACATACTTATGCCAAAGAATCTTGCTGCTCCCAGATTCTTCATGACACCCATCTGAACTAACTTTACCTTTAGCTCAGTAACTCTCTGTATGTGTAACCTTGCAACAAACATACACACTATAGTAATAGGATAATGTAGCTAATATTATCCAACCTGGTAAAAGAAAACACAATGGTCACATTGACCTTGACTAAAGCCATGCTTAGTCATATCCCTGTCAAGACCATATACCTTGGCCTTCCATCTCACATGTCCATCCACTCTCTTCTCTAACTTGGGAATCCATTCATCTGTCAGTGCTTTTATCCCAGCTGATAACTCTATCAAATCTCCTGCTTGGTTCTCTTCTAAAGAATTCATACCATGCTCTCACTATTTCCTGGATTCTACCTGCATTGCCTCTTCACATCTTCCTAGTTCTTGACCATTAGTAAGCAACAAGTAATATAAAGAAGGTGAATAATGAATATGAGGTCCACTTACCCTTTCAGTCTTCCATATGGGCGTTTGAGACTCCTTGATAGCTTGCTGTCCACCCAACATCCGTTCTAGTGACCGATCTCAGCCATTTCTCAGTCTACACCCAACCGATGTCGGTTCCATGCGACTAACCTATCTGCCGATGCCAGTTCTCCTTGACTGATGTCGGTCTCTGCCTGCCTAACACTATCGACTCTACTGGTCTACACATGACCGAGGTCGGTACCTGCCTGATCGACATCGGTTTCATGTGACCGATGTCGGTAACTATGTTTTCTTGTAAGTGATGACTTCTTTACCCATGAGCTCATCTTAGATCAAAAACCTATCCATACTACCCTGCTCAGAATTATTCAGCCCCTATGACTGATCTCTGTCCATCATCTCTTCCATAAACACCAGAGCTTCCCTATTCTTGTCAAAAACATCAAATTTCCATTTCCTGCAATGACCACGATCTATGCCCTCTGAATCTAAACTCATACCTTTTGACTCAAGAACGTCCATTCCCTTCTTATTCATGTGACCAAGCTTACTAAGCCACATCTTCAAATCTACAGCTGAAGTAGATAAACCAAAAGTAGAATCAGTAATACAAGTAGATAGATAAAGAGTACCTACTTTCTTACCTCTTGCTAAAACAAGTGCACCCTTGGAAACCTTCCAAGAATATGCTATGAGGGTTACTGTGCATCCCTCATCACCCAAATTTCCTATAGAAACCAAACTCTACTTTAGGACTGGGATATGCACAACCTCCTTCAACACCCATGTGTTGCCCATCTGCAATTCCAGCTGCACTTTCCCTTTGCCAATCATTCGACAAGGCGTACCATCCCCTAAATAAATCTCTCTAAAGTCTCCTTGGACATACTCATGGAAAAAATCTCTATTTGGGGTTGCATGAAAAGAAGCACTAGAATCTAAAACCCATGATTCTAGCTGACTATCCAAAGAAAGTATGAGAGCATCCTGTGCAACAATACCTACATCTTTTGATTCTTCATTACCTTCATGTTGATTTTATTTATCTTTCAACCAAAAATATTTCTTTGTGTGTCCTCTCTTTCCACAATTTTAGCAGGTGATACATCCATTTCGAGATTTGGATCTCTTTCCCATCTTTGACCTTGATTTCCCTTGCTTGACCTTCTCTCTTTGCCTTCCCCTACTTTCAACACTTAGAGCATTCCCTGATGATTCACCTATGCTTTTTCTATGAATTTATTCATTCAAGATTACACTAACCACATCATCAACTTTTAAGATTTTAGAAGCAGATGTAGTATTACTTACTATCATTACCAAACTATCCCAACTTTCAGGTAAAGAGCATAAGATTTAGAGAGCTTTTATTTCATCATCAAAAACAATATTGACTGAAGCTAACTGGTTTACCAAACCATGGAAATCACTAAGATGACTATATATAGATCCACCTTCCTGCATTTGTAAAGTAAATAACTACTTCATAAGAAATACCTTATTTGAAGCTGAGGGCTTTTCATATAAATTTGCCAAAGATCCTATCAACTCTTCTGTTGTCTTACACTGTGATAAGTTAGAAATCACAGATGATGCAAGGCTCAACCTTATGGATCCCAGAGCCTTTCGATCAAGAACATTCCATTCTTCATCCTTCATATCTGTGGGCTTGGATGCAACCCCACCCAACGGTAAGTACAAATCTTTCTGATACAGATAATCTTTTATTTGCATCCTCCAATGTTGATAATTCTTGCCGTTAAACTTCTCCATTCATAACTTACTTTCTTTTGCCATTGCTGTACTCCCACTCAATCAGAAACCCCTGAGAATGACCTATAATCAAACAATAACCTGCTCCCTGTAACCTTGCTCTAATACCACTTTGTTAGGATTAGGAGCACAATTGATTACTTTTCTATAAGCAATTTAAACATGGAATTGAACCAGAATGATTAAGTAACTAGAAACTTGAAACAACAAAGACTATGAGAAACAATACTATCTATATTAACACTCTTCTTGAATACAATAAAGAAATCTTCCTCTCCTCCTCACACCTCTTGGGTGTACAGTATTTCACTCAAGAGTTCTTTCTCTCTTTCTCAACCACAACTAACTCAACAACCTGAGTTGTTATCCCCTCCTTGATAGCTTCAGCTGATCTCCTTGACCTTGCACCTTGCAGATCTCCTTTGACCTTGCTTTCTTGCTTCAATGATTTACTTGCCTTAATTACAATACATGCCTCATGGGTCTCTTAAATAGGATCCCAAGCATACAATAATTAGACTTCTAATTACAATAATTAGAAACACAGACTCAAGACTTAAATTAGTCTTCAACATGCAAACACTCTTGGACCTCTTAAAATTAGATGAGTCTAATTATGGAAACGCATTCTAGAAATGCATGCAAATGCATGCACACACACACGTGACTGACATCGGTTACATCGATCTACTCCTGACCGACGTTGGCTAATCCCTGGTCCCTGCCTGACTGACGTCAACAATACTGCCGATGCCGGTTACTGGTTGAACTTAGCAACCTCTTGATTAACATCCTGGTGAAGATTTTATCTCCACAACATAACACCATGGATTCTTCAAAAATGTGTAGATAGGACTTAACTAAGGAGGTTCTACCTAGTTTTCCAATTGGCATGAGAGTCACAAGCCTCACCGAGTCCTACTGGACTAACCTATATTTTGTTTAATGCATTTACTTATGTAGTTTTGATTTAGACTTATTTAATTTGCTTAGGAAATGTATTTAACATTTTTAGAAGTCTAACTTAAATTATCACTTCACCTCATAAGATGTTGAATTAAATATTGAGACTTCCTTAGCTATTCATCACACCCCATGTAGGACACTTAGGGCAAATACATGAAGCCTTTGAACCACATGGCATCATCCTGAGAGTTTATGAGGGAATTAGTCATAAGAATTCAAATCCATAGGCTACATGTCAAGATCTTGGTTCTTATGAGTAATCCCATTCTATTTGATCCACCATGCATCCCACTACAATCCAAAAACCTGTGAGATGCTACCATGTGTCTCAAGTGTGACAATATAAACTCAAGAAATCTTCTGAAGTGATGCATGTTCTCTTTAGATTTATCCAACATTGATGCCTATCAATACCACATCACATCTAATCCAAAGCTCATGAGAGATCACAAGGAGAACACGTGGATGCACCTGAGCTATCTGATCAAGGCTCAATGGTGTATAATTTTCCAAAGTTCCCTCTAAAAATGATAAGTGGCAAAAGAATGAAGAAAATCCCATGAGAATGATGCATGTCCCCTTTAAGACCACACGATGAAGATATATGTCATGCCTGCTCTACTTCTATCTAAATATTCATTAGAACACCTCTGAAGGCTAATTGAAGCAATGCATTTCTACTAAGGACCTACAACATGATGCTACATGTCATTCTCATGAAGCTATATTCTGAGATCTATAGGATCACCTCCAAGAGTGATGCACATAAGCACCTAAGCCACATGATTAACATAAAGTTGCTGGCAGTTGTCTAGAATCCTTCCAGAGGTGACACCTAGCAAAGGGAAGCTTTAAGAGCCTTCTGAAAGAGCCACCTATCAAAATAAAACCTTAATTTCCTATGAGAGAGCCACTTGGTGAAGAAAAATATCTGATTACCTTTGAGAGTGACACATAGAACTCACATAGCCAACCAAAATTAGAGGGCCCTTTTCAAGAGCTCACCATGAATTAAAAGATGCCACATTGTAGGATACAAATGACTCATCACACTAAGCTACATTTCAAGAGTCTGTGAGGCAATCAGAAGGTCCCTTGTGTCTAGATTTGAGCCAACTAAGTAGTTTAGTCATTTTTAGGCCCTATGATTGCCTAGCTAGATCCGAAGTGGTATGCTACGTGTCAGAAGATAGAAATATTTTGCTTTAAAGATAAAATTGATGGAAAATCAAAGGCAAATCAGTGATAAATTTGAATTCTAAAGAAATTAAATGCCAAAAGCATTAATTCAAAAATATGAAAAGGTGATGAGCTTGCAATTAATATGGTATGAACCAAAATCACCATCAAACCTTGTATTAATCAAAGCAATATTCAAAAGGATACTCAACTTGACTATTGATACCTACATTTGTATTTGAATCCATACACATTTGATTTCCCTCTCTACTATCTATTCTTTCAAATTTAAATTAAGCTTGAGCAATTTATAGACTATACCGTGATCGCCATTATTGGATCTTGATAGTTGTAAAGAAGAATAAGAGGATGTCAGTTGTTACTTAAACCATTACAAAAATGGCACAAGAGGGACCCTACACCCTAGGTAAGGGCATTGCATTTGGGAATGATGGTTTTCTTTTCCAATATGGCAATTCAATTATGTTCAAAGACACATAGTTCATCCCCGAGGCCATAAACTTGGTGGACATGCATTATAGTAGTGTCTATTACAATGTTGAAGGAGCTAGGTATCTTGATGAGTTTTAGACCATGCCCCCCATATTATTCAAATCACTTTAGACATCCTTATAGTCTAATATGTATGCATTCACAAAGCTATAATGAATCTAGAAGTCATGCCATGCATAGACCTAGTAAATGGCATCTTCGAGAGGATGAGATGTGAGGATAAGTTACTTAAATCCATGAACTAAGGGCTCCCAATTTCTTTCATTGTAGGGCCTAATTTCAAAAAATATTTTAACCTACCTCTTCCATAATTGGACTATAACCAGAGCATCGTTGACAACTGGTATGAGGCCCACAAACTAGAGATAGTCTTGGCATCATGGGTAACTAGCCCAAAGGGGGTTGTCTTTATGGATGACCTAGCAAACATATCTATCCACCAATTTAGGGAGGGATTCAGGATTGGCTTTTCTCTCCTCAATATAATATTTGACAATGCACAAATCCACTATATGGATATAAAAACTATTCCTCTATTATAAATGATCTTTGAAAATTAGTAAATCTCATCACTTAGGGACATCATTAGTAATAACCTGGTCTCTGATATGCATGGCACTTGACAAAATGGGGCTCCATTATACATGATGAGATATTTTTTGGATTCTATATGTGCAACTACATAATTAAGATCGAATTCATGGTCTCCTACTTAAGATGAAGTTGTGCCCCAATTATTTTTTTCATTGCACATCCACCACTTTAGGTGTAATATCAAGGTAATTATGGAAGACTTCTACCCATTTGTTTACAAGTCTATCACCAAATGTGAAATGCCAAGAGTTCCCCAAAAGTTAAATAGATGTTGAGAGAAATGGGTAGCTTTTGGCTCTACCCTGATTGCATGGTAATTTGTGTGGAAGGGATGATGGTATCATCCCTTAGACTACTGAGATATGTGCTAATGAATTTGGTAGAGGAGATGATCTATCAACTACTCTATGGAGTTGATGGCATATTCAAGAGAAAAAGAAGACAATCCCCCACAAGACTCCTTATAAACTAGGGAGAACTAAGATAATGAAATGGTAAGACATAGTAGATGCAAGGAATAGGGACTCATACTTATTGCCTAAGGATAGTTTCAGTGCATGGGACCCCAAAAATGTCATTGCTTGATACTTGTTCAATTTTGAAAAGGATGTGGCATTGGAATGTAAGCATTAGGAAGAGGTGCATGAATGGATATACCTAGATGCCGTGAATGATGAAGTAGTCCTTATGAATGCTACAAGGAAAACATAGAGCTTGAAATGAGGCTTGATCAGGAAAAGAAGAAGAACATAGTAAAGCCTCAACTCCCACCAACTCGTGGGAGCATGTTTGATGAAGACTACAAGGCTATATAAGAGGAAGAGCAAGATGATATTTTTTATCTCATTTGGAACAAACCCTATATACCTCCATTGCAATCCACTCAAAGTGGACAAGGCATGCCTTTGAGCTCTGACCAAGGAGAAGCTAGTAGCCAACATGACCTCTCCTAAGGGCATACATTCATATCTACATCTGCTATGGGAGTTACCATGGAGAGTTTGAGTCAACCTAATCTTGAGGTTATTGATCTTAAGGAACTACAATAAGGTATTGAGATTTCAATGGAGGAGTTACAAGCACTGTCAGGGAAAAATTAAAAAAGGTCTACAAGAGGAATAAGTCTCCTAAGGCTACTATGAGGGGGGCAGTATCTCCTCCCTCAACCTTTCAAGAAAGTGCTCCCACAAGCTTACCTTAGGATACTATTAGTGTAAGTACTCCCCCACCACATTCCTTCTAAGTTATTAGTATAGTTACAACTGCTCTTGCTCCCCTCCCATGTTTGCATCCCCTAATGTTACTTTATTTGGGGGCACCATTCCCCAATTCATCTCCCATGACATTACCAACATTCTATTTCCATCAATTTCCCAAAACACTAGTGATAGTTAAGATATGGGTTTTAATACTTCTCAACCTACCACAACAAGCACATCTCTTGCCCATAGCTCCCCTGCATCCACTAAGCCACTATTACCCATTTTAAAACCATTATCTTGGCAAAGGCCATTTAACCTCACCACATCTACTAAGGTGAATGTTCCTTCAAAAATCCCTTCATTTTTTCTCAACATGGGCCCTACCAAATATTTATTTTACCCACTTAGGTAATTGGAGCCAATCGACTTATACATCCTTGCCACAACCTTGGCCTCTTCTTTTACCCAAACACTACCATTACAACCACCTCCAACATAGATAATATCCACTACTACCCCAAATTAGGTCAGAGATATAATGTAGATAGTAAGGTAAGAGAAGAATCAGGTAGTCCAAGCTACAGCCCATGTTAGATTGAGGTTTGATGTTGACACATGAAGCATGAAGAGGGTGTTTTGAAGATAAGTGGAGTAGTCACAATCAAGCTCGACTATGATCCATGAGAGTGAAGAGTCCTTCTTCACCTTGAATAGAAAGAGGAAATACAACCCTGGAGAGGTGAAAGAGTATGCAAAAGACTCTATATTCTTGGTTCAATCCTAAGTAGATTCTATTATTGCCTTTATGAAGGGGATGAAGCAATAGTTGAAGAGGCTAAAGAAGAAAGCACTACCAATAGTATCGGATGGCACTATAATTTCAATAATAAATGTTTTGATCAATGTTTTCAATCTATATAAAGTGATGAAAAATAGGAAAGAGGATAGGATCAAGTAATCCAAGGTGGTCATGAAACTTGACCAAAAGCTTACACTCTATGATGCCAAGTTGCGTAACTTGGCTAGAGTGGTAAGAATTAATAAATTCCCTAACCTCAAAGTTTTTCCACTTGAAGATATTATTCCTATGCAGACCATCCTAATGAATAGGAGGAGGATTTTAAAGGGATGGCTAGACTAGATTAAGGATGCAAATACATACTTTGAGAAAATTAAATTCAAGATAGCCTTGCTATTGAAGGATGCCATGATCACCAGGGTGACCAAGCCTGATGACTCCTTCATGGATGATCAGGAGTTTAGAGTGTAGATGAAGGTTTTTATTTCTTAATTTCATTAGGATGTAGCCAGTGTAAAGACTACTACAAAGGTAATAAATATTGTAGTGTTTTATAATCAAAGGCTATAAAAGGCAAAGGTTATTTAGGAGGCACTAAGGCCAATACTAGTAGAACATGGGAAGATCATCTAGGAGATGCCCAAATAATTTTGACTCATGATCCTGGACTTTGATTAGATCAATCAAGATTACCAGGCCTGTAGAGGTATGGACCAAGGAATAAGTGGAGATGAAGTAGAGATAGCATCAAAAAAGCCATGCACTTAAACCACCTCTTGGCCCTTAGAATAATCTATTTCATATTGTAAATTCAAATGTAGAATATTCCATTATAATGTGGCATTTTAAGCCACTTGGTTATATTTAGGCACCTTTTATGGGTCCACTTAAACCTTTTTTTAGGAATTTTGGAGCCTATAAATAGGGATGTTTCCCTCATTTGTAAAGCAAAAAATAATTATTACAAGAATTAATTTAAAGAGCCAAAGAATTTGAGAGTTTGTCTGTAGTGTTATTTTGTGTGTGTTTTGTGATTTTTAAATTCTCACACTCTTAGACGATTGATATTTTCCTTTTTGAAAGTTAATTTGTCAATTACATTTCATTATGCATTTGTTTGTTTGAACTTAATGCTAGGACGATAAATTTAATAGTATGCTTGCTCTACTTCTTCTCATTTCATCTGAATGTGCTATGAAATTTACTATGAGTGAGTAATTTTATGTAAAATATGCTTCTAGACATATGTATTTTCCTTCCTCTAAATCTTAAGATACATCTGTTTAACTTTGAGTATTATGCTAGGGTTGGTAGAAGCTAGTTTCATATGTTTTTTCCTTAAAATTTAGTAAAACTGGTGCCTTCGATCATCTTAAGCACATCTTCCTTTTTGACCTACCCTACTCACTCTTAGATTCACCCATGACTCACTCTCGCTTAGTTCATGCTGTAAACATCCATTTTTTTAATATTTTGGGTAATAATTGGCAGAGATTAAGATAATTTACAAAGATTAGCAAGAAAATGTATCACTGCATAAACATCTATTGTCCCTACAACAGGGTCTAATTGTAGAATTTCAAAGTGGTGACCATATCTCTTCTATTTGTGCTATTCCCAATAATAATTGTATAAATGAATCAAGCCCCAAGTCTTTTAGGACTTAGAATTGAGTTTCTTACTTTCCTCTTATTCCCTAGTGACACAGGGAGCATAATAAGTGCATCAACAAATATGTTTTATCTTGGAGTGAAACATTGAGTTCTTCATTAGATGGATGGAATTCTAACTATCATTTAATAGTACACCTTTTCTTTTTTGGTTTCCCAACTCTTACATCAACCTCTACAACCAAATCATTTCCTTGTTTACTTCTGTGATGATAACATACTTAGCCTCTATGGTTAAAAGTGTCACAACCTTCTATTTTCATGAAATCTAACTACCCATTATACCACCTACTATGAACACATACCTTATAGTTCTCCTTCTACCATCTAGATCACCTACCATGTCTGAATCAACATATACTTGTAATGTCACATTCAATCCACCATAACACAACACTGAATATGTTGTCCCTCTTAGGTAATAAAGGATCCATTTGAATGCCTTCTAATGTTCCTTTCATGGATCATTCATGAACCTACTCACTAGTCCCACTACATGTGCAATTCCTGGACTTGTACACACCATTGCATACATAAAATTTCCAACTGCTGATGAGTAATGTATCTTGGATATGAGATTATTTTCTTCTTGTGTCTTGGGACACTATTATTTTGTGAGTTTGAAATGTCCTACCAAAGTTGTCCCAATAGGCTTAGCATCTTACATGCTAAACCTTTCCAACACTTTCTTAATGTACTCTACATGTGATAATGTTAGCTTATGATTATTTCTATCTCTTTCTATTCTCATACCAAGGATATTTTTAGTAACACATAGATCCTTCATAGAAAAATAATCACTCAATTATCTCTTGATTACGTTGATATCCTACATGTTAGAATCTGCAACAAGCATATCATCTACATACAAAAGTAGGATAATATAACTACCATTTTCAAAACTTTTAAAGTACACATAATGGTCAACATGACATCTAGAATAATCCTTTTCCAACATCAACTTGTCAAGCTTAATATACCATTGTCTTGGAGCTTGATTTAGGCCATACAAGCTCTTCTTCAGTTTGCACACCAAATTTTCCTTATCATTGACTTCATAACCTTATGGATATTCATGTAAATATACTCCTCCAAATCCCCATGAAGGAAAGCAATCTTCACATACAACTATTCTAAGTACAGATCTTCAACTATAACTAAACTCAATACAAGTCTGATTGAAGTCATTTTAACAACTATGTCATGACCCTAACTGAATTGCATTTAATTCATTTATGTTGATATAGTCTAGTTATGAGCTATTTTAGACATATTTTGTTGTTATATTGTGGTATTACAGTTTATTGATCTACATTGATACAATTTTATTATAATAGCTGAGATAATTATGGACTACATTACATTATAGCATTTGACATTATTGATTAATGTGTACTGATTCATTATTTAGTTTTATGTATTAATTAAATGTTTTTATTGCATTCATTATACTTAGATGTCCATATGTTGTTGATAGTCTATTTGTTGACTGTAAGACAAGTACTTGAACTAGGTTATGTTCAGACCTGAGCAACAAGGAAACATGGAAAAATAAAATAGTGAATTCTAATGTAAAGTTGAGCTTGTCAATATTAACGATTTAATCATTATGTTTTTATTAGTTAATTATAGGGTGTTATCAATTTATGATTGATTTCATTCATAGTTGATTTGAGTCAGCTTTTACATTCATGTAAACATCTTTTTATCTAATGTTGCTATTTATGATATGGTTTCATTAATAATCATTGTTTGAGTCATAAGTATTTGATGATTATTATATTATTACTAATTTTATCATTTTTCATCATTTTTGTGTTTGATGTTTTCATGGAGTCCTTTCTTGTCTACTTCGACAGTCTAACCGATCACGTAACTGATCATGTTAATAGTTATTTTGATCTTCATCATATTTATTCATTCTTGTTTGTATTAAGTTTATTATCTTAAGTTTCAAATCAACCTTATTTGATTGTAGAATTGTATTTGTTTCATCTTAAACTGTGCTTTATTTTAAACTTATGTAATATAGGTTTGAGTTGTGAATAGACTTACTTTGCATGTTTGATTGGCATGTTGTTTAAGCCATTAATTGGCTTGGGGGAATTTTTGATATGTTGATAGAACCACATGGGGGCATTGGTAATTAGTTGTGTTTTATTTTTTGAAGCCAATGACTTGGGGGTCATGGCATTGGCTCTAATTACCATGTTAAGGGGGTTAAGATGCTTCATTTGGTTTTTAGGTTTTGTTGCATTTATTTTGGGACCCAGTCTTGGAGGGCTTGGAACTTTTTGGAAACTCTACCAAATTTTTTTGGCATGGTAGCCAAGGGGAATGTGGGGTAGTTCTACATGAGTATTTTTTGGGATTGTAACTATAATTAGATGCATTAATTTTTATGGCCATGTAGGAGTTGTGGAGAGTTATTTGAGTTTTATTTTTTAATTATTATTTGAATAGTTTGTTGAATGCATAGGAGATTTTGAAATTGGAGGCTATAAGAGTAGATAACCCTAATGTGGTCAACTTCCATCAACAAAGTAAGTGATAAATTATTGGCATTATTTTCTAAGTTATTTTTTTTCTAGGTAAAACCCTAACTAGGGCCAAAGATTAGTTTTTCTATTTTATTATTTTTAAATTTGGCGACCATGAATAGTTTAGCCATGGTATTGTAGAGAACTTGTAGTATTTTATTATTAGTTATTTTGTCAAGGATGTGGGTGTTTGTTATTCATTGTGTTTATATTGTGGGTGTTTGTTCCATTGTGAGGTCATTATTTAGAAACTATGGCTTCTTTTAAAATGATAGTGTATAGTTATTTTGTTTATGCTTTGATTGAATCCTTTAAGGATCCATTTTAGGTTATAGCTCAGTTTAATGGATTGTGTGTGCTTATTTGTGTTATATTTATAAACCCATGGTTGGGATTTTTATTGACTGTGTATGTTTTATTTTAGTTGAAACCTTTGACTGAGCTAAATTTTGTATTATAAAAGCCATTATGGCTTTATGGTGATTGTTTATTTGTTTACATGGCTTGGATTTATTTGTGTTGAGTTATTGGTTATATTTTAGAAGCCATATAGCTTGATTGTGTTATATGCAAATCAGGGTTTCAATTTGGTTTATTATTTTGATAACCCTAACTTGGTACAATCAAGGTTAAGAAATAAAGTTAAAGAGGAAAAAATAATAAAAGAAAATCTTGATGGATATTTTGAACCACATCCAAAATGAAGGCAAGGACCATAGGGAGTCCCCATAGGAATTCAAAATGATTGCAAGGGTTTTTGGGAAAAAATATATTATGATTATTATTTTACGTGTTTCATTTTATTTCAATTGGTCATTTGTTTGAATGTTGTCAAGCTCAATTATTTCATAATCCTTTCTCTATTGGTTCTCTATTGCCCTGATCTATATCCAATTGATGTTGGAGTGGTTAGGCTCATTGGGTCTGCTAAGGTGGGATTAGCTTCATTAGATTACGCGTAATTATTGGATTATTTTCTTATTACTTTAAGTTATGATAGTTGTCTAAAAATGAATTAAAATTATCATGAAATTATTATGGATATAAGTCATGTTATTCATCCTATTTTTACTTTATACAAAGTGATGTAACGTTGACATGTCTATTTGATTCATGAATTAATTCTAGTTGGTCATTTGATTATTTGAGTAATCGGGCATTCCTAGTTTCATATGAATTTATATTTGTTCATGAATACTATGATAGATGAACATAGTTATGAGTTCTTTATCTTGTGCTAGTAGATAACACTTAATTGGATATAGTAGTTTGAGAATTTGATTTGAATGTAGTAGAATTTTGAGTTGTTATATAACATTGGTTTTATGTTGACTCATGATCAGTAATTGTATTCATGACTTTGATTGTACTTGTAAATCATTGGTATGGTGATTGAGAAACTAATTAGTTATTTGAAAATGAAAATACTAGTGTTGAACTCAGATGGAAAAGATAGGTTGAGTATGTCTTGATTATTTTATTACTTAGAGTATATGAAGATGAACCATAATGTCAATATGTGAAAGTTACTTGTATGCTTATTTATAATCATAAGCTTGTATAAGCTAGGTGACAATATTCATTAAATTTGTCTACTTGTAATAATCATTGTAATGCAGTAATATGGTGAGTTTGAAACTTATATTAAATTAAAATTTCAAATTCATCTACATATTATGAGTCCTATTTGTGATGTGGATTAAATAATGAAATTATTGAGACTTTGATAAAGTTTGGCCTATAATTATAATTGGTAAAATTAATGGATCGAATTTAGTTTAATACTTGTGATCAAAGTTATTATAACTCAATGAAATATGAGATAAACATGAAGTAGGGATAATTAGTTAAGTAATTAATATGTACATAAATCTTTTATGATAATATTTTCATGTTAATTAATAAGCACTGTTATGTGCCATGGACTATATGGGCATATCCTAATTTAATTCATTATAATTAATCATCACTAGATTAAGTTAGTTTTATGTTATGTTGAGGCTATATTGGAAATAATGTACTTCATTTGTAAGTTTATAAAGAAACATGGCTATTCTTAGATAAGAATTTTGTGTTTGAGGAACAAATATGCTCTATGTCTAGAATAGACCATTGAATATTTTATTAATGGGTTCTTATCCTTAAATGTTAAAAGGAGTTGTGAACTTACATAATTATCATAATAATCTATCTTGGAATTAAAGCTTAAGTAAGATATAATATTTAAGTAATAAATATAATAAATGCTTAGACTAAGATCATGGATTCAAGTTAATGGATAAATATTTAAGAACAAGATTTAAGTTAGACTTAACATAAGCACATTTAGCCAATGAGACATATAAAGCATATCAGATTGTTAACTTGTGAGGCATTTATGTCAATAATAAGAGAATTTTAAATTTAACCTAAGTCAATAAATAATCCTTAGGTAAGCTTGTCATGAACTTGTACCCTACTTGTAAGTGGTAAGATGTTCATAAAAAAACTAAAGCATGGTTTTTGAAATATTCCTTTACAGTTGCTACTTCTTATAGTAGTTTTGTCAAACCTCATACATCAGTTTGTCTATGTAATGAAAAGGTGTTCAAAAGATTTCATTGATTTTGGAAATAGTCATTTTCCTTTGATCTCTATCTACTACTTGTGATCTGGTAATCATACTTAAGCAATCATAGTATGATGATTCTTCTATTAAATCTGATCTTAATCTACTAATGTTTGTTAAACTTAACTAAAACCATGCTTGAGGTACTAGCTATTTTATAGCCTATATAGGTACTCGAGTAAGGGAATAAGTTAGTAAAGACTCTATTAAGAAGGCCGAAACATAGTACCTAAATAGAGGTGAGTGGGTAAGACCACACTAACCCAATTTTATTGGAATATTGGGTGGTTAAATTACTTCCTAAAGAAGTCATTAATGGGTTATGCACTTGGTTTAGTTCCTATGACCTCTATCTACTACTTGTGATCTGGTAATCATACTTAAGCAATCTTAGTATGATGATTCTTCTATTAAATCTGATCTTAATCTACTAATGCTTGTTAAACTTAACTAAAACCACCCTTGAGGTACTAGCTATTTTATAGCCTATATAGGTACCCGGGTAAGGGAATAAATTAGTAGAGACTCTATTAAGAAGGCCGAAACATAGTACCTAAATAGAGGTGAGTGGGTGAGACCACACTGACTCAACAATTTTATTTGAATATTGGGTGGTTAAATTACTTCCTAAATAAGTCATTGATGGGTTATGCACTTGGTTTAGTTCCTATGTTTGCTGTAACATAGTTATGGATCTCATTATATTTTTTCTATTAAACTCTAGATGAACTTTGTTTTGTTAATTTATTCAAATTATGTGTATCAAAAAATGTGGTTGTGATATATTGGTATTAGAGCACATTTTACTACTCTAGGGAACTTTGGAAAATGTTTATTGTTGATTTCTACTGAGTTGTTATTTGTTTCACCATAGGATTATGATGACAAGATCTGGAATAGCAGATAATAACCCAAGAAATGTTAACTCGGGTAGAGAAAGAGGTCAAAGTCATAGGTCCAACATTATTGAGAGAGAGGAACCACCTCTTAATAATGTTAAGGGCCTTAACCATGAGGAAAACATTCCTAACATTAACCAGGAAGTAGTTTTGAATGGAATTATGACTATGTTAAATTCTATTTAAAGTAAATTGGGCACCAAAGAGAGAAGGTTGAATAATATATAAGGTGTTCCAACTGATGAACTTATAGTTAGAGCTAAAAGATAAGTTGAGGAACTAGAACTTTAAAACAACCCTAGTAATATGGTTGATCATATTATTAATGAGCTGAAGAAGTTGCCTCCACCAACCTTTTCAAGTGAGTAATTAGGTGATGTAGCAAATGCATCGTTAGTACACATTTAATCTATATAATATGTCCTTTAATGTGAAGGCAAGAGTAGTAGCCTATGAGTTAATGGGAGCTACAACACTTTAGTGGAACCACCTATGTGCCTTAGAGGGGTACCAAATAATGACACTTATCTATCCTACCTTTGAAAGCCAATTTAGAAAGAGGTATCTTAGTTATAACTTTAAAGAATATAAAATCACTAATTTTTAGTTGCTGAAATAAGAGAATATGACTATTACTGAGTATGAGTACTATTTTTTGAATCTATTGCATCATTTTACCTAGATGCATGATGAAGAGACTAAAGTCACTAAGTTTATCCTAGAATTTAAATAACTATTAATACATGATGTGAATATTACCAATCCTAAGACTTTAACTATGGTTATTGAATCTGCTCATAGAGTAGGAGAAAAAGAGAAGGCTCATCAAAAGGTAAGACAAGATTTTAAATAGAATAGATAACAATCTGAAAGTAAAAACATGTACACTTCTTATAAGAATTTTAAGAAATCTGATTCTAACCATAGATTCAAAAGGAGTACAAGTGGTTTCAATAAATTTCAAGGGCATAATAAGAATCTTAAGAGGTCAAATTCTTCTAAGATTGATAATTTTAAAGAAATCCAACTCAAGGTAGTCAAAATGTGCCTGCTACTAGAGCTAATAATATTCTCATTAAACCTTAAAGAACTATAGTATGCTGGGAATGTGGAGATAACCACTAATGTAAAGATTGTCCTAAGCTGAATTCTATACAGTCAACTAATCATAGAGTGTATGCAGTTGTTGATAATAGGAGCACTGATTTATAAGTAGATCTTATTGAAATCAAAGGTAAAATAAATAATTTTTATATTTCATTTTTTTTTTATTTAGGAGAAATTAATAGTCTTATGGATCCCAAGTTAGTAACCTGTTGTAATTTGAATCCTATGACTTTGAAGGATGGTTGAGATGTTGAGTTTGGCTCAAGTAAAAGAATATCAATTACTAAGTGTCTTGAGGGAGTAAGCCTAGACCTAGGTGTTTTTTAAACTCAAATAAATTTATTTATATATCCTCTCAGATCTTTTGATATTATCTTACACATGAATTAGTTTCAATAACATAAATCCAATTTGGACTATTGTAGCAAAGTGGTATACTATTGTCTTGATTTGAGAAAACCTATAAACATTCAAGGTTTATTTCAATCAAAAGTACATAATCTAATATCAACTTTATAATTGAAGAAAGTGATACATAAGATTTTTAAGTTATATGTTATTTTGATGCAAGAAACCACACCTGAAACAACAATGGCATTTGAGGAATATCTATTTTTACAAGAATTTTTTGATATATTTTTAGATAAATTACCTAGTTTGCCTCCTAAAAATGAATTTGATTTTTATATTGATGTAACTCTAAGGGTATCCCCTACATCGAAAGCACCTTATTGTATGAATGTAACAAATTTATAGGAGTTGAAAGCTCTATTATAAGAATGGTTGGAAAATGGAAATATTAGGCTAAACATGTTGCCTTGGGGTAGATCAATTGTATTTATGAAAAATAAGGATGAAACCTTATGATTTTGTGTTGAATATCACATGCTTAACAAGGTTACTATTAATAATTTGGCCTCTTAGGCCAAATTTAAACCCTTTAATTCAAAACTTTAGTTGTCATGTCATCTGAGCTTATGTATGGCCATCAAACACCTTGTAAAATATTCAAAATGGTCCTTTCGAGCCCCTTTTAGCATTGATTAAGGATGTTTTGATGATATTAAGGTAAATGATATTCTTGACCTTATCACCTTATGGTCATTTATAGCATAATCAGGTTGGTCAAAAGGGTTTAGGTGGTCTAAGGGATCTTGTTGAAACATGTTAAGAGGCGTCAAGGTCAATCACCCCCCTTCTAGTATGTGCCATGCTTAGAAAGATGGTAAATTAACTTTATAACTTTATACTCCACTTTCAAGGTGCTTTATTACCCATTCTATAACATCTAAAGGAGGTTTTGTGAAGGAAAGGAAAGGTGTATGACATAAAATGGATATGGATAATCACTATAGGTCTATACAAACATTTAAAAAGCTTCAAAGATACCTGACATACTATCTCAATCAACTTTTAAGTAGAATAGGCAATTTTTATGGCAAAAAGAGAGGGTCTTTAGCTAGTCCATACATGTGTGTCAGAGCAATATCCTATTTAGGAATGTGTATGGATTTATTTATGTCTCCTAGGCCCATATCCATACTTTGGGGGGAGTTTAAAGTCAAAATAGGCCAAAAACTAACCCCCTTCCTCCATCGAGCTCTTTGGTAGCCTTGTAAAGCCAATCAAGTTTGTGAATAGTATGGATAGGAGAGAGAAGATGAGGGTCTAAGATTTTGAGTAGAGGAGGGGACCTTAGTTGGCTTCCATTTTATGGTATTTGTTCTTAGATTGCCTTACCCTCATTTATGAACAATCACTAAGAATGGGAAGGGCTCATAGTGTCTTCTCCATTTAAGTATGGTATCAATTTACTCTATTTTCTCCCTTTTGAGCATGATGACAGAGGAATGGAAAGTTGGGGGGATTCTTAGGAGTTTTAAAAATGCTTTACATAATTTTCAAGACCCACTTCACATGTGTGAGACATTAGGGGAAAATAAAACTTGTTATGGAGCTATTTAGGCATGCGATGTGGGCACGTGATGCAATGGGTGTGCTGGGCACGCCTCTAAAGTTTGAAATCACTGGTTCACAGGTAGGAGGCACTCTTTCAAAATTGGAAACTACTGGTTCATAGGTATGTGGGAAATTGGTTGTGGAGAATCAGGTAGAAGGTACAGACCCTGGAGGAACTGTAGGAGGTGTTGAGAAGAATGTTGGGTCAAAATTTTTGGCCAATGTAAATAATGGAAAACTTTGAGCAGATCTGATCCTTTTTGTGGGATCTGTGTATCCCAACTGGATTCTCCTCCCACTGTGTTGGGACAAGAGATTGAAAAGGAGAAAGATAATGATGATTTTAATAAGGAAAAATCCTTAGAAGGGTTGAAGGCAGGGTATTCAGAACAAAGGACGTGGTCATCTCTATTTGGCAAGAAATTCACTAGAAAATTTCTTTTCCTGTTGGTGACTACTAAGTCTTGTTGGGAGAAAGGTGAGTTTCAAGTTTTTATTCTAGATCCTTTAATAGATTCTTCTGTGTCCTCCATGGATTTCACCTTAGTGGGTAAATTTTTAGGAGCAAGACCAGATCTAGAATCTCTTACAAAAATGGTTAAAAGGAAATGGGTTATTCAAGGAGAGATAGATATTGTACCAATGTTGAATGGTTTCTTCTCATTTATCTTCAACTGCAAGGAAGACATGAATATGGTTATGTGTGGAGGATCGTGGTCTTTTGGTAAATGCTCTCTCACTATTAAAATGGGAGCCTAACATGGATCTCTCAGATTCTTTTTTCTTAACCACTCCCATTTGGGTTATACTTCCTAGACTCCCTTTAGAGTTTTGGCATGAGGACATTTTTAAAGGTATTGCCAGTTCTTTTGGTGAACTTGTGGCATTAGATAATGCTACGGCTACCAGAACCAAACTTCAAAGTGCCAAACTTTATGTTAAAGTGGCAGATCTGAATCATCTCCAAGAAAAAGTGGATATAATATCCAAGCTTGGTAAAAAACTCAAGGAATTTTTTTGAAGATTTGCCCAACTCTTGCTATGCTTGTAAGAAACAGGGGCATCTGGTCAAAAATTGTCCTTCCAAAAGTAAAATTCATCCTAGTAGTGTTTTGGATGGGAAAAAGACCAAGGTCCAGCAAAAGAAAGTATGGAAACCCAAAGAGGATCATCGACAAGAACAAAAGAATAATGAAGATTCTAAAGCTCTACATGCTGAGGTAGATAAAGAGCCTTCTTTTGAAGATCCTAAAGCCCCACATGCTGAGGTGGATAAAGAGCTTTCTTTTGAGAAAGAAAATTCTGAGAAAGAAGGACATGGATTGCAATTAGATACCATAATACTTGTACAAAGAATAGATGATTTGATAGATCTATCAAAAAAAATCATTTTATATCAAAGGATAAAATATCGATGGAGAGATGTAGATGACAAAATTGTGCTAGAGGAAGGTGAATTCTTGGCTGAAGCTGGAAATAAATTAGAGGAGGGAGATTTTATTTTTTCTCAATCTAGGGAGATTCAAGTTGATAATGATTTCCCTTTGGATGAGCTTCCTGTGAATGATAATGGAGAAAACTTAAAGCATATTCTAAACCAAAGAAAAAGGGCAAAAAAAAAGACCAATACTAAGGGGGTAGAAACTAGAAGCAGCAAAAAAGATCAGCAAACTAAGGTGAAACATCTTGCTTCTACTCTAGATAAATCTAGAAAAAGAGATGAACAACATTTTAAGGTGAAATCGGATGTTAGTTTTTAGGACAAACCTGGAAGAAGATCCATTAAGAAAACCAGAGAGCTAGAAAGTATGCAGAATATTGCTGATGGAAGGCAGGAAACTATTCTAGATTTTACCCCTAAAAAATAGATATTAAATCATTACTTGGAATATTAGGGGGCTGAATATAAACTAGATATTGATGTTGTCCATGTATAACCTGATTTTGATGCTACTATTTAGTAGGTTTCATGAATGCTTTTCCTGGTGCATGTTAATGCTTTATCTTTTTTGATTTTGTTAAAGGGTTTTGGGGTCCCTTCAAAACCTATTTTTACCTTAATCTAAAATAGTGGATTCTTAGGACTTTAGGGTCTCCAACAGTTATAAGGTCTTGGTGAAGGATCAAAAATCTTCAAAAACCCCTTGAGGCTTTGAAACAAGGGTTTTGTAGTGATGACATGAGATAAAAACCCATAAGCTGATGACCACCTAAAGTGCACATATAGTCAAACCATTTGAATAGACCATGGTAAAGTGATACTATTCAAGCCTCATGAAGATGTTACCATTACTCAGGTATTTTCAATGGAGTGTGACATTGTCTATGAGATATGAATATTGTCTCAAGGAAGTTGAAAACACTAGCTAGTATAGAAGTTATGATGTTTCCCTTCTAAGTTAACTCAAGAGGACTAGTAAACAACACAGGTTTTCAAGTTTTCTAAATCCCCTTTAGTACTAGAAGTTGATTTTAGAAATAATATGGTCTTTTGAAGTCCTAAGTTTAGTCTAACCCTCATGCTATCTATTGTTCCCAAAATCTGTCACTTGTTTTTGGGACAACATATCAACTATTTTGGTCCTACAGGCCAAATTTCTCTCTTCTCTTCTCAAAAAATGTTCTGAGCGCTCAAGTTCTTCAATTACTCAAGCATTTTCAGTCAAGGGGCTCACAAGTTTAACAGGTTCAACAACTTCAACAAGAAGACTCTCATAAAGGAATAACTTCCAAATACTTAGGCAATTTCAAGGTTTGTTTAATGTCGAGGTTCAACCAAAAGGTCCATCGACAGGCTTCAAACAAATGGAATGAACCATTGAACCCCACATCAGTAAGGTTTAAAGGTTCAACGAGTTCAAAGGTTCAAAAATAATTAAGCACTTCAAAAAGTTTGAATACTTTGGCAAGTTCAAAGTTCAACTGCTTTGAAAAGTTTAAACGGCCTTAAAGGACTTAAATGAAAGAAGACTTCGAAGAAGAAAGATTGAACCGTTGAACCTTAAACCAAAAGAGTTCAAAGTTCAAAATTTTAATGAGTTTAATAAAGTTTGAGAGAATTAGAAGAATAAAGGATTCGAAGAGCAAAGAATGAACCATTGAACTGTTGAACCTTGAACCAAAAGGTTCAAGGTTCAAAGTGGTTCAAGGGACCAGCGACCAGTGATGTCCCTACAGATGTCAAATTTAGGGTAATAAAATATCTATTATTTTTCAAATATGGCATGGACCTAAAAAAAAACTCAATGACCGGCCAAAGAAGAATTTGAAGGAGCCAGCAAAAAGTGAGAAGATAGCATGAGAGTTTAGATCACCAAGGAAAGACAAGACGTGGTGAAGAAAGAGGGAATGATGAAGAAAGACTAGAAATATCTATGTAGGATTTATTTCTAGTAGGTGAAATAGTCCACCAGGCAGACATCAGAGAGCATGAACACTCAATAGCATGGCCTATTTTTCTAGATCGAGTAAAGGTGAAGTGGATAGCTGTGTAAATATTAGGAAGAGGACTAAGCGGCCCATACTTTGGAAGGGACATTTGAGATGAATTGACATGCCATAATTAAGGCTAATGCCCTGTTCCAACATGGCCCCTTGACATAACTAAAAATGCATTCAAGGCATTGAATGCAGCATAGGCCATTCCATGAAATAAAGCACCCAAGTCTTTTTGGGAGCGCTATATATTATAATCTCTTATTTTATGCAAAGGAGATATTTTTGTTATTAGAAGCAAAACTCTACCCAAATTGAAAGGAATTACTGAGACTTTGAGCTCAGATTGTTAATCATATTTCATTATTTGAATGAGAAAACAAGTGACTTTTCAAACTTTGTGCTAGAATAACTTGTGTTGTTGAGGAAATTGTTCTTATGTCTGATTCTTGAATGTGTTCTTGTCCATTTAATTAAATAACCAGAACTAGTGGAAGTAATCAGGATGGTGTCTTGAAGCTGACTGTGGAGAGAATTTGTGCTACCACAATTGTCTTTAGTTTGTCTATTTTTTGTTTCTATGTAAAGGATCTTGGGATGACTTTGTGACCTCATTGTCCTTCGTATTTCACTCTTTGGCAGTTGAGGTGGAGACTTTGTGCTTTCATGGGTTTCTCATGGTTACAATTACTACCAAGAAGGAATCTGGTTGTTGACTGAATATTAATTTTGAAAGAAGAGAAGTACCTTTAGCAATCACCCAAGGTTTCTCCTTTAATCTGTAAACATCATCTCTAAAAAAAGAGAGATGGATGGTGTTGTCCTACCCCTGAGTGTTATTTTTAGCTTATATATATAGTATATAGCACCTCATATTTATAGGGAACCTCCTCTTGATGAGAGGAGAGATTTGTCCCCTTTTGATGTGGTCAACCTGTACATTTGGCTGATAAATCTCCCTATGCTATGGTGGAAACACCTATTTTTCCCATCAGTTAGTTGGTGACAAAATATTCACCCAACAATATTTAGCGACTCCGCTGGGGAAGAACAATTAGTTTCAGTTCTTTTCCTTATCCATTTTCTTCACTATTCCAAGTCCTTTTCCATTACCATTTTCCTCCCCCTTCATGCCAATAGTTTTTGGTGACTCCACTAGGGATCGACGAGCATTTCCAGTCCTTTTCTAGTCTATTCAAATTGAAGCATTTCATATCGCTGGGGAATGATGTGAAGTAGGAAAGAACACTACCAACTTCATGCCAACAGTTTTTGGCGACTCTGCAAGGGAAGAACAAGAGATTTTAATTCTTTTCCTTATCCATTTTCTTCATTGTTCCAAGTCCTTTTCCATTACCATTTTCCTCCACCTTTGTGCCAATAGTTTTTGGTGATTCCGCTGGGGATACAATAATTTTGCACAATTTGAAGCCTCAAGCTTCAGATTAAAGCATCACTCGTGTCTTATCTATTATCATTATATAATTATCCATTTCCATTATATACTCTAAGCTGTGAAACCAGAGATGCTGGAGATTGAGCGTTTCATTTCAAAATTCAATTCTCTAGCAACTCCATGCCAACTAGAAATAACGAGCAATTTGGAGCCTCAAGCTCCAATCTGAAGTAGTGCTAGTTCTTTTCTATTTTTATTCTACAATTTGGCAACTCCACGCTATACAAGAAGCCAAAAAGATCAAGGTGTTGTTGACCCTATTTTTGAGTTGGTGCAGTAGAGAAATTTTGATTTATTTCCTCCACAACCTCACCTTCAATGAACTAGGAGTCTTCCTCCTACCAACACCAAGTCATCAATACAAGGTAGAGCTTCTTTTTCCTCTACTAGTAGAGCTTTGCATGTATATACCCCACCAAGATTTGTTATCCCCCCTTTCCATAGTCATACAATGGCAGCTCAAGGCCCCTGGAGTAACTCTTTTGGCCCACTCAATTTAACTCCACTTCTACATGAGATACCATGTAGTTCTAGGAAGAATTTCCCCAAATTCTATGGCAAAGGGAGAGTTCATCTTGATGAACATATTGCAGCCTTCAACATAGCTTGTGGTGTGATAGGCATGGAGTATGAGGACATAAAAGTCAGGCTATTTGTGGAAACATTACAAGGCACTGATGTAGACTGGTTATATCATTTGCAGGCCCAGACTATGATAGACTGGAACACCCTCAAAGCCAAATTTGAAGCTAGGTTCAAGCATACAGAAGATGTGCATGCCCTACTGGCCCAACTCACACAAATGAATAAAGAGCCTCATGAACCTATAAGGGACTTCATTGCCTAATTTGACAAGCTGAGGAATATGATTCCTATAATTTCTCAGCCAACAGCTGAGAATCTCAAATGCTTCTTTATAAACTCTCATCTGCTTGATGTGAGTTTTCTACTGAGACATGCTGGCCACATAGACCTTGCTATAGTGTAGGATTTGGCCATGGAGGTGGAAGATGATCTCATCTTGGCAAGGAAGATAAGGAGAGATCCTAACAGAGGTAAATCTTCTTCATCCTCTTAATATCCATCTACAGGCACCACTGATCTAATGGTGTAAAAGCTAGCAAATGAGTTGCTAGCTCTCAAAAATCAAATGGCGCAAGGGATGTCTACTCTTCCTTCATACTGAGATATACCAAGGAGGACATTTCCCAATCATTCATACCAAGGCAATGCTGCCAAGAATCAAGGATGGCCAAATCATCTTCCTCCCCCTCAGGGGAAACTTGCTATTGAAGCAACACCAGCCAACTCAGTAGTTGGATATCTTGAAATAGAATATGATTTCTCTTTCCAACCTGAGTTGAAACCAAAAGATGACACTAATCTCTTCACAAAGGGAGAAGAAGAATTAGCTAGTGACTTCAACATTGGTTTCTTGCATTACCAAGATGAACCCAAAAGTAAAGGTGAAGCATTTGATGGATCATATGATATATTTACTTGATCCCAGAACCAGTCAGCCCAACAAGCTGATAAGAAAAAATAGAGGAGCATTCTCAACCAGCAATTTCAATTGCTAAGTGGGGAACCACTCTACCTTTTCAATCAAAGGACCTGGTGATCGCCAAAAAGGTAAGTACATCAAGCATTCCTTCATCTTTAACTTCAAATTTGTAGACCAGTACCACCCCTCCTAAAAACTAGAAGGATGAACTACCTTCCCCTATTCTTAATTCATTTTAGACATTTGATATAATTGACCATGTCAAGAAAACCAAAATTCAAATGTCTGAATTTGAATTCTTGCAATCCAACCCTGAACAGTTGGATAAGTTGGTTCAATGTGTAAAGAATAAAACTATCCCTACAGGACCAGCTATTCTAAAGGTGACTCCCACATCCACCTAAAATAACCTTGTCATTACTCATCTTGCTGCTCCTAGGAAGATAGAACCATTTTATGTCTCCCTATTGATAAATGGTCACCAGCTAAACAATTGCATCATAGACTCAGGTGCATCTGACAACATCATGCTTGCCAAAGTAGCTAAATCCCTTGGTCTCACACTAACCAAGACATTTGGGATATGTTTCTCCATGGAGAAAAAACAAGTGCCACTACTGGGACAAATCAAGGATGCCCAATTTACATTTTTGGCATTCCCAGACAAGAGAATTAAGATGACAATCCTAGTGGCTGATGTCCCAGCCTCATACGACATTCTTCTTGGGTGAAATTTTTGCAAGGACGTTGGTGGAAAATTGAGCATGGACCTGTCTAAAGAGAGGATCCCAGTCAAAGACATCATGCAGAGATTGCTCCCTTAGAAGGAAGTAAAATATGTTGTCACTCAAACATCAGTGCCTAAAGTTCAAATTCTATTTGAGTCTTCAAGCGTGGATAATTACTTTTTGACTATAGAGGATGTTCTTGTCCTAACTAATAAAAATTCTGAAGATGACAATCTAAAAATTGGTTTAGATGAGACAACAAAATAATTAATAGATCATAGCGTAGGTGCAGAAGGACCCTTCCCTCCAAATGAAAGAAAATTTGAGAAAGGAGCAATTTTTAGTGGCGTATGGATTCTAGAATTTGATGGCAGCTGCTCTTTTACCAGTGCTGGAGATGAGATTGTTTTAATATCTCCTCAAGGAGATATTTTTCCTTCTTCATACAAGTTACAGTTCAGAAACACCAACAACACTACCGAGTATGAATCTCTATTTCTCAGGTGGAAGGCAGCTCAAGACAGAGGTGTTAAACTCCTTCATGCTAAAGGAGATGCTAAACTGATGGTTTGCCAAGTGAGGAACCTGTGTCAAGCTAAGAACAAAAGATTTCACCATTATCGTAATCTGGTATGGGATTGTATTGAAAGTTTTGATGATTTCAATATATCTGTAGTGCCTAGAGAACTTCATAGTCATGGAAATTCATTGGCTATCTCTATGACCCTCTTGGTTCCTCACAAAGACTTTGAAGAGTAGAAGTACACTATCGAGTTGGTCTTTCGACCAAGTGTGCCTGACAATGCTAATCATTGGTAGGGTTTTGATGTTGAAAATCAAATCATGTGCTAGACTAAACCAAAAGAACAATGAATTATGGTAATAGACCATACTATTGCATGTCAAAATCAGGTAAAGAAACTCTTTTAGAAGAGAACAAGTATTCATGATTTTTAGACTGGAAATCAAGTCTTGCTATGGGGCAAGAGGAGAGAACCAAAAGGAATGCATAGAAAATTTGATTCCTGGTGGAGAGGTCCATTCACCAATCATCGCTTCTGGGGAGAAAATGGTTTCTTACTGATATATCAAGATAGAATGCCATTTCACTGTCTCACAATGGGCAACATCTGAAGCACTTTAATCCTTGAAGTATCAGATAAGATCAGCTTGTACATATGTATAATTTTTGAATAGTCTTTAGCTTGTTTTGTGTTGTTCATTTTTGTTTGTTTTTTGCACCTTTATTTTTGGGTAGCATGACTCCATAGCCCAATGGCATACTTAAAGGCACTGAAGATTCTAGATTCTACTCCCTTCAATTGTTTTTATAGTCGATGGAATTTTTCCAACTAGAGCTAGTTGTTGTTCTCAAAATTTGTCACTTGTTTTTGGGACAATATATCAACTATTTTGGTCCTACAGGCTAAAATTATGTTTTACCTTCTCAAAAAATGTTCTGAGTGCTCAAGTTCTTCAATTATTCAATCATTTTCAGTCAAGGGACTCACAGGTTGAACGAGTTCAACAACTTCAACATGCAAACTCTCATAAAGGAACAACTTCCAAACACTTAGGCAATTTCAAGGTTGGTTCAATGTCGATGTTCAACCAAAAGGTCTATCGATAGGCTTCAAACAAATGGAATGAACCATTGAACCATTGAACCCTGCTTTAGAAAGGTTCAAAGGTTAAATGAGTTCAAAGGTTCAAAAAGAGTTAAGTGCTTCAACGAGTTCGAAGACTTCAGCAAGTTCAAAGTTTAATTGCTTTGAAAAGTTCCAACGGCTTTAAAGGACTTAAATGAAAGAAGAATTTGAGGAAGAAAGATTGAACCATTGAACCTTGAACCAAAAGAGTTCAAAGTTCAAATGTTCAACAAGTTCAATAAATTTTGAGAGACTTAGAAGAACAAAAGATTCGAAGAGCAAAGAATGAACCATTGAACCTTGAACCAAAAAGTTCAAAGGTTCAAGGTTCAAAGTGGTTCAAGTGACCAACGACCAGTGATGTCCCCATAAACATCAAATTTAGGGTAATAAAATATCTATTGTTTTTCAAATATGGTGCGGACCTAAAAACAAACTCAATGACCAGACAAAGAAGAAGTTGAAGAAGCCAGTAGAAAGTGAGAAGATATTCCAAGAGCTCAGATCACCAAGGAAGGATAAGACATGGCGAGGAAAGAGGGAACAATGTAGAAAGACTAGAAATATTTGTGTTGGAGTTATTTTTAGTAGGTGAAATAGTCCACCAGGTGGGCATTAGAGAGCGTGAGCACTCAATAGTGTGACCTATTTTTCTAGATCAAGTAAAGGTGAAGTGGATAGCTGCACAAATATCAAGAAGAGGAACAGGTGGCCCATACTTTAGAGGGGACATTTGAGATGAATTGACATGCCACAGTTAAAGCTGATGCCCTATTCCAGCATGGCCCCTTAATAGAACTAAAAATACATTCAAGGCATTGAATGTAACATAGGCCATTCCATGAAACAAAGTGCCCAAGTCTTTTTGGGAGCACTATATATTTTAATCTCTTATTTTATGCAAAGGAGATATTTTTGTTATCAAAAGCAAAACTCTGCCCAAATTGAAAGGATTTATTGAGACTTTGAGCTCAGATTGTTAATCATATTTCATTATTTGAATGAGAAAACAAGTGAATTTTCAGACTTTGTGCTGGAATAGCTTGTGTTGTTGAGGAAATTGTTCTTATGTCTATTTCCTAAATGCATTCTTGTCCATTTAATTAAATAAGTTGAACTAGTGGAAGTAATCAGGAAGGTGTCCTAAAGCTAACTATGGAGAGACTTTGTGCTGACATAATTGTCTTTAGTTTGTCTATTTTATGTTTTTGTGTAAAGGATCTTAGGATGACTTTGTGCCCTCATTGTCCTTCATATTTCACTCTTTGGCATTTGAGGTGGAGACTTTGTGCTACACTTCATTCTGCTGGTTATTGCACCCTATTTTAGTGAGGGAAGTAATGAAAGACTTTGTGCTTTTGTGGGTTTTTCATGGTTATAATTACTACTAGGAAGGAATATGACTATTGATTGAATATTATTTCTAAAAGAAGAGAAGTACCTTTAGCAATCACCCAAGATTTCTCCTTTGATATGTGAACATCATCTCTAAAAAGAGAGAGATGGATGGTGTTGTCCTACCCTTGAGTGTTATTTTAAGCTTATATATATAGTATATAGCACCTCATATTCATAGGGAACGTCCTCTTGATGAAAGGAGAGATTTGTCCCATTTTGATGTGGTCGACCTATACATTTGGCCGATGTATCTCCCTATGCTGTGGTGGAAACACATATTTTTCCCATCAGTTAGTTGGTGACAAAATATTCACCCAACACTATCAAGTTAATCTAACCTTAAGAAGGTTGGTGAACATCTCAAGTATGGTCTATTTTATGGGAACCTATTCAAGGCCTTGACTACTCTCACCTTCTCTCTCTCAAGTTGAAACACAGTCCTGGGCACCTAAAACTATGTTTGACCATGATTTTTACTATGAAATGATAAGTATGAAGTCAAGCTACTCTCTCAAGTTAGTAAGGATAGACAAAGGGTTTGAGATTATAGTCTTCATACCACAAGAAAGGGTTTCTTCAACATGATTGGAGTCTAACTTAAAAGGTAGTCAAGGACATCTAAAAGGCTTAGATCACATACATGAGGGGCCTCACCTCTCTCATAGTCCAAATCATCATTTACAGTCATGGATTCCTTATAGACATTAGCACATATGTGGTCAAGGCAGGGGTAAATAGTATAAAAACAAAGTTAGAAGTGCCAAGTGATGAATAAGGTCTAAGTAGACCTATTCTAGGTTTGATCATTCTTAATTTCCCTAGCCATTGTTGAGACTCAGTCCAAATAACCATATACAATAAGATTACACCTAAAAAAAGAGTTAGGGACTATTATAGGTGTTAAGCAGGTTGATGCTAGTGGCTTTCATTCCAAAGACAATCAGTCAAGAATACATAAGACCATCTTACAAACTTACCAGCATGGGTGATAATGTGCCTTGAATGTCACAGAAGAGGAAGGGTCTAATAAGGGATGAAAAACACATGGATATGGTTTTATAACATATTATGACCCATAATCCATGTTTAACATCAATAAAGTGATATAAACATAGCCTATCCTGTTTAGTCCTACTAGTCCTAAAGTCTAATTGCACAAGTGGTATACATAGTGGGAAATAAGAAACAAAGCATATGGGTGAAAATGGAATATGTTAGAAGTATGAAATTTTTAAATAATACATTATAGGTCTGACCATCTTGAAGGAGGAAGTTGGAGAGATGACCAAATAAGGGTCACTCAAGCTGCCTGCTTAACCAAATGGAGACCTTTTGCTTGGTCTAAGGTCAAAACGTGAGAAGAGGTATAAGGATGATAATGAAAAACATGGTGAAATTAAATTTGAAACATATAGGGATATTTGGAAGGTATGAACATAGGTGTCATGGTACAGAGGCAACCAAGATGAAGAGATAACTCTCACACAGTCAGAGCACACAAGAAATCCTACAGGCAGGTAGACAGGTGAAGAAGAGACATATAGAACCCTGCATAAGGTGAAATATAAGATTGAAAATAGGTATTATCTTATTTTATAAATGATTAATATTACCTTCCATTGGAATTTTTTAGTCCTTTGATGATGAGAGGAGCCTAATGGCTTAACTAGGCCCAATAGGCCTAAATAGGCATGTACAGGGCTAGGTACAAAAATCTAAGGATTTGCATGTTTAAGGGATAATATGATGATGGAGGAGAATAATAAGGTATATGAACATAATAATTGTCATATTATTCATGTGAATTTGTTCATAACAATCTCAAATGCTAACAAAGAGAGGAGTTTATGCTCATAGCCCAGGCAGGACTGAGAACACGTGCAGGCAAAGTACTCAAGAAAGGTTAAAGAAAGTTTGAACCCTACATAAAAGTGAGGTGATTTTTTTTAAATAGAGTCTATAACCTATTTCTTAAAGTCTCCCAATACCTTCATCTAATGTTCTAATCCCTTGAGATGTCATAGAACCTTAATCGGTTAGTGAGGCTTGCGAGGCCTAAAACAAGTAGTTACAAGCAAGGGTATGAGAAGAAGAGTTAAGGTGAGTGTTCAGACATGTAAGGTGGTGAATTAAGAAGGTGAAATTAGGTCTCCCACTTGTTTTATAAATTTTAAAATCACCTTACACTAAAGTGTCTTAGTCCTCTTAGGTAGACGAGAGCATAATGGCCTATTAGGCCTAACTAGCCTATGACTGAAAATTGGAGATGGATGCACATTTAGAAAGTGTTTGAAGTTGGAGAAACATAAAGGATGGTGGATAATAGTGTCATAAGGTAAATATGGAAGTTTAAACTTATAAAAGAGAGGATAAAAATCAAGTCACATGCTTTTAGGGTTAAAATAGCCTTAGAGCTTACAAACCTTAAGTAGAGGAATGGGAAGTCTGCAGACACTTGGAGGAGTGAGCAAGGAAAAAAAACCATGTAAACATGATTAGTGTGAATAGGGAATCCATAGAGGGGAGGTTAGTCTTGTGTTAGTTTAATAAAATAACTCAAAATAACACACTAAAATCCTAACACCTCTAGCCTAGAAACTAGGGAGAGAATAGGTAAAAAGCATGCATATGAAAACACAACTAGAACATAAAAGGAAACATTCTCTTACCTTCCTTGGAAATCCAAATGTATTGTTAAAGTGGCTTGATCAGTTTGTGCATCAAGAAATATTAATCAATAGAGATTTTATTGGCTTCACCTATCTTTGGCACCTTGGCTTGGCTGATTTGCTTATGAATTTGGCATGGTAACACTACTTTCATGAAGCTTATGGAGTAAATATTGCATAATAACTCTACACTATCAAAGTTTAGGGATCAATAGGTAAGGCCTTATATTTATAGCCTCTAAAAGTTAACCTTCACCCAAGGTGAGTTAAGGTTGAGTTTAAACATATAATGAGTTCAAACTAACCCTAGGTGAGTTGAGGCTAACTCCAGTTGAGTTTAAAGTTGTTATGTAATTATGGTTTTCAATTGGCATGGCTCTCAAATTAGATATTTTGGAAGAACTTGAAAACTTATAAAGGCAATGATGAAAGGCCTGATATTTTGAATTTTGGAATTTCCATTTTTAAATATTCAATAATTATAAATGGATAATTCAACTAAGAATTTTATCTTATTTAATTACATAATTCATTTTGATTAGCATTTTATCTCTTTAAGATTTGATCAAGTGCCCCACTTAATGGGTTCATAATCCAAACTTCCAGTTGTAAGGTCATAAGGTGATTATGTTAGAGGTACAATCCACTAAGAGGCGGGGTGAATCAATGGTGGCAAACAATCTAATTAAATTTCCAAACCCTTGCAAATACTTAAGCATTCAACACAAGCATTCATGAAGCATATAAATCATTCATATTAGTGAACAATAAACATAATGCAAGATCACATACACAACACAAGGTCTACATGGGAAACCCTCTTGAGGAATAAAACCCACTCTCAAGCCTACAAACACATGGAATACTATCCTATAAGATGATCACAAATAAGAGACTAATCAAGTCCTTCTAATCAGGAACCTTTGGTCAAGTCCTTCTAACCTACAACCTTGATAAGTCCTTCTGACCAAAGGTCTTTAGTGAAACCCTATTTCATAAGGAATAACTACCCTTAAGGAAGATCAAGTCCTTTAGAACCTCCTTGATAAGAACACTAACACCTTAGAACTGATGTCTTCAACACCTAATGATGGACCTCTTGATTATATAACCCCTACATAAACTCTCTCTCTTTCTCAAACAAGCCTCTCACCTTCTTCACTCAAACAATCCTCATATGCATACTCATATCTCTTCACACAACTTTAAATTACAAGAACACTATACTATCAATAGAAACATGATCTACAAATCATACACACAATCCTTAATATTCTTTACTCATCAACCCAATAGCTGGGCACTCTCACTCTCCTCTGCTTTCCTTCACTCTCCAACTCTCTCACATATAATTCTCTCGCTCCCAAAAGTCTAGAACCCAACACATTTGGTTTCACTATATATGGAGAAATTATGAATTATTAAATCCAAAATAATCCTTATCAGCCAAAATACATGCCTTCACCCTTAAGTCATCTCACATGGGTCATACTTAAGCAACTACACATTTTAATAATGCCCTCGTAGCTATTATAGTATAATGGAGACCTATTCATCCATTTAGCACACCATTAAACAAAATAAGAACACAAGACCAATTTAAAATACATGGGTCCACTCCTTATGTCGCCTTTGACATCCTCAAATGATCAAAATCACCTTATCTCACTTTTTTGTATGCTCAAACAACTCAAACACATACCTTATACATAGGAACACCATTTTTGAACATACGATCAACTTATTAAGTATTGTTCATACTCAATATAGATGATCACTCCTCCAAAATACTCATAGATCATCCTCATGGAGTATAAAATACTCCCAAATACTAAAGTCATCATGACACATTGAAATAACATTTATATAAGATTAATTAATCTTCTTGGGTCACTTTAAGAACAAACACGAAACCATAGTCAAATTTAAAACTCAATATCTTTGTCTGCACACACTTCTAGATATTCAAATCAAGTTCATTAGATGCACCATGGAGTCCTCTTCATATTTGATTTTTATAGCACCAATAAATTTGAATTTTATCAAAAGATATGGATAAAGTATAGATCTCTAGTTTTCCCTATGTTAAATTCAAATATTTGGATAGGAATGGTCACAAATAACCTTCGAACACAATGCTCTCATCTCGTGTCCTCTCAGCTTAGATAAAAAATGCACTGTCGATACCTTTTGATCTTTGATGCATGGGAACCAATGATCAAATATTAAACCTCAGTCATGTTGACCTCATCTCATTTAATCTTATAATGTTATTCCATGTGCTTCATTGATCTCTATAGATCAACCAGCTATTTAATGATCAATGCTCATCATTCAATCAATTTGTACAAACACCCACTCATCATTAGATCCTTATCTTGTACCTTTGTTTAATAATTAAACATCATGAACCTATCCACATCTTTCTACTTCCTAACTTTTTGGAATAACGTGCACCAATGATCTTGCTCAAGATTTAACTGTTTGAAAATTGACGAAGTATGGGGACCCTTTTAATATGCCTACGTAAACATTTTTGAACCTTAATAACTTCTTTTATGCTTCGATGCATGGTCTAAAATTTGGATCATATGATATTATCACATATGATAATCCAACCATATAATAATCAACTCTTAAAACCATTGCATGCATGAGATGTAACACCATAAAAATGCCTTCTCAAAATCTTTTGTCACAGAGACAACTATGTCAAAACTTGCTTAAGAGGCTAAATTTGAGCATGCATAACTTTTATTGAAATTTAGTGCATGATCTAAAATTTATAAAAAATAAACTAGGATAAAAAATGAATAAACCCATAATATCACTTTCTCTTGAAATATCCACATGTGTGAGATATTCCATCATCAAATTGCTTACTCAGCTCTTTCTAGCCACATTGTATATTTGGCTATGTATGGGAAAATAATGAATTTTGAGAAGCCAACTTTTTACCCTCATATATTTGACCAAAATTTGACACATGACTTGAGATCTGGCACATAATAACTAGCAACTAATGTGATCACAACCATATGACCAACTACCCTTGACTCATTCCTATGTGGTAATGGTGATGTCATCAAATTGCCTACTCATATTTTTTGCCACTAGACCCAAATTGTCTTGATGAAAATTATGGATTACCAGATGAATTTCACTTATGCACACAAACTCTTAAAATAAATATAACATTTTAGGTACCTATTTCACACTATCCAATCACCATACTCATCCTTGAACATCTGTAAACATGCCAAAACTAAAGATTAACCAAGCCTCCTTTAAGCATGCTAAGACAAGCACATTGCACACTTTATCATCGTTACTTAGGCTATCAAGGCACTTAATCCACTCATAAGGACACCTCCATGACATCACCATGACATCATTGAAAACTATCCAATAAATTAGGGATGAATCCATGAGAGGTTATTATTACATATGATATATTACCCCAAATAGGGATGCCTCAAATGATTCTGAGCATTGATGAATGATACATAACCAAAATTAGGATGTTTAGTGATTCCTAGGCTTAATTTTTAATGTTTTGTAGGAATAAATTTGAAGTATACTCAAAAGTCAATGGTGGATATATTTTGGTGTCTATAGTTTACCCCTGTTTGGGAAGGCATTATAAGCTATAGGCATGGTAACGTCTTCTCAAAGAATGAAAAGGTCATGTATGCCTAATGCCCAAAATAATGATGAATGAGCTCTGGATTCCCCCTCAAGGAAGTGGTCAATAAATAAGGTCAATGATCAGTCCCTTGAGATAAGGAAACTATGGGACCAAAAGGTAAAAATGGTGAAAAGACTAATTTACCCAAAGGTGATTATAATCAGTGGCATAGTGAGATGCCCCATTGGACAGATAAAAAGAATGATTTAACCATAGGTATTTATAATAATTTATATATCTAAGTAAATAGATAATGATTTTCCCAAAAGTGATTATAATCATTAGCCAAAGGAAAAGGGTAACAAGAGAATGATTTGCACAAAGGTAGTTATAATTGATAGAACAAAAATATGCTCTAGTTGGGTGGATAGAGATAAGGATTTGCCTAAAGATAGTTAGAATCATCATGATAGGTTGGATCAAAACACAATTATTTGATCAAAGGCAGCTATAATCATTGGTACTACGAGTGGGACAAGATGGAAAATTGGAAAATGTGGTTTATGTACTAAATCCATACTCATGGAATAAGAGTAAGCCAATATAGAGGAGAAAGATGAATTTAGGCAACCAACTAGTATGGAGATGCACGTCTTAACTAGCAAGGATTAAAATTTATGCATGATTTAATTATTCTATTTGGGAAATGATACAGATAGATTGGGAATTATTTAGGTAAATAAGGAGAAGTACCATGACATCATTATTTGTAAGATTTACTGAGATGATTTTTGATATAACACATGATGGTGGGCACCATGATATAAAACACCATGATAACTTATTTACAATATGCATAAGGACTGACACATGATCCAATAAATAATTAAAAATAATGCACCAATGATAAAAACCATGATGATGATGTTGACGTATGAATATGGATGGACTTAAGTATAATTCATAAAGAATCACCCAATGAATGCAAATATTTTAAGCCAAGGCATAACAACGAAATCAAACAAAAAGGAAAACAAAGAAACAAATAGAAAGACAAGGACCAATAAACAAAAGGCACAACAAAAAACCAAATAAGGGAACAAAATAACCAAAACAAAGTGAAACAAATAAAAATAATGGTTAATCACAATGTTAGTGCAAATAGAAGACAAAAATAAAGGACACAAAATGGCCCTAGGATATAGGAGACAACTAAAAAATAGACAAAATGGGAGGAATAAAAGAAAAGGAAGGGGTAGCTGAGCTGACTCTAGATGCACTAGGCAAGTGGATGTTGCCTACATAGTTATATGGATGCAAGGTCAAATATAAACTTTAGGCCAATATAGTTCTCCTAAGCTATGGGATAAAAGAGAAATGATGATAAGAAAACATGATAGATTTTATAGAGGAAAATGGGGTCTCACAATGAGTGCATGAGAAACTGAGAATACTCACAAAATGATGAGAGTGTAAAATCATTGGCAAATGTTTTTGGATTTTTTGAGCATCTCAAATCAATCAAGAATGATGAGATAATAAGTAGTCCAACTTGTAAAATGATGAGAGAATTCAAACTTTAAATTGATTGTAAAATGATGAGAGCATGGCAAAGAGGTGACTGAGATGATATCAACATGAATCAAGTGCTACCTATATAGTCTCATTAGGACCTCATGCCACTATAGTTTCACCTTATAGTAGAGTAATCTAACTAGGTAGCATCAAGTTCTCAAATTACGCAAATGTCATAAGATGGTAGTAGAATCATAAGGTGGGACTTCAAGGCATGAAAAAGGTGTTATTCCTAATTTTCCCATAGGAAATTATAATTAGGAAACAATGACATTGGTCAATGGTACTAATTTGACCAAAAGTGTTTATAATTAGTAGCACAAAGTGGAATATTGAATTGCCCAAAGATAGTTATAATCAAGAATACTCATAATGAAATAAAATAAGAAATGAAGGATGTAACTGCCAAACCACTGTCATACTAGTCCAAAATACTTTGTCTAGAATACTGAATCAACTACTAAAACTTCAATTGAATCCCCTCATTGAAGGTGCTAAAAAAACCAATGGAATGAAACCAAGGTCAAAGTAGTGGGTAGGGAGGGTAAAAACAACCTTGGTCAATAGGGAAGGTATGGTAGAATGGTATATGGTATGGTAAAAATAAGATGACATTATGGTATAATGTAAATGTGCCTCATAGATAATACTTTAGGTCACTTCAAGTGAAGTAATGCTTAAGGTGTATGATGTTAATTGTCTCATCAAGTTCATCTCTATCTGGTGTAGAGAGCATGTATGCTCTAGATCCATAATTTGCAACAATGATATATGGGCCTATCCAATTGGGTTTGAACTTACCTTTATTCTTATTCTCATTCATGGTGTTCTTTTGGTTTTATTTGAGCACAAGGTCCCCAATTTTGAACTCTCTGCGTTTGATTCATTGGTTAGAGTGACCATAAAGTTTGTTATAGTTTTCTTGAAGGCTGTTGATAGTAGCCATGTATTTTTCATTAAGTAAATCTAACTCTTGCAAGCAAGCTAATCTATAATATTCATCATCTAGGATATGTTTCAGTGAGATATGCAGAGAAGGTAACTCAACCTCAATGGGAAGAATGGCCTTAGTTCCATAAACTATGGAATATGGAGTAGCTTCTATTGTAGTATGATAATTAGTGTGATATGCCAAGATGGCACATAATATTTGGAGGTACCAATTATAGCTAACATTATTGAAAATATTTTTAATGATGTTGATAATGGTTTTATTGGATGTTTCTACTTGATCTTTACCTTGTGGGTAATATGCATTAGAAAAATGTTGGGTGACATTATACTCAACATAAAGCATTTTGACATCCTTGTTCTTAAATGATCCACCATTATTAGAGATAATGTTAGATGGGATACCATAATTCCATATGAGATGGTTAAATATGAATTTGGAAATTTGTTCTCCAGTCATGTAAGTGAGGGGTATATATTCAACCCACTTAGTGAAATATTCGGTAGTGCTAAGGATGTGTTTATGGCCATCATATGAGGTAGGGTTTATCTTCCCAATGAGATCGATTCCCCATGTGGAAAATGGCCATGGTGTAAGCATTAGTTTTAGTATTTTGGATAGAACATGAATCAAATTGGCATGCCTTTCACATTTATCACATCTTTTGACATAAGTAGTTGCATTTGCATCCATAGTTGGCCAATAATAACCAATATGTAGGATTTTTTTGGCTAGGAAAACCCCACTTGTGTGGGATCCACATATTCCTTTGTGAACTTCCCATAATGGTAATGTTGATTCTATCAAATTTAAACAATGAAGTAGAGTTCTATCAAAGCTGTGGTGGTAAAGAGTTGGGCCAAGTAAGGTATAATGTGAAGCTAAATAGGTAAAGGCTTTTTGTTATTTACATGATAGGTTAGGTGGTGTGATATGGTCATATAGGTAGGTATAAAGGTATGAATACCATATAGAGATAGGACCAAAAATATCATAGATAATTATGATAGTTGAAGGCTCATGAACTGACATGAGAAGATTTTAAATGAGGAGTTGATATTTTTTTGCCTTGTTGGTGTGTCCAATTAAAAAACCAATGGTGGCCATGGTATCCACTATTCTATTACTAGCCTTGGGTATGTGTTCAAACTATATTTCAGTAATCTATTATTTGAGAGTGTAAATCATGGGCTTGTATGACACCAACTTGTCATCTTTGGTCTAAAAGTGGTTTGTAACCTGATTGATGATTAACTGAGAATCACCATAAACCTTGAGATGTTTAATATTCCCTTATACTGCCCAATAAAGCCTTGCAACAAGTGCTTCATATTCAACCATGTTATGAGTATAAGGAAAGCTGATATAGAATGATTTAGGGATAAGATCCCCCTATGGTGTAATAAATAATAGGCCTTCCCCCGATCCATGTGATGTAAATGATCCATCAAAATATAGCTTTTAGAACTACTCCTCAGGAGGTGTTTTAATGATGGTCATGATGGAATCACCTAGGAATTGAAAAGTTAGAGGTTTGGTATCTGCAAGGGGAGCTTCAACAAGCTAATATGCAAGAAATTATCCCTTTATATCCTTATGGTTGACATAATCTATCTCAAACTCGCTCAAAAGCATCATCCACTTAGCCATGTGACCTTGTAAAGCTATCTTGGATAGTAGATACTTGAGTAGATCTACTTTGAAAATAACCATGGCTTTATTATTTAACATGTAATGTCATAATTTTTGGGCTGCAAAGATCATAGCTAAACAAGATTTTTATATTGGCATATAATTTTTTTCATACATGACTACTATATGACTTAAATAGTACACATGTTATTTTTCATTATCATCAAGCTGAGCTAAAGTGCCTATTAAATACTAGAATTACACCTTTGTGAAGGTAGTTTCAAGCCTTCACAATCTAAAGTAACATGGAGGCAATCCTAGGCTATGGGAGGCCTAATAGATGGATTGAATCTATATATTTTAAGGGATATCTCCCCTTGATGTATCATTTAGGATCTCTACTCTACACTACCAACTTGTAAGGGAAAAGAGAAAAAGGTAAATTGAAAGGAAAACCTATATAATTGAGGTGATACACCAAAATATGTCTTCCACCTATGTAATATGCACTAATAAGGCTAAATAAGAACATAAAATTGATTTCACTTGTCAAAAAAAGGTCTCCAAACATGAATCGTTCACATAGAGGCTCAACTTGATGGATGGTCTAAGGAAACTGATCAATAGGTCTCTCAAAGACACTAAGGAGAGCTGACACTTATCATACATACAAGATGGTTCAATCACATTATGAAACCTATAAGGATAATATAACACTTGAAAATAGGTAAAGAGGAGAGGATAAAATGATAGTAAGTATGCACTATCAGTATCATTTATCAACAACCATGAAAATACACTAATTACAAGCTTTGAAGAGGTATGAATTCAATATTATTCATTCAAAAGAGGAAAGTACAAGTGTTTTTACAAGCATGGCCTTACCAAAACATAGGTTAAGGATTATTTCAAATTAAAAGCATAGGCTTAAATATAGAGAATTGAGGAGGAGAGAAAAAGAGACCAAAGCCAAGAAACTAGGAATGTAACATTACTTAGTCCTTCATACCCAACATAACACTCCCTTGATTATCTTTCATCCAAATTTAGAAAATGGAGCAAGGGTTGAAATGATACTTGTTTTTAAGTTTTAAGGAGTCATAAATAGGTCATTATCCTTTATTGGTGTGGTTTTACTAATAATAGTGCCTAAATCCCTACCAAAGAACCCTATATTCTTGGTTGAATGCCTCTCTTGACTAGAAAAGGCCCTTTCCATGAAAATAGGTCTTGATACATGAAAGTAGGTCATCATGAATTGATCAAGTCTTTAGTTTAAACCTTATCAAAACCATTAATGAGGTATTTACATGTTTCTTGGGATGTTAGAGCTCTTTTATGTTTGTTTGACCCTTTCAACATCCTAGGCATTGGAAGGAAGGTCCTCTTAGGATACTTAGAGACCTTTTACACCTTTGAAACCTTATTCCAACCACTTCATGACTCTTATATATTTATTAGGAATGATAAGGAAAAATAAACATTAATAAATCCCTTTTAAATGTTTCTATGCATCATTTTAGTACTTTGAACACTTGATTCTTTCTTATGCAAAAGTGGTGTAGGAGAGAGAAAATTGGTTTTTGAAATGTTCCAAGAAAAATTACACCAAGGATGGATTTTTAACATGACATAAGACCTAAAAAAAGGCATCTGGAGCCATCAAGCAATGCAGAAGATGCAAAATTTCTCCTATAACATGCTTTTTCACTCATTCTTTATAGCCTTAAAAAACTACAAAGCTCCTTGTATAAAATATTATACAAATAAACATAGAAACATAGACACATTTTTGAGTACCCTCTATCCCCTTACAACTCCATAAAAAAATTCATGAGCCAAATCCAAGTCTAATTATTCATTTTTTGTGAATATCTCCAATTATGCCTAATTAGTCCTCTTAGGCCTAGAAAGTAGAAATATTTATCCAAAGAGCTCCCACACATGTGAAATAACCCAAAAGAGTGTGATTAAATTTCCATAGTCTATTAAAAACCTCCATGTCAATTTTTGGGTCCTAAAACCCTATGGAAGTATGCAAACCAAGAAATCACCTTGTCACCTAGTCTCATTTTGAGCTTATTTGAGACTGCCTTAGAAAATGAGTATGGTTTGATCACTTAAAAAATATACTATACATTTTTTTGGACTTTTATAGTGATGAAACATCCAAAATTACCTCATCCAATGATTTTTAAGGTTTTTTTGGCTCAAGAAAACCTATAAAACACCAAAAAGGATGTAAAATAAGGCATTTATTATAGTTTGTACAAGTGAAATCAACATAAAAGTACATGTGTAGAACCTATTCAGAGTATTAAATAAAAAAAATAATATTTAGGAGAAATTGTGTCATTATATGTTCATTTTAGGTCCATTTTCCTTGATTGGTCATAATCAGGGTTTTAGAAGGGTTTAAGACTTGTTTGGGGTCTTAACGATTGTTCATAAAGAACATACCACAAACTGACCTTCTTACACTTGTAAAACCTTATTTAATGACCTAATTACCTATCCAAAATGTATTATATTCCCATGAAAATAATTATATATGGTATGAGTATGTGAAGTTGCTCCTCGGGTGGCATGTTTAGCATCCTTGAGCTTGAGAAAGGTTAAATTTGAGTTTTAGGCCTCAAAACTAAATCCCACTATTAAGATAGGCTCATAAATCTTCAAGACATTCTTACTCATCATTAAAAATGATCTGGTAGTGATCCTTACCCCATTGTATGCATTTGGTATAATAGTTAGGGTACATGGGGTTTAAGACATGTCTCCTTCTTTCTAGCCCTCAAGGGAATTTGGATTGAAAACTAAGTTTATTGCCACCTAAAAGTATAATTAAACCTATGATATGTCTATTTAATACCTCAAAGTCCATATATTAAGTTTGATATGTTTTTTTTGTGTTTAAGGGCTTAAGTAGGCCCTTTAGTCTCAAGCCTACACCTTGCCAATGTAGTGGGTAAGGGCTGAGATAAAACAACGGGTATGTCTACTATTAGCATGACCTTATTGGCCCAAATTCCAATGTAAATAATAAATAAATTACATTATAACACAAATTATTTCACACCAAAAAAATATTATATTGTTCCAAATCATATTTACAAAGCATGTGAAAAGCTTTATAGGCTTTTCATGGGTGCTTATGGGTTAAAACCAACTTTCCCGTGAACCAAAAATTTATTTAAAAACAAAGTATAATAGTAAATTAAATACTAACTATAATAATTAAATATTAATCTAACAACATAAAATAAACTAACTTTGGATCACAAAATTCCTAACAAACTCCCCTTGATCCAAAAGGGTATAGAAAGACTGGAGTAAAGAATTGTGAGTCATCCAAGTAGACTCTGCCACAACTACAACTGGTACACTATGCATCCTAGACTGATCACATCCTAATCATCCCCGTACTATAGTAGAATATGATCATGCACTATCCAACTACATCGATCCTCACATAAAATCTATCAAACAAGTGACTACCCTTTATACTATGTATGACACATCTCAAATTGATGCCCAAAAATCACCAACATCTCTCATAGGCCTTTGCTCATCACTAAAAATGCTAGCAACATAATGCTGACTCATACCACACATCACCGATGACTGATCAAAAAACCAATATGCAATATCTTTTCCCTTATCAGGTGAGAGGTGAGAAGCTGTGTAACAAATAAACTAAGTACAAATAATTGAAATTCTCCACATAAGAGATCATAGAAACACTACATCTATGAAATCAAAGTACACAAGCCAAAAAATGCTACTACATCAAATCCCAATCTTGAGCTTAGCAACTCACACAAGATGGGTGAGTCAATATCTCAGAAGATATAGTCATCAGCTACATAGCATATAACTTCATGGTCATCCCATATATCAAAAGAGGTGTTAGGGGGTGGAGGAAATCCAAGAACAAACACACCTGTTCTAATTCCACCTGTTAGGATCTTGCTCCTCAGAAAGAGCACAGTATGATTACCAAATATAAGCAATTGAATATGCAGAAATAACCAGAAACACAAGTAACTAGAATTCACCAATAGCATAGAATATGAGAGACAATACACTATCTTGTATTAACACTTTACAGAAAAGAATACAATCAAAGAGCCGCCACACTCTTTCACCTTACAGAGGTTCGCCACACCTCAAGTGTACAGTAATTCTTCTCACACACACTCTCCTACACAAAAAAATGGTCCCAACAACCAACTCACACACAGAATTGGTGTTCACCTCACCAACCAGTCAGTAATAACCCTGCCGGTACACCAAGCACTCTATAGCACTTCAAGCTGATCTCTTATGAACCTGCAACCTACAATTCAAAGACCAAACTCACATGTAGATCCCCAATGAGCTTGCAACAACCTGCAACTCACAGATCTTACAACTAGAAGGAACTCTTCCTTTCTATCTCATGCATAAATAATACATGCCAATGGGTCTATAAATAGATCCCTGACTTAAAAAATAACTTAGACTCTTAATTTAGACAATTATCCTCGTAACCCAAGACTCTGGCTGGTCTTAACATGCAAACTCTTCGTTCACTTAACTAACTGTCCGTGAAACGAGCAGTTCTGGAACACACAGGCGACCGACGTCGGTCCCTGCTTGTCTGGTTCTGCCGATGTCGGCCGACTTCCTGCCGTCACCGATGGCCTTCTGCACTGGTCTCGACCGACGTCGGTCCTGCTATCAACGCCGGTGCTCCTAGATCTCAGCAACCTTCTGTTCCTCAGTTTGCAAAGGGTTGAAGCTTTTAGCTCCACAACCTAACAATCTCCCACTTGGAGATAAACAGCTGCAACCTATACCTGTACCTGTACTCTATCTAGTTTGTTCCCTTGGCTATGTATCCCTCCTCAAGATCACTCTTGAAGACCAACCACCACAAATCCTGTAGTGCAAAACCTGTCATCCAAATTACCTGCCACATCCGCATCTACAACCATGTAGAAAAAGAACTTGACCCTGCATAACATGTGCACCTGCTACTGGTCCCACTGAACTACCCTTCAGTATTACTTTCCCAGATTGACTCCAAACTTGTGACAACTCCCACTGCTTGGGAAAACTCAGGTTTAGTACATACCATGCACTCAACCTCATTATGTGAATCAAGACACTTGTTCTGTGAACTGTCTAACCATCGGCGTGCTAACCAGTCTCACACAATCATCCTAAAACAAAGTCAACAAGACCTCCATGTCTCTAGAACACACTCATGCCAAAGAATCTTGCTGCTCCCAGATTCTCCATGACATACACCTAAACTAGCTTTACCTTTAGTTCAGCAATACCTGTATATGTAACCCTGCAACAAGCACATCATACAGAAATAGGATAATGTAGCTAATATTATCCAATCTGGTAAAAAGAAACACAATGATCAAACCTCCATTGCCCTGTAGCTAATACAAGATCATATACCCTGATCTTCTATCTCACGTATCCATTTCCGCTCTTCTTCATCCTGAACATCCATTCGTCTCTCAGTGCTTACTTCTAGCTGGCAACTCTACCCAAAACACTTGTTTGGTTCTCACTCAAGGAATCACACCTCATCCATGCCAAGCTCCCACTGTTTCTTGGATCTACCTGTTCTGCTTCTTCAACAACTTCCTAGTTCTATACCATAAGTGAGCAATAAGTAGTGTAAAGAAGGGAAATGACGAATTTAAGAACTTACTTACACCTTCAGTCCTCCGTATGGGTGCTTGAGACTCCATGACAACTAGCTGTCCACCCAAAATTCATCTCAGTGACCGATGCCGGTCACATCTCAGTCTACAGCCGACCGATGTCAGTTCCCTACAACTGCCATCTTACCGACGTCGATTTCCCCTGGCCGACGCTGGTCCTTATCTGCCCTGAGTCACTGACGTCGGGCTGCACATAGCTGACGTCGGTCCTTGTCTGGACACCGACGCCAGTTTTCCTGCCGACGTCAGTCTCTATGTTTTTCTAGTGAGACCTGACTTTTTCCTGCAAGCTCCTTTTGGATCAAACCCTTGTCCAAATCACCCTTGCTCTACTCAGAATTCCTCTGCATCTTGTGCTGAACTCTGTCCGTCACCTTCTCCTTGAAAACCAAGGCTTTCTTGTTCTTGTCACTAACATCGGATTCCTCAAGAAACATCACCTTTTTCTTCTGCATACAGAAACCATGATCCATGCCTTCCAAATCCGAAAGCATACTCTTTGACTCAAGAACAAGCATCTCCTTCTTATCTATGTGACCAAGCCTATTAAGCCACATCTCCGAATCTACAGCTGAAGTAGATAACCCAGAAAAAGAATCAGTAATACAAGTAGATAGATAAAGCGTACCTACTTTCTTACCTCTAGCTACAATAAGTGTACCCTTGGTAACCTTCCAAGAGTCCGCTATGAGAGTTACTGTGCAACCCTCATCACCCAAACTTCTAACAGAAATCAAATTCTACTTCAAAACTGGGACATGCATGACCTCCTTTAACACCCATGTGTCACCTATCTACAATTTTAGCTTCACTTTTCCTTTGCCAACAATTTGACAAATCTTACCATCCCCTACACAAATTTCTCCAAAGTCTCCTTGGACATACTCATGAAAAAATTCCCTATGTGGGGATGCATGAAAAGAGGCACCAGAATCTAAAACCCAAGATTCTACTTTATCCAAAGAACATACCAGAGCATCCTGTGCAACGTAATCCACAACATCTGCTTCTTCTCCATGTCCTTCATGCTAATCTTCACCCGATCTGCAATCTCTCTTTAAGTGCCCTTGCCTTCCACATTTCCAGCAGGTTATTCTGCCATACCTGGACTTGGATCTTCTGCCTGTCTTCGACCTTGATCTCCCACGCTCTATCTTCTCTCTTGGCCTTCCTCTTCCTTCAACACTCAAAGCATCTCCTGATGATTCACCTGTGCTTTTCCTACGTATCTCTTCATTCAAGATCACACTCACAACATCATCCACTTTTAAGACTTTTGAAGGAGACACAGTATTAGAAACTGCCATTACCAAACCTTCCCAACTTTTAGGTAATGAACACAAGATTAAGAGAGCTCTAATTTCATCATCAAATACAATATTGACTGAACTTAACTGGTTTAACAAACCATGGAAATCACTAAGATGGCTATGAACAGATCCACCTTCCAACATTTGCAAATTAAATAAACGCTTCATAAGAAATACCTTATTAGAAGCCGAGGGTTTTTCATACAAATTTGCCAAAGATTTCATCAACTCCACCGTCGTCTTACACTGTGATAAGCTGGAAATCACAGATGATTCAAGACTCAATCTAATAGATCCCAGAGCCTTCCGATCAAGAACCTCCCATTCTTCATCTTTCATATCCGAGGGTTTGCTAGCAACCCCACCCAACGGTAAGTACAAATCTTTCTGATACAAATAGTCCTCAATCTGCATCCTCCATAATTGGTAGTTCTTGCCATTAAACTTTTCCATTCGTAGCTGACTGTTTTCTGCCATTTCTCAACTCCCACTCAAACAGAAACCTTGTGAGTAACCTGTAATCAAAACACACTACCCAGATCTAAACCAATCTGTTAGTATCCCAAGCAAAAGCTCTGATACCACTTGTTAGGGGGTGGAGGAAATCCAAGAACAAACACACCTGTTCTAATTCCACCTGTTAGGATCTTGCTCCTCAGAAAGAGCACAGTATGATTACCAAATATAAGCAATTGAATATGCGGAAATAACTAGAAACACAAGTAACTAGAATTCACCAATAGCACAGAATATGAGAGACAATACACTATCTTGTATTAACACTTTACAGAAAAGAATACAATCAAAGAGCTACCACACTCTTTCACCTTACAGAGGTTTGCCACACCTCAAGTGTATAGTAATTCTTCTCACACACACTCTCCTACACAAAAAAATGGTCCCAACAACCAACTCACACACATAATTGGTGTTCACCTCACCAACCAGTCAGTAATAACCCTGCCGGTACACCAAGCACTCTATAGCACTTCAAGCTGATCTCTCATGAACCTGCAACCTGCAATTCAAAGACCAAACTCACATGTAGATCCCCAATGAGCTTGCAACAACCTGCAACTCACAGATCTTACAACTAGAAGGAACTCTTCCTTTCTATCTCATGCATAAACAATACATGCCAATGGGTCTATAAATAGATCTTTGACTTAAACAATAACTTAGACTCTTAATTTAGACAATTATCCTTGCAGCCTAAGACTCTGGCTGGTCTTAACATGCAAAATCTTCATTCACTTAACTAACTATCCATGAAACGAGCAGTTCTGGAACACACAGGCGACCGACGTCGGTCCCTGCTTGTCTGGTTTTGCCGACATCGGCTGACTTCCTGCCATCGCCGGTGGCCTTCTACACTGGTCTCGATCGACATCGGTCCTGCTGCCGACGCCGGTGCTCCTGGATCTCAGCAACCTTCTGTTCCTCAGTTTGCAAAGGGTTAAAGCTTTTAGCTCCACAACCTAACAAGAGGATGCAAAAGAATAGCTAGAAGAAGACCCAAAATAATGACCATAATGGTTAGAGGAACCAAAAAAATGTGTTTTTTCCTTCTATCGATGTCGAGAGGACCTCCGTCAAGAGGGATATTCTGTAGAGAGATGTCCTATGCCACCAAAATTATAGCATATGGTCTCACATCCACTAAAATGAGAGGAAGAATAGCCACATGAAGAAAAACTCTAGTGCTTGTACTTGTGTCCATGTGAATGTTTGTGGTGATGCTCATGCTTTAGAGAACTAGAATGATGTCTATGCTTAGGAGAACCTGAATGATCTCTACGTCCATAATGATGCTTATGTTTTGAAGAACTAGAATGATGCTTATGCCTGGAAGTGTGCCTCTTAGATTGTTTTTGTTTCTCTTTGGGATCATATAATATATTTCTTTTTTTGATATAGTATGTATCCTCAATACATTTTTATTTCTTCTTTGTAAATTGTCACTCATGTTGAGTGAGTAACTCACAAGTTGAATCAAATGTAGATTTGTTAAGCTTATCACTAAGCTGTAACATCTCTAGAAAGTTCCTATAGCTAGGACTAAGACAATTTAAAACAATATAAATGAGAATTTCATCATCAAATTTTCCTCTAATAGTGCCATATTCTTGTTTCAAATTCTTAATGCGTGACATATATTCTAAAACATCTTCATCATCAGTGAGTTTAGTGTTGAGCAACTACATAAGGAGATCAATTTTCTTATAATCAGGTTATTTATCATACAAATCCTTTAGATATTTCCATGATTTACATGCTTCATATTTGATATCTTCTATATGAATTGTGACTTGTGCATTGAAAGTGGATTTTAATAATGCAAGAGCTTGCCTATCACGTTTGTGAAATTCTAAATGTTTTGGGGCTTCAATAGGCAATATTGGTTGTTTTTAAACAACATTCCATAAGTCATTGAATATTAATGTTATTTCCATGTTTATTGATCATTATTTATAATTATTATGATTTAGGCATCCAGTGTCAGAAATGAGACTCACAATTTTAGCCATGATGCAGAAAAGTAAGGAATGATATCGAGGTTTTGCCTTTACCTTCAAAATAGCTTCCATTTTAAAAATTATCTTAGGAATTTTGAGAGACTATATGTTCTCTGAGAATACAATCATAATGAAATATAAAAAAATTTGTATTTTAAAGGTGTCGGTTTCAATAAAAATGCACCTGATTTCATTACAATGCATAGTTTATTCAAAATAGAGTTACACATGTCAAAATAAAAAACTATTTGCACCAATGATCTTAAAAATACTTTTCCATGAAAAATGAGTGGTCATATGAAGAATTTTACCACCGTATGTATAAGATATGACAATTTGAAATTTCACTTCTCTGTCAGGCTAGGCAGACCCTCCCTCAATGTTAATACAAATTTTTTTACTAGTTTGCGGGGATTAAAATTTCATAGAAAGACATGATGGAACCCTCTTTGAATATACTCATTGGAAATTTATCTGAGTCTAGTTTCCAAAAAAGTAAATTTGACAAAAAAATATGAAAATGTGTTCAAAATATGGTAGAAATGGTCACAACTAGTACTGATTTTCCTGTTTTCCAGAATTAATTCAAATGTCTTCTTTGCAAATAAAATTATTATTTTTTTACTGTTGAGAAAAATAATTTTTCCCATGAAAGTAATTTTTTATTTTTAAAATCAACCCCAAATATTTCCAAGGATTTTTTAGGGCCCACCAAACCCTAATATTTGACAAACTATAATAAAAAAACTTTGCCAAATGAAACAAATAAACTTTGCTCATATTTCCAACACCATACAGGAGGTTTTAAATGCCATGGCTGATCTAGAAAATTCTTGGACTCCTTTTTCAAACCTTAGGCCATATAAAATCCATGTAATATTGAATCTTTCATTATTTGGCAGTGTTTGAGACTGACAGGAGAGATTTTGGTTAAGTAAATCTGATTTTTTATGATGCAGGATGTTATGGAGGCCATACTACAACAATTTTTGGCTGTGAAACTCCATTTTTTAGCTTGAAAAACTTCTATAATTATTTAAGATGTGATAAATGGTCTTCAAAAACTCAAGAATAAATCAAATACTGAGCAGATCAATTGCTAGAGAAATGGAATCCATTTTATTCAATCACTCACACACACACACACACACACACACACACACACACACACACACACACAACATGAAAACGCTGTATAAATGCATATGTGGGCTGTAAAATTTTATTTTCCAACTTGAAAAAAATTCCCAGATGCTTGGAATTGAAGAAGATTCTTGGAATGATCTTCAATTGCTCAAAAACATATCAGAAACTTAGCAAATGAAGGTTGGATGTACTATCATGGAGTAAGCCATACACAAACTATTTTCTCAAATTTTCTTAGACTTTCTAATGTAAATTTATTTGAAAAATTAAAATATTTTAATAATTTTTCAAAAATTTCAACATTAGACTAACCAAAGTTGATTTTATAGGGCATACCTTATACCAATGCAATCTTCCAATCTTGCTTTTTCCATATTCACCATGCTTCAACAAACCATGCTCTGATACCACTGTTGGCCCAGATTCCAATGTAAATAATAAAGAAATTACATTATGACAAAAATTATTTCCCACCAAAAGTAATATTATATTGTTCTGAATCATATTTACAAAGCACCTGAAAAGCTTTATAGGCATTTCACAGTTGGTTACGGGTTAAAACCAACTTTCCCATGAACCAATAATTTATTTAAAAATAAAGTATAATAGTAAATTAAATACTAACTATACTAACTAAATATTAATCTAACAACATAAAATAAACTAAATTTGGATCACAAAATTCCTAACAGACCTTAAGGGGACCATGATTGTATTTTTCAACTCAAAAGCATCACATGTACCAATTTTCAATAGTGATTATGCCTATGAGGCCCTCAAAACTCCATCTTTCCTATGACTAGCTGTAGAATCTGCCCATGTGACTTTTAAGCTCGTGTACCCTAGAACATAGTTTGTTGTCTTAATTTATCTCCTATCATCAATTTTTAGGGTTGAATAATATTATGAAACCATTTTATATAGCTTTACACTCTCATAATTTCTCATTTCATACCAAGCCTAGACTTCTACTCAGTGAAGCAAACAAACTAATGTTTAAGCTTAGCCTCATTAGGCATAAAGCAAGGATTTTATTATGTATACCTTTGTAATTAATTTTGAGGGTTAAAGTGTAGTATTTATTTCAATATGAAAACCATTTACCAACTTTACTCTTTCAAACCTATTCATAGTTTTTACTCATTCCTCAAATCTAGTAGAAGCTCATAGAGAGCAAATAAAACTACAGTTTATCTTTTGACTATGTATGGAGAATTAAAACTCAATTTGATAAATCTTATTCATGTTTCATTTATCCCCAAACTAACCTTATGACCTCTTAGTCCATCTGAGGTAGACCTTAGAGTCTCTTTATATCTCCTTTCTCTTCCTTTTAGGCTTGAGACCAGCCTATTCTTGGAGTTTGCAGCGTGTAGGTGATTTTAGGGTGTTGATTATGTTTTATAACCTACTAAGATACCTTCATTGCATGGAATCCAATCATACTATTATATCTCATCAAATGAATTTTTCCAACTATCTTATAACCATCTCATGTTTGACTCTTTGAGATATCTCACCCATGTTTTGATTGACTATATGCCATGATTGTGTTTTGCCCTTTTAGATCATAATTATCATGGGGAATTCCTCAATGGAGATAGATCCTCTTCAAATCTCAACTCATATAACATACTTTCCAAAATCACATTGTCTCTTCTCACTTATAAGCCCTGCCCACATTTTCACTCTTGACTTTGACTGCCTTTTAGGTTCTAAAAGGACTGTGTTTCCTTTAGGTGTATATATGACTATAGGTGGAGTTTTTATGTTGTTTGTATGAATTGCATGGATAAATGAATGCAAAAATACCATAATAATGTCATTGATATGGATTTATAACCTATCATTTATTGAATAAACACTAAACTCTCACTGCCTTCCTTAGACCAGCTTCTCAAGATCTTAAGTACATAGTTGATTGTGCCTCATCTTGCCTGACTATATGTTTTAACTACCTATGTATTATACTTAAGAGGATTTTTTATTGAATTTCCTTGAATATTTTATATATAAATCCTAATAAAAATTAAATTAATGACTTCAACTCCTTAGGATATTCACCATTATGCTCTTTCAAGTTCTAAGTCCTTAAGGCCTACTTAGACTCCCGAGCTCAGTTGTAGGTGCACATTTGTCCTTGATTATAGGTCAGTAAAGTATCAATTTGAATTGAATATAGTGTGATTATCTCCTTTGGTTTTAATCAAGTCAATTATTATGATTAACGTATTCCATCATTAAACTCACCTTTCATCTTCTTGACATCCTTGTAGTTCACTTTGCATAAAAGTCTGACTGACAGCCAAAATACATGGTTGTACGTGCATATTTTGGTTTATTTTCACCTTGATAACCTATTTTGACTTAAAAGGATAAAATTCATGCCAATATTTCATAACCATATCATTTATGACCTCTTCACTTCATTCATTATCTTGACCTACTCAAAAGGTTTATGTTGCATAGAATTTTGATTATCTTAAGATAGACGGTTGTAAGTAGTGAGTAGTGATTGTACAGACTGTAGGAAGAGATCCATTCCACCTAACCTAAGGCTTCCAAGATTCAAATTTATTTTTCTATATAATTTATAAACATAACCTAGAAACCACCTATCTCTCATGATCATAACATGATGTTCCTTGAAATAGCCCTAAACTAAGACTGACTGCTATAGGTGAACACTAGCTCACTTTTAGGCCTTTGTATGGACTATTGAAAGAGTTTGGTAAACATAGAACTCAACATATGATACCAAAACCATTGAATGTTCTTGATATATCTTTCATAAACTTGAATATATTTAAAAAACTTGACATATATGGAGATCAAGATTTGACATTTACCTTTAAAAATGCAAACTTACCTTAGTTTCTATTAAACTGAGTTTTAAGGTCTTCATCTATGATTTTATCTATTGCCTTGGTAATCTTGTGAGAACTAAAATTTATTTTAAGGGCCTATATATACATAAAAACTTATTTTACACCCTCATAACACATTCATAAGAGTATGCGATCCTTTTGGAAGGTTTCTTAAGTTGATAAAACAACCATATGTAGTCATGACTATGTTATTCAAGCATTCGATGCTCCAAAGAGGTAATTTTTTATCATAGTGACACTAGTAATATTTAATACTATTATTAAAATTATCAAATAATATCATTATGTGGAAACAAACCTATATTTCTTGCAATATCTGAGCAAGGTCATATAATCTGCCATGATATGCTTCTAGCCTACTGCTAAGAGTGCCTACAAGAGAGATTTTGAGTTTTTAAGAGAGTAGTCTTAAATACATCCATGAAATTTAATTAAAATGAGAATAAAGAATTTATCACATTTTATAATACATTAAATATCATGATAAATTCACTAATATGCTTTCATACACTGATAATCTCATTAGACCTGCTACTTTACCTTATGAAAGGACTAAATGACCACCCAAGCTATCTCAATAAAGACCTTTTCAAGATGAATGTGCATGAAAATTTTTATTGGATGAAATATATGTATTTTACCTAAAACATGAGCTTGAAATTTTTTAAAAATTAATATGTTCAACTGATATATTAAACATGCTTGAAAATTGCCAAATCTCAAGTCAAGACAACTAGTTTCCTATCAAAAAGACACTTAAAAAGGAAAATTATCTGATGATTAAAACATGAAATAGTTCATATTTAAACCTTAAATAATCTCCATAAAACCATCTATCTCTAAAGTGAATAAATGCAAACAAACCTTGACCCTATCTGGATGAATAGGCCATTTAGACCCCCTTACACTCTTAGCAATTGTTCATAAATATGAGGGGATGAATCTAAAAAATAATAAAACTAATATAAATTTTATTAGGTTATTTATCATTTCCCAATAAATTTGGACCTGACTCTCCCTCTCTTCTTTTTGTACTGAGCAAAAACTGATGGCCTTCTTAGAGCTGCCAAAGAGGTCAATATGAGAGATAAATAAGTTTTATTTATTTTAAGACCTAAAACCTCTTCAAAATAAATTTTTTGACCTTTTCATGGATAAATAAGGTATTTAATATACTTTACAGCTAATAACCCTCTAAAAACCTATACAGATGCCTTAAAATGGCCTATTTTAACACTAAAAATGCCATAATTGCTTAGGAGACCTGATTGAAATGTTATCAAAAGTGTTCATAAGCCCCCAAAATGTATGAATATATATAAAATGCATTTAAAACCAAATTTTCAATTGGTATGGGTGAAAATTTGGCTTATGAGGTCAAAATTGTCAATAATGCCCCCATGGCTTTGTCAATTATAGACTAATACGGTAGGAATGGCTTTCCTAGCATTGGCGGTAATAAAAGATGTGGATTGGAAAGATATTCATTTAGGTTATATAAGGATTTATATAATTATTTATCCCAATGAAATGTGACACCCTTCTTTAGTAAAAGTGTAAATGGATGGCATTTATTGGCCAATTGTGAGATAAATCGCCTGATAGATTGAATCTTACCCTACAAACTGTAGAGCTGCTTCAAATTAGAAGGTGGTAGAATTGCAGTAATGGATTATAATTTGGAAGGATCAAATTTAATGCCTCTATGAGAGATGATGAAGCCTAATAATTTTTCTGAAGTAATACCAAAAACACTCTTCTTATGATTGAGTTTGACTTTGTATTCATGAAGCCTCTCAATATATTCTCTGTAGTGCAATATGTAATCAACATAGTATTCAACAATGTCATGCATCATATCATGAAATATGATGATCATGGCTCTTTGGTAGGTGTCCCCATAATTATTAAGGCCAAATAACATAACTTGATAATAAAATGTTCCCCATAAAGTGGTGAATGATGTCTTATGTTGGTCTTATGGTGTTATCCAGATCTAGTTGTATCCTAAAAATCCATCCATAAGTGAAATAATTTTAAATCTTGCTATAGATTCAACTATCATGTCAATGTTAGGCAGAGGAAAGTCATCCTTAGGGTAGGTTTTTTTATATCTTTGAAATTAGTGCAAATTTTGATTCCTTCTGGCTTCTTACTGACTAACACAATATTTGAGATCCACTCTGAGTAATCTATTAGTCAGATGCATCTCACTTCTAAGATTTTTTCCAACTCATTCTTTATCACTACATAAATATGAGGATGCATATTTCACAATTTTTATTTCATAGGTTTGGTATCAGGATGTATAACAAGGTGGTGTACAACTAAGGTGGGGTCCAAACTTGGCATGTCTAAATAGGCCTAAGCAAAGATGTCAATGAATTCCATCAAAAGGGATGTAAAGATTTCACATTCATTTTCAGTGAGGGACATGCCTATTTTGATCCATTTTGGGTCATCTAAAGTCTCAATGTTAACTTTTGTAGTGTTTTCTACAAAGAAAGTTGAACCATCTTCCAAAATGGTTGGCAATGATTTGAATTGGCCTGCAACTATAAAGTCCTCTATTTGGACTAGTTCTTCAAGTTCTCCTAAACAAGATGAATCCAAATATCCTAATGGTATGGATGGACATGTTACAAACACTATCATAAATTCTTGAATAATTTGATCAAAGGCATGCTATTCTTTAGAACTAAACTTGGACCCAAAAACAAGTTCATCATTGGTAGTCTCTTGAGCTTCATTTGAGGAAAGGCGAACACCCCCATCTAATGGCACCTAAAATAAGTGTTTGCCAAAAGAATGGAATTTATCTTTACTTTTACCTTGGTCCAAAATATCCTAAAAGAGGTTTTCACTCTGAGACCTCAATGTTTTATTTATTTGTTTTTAGCTAAGGGCGTTCACCCATTCTCCAAAATAGGTTGCATGATATAGTTTGATAGAGAACCCTTGTTTGTGGTATCCCAATGGAACATTGTCTCTTAGTCCTAGAAAATCATAAAAGGCCTCATCATTTTTGAACCCATCTATAATCACTATGGATTCTTGTTGGTCACAGGCTATAAGTTGAGGGTGATAAAGAGGTAACAAGTTATGTTAGATAATTAGGGTAATGGTATAAATGGTATGTGGGTCAAACAAATTGGTATTGGCAAGGGCTACATAAATTCTATGATCAAACTCTACTTTATTATTGATATCATCATCACTCGACATTGGCATTAAAACATGAATAAGATATGTGGGGTTACCCATAGGTAGTTTGAATCTGAGACCATATGTTACTTTGTACTGAGTTATAAAAACTGTCTCAAGAGTACCTTGCTGATTTGGCTCAAGGCCTCCTCCTTCAGAGGCTTGGTTCTCCATGATCCAATTAGGAATGGGATATTTGGAAATTTTATAGCAATCAACCAAATTGTCATTGTATAACTAGGTTTCATCATTGGCCAGTGGGTCCTCTCCTTAGCCAATGGTTGGTGTGAAAGTGATAGGAACTGGACTATAAAGTTTTCCCTTTCCCTTTCATTGCCACTCCATATAAGGTAGATTAAGTTTAGGTATTAAATAGGACTTGGGGTTCTATGGAAGCTGAGTAATGTGAAATGTGTCATGGGTCAAATACTCTCTTGGGCCATTAGATTCTGGTAACTCAATAAGTTTTTCTTTACCTTTGTCCCTTTTGGGAACTAGATATATGCCAAAGTAGTAGTTATAACTTTCATACTCTACCTCTAAATGTTTGAAATGTTCATAGGGCTGAAAATAATAATTGATGGTGACCTCCATGCTTGAGTGAGAGAACTTGAGACATTGGTACAATGTTGAAGGGATTACATGATTTTCATGTATCTAAGGTCTACCCAAGACTAAATTGTAAGATAAGTAAATATATAACACATGGAAGAGTGTATTGTGGGTCAAGGGCCCAATGATAATTGGAAAGTTGATGGTGCCTTGTGATTCCCACTCTTTATTGTTGTAGGCCTTGATAATGATTGTTTATAGCTATAGATCGACTATTCTATATCTGATATGCTTTATGAGTTTTAGAAACATAATATTCAAGATAAAACCATTATCTATGAGGACATGTTTGACTTTGTGCTGCATGATGACAACTTCAATAAACAAGGGATTGTTATGGAGAGGGCCAAGGGATGACATATTGCTTTGATCGAAGGTTAACTATTGGCCTGGGGCTAGATGTCCAACTAAACTTTAGAATTTGTATAAGGTTATGTCATTTAGAACTTGGGATTATCTTAGGGATTCTATTAGGATGTTCTTGTGGATAGTGTAGACATCTAATTCCTAAAACCATTGTGTTTAAATCGTCAATCTTACTCAACATTTTTGAATCATACAATTTGGGCCAAAATCACTTAAATGCACTAAATGGTTCGATCTTGTCATATACAAGTGCTAATTTAGGCTAATGTATCCCTAAATGGGGCAATGCATTTTATGTTATTATTAAATTTTCTTTAATCATTTCAAGTCAAATTGATAGAAATGCATTTTGGTGCTCTAGATCACTCTTTTCTTCTAATTTAGAAGCACACAACACTTGCATGTGTTATTTTTTGTTGACAACATCTTAAATGGGATGATGGTCTGTACGTAACTAACATCACCTTCTAATTCCTCCTAAGTCAAATTATGATCTAGTAATATGAATTTCCGACCAGTTTGATTAATGAAGTGTACCAATTTTCAAAGAATTTCACTAAAATTGATTAATCTTACTTAGGTAAATTAAACCAAATTATAAGATTAAGTAAAAATTCTATGAAAGTTACTAAATATTTCTATATTGGAAATTGATTCCTAATAACTATATCATCAAGTGAGTTCATTTTTAGAGTGGCATCTATAAGCCATAAATGCAAAAAATATTAGAATTATGGCTTTCCATGCCTCTTTAATGCCCCTTCCTCCAAAATAATTATGAGGATATTTATGGAATTTATTTACAAAGTTGGATTAATTCATGGCCACACATATTCATCTTGAGATTGATGATCATGATCGATACTGATAAATTTAGAAAATCTATAAATAGGAGGGCCAAGACCACTTTGATTAATCTTAATTTGTGTAAAATTATAATGAAAGATTCTCTCTATAAGACATTTGAGTGTAGTTTGATAATGATTTATTTACAATAGGATAGATTCATTGATATACATACCATTTATATTCATATCATGAGCCTAATTTATAGTTAGTGTTCTGGAGATGGTGGAGGAGCTTGCCTTGCACCATTGTTGAAGACTTGAGCAACAAATCAAGGGGAAAAACACATTTTGATCCGCTTATGGATGAAGGGAAGATATTGGGATGGTAACTTGTGTTTTCTTTCTTTCATTCACTCTTAATTGTCATTTGCATACCCTATTGAATAGGTTGGCCTAGATTATTATGTTCTTATGCATTTTTTGTGTTTTTCATGACTAATGCTTGATCTAACCATCTTTGTAATCCATATCTATAGATAGTAGATGTATGCAATAAATACAAAATGGAAATTTATGTGGGCATTTTCTAAAGTTATTCCAAAATATCAAACATCTTTTCCTTAACAATGGTATATGGCTTGTTTTTAGCCAGGACAATGGGTTGGATTTTTCGGTGGTAGATGGTCTTGGGCCTAGAATGGTAATCTTTGACCATCGAGTTGTGATTGCATAATCAAAATTAGATGTAAGACCATTATTTATAGAAAATGATGATGAAGGGGTCCATATAGGATAAGTCTTGATTGATGGTACACTTGTTTATGGTCATGGGACAATGATGAGTTATCAATATAAGGTCCCAAAATAGTAATCCCTAGTTGATATTGCACTTGTTTATGGTCCCAAGTTAAGGAAAGATTATTGGCATAAGTGGAGTGATTGAAAGTATTTTGAAATGCTCCTATTCTATTAACACTTGGTATAAGATTAATGGTGATGGTGGAAACATGACCTCTTATAATATGTCCTATAACTTTGGTGTAGTCATGTGCAACTACATGGTAAGTTTATTGGCCATTGAAATTATTTTGGCCTTGATTCCTTCCATTCGGTTGATGTTGCTGAAATTATTGTTGTCATGATTGTTGATACTATTGTTTTGGCCTTTATTGCTACTATTATTGATTGTCATTGTTATGTTGTGGAAAATGGTTTTGATAGATACCCATGCTTTGATTTGATGTAGATGCTCTATTATCTAATGCAATCTCCTTATTTTACAAAATATTTTCAATGAGGTGTTTGATTTGCACACAATGGTGTAGATTATGTCCATGAAGTTGACGGTATTCACATAACTCATTCTCTCTATACTAGTGTAAATATAAAATGCCCTCAAGATAGTGCTTCGGTATTGGCCAATTAATCATGTTAGTTGTGTCTAAATTATGAAACATGAATTCAATAGGTTCTCTAAGGTCACTAAATAATTGATGAGTAGGGACATTATTCTTGGAGGATGGGTTTGCAAAGGTAATGGTTCCTACATTTGTCGAACAGTTCTAGGTTATTGCAAAGGTTGTACTTGATGAATAGGTTGTTGATGAGGAGTAAGTTGTATTTGTGGTGTGGGTTGAGTAGACAATGTTTACACTATTTAGACATGGTGTGACTCTATTATTATATTTCCAAACATTCTTATTGTGATTGAATTTATTATATTTCTCATAATTACTAGCTTGGGATGGTGCTGATGCTTGCACTTGTACTTGGTTGTGGTTCTAATTTTGGCATGTTCCTTGGTTTTGGTTCTAACTTTGGTTTGATAAGGTTAGTATAATAATCCCTTTGTTAATAATGACCTTTTAAATTAGTAAATATTTTTTGATGATCTATTTGAAGGTATGTGCACACTGAAGCTCTAGATGATATGATATCTCATTATGCAAATTCTTGATAAACACATTGACTAATTATTTGTCTAGCAAGTTATGGATGAAGTGACTAGAAAGCACTACCCATATCTATAGATAATTTACAAATATTTCACCAAATTTCTATTTGTCCTAAGTCAAATCTACTAATGAAATATCATGTTCAAGATTATAGGAGAAATGCTACACAAATTTATCCAAGAGGTCATCAAAATTAGACATGAAATTCTTTGGTAATTTTAGGAAACACTCCAAAGCCTATCCTACTAGAATTAGAGGAAACAAGAAGAGTAGGTAAATTTCATTGTAAGCCATTGGTTGGAAATCAATAAATAATTATTTCAAATGGGCATTAGGGTCTTCTTTACCCTTGTATTTATCAAATTTTAATGATTCATACCCTAGAAAAAATGGTATTTGTAGATAATCCATGTTGAATGGGTATAAACACACATCATCTAACTTGAACTTCTTGGTTTGTTTCTCTACTTAAATGGCAGCAATTGCATCCTTCATTTTCTATAGTTCTTGTGCCAAGAAACTAGATGGAACATTTGGTTGAGATATTGGCTGAGAGGTAAAAGGTGGATCACCTTGACTTGGGTATAATGGAAGATTGGTTTGTTGTAGAATATTGGTTTGATGAGTCAATAAACTAGGAATATGCATTTGTAGATTGGGATGCAGTTGTTGAAATTTCATGCATTATGGTGTGATATTATGGTTTAGATTCAATATATAAGGCTAATTTTGAGGGAATTATGGCTGCGATGGAGAAATATGGATTGGGGCAAAATACTGGGCCTACTGAGGTTGAGTAGGGACTTGTTTCTGACTAGTCAAACGTGGCTAAATAAGGGGAACTTATTTTAGACCAAGTCCTTATCATTGAATTTGTGGCACATGTTGAACAAAAGGTAATTAGTACCTAATTAGTACTTATTGAATAGTAGTACCTCTTTGTTGTATAAACACCAATTGTGAAATAGATGCTATTAGGGTGTTTAGAATTTGTTTCTAACTAATGGACATATGTTTTTGATTAGAAAATGTTTGTGATTGTAAAGGCATGTTAGTATATAAATATTAAGGTATACTTGTCACTACCTATCAAGGTGGAATATTTTTTACCTGCTATTGAGGTGGTGTAATGTTTTACCTCTACTATTGTGGTATACTATATTGTTCTTGTTCTTGTTGAATATTAGTCATCAACTGTTAAGGTGGGTTAGTATTCATCACATTTTATTGAGATAAGGTACTAGTTGGTGTTTGATTACTTAATCCTTGTGGTTGTGTGCTCAAAGAAATAATTGGTTGAATATTAGAGGTAGTTCCCTATGGTTGGGATGCAAGATTTCTTGACCCCTATTATTTTAAACCACTTGTGGTATTAATTAAAGGCACTTATTATTGTAGACTATTGGTTGGTGTAGCTAAACTAGTTTGGCTTGGATTGGAATAAACTTGTATGTTTAACACATTATTTAGCATATAAGCTGTAGTCACTTCTTCAATAGTTAGGATGTTATACATGTTTCTAATTGAAGTGATTTGTGCAAATGGGTCTATACCTAAATTATCTTGACCTATAAATTTCATTAATACTCCTATTGAAGGAGCTAAATCTATGAGTGGAGCATTTGACATGGCCATGGTATTAAAAGTATGCTCTAAGTTCAAATAGGTTTGATATGCTTGTTGTATTTGTATAAAGCAATCCTCCATGAGGCCCTTTCTTGTCACAAGCATATTGGGGTTTTGATATGACATTGATATGAGCACTTGAGTATTTTTAGTAGAGGCTTGTTAAATTATTTGGTTATAAGGTATGTTTAGAGGCACTCTAACTAGACTAGGTAAATTTTTGTGGGGGAAATGTGTTGAAAAATTGGCTCCTACCTCTATGGTTCTGACTAAAACCTCATCCTTATTTTCAAAAAAATGATGATCAAACAAATAAGGATCATATGTCGATGGCATAATGACATAATATGGTTGTTTTTTAACTTGTTATACAACTGATGGTACACTAACAAGATACTATATAGTTTGCTCTTGGTCCTACTTTGAGTATGGAGGTGTATTAACCAAATAATGAGCTAGTGGATCTTAGATTTGTTCCCTATATTGAGCATTGTAATGAGGATAAGGATCCATCTCAAAAATAACATCATCACTATAAAGGTCTTGAAAAAATTCATCTTGTGCGACCACATTATCATAACTTGGATTGTACATGTCTTCGCTATGAGTATAATCAGACATATTCAAAGTAATGACTAACATTCTATGAATATAATCCTAGATTTATAAAAACTCTTAAAAACAAGGTCTAAAGGAACAATGGTTTGAATTTTGTCTAATTTTGTCGAAGGAATGGAGCTGTATCTCCAAAATTATCAATGTTAAAACTTGGTATAAAACTATCTAACATCAAATGTATTAAAAAAATGGTCAAGTGGATGAATAAAAACTAGAATTCCAAACTTAGGTAAAAAGTGCTCCAAAAAAGTCTAATCTAGGTCTAAAAAAACAAAGGTTGTTAGGTCATTTGGAAAATAAGGCATAAAAGCTAGGATCAAAATAGGAATTACTAGGTCTTTTGGGAACAAGGCACAAAAGCTATACTTTAAACAAAATGAGGTCTAAAAGAAAAAGATTTAATTTAACAAATTTGAAACACTTTGAGACAATTTAGGCATTCAAATTTAAAACACACACTTGATCATTTGGAAAAAGACATTGAATTTTAGGCATATGGAAGATAGACAACTTACCCAAATTTAGGCACAAAAGTAGTCTTTAAATCGAGCAAGGAATTAGGCTAAGTTACATAACCCAAAAGTGAAGGGTGAACACCTAAGCCAAAATTACATAAAACATAAATATAAACTAATGAATGTTTGAATCTAAACTTGTCAAGGCTAATTTTAAACTTTATTTAAAACTAGATTCCTCAAATAGACAACATGCTAGACAAAAATGAATGACATGAAGGTACTAGACATAGATCCAAAAGGCACATGTGGTTTTAAAAATTTGAAATTTTGTACACAAGGCAATAAGTCTTTAAAATGATTCGAGAAGTGTAACAAAATTATCAAGCTCTAAAGGTATGAGAAATGATTTGCTTCAAATATTTTAAGGCACAATCCTTGGAATGACTTGGACAACATAACGATACCCTTTTTAGATAAGTGACACACACAAAAGTTTGACAAAAGACTAAGGCAAAGGGGTGATATCAAATGGATGGTGTAACACCTCTTCAAACAAAGGATTTATGTAAAAACAAGACTCATTTTTGATGTGGTATGAAAAAAAAATAGTTTTTACACAAGACCATGCAAGTAAAAAGGATAAAATGATAAAAACATCTAAGTTTAACATCCTAAATCCTAAAACTAACAATGTGGCATCATACTATCAAATTCCATAAATATACTAGCTCTTGAGAGGATTTTGAATTGTTAATCCAAAAATCAAAAAACACATGAAAAGTATGGTTTTTAGTCCCCCTCTTCTCTCAAGATTTTATACAATGACATGGAACTTCAAACTACTCACCCTACATCAATAGTATGTCTGCAACAAGTGAGGTTGTCTAAACTATCAATTTTCACTCATTTCTAAATGGTCCTATATATGTGGTAAACATTTAGGGAACATAACTTCATTTAGATCCACATCAACCAAATTATTGTGAAAATGTCTTATTCTTTTCATAACCACTATATCCATCAATTATTCAGTGTAGTGCGATGTCTGAGTTACTCCTATGTTTAGAGGTTGAGTACTACTAACAAAGCTTATTTAACCACTCAAACAAGTATCTTAGTGGGTCACCCTTAATTTATATACCCCATGGTGGAGTGGGGTTGAAATAATTCTTGTAGATGAATTCCTAGGTTAATGCTTCCCTAGAGAACCCATGGGAAGGCAATGAAATCCTGCCCATAAGCCAAAATGAATAAAATAAAGACAAGGGGAAGGACTTTAGGGTCATTTTGAGGTCACCCAAATCATACATATTTTGGGGAGTGCCTTAGTGAATTCCATTCATGCTTTTGGACCAAAGAGATAAATACAAAGAATGAATGCTTTTGATCATCCAAGATCCCTAAAGGGGATAGGGGGAGAGCATACACGTGACACTTATCTTGCTAAATAAACACTTCAACAAACAAGCGTAAAAACAAAACCTCTTATGAGTATGTAAATAAAGTGAGAGCTCAATTTTATAGCACCAAAATTAAATATGTTATGAAATTTGATCCACTTAGCATTGTGTTGAAAACTTTGAAAGATGAAAATGACTTAAACAAAAAGATTTTTAAAACACCAAATTTAAATGTGCCTTTTGTAACTTAGAGTGTTTAAAATGTCTTTTTCTTGGCCTTTAGGTCCTACCAAAGCTGTTAAGGGGTCCTTGTGCTTAGAAGCAAAACATGAGTGAGAAAATGCCTTTTCAATTCTAGCTCTCAGGTTTTTAAAATTTACACAGAGTGCAAAATTGTAGAAACACAGAGCAATATCATCACATTTCCTACAGAATTGCAACAATTAGCATAATACCACAAATTTAATATATAAAAAATATCAGGCACAAAATCACTAATATTAATGTAATATATATAAAATAAATAAAATAACATAGAAGTTAGGACAAAATCACAACTCTACCCTACAATCACAAAAATAGTTAGGGGGATAACTGCCATGGTTAAGCAACATCACAAATTTTTTTGGTATTATTGCAAAAGTTTTGGTGATATAGTGACTTACAAAGTCACAATATTGTAAATAGTATGAATGCAAAGTCATGATATTATCAATATCATAATTCTTACCTATAAACACAAATAATTACTAAAAATTATGGTGACTTAACATAAAATCGTGAAAGTTAGCATAAAAATACAAAATTTATGACAAAATCATGACTATAAAAATAGTGATATTTTGAAATATTTTAATTCTAGAGAGAAAGAACATGACTACATAGAGCAAGTTCATGATTTATAGAAAAACATCTGTGAGCCTTCAATTTGCACATGTCTTGATCAGTAAGTTTTGATTTTAACATGAAAATTATTTGGAGGATATCCTGGAATGCCTTGAGAACAACTTTGTGGGGTGCGAGTCCCACTGGGCATGCCATAATGTGAATAAGGAATCCATAGTGGGGAGGTTAATATTATGTTAGTCTAATAAAACAAATCAAAATAACACTCTAAAATCTTAACACCTCTAGCCTGGACACTAAGGAGAGCATATGTAACAAGCATGCATATGAAAACATAACTAGAACACAAAATAAAACATTCTTTTACCTTCTTTATAGCTCAAAATGGTTTATTGAAGTGGCTTGCTTAGTTTGTGCTCAAAAAATATTCATCAATAAAGCTTTTTCTAGCTTCACTTATCCTTGGTACCTTGGCTAGGTTGATTTTCTTATGAATTTGGCATGGTAACACTAATTTTATGAAGCTTATGGAGTAAATCCTGCATAATAACTCTACACTACAAAAGCTTATGGATCAATAGGCAAGGCCTTGTATTTATAGCCTCCAAAAGTTAACCCTCACCCAAGGTGAGTTAAGGTTGAGTTTAAACATGGAATGGGTTCAAACTAGACCTAGGTGAGTTGAGTCTAACTTTGGTTAAGTTAAAATTTGTCATGTAACTATGGTTTTAAATTAATAGGCATGACTATCAAATTAAATAATTTGGGATATTTTGGAAGAGCTTGACAACTCATAAAGGTAATGATTAAAAGGCTTGATATTTTGAATTTTGGAATTTCCATTTTTAGATATTCAATAATTATAAATGGATAATTCAACTAAGCATTTAATCTTGTTTAATTAGATAATTCATTTTGATTAGTATTTTAGCTCTTTTAAGATTTGATTAAGTGCCCCACTTAATGGGTCCATAGGCTAAACTACTAGTTATTAGGTCATAAGGTGATTGGGGATTAATTCATGAGATGTTATTATTGAATATGGTAGAATACCTCAAATAGGGATACCTCAACATGATTCTAAGCATTGATGAATGATATATGACCACAATTGAGACATTAAGTCATTCGTAGGCTTAATTTGTAATGTTTGGTAGGAATTAATCTAAAGTTTGGTCAGATGCCAGTGGTGGTCAAAGTTGGGTGTCTACACTTAGCAAGTTTTTATATACCCTTAGGAAGCATTATAGGTCAAACCAAACATGTTTTACTCTTCTACAACCTTTTCTCTCCATTGAGCCCCCTAGAATGCAAGGTTTTCAACTTGAGGGCAACTTTCTTCATGCCACAACTTTATAGAGAAGATACATGGGATCTTTAGCAACTAGGAAAGGTTAAGGGGGGTTGTGTACTCAAATTTATTGTCATTTTTTTAATTTAAAGCCCTCATTTATATGAACAATTGTTAAGGGTCAGATAACTCTAAACTTGCCTAAACCTATCTTAACAACCTGATGGAGAAGATATTTAAGAATTTGCATCCAAATGCATTGGTATAACTTGGAAGACACCTAAATCTCATAGTAAACTCTGAGGATGTCTCATAAATGCCATTGGTTATATGAAATACTATATGGATTTGTCAAAATCTATACTTTTTAAAGGTTTTATGGTGGAAATAGGGTTCTAAACAAATTTTGAAAAGTTATAGACCATTGAAGAGGGTGGTATTACATGTTTTATAGCTTTCCAATCCACAAAATACTCTTAGATACTCCTAGATATGATTCTACAAGTCTTATCAAAATAAGTAGTCTTCAAGTACTAGTGAAAGGTGACCTAATCACTTAAATGGGCAAGGTTACAGGTGTGCAATGTGTGAAAAGACTAAGTCATGGTGTGATATGATGTTTCATACCTAAAATAGGTTAAATCATCCATATTAAAGATCCTATTCAACCCCCATGGTCATCCAAACAACTAAGATCAAGTTACTAGGCCTAATTATCAAGTAGGCCTATTTGGCCAATAAGGGAAGATGATTTTGGGCATAAAGGGAATGTTAAATGAGTCAACACAGGGCCTAAAATTCATGTAATATCTTCATAAAGGTGATAAATCTCAACTTATCATGTTTACAATGATAGATGGATAGTTTCCAAACCTAGTCAACATGCAAGGAGAAGGGTGGACTACTAAATACTCCATGGAGGCCTATTTACACCACATTTCTACCTTGTAACTAACATAAAAAATAGAATGTTGACCAATAAGGCCACTTATCATCCCTAATAAATCAAGAAGATAGATTCAAAAGGATTTAATGAGACACTGAAACATTCAAGTGCAAGGAGGTCTCTTCTATGCCACTCTCTTAAGGGCCATGATGCATGGAATGATGCATATTGGAGAGTTACTAAGACTATTTACACTCTTATTTACTTATTTTAACTACCTAATAATGATTGAAATGTGTCCTTAACTCTCTCCAACATACCTCTTATCTTATCCTCTCTCTTACTTTATAAAATCTACCTATTTTAGCTTAGAATGAAATCCTTGGTAGAGTATGGCAAATCCCTACCTCACTAAACACTTGTTTTCTACATTTTGAATGAATGATAAGCTGATTCATACTTATTTATGCTTGTTCTTAGTTTATACTTGTGATGGTTCATGAGTGATAATGGTAGCATTGTGACTCCCTTTCATTTGTCATTTTACTCTTACCTCCTTGCAGGCATGATAACCCCTTGTAGGTCATATGAAGTGTCATAGTAGGTTATGTGATGAATTAGAGATGAATACATGCCATTAGTGTTGATTTAGTTCACCTTTGGATTATATATCCTAATTCATACATCTCCTAAGACATCTATTTTTAAATACTGATGTGAGGGGACATTCAATTGAAGTTGAGTGGTCTGATCAACCTTGGTTCATTCTATAAGTGCATGGTAAGCAAGTGGAAAACATGGTTATTATGGTGAATCACCTCATTAGGTTAGGTTTATTTCATGTTTGTCTCTCACTTTTCACCCCAATAAGTTAGTAGCATAGGTGATGATCCTAAACAAATATATCAAGGGATCTAGCCCTTAAACTAGAAGTTTAGGCCATCCACAAGTCACCCACAACCTTGGGCTAATCCCATGTTACCCCAAACTTAGAGGTAGGCCTGAAAAACCTTCCCCTAGGGTGTAATTTGGATTTTTAATAGTTACCATTGAGAACCATTATCCTTTCACAAGGATAGATGATCTATTTGATGAAATGAAGCATGCAACTATCTTTTTGAAGATATACTTGCGATCAAACTATCACTAACTAAAGATCAGGGAAGAAGATATTCATAAGATGGATTTTATAAAAAGGTATGTGTTGATGCCTCTATATTTATCACAGGTGCTCTTAGTGTCTAAAGAACACTTCTCATCTTAGAATTCAAGAAATTTAAAGCATGAGTAGTAGATTATGGTAATCTGGTTACCTATGGTGAAATAATGATAGAGTAATAAACTGTTCCATAATATTTATATTGATTGGTGGTTGGGAGACACCATGGCCAATCTAAGTGAAATATAATATATCTATGCTATTATCAATTAATTTGTGATCAAGTTATAAACTGAAGATTAATCTAAATGAATATTTACAATGGAATTTAAACTAGAGGGATTTGGTTAAAAAAAATTCAAAAGGGTAGGGTAGAAATAAGGTATTCTAATTTTCAGTCTAGACATTATGACAAAGCTTAGATTTCATCAAGACATACATTCAAACCAATACGTGACATGAAATAGCTATAACACATATCCTACCATGCAATAGACAAATATGTAAGGAAAGGATGGAACAATGTAAATGAGAAACTAGATTCAATTTAAAGATTTACTTCACAAGCAAATTGCATTAACACATCTACAATAAAAGCAAGGGAAATGAAATGAACCTAAGATATTTAAATTAACCTAGAAAATAAATATATAGTTGAGAGAGATAGCTATAGCATAAGTTAACAACTCTACATTCATATATGCACATCAATAATCAATGAAAATCATTCAAATTTGGACATTCAAATAGATAGTTGAGAGAGAAGCCATGTAACAATCAGCACAAAAAAATTTGGACAAACTTCTCAGTATTCCTTACTTGCATTAATTTCTCAAAGTATAAAAAATAGTTTTAGCTCTAAAATATCCCTCCCTTTACAATACGGTAATACTACCTTTTATAGGAGGCTAAAACAATATACTGACCAGTCATGAGATTACAAATGTACAAAGGTAAGGACAACTATCCATTTAAAAAGTTATAGAATACATTTCCCTTTTCAAAAGTGGATTGACCTATAGGAAAATGTGCTAACACACTTGTACATGCCTTTACAAAATAATATTCTACTTTTGAATATTACAAATTTTCTTAACAAAGTAGAATATTATTATCTAGCTAGTGGGCCCTACACTGAAGAACTCCCCTATTGCTCTTGAAGAATCATCATGTATTTTTGATGTTTTTCATTGACCAACCTTAAGTTTACAACTAGATTTAAGAGGAATTCATCCTCATGGTCATCCAAGTCATCAAAATCTCTATCATTTCTTGCCATTGCTTCCTTGACACTCCTCACCTCAACAATCTTCTCCTATATAGTTAGGATCATGCCCATGACCTTAGTATTATCACCCATATACTGACCTTGAATCTTTATTAATTCTTATTTCATAACTATAATGACCCTCTACTTATACTCATCATCTATAATGATTCCCATAGAGTTAAGTGTGGTAGGCTAGACAATCATGGTTATAAGAAATTGCTCAATTCTATTCAATAGATCCTTGTCATCCCTTAGGACCCTCTTTAAGTTCCTTAACCATGTACTCAGACCTTAGATCTTGTCAATAACTATTCCCATAATAGTATTCAAATGGGCTAGACTAATAGTTTTGAAACTAAGAATCCTATCCTCAACCAATATGTTGATTAGCTCCTTCATTTTATCTTTTGGATTCTACCATTGGGATATCAAACCCTTAGATACTACATCTTGCTAAGCTAATGGAATATGCCTTATCTTTATTTAATTCAAGGATTTAAACATATCATAAAAATATGCCTTAAACATCTTGATCATTTCCTATAGGACTGATAAAACAACCTATGTCTCAAGATTTTCCTTTTATTTCTATAGGTTCTCTATTTTTTGATACAAGCCTTTGATGCCTAATTTTAGTTGAGCTAAATGTGCATTAGCTAATCTAACTATATATTCTTCATGAATTGGGTGTTCACCAGGTCCCTGACCTCCTAATGGAGTTAAGCCAATAAATGGTTCAACTTTTTAAAAAGTGAACTCTTCTTTCCCAACCATGGTCTTCTGTATTGTCACTCTCTTCAAACTTGTAGTCTTTGGGTTGAATTTCACACTAATTAATGAATCTATGATATTTGGAGGTTTTAAGGTTTCCATCTATTTGTTACTTGAGGTTACTAGAGTGTTTACATCAATGCCACCTAAATCCCCAAGGGTAGTCATCTTTCTTACCTCCTCTTCCTTCATTAGAGCCACTATTTATGGCTTGAGATCATCGTGGACAGTGATGTTGACTTCCTGGATCATGGCCCATGAATGCTATAGGGTTGGGATATTCTAAATCTTCCCATAAATGAACCATTTAGGGATGATTGGCCCATGAATGAGATTTTCATCACTAAATAAGTTAACTTCACTCAAAGGATGAGTGAAGGTTAACTTTGGCTTCTTCTTTCCAATTGGGACCAATTCCAACTCAACTTTCCTCTTTTATAGGGATGATAACTAGAACAAGGTCCAAGGCCATCTCCTTCCTCTTTTCCTATTCTACCTCCTTATCTTGGGCTTGAGGTTCCTCAACTTTTTCTTCATCTTCATCTAATCCATATGCCTCAACAAGTACTTTGAGTGCATCCTCCAATATCTCCCTAGGACTTAGTATAATCATATCAAGGAATTCAATTCGGGACTCTAGTATATTAGATGGGGCTAAATATGATGCCTCCTCACTATGTATTTCTTATAATTTTTCCTTATCAAGTCCTTGTGTAACTTATGCTTGAGGTTGTTGTAGTGGTCATTCTAGAAGGGGCCTAGAAGAGGGTCTAGGTAAAAAGTTATATTGTAGGGGCCCCATCTTCCATATCTCACTAGGTGGTTTCTGATCTCTAGCTAGTCTAGGCTTAAGCCTAATATTATGCTTATTCAACTTGGCCAATACTTCTATGAAATTGGAGGCCCTGATATATATTATGTCATGAAAACCAAGCCGATATTTATAGGGGTAATTCATTATTTTTGATTTCAAATGTTTGATGACCATATCACGAGGATCCCACTACCTCAATTCATCCTACTATAGGTTGATGTAATCCCTATGTTTGGAGATGACATCTACATGCTCCCAATTATATAATACAATCTTGTTGATGGCTAACAGAAAAGGGTGAAGGAGTCCCTTCCTTTTGATCTTGTATATACTATCTATACCACAGAAAAGCTAGTATGAAATCTCTTATTTTGCCAATTTGGTAGGCACATAGACTAGTAATTTGAGGGGTAGAGTTAAGGTCCCTTTTATTCTAATCACTGTGTAATCTGGATACAACCTGATGTCTCAACTTAACTCCACATACTTCTTTATCAGAGGGCTAACCTTGCACATGGGTATCCCTATAATAGATTCAACCAAAGCTAGATATACATAATCACAAATGAATTTTTATATTTTATCTATACTTGAATATGTGTAATTTGGAATAGTGATGGGAAACATTTTATCTCCCTTCAGCTGACTAATTCTTTATGTCAAGGATTTTGGTGGTGGCCAATAGGGCATATATAAGATAGGACATCATAAAGAAGTGGCTATTGGTTTTCTTCTTTATGGCTGAGAATTTTTGTTTCAAATAAATGTTGATCATCTCACCCATTGGTGGAGTGAGTACCTATTCTGCCATGAAGTATACATAAGGTACCCATTATTTATTTTAACATGTGTGGTAGAAGGAGACCCAAATAATATATTTAATAAGGTCATGATTATTCTGATTCCTTCCCTAAATTGGACAATTGGGATTTTTTTGATGGGGTCTTAGATCACATGGGTTCTAACAAGTAGCGATGGGGAAATGATAGTGTTTAAGTCATTTTTACCATTCCATGTTCTAATTTGAGGCAATTCTACCTGGGGCTTGCATAGCTTGTAGTAGCTTTGAAATGCAAGAGGGGAAATATATGTTATCCTTTTAAAACTACATTCATGAACTATCCAATCCTAATCAATTTTAAAATCTCTAAAAATAGGGGTAATAACATTGATAAAGTGCAATACCTCAAGTTTTATAGCAACATAGTAGAGACTAGTCATTTGGATGGAGACTAGGTCATTATATCTTTGGTTTATTGTGGCATTCTTCTACTCTTACCTCATGATGGTCTGCATTTTTTTAATGGTCGAAAAAGTCTCAGACTAGTTTCTAGTTTTGGTGTTTAATGGCACAACATCAAATTCAATATCTTTGAAAACTCTTCCCTCATTATCTGAAGCTAAGTATAATTCTATGTCATCCCTTTGTTTCTACCTTCAAGTTTCCATGACTGTGAGACTTGAAAATTAATCACTGGTGGTTTGCAAGTAACCTCTGGGTCATGTTGTTCTTGCTTAGATAACAATTGGACTCTTTCTATCTTGACTATGATTGATTAAAGTTAAAATTGGGGATTTTTATAGAGGCTAGGGATTTTTGAAGCTTTAATGGTGATGGTTACTTAGACTTAGGTGAGTTCATGTCTTGTATTTGATTTAGACCCCCGATTTTATACCTTTGCCTTTTCATGCTCACAAAATATTCAATTTTTTCATTTTGTGCTTGTGTGGAACCTATGTGGTATCTTTCATGCCATTTTTCATAAATGATTTAAAGGAACTAGCCATTGTCCTTTATAATCCATTTTTTTCTTCACACCATTAGATGTTTGCTCATGGATCAATACGAACTATTGAGTGCAATCTTGGGGCTTGCACAGTATTGGTTATAATTATATAGGGCTCCATAGTTATGCCACTTGGCACTTTCATAGGATTTATAGGCTCTACATTTCATTAATCATGTAGTAAATGTGTGATTTCCACGTATCAATCCTACAGGCCTTCAAAGGTTCCATTAGATAGTCCTTATTGATTGCGTTCCATCTGATCGACTTGCTCTAATGAACCATGAGCCATCAATCCTATAAGGTGTACAAACTTTAATTAGTGTCAGGATATAAAAGGGACTTAGGCTAAATATTTTAGGCTAAGGTTTATGTCATGTTGATAAATATGATGTAAACTTGGCTAAAATATTTAAGCTAAGTATTAGAATACACTTAAAGGGATCCCCTTGAATTATAAGTGGACTTAATGTAAGGTTTTAACCTAAGGTTTTATCATGTTGATAAACATGGTAAAACTTTAGGTTAAAAATTTTAAGCTAAGTTTTATGACATAAGGACCTCTTCTTAAAATAAAACATAATAGAAGTCTTTAGCCTAAGGTTTATTGTATTTAAATAAATGCAATTGGAACCTTAGGATAAAGACTTAGATTAAGTCTATGTCTATGAATATTAGACCACAAGATCATTTTATCATTAAAGTTTAAAGACCCTAAGTGTTTTTTTATATTTCCCAAAGCGGGGTCCAATTGGTTTGTAATGTAAATAATAAGCTTTAATAATTCTTTAAATCATATTCTTATGTTTAAGTAAGATGATTGATAGGATTAAATTTGATGGCCTCATGAATGTCAATGACGACCTCATGGGTGTTGAATGACGTTCATGAGAACATAAAATTTAAGTTCATAAAATTTATTAGGTCCATAGATCTTGGATTTAACACACTCTATTAGATCATCTAATCCCAACCAAGCACAAACCGTTGATCAAGATCCTTGCATATACATGCCATTGGTCCCTATAATCATATAGAGGATTGAGTTAGCTCAAGGATGTGTATGAAAATTAGACTAAGTTAAAGGCCTAAGTATTTAAAGCATAGTAAAATTGGTCCCTTCAAATATTATAGTCATAACCTAAGGTTTTAGCTTAAGGTTTCATTGTATTAAGAAAATAAAATAAACCTTAGGGTAAAAACATCGATTGAGTCTAAGTTTTAATGTATGAGGCCCCTTTAACATTAAGCGTGAGTACGAGATTTCCACATGGTGACTCCATGGGAATCTTGAGATCTTAACTCTATTTAACCCTGGGAAGGGTTTATAGAACATTGATAGAGATCCAAGTTACTGAGATGGTGACACTTGTCATCCTCATAGGGATTTCTTAGGCCTTTGACATTTCAATACCACATTCACTCCATCAAATCTTTTATAGGTGAGTAGTCATAGATCATTGATCTTGATCTAGATACTTGCACATGATTGAATTTTTTCATAAGTTTTATCTTAAGGTTTTTTTGTATTAAAAAAAAAAAACAACAAGACCTTAGGGTAAAACTTAGGCTAAGTCTATGTTTAATAAAAGGGGTCCCATTTAATCTTGGGGATGACCATGCACCAGTTGATCTTTGGTTACACATAAGCATAGATCATTGATCATGATCCTAGTGATCACATGGGATTGGTCTAATAGATCAAGGCTTTGGATTTGTCAAATCTCCTTTGCTCTGTTTGAACATCCTCTGTGATGAAATGAGATCTATCAATTCTGCAAAGAGGTAATATGCTTAAGTTAGGGTTAGGTCGATATAGGGACTTAGGCTAAATATTTAAGACTAAGGTCTCGTTCATGTTAATAAACATGAATGGGGCCTTAGGAATAAGACTTTAGGCTAAGTATGTAACAAAGAGGACCATGTGATGTAAAAAAAAGGGGACCAAGTTATGAACATAAAGAACCCTACAAAAATAAATATTAGACCTTGTTAAAATAAAGAAAACAAAAGGGGGGAAATATAAAGGGACCAAGCATAATTTTTTAGGCTAAGGTTTGGTCATGTTAAGAAACATGACCAAGCATTAATATAAAAATTAGGTTTAAGTCTAAAGTATGTCTAAAAATATTCTTGGCAAATTTACTCTCACAAAATCTAAATTCAAAACAAGGGTCTAAGCTAGGGTTTTATAAAGGAGGGTTTCAAAACATGAATCCAACTATGATTTCTCATAGACCAAAGGCTAGTAAAACCCTGAATGAGGATAAAACTATGAAAATCCCAGCATGATATATTAATAAGATCTCTATAAAACTAGCAACTTAAGATATGAGGGCCAACTATTAATAATATTAGACAGGGTTAAAGCAAAACCATGAACAAATGAGCCAATTTTATAAGGTGTGGATGATATTCAAATTCTAATAATGTGCAAAATATATCAAGATTCTAATGTTAAGGTTCAAAGTATGTACAAGGTTCATTATTTTTAAAAATAGGGGTATGTTGACCTCAACAAATGGAAACTACTGGAAGAAACATAGCAATATGTTAGAAATTAGAGACTCTAGTTTAGAAAAATAACTAGGTTATTTATTCCACTTGATCAATGCCATTATCAAGATCAATTCATGGTTGAAACAAACCTTGCACATGCAGAATTAGGATTAAACATCAAGACATATCTAGGCTATGTGTGTGATTTGATTCCACTTACTATTTGCCATGGGGTTCAGGGGGTAACTTTCAGGTTTCATGCCTTTAATCATCAACATTGACTTGGAGCATGTTTAGATATTCATTAAGGACCATGTTTCTAGTTTAGGGAAGGCTTAGGCATTGATTTACTACTAGTTAGGCATCCATATCCCCAATAGAGATGCCTTTGGTTGCACTCATGGCCTTGCTTCAATACTATCTAGGCATCTATAGCCCTGGTGGAGATTACCAGAATCACCTTTGCTTGAAAAGCTTTTGATTTTTTAATAAGTTATTATTTTTTGTGTTTTTGGGTCTTTTAGGCTTTCAACAAAGGTTGGGAACCAAGGTATCCAAGTTTAAGTATTTAGTCAAGTGCATGGTTGCAAACTTTGTCCCAGATAAGGATGTTTGTTAAGTGAAAGCATGATTATGCCCTAATAGGTTAAACTTTCATCCTACATGCACAATTCTTTTTAAAACCAAGTTTAGGTTAAAACAATGTTTAAGGTCTCATGAGACAATTAACCTATCTATTATTCCTTACTATTTTATTTAAACTATAACATCAAGTTCACATCTTAAATCCATGGTCAACATATGCATAAGGTTCATACCTGCATCCCTAAACTTCTAGAGTTTTTAAGAAAACTAAATGAACTTTGAGCTGAGGGTTGTCTAGAAGGACTTATTGGAAGCAAGAAATAAAGCAATAAAAAGTAAACACACAAAAGAAAGTAGCAAATTTGGAAGCAAAAGGGGAGCAAACAAATATATAAAAACTTATTTACAAATAAGGGCCAGGGAGGAAAAATCTAAAGGAAACTAACTAGCCTACCTACATTAACTCTAACCATCTTACAAATTTACTCCATGAAGACCCTAGGAGGAACAATAGATAAGTAATGCTTGATATACTACCCATTGGTGGGTAGTGTGAATTCTACTCTTTGTAGGTCTTTTAGTTTGAAGGTGTTACCTCCAAGTGTATCTACAATCTGATAGGGGATAATCTATAGAGGTGTGAACTTAACATGTTTGCCCTTGAGCTCAGATGCTTTATCCTAAAGAAGAACCAAGTCTCCTTGTCTAAACACCTTGCTCTTTGATCGCTTGTCAAACCACCTCTTTACTGTAGTCTGGTATCTATTAAAGTTAGAAAAAGATTCTTCTCATGCATCTTCCATCTGAATAATGCCTAATAATCTTGAGTTTGAAAATTCTTGGACTTCCTCCATATAATCTTGCATAAACTCGTAAGTTGGTAGCTAGAGTGTGATGGGAATTATGGGCTCTTAACCATATACTAGTAAGAATGGAGATGCTTTAAGATCTTGCTTGAATCTTGTTCTATCTACCCAAAGGGCATACTTAAGAAGCTTAGCCATGTTCTAGGTTTATCTGAAGCATACTTCTTAATGGCTTTCATCAAGAATTTATTCATTGACTCAGATAATCCATTACCTTGAGGATAATGGTTATATGAAAAATTAAGAATAATATTATTGTCATATTCCCATTCTATCATCTCTATGGATATGAATGCTGACCCATTGTCACATACCAAAGAGACTAGAGTCTCAAATTTGGTGCATATGTTTTCTTCTAGAAACTTGATCACTTTTTTTGTTATACATTATTTAGTGGCTACTACTTCAGTCCACCTAGTGCAATAGTCGGTAGCTATTAGAACATACTTGTGACCTTTTGATGAGTTAGGGTTAATTACCCTTGCAAAGTCTAGTCCCCATTGAGCAAAAATTTTCTCAATCATGATAGCTTATAAGGGAATTATTACCTTTGGCTCCTTTGTGCTAAGGATCTTACATGAATGGCATTCCCTCACATGTCTATGAGCATATTTAAAGATGGTGGGCCAATAATATCCAACCCTGAGGATCTTGTGAGATGTTGTCCTCTTAGATGGATGCCCACTTCCTAAATTTTCATGGAAAATGCTCATTATCTTGGCAAATTCTTTCTTAGATATGCATCTCATGCATATTCCTTCCAAGTTATTTTAGTATAGGACTCTATTCTTGATTAGGTAGTGGGCTAGCTTGAGCCTTAGAGCTCTTTTTTGCTCCCTGGTTAATCCTGTAGGGTTAGTGCCATTAGTCAATAAGTGGACAATGGAGTCATACCAGTCATTAGGTTGAAAATTATGTTGATCAAATTTTATGATACTTATCTTGGGGTTGGTATTGGTAGTAATTTGAATTAGACGTTGGCATCTTATTAGTTTTGTAGTTTTCATCTCTATGCCATATTCTTGAAGAAAAGACATCCCTTACTTGTTCACTCTCCAAGTTCACATTGGCTTAGCATTAACTTAGTGGCTGGGTCTAATAGAATGGCATGCACTTTGTTCCTAAGAATGTAGTGCCTAAATTTCTTGACCACTTTAGCTAATGCAAAGGCTTATTTATCAATCAAAAGATAATTTAACTCAAAATTTTTCAAATTAGTGCTCATAAAAGTAATTGGATAGTCACATCATTCTATTTTTTGATTTAAAACAACAATAGTGTGGTCAGAGGAAAAAGAGTAGAGATACAAATATTTTGAAAAGTATGGACTTATAAAAATTGGAGCTTGGTTGATTGCCTCTTCGATATCTCCAAAGGCCTTTTTGGATTTCTCATTCTATGAGACTTTAACATTCATCTTTAGCATATTATTCAATGGTTTGACAATTTATGCAAAGCTAGAAATGAATTTTATGACAAAGTTTACTTTACCAATTTTTTTTAAAAATTATTTTCTACTATTGGGAGGCTCTATCTTTGATATAGATTTCACTCTTTCAGGATCAATGGAGATTCCATGTTTGGTAATAACATGGCCTAATAATTTATCCTCAGTAACACAAAAAAATACTTTTTTTAGGGTTGAGGTAAATTCCATACCTTTTGCACCTTTCAAATACTACTGTAAATGCATGAAATGGTCCTCCGTGTTCTTAGATAAAATAGTTAGATCATCCATGTAAATTATAATGCACTTACCAATCAAGCCTTGGAAGGCATGGTCTAGGGATCTTTGAAAAGTTGTTCCTACATTTATCAGTCCAAAAGGCATTATTTTATAGGCAAAAGTACCCCACTAAGTTTTGAATTCTATCTTCATTCTGTCTTCCTTGTCTACTAGCACCTGATTGTACCCTAAAAAACCATTAAAAAAAGACATCATGGCTGAACCAAAACCAATTTATATTACTTGGTAAAGAGAGGGAAGAGGATATTTTTTTTTTAGATGCTCTATTCAAATTTCTAAAATCAATACATAGTCTAATTTCATCATTCTTCTTTCTAGCTGGCACCCAATTGGCAACCCAAGTAGAGTGACTAATGGGAAATAAAATTCTAGCATCTAACAACTTCTTGACTTATTTGAAGATAATAGGTTCTAAGACTAGATTCATAGGCCTTTGTTTCTGCCTGAAAGGTTTGCAATTCTAATTGAGAGGTATAGTATGGGTAATGAATCTCGAGTCAAAAATATTTAAGTCATAATAAGACAAGGCTATGACATCTTTGTACTTTGTCAACAATTTCTTGACTCATTTATTTTTAGCACTTGTACAAGATTTTCCAATTTTAATCAGTTGAGGCTGATCTTGAGGTCCAAGGTAAACTACATTGTAATCTTTCCCACTCACTTTGGAAATATTAGAAGTCTCAATTAATTTATCTTGATCAAATAATCTTTCCAAGGCAATCATGCCCTTGGAAATTATGTTGTCATTTAGTTGAATGACTTTGCCATCAAACTTGTTCTCAAGGGTGGTTTCATTAACTTCATCTATGATCTAGGATTCGAATTCTCCTGAATTGGCCATGAAGTTTAGGATCTATTGGTCATCAGTAAATACCTACAAATGGTTTACATTATTCAAGATAGAATGCAAGGTATTAGATCAATGCCAAATTTTGGTGGATCTTGGTTAGGCATGAGATTAGCTATAGTAGAGGCTAGCTCATCAGCATCTTTATTTTCCTCCTTAGGGATAGAAACAATATTGAAGGGATCAAAATATTCCATAAGGTCACAAAATCTAAATTTGTACCTCTTGAGGTATGACATTTTGCATTGTACTTGATTCTCATCTAATTGACTATAAATTTTGAATCACCATAAAGTAGTAATTCCTTGGCTTTGTTTTTGATGGAAAATTGCAAACCTAAGATGAGAGCCTAATATTTTGCAAGGTTATTGGTCCATAGAAACTGGAGTCTATAAGAGGCATGATATTTCTTACCAACAGGTCAACTAGAACAATACTTAGCCCAAACCTAGATTTACATCTAGCACCATCAAAATACAACTTCCATAACCCAGGCACAACATGAGAAGCTTTAGGATCACATACCTTGGTAGATTTTAGGGTAAAAAATCCTAAATTAGAATTAAGTATGTTGACCCTTTCATTCACCACATTATATTTAGTGATCATGTGTTTCACTCTTGGCTCTCTTTCAACTCTTATCTAGTTAGGAAATCCCTTCCAAGGTAGTCATAAATGTGAACAATCTATGGACATATATCCATTTATAGCCTTTGTCTATTCTCTACTTAAAAGTAGTCTATATGCATCAAGGATTTCTACCACTTGGATGTCTATAAAATTTTGGACTCTTGGCTTAGAGGCTAATTGCATGTGAACATTTAACAATTCCCCAATCACCTTGACCATAAACTTATCTAATTAGGTAACAACCCTATCATATTTAATAGGGGTCAAAATAAGTTCTTTACAAATACTTGTAGGCTTGATATTTGTAGATGCACCCGAATCCAATAAACAATTATGCAGTTTTTTACCAAACATTTTGATTGTAAGCAAGAAAGATGGGGATTCTAATTTAGCTTTGTGTATGGTTACATTGGCATTATCAACTTTGTGTGGCTTTCTAAGTTTCTTAAACAAGGAATCTAGTAATAGGTCACTTTGCTCTATGATCTGTGTCAGTTCATGCAAATTACTATTAGCTTTGATTTTGTTCATATCCTCTACAATATTATAACCAATCCTATTGGAAGATTTGGAAGTATCAGTACTAGGCATAAAAGTGTTTCCCTTTGGAGGATCTGGATTATTGTTTAAAGTGGAATCTAGAGGAGTATTAAAGTTGTTTGGAGGAATTGAAGTAGTCAAGGGTTGCATTTGCTCCCTATTCCTTAAGGGACATGTATTTTTTAGGAACTACTGGAAAGCCTAGATTTCTTCAGGAACATCATCAAGTTCATTATCTTCTTGGAAGGGGAAATCAAAGGTTTCCACCATAAGGGTTTGGTCAGATGATTTGGAAGATAGTACCTGCACCATTGTATTTATTAGGTATGACTTCAAAAGTGTAAAAATATTCTTGAAATGCTTCAAAATCTTTACAAAATTCAATAAAATCAATCTCAACATGTTTAATAGTATAATGGACTCTACACTAATTAAGCAAAGTAATATCAATAAGATTAATATACATAGTCTTCTTTTCAGAAGATGATTCATTATTCTTATTGTTGTGGAAAATATAATTATTAAACATATTATTGGACCTATTAAACCTTTGGAATGAGAAATTTCTACTAGTATTACCAACTTGTTTTTACGGTTGAAGGATTTCAATGCTCAATTTTTGGACCTTTTTTAGAATGGACTCATTCTCATTCTTGTAGTTTTTTGAATTATGAACCTAGTTTTTATTGGTACCAGTGATTGGTACAAAGATTCTTTGATCATTTGTATTAAATCCATTGGTAGCAAGGTGATTAAAGAATCCCAAATTTTGGTTAGGAACAACATGTCTTAGAGGCAATTGGTTCAAATTTAGGAGCTAGTTGAGAGCAAGCACATTCTGGCTGTTATTAGGAAAGACATTCAAGGTAGGCATATATAGATTGACATTGGGAATACAGTAGGCCATCTAATCTTGAGGTTGCATTTGGTCATTAATTATCATAACTTCAACATAGGCTAAATTTAGTGTGTTCATAAGACCTACATCTATCTTTATGAATATTGAAGTCATGGGATCAAGAGCATCTTTGTAGATTTCCAAGGTTAATCCCTAATTAGGTTTATAAGGGTCAATGGTCTTGATGTAAATATTCTAGAACATAAAATTAAAATATATTATAAGCTCATTATCATCCATTTTGAGCGTGGAAAACTATTGGTACAAGACACAAGGACCGATGATTTTGCCAAACTAGTCAATGAAAATGTTATTAAATTCATCCCAAGTGGTAATCCAATTATCAGGTAGGTTGAGGAACCATTCATATGCAACATACTTATATTTAAGAGGAAAAAACCTACATGTTACATCTTCATGAGTGACATTTATCAATCTTAATGCAACTTTGAAGGATTTAACATGTTCCTTTGCTATTAAAATATCACTAGGACTAAAAGTTGGCAAATATTTTTATAGATTGTGAGGAAGGTCATGAACCCCACCTTGAATGTTAATAAGAAAACTTCCTAACCAAGCCATACCTTGATGAAGGTCAAATGTAAGAGTACCTTAGAGTGGTGAAGATGGTAAAGACTTCAAATGTCTATGTCTACCTTTGTCTCGTTTAGCCTTCCTATGGACTTCTAATTCAAATAGAGGTTCTCTTGTATCTGAATGTGACTTTGTCTAGATTATTAGAAATTATAGCTTGAGGAATTTGGATCTTATTTAGAATATGATGTATCAAATCAACCTTTATGAATAATAGGGATCAGACTTGCATATTAAGAAAATATTGCAAAGATTCATGAAAAGAACAACAAAGGTTGTCAACCTTTAACTAATTTAGCTAAAATATGTGTCCAATTACATAACTATGATTAATATTTACAATTCTAATCTCAACAAGCTATTCATAAAATATCTACTAATATTTGATAAAAACAAGCTATTCTAACCTCAAACACTTCAGATTCTTAGATCTCAAGCTATCTCTACTATAATTATACATCTATCCTCAAAGACTTTTGATCTTTGTTTGAAGGAATCACAAAGATGGGTCAAAGACCATGAAAATAGATGATATTTACACTTTTGAGCAAATAACTATGCAAATATGTAAAGATAACACCAATCTTTGATCAAAAGACACCAAAATTAGCAAAGGTCCTATAAATTCACAGGGCCCTCCTTCTAGCGCCCATGGAGCTCAACCTGTTGATGCTTCTAGATTTATCATAGGTGCTCTTAGTGTCTAAACAACACATCTCATTTTAGAATTCAATTAATTTAAAGCATGAGTAGTATATTATGGTAATCTAGTTACCTGTGGTGAAATAATGGTAGAGAAATAAACTATTCTACAATATTTATATTGATTGGTGGTTGGGAGACACCATGGCCAATCTAAGTGAAATGTAAGATATCTATGTTATTATTAGTGAATTTTAGATCAAGTTATAAACTAAAGATTAATTTAAATGAATATTTATAATGGAATTTAAAATAGAGTGATTTGGTTAAAAAAGAAGCAAAAGGAAGGGTAGGGCAGAAAGAAGGTATTCTAATTTTCAGTCCAAACATTATGACAAAGCTTAGATTTCATCAAGACATACATTTGAATTAATACATGACATTAAATATCTATAACAAAGATCCTACCATGTACCAAGTAAATATCTAAGCAAAGGATGAAACAATGCAAATAAAAAACTAGATTCAATTTAAAGATTTACTTTACAAATAAATTACATTAGCACATCTACAAGAAAAGCAAAGGAAATAAAATGAAACTAAGATATTTAAATTAACCTAGCATAAGCACAAGTTAACAACTCTAAATTTATATATGCACATTAAGATTCAATGAAAACCATTCAAATTTGGGCATTCAAATAGATATTTATGAGAGAAGCCATGTAATAATTGACACAAACAAATTTGGATAAACTTCTTAGTATTCCTTGCTTGCATTTAATTTCTCAGAGTATACAAAATAGTTTTAGCTCTATAAACTCTCTCCTTTTACAAAATGGTAATACTATCTTTTATAGGAGGCTAAGGTAGTATACCAGTCAGTCATGAGATTACAAAAGTACAAAGGTAAGGACAACTATCCTTTTACAAAGTTATAGAATACATTTCCATTTTCTAAAGTGGACTAACCTATAGGAAAATGTGCTAACACACTTGCACATGCATTTACAAAATAATATTCTAATTTTGAATATTACAAAGTTTTTTAACAAAGTAGAATATTATTAGCTAGTTGGTGGGCCCTATACTAAAGAATTCCCCTATTGCTCCTGAAGAATCCTCATGGATTTTTGATGTTGTTCATTGACCAAACTTAAGTTGACAGTTGGATCTAAGAGGAATTCACCCTCTTAATTAGCTAAGTCATCAAAATCTCTATCATTTCTTGCCATTGCTTCCTTGCTACTCCTTGCCTCAATAATCTTCTCCTATGTAGTTAGGATCATGGCCATAATCCTATTATTATCACCCCCAGACTAGACTTAACTCTTAATTTGTACTTCTTGCATAACCATGGTGACCCTGTGCTTATACTCATCATTTATAATGATGCCTAGGGAGATGAGTGTGGTAGGCTAGGAAATCATGTTTCCAAAAAGTTCCTCAATTATATTCATTATCTCCTTGTCATCCCTTAGGAACCTCTCCAAGTTCCTTAACCATGTACTCAGACCCTGGATCTTGTCAAAAATTATTCCCATAATAGTATTCAAATGGGCTAGACTAATAGTTTTGAAACCAAAAATCTTATCCTCAACCAATATGTTGATTAGTTCCTTCATTTTGTTTTTTGAATTCTACCATTGAGCTATTAAACCCTTGGTTACTGCATCTTATTGAGCTAATGGACTCTACCTTGTCTTCATTTCCTTCAAGGATTCAAACATATCATAAAAATATGCCTTAAACAACTTGATCATTTACTTTGGGACTGATAGAATAACTCGTGTCTCAAGATTTTCCTTTTGTTTTTGCAGGTTTTTTATTTTTTGATATAGGCCTTTGATGCCTAATTTTAGTTGAGTTGAATGTGCATCAACTAATAAAACTATATCTTCTTCATGGATTGGGTGTTCACCAGGTCCCTGACCTCCTACTAGAGTTAAGCCAATGAATGGTTCAACTTTCTAAAAAGTAAACTCCTCATTCCCAACCATGGTCTTCTTTGTTGTCACTCTCTTTAGGCTTGTAGTCTTTGGGTTAAATTACATATTAACTGATGACTCTATGATATTTAGAGGTTCTAAGATCTACATCTAATTATTACCTAAGGTTTTAAGAGTGTTTACTTGAATGCCACCTGACTCCCCAAGGGTAGTCATCTTTATTTCCTCCTCTTCCTTCATCAGAGCCACTATCCATGGCTTGAGCTCATCATGGATAGTGATGTTAACTGCATGGGTCATGGCCCATGAATGTTGTAGGGTTATGATCTTTTGTATCTTCCCATAAATGAACCATTCAAGGATGATTGGCTCATGAATGAGATTTTCATCACCAAATAAGTTAAATTTACTCAAAGGATGAGTGAAGGTTAACTTTGGCTTCTTATTTTTGACTGGGACCAATGCCAACTTAGCCTTCCTCTTTTGCAGGGGTGCAACTAGACCTAGGTCTAAAGCCATCTCCTTCCCCTTTTTCTATTTTGCTTTCTTGGCTTGGGCCCAAGGTTCCTCAAATTCTTCTTATTCTTCATCTAATCTATCTGCCTCATCAAGTACTTTGAGTGCATCCTCCACTATTTCCCTAGGAATTAGTGCAATCATATCAAGGAATTCAATTGGGGACTCTGGTCTATCAGGTGGGGTCAAAGATGATGCCCCCTCACTAGGTATTTCTTCTAATTTCTCCTTCTCAAGTCCTTGTGAAACTTGTGCTTGAGGTTGTTATAGTGGTTGTTCTAGAGGGGGACTAGAAGAGGGTCTAGGTAAAAAGTGGTAATGCAGGGGCCCCATCTTCCATATCTCACTAGGTGGATTCTCATCTTTATCCAATCTAACCTCAAGCCTAATATTATTCTTCTTCAACTTGGATAATACTTTTGTGAACTTGGAGGCCCTGATATACATTGTGTCATGAACATGAAGCTGGTGTTCATAGGGGTAGTTCATTATTTTTGATTTCAAATATATGATGACCCTATCATGAGGTTCCCACTACATCAATTCATCCAACTATAGGTTAAAGGAATCCCTATGTTTGGAGATGACATATACATGCTCCCAATTTTGTAATATAATTTTGATGATGGCTAATGGAAAAGGATGAAGGAGTCACTTCCTTTTAATCTTACATACACTATCTATATCATAGAAAAACTAGTATGCAATCACATGTTTTGCCAATTTGGTAGGCACATGGACTAGTAGTTTGAGGGGTTGAGTTAAGGTCCCTTCTATTCTAATCACTATGTAATATGGATACAACCAAATGTCTCCACTTTACTCCACATACTTATTGATCAGAGGGCTATCCCTACCCTTGGGGATCCCTATAATAACTTGTACCAAAGTTAGATATACACAATCAAAAATGAATTATATATTATGTATATACTTGAATATGTGCAATTTGGAATAGTGATGGGAAATAGTTTGTCTCCCTTCAGGTGACCAATTATTTATGTCAAGGTTTTTGGTGGTGGCCAATAGGGCATATATAAGATAAGACATCATAAAGAAGTGGCTACTGGTTTTCTTCTTTATGGTTGAGAATTGTTTTTTCAAACAAATGCTGATCATCTTATCCATTAGGGAGTGAGTCCCTTTTCTACCATGAAGTATACATAAGGTACCCATATTTTATTAACATGTGTGGTGGAAGGGGATCCAAATAATCTATTAATCAAGGTCATGATTATTTTGATTCCTTCCCTAAATTGGACAATTGGGATTTTATGATGGGGTTTTAGATCACATGGATTTTGGCAAGTAGCCATGGGGCAAGGATGGTGTTCAAGTTATTTTTACCAGTCCATGTTCTAATTGTAGACAAGTCTAACTAAGGATTATGTAGCTTGTAGTAGATTTAAAATTTAAGAGGGGAAATATATGATATCTTTTAAAAACTACATTCATGAACTATCTAATCTTGATCAATTTTACAATCTCTAAAAATAGGGGCAATAACATCGATATAGTGCAATACCTCAGATTTTGTAACAACATAATAGATATTAGTCATTTGGATGGAGACTAGGTCATTGTATCTTTGGTTGATTGTGGCATTCTTTTTTTCTTCCTTTGTGATGGTCTATATTTCTTCAATGGTCTAGAAAATCTTGGACCAATTTTTGTTTCTAGTGTTTAATGATATAACATCAAAGTCAGTATCCTTGAAGACTCTTCCCTCATTATTTGAAGCTAAGTATAATTTTGTGTCATCCATTTTTTGCTGCCTTTGAGTTTTCATGACTGTGAGACTTGTAAATTTCTCACCAATGGTCTACAAGTAACCTTTGGGTCAACTTTTTCTTTCTCAGATAATAATTGGACTCTTTTTGGCTCAACTATGATTGATTAGAGTTTAAATTAGGGTTTTTTGTGGATGCTAGGGATTTTTATAGCTTTAATGGTGATGGTTACTTGACCTTAGGTGAGTTCATGCATTGGATTTGATTTATATCCTTGCCTTTATACCTTTACCTTTTTGTGCTCACAAAATCTTCAATTTTTTCATTTTGTGTTTATATGGCACCTATGTGGCAGCTTTCATGACATTTTTCGTAAGTTCTCTAAAGGAACTATCTGTTGTCCTTTAAAATCATTATTTTGATTAGTGCTTTCAAACATTTACTCATGGATCAACATGGACTATTGATCATGATCCTAGGGCTTGCACATTATTGTTATCTTTGTATCAGGCTCCAAGCTTATGCCACTTAGCACCTTCATGGGCCTTTCAGGCTTTATATTCCATCAATCATGTAGTGAATGCATGCTTACCATGTAGCGATCATGTGGGTCTTCAGAGGTTCTATTTAATAGTCCTTATCAATTACACTCCATCTGATTGGCTTGATCTGATCAACCATGAGCCATCGACACTGCAAGATGCATGAAATTTAATTAGCATTGGGATATAAAATGAATTTAGGTTAAATATCTTAGGCTAAGATTTATCTCATATCAATAAACATGATGTAAACTTTAGGCTAAAATATTTAATCTAAGTCTTAGAATACACCCAAAGGGGTCCCCCCAAATGATAAGTGGGATTAATGTAAGGTTTTAACCTAGGGTTTTATTGTGTTGATAAACATGGTAAAACTTTAGGTTAAAAATTTTAAGCTAAGTTTTATGGCACATGGACCTCTTGTTAAAATAAAACATAATATAAGTTTTTATCCTAAGGTTTATTGTATTTAAATAAATGCAATTAGAACCTTAGTATAGAGACTTAAATTAAGTCTATGTTTGTGAATATTAGACCCTAAGATCATTTTATCATTAAATTTCAAAGACCCTAAGTGTTTTTTTATATTTCCAAAAGGGGGGGTCCCATTGGTTTACAATGCAAGTAATAATCTTTTGAAATGCTTTAAAGCATTTTATTATTTCTAAGCAAGATGATTGATAGGCTTAAATTTGATGGCCTCATGGACATCAATGATGGTCTCATGGGCATTGAATTATGTTTGCAAGAATGTCAAATTTAAGTTCATGAAGTTCATTAGGTCCATAAATCCTAGATTTAACACACTCTATTATATCATCTGGTCCTGACCAAGTACAGACCATTGATTAAGATCTGAGCATATGCAAGCCATTGGTCCCTATAATCATAAAGAAGATCAAGTTATCTCAGGGTTGTGTGTAAAAATTAGACTGAATGAAAGGCCTAAGTCTTAAAAGCATAGTAAAATTGGTCCCTTCAAATATTATAGTCATAACCTAAGGTTTCATTGTATTAAAAAAATATAATAAACCTTAAGGGAAAAACTTAGGTCGAGTCTAAGTTTTAATACATGAGGCCTCTTTAACATTAAAATCAAACATGAGAGTGCCACATGGTGACTCCATGGGACTATGGAGCTCTTGACTCTATTTGACCTTGGGAAGGGTCTGCAGAGCATCGATAAAGATATAGGTTTTTGAGATAGTGACATTTGTCATCCTTGTGGGGCTTTTTTATGACTTTGAAATTTCAATGCCACATTCACTCCATCAGATCTTTTCTAGGTGAGTAGTTGTGGACCATTGATCTCGATCTGGATACTTTCACATGATTGGAATTTTTTTTAAGTTTTATCCTAAAGTTTTATTGTATTAAAAAATACAATGAGAACTTAGGGTAAAACTTAGGCTAAGTCCATGTTTAAAGAAATGGGACCCATTTAATCTTAGGGATGACCATGCACCATTCAATCTTCAATTTTGCATAGGCATGGATCATTGATCATGATCCTAGTGATCATGTAGGATTGGTTTGATGGATCAAGGCTTTGGATTTGTTAGGTCTCCTTCACTCTGTTTGATCACCTCTACAATGAAGTGAGAGCCATCGATTCTATAAAGAGGCAAGATGCTTAAGTTAGGGCTTGAGTTGATATAGGGACTTAGGCTAATGTTTTAAGACTAAGATCTCATTCATGTTAATAAATACAAATGGGGCTTTAAGACTAAGGCTTTAGGATAAATATGTAACAAAGAGGACCACGTGACATAAAAAAAATGGGACCAAGTTAGGAACATAAAAGGATGCTGCAAACATAAACATTAGACCTTGTTAAAATAAAGAAAACAAAAGGGGAGAAATGTAAAGGGACCAAGCATAATTTTTTAGGCTAAGGTTTGGTTGTGTTAGTAAACATGACCAAGATTTAATATAAAAATTAGGTTTAAGTCTAAAGTAAGTTTAAAAATGTTCCCACCAAATTTTCTCCCACCAAATCTAAATTCTAACCAAGGATCTAAGCTAGGGTTTTCTAAAAGAGGGTTTTAAAACATGAATCCAACTGAAACTTCTCATAGACCAAAGGCTAGTAAAATCTTGAATGAGGATAAAATTGTGAAAATCCTAGCATGATCCATTAATATGAGCTCCATGAAACTTGTAACTTAAGACACGAGGGCCAACTTTTAGCAACATTAGACAAGGTTAAAGTAAAACCATGAACAAATGGGCCAATTTTATCAGACATGGATGATATTCAAATTATAATAATGTGCAAAATATATTTATCTTTCAGTGTTAATCAAAGTATGTGCAAGGTCCCTATATTTTAGAAATTAGGGTATGTTGACCTCAACAATATGGACATTATGAGTTTATGGTAATGGATTTTGATTTGAATAATTTACCTATTGCATTTATGAACTTATTGAATAATGTATTCAAGTATTTTCTAGACAAGTTTATTCTAGTAGTCCTTGATGATATACTGATCTATTCTATGAATGCAACTAAGCATGAACATCATTTGAGCTTAGTGTTGCAAATGCTAAGGCAACATAAATTATTTGGTAAGTTATCTAAATATGCTTTTTTTTAGTCTAAGATCCACTATATGGATCATATTATATCAAAGGTTGGTATTGTTATTGATCCAACAAATATTAAATTTATTCAAGAGTGGTCTGATCCTAAAAATGTACATGAAGTATGTAGTTTTATGGGACTGGCTAGTTACTATAGAAGATTTGTTAATTTTTTTCAAAGTTGGCTAACACAATAATGTCTTTACAGTGCAAGGGTAATAAATTTGTGTGGAATGTTTAATGTGAACAATATTTATTGAAGATTAAAGAGTTATTGACATTTGGACTTGTACTTGTTGTATTGAATTTGAATGGAAATTTTGAAATATGGGTTGATGTATTTAAAGAAAGCTTGGGTGGCATGTTAACTCAAGATGGTTTAGTTGTGGCTTATGAGTCACAAAAATTAAAGGACCATAAAATTAATTACACCACTCATGATATTGAGCTTGCTACCATTATTCATGCTTTGAAGTAATAGAAACACTTTTTATTGGGTAAGCATTTTGAGCTAAAATTTGATCATTGTAGCTTGGAATATTTGATTTCTTATAATGATCTGAATGTGTGCTAGCATAGATGACTGTAACTTTTAAGTAATTTTGATATGAATATTTCATATGTGAAAGGTAAGGAGAATCATGTTGCTAATGCACTTAGCTGATACACATATCTTGCTGCCTTATCTATTTTGCATAATAATTTTAGAACTAAATTATTGGAATAATAGTGTTTTGATATATTTTTCCAAGATGTAAGTAGAAATTTGGCTAATGAGTTTGTTGAAAATAAATTTTCTAATTTTTTAGTTGATTTTGATGGTTTAATCAGACATAAAAATAGAATTTATGTACTTGAGTCTGGTGACTTAAGGAATATTTTGTTGAAAGTAGTGCATGTATCACCTCATTTCTCTCATCTAGGTGTCATGAAGATGACCCATGAACTAAAAAGGTTGTATTATTGTCTTGGAATGAAACATGAAATTATTAATTTTCTGTCAAGATGTTGAGAATTACAACATATAAAATTTGAACATTACCATCCATGAGGATTGTTGTACCCTCATTATATATCATGAGGTAAGTGGACTATGATTTCTTTAGATTTCATAGGTAGTTTTCCAAAATATAAAAGCAAACATGTTACTATTTTTGTTGTAACAGATAAATTTACAAAAGTTGGTCATTTCATTATTGGAAATTTGACTGATGATGTATTTGTATTTGATTTATAGTTTGTTAAAGAGATATCATGGTTACATGGTATGCATGAAGTTATTGTTTTTTATTGAGATAAAATTTTTACTTCAAGGTTTTGGAAAACTCTAACTGCCACTTTTGGTACAAGGTTGAATTTTAGTTTTTCTTATCACCCAAAATTGGATGGTCAGACATAAAGATTAAATCAGGTCATGGAAGACATGATAATAATGTATATTATGGATCAATAAGGTAAATGAGAAGATTATTTACACTTATTTGAATTTGATTATAATAATATGTATCATTCAGTGATTAAAATGGATCTTTTTAAATATTTGTATGGATGTAAGTGTAGAATTTCACTTGGCTGGGAAAGTTTATAAAATATGAATATTAATGGTCCTAATGTTCTACAAGATTATGATAAGCAAGTGAAAATTATAAGGCAAAATTTAAAGGTTGCCTTGGATAGGAAAAAAAGTTATGCAGATTTGAAAAAGACATCATGTGAATTCAAAGTGGGAGATAGTTTTTCTATATGTTAAATTATATAAATGTTCAGTTAGATTTGGAAAGTCTTCCAAACTAGCCCATTAGTTTGTAGGACACTTTGAAAATTTTGAGAAAATTGATCCTATTTCACATCAATTATCCCTTCCACCTTCCTTTTCTCAAATTCATGATGTGTTTGATGTTGCTCTATTGAGAAATTGTATTCCTAATCCATCTCATATTTTGGATTGGACTCATCTTTAGTTTTCAAAAGAGAAAAGGATGCAATTGGATCTAGTGAAGATCCTAGACCATCACAACATTAAATTGAGGAATCATGAGATTTTCCAAGTGTTGGTTCGATGGGATCCTCTATCAGAAAGAAGTGCTACTTGGCAAGATGAGAGTATTTTCAGGAAGCTTTATCCTTGGCTATTTTGATCATCATGATGACTCTTTTCCAAGTGAGGGAGGATGTCATGACCCTAATTAACTTTAATTTAATTAATATGTGATGATATAGTCTAGTTGTGAATTATTTGAGACATATTTTGTTGTTCTATTGTAGTATTATAATTTAGTGATCTATATTGATATATTTTTATTATAATTGTTGAGACAATTATGGATTACATTACATTATAATATTTGATATTATTTCTTTATGTGTACTGATTCATTGTTCAATTTGATGTATTAATTAAATATTTTTATTACATTTATTATACTTATATGTCCAAATGATGTTGATAGTCTATTTGTTGACTGTAGGAATAAGTACTTGAGCTAGGTTGTGTTCAAACCCGAGCAACAAGAAAACATGGAAAAATAAATAGATAAACAAAATAGTGAATTATAAAGTAAATTTGAGATTTTTGATATTAATAATTTAGTCATTATGTTTTTATTATTTAACTATTGTGTGTTATCATTTAATGGTTGATTTCATTCATAGTTGATTTGAGTCAATTTTTACATTTGTGCAAACATCTTTTTATTTGATGTTAATATTTGTGAGATGGTCTCATTGATCTTAATTGTTTGAGTTGTAAGTATTTGAAAACTATTGTATTATCATTGATTTTATCATTTTTTTTCATTTTGGTGTTTGATGTTTTCATAAACTCCTTACTTGTCAAATTTGATAATCTAGTCGATCACATAACCGATTGTGCTAACAGTTATTTTGATCTTTGTCATCTTTCTTCATTATTATTTGTCTTAAGGCCATTGTATTAAGTTTAAAATCAATATTAATTAGTTTTACACATGTATTTGTTTCATATTAAGCTATTTTTTGTTTTAAACTTGTGTACTATGGGTTTGAGTTGTGAATAGACCTTGCTTTGCATGTTTGATTGACATGTTTTTAAAGCCAATGTTTGGCTTGGGGGAATTTTTGTTAGGTTGCTTGACCCACATGGGGGATTTGGTAATTAGTTATGTTTTTTTTAAAAATCTAATGAATTAGGGGTAGTGGCATTGGCTTTAATTACCATGTTAAAGGGGCCGAGATGCTTCATTTAGTTTTTAGGTTTTGATGTGTTCATTTTGGAACTCAGTCTTGGAGGGACTGGAACTTTACGGAAACTCTACCAAAATTTTTGGCATAAAGGCCAAGGGGAATATCAGGTAGTTAAACATGATGATATTTAGGGACTAGAACTATATTTGGATGTATTAATCTTGATATCCATGTAGGATTTATGGAGAGTTATTTGGGGTTTATTTTTTTATTTATTATTCAAGTGGTTTGTTGAATGCATACATGATTTTGAGCTTGGAGGTTGGAATAGTAGAGAATACTAATGTGGTCAAATTCCATCAACCAAATAAGTGATGCTATGTTGTTTTGTAAATATATTTGAATGAAAAATAATGTTAGGGATTTAACCATAAATTATTGGCATTGCTTGCTAGGTTATTTTACTTCTGAGTAAAACCCTAACTAGGTCTAAAGATTGGTTTTTATGGTTATTTTAAAACTTGATGGCCATAAATGTCTCAATCATGGTATTATAGAGCACTGGTATTATTTTATTGTTGGTTATTTGGTTGTTTTGTTAATGTTGTGGGTGTTTGGTACTCACTATGTTTATATTGTGGGTGTTTGTTCCATTGTGAGGTTGTTGTTTAGAAATTATGCCTTGGTTTAAAATGATAATGTATAGTTATTTAATTTATGTTTTGGTTGAATCTACTAAGGAGCCATTTTAGGACATGGCTCAATTTAATGGACTATGTGTGTTTATTTGTATTATATTTATAAACCTATATTTGGGTTTTTTTATTGACTGTGTATATTTATTCTAGTCAAAACAATTGATTGAGTTGAATTTTGTATTATAAAAGCCATTACATCTTTATGGTGGCTATTTGCTTTGTTTTCATGGCTTAATTTTTTTTTGAGATTTTGGTTATATTTTTGAAGCCATATGACTCGACTATGTTGTATGTGAATTAAGGTTTTAATTTGATTTATTATTTTGATAACCCTAACCTGGTACAGTTGGGGTTAAGAAATAAAGTTAAAGAGAAAATAATAATAAAGGAAAAGCCTAGTAATTATTTTGAAATGCAGACAAAATGGGGGTAAGGACTATAGGGAGTCCCTATAAGGGCTTGAAATGATTGCATGGGTTTTTGTGGAATAATATGTTATGATTATTATTTTATTTGTTAGCATGATTATTTGACTTTTCTTGAGCTATTTGATAATTATTAGTTGACACAAATTTATGAAATCATAATGGAAATAATTGGATTAATTATGGAAATGATAATTGGGATTATTATCTATTCATGATTACGTTGACTTATTTTGGGGTCATTGATCTGTTGATTATTTTATTCATTCTGATTTTGTAAATCATTATTGTTGACTTTTGAGTTTTTATTATGATTATTAAAGTTCATTTTGGTCCCTATTGTGCCCTAACACTTTACGTAAGTTTTATTTTATTAATTATTAATTAGATGAGATTGTGATCTTCTTTTTATGTTTTAATTTTAACTCATAAACATATATTATGTTAGTATGTGAAGATGACTACCACGTGTGTTAGTAGATTTATGATCCATACTATATTCTAGAATATAATATGGCCCATAAATTGATAATATAGAAAGAGATTTATAATCATAATTAGGTACCAAGTTAATAGGTCTTGGTGGGTTGATTTACATGTTTTATTTTATTTTTGTTGGTCATTTGTTTGAATGTTGTCAAGATTGATTGTTTTTTAATCATTTCTCCATTAGTTCTTTGCTACCTTGATTTGTATCTAGCTAATGGTAGGGGTGGTCTAGGCCCACTTATGTTTGGGTTCATTGGGACTTGTGAGGTGGCATTAGCTTCATTGGGTTGTGTGTAATGATTGGATTCTTTTCTTCTTACTTCAAGTTATGATAGTTGTTTGAAAATGAATTAAAGTTATCATGAAATTATTATGGCTGTAATTCATGTTATTCATCATAATTGTACTTTTTACAAAGTAATGTAATGTTGACATGTATATTTGATTCATGAAATAATTAAAGTTGGTCATTTGATTATTTGAATAATCAAGCATTACTAGTTTCATATGAATTTATATTTGTTCATAAATACTTTGATAGATGAACATAGTATTGAGTTCTTTATCTTGTGCTAGTAGCTAACATTTAATTGGATTAAGTAGTTTGAGATTTTGATTTTAATGTAGTAGAATTTTGAGTTATTATATAACATTGGTTTTATGTTGATTCATGATCAGTAATTGTATTCATATTTTTGACTGTACTTGTAAATCATTATTATGGTGACTAAAAAACTACTTAGGTAATTGAATATACAAATATTAGTTTTGAACTCAAATGGAAAAGATAGCTTGAGTATGACTTGATTTATTTCTTACTTAGATTATATGAAGTTGAAACATAATGTCAATACTTATGATTCTTTATAATCATAAGCTTGTATAAGATAGGTGATAGTATTCATTAAATATGTCTACTTGTAATAATCATTGTAATGTGGTAATAGGGTGAAGTTAAAAGTTATACTAAATGAAAATTTCAAATTCATCTACTTATTATGAATCCTATTTGTGACATGGATTAACTAATGAAAGTATTGAGACTTTATTAAAGTTTGGACTATAACTATATGGCTAGTTAAATGAAATCCTTGTAAATTTATTGGTAAACTTAATGGATCAAATTCAATTTAATACTTGTGGAAAAAGTTGTTATAACTCAATGAAATATGAGATAAATATTAAATAGGGATAATTAGTTAAGTAATTAATATTTACATAACTCTTTTATGACAATTTTTTCATCTTAATTACTAAGCACTATTACGTGCCATGGATTGTATGGGTAGCTGCTAAATTAATTCATTATTATTAATCATCATTAGATTAAGTTCATCTTATGTCATGCTGAATTTATATTGGCAATAATCTACTTCATTTTTAAGTTTATAAAGAAACATGGATATTTATAGTGAAGCATTTTGTGTTTTAGGAACAAATGCTCTATGTTTGGAATATTTATTGAATATTTTATTAACGGGTTCTTATCCTTAAATGGTAAAATAAGTTACAAACTGACATAATTATCATAATAATCTATCTTGGACTTAAATCTTAAGTAAGATCTAATATTTAAGTAAGCAATATAATAAATGCTTAGACTAAAACATGGATTTAAGTTAATGGATAAATATTTAAGAATAAGGTTTAAGTTAGACTTAACATAAGTACATTTATCCCATGAGACCTTGAAAGTGTATCGAGTTGGTTAACTGACGAGACATTTATGTTGGTAATAAGGGAATTATAAATTTAACCTAAGTAACTAAATAATCTTTAGGTAATCTTGTCATGAACTTGTACCCTGCTTGTAAATGGTAATATGTTCCTAAATAGAAATTTAGCATGGTTGTTGAAACATCCCTCGAGGCTTGCATACTTCCTATAATAGTTGTGTCAAACATCGTACATCGATTTACCAGTGTAATGAAAAGGTGTTCAAATTATTTGCATTGATTTTGAAAATAGTTATTTTAATTTGATCTATATATGGTACTTATGATTTTGTAATCATACTTAAGCAAGCTTAGTAAGATGATTCTTTTATTAAATCTGATCTTATTCTACCAATGTTTGCTAAACTTTATTGAAACCACCCTTGAGGTATTGGTTATTTTATAGTCTGTATAGGTACTTGAGTAAGGGCATAAGTAAGTAATGAATCCATTAGGAAGGCTATAACATATTATAAAAATATAAGTGAGTGGGTAAAACCACACTGACCCACTTCTATTTGAATACTAGGTGGTTAAATTACTTTTCAATGAAGTCATTGATGGGTTATGCACTTGGTTTAGTTCCTATGTTGGCTATTAAATAATTATGGATCCCATTACATGTTTTCATGCTAAATTATAGGTGAAATTTTTTCCATTATTATGTTTGGATTATATGTTTAAAAAAATTGTGGTTGTGATAAACTAGAGAAAAGATTTCATCAAAATCTATACCCTTCTTCTGTGTAAAACCTTTGACTACCATTTTGGCCTTGTACTTATATTTACCTATATCCTCCTCCTTCATCTTGTATTCCCACTTATTTTGGAATGCATTTTTACCCTTTTTAAGCTTCACCAAATATCATGTCTAGTTCATCATGAGATAGTCATACTCCTCATCCATAGCTTATTCCCACTTATCCTTGGCATCGACTTTCACTACTTATTCATAACTATTTGGCTCACCACCATTAGTAAGTAAGAAATAATTCATTGGATAAAACCATTCGTATGGTCTACTTAATATAGTATATATTCTCACAATAGAGGTTTTGGGTTCCCATTTTTGTTGCAAATCTTACACTAGTACGTTTGGGACATGTTCTTTTGTAATGTCCTCCAACACTGTGTACTCTCTCTTGGATTCCTCTTATTTTCATATAATTGATCCATGTACATGAATTTTTCATTTAATATCACATCTATACTCCTAATGATTTTATTATCTTCTAAATCCATAATCGAAATCCAAAGTCATTAGTACCATAGCCAATAAAAGTACATTTCTCAAACATAACCTCTAATTTGGTCTTATTATTTTTATCAATGTGAAAAATACCTCATAACAAAAGACACTTAGAAAAGATTAGTCTAAATTATTACCATTACATGCCTCCTATGGCATGCCACCATCTATAATAGTTGAAGGTCCTCTATTTATCAAGTAAAATGTTGTATTTATAACATCTACCCAAAATTGTAAGGGAAACCCTACATGAAATCTCATGCTCCTAACACATTATATGATAGTCTTATTCATCATATTTGACACACCATTATAATATGGTGTTCTTGGAACCATATTTTTCCTATAAATTCCATTTAGTGAAAAATAGTCATCAAAATATTTGTTGTATTATTCACCTCCATTATCTAACTTGAGGCATTTGAGCTTTAAATATGTTTTAGTTTCAAGCAAAACTTTCCATCTATTGAATTTATCAAACACATAAGATTTTTGTTTAATACATGTTTTCACTTGGATTTTCACCCTTTTAGGAGATGCCTAAGCTCTCCTCATCTAAGTGGCATAATGGAAACACCTCTAGACTTGTGGGTAGCCCAAAAATGAGGTGAATCTCTAGATAGGGCTAGCTCCCTTGATGTACCAATTTGGATTGAAACTACACCTAAAATTTGTCGGGGGAAGGGAGATAGATAATTGAAATCAAAATATTATAAGGGAGCTGATACACAAAATAAGATGATGACTTCTATTCAGTTACATGTTACACATGAAATCAAAGGATAAACTGAACATACACTTCTCCAATCTGCATCTTCTCACATCAATATTACATTATGAGGTTATGGATGAATGTAAAAAGATATGACTATAAAAGAGGCCATGAATTTCACTAATGAATAAAATAACTCACTAAATACTTGACATTTAATAGAACACTTCATATGCCCTATAAGAAGAAGCTTTCCAACTACAAATAGGGTGAAAAAATGAGACAACATGCTAAGGAATCCATAGCCTTCACTAAGCAAGATTCATCATCCAAGTAAAATAAAATTATGAATATTCATGAAGAGGTAAAAATAATTAGTCTTATTGATCAAATGGTATTCAAATGAGTAGCAATTTTCCATACTTAGGTGGAGCATAAGCTACAATGTCTAAAATAGCTAGTTCTTATAGAACTTGAGAGAGAGAGGAGAAGAGAAAAGTCCAAGGGTCATAAGGACACTTTTAAAGTTGAGAAAATTAGTTAATTTTTTTATGATAATAGGATATGGGATGAAATATTCAAGGTTATAAATCCCAAGTGTCCATACAAGTCATCAAACTATTGAAAAGTGGCATAGAACTCTTCATTTTGGTTTTAAAAACTACCTTCATGATTTGGACCTGTGTGAACATTAAAAATATGACTAGGTAAATATATAATAATTTAAATGAATTTTAAGGCTATCATACATTCATATATATACATTTTTTGTAGGCTTGGTCCTCTAAAAACTTCTAGAGATGAGCCACATCATCTGCAGTCCAAAAAACTCTTCCCTCATGCACCATATACACTTGGCCTCAAATTTGGCTTAAATTTTCTATGAAAATAAATGGGAGGGATTGGATTAAATTTTAAATACCATAAATTTCCTTATAAGCATCAATGACACCTTAAAATCACCCCACTTGAAGTTTTCCACTCTTCTCACTAGCTTGTCCAATATGCCAGTTTTGATTAGTTGAGATGAATCTATTTGTTTACACACTTAAGATTATTTTAAAAGTATAAAATTGACATAGAGAGTTATAAAAAGTATATATATTCCTCCCAAACTTTATTTCATCCTTAGACTCCTTATAGAAACCTGTAAAACACATAAAATGGTCAAAAATAGCTTATTTTACACCATGTCCCTACAAGTCCGTACAACTCAAAAGGTAAGGAGGAGAATTAGAGATTAAAATAATGATAAAAATGTGAAATTATATCAGATTTCCAACTCCATTTCTCCAAATTGGTCTTGATTGAGGGTTTGCAAGGGTTTTAGGCCTGTTTTCACTCTTACGGTTTATTCTTAAAGTTATGACATTGGATTTACAGAAAAATTCCATAAATTTATTTTTAAATACCTATTATGACTCCTATAAATCTATTTGGATCCCATGAAAAGCATCAAGAGAGATATAAGTGCTTAAACTTGTCCTATCGAGCCTTTTCCTCCATTTCTTGCAGGTTTAGTGTTGTCTCTGAGTCAAAAATGGCCTCTTCATGGTTTATTTTGCATAAAAATAGTTTTAAAACATCTATTATGTACCCATATAAATTATAAAATTCATGTGAATGCTCATATAATGCTATAATTGTGAATGACCCCTCATTTGGCCATAGGCTTGAACCTAACCTAGCAGGCTTGACTACACCTTAGAGCTTAGAATGAATTTTGATGATTTTACTTGCCTCAAAATAGATTAAAAAAACATTTAATATGATCCCATATACATGTCACAATAAATTTTAAATCTCACTTAGGGATAAAAGTGAAAATGATCTCACACTTGGTCTTTATGCCTGAAACTACCATATAGGCCTGATTGCAATTCTTATGGTTTAGACTATTCTGTTGAGCTTAACCATTTATTTTTTGTTTATTAATATTGTATCATATGTAATATATATTTACAAAAATTAAATAAATGTTGAAACAACTCCAGGTCTTCCTTTTCATCCCTATATCCTAAAACTACAGGGTCATGTACAAGGGCAAGTACCCTCTATCTGAGACAAAATAGAGGGTACTTACCATATTTTTTCAGACAAAATAGCCATTATAAAATTTTTATTAAGTTTTAAATACCTTATATACAAATTTATATCTCTTGGAATATGATTAGACCTTCCAACATCACTAAAAACTAGGACAGACTGTTAAAAGAGGGACTGTGTACAAGAATTTCCATAATAGACTATGTGCTGCCTGATTAAAATACTTTATTTGATCCATATTCACCATGAGGGTTCCATGAGATATATTAAAATATCTTGGGGTCAATTATTTATCATAAAAAACTTTTTACTCCTTTCAAACCCTACTTTGTTCATGCCTTATCATGATACTTCTAAGCTGAGGTCAACTTATTGACTATGTTTCAAGTCATGAAGGTATACATTTAGGTATTCATGCCTCTTATATATTGATAAAAAGTATTTGTATCAATTTATAATCTCTCATAATCATTCCATTCTTGTTTGGGGTCATTTTTATACATATAACAACCTTCACACCTTTCCTTACTCAATTAGGCCTGACTGATAAGGTAACCCTGTTGTAGGTGTTTATGTTTTTCTTGGAGCTACTTAAATTGGTATTATGGCATATTTAAAAATTAAAAGACATAAAAAGGCTCCTTGATTCACTTATTATATATACCTGCCATGTCAAATACTTATGATAGCCCTCAACCAAGTCACTGCCAACATAAAGTCACTTAGAGCTGACTGTGTGCTATCATCAGGACATGTAGGTGTATATTATATGACATAGGCCTTTAATATATGATTTATGACATCCTTGAAAAATTAAAACCATTAAATAACTATAATTTCTCCTTTATTTATTTATAAATAAGTTTTTTATCAAGGCTAGTAAGCTTAGTCCTCAAGGTGACCCTACAACTAGCCTATAGGGTCATATTTATGATCTAAAAGGCATGCAGGTGCATATTTAGTCCTTGAAACATCATTGATAAACTTATCCATGTCCATTTTATATCCTTTTCACTTCATGAGGTAATTCAAGACATAAGAGTATGCCTTAAAACACCTTAAACTGTCAAGGCCATTTTATATCTTCAAACCCTACAGATTCTATTGCCTAGAATTAGTACATATATTGACAAGTTTGAGTCTCTCAACAACCAATTTCCATTTCTTAATTACCCTTTATACTTTTCCAAGTAATTTTAATATTATATATATATATATATATATATATATATATATATATATATATATATAATTTCAATTTAAGTGATCAAAAGTCAATATGACATTGTTATAAAATCACTCCAAAAGAGCTAGGTGTTATATTTTGGCAATTTTGGAAAAAAGGTCCCTAAGTTTACAGTCATCTCCTTGGAAGTGACTTTCAAATTTGAATAAATATTTAATATTATAAAAAGGTATACTAGGATACCTTCAACACACTAGGACTTTATGAATAGTTCCATTGCTTGTTTCAACACTTCACAAGGGGTCCTCAACTCTTTGTCAAGGTTTCTTGTAGGTAGACATGGTCAAGTACAGGTAGTCAGTATGAACATCTTCAAACAACATATTATGTATGGAAATTTTATCAGTCCCAATCCTTATATTATATTATAATTCATTATTTTCAACCATGTGGGTCTCTATATAGGTCTCAAAACCTTTACTCTCAACATGATAATCCTCTTCTAAGCACCTGTAGGTGCACATCCATGGCAGACAGTGAGTACAAATATGAACAATGTGCATTGCCATAGTATTTTCTACACTCTTTGAGAACTCACTTCAATATTTCATGTTATAAGAGGATATAACACAACTATTAAACATTTATCACACTTTTACAGATGTCTTCAAAACCTTTACAAGCCATGACTAAGGACAAAGAGTAGATGGGAGCTGATTGAGTATGAATATGGACTGAAAGTTGGATATAATCATGATGTTATGCAACTAATAATGAAGAAAATGTGATAAAAACATCATGGATACTTGATTATGGACCTATCACAACACTCTAAAACCATGAACAAGCATGAAGTTCCCAAAAATTGTGAAAAATTGCCTGTAACTTAGAAAGGTGTATCTTCTTGAAAATTTGAGATATTTGACTCATCCAAACACATTAAAACATGAAAAAAATCATGGGGAGCATTAGCTAAGGAATAAAATATCATTTTGAGTCAACGTCACCAATTGGTTTGTACATACTTTCCAAAAATGGAGCAAAACCTATAGGGTACACAAATTAGCAGGCAGAAAAACATAGTCAACTTCAAAAAGATGGTTCATGAAGCACATGGCATAATTATTCAAAATATAATAATGGAAATTAAGGTATCTAAGTTTAATTTCACCTCCCCAAATATTTTGTTTTTGAAACCTCTCTTGCTATCCATACCAAGTACAAACTTGAAGACTACTTTTATTTATTAAGAAGGGAGAAAAAGGAGTAGAACAATTTTGGGCCAAAAATGGCACTTTAAAAGCACTTAAAATGTGTATTTAAGATTTGAGAATTTGAATAGACATACCATGATCTTCTACCATGTGTCACACTTCCCCATAGGCCGTATAAGTGCCAAACTCACTTTTTTCTCTCAAGAAAATTGCCCTTCCCTCTGAAGAACCTACCACTTTTTAGTTTTGATAGTTGATTAAGACATCTTTAGACACATGTCATGTTACATAATATTTTTTAATCTTCACACTTTCCAAAAAATATGTATAATTCATTAAATGCACATTTTTTGACCTCAAAATGACTTAAAATGACTAAGGACTAAGACTAGTATGACATTAATTAACCTATAAAACACCTTGTGACATATGCATTAGACCCTTAAAACACCAAAAAGTCAAGTTTTTACCTATAAGGGTCCAAATTTGACCTAAAATTCAAATTTGGTTGACAATACAATAAACCTAAACCTTCCTAGTTACATCATCAATATATATGACATAATTTAATGAACCACCAAGTGAAGATATCTGAGCTAGTCCCCATACATCCATATGTACAAGCTCTAACTTTTGCTCTTTTTTGTCTTGTCCAAATTTGAAAAAACTACACATGTTTCTATTTTCCATACACATAATTCTCACATAGGTTCAAGTTAATTTATTTTAGACCAGACAATATATCCTTTGCATGTAGAATCTTCATGCCTTTTTCACTCAAATGGCCAAGTCTTTAGTGCCATAAAGTTGTGTTTGTACTTGAAGTAGCTAAATCACAAGATGCATTAGCAATAACTATGTATAAATACAAATTACCCACTTTCTCACCTCTTACCACCACCAGAGCATGTTTGGTAACTTTCCAAGAGTTACCTGTAAAAGTGACCATATAAATTTCACTACCCAATTGTCTTGTAGAAATTAGATTTTTACTCAAACTTAGAACATGCTTAAAATACTTAAGCAACCAAGTGTTTCCATGCTACAAGGTTCATTTTCACCAATATATACATGCCAAAAATTCCCTTGAACATAATCTTAAAACTAATGTCTTTGAGGAGTAACACGAAATGAAGCACCAAAATCTAAAATCCAAGATTCAAAATTATTATCTAAAGAATGAATTAGAGCATCTTGAAACACATCACCTGCTACATTTTCCTCTTTGTTACCTTCATGTTGTTCTTTTATTTATTTTCCTTAAAGGATAAAAAAATATTTCTTTGCATGTCCAAGCTTCCCATAATGCTAGTATTCCATATTGATTCTTGATTTGGATCTTAAACCCCTTCTTGGTTTTCCATGGTTCCCTCTTCCTTTATTTTTTGTCTTCCTGTATTGTCCACTATCAATGTATTCCCCAATGTGGACATTTCATTAGTGCTTCTCCTTCACATTTCCTCACTTAATATCACACCCACCACATTCTCAAACTCCAGTTTAACATTATTGGAGATAGAGTTGCTCACCGCCATTACCAAGCTATTCTAGATCTAAGGCAAAGAACATAGAATAAGAAGAGCCCTGAATTCATCATCAAATTTAATATTAACAAAATTCAACTATCCTGTAAGCATGTTAAAATCATTAAAATCATTTAGTACTAAACCATGTCTAGACATTTTCATATTAAAAAATTTCTTCATGGAGAAAATTTTATTGGAAGCAAAGGGTTTTTCATATAACTTCCCTAGCATGCTCATAAGACTTTTTGTATTCTTTTATTGAGAGAAATTGAACACTAATGTAGATTAAAAACATATCTAGATGGTTCTGAGTGCTTTCCTATCTAGCAAATCCTAATCTTCATCTGACATTGATGTTGGCATCTTGACTTTGCCTCCCAATGGTAAGTAGAGGTTTGTTTGAAAGAGATAATCCTCCATTTACATCTTCCACAATCCAAAGTTCTATCTATTAAACTTCTCCACCTTTGATTCACTATCACCTACCATATCTTTCACTAAAGCTATAATACTTAGCTTCCTATAATTTAATCTTCAACAAAAACAAACTTTTCTATAATACCACTTGTTAGGATAAATTCATTGCAAAAATATATCCTCAAAATTGTAATAAGAGAAACTATGAAGTATAAATAAATAACTTGAATAAATTAAAGCAAACCATGCAACACAGAAGATAACATGGTTTACCTAATGGAATATATCCATAAATAAATTTATCATCCTTTTATTTGAATCAATAATAATGAGAATACATAGTGACAACATCCTATCACATCTCTCTCCAATTTCTTAGCCTCTTGTCTTCAATGTACCAATGTAAGCTAACACCAAGATTAAAATTAAGATCTCAACCAAGATTGCACCAAAGACTTAACAAGTCTTAAATTACTCTTCACCTCCTTACAAAATGAAAGAATGCATGGAATATATAGGCACAAAAATAAGAAAACTATGGGATAAAATATCTAGTAAGTGGCCATATATATCACAAAGACTTTTATAGATAAATTACATGAAAATATTCAACATATTTACAACACTTTTTTATCAACTCAACCACTAAAGGCAAACCCATGTGCCTTAGTGGAGTACTATGTCACACATTATTGGAAATTATCATTGATTAAGGAGGAGATTATTGAGCATTATCATTGACTATTGATGTGATGGAATAAGTCTTGCCATTGATGTCAATATAATGTCATTAATGTCAAAGTATGATGTCAAAGGTTCTTGTAATGATACATGTTCAAGTAAGATAGCATAGTATATTTTTTTGTTGTATGAGAATAGTGATATGAGAGTACTGTTTGAAGAATTTTATTTTGTTAGATTGAGTTACAAAGGTTCTTATAATGATGCATATTCAAGTAAGCTAGAATAGTAAATATTGTTATTGTATGAGAGAAGTGATATGAGAGTAATATTTGAAGAATGTTATACTATTAGCTTGAGATATTTCATTGAGATCAACATGAGTAAGTGCAAATCAATAGGTCAAGTATCAATCATATTGATCTTATAATGATTTATCTAGACCTTGTGAGAAGGTATGTGCATTTAGAATGATGAAATGAGTGAGCTTCGAAGAAGAATTTATATGCTCTAAAGATCTATGTAAGTAGCTCTGAAGATAATATGAATATGTGAATGCTTTAAATAATGCTTGATAATGTTTGATCATGATAGAGGCTATTTGAGTTTGTACATGAGGTGATAAAGGCCTTGTAGATGATTATAAGATCAGCTCTAAATATTTGCGTATATAGCTAAGAAGATCCTTAGTTGAGATGTGAAGATCTATAAGAAGCTTTGAAGATGCTCTGTTGAAGCTCTAAAGAAGAGTGAGTGTATGATGTTTATGGGAGAGTTTCAAGGTGAACTCTATAGGGTGGCTAAAAGGTCAAATTTAAGGACTAATGAGACTTACAAGTCAAGGCCTATAAACCAAAAGAGAGATGGTGGCTAGATAGGGTATCAAGATTAGTTTCCATGACATAGGTGAGTAGGTAAACATTGATAGAGGTGATTCAAGTTGTTTTAAGTATGTGTATGAATTTTAGGTCATAGTTTGCAAGAAAATCTTGAAAAAGTGTTTCAAGGTTTCTCAAGTGCACATAATGAAGAGTTGTCTACCTGAGAAGGTTTTTATAGTGTTCATTGGCACGTGAAACATCTATATGAGAATATAAGTTATTCATGGTAGTTGAGTAAGGGTTATATCTCAAATTTCCAATCATTGGTTTCTAGAAAGAGGAGCTAAGTTTTATGAATGATCGTTAAGACTGGAAGTTGGTCTCAATCCTCAAATAACCTTAATAATGACCTGATGTTGAAGATATTATTTTAAAGAGATTAGAAAAGTTTTATATGTCTAGTTAAGTAATTGGAGGTTGAAGTCAACTCTCCTAGTCATCTCTAGGTGTAATTGGTTTCTCAGGTGAGTGAATAGACCCTACAAACAAGTGCTTATTTTTTGGAGATCTTCTATATTAGACAAAGTTGATCAAGTCAAAGTTGATAAGTAGATGAAATTTAAAATGTGAGACTTTTAGTTATTTTCAATAAAGGTTTTTTAATAGGTTATATATCTCAGGTATACAAAGTTAGTGATATAATTTGGCTAGTCACTAACAAACCTAGTGGTGCAAACAGCAAGAAAAGTAGGTAGAAGTGAGAAGATGATTCCTGATGTGTTTTCATGTAAGAATGATGGATTGAAGTGTTTGATGATTTTTTTTGGGACATTAATGATATATCCATGCTTTTTAGAAGCTTGTAAGTAAGTATAATAGGTTGAAACATTGAAGCCAAAATGGCTTGTTTGATTGAGTAGAGTCTATGATAGATTGGTTTGTAAAACCAATAGTTTCCATTAAAAATTATGATCTATTTGATAGAGGTTTCTCTAAGGATGTTATAAGATATTTTTCATGCATTGAAATCTATTGAATATTTTAAATCATGTGTCATCATTTCATGTTTCCTTGATTATGTTTTGAAGTTAGTTGGCAGTTCTGAATAAACATCTTGCAAATAAGAGTTTGAGCTTGTATGGTTTGAGTTAAAACATCTGATGAAGTGTGTGATGGCCCTGAGGTCATGAGGTTTTTTAATATATGATTTATTTAATATTTTTTTTGGAAAATTTAAGCCTCAATTGTTCAAGACATATTTTTTGTGTATGCATAGGCCATTTATGAACAGTGTTTTGAGAAGGGGTTCAAATGGTGATTAGACCTAAAAGGTGTTGTCAACCTAAATTGAAGTTGGATAAGGTCTATTGGAGTGGCATATGATGTTTTTCTACTATGTGACATGTTTTAATATGTTTTAATAAAGATCAAAGGGTAACATGTTGTTAAGAATACCTAATAGGTCTCCTTAAAGCCTACAAGAGGAGTAAGGGCTAATTGAGCTATGGACAACCTATTGTATTAATTGATTCATGATTAAGGAAAATTATTTTTAATGTGATAATACATATTCATATATTACTTAAGATATTTTATGTATGGTTGATTAATAATGATATGATCAAGTGACTTGTATAAAAGCAAGGTAGTTTAGGCCTATTTGTGTGCTTAAAGCAAGAGAGATTAGAGAGCAAGAAAATGCTATAGATCATTGGTGAACATAAGGAGATAATGTGTAACATTATATAAGTGTCCTGAATATCTAATGGAGGTTCTACATATGAGGATCAAGGTCATAAGACCTAATCAAGCCATGAAGAGGGATAGTTGAGCGAAGAGGGCTAGAAGCTAGTTTGAGAGGGATATAAGTGAACAAAGAGCTAGATGAGAAGATCATCATCAATTGTGTGAGTAACAAAGTATTATAAAGGTGATCAAGTTTTTTAGGTTCCTGAATTGGTGTTGAGTCATCTAGGGGGTTGGTGCCTCCTTACAAGTGGGTGCTTGCTAAAGCCTATCTGAGTTGGTGTTGAGCTAGTTGGGGTTGGTGATCCATGTGAAGTAGGTGATTTAATAAAGATTTATGTTTATATTATAGGAATTTATTATAATTGATTCATGAATGGGTTTTATTCTTTTAAGGTTTTACCATGTATATGATGTGTTTGTGTGTTTTATGCTCTTATTAATTTGGTGCTTATGCTTGCTATGATGTACATGATTGTTAGAATGGTTCATGTATGATTAAGTGGAATCAAATTATTATTTTTGAATATTTATTCACCCCACTTTCCATAATTGTGCTTCCAATAATCGATATCAGATCTTGGTCCTTTAAAGCAGGTTTAAAAACCTAAAAGAGATCATAATAAGCAAGGATGACTAGTCAACAAGCTTAAGTTGGTTTCTCTACCAATAATGCTCCATTATTTAATGGAACTTACTCTAAATTTTGGAATGTTATAATGAAAATATATTTGATGTCACAAGGACATGATATTTGATAGTTAGTTATGGATGATTATATTCCACGTCCTATTCCACCAAAAGATGCAACAAGTTAGAAGGGTAGTGAAAATAAATTCAAGGTAATAAATGCCATTTTGTGTGGCCTATCAAAGGTAGAGATTTTAAAGTTAATGAATTTTGTATTAGCTAAATATATATGGGATAAATTGAATACCATCTATGAAGGAGACACAAAGGTAAAGTTAGCCAAGTTTTAGAACCATAAAAGATAGTTTAAAATCTTGAAGATGAATGAAGATGAAACTATTATATCATACCTATTAAGGATTGATGAAGTTATCAATATCATTAGAGGATTGGGAGAAGAAGTGAAAGAGTCTATTGCTGTCTAAAATGTGTTAAGATCACTAACTCCTAAGTTTGACTCTAAGGTGTCTGTAGTAGAATAGATGCAAGATTTGGATAAGCTAGAGATGGATGGACTTCATGGCATCTTGACTATCTATGAGATGGGAACTAATAAAGGAAGACCTCTCAAGAAGGAAAAAAAATTAAAAGTTGAAAAGAAGTAAAAGGCCAAGAAGGTCAAAGATTAGGTATGTTCAAATATTGATGATGATGAACTCATAGATATGTTTGCCGAGAATTTAAAGTTTGGCTCAGGTAAGTGCAAGGGTAAGTTACCCTTCAAATGTTTTAGTTGTGGAAATATTGGTCACTTTGTAACCAAGTGTCCTAATAAGGACATATCTGAGCATAATGAATAACATGATGAACCTCATGGAGATTATAGAAAGGCCTATAAGTTTTACAAGAACAAAAAATATTTCAATAATAATGAAGGAAAGGGCCATTAAAAAAATATAACTCATTTGATGTAAGTGATTCAAACACATCTAATAGTGATGATGAAAATAATGAATTTGAACATAAAAATAGTGAAACCTTGTTCATAGGCATAGAATTAGATAATGAGAGTTGTTTAAATGGGAAAGGCCTTATGGTTGATGTTGAATTAGATGAATAAGTATACTATGATAGTGAAGAAGGAGAAGTTAAAGTGGATTTTGAAGCTGAGCTCATGAGTACCTTAGAAGATTTGAAGCTTATGAAGAAGAAGAACAAGAAACTAAAGTCATTAGTTTAGGACTATGAGGAACAAATCAATTTATTTGAATAAAGACTAAATATCATCTAGTAAATATAAACCCATATGGAGATTGTGACAATAAGCCTAAAGGCTAAAGAGGAAGATTACAACAGATATGAAACTAAAATATAATCTTTAAAAGCTAAGTTTGATCAAGCATTTAACAAGGTGAAGAGTTTTATGAAGTTTGAAAAGAGCATTGAAGCTCTAGATGATATCTTGAGTAGTCAAAATTTTTCAAGTGATAAAATAGGTCTTGGTTTCAAAGAAGACCAAAAGGAGGTACCTCAAGTCAAGAAGAAGACTATTGAAGACATGAAGGTCAACATGAAAAGACCTATTAGACAACCCAATGCTCTAAGGTATGCTAATTCTTTCAATGGTTACTATTTGTATGTAGTTAGTTTGGTCATAAAGAAAGAGAATGTAGAAGACCCCTCAAGAATGAGTACTCATGAAACTATGGAAGGAGTCATAATTCACATCATATAAATGATATGTATAAGGCAGTCTATTATAGCTATCAAAATATAAGACATATTGAAATATTTTATCCTAACAGATTTAGAAGGTCACCAAGTCAAAATAGGAAGTTTGGAGCTCTTATAGTGAAATAAAGAAGGAAAATGAATTAATGGAAACTAAAGGTAGTAAAGATGAGTCATGATCAGTCTACAAGCTCAAGTGGACTGCTTATTGAGATAGAGCATGCCTCAGATGAGAAATTAAGTAAGGAATGTCTGTTGGCAACTCACATTGATGATAAAATAGTTGATGATGACATAAAGCCTATAGTGCTAATTAAGTCTAGAAAGATGTTGAAGAATATTTAGTCTTGTAAATATATGGAGATCTGAGAATATCTTGAGTTTATGTTATTCTAGTGCTTTATGAAAAGGGGTGGGTCCATCAAGCTTCATAGAGACATTATTAAATTAGTAAAATCATGAGGTTGCAGTCAAAGAAGGTCTATTTTTAAGAAGATTCTAGGTTGAATATATTACAAGGAAGGAGATGAAAATGGATATTATCCATTCCTGTGTTAGTATCTCTAACATCGAAGTGCAGTTAATTGGTATATGAGTGGTAAGATTTTTGTATCTATTTTTGTGAGTAGTTGAGCTTGATCTATGAAGACAAAGGGGAAGTCCCTAATTCTGTAGTTGGTATAAAAAATGCGATAGCCTTGTATGTGGTCAAGAGTTTGATCTTCTTTAGTCATGTCAAGGAAGGTAAGTGATCTTGAGTTCCTAGTTCATTTAAAGAAGATATGATTGATATAAGGGGGAACTTGGTATCTTTGATTTCTTTATCAAATAAAGTGATTGATTTTTTATATGCATGGAGTCAAGGAGAGTTTATGTCTGAGAATAAACTCTATTTTTTGAGTTTTTGATAGATCAACTAGGAAAGTGACCTAATTGAGAGAAGTTGGTAAGAATGGTTGTCATAGGTGGTTGCCATAGTTTCTAAAGACTATGTGCAATCTAGTGTCTTTGAGAGATAATATCATCTCAAAGGGAGAAAGTATGATTTCAATATTTATAGGTGACCCTTGATGTGTACTACTAATAGAAGCATGGTGGATGCTTAGTTTGAGGGGAAGATTTTTAGATTATTAACTAAGCTTGATCTATGTTAAAGTGGTCTTGTAATTTGAGTTAATTATGAAAGAGATGAGAGTTGTGTAAGACATTTGTCATTAATTTTAAAGGGGGAGAAAGATTAGAAAAGATGAGATAAGGAAAAAGATCAGAAAGAGTGAGAAAAATCAAGAACCAAGTCTAAGAGATGATTGCCATCAAGAGTGTTTGACACAATTTTTTGATCGTGTTTGCCATCAATGACAAAGGGGGAGATTGTTGGATATTATTATTGATTAAGGAGGAGAATATTGATCATTGTCATTGATTATTGAGGTGCTAGGATAAGTGTTGTCATTGATGTCAATCTAATGTCATTAATGTCAAAGCATGATGTCAAAGGTTCTTGTAATAATCCATGGTCAAGTAAACCATCATAGTAAATATTGTTGTTGTATGAGAGTAATATTTAAAGAATTTTATTTTGGCATCTTGTGTTACAAAGGTTCTTGTAATAGTGCATGGTCAAGTAAGCTAACATAGTAAATATTATTGTTGTATGAGAGCAGTGATATGAGAGTACTATTTGAAGAATGTTCTTTTGTCAACTTGAGTTATATCATTGAGATCAACATGAGTAAATACATATAATTATGTCAAGTATCAAACATCTTGATATTTTAATGCATCATATATACCTTGTGAGAAGGTATGTGCAGGTAGTATGATGAAATGAGTGAGCTCCAAATAAGTTGTATGCTCCAAATATCCATGTAAGCAACTCCAAATATACTACAAAGATGTGAATACTTATAAGAATGATTGATAGTGTTTTATAATGAGAAAGGTTATTTTATTTTGTACATGAGGTGATTAAGGCCTTATAGATGATAAAAATATTAGCTCTAAAGATTTGTGTATGTAGCTATGAATATCCTTAGTCAATCTTCAAAGATATGTAAGAAGCTTTGAAGATGCTCTATTGAAGATCCAAAGAAGATCGAGTGTATGAGGTTTATTTAGCATACACAAGAGGCATTAGAACATAAGATTTTTTCAAGGTGAAGTATACAGGGTGTTTAAAAGGTCAGATTCAAGGCCTAATGAGACTTGTAGGTTAAGGCCTAGAAAGCAAAAGAAAGATGGTGGCCATATAGGGTATAAAAATTAGTTTCCATGACATGGGTGAGAAGGTAAACATTAACAGAGGTGATTCAAGTTGTTTTAAGTATGTGCATGAAGTTTTAGGTCATGGTTTACAAGAAAACCTCAAAAAAGTGTTTCAAGGTTTCTCAAGTAAAAATAATAAGAGTTGTCTACTTGAGAAGGTTTTTATAGTGATCATTGGAATGTGTAACATCTACATGAGAATCTAGGTTTATGGTAGTTGAAGAAGGGTTTTAGATCAAAGTTCCAAGCATTAGTTTCTGGAAAGAAGAGCTAAGTTTTATAAATGATTGTTAAGACCAGAAATTGATCTAAACCCTCGAAAAACCTTAACAATGACCCAATGTTAAAAATATTGTTCTAAAGAGATCAAAATGGTTTGATATGGACAATTAAGCAATTATAGGTTTAATTCAACTATCCTAGGCATCTCTAAGTGTGATTTGTTTCTCATGTGAGTGAGTAGACCCTATAGGCAAGTGCTTATTTTTTGAAGATCTATTATAATAGACAAAGTTGACCGAGTCAAAGTTGCTAAGTAGATGAAGGTAAAAATGTGAGACTTGTATTTATTATCCATAAATGTTTATGTATAGGTTCTAGATCTTAGGTATACAAAGATAGTGATCCAACATGGCCAGTTGCTAACAAACCTAGAGGTGCAAATAATAAGAAAATTAGGCAGAAGTGATAAGATGATTCCTGATGTGTTTTCATGTAAAAATGATGGATTTAAGTTTTTTATGATGTTTTTTTGGACTTTAATGATATATCCATGATTTTCATAAGCTTGGAAGGAAGTATAATAGGTTGAAACATTGAAGCCAAAATGGCTTGTTTGACTGAGTAGAGTCTGTGAGAGAGAAGATCAACATACTTATCTATAAAACTAATAGTTTCCATTAGATATTATGATTAATTTGATGGAGGTTGATATGAGGATGATATAAGATCTTTTTAATTCATTAAAATACATTGAATATGTTCAATCATGTGTCAGAAGTTCATGTTTATTTGATTGTGTTTTGAAGCCAGTTGGTGGTTTTGAGTGAACATCTTGCAGAGAAGATTTTAAGCCTATATTCCCTAAGTTAAAACATATGTATAAGTGTGTGATGACTTTGAGGTCATGATATTTATGAATATATGATTTTTTTCTATGTTTTTTTGGCAAATTTAAGCCTTAGATGTTCAAGATAGATTTTTTGTGTATGCATAGGCCTTTTATGAACAATGTTTTGAGAAGGGTTTCAATTGGTGATTGGACCTAAAAGGTGTTGTGAACCCAAATTAAAATTGGATAAAGTATATTTTAGTGGCATATGATGTGTTCTTACCATGTGATATCTTTTAATATGTTTCAAGAAAGATCAAACGGTAACATGTTGTTAAGAAGACCTATTAGGTCTCTTTAAAACCTAAAAGAGGATTAAGGGATAATTGAGCTATGGATGACCTAATGTATTAATTTATTCATGATTAAGGAATTTTATTTTAAATATTCTAAGACATATTCATGGCTGAACTAAGATATTTTATGTATAGATGACTAAGAAGGATATGATCAAGTGGTTTTCATAAAAGTGAGGCAATTTAGGCCTATTTATGTGTGCTTAGTGAAAGAGAGAGCAAAGAATAAGTGAATGATATATATTATTGGTGATTATAAGGAGTTAATGTGGAACATCATATAATTTTCATGAATATTTAACATAGGTTCTACATATGAGGATCAAGGTTAGAAGACCTAATCAAGCCATGAAGAGGGGTAGAAACCAGTTTGAGAGGGATAAAAGTGAGAAAAGACATGAAGGAGAAGATCATCATCTATTGTGTGATAAAAAAATTATTGTAAAGGTGATCAAGTATATCATGTGGTTAAGTTTGTGCTAAGTAATCTATGGGGTTGGTGCCTCCTTGAAAATTGGTGCTTGCTAAAGCCTAGCTGAGTTGGTGCTGAGCTAGTTAGGGTTGGTGATCCATGTGAATTAGGTGCTTCACTAAAGATTTATGTTTATCTTATATTACTATAGTCCATTTTATTCATAAATGAGTTTTATTCCCTTTAAGGGTTTCCCATGTATATTTTTTGTTCGTGTGTTTTATGCTCTTATAGATTTGGTGCTTATGCTTGCTAGGATATACATGTTAGAATGATTGATGAATGATTAAGTGGAATTAAATGAAAAGTTTTGAAGACTAATTCACCCCCCTCTCAGTCATTGTGATCATAAAACACATGTCACCATAATATGAATAACATCTTCCACCTCACCACAATGAATCATAACAGACACCTCATCACCATGAATAGTGATTGCCACCTCATCATCATGAATATCATTGTTAATAATGACTATGAATAATGAATTCACACCCAATTTTTTTTCCAAAGGATTGAATACATTAAATAATTATTTTCATAAATCATAAAACTATCTTAGAACATACTCTTTTAAACTCTTGGGAAACAACTTTGTCAACAACATATCATTGGATGCATAATCCAAATATGTTGTGTGAAATGCTCTCAAATATTACTCAAGGCCACCTTTTACATCATATAATGTAATTTTAGGTTCCAAAAAACTAGGTGGTAAATGGTACACTAAAATATAATGAGATAATGGAGTATGCATTAAAATATATGAGTCAAGTATTTGATTAAGTTTAAAATCACATTGTTCTTAATGTAGCACATTATTATATAAATTTGAAATGTTTCACATAAAAATTAGAATGCATAATATCTACAATAAATACACATAACTGATTTAGAACTTATTATTTTTAGAAATGGTAAAGTACTATTAAACAAATGACTTAGCTATAACTCAGGTCTGTAGGACAATAACAGTGACTGTGAAACTAATTTTAGGGTTGTATGATGGTGTTGTTGATCAAGAATAGGGATCTACATTATTATGGGACAAGGTCAATTTGTTTGGACTTAGGCTAAACCATGATGTTTTTTTTTAGGGTGTGCCTATGTCCTTTATAGTTTTTTCACTTTGTGTCAGTCATGTCAAATGCACCTACATATTTAGATCATGTGTGTATGTGTAGATTATTTTGATTCATTATGAGAGTCATTATATTCCTAATTATTCACTTAAAACCCTAGCTCAATTAAAAAATTAGAACAAATGGACTAAAATAGGGGAGTAGGGTTATTGGCTTAGATTGTGTTTGGCATTAACACCCCATGTGTTGAGCACTACCTACATACCAATACTTTGAAGAAGAATCAAACTTCATGTAGTTATCCCATGCTATGGTGGTGTGTTTGAAATATTAGTGAAATGTTATATGTTGGAAAAACCCTGGTGTAATTATGTTCTTGAATAATGAATTCTAACCTTATTATTGTATTCAAACCCAACTTAGGGATATTATGGCTATATGGACTTAGAATTGGGAAGAATTTATGTTTTCCTCTCAATCTGTAGTTAGATAATTCTAGAATTTTTAACAGGGGTAGCCTTTTACCCTCTAGTGAAAAAATGGATAGAAAATGCACTTATATAGTGATATTTTGGGGATTTAATCAAATGGGACTTTTGAAACATGTGGAATGACTCATTAGGATTAATTTAAATTTGTGAAATTAGTCATTAATTAGTGAAAGGATGAAACTAGTGGATTCAAACATGACTATCCAACATGATTGAATTGAAGGAGCGATTTCATCTAAGGAATAAAGATAACTAAACTAGAAGTATGAATTAGTCCAATAGTGAGTCTAGGCTACTTGGAATGAGGAATAAGAACATTCAGTGTCACATTTTTATAAGGATAGAGAGTCATCTATATAAAATTATAGGAAAATTAGTTTAAAACTATGGATTTGAGCATAGGTTAAGTGTGCATAAGAAGTTGTCACAAGTGCATTATTTAGCATTAAAATTTAATTCTAGTGATCACTTAAATTAACACCTCTAATTTCATGGTTTCTCAATTGGAATAATCACTTGATGCCTTTATAATGGAGGATGATGAGTGTGATCATGGCCCAAAAATGACGGTTTTAAAATCAAATGATGAAGATGTTACTTGGTTTGTTTCCTTAGTATTATTATTATTATTGCCTACAGGCTCTTTATTTGTAATATTTCAATTTTGTTTCTATAACTCGTAGGACCTTCAATAGAAGATTGTAGATAGTTAATTTTTGCACATTATTTTCTTGGGTTTTTCATTAATTATTATAATATATGGATTATATCCCATTTTTTGACTAATCAAAAAAATAATAATCACAACACGTGTAATATAGTAGCATTGTCTAATCAATATTTTCAAATCAATCAATAATTTAAAGACATAAAGTTTTGGTACTTATATTGAATATACTATGATTTTTTGATAATAATTTTGATATGAATCTAAAAATTTACACCAATCAATGATGATAAACTCACCCAAAAGTGAAAAACCAATCCTAAATCATTTGGAGCATTTTAAACACCTAAGCACTAGGGCACTTTTGAAAGTTAACAGATAATATTTGAAACAAATTGATGATTAGGTTTTTTGGGTACTAATATCCTATTTCCTCACTTAGATATATGTATTCAAACACATGTATACCTACACAAATAAATTTATTTATTTTCCATAGAAAGGCTCCAATGTGCTTACAATTATCTAAAGACTTTAAGGAAAATAATGTGACTTTACTAGCTTGTGATAAACTAGGAGAATATCAAAGAATATATTGGTATTTTTTCAAGACATTAGAAGGTTGGAAATATGATATAATAATTTAAAAAAAAGTTAAATTTTATAAATGGAAATTAATTTATAAAAAGGTGGAACCCTAGTTTGTGCACCAAAAGTTCTCCATAGGAAATGATAGCTTCAAAAAATGATAAATGCTATAATGGCTTATTGATTTTTTTCTAGAATGCATTTAAATGATTAATATAATTCAAATAATATCTTTTTTAATCTTTAGTTATAAATGAGTTACAATGCTTATGTATTTATAAAAAAGATAATTAAAACTATAACCATATTGTTGCACAAGTTAGAATACAATGGTTGGAATTGAAACATGTATGACTAAAGATGTGAGGGTAATTTGACTTGGTTTATTCCAAATAAAAATATTGAGAGTGATAGGAACATTCCAAAAAATACCAAGAGTTTTGGGAGTAATCTAGACACAAATCCTAAAGCATGAGAGAGATGGAGAGGGAGTGAAAAATGGGGCTGAGAGGTTGAAAAGAAGAAAGGGGTAATTTTTAAAGGTTATAAACATGCCAAAAATTCCTTATTTGGAAAAATTATTGAATAATAAATAACTACATAACAAACATGAAAATTAATGACTAATAAATGCCTTAGGGTCTTTTTTAGGTTTTTACACCTTGTAACATTGTTACTATTTTAGTCAACTAACCTAGCTAGCAAAGAACAATTGTTTACACTATGTTGATTCCATTATGAGTAAGAGTTTAGTAAAACTCTCCAAATGTGTTTGTTCCTCATCTTCTTCTTTTTTTGTTGTGATTTTTCTTAATGTGTTATTTTATTTTCCTAAATTAAAACAATCATTATCTTTTGTCCTTGTTTCATTTTTTTGGTTAATTTATTTATTTTATTAATGATTTATCCTATTGAAAATTATTTTAAATCCTTTAATATGATTACAAATAGAAACCATTTGGATATCAAAACCTGTAGAGTTACTAAAGTTACACTAGAAAATGTTTTTGACCTACTTGAATCATTATAACATAGCATGGATCCTATTATAAACTCAAATTCCTTAGAAAATCTACTAAATTAGATGACAAGATTGATTTCCTTTTTAAAATATTATAAAATATGGAAGAGGAACAAACACATTGAAACAAATCCATAGAATCTATAGAGGAAAACACTAACACAAAGTTTTCAAGAAGCAAAAATTAAATAAAATGATTCAGAACCAAAGTTTAAGACATAACCAAAACAATGAGATACCTTCAACATCAACTTGATCGAGAAGAATCTTTTTTTTTGTAGATTAAAAAATTAACAAATCCAAAAAAATTAAAAGATGTATATAACAACACACAATTGATAGAGAAGAATAAATTTGAACCTACTCTTATAAAATATTAAATTTTGAAAATTTACTTTTAAATTAAAAAAATTTAAAATGATTACAACTAGCACCAAAATGAACATCAAACTCATTAGAGCTACCAAAACTACACGAATAAAAAAATTGGTGTAATTTAATCACTAGAGCATAGCTTGGAGCTTATCATAAACTCAAAATTACTCAAACTCTTATTAAACTAGTGGATAGAAATGACAGCCTTTGCACAAGATTACAAAAGATAGAAGATAAAGAAATAAATTTAAATAAATTCATATAATCTATGGAGAAATAAACGAACACCAAGTTCACATGAAGCAAAAAATAAATAACATGTTTGATAATTCAAGTTGAATACATACCCAAAATAATGAGAGACATTCAATGTCGACTTGATTTAGTAAAATCTTTTTTTATTTTGTAAATTAAAAACTTAATAAATCCAAAAATATAGAAGATGTGTGCAATTGATAGAAAAATAGTTATAAACCTATTATTATAAAATACAAAATATACAAATTTTTTAAACTAGAATAATAATAAAAAGAGAGCTTTAAATTTGATCATATTTAGCATAGATGTAATAAACCAAGAAATTCACTTAAAGTTGTCGTGTCCAAAATCCAACGAATACAAGACATCAACATAAAATATATTTTACAAGTTGAAAGGATAGGTAGAGACAACAAAATAAATAACATTTTGGTGTGAATTAAGGTTTCATACATTAAATTATGACCAACATCCTTTGTAAATATTCCAAATGAAAGGGAATGTGAAATTTCATTAACAAATATTTGTTACCATAGGTTCAAGAAAAATTACACAAAGAAATGCAAAAAATGAAAAAGGCAAGGAACAAAAGCAAAGTACCCTTTATTATAAATTTAAAAAAAAATCTTAGATAGAAAGAAAGAATTAAAGTCAACCTTGAGGTACCTATTATAGAATGACTAAGGCTCTCCATGGAGAAAGGGTCCTTGTCTAAGTTGGGTACAAGAAGATATAATTTTTCTCACTAAAATTTAGGGTCATGACACAATTCAAGTTTCCAATCTAAATGTATTTAATTAGTCTCTATTTAAAACAAAATAAGTAGAGGTAAAGGTTATAGAAGAATTAGATTTTATTTCAAAAAAGTATGATTAATTTTAAAAAGATAATGAAAAGTGGCCCAAATAACCAATCTTTATGGTTAAAACTAAAAGATAAAGAAAAATAAATATTTTTTTACCATATGTTATTTTTATTTTAGCAACTCTAGATTTAAAAAAAAATTAAAATTAGATAAGAGCTTTCCTTTTGACAACCTTCACAATGAGATCAATAATTTCAGACATAATGGTGAAATCATATTTCTCTATGACTTCAATGATCAAACAACATGTATGTAAGCTATTATCTCCAAATGTAATGTAAAGATAAATCCAATATGGATTGATGAAGCTCTAAACCTAACCCAAGAATTATCTATAACTTTTGAGGACCACACCGAGAATAAACTTGGTCAAGAACTAATTCAGTAAAATAAAAGTCATGAAATTTTCATTTGCAATGGTTTGAAGTATTATCCCAACTCTCATAAACTCATTTAAATTCATGGAAATGATAATAGTATTATAGACTATGCTCAGGTATAATTTTAGTGGATAATCTTAGCCATTTAGCCAAAAATTGCTTTTGGTCATCTTGAAAATGGCTAATTGTGTGAAAATATACATTGGTCTTTTAGCCCAAATTTTATAGTATTTCTTATATTCATGATTTTAATAACCCTATAAGATTTATTCTAACCTATTTTAGGACAAATTTTTTCCATAATTACTATGCATATGTGGGTCTCATTCACCCTAAAATTATTGTACCACATCCCATGCCTCCCCATTACCTTGCCACTTGGGTAGAAGCAAACATATACATTTAATGAATAAAATCGAAAAGAATGAAGCTTATGGGAAGCTACTGGGGTTTATTTTTTTTAATTCCTTTTTCATTTGGCCATTTAGGCACTATAATCACTTGTAGATAAAAACACTATGGCATTTTATTTTTGGGTATTTGGAGACCATCAAATGTTCACTTTTCACTTTGAGCTTAGATTTCAGTAAATATGTGTTAGGTTTTAGGTAATGCATTATTTCAATTTTTTAGCCATGCAAATGTTGAAATACATCAATTGTGATTCAAACCTAAATTTTACCTTACAACTAATGCATTCTTATCAAAAAAATTGACTTTTCTTTTATGACTAAAAGATGTAAACATGGTCCTACAACAATCAAAATTTAAAATTTCCTCACAATAATACAAACCAAAAGGATTTATCACACTAATTATTTCTTAAGTGGATACTTATAGTCTATAGCAATAAATGTCATGTTTCTCTTTTTGGGTCTTGCATGCTAAATTAAGTGAACTCAATGTCCTAAAATTGTAAATTGTTAAATTTACAAGATAATAAATTATTCTAAGCCTAAAAAAAATGGATTATTTTCAATTTGAAGTTGTGATTGCATCCCTTGGATTTTCAACCAAATTTTAATATTTGTGCAAGTTGTGAGAATTTATGGTAAAATTCCTGCATGCCAGTTATTCTAAAGGATATTGATCTCATATACTTCCTACTTCTAGATAAAAATGATGATAAGATATTATATTTGGGCCAAGCTAAATAGTGATTCTGAAATTCTAGTACCTTTTGGTGTCTACTCATTGGCCTCATTCTATAATTACTATAGAAAAAAATATTCAAAGCATAAATTATGGATTTATTAGTGATAAAATTAGAGGGCATTATTTTAAATCCAATAATTATTTGTTGAGAGATTTTGTGACATATCAAATTATTTTTTTATTATTATAAAATTTGCCACACAGCTTATCCTTTATCAAGTGTCTTTTTAATAATCCCTCTATTAGAGTTATAGTTTGTACCTTTCACATATACAAAGGATATCATAGGGAATTTGAATCCAATCTAAATAATCCATATATTATCAGTATTTATCTTGACATATTTTTCATCTATTTTAATCCATTATTTGACCTAAATTTTTCTAGGGTAACATATGTTGAGTCTCTATATTTTGGAAGTGTTGTTTTTGAAACCTAAAAGGTTTTGTTTGAAATATTCAAATTCGGATTGATACATGTATATGCAAGGAATTATAATAGAGATAAAATGTAATCATCAATGGGGATTATCATGTGAAATCATTCCTATTCAACACACACCTTAGATTGGGTAAGGAAGATAAATTAGACACACACAACAACTAAAATAAAGCAAATATGCCTCAATCTAGAATGGATAGGTGGATTTGAATCTTGTGGGTGTAAAGATCAATGGTGGAGAATATTTGTGGAATTAAAAATTACTAGCGGGGGAAAGTAATTTAATAACCAAGGAATTATAAATCTCTTTGAATATCTTAGAAGAGGTGATGTGGAGCTCTAGGTGTATTAGGGGATTCTAGTCCCATTAGAATTAATTAAGGCTAGTGTGTGATTAGAGCAGGAATTTGTAGGAATTATTAGTGAGGGTAGTTAAGGGTAGTTGGGAGGATGAATTTAATATTTATAAAGTATTTGAGGATATGATTAGTGGTTAAATGGAGTGGTAAGAGGATGATAAGTGATAATATTGAGTGATTAATTAATGTGGGATGAGGGACTAAATTTAGTATATGACAAGAGAAATATAGGAAGTGTTATACTAGGATTAGGATAATGTGAATTAAATGATTATTAGTGATGGAATGATTAATGATGAAGGAGTGATTAATTTTAGGTGTATACATTTTACCCATTTTTGAAAGGGCATTACGAGTAGATGATAATAATGGTATTTCAAGTAAAAAATATGGTCATGGGTATTAGTATATTAGACGAATGATTCCCCTTCAAGGGGAAATGCAAATAAAAATGAGATGGATGGATAATCAAAAGAGGAAATGAGGGAGGGATGTATGGATAGATGAAAAATGGGTTGGGATGACTACGAAGATGATGGATGAAGAATGATATTGGTGTAAACAATGAGCCACAAATTAACAATGGCCCAATAAAATACATTTGTGATGGAGGGGAGTTGATGGTGTCATAACTTTAGACATACCCCAAAGGGGAAAAATTTGTAACAAGATTATGATAAAAGGCTATGAGATTTAGACATATCCTAGGAAAATACGCATGCCAAGGAGAGATGCATACTTAGTTTGGATGATTGGATGTAATATTTTTACATATACCAGGAAAATATGCATGCCAAGGATATTTGTGATAAAAATAGATAATGTTTTGACAATATTGATTAATATTATATGGGTGTAACTCAAAGTGCATGTTAAGGGATGAGAGAATGAGTGCATGGATGAGAATGTTAGAGGTACAATCATTAAGAAGGGGAGTGAGTCAGTGAGACAAAATAATCCAACTTAAATTTTTGATATTTACAAAACTTAATCAACTAACACAATCATTCATGAATCATAAACAACATTCATAGCAATGAATAAGAGAGACAATGCAAGATCAATCATATAACACAAGATATACATGGGAAACCCTCTAATGAAATAAAATCCACTAGAACTTGTAATTAGACTACTATCCTATAATAATAAGATAATTTAGACCAGATATAAATGATCAAGGAACTACAATCCCTATTTATTGAGACTCTAATCCCACAAGGTGCTACTAAACCTGTCTAGCTGAGTTGCAACAACAACTAGACCTTTTAGCAAGTTTTACCTTACAAGGAGGCTACAACCATAGTATATGTTAAGCTACCAAAAAAACACCTAAAAAACACTTCCATTTCTAAACTGATGTCAACAACACCTAATGATGAACCTCAACTTATCTCTCTTCACCTTCGCTCCCACTCAATCTACAAGAGCACTATTCTACAAATAGAATCATGACCAATAGGTCATAAAAATAATCCTCAATATATTCTACTCTTAAACACATAATCAATTAAATCCACCCCTACTTCACTCCATAAAACACACAAAAAATCCTCTGTATTATCTCTCCTAATCTCTCCTTAGTCTCTCACTTACAAAGTCTAGAACCCATCATCTTTGGTTTTACTATTTATAGAGCAATCTTGACTAACACCATCTTGGTCAGCCATTAGGCATGAATTATATCTTAAGACATCTATCATATGAAGATAAGGCCCAAAATTCTTCATAGGTTAGTGATATCAACTATGGGTCACCCTTAAGCAACTACAAATTTTAAAAAGGCACTTATAGCTCTTATAGGTCTCATGGAGACCTATTCATCTATTATCACTCCCTCAAATAAAAAAAGAACACATGACCACTTTAAAATACATGGGTCCACTCCTTATATCCCCTTTAAAATATTAAAATTATCTAAGTCAACTTATCTCACCTCTGCATATGCTAAAACAACTCAAATAGAGACCTTATGTACATAATCACCATAAATGAACACACAATCAACTTCTTAAGCATTGTTCATACTCAAGATAGATTGATCACACTTCAAAAATCCACATAGAGAATCCTCATGGATTATAAACATGATCCAATAGAAAATTCATCATGAGACATCAAAATAACATCAATACAAGCTTGAATATCCTTCTCGAGTCACTTGCAAAATATGCTCAAATACACAATCAACTTCTAGGCTCAATATATTTGACTATACTCACTTTCAGATCTTCAAATCAGGTTCATTAGATACATCATGGAGTCCTATACCTTTATGTTTACTACATGAGAATTTTTTTATTATATTGAAATATATGTTTGAAATATATATCTCTATTTTTTACTATGTTAAATTCAAATATTTAAATAGCAATGGCCATAGTTAACCTTTAAACACAATGCTCAAATCTCATGGACTCTCAACTCAAGATCAATCTTGCACAATTGATCTTGTCTAAGATTTAATGCATATATCACCAAACTCAAACATTAAACCATAGTATTTTTGACCTCATCTCATGTCCTCTCAAAATGTTGACTTAATGTGCTCTGTCAATCTTTATGGATCAATAAGGTCAATAATGATCAACACTCATGCCCACTTGCCATTGGATCATTATCCTATACCTTTGATTAGATGTTAAAAATCATGCACCTATCCTCATCTCACTACCTCCTAACTCTTTGGAATTAATGTGCACCATTGATCTTGCTTGAGCTTTAACACTTTCAAAAATGACTAAGTATGGGGACCCTGTCAATATGCCTGAGTAGCCATTTTTTATCCTTGATAACTTCTTCTATGCTTTAACATAGGATCTCAAAATTAGACCAAATGATATCCTCTCATAGGATAATCCAACCATGTAACACACTTCTCATTTAATTATCATGCATGTGATATATAATTCCATTAAAATGTCTTCTCATAAACTTCTATCAAAGAGCCAACCATGTCCAAATCTACCCGAGAGGCCAGCTTTGATCATCCATAACATTTGTTGTGATTTAATGCATGATATAAAACTTAGCATAAATCATCTATGCTTAAAAATTAATAAACCCATATGATCATATTTTATTTAAACCTTCACATGTGCAATATATAACACCAACAAAAATCTCACTCGACTCTTTCTACCTCATTGCAAAATTGGCTATGAGAAAACACAGTCAAACTACTTGGAAGCCCAACTTTTAATATGCATAAATTTTGACACGCTACATCACATGATCTAAAATTAAGTGAAAATAAACTAAGTCCAAAAATAAACAAACACATATGATCATTTTGTCCTTAAACCTCCATGCATGTGAATGCTAACCTAATCAACATGTTTACTTAGCTCTTTCTGGCCATATTGTAAATTTGGCAATGGAAAAATAGTGAAATCTATCTTAAAAGACATATTTGACTATGATTTGACACATGAATTGAGATATGACTCATAATAACTAAGGTATACTATGATCACAATCATATGATCCACTCCCCTTGACTCCTTCCCATGTGAAAATGGTGATGTCATCAAACTTCCAAGTCAAAATTTTATCATTAGACCCAAAGTGTCTAGATGAAAAATATGATCAACCAGATGAATTCCACTTATGCACACAAGTTCTAAAATCATAGATAAAATCATATAGGACCCCTTTCTCATGCTCAATCCTTCATACTCATCCTTGATCCTATCAAGCTATGTTAATACTGAAGATCAACCAACCATATATAAGGCACACTTGAACAAGCATATTACACACTTTATCATTATCATTTAGACTATCAAAACACTTCATCCACTCACTAGAGCATCTCCATGACACTATCATGACATCATCATGATAAATATCCAATAATCTCCCCCTTTTTCATTGATGTCAACACCCATCAATATAGTAATATATAGCTCACCTTCTCTCTCTTCAAAAAATTCCCACAATAGGAACTTTCTCCCCAATAGGAACTTTCTCCCCATTTGAAACAATGAAAAAGTGGGCACACACTAATCTTGAGGACCTAGAAATACTATCAAAATATGAAAGTACCATCTTAGAAAGATGATACAAACTTCCCCTTACCTTGAGCCAACCTCTTTTTGACTTGACAATTTCCTCTTGATCCATGCCAACACTCTCTTCAATCAAGCACTGCAACTAATGAAGAAAGAACATACAAAATAACTAAAATATGATGTAATTCACCAATAACCATCTGATAAGGACTCCCCTTATGAACTCTAAGCAATTTTACCCTCTAAGCATCTTCAAATCTCTACACACCATGAAGAATCATCACATATGTTAACTAGCCTTTTCTTTCTCAAGACACTTCCATGACCACTATTTGGAATTCATGACACTCACCAAATAGGAAACATTCACTAAACCAACTTGATAACTCACCTTGAAACACACATACCTTACTCTTTTTAGAGAAACTAAGCAAAAAACATTCTTCTTCAAACTAGGCCTGTCTAGCCTCCTTGTAACCCTACCTAAAATATGCAGAGCCTACAATTTTCAATAGACACATATTAAAAACCTAAAACTTCATATCTAGAGCACTATCATATCACCCTTCATTCACACCAATTTTCAACACCAAGCCCATTCTCTGCAACATACTTCCTTCACAAACCAACTAATCAATTAACCCTCCATATTGACAAAAACATGAATAACTAGAGAACCACAAACCTTCAAATCTATGTGAAACTTGATTTTACCACCCATTTATCCCATTTAAAATATTAAGAATATTCATACCTCAAATCATAAGGCAAACCAATTTTTTAGCAGATCCCAAAACCTTAGAAACTCAAAGCAAATAGGGTCAACAAACCTCCTTCTGGTCAATGCACATATCTAAAAATTCTTTCACACCTGGAGACACCCATCACATTTTTATGGACCAAAAATTAATCTTTCATACCTTTGGGAACTGATACATCCTGTAACCCATTTTAGGCCTGCCTGGCCTTAAACCAAAAATAGAGAAAATTGAGAGCACTTAAAAATCCTCAATTGACACATACATAACTTTAGAACTCAAAAATAACTTGAGCACACCAAAAATAAATGCATAGACCTTTATGAGCACCAAACACTTATTGACATTTGAATCAATCTTATTAAGCCACCTAAAACCACCCAATTTGACTTTGTACTACATCTCCTTCACAAACCTCTAAAATAGGCTCATGAACTTGTTGCTTCCCCTTAACCAAAAACCTTCTCTAATTGGAAATATCATCTTGATCACAAAAAATTGATTCTCTACTAAAAGGAGTCTCTTAAGAAGCATAGATAGATACACCTTCTATACCTTAATTCTCTAAAATAAAAATAAATCCTCACCTTCCATCTCCTTCTTGCTTATCTGATATTTTTAGTTCTTATTCTTCTTTAGCTTAGGGGAAACAACTTCCTCATCCAATACAACATTATCCTTTTATTATATTATTGAATTGATAATATATGGAGATAACTCATATTCATTACATACATTTTCATTTGAAGAATCTTCCTTGTAGTTTGGAACCTCATCAGTAGGCACATACAATTAATTTTTTTACATGATACATGCTCAACAATAATAGGATGTTCATTTGGATATACACATATCTTAGGACTAGCCTCAATTAACACCTTGGTCTTCTCTTTGATCTTGATCTCTTCATTCTCAACATGAGTAGACAATGAGACCTCTTGGTACTCTTCAACCATTGAATCATTCTCCACCATAGCAAAAAAATTGCTTAGACCTATAGTCTCATCATGACTCACACTTTTCACCTTTGGCTTCCATGTTTTAACTTGCCTTCTTTCTTGAACTCTAGTGCTCAGATTAAATATACTCTATCTTGTATGCCTTTAATCATAGAAACTAGCAATGTGACCTCTCTATTCATAATTATAGCACACCATACCTTTTGTAAGAAATGTATCTTGCCTTACCTTATTTGGATAGAAATTTTCAGTGTGTCCTATGTCATGATAAACAAAACAAGCTCCCCTTTTTGATGAGGTCTCACCTTATCCAATCTTATATGGAAAATGGTTTGTAAAGCGACTCACATTAAGAAAATTAAATCACTTGATTTTGTTTACACCTTTTGACTAATTACCCCCATCATAGTCCCATGTAAATTCATTTCTAACAGGTCTTTTACAGTCTCTATTCCTATGACCAATTGATTACATGTATAATAGTAAACATTGAATATTGCATACCTCATGGCATTTAGTTATCTAATTTGATTTGACTTCAAAGTATGATTATCCTAGTTTAACTTAGTCTTCATCTTGCCTTATCCAAGACTATTTATATCACTAGCATGATTTTGACCACTCAGAATGTTGTCTAGATCACATAAGATCTTTTTAAATCTCACAATTGTCTTCAACTTACTAGTTATCTTTTTTTATCTTAGATTTAAAAGATTCATTTTAAGAAACATACCTTGAATATTCATCTTCTTTATATTTTAGGTTTTTAGAAAGAATTTCCTATTAACAATTGAGAGGTTTTATCATATCTTCATGTTCCTTAGCTTCTTCATTCAATCTTGCCTCATACACACTGAATTTCTCCTCATAGTCCTTAAAATTAGACTTTATCTTCTTATTGATCTTCTTCTCAATATTCAATTCTTCAAGATATTTCATTAAAATAGTATCATAATCCACCTCATCTTCATCATAATTTGAATCACTCCAAGTAGACTCCTTTTGATGTGAGCAACTTCCTTCCTCATCCATGAACATGGATTCATCTTCAGTAGGACAACCATCTTCATGATCATATTCTGAATCACTGTATTCACTCTCATTTGATGATCTAAAATATTATTTGTTATAAATACTCTTCTTGTTATGGAATGATATCTTCTTGTTATACTTTATTAATCATTTCTTCTTGTATGTCATCTTGTCTTCAACTTGTCCTTCATCATGCTCTTCATCTTTCTTCTCATGATTATGAGGGCACTTTCAATCAAAATGTCCTATCTCTCCATAATTGAAAAATTTGAAGGTAGTGTACCCTTATACTTAATATTGTTACTTGGACTTACACCCTTTGAGGAGATTCTTAAGCTCTCCTCATCCAAGTGTCACAATGAAAACACCTCTAGGCTTGTGGGTAGCCTAAATATGAGGTGAATCTCTAGATAGGGCTAAAACCCTTGATGTACCACTTTGGATCACAATTACACCTAAAATTTGGGTGGGGGGAGTGACATAGATAAATTAAAGTAAACTATCCTAAGGGAGGTGATACACCAAATAGATTGATGACTTCCAACTAGCTGCATGTTACACATGAAAGCAAGAGACAAACCAAACACACACTTCTCCAATTTACATCTTCTCATATCAATGTTACATTATGAGGTTATGGATGAATGATAGGATATGAGGACTAGATAATAGGCATTTAATGGAACTAATGAATAGAATAACTCACTCAACCTTGGAATTTCCTAAAACACTTGACATGCCCTACAAGAAGAAGCTTTCCAACTAAAAATAGGATGAAAGAATGAGACAACATGCTAAGGAATCCATAGTCTACACTAAGAAAGATCCAAAATTCAAGTAAAAAAAACTAAGAATAGCTATGAAGAGGTAAAAATAATTAATATTATTGATCAAATGGTATGAAAATGAGTATGGATTCACCATACTCAGGTGGAGCATAAGTTATAATGGCCAAAATGGCCAATTTTTATAGAACTTTAGAGAGAGAGAAGAGAGAAGTCAAAGGGTCAAAAGGACACTTTTAAAGATAAGATAATTAGTAATTGTGCATGATAAGAGGATATGGGATGAACCATGAAAGTTTAGGAAGCATAAGTGTCTATCTAAGTCATAAAACTCATGAAAAGTGGTATGAAACTCCTCATTCTAGCTCAAAAAATTACCTTCATGATTTGGACCTATTTGAACATCCCATAACTTATTATTGATAGGTATGATGATTTAAATTAAGGTTAATGGTTTAAATAATGCCTCTTCATGCATTGGTTTTAGGCCTAGTCATCTAGAATCATTTGGGAATGAGCCATCATCATCTGTAGTCCAAATAACCCTTCTTTCATGCACCCTACTCACTTGGCCTCAAATTTGGCTTTAGTTTCACATTAAAATATATGGGAGATATTGTATTAAAAGTTTTAATACCTTAAATGTCCTTATAAGCATTATGGATACCTTAAAAGTAACTCACTTAAAGTTTTTCACCCTTCTCACTAGCTTGTCCACTATGCCAGTTTTGACTGGCTAAGATGAATTCTATTGTTTCAAAACTTAGAAGTTTTAAAAAAGAATTAAATGGAAATATGTAGTTATTAAAAGTCCTAATATTTCCTCTAAACTTTACTACATCTCTTAAAACCTCATGTAGCCTAAAAAAGACACAAAATAGTCAAAAGTACCATGTGTTGTACCCTATCCATACAATTGTGTATAGTAAAAAATCATGGGGAGTATCTTGAGAGAGTAATATACAATTTAAAATCATAATTACAGTCAAAATAATCCAATAAAGTATATTTTTAACTCCATTTCTCCAAACTAGTCTTGATTGAGGGTTTGTAAGGGTTTTAGGTCTTTTTCACTCTTAAGCATTATTCATAAAAAACTAATGTTAAACTTGAAAAAAATTCCACAAGAATTATATTTATGACCCTTGATGACACCTATAAACACATTTATCATCCATGCATAGTATCATGAAATATGTGAGGGTTCAAAACTAGTCTATCAAGCTCTTTTCCCCATCCCAATAGGTCTGAGTTGGTTTCTAAGACAAAAGAGACCTTTTCATACTTTCATCTACATCTTACCAGCTTGAAAAAAACCTTGGTTATCCCACAAACATTTACCAATGGGTTGGAATGAATATCTCATGCTATAAGTGTGAATGACCCTCATTTGGATACTAGGCCTAAACCATGTTCAATAGGCCTCCCTATAAACTTTGTGTTTTAGATCATCCTATTAAGATTATTTGCATTCCAATGGATCATACACCACTGATATGACCTTAAAAATATGATCCATATTAATTTCACCATTTTAAACCATTCCATATGTTGACAAGGTCAAGTTTGCAATTTGGGTGATAAAGGTCTCCTTTGGACTTAGAGCTGTAGGTTTCACTACCTGTTCTCAGTACATAAATTGACAAGTTTGAGCATCTCAACAACTAATATCCATTTATTAACTACCCTATATATTTTTACAAGTCATTTTAATATGTAGGGAATATAAATTTATTATAAATAAGTGCTCCTAATCTCATTATAACCTTGTTGTTAAGTTTCCACAAAACTACTAGGTTCTCTATTTTGCCAAATTAGGGATAAAGGGCCTGAAACAGTCATCAAGTCCTTAGAGGTAGTTTCCAACCTAAATTTTCCAACTTAATCCTCTATATGGGTCTATCATAACTTAATAAAAAAACTAGGATTTAAGGGAAGACTTCAAATTGTTCCAATATCCATCGACACCTCAACTCCATTTGAACACCACCTGTAGGTGGCCATTTTCCTTTACAGACAACAAGTGTGATATGGATAATGAGAATTGTATTAACCTTAACTTGAGTTTTAGTTATATCTAAAGGGCTACAAATATTTTACTTGAATTATCATGGCCATTTATCATTTATAAAACTTTCTTCCAACATGGTTTTCCTTTTCAAACACCTGTAAGTGCACATTCTGAATATGCAGGAAATGAAGAGGAGTATGGGTAGTGTGTATAGTTTAGACCTCATTAAAATACTTTAACTCTTATAAAATTATTAAAATGAGTGATTTTAATTATTATGGTCTTGTAACCAACTTAAAAACATCCATTTCCATGTGATTTTTCTCCTTCATTACCCCTGTACATGTTCATTAATGGTTGCTTAAATGGTAAGTTACATATGATTGCAACTTCATGGAGAATTTGACTTACAAAATTAAATTTAAAGAGGAGGGGAATAATAATACATTAAATATATGGTGATTAAATTCTCTACATCCTATGTAACCATTTCCAAAGCATGAGGAACTCTACAGATAGTGGAAAATTGCCTGTCATCCCAAATGAGACTAATTTGCTAACATGAGATGATTTGATCACTAAAAAACCATGAAAAAAATAAAATAAAATTAAGGGAATATGAGAAGAGATCCAAAATTATATATAGTCAACATAACTAATTGGTTCATATGGACTTTCTCAAAATGGATCAAAACTTATACGGTGCATGAAATAACAAGCAGAAAAACATAATCAACTTCATAAGGATGGTTCATAAATCAAAATACACAACTATTAAAAATATTTTAAAATAAATTAAGGTATGTTATTATAATACCACCTCCAAAAATCATTTATCTTGAAACCTCTTTAGTTGTTCATATTATGCATGACCCTGAAAACTGCTTTTGCTTGCCAAGAAGGGTGAAAAAGGAGCAAAATAGTTTTATCTCAAAAAAGGAAATTACAGAGATTTAAAATATAAATTTTATCTTAAATAATCTTAATATACATTATATGATCTTACCCCATGTGGCACACTTCCCCATGGGCTGTACAAGTGCCAAATTCTCTTTTTTCTTAAAAAATTTGCCCTTTCTTTTGAAGCATCTACCACTTTCAATTACCAATAGTTGATTAAAAACTATTAAGACAAATTAGATGTGACATAATATTTTTTAATATTCACAATTCCAAATAAATCCATACAACTCATTAAATTCCCCCCTTTTGACCTCAAAATGACTCATAGGACTAAAAGGATTAAAAAGACTAAGGACCAAGGCCAATATAACATTAAATGACATAAATTAACCTATAATACACATTTATAAATAATATATTAAACCCCAAAATACCTAAAAACTAAGTTTTTACCTATAGGGGTCCAAATTTGACCTATAGGGTCAAATTTGGTCAACAAATTGGTGACTCATAGGGGTAGTATGCCTGCTACACTAATTATACCAACAACCTTATCAGTCCATTGGGATTAAGAAGTCATATGAAGTTTGAATAAAAAAGGATATCTTTGACCATTGATAACAATATTTACCAATAAAGATAACTAATTGACTACCTCAACCACATAAAACAAAAGACACACATGAAGCAAAATAAACACACAAATAAGACACACATGTTCTCAAAGTACTTAGGGAAAATAGGAATAAAATGACTATATACAACTAAAAATCAATCATACCTCCCTTTCTAGGATGAAAAGAAAAGTTTCTTGCATCTCCTTCTTCATGAGATGAATCATAGTGCCAAGCATGTTGCTCTTTAGATTGAACCCTTGATAGATCAAACCTACTTCTTGGCACCTCAATTGCTATTCTCTAAAGTATAAAATCTTCAAATAGGTTTAAAATGTAAAAATATTCCTCTTGGTCTTGTACACATACCTCATATTGCTTCCCACTCTCCATCTCATGCTCAACTTTCATCTTCTTTCTAGGCATGGTTTCAAAAGGGATTATTTATTTTTCTTTGAAAGATTGAGGCTAATATAATCCTGTCTTGACCTCCAAAGGCTGATTTGGACTTTTATCTTGCTCATATATGACATGTTGGACAATGTCATCTTGCTCATCCTCACTTGTAATCAACTCTAATGAAATATTATACCCGTTGAGAGACTCAAACTCATTGAAAATGTTTTCAAACTACTGTCACAAGTCTTGATCCCCTTTTTGATCAACATCATGAAATGGAACATCAAGGGAAGCTCCTTCATATTCTTATTTAAAATCTAAAAGAACTTATTCCAAGATTTCTTCTTCAAGACAAAGAAGGCATTATTCATCATCAACCAAATAAGAAGGATCAACACAAGGGTTCACCTCTTCTTTGACACTTAGGACCTCTTGAGGACTCTCAAAATATATCTCAATTTTCATAATCTGATCTTGGTTCTCAAAGGCTTCAAGATCCTCCATCTCTTTCTCCATCTTGGTGATTCCAAGACTAGGCATCTTGAAATTAGGTGACCTATACCAATAAGGCTGCCAAGGAGTTGCACTTTCTTCAAGCTAGATTTATTTTGGGTGTTCTTGGGGAAGGGGAGGTAGACCTTGGGCTAAGATATCTTGGTTATCTTCCTTCTAATTGACAATAACTTCATTCGCATCTGATTTAGCTTTAACACTTTCTTGAGGAGGGGTATATGGGGTGTGTTTAGCCATATGATCATATTTTGTGTCTAAACCTTCCATCACACCTTGACTTAGAAACTTCATCCTTAACCCTAACTCTTTAATTTTCTTAGATAGGTTCTCTTGGAAATTTTTTTCTTGAAGTTCATAGGAATCTTCATGAGGATGAGGAGTACAAGAGGGTTGACATGGAACACAAGAAGTTTATTGAGGAAGGGTGGGAGGGACTTACAAAGGATCAACTTCATTCTTAACTTCACACTCCTTAAAATTGCTTCTATCCTCTTTCTTTCTCCATGATTCCACTATCTTACTCCAACTTAGGATGTTAGGATTATAAGTCTTTTCTTGAGGTGGTGATGCAATTTTAGGAGTGGGTGAAGTGTTCAAGGAAATTGGAATCTCTTTAGGCTTGGATTCTCCACCTTATCAGCAACTTATAATCTCATGTCTATATGTCACTCCTTGAGATGGGGATGCAATTTGAGAGGGAATTGAGGGCTTGAATTCCACTTCCTTTGCTACTAACATGGACTAGTTAATTTTCTTATTGGCCAAATCAATTTTCCTATCAATATTAGCTTCAAAAATAAGGATTCTCTTTTCATCTCTCTCTTCTAACTGATGGGGAAAAAATGACTTTGGTAACTTGATTGGGATCATGAATAGGGGTCAAATAGAATTATATTAAACTTAGGGAAGTGGATATGAAGGATGATGGGTTTGGTGAGGCTACTTTTTCTGAATTCTTAGCCTATCCTCTAAGGAAGAAACCAAGCCACTCACATCTATCATCTCACTTGTGAGCCTTTGCCAATTATCTCTATCAATAGGTGTCTATTCTCTTTTGAATAGATCTAATGCATCTCTCACCTTATAAATAAGATGACTAGGAACCTCTTGACCATATCCTCTTTGTGTGTGAAGATATACCATATATCTCTCATAACCCAAAAATGTTTGTTTGAATGTGGAAATGGATTCACTTGAGAAGTGGCTAGGTTGAATAAAAGGAGAAAGGCATTGAGAAGGCTTGATATAAGATTGATACATTTCATGTTGGAGCTAGTATACTTCATGATAGGGTTGATTAAGAACATGTTCTTACTAATAAAGAATGGCACAAGCTTAAAATGTCTCACCAACTTGTGTAAAAAAAACTCAATACCAAGGTCAGCCATGAAAATTCATTAGGAATTAAGAACATAAGGAGTGATCATCAATAATATTCAAAAAGAATACCTGGTTCACTTGACTAGCTGATGTAACTTTAGAGTTACCATTGATGCTTAAATAGATGCCTCCAAAGGCTGAGTGTTGAAAGATATCACTAAAAGTATTTCAACTACTTGGATCAAGAGTCCCACTGGGTTTGCTAAAAACTAATGTCACTTGGATTTTCACCCTTTTAGGAGATGCCTAAGCTCTCCTCATCCAAGAGTAAGAATGGAAACACCTCTAGGCTTGTGGGTAGCCTAAGGATGAGGTGAATCTCTAGATAGGGATAGCTCCCTTGATTTACCACTTTGGATCAAAACTACACATAAAATTGGGGGGGGGAAGGGAGAGAGATAAATAAAATAAAACTATCATGAGGGAGGTGATACATTAAATATATTGATGATTTCCAACTAGTTGCATGTTACACATAAAACCAAGAGACGAACCAAACATACACTCCTCCAATCTATATCTTCTTACATCAATGTTACATTATGAGGTTATGGATTAAAGTTAGACTAGGAAGACTAGACAAGAGGAATTAAATGGTAATATTAAATAGATTAACTCATTGAACCTTAGCATTTCCTAGAACACTTCACATGCCCTATAAGAAAAAGCTTTCCAACTGCAAATAGGATGAAAGAATGAGACATGCTAAGGAATACATAGTTTCCACTAAGTAAGATCCAACATTCAAGTAAAAAAAACTAAGAATAGTCATGAAGAGCTAAAAATAAGTAGTATTATTGATCAAATGGTATGAAAATGAGTAGGGCTTCACCATACTCAAGTGGAGCATAAGTTACAATGACCAAAATGGCTAGTTCTTATAGAACTTAAGAGAGAGAGAAGAAGAAAGAAGTCCAAGGGTCACAAGGACACTTGTAAATATGAGAGAATTAGTTACTTATGCATGATAAAATGATATGGGATGAACCTTGCAAGGTTAGGAAGTGCAAGTGTCCATCCAAGTCATAAAACTTATGAAAAGTGGTATGAAACTCCTCATTCTAGCTCAAAAAACTACCTTCATGATTTTGACCTATTTAAACATACCAAAACTAATTATGGATAGTTATGAAAATTTAAATTAATGGGAAGGGTTTCAATCATTCCTCTCCATTCATTGGTTGTAGGCTTGGTCATCTAAAATCATCTGGAAATGAGCCATCATCATTTGTAGTCCAAATAACCCTTCTTTTATGCACCCTACACACTTGGCCTCAAATTTGGCTTTAGTTTCTCATGAAAATTTAGGAAAGGGAGTGGATGATAATTTTGAAGACCCTCTATGGCGTTATAAGCATTAGGGATGCCTTAAAATTAGCTCACTTGAAGTTTTCCACCCTTCTCACTAGCTTGTCCATTATGCTAGTTTTGACTAGCTAAGATGAGAGCTATTGTTGCAAACTTATAATTTTTTCCTAGGAATTAAATGTACATAGTTATTTATTATAAGTCCTAATATTTCCCCTAAACTTTACTACATCTCTCTAAACCTCTTATAGTCTACAAAAAACACAAAATAGTAAAAAATACCCTATTTTGTACCCTATATGTACAATTGCATATATTATAAAAGCATGGGGAGTATATTGGAGAGTCATATGAAATTTTTAATCATAATCCTAGTCAAACTGATCCAATAGAGTAAATTTCCAACTCCATTTCTCCAAACTAGTCTTGATTGAGGGTTTACAAGGGTTTTAGGTATGTTTTCACTCTTAAGCATTATTCATAAAAACCTGACATTAAAATTGAAAAAAAATTCCACAATAATGATATTTAAGACCCTTGATAACACCTCTAAACTCCTTTGGCATCCATTCATAGTCTCATGAAAGATGTGAGTGTTCAAAACTAGCCTATCAAGCTCTTTCCCCCATCCCAATAGGTTTGATTTAGTTTTTGAGCCAATAGTGACCTTTTAATATTTTAATCTACATATTACCATATTTAAAATATCCTTGGTGACCCAAAAAAAGTGTCCCAATGGGTTGTAATGCATATCTCATTCTAGAAGTGTGAATGACCCTCATTTGGATACTAGGCCTAAACCACATCCAATAGACCTGCTCACAACCTTTGTGTTTTAGATCATCATATTAAGCTTATTTGAATTTAAATGGATCATAAAACTATGATATTACCTTAAAAAAATTATACAAGTTATAAATCTCACTTATATCTGAGAGAAAAAGTAACCTCTTGCTTAGATTCTAGGCCAAAACCCTGACTATAACCTTGGAGGTTTAGAGCATCCCATTTAGTTTATCTCTTGAAATATTGGTCTATAATGATGGTATTGATGAATTAAAATTATAAACACCTCTCCAAAATTTCTAAACAACTTTAGGTTGACCTTATCACCTCCCTTCTTCAAACTTTCTAGCCTATGCACAAGGCGAAGTACCCTCTATTTGAGACAAAACAAAGGGTACTTACCCTATTCTCCCATACTAAATGGATATTATATGGAATTATAAATTTTTTAAGGACATTTAACACAAAAAATAATCATTTTATCATTTTATTTGACCATAAAACCTCATCAAAACCCAAACAAACTCCTTAAATGTACTGTGTGCAAGGTTTATTGGTGTGGGCTGTGTTTTTACATCATTGGACTCCTCTCTTTTCTATGTACCCATTATGATGGTTTCATGAGGTTTTTTAAAATTTAATTAAGGTGATATAACCTTCATTAATCCCTCCAAATTCTCACATATATCCATATGCTTCTGCCTGGCCCAAACTGTATGCACAATTTTTACTGTGTTGACCTATTTAGAGCTCTTAGGCTTGGACCTATAGGTGTAATTGCATGGTTAATATTTAAAAACAATGTTTTAAACATAAATATAGTTCCATAGGTTAATTTAACACCTTTTTTATCCATTTTTTCCCTTGTATAATCCTAAAACATCCCATAGGCATATTGTCTCAATTGACTGTCTACCTACGGTTACCTACAACTGATTGTAGGTGTTTATGAGTTTATAAGGTCATTATGTTTGTTTCTTGAGATAATTGAAACCTTTTATAAAGTTTAAAATCACTTTTTAAAACCATGACTATACCTTAACACTCATGTATGCAATAAAAGAGACCCTTCTCAAACTTGAACTCCATGTTGGTTGTAGGTGCTTGTTTTCATGGCTTATGTACAGATTGGAGGTGTGTATGGGAGGTAAACACACTATATGATCTCCTTTTTATTATTTTTGGGTTATATATGTTACTTTCACATTTTTAAACCATTACATATGTTGACAAGGTCAAGTTTGTAATTTGGGTTACAAAGGTCTCCTTTGGACTTAGAGCTATAGGTTTCACTACATTTTCTCAGTGCATAAATTGACAAGTTTGAGCCTCTCAATAACTAATCTCCATTTCTTAACTTCCATATATATTTTGGTAAGTCATTTTAATATGTAGGTGATATAAATTTATTACAACTAGGTGCTGCCAATTTCATTACAACCTTGTTATAAATTTTCCACAAAATTATTAGGTTCTTTATTTTGCCAAATTAAGGATAAAGGGCCTGAAATAGTCATTGAGTCCTTAGAGGTAGTTTCCAACCTGAATTTTACAACTTAGTCCTCTACATGGGTCTACCATAACTTAATAACCACACTAGTATTTAAGGGAAGACTTCAAATTTTTCCAATATCCATTGACACTCAGCGCCATGTGAACACCACCTGTAGGTGGCCATTTTCCTTTACAGGCAACAAGTGTGATATGGAAAGTGAGCATTGTATTGACCTTAACTTGAGTTTTGGTTCTATATCAAGGGTTAAAAATAGTTTCCTTGCATTATTATGGACCTTTCTCATTTCTAAAACTTGTTTCTAACATGGTTTTCCTTTTCAAACACCTATAAGTGCACATTTTGAATATGCAGGTAGTGAACATGAGTATGGGATGTGTGTATAGTTTATACCTCATGAAAAGAATTTAAATATTCCAAAATTATAAAAAGGATTGATTTTAATTATGATGGTCTTGGAACCAACTTCAAAACATCCATTTCACATGATTTTACTCCATAGCACCTGTACATATTCATTAATGGTTCCCTGAATGGTAAGTTACATATGATGCACCTTCATGGAGAATTTGCGTTATAAAATGAAATTTAAAGAGTATGGGAAATATAAGACATTTAATACATGGTTATGAACTTCTCTACACCCCTTTTAACCATTTCCAAAGCATGAGGAACTTTGTAGATAATGAAAACCTGCTTGTCATCCCAAATGAGACTAATCTACCAACATGAGATGATTTGATCATTAAAACACAATGAAACATTAAAAAATGAAGGAGGGAATATTATAATATATCCAAAATTATCTGGAGTCAATATCACAAATTGGTTCATATGAACTTTCCCAAAATGGAGCAAAACCTATAGGGTGCATGAAACAATAAGCATATAAGCACAATCAACTTCAAGAGGATGGTTCATAAATCACAAGACACCATTATTAAAAATATTTTAATGGAAATGAAGGTCTATAATTATACTACTTAATTCCAAAATCATTTTTCTTAAAACCTCTTCAGCTATCTGTACTAAGCATGAACCTGAAAACTGCTTTTGCTTACCAATAAGGGTGAAAAAAGAGCAGAATGGTTTTAGCTCAAAAATGGCACTTTAAAAGAATTTTAAATAGGGATTTGAGATTAAGGAAGTTGAAAATACATTATATGATCTTCCTCCATGTGGTACACTTCTCTATGGGCCATACAAGTGCCAAATTCTCCTTTTTTCTCAAGAAAACTACCCTTTCTTTTGAAGCACCTACCACTTTTAGTTACCAACAATTGATTAAGAACTCTTAGGACACATGGGACATGACATAATATTTTGTAATATTCACACTTCCCAATAAATCTATACAAGTCATTAAATTCCCTTTTTTTGACCTCAAAATGACTCCTACGACTAAAAAGATTAAAAAGACTAAGGACCAAGGCTAATATAACATTAAATGACATCAATTAACCTATAATACACCTTAAGAAATAATATATTAGACCCAAAAACACCTAAAATTCAAATTTTTACCTATAGAGGTCTCAGTTTGACCTACAGAGTTAAATTTGGTCAACAAATTAGTGATTCATAGGGGTAGTATGCCTTCTATACTAACTAGACTAGTTGCCTTATCATTCCATTAGGCTTAGGGAGTCATCTAAAGTCTAAATAAAAATAAGGAGACCTTTGGCCATTGGAAAAAAGCTTGACCAAGATAAGACAACTAATTAACTACCTTAACCACACAAAATAAAAGACACACATGAAGCAAAACAAACACATAAACAAGACACACATGTGCTCAAAGCATTTAAGAAAAATAGGAAGAAAACAACTATATACAACTAAAAATCAATCATACCTTCCTTTCCAAGATCAAAAGGAAAGTTTATTACATCTCCTTCTTCATGGGATGAATCATGGTACCAAACATATTGCTCTTTAGATTCAACACTTGATATATCATACCTACTTCATGGTACCTCAATTTCTATGCTCTCAAGTAGACCATCTTCAAATAGGTCTACAATGTAAATATATTCCTCTTGGTCTTGTACACATACCTCATATATCTGACCACTCTCCATCTCATGATCAAATTTCATCTTCTTTGTAGGCATGGTTTCAAAAGGGATGATTTCTTATTCCTTGAAAGATTGAGGCCAATATAAGCTTGTCTTGACCTCCAAAGGATGATGTGGACTTTGATCTTGCTCATATATGATATGTTGGACAATGTAATCTTGTTCATCATCACTTTTAATTAGTTCTAATGAAATATTAGACTGCTTGAGAGACTCAAACTCATTGCAAATGTTTTTAAACTGCTACCACAAGTCCTCATCCTATTTTTGATCAACATCATGAAAGGGAATAATAAGGAAATCTCCTTCATCTTCTTCTTTAGAATCCAAAAGGACTTCTTCCAATATTTCTTCTTCAACACAAGGAAGGCAATCTTCATCATCAACCAAACGAAAATACTCAACACAAAGGCTCACCTCTTCTTTGAAACTTAAGACCTCTCAAATTGTATCTCAGCTATCATAATTTGATCTTGGTTATCAAAGGCTAAAAGATCATCCATCTCTTTCTCTATCTTTTTGATGCCAAGATTAAGCATCTTGAATTTCAGTGACCTATCCCAATAAGGTTGCCAAGGAGTTGCACTTTTTTCAAGCAAGAGTTCTTTTGGGTGTTCTTAGGGAAAGGGAGGTAGACCTTAGGATAATATAGCTTGGTTATCTTCTTTTCACTTGAAAATCACTTCATTCACATCTGATTTAGCTTGAAGAATTTCTTAAGGAGGGGTAGATGGGTTGTGTTTAGGCATATGATCTTCTTTTAGGTATAAACCTTACATCACACCTTGACTTGGCAACTTGATCCTTAACTCTAACTCTTCAATTTTCTTGGTTAGGTTCTCTTGGAAATTTTTTTCTTGAATTTCATAGTAATCTTCATGAGGATGAGGAATAAAATAGGGTTGACATGTAACACATGAAGTTTCTTGAGGAATGGTGGAAGGGACTTGAAAAATATCAATTTCATTCTCAACCTCACACTCCTTAAAAATTCTTCTATCCTCTTTCTTTCCCCATGATTCCACTATCTTACTCTAGCTTAAGATGTTAGTATTATAAGTCTTTTCTTGATGTGGTGATGTAATTTGAGGATTGGGTGAAGTGTTCAAGGAACTTGGAATATCCTTAGGCTTGGATTCTCCACCTTGTCTCCAACTTCGAATCTCATATCTAGAGGTCACTACTTGAGATGGGGATGCAATGTGAGACAACAATGAGGGATTGAATTCCAATTCCTTTGCTGCTAACATGGACTAGTTAATTTTCTTATTGGCTAAGTCAATCTACCTGTCAAGATTAGCTTAAAAAATAAGGTTTCTCTGTTCAATTCTCTTCTAATTGATGGGGAAAAGGATGACTTTGGTAAGCTTGACTAGGCTCATGAATAGGGGTCAAATAGGATGATATAAAATAGGGGGAAGTGGATATGAAGTTTGATAGGTTTGGTGAGGTTTCCTTTCATGAATTCTTAGCCTATCCTCTAAGGAAGAAACCAAACCACTTATATCTAACATCTCACTTGTGAGACTTTGCTAATTAGCTCTCTCAATAGGTGCCCATTCTCTTTTGACTAGCTCTAATGCATCTCTTACCTTAAAAATAAGATGACTAGGAATCTCTTGACCATGTCCCCTTTATGTTTCAAGATCTAACATATACCTTTTATAGCCAAAAAGTGTTTGTTTGAAGGTGGAAATGGATTGACTTGAGAAGTGGATAGGTTGATTAGGAGGAGCAAGGCCATTGAGAAGGCTGGCTATAAAACTGATACACTTCATGAATCGGTTGATACACTGCTTGTTGGAGCTGGTACACTTCATGATAAGGTTGATTAAGAACTTGTTATTATTGATAAAGAATGTCACAAGCTTAAAATGTCTTACCAACTTGTGTAAAATAAAAATAAACACCAAGGTCAACCATGAAATTTCATTAGGAATCAAGAACATAAAGAATGATCATCAATAATATTTAAAATGAATACCTAGGCTATTTTACTAGCTGATGTAACTTTGAAGTCACCATTGATTCTTAGATAGATGCCTTTAAAGGCTAATTATTGATAGACAAAACCAAAAATATTTCAACTTCTTGGACCAAGAGTCCCATTGGATGTGCCAAAAATTATTATCACTTGGATTTGCACCCTTTGAGGAGATTCCTAAGCTCTCCTCATCTAAGTGTCATAATGGAAACACCTCTAGGCTTGTGGGTAGCCTAAGGATGAGGTGAATCTATTGGTGTATTCCTTTTTTCCCATGGGTTTTGGCTACACGGTTTCATATTGCTTGCTTAGGGGCTTTAGATTCATGTTGGTTATTTGGAAAGTTTAATACCACATTCATTGGAATGGGTTATATCTGTCCTCCTACAACCTATATATGTACCTATTTCCTTTCATATTTTTAATACAATATTGTGTGGATCATTTGTCTCATTCCTCTTGTTAATTTCTTGCATTTGTGTGCTTGTGTTTTCTCATTATTATTTTCTTCAATACGCATCTCACATAGCATATTGAATCAGGTGCATTCACTCAGATCAATATTCCTAGAGCTCATTCTAATATGGTATCAAAGCTAATCTAGATGTGAGGATTGTTGGGTATCTTCTACAAATTTTTCATTGAATTTGTCTCCTTTCTTGATTTATATTTGGGCTTAGAATTTGTCTAAGATTTATTTTTATTACAAAATCTTGGAATCATAATATTTCTTAGCATTTAGATTTAATATGATGCTTTATTTGATTTTTCATTAGCAATTTTCTTTGTGGAATTGTATAAATCAGATCTAACTTTTTATCAATTCCTCTTTTATCAAAGATTTATTTTTAATATATATATATATATATATATAAAGGAGCTATTTTTTCATATGAGATATCTAGCTACATCTTGAATCATTAAGGAACTTTCCATTGAGTCTAGAAGGCTTGAGAAAGTCAAGATTAGCTTATGTTTCATCAGATTTGGAGATGTGAAGCATTTTTTATGAGGGTTTGAAGTTTAGAGAAATTTCTAGATATGGGAGGTAACAAAATTTTTGGACCATTTTCAATCAAATATAACCCCACCATCATGTTTAGAAGGCCCAAATCTGTATAGATCAACTTTCATTTTATCAAATTTTGATATCTGAGGCACATTTGGCAAGGGTTTGAAGTTAGAGAAAATCAAATCATAGCTGTGATGGCCATTTGACCATCAAATTTAATCCACTAAAGTTTTTTAGAATATTCTCTATATATTCCACCAGCTTTGCCACCAGATTTGGCAATTTTGCTAGATTTAGTGGGGTTCTACATTTGGCTGGAGGTTCGTCAGATTTGACAAATTTTTTTAGCAGACCTCCAGATTTGTCAGCATCTCCAAATTTGGTGACATCACACCAAATTTAGTAGAGGTTTCATTTTTTCAAATCTACCCCCCTCATGAATGAACAATCTATCTTGGATTAGTCAACTTCAGAGGACCATATTTTGGTCATAAGAGCTCCTTTTTTAGAGATTTTTTTTTTTTGATTTGGGGTAGAATTTTGTGCTCTTCACATTGGTGCAATTTTTTTTGTTTTTGGTGTCTAATTTTTCTAGAAATTACATATTTTCATAGAATTTTTTGAGCAATCCTCATTTTTGACCCTTCTGGGGCTTCGTTCAGGCACATACAGTAACATTTTTTATGCAATTTTTTTTAAAGTGCATGATTTTTATTGTGATTTTTAATGGTATGATCTATTTTATCTATTTCTATCAAAAAATTTTACTTTATTTTTTATGGCCTTTTTTGGCATCTATATTCACTGAAATCAAATCCACTTCATTGACAAGTGGCAATTGTAAAATGCACGAAATTATAAAGTGCTGAAATTTGGGGGGGTACCTGACATAGTTTTAGGGGGGTTATACTATGGTTGTGATTTTGTTGTGTAAATCTCTCTTTATCTGTACTTTTGATTTTTTACAACATAAACATATTAAATCTTAATTCTAAAATGGATCTTAGCTCCTTTAATGCACTCACACCTTTCAACTATCATGAATGAAAAAGTAATATCACTATGGTTCTTAGAAGTAAAAGGTTGTTTCACATAACTATGGGGTTAGAACTTGAGCCAACAACTAAAGACATATAAGATAAAATGGTTTAATAAATGTGATGAAGATTTTGGGTTATTATGTCTTTCAATATCTCCTGATCTCTTATTTCACATAGAGTCAACAAAATCTCCCAAAGAAACATGGGACATCCTAGAAACATTGTTTAGGAAAATTGACACTATGAGGGGTCATGAGCTTGAGATTGAGATAATTAGTTTAAGTCCTAGAAACTTTGATTCACTAGAATAATTCTTCACCAAGCTTAAGTCACTTAGATTGTAGTTAAAAGAGTGTGGAATTGAAAAGAAAGATGAACAATTAGTTCTTTCTATACTTGCAAAATTAGGACATGATTACTCTATATTTGTCTCTACCTTTTATGTGACCCAAAGAGCCATGGGATCCAACTAGTCAATGCCATCCTTAGATGAATTTATTGTAGATTTAACTAAGGAACATGATAAATTAATCCAGATGGGAACCCTCAAGTCTTCCAAACCTTTAACCCTCATTGCTGGAAATGGGAAACAAAGAGCTTCTAACAACAAGGATAAGAAATAGAAGAGTAAGGATCTTGAGAAGAAGAAAGATCAAAAAACCACTACTAAAACTAGCACTGAAACTTCATTCTCTGAAGGGAAACCTAAGAGAGAAAAATTTAAGTGATCCTATTGTAAGAAGTTTAGGCATGATGATCACAAGTGTATGAAGAAACAGATTGACCACCTTACACATCTCTTAGAGAAAAATAATATAGGGGTCCCTGAGTTTATCAAACCGTCATCATCAGCCAAAGAATCTTCTAAGGCAAAGAAGAAAGGAAGGAAAAACCTACAATCAAATCTTTAGTTGCAGTAGCTTTTGCATCTACTTCATCTTGGTTATCGATTCTGGTGCTTCACACCATATGGGTTCATTAGAGGTTGAGTTTCTTGATTTAAAGCCCTATAGCATGTCCTCCATCACTTTGGGTGATGACACTCTAGCAGAGGTTGTATGAAGAGGGACTATTTAAGTTGAAGGTGGAACATTCAAAAATGTTCTAAGTGGACCTTCACTATCAACTCTTCTTATTTTAGTATATCAGATTACCCATATAGGGTAGGGCATGAGAGTCAAGTTCACTCTAGTTTTTGTTGAGATCAGAGAGCTATACAATAACTCTAAAGTTTCATTGGGGAAAGCTAATCACCATTCTAGGCTATACACCTTCTCCCATTTTTCTCTATATGTTCCTCCTATCGCATTATTTACCCATTTAGATAGAGTTAGCAAACTATGGCATGAGCAGTTCGACCACCTTAACTACCACTATATTGAGCAACTAAGTCAGCAAGATATGGTTATAGGCTTACCTAGAGTTAAATTATCTAAGGGACTATGTGAGGGTTATGTCCTTGGCAAATATCCTGAAGAAAAATTTGACAAAGGGAAAGCTGGGAGAGCTACAATAACTCTTGAATTGATTCATAGTGATGTCATGGGGTAGTTTCCCCATTGTTATTTTACTAGGCTAGATATATCCTCATATTCATTGATGATTTTTCTAAATACACATGGGTCTACTTTATTAGATAAAAGTCTAAAGTTTTTGATAATTTTTGAGACTTCAAGGCTTTAGTTGAGAAGTAATCTGGAAAGTGCATCAAAATTCTATGATCAGACAATGGGGAGAGTACATAAACCATAGATTTGAGTAGTTTTATACCACTAAGGGGATTGATCTTCAGCGGATAGTACCATACACTCCTTAGTAGAATAGTGTACAAGAGCACAAAAATTGGATATTAAAGGAGATGGCTAACTATATGATTCACTCGAGATCATTGGTTTCATAATTTTGGATAGAATCCATCAATTATGCATGTTACATTCAAAACCAATTTCCTCAAAAAGATTTAAAGGGCATCACTCATGAATCTTGGCATAATAGGAAACTATAAGTGCATCATTTTAGGGTCTTTAAATCACTGATAATGGCTTGTATTCCCAAAAAGAAATGTAAGGCAATGGAGGTTCAATATAAACCTTGCATCTTTGTGTCGTATCTAGACGGAGTCAAAGGTTATAGACTTCTCCACCTTATGACTCATCAGTTGTTCATTAAGAGGAGTGTTAAGTTTTAGTAGATTCCTACTGACTCCTTAATTGACACTTCCCCCTCTACATCAGTTTCACTCAGTTTGGATGAATAGTTCAAGGATTTAGATCATTCACAGTAGGTTTTTGAGGTAGAGGTCATTTCTTCTTCTTCTAGTTCTAATAATGAGTAGAGTGATGGGGAGTCATACTCATCCACTTTTAGTCATACTTTGGAGGATGAGGATTCAACACCAAACTCATCCATTTTAGGCCCTCTTTGGGCTCGATAGACACTTGAGAGTGCAAGCACTTGGGTAGGGAATCCAAATGATCACAAACATACTTGAGCAGACTTTCAAAGTGGACCACATGCCTTTTTTACTTTCATGTCAAATCTATATTCTTTCAAAGAGGCTTCAGGCATACCTGAGTAGGATAGAGCCATGGATGAGGAATATGATTCTTTGATTAGCAATCACACTTGGGATTTGACTTCTCTTCCTAAAGCAAGGATGGTTTGATGTCACTAGATATATCAGACCAAGTATGTTGTAGATGGGTCTGTTGACAAGTACAAGGCTAGATTGGTAGCTAAAATATTTTTATAGGTAGTTGGCATCAAGTAATTAGAGACCTTTACACCCATATCTAGGATGACTTTGATCAGACTCATACTTGCTATAACTGCAGCATATGGAGTGTACATTAGATGGATGTGAAGAGTGCATTTTTTCATGGAGACCTTGAGGAGGAGATATACATGGAGCAGCCAATTTGTTTTTTTTAGGATTCTTATTTAGTGTGTAGACTTAAGAATCCATTTATGGCCTCAAATAGGCCCCTTGATCTTGGTATGACAAAATGGATTCCTTCCTTCTCACTTCAAGTTTCACTAGATGCCACTCAGATCCCAATGTGTACTTCTTATGGTGGGATGATTCATTATTGATACTATTTTTATATGTTGATGACCTTTTGATCATAAGGAGTTTTTATTTGACTATCTCACTAGTGAAGAAAACTCTTTAGGATAGATTTTCCATGACTATCTCAGTCTTATTACATTACTTCGTTGGCATTGATATCTCTTAGATAGATTCAAGGATTTCACTTTCGTAGCTCAAGTATTCTCTTGATCTTTTGGCATGGTTTCATATGGCTGACTGTAAGCCATCTCTCACTCCATTCCTATTTGGAGTCAAGATTGAGGTAGATTTATCAACTATATTGGTCGATGACACCTTGTATCAATAACTTGTTAGCAACCTTATTTACTTGACTCACACATGACCAAACATCTCTTATGTTGTTGGCATTATTTCAAGATCCATGCAAGAACCCCATGAGTTGCACTAGAAAGTATCTAAGAGGATCTTGCACTACATTCAGGGTTCACATAGGTATGGGATACACTACAGGGTTGGATTAGATTTTGACTTGGTTGACTACACAAACTTAGATTGGGATGGAAACACTAGGAGTCATAAGTCCACTTTAGGTTATAATTTTTCATTGGGTTCTAGCCCCATCACTTGGTTGATCAAGAAGTAAAGTTATATTTCTCTATCTTCTATAAGGCAGAGTACAGGGGAGTTGTTAACACAACTACTGAGGTTATTTGGCTTTAGGGGATTCTTTTTGAGCTAGGTATCTAGATCAAGTAGCCTACAATCATATTTTGTGATAACCAAAGCACCATTTAGATTTGTAGGAATTTGATCCTTCATCAGAGGATCAAACACATTGAGATTCACATGCAGTTTATTTGGGAGTTGATTCATGAGTAGGTCATTGACTTAAAACTTTTCTAGTCTTTAGAGAAAGTTGATGATATCTTCACCAAACCTTTCATTGAGAGTAAGTTCATTAATCTATGAGCTCTTCTTGGGGTGTGGTCTACTTCGGCAGCTTCATCATCTTTAGGGGGAACCTTCTGGCCTCTACTCTTCTTCTTTTGTATCTCTTTTAGAGGGGAGTTTTTCCCACTAGGTTTTCTCATTTTCTCTACTTTATGAGAGATTGCATTGTACATGGGTACCTCATCAAGCCTTATTATCAAAACCCATTATTTGCTTTTTTTTGTATCATCACCTACTTAAGCTATGCTTATGGGGGGGGTGTTGGTGTATGCCTTTTTTCTGATGGGTTTTGGTTACATGATTTCATATTTCTTGCTTAGGGGCTTTAGAGTCATGTTGGTTATTTGGAAAGTTTAATACCACATTCACTAGAATGGGTTATATATTTCCACCTACAACCTATATATGTACCTATTCCCTTTCATATTATTAATGCAATATTGTGTGGATCATTTCTCTCATTCCTCTTATTCATTTCTTGAAGTTATGTGCTTATGTTTTCTCAGTATTGTTTTATGTGATACGTGTCTCACATAGCATATTGAATTAGGTGTATTCACTTAAATCAATATTCTTGGATCTCATTATGATATAATCTCTAGATAGGGATAACTCCTTGATGTACCACTTTGGATCACAACTACACCTAAAATTTTGTGGGGAAGGGAGAGAGGTAACTAAAAATAAACTATCCTAAGGGAGGTGATACACCAAATAGATTGATGACTTCCAACTAGCTACATGTTACACATGAAACTAAGAGACAAACCAAACATACACTTCTCCAATCTATATCTTCTCACATCAATGTTACATTATGAGGCTATAGATAAATGTTAGTCTAGGAGGACTAGATAAGAGGCCTTGATTGGAATTGGCGAATAGACTAACTCACTCAACCTTTGCATTTCCTAGAACACTTTACATGCCCTATGAGAAGGAGCTTTCCAACTACAAATAGGATGAAAGAATGAGACAACATTCTAAGGAATCCATAATATTCACCAAGAAAGATCCAAAATTAAATTAAAACACACTAATAATAGTCATGAAGAGGTAAAATTTAGTAGTCCTATTGATAAAATGGTATGCAAATGAGTAGGGGTTCACCATACTCAGGTGGAACATAAGTTACAATTGCCAAAATGGCTAGATCTTTTAGAACTTGAGAGAGATAGAAGAAGAGATAAGTTCAAGGGTCACAAGGAAAATTTTAAAGATGATAAAATTGGTTAATTTTATATGAGAAGAGGATATGGGAAGAACCATGCAAGTTCAAGAAGTACAAGTGTCTATCCAAGTCATAAAATTCATGAAAAGTGGCATAAAACTCTTCATTTTGGCTCAAAAAACTACCTTCATGATTTGGACCTATTTGAACATCCCAAAATTGATTAGGGATAGGTCTGATGATTGAAATGAAGGGTAAGGTTTTAAGGATTCTCTCCATGCATTGGTTGTAGGCCTGATCATCTGGGAATAAGCCATCATCATCTACACTCCAAATAACCATTATTTCATGCACCCTAAACACTTGGCATCACATTTGGATTTATTTTACCATGAAAATACATGTGAGGGTGTGAATTACAAGTTTTAAGATTCTCCATGTCCTTATAAGCATCAAGGACACCTTAAAATCAGCTCACTTGAAGTTTTCCACCCTTCTCACTAGCTTTTCCACCATGCTAGTTTTGACTAGCTAAGATGAGAGCTATTGTTTTCAAACTTAAAAGTTTTTACAATGATTTAAATGACCATAAGAGTTATTAAAAGTCATAATATTTCCCCTAAACTTTACTGCATCTCTTGAAACCTCTTGTAGCTTAAAAAACACACAAAAAGTCAAAATTACCCTATTTTTTACCCTATCTGTACAATTACATACAATCCAAAAGCATTGGGAGTATCTTGAGAGAGTCATATACAAGGTAAAATCATCATCCTAGTCAAACTGATCCAATAGAGTAGCTTTCTAACTCAATTTATCCAAACTAGTCTTGATTGAGGGTTTACAAGGGTTTTAGGTTTGTTTTCCCTCTTAAGCATTGTTCATAAAAACTTGACATTTAACTTGCTTAAAAATTTCAAAATAATTATATTTATGACCCCTTATAACACCTCTAAACTCCTTTGGCATCCATACATAGTCTCATGAAATATGTGAGTGTTCAAAACTAGCCTATCGAATTCTTTTCCCCATCCCAATAGGTCTAAGTTGGTTTTTGAGCCAAAAGTGACCTTTCATAGTTTCCTCTACATATTAATATATTTAAAACACCTTTGTGACCCCAAAAACATTTCTCAATGGGTTGGAATTCATATCTCATGCTATAAGTGTGAATGAGCCTCATTTGGATACTAGGCCTAAACCATGTCCAATAGGCCTACCTGCAACCTTTGTGTTTTAGATCATCCTATTAAGCTCATTTTAATTCCAATGGCTCATACACCTATGATACAAAATTAATAACATTATACTTAAATATTTAAATCTCACTTATATCTAAGAGTGAAAGTGACCTCTTGGTTAGATTCTAGGCTAAAACCCTAACTAATTGATTGACTGCAACTTTGGAGGTTTAGAGCATCCCATTTAGTTTATCTCTTGAAATATTGGTCTATGATGATGGTATAGATGTATTAAAACTCTAAATACCTCTTCCAAATTTCCAAAAAACTTTAGGTTCACCTTATCACCTCCCTTATTCAAACCTATTAGCCTATACACAAGGGGAAGTACCCTCTATTTGAGATAAAATAGAGGGTACTTACCATATTCTCCTATACTAAATGGATATTTGAGGGAATTATACAAGTGGTGAGGAAATATAACACAAAAAAAACAACATTTTATCATTTTATTTTACCCCCAAACCTCATCAAAACTCAAAATAGACTCCTTAAAAGTATTGTGTATAGGGTTTGTTGGTGTGGGTTGTGTTTTTGCATCATTGGACCCCTCTCTCTGATATGTACCCATTATGATGGTTTCATGAGGTTTTTTTTAATTTCATGATTTTTTTATAATCTTAATTCACCCCTAAAACTTCTCACATATCTCCATATGCTTTTGCCTTGCCTAGACTATATGCATAATTTTAATTGTGTTGACCTGTTTAGAGCTTTTAGGCTTGGAATTATAGGTGTAATTGCATGGTTAAGATTTAAAAATAATGTTTTATACCTAAATATATTTCCATAGGTTCATTTCACACCTATTGGATCCATTTTACCCTTTTATAATCCTAAACCATCCCCTAGGCATATTGTCTCAGTTGACTGTCTACTTACAGTCACCTACAACTGACTGTAGGCAGAGTCTTGTAGGTGTTTATGAATTTGGAAGGTCATTATGTTTATTTATTGAGATAATTAAAACATTTTATAAAATTTAAAATCAATTTTTAATACCATGACTATACCTTAACACTCATTTATGCAAGAAAAGAGACCCTTCTCAAACTTGAACTCCATGTTGGTTATAGGTGCTTATTTTCATGCACTGTGTATAGGTTAAAGGTGTGTATGGGAGGTAAACAAACTATATCATCTCATTATAATTAATTTTTGGGTCATAAATGTTAATTTCACCATTTTAAATCATTATATATTTTGACAAGGTTAATTTTTCAATTTGGGTGATAAAGGTCTCCTTTGGACTTGGAGGTGTAAGTTTCACTACCTATTCTTAGTGCATAAATTGATAAGTTTGAGCCTCTTAAAAAATAATATTCATTTATTGAATTACATATGTATTTTTACAAGTCATTTTACAATGTAGGTTATATAAATTTAGTACAACTAGGTGCTCCCAATCTCATTACAACCTTATTGTTAAGTTTCCACAAAACTACTAGTTTCTTTGTTTTACCAAATTAGGGATAAAGGGCATGAAACAGTCATTGAGTCTTTAGAGGTAGTTTCCAACCTTAATTTTACAACTTAATCCTCTAAATGGGTCTACCATAACTTAATAAACACACTATTATTTAAGGTAAGACTTCAACTTTTTCTAATCTCCATGGACACGTTAGCTTCAAGTGAACACCACCTATAGGTGGCCATTTTCCTTTACACGGAGCAAGTGTGCTATGGATATTGAGAATTTTCTTAACCTTCACTTGAGTTTTATTTATATCTCAAGGGTTATAAATAGTTTCATTTCATTATTAGGGACCTTGATAATTTCTAAAACTTGCTTCCAACATGGTTTTCCTTTTCAAACACCTGTAAGTGCACATTCTGAATATGTAGGTAGTGAAGAGGAGTGTGGGTAGTGTGTATAGTTTAGACCTAATGAAAAGAATTTAAATATTCTCAAATTATACAAATGAGTGATTTTAATTATGATGGTTTTTTAACCAACTTAAAAACATCCATTTCCATGTGATTTTCCTCCTTCATTACACTTGTACATGTTCATTAATGACTGCTTAAACGGTAAGTTGCATATGACTGCACCTTCATGGAGAATTTTCCTTATAAAATGAAATTGAAATAGGAGGGGAACAAGAATACATTGAATATATGGCTATGAAATTATCTACACCCTCTATAACCATTTCCAAATCATGAGGAACTCTGTAGATAGTGGAAACCTACCTGTAATCCCAAATGAGACTAATATACCAACATGAGATGATTTGCTCACTAAAAAACCATGAAACATGAAAAAAAGAATGAAGGGAATTTGAGAAGACATCCAACATTCTATGGATTCAACATCACCAATTTTTTTGTATGGACTTTCCTAAAATGGAGCAAAACCTATAGGGTGCATGAAACAACAAGCAAAAAAACATAGTCAACTTTATGAGGATGGTTCATAAAGAACATGACACCATTCTTAAAAATATTTTAATGGAAATTAGGGTCTCTAATTATAATACCACTTCCCAAAATCATTTTTCCTAAAATTTTTAAGGTCCCATTTTTTAGGGGGTTGATTTTTTATCAATCTTTTGAAGACCTTTAGCCTTTATTATTCCTCGTAGGCTAAGGGATGATGCAAGGGGAGTATTTCTAATAAACAAGAGATTTCTAGAGAGTGATTATAATATTTTGAAATTAAAATTCAATTTTATTATTTATTATTTTGTAATTTATTTTTTAATTGATCCTTAATTAATTTTAATTACTATATTATGAGGAGTAAATTAGATAATAAAATAAAAGGACACTTTCATGAGGACTTGACCCTCAATTAAAAGTCCTTAATGAATTTGTGTAAAAGGACACTCTCATGAGAACTTGAACCTTAATTAAAAGTCCTTAATAACTTTGAGCTTGAAGGAGAAGACCCAAGTGGCTAAAAGAGGTCCATATTTGACAAATAACCCTCACAAGTGGTTCACCCACCTTGGAGGAGTTATAAAAGCAAATTTGAAATATTGGGAAGACATTTTTTTGTCAATCAATCTTATTTTTAGGTTATTGGAGTTCCAATCTTGAATCAAGGCACTTGGAGTTCCAAGGAGATCTTGAAGAGGAAATTATACTTCAGAAATTATAAGTGTGTTGAGTTGATTTATTGTTGTTGATTTGAAGAGGATCTTTAAAGAAGATCCAAGGGCATAATTTTTGTTCATTTGCAAATTTCTATTTTTTAGGGTTTGAATACATAGTTTCAAATTTGGGTGACTTCCACCCAAGGTAAAAATTTAATTATTATTTCATTTGAAAGAGAAATTTTTTGTCTTCAGTTCAAGCTATCATTAGTTCAAAAATTTTGAGTATTTTGCAAGTTGTGAAATTTATAAGTTTTAGCTGTATTTTTGTCATATAAAATCAAAAAATAAGATTTTTGCAAATATGATTATGGAATAATATTTGAAATATTTTTATCCATCTACATATTCAATTTTGTAATTTTTGGAGCAATTTTGAGGCATAAATCAGCCCCAAACCCTAATCACCTAGGTCTTTGGGCGATTTGTAGTTTATGGGAAAATATTGCAATAAATTTTAGTTTTATGGAATTCTGATTTTTTTAAATAATTTATAGGTATAAGTTGGGATTTATGGAATACCCTATTTGTTTGGTTTTATAATACAAAGGGACCTTACAGTGGTTTCATAGCCTTGATCCTACCAGCTTGAGGGTTTGTGGATGCAAAAGAATAAATAAAATGGCACATGAAGAAGACATGAGAGAACAAAATCAGTTAGAGAAAGTTTTGATGGATCTAACTCAAGGTTAAAAGGAGATCCAGGACACCATGGTGTAATTTTTAAAATCTATGGGGAAAAATGTGTTACCTCAAGGAGAGGGAAGTTCAAAAAATAGGAAGGTTTCTAATGAAAGGGTTTCTTCAAAACCTAAACATATGTTTCAAGCAAAATTTCTGCAAAAGGAGCCCATTGAAGAGGTGGAACAACCACCTAAGAAGAGCCAAAATATCACTAATATTGAAGAATATAATCTTATGAGCGATGAGGTAAAAAAAATCTTTATTTCAATGAATGTTGTGAGCTCAAGGCTCAAATTGATGGTAGGAAGAAGAAACATTAAGGGACACTAAGAAGAGACATCCAAGAAAGGGAGGAAGAACAAATCCTAGAATAATCTACCATGCAATTCCAAGGTAAAAGTATTTTAGTGATTGAAGATATTTATTTACCTTCTAATGATTGCTTTCAAAATAGTGAAGTGATTGTTAGGTTGTGGAGCTAAAAGCTTCACTGATGCAGACATGGAGGAGGTTGCAGGAGAGTTGCAGAGTGTCACGGAGATTGGCGTTTGGTCTGGCCAATCGATGTTGGCAGTATTAGACAAGGAAGCAACCGATGTCGGTCAGTAGTCGGCTAGCATCGGCGATCCCTAGGCAGACAGGGACCGACGTCGGTCGCCTGTGTGGTTCGACTGTGAGTTTATTACGGGCAGTTAGCTAACGAACCAAGTGTTTGCATGTTTAGATCTATTTTTAGACTGAGAGCTGTGGATCTAATTATTGTAATTAGATGTCTAATCACTGTTTGGATGAGATCTATATAATAGACTCATGGTTGTATTGGAAAAGTGTTCTAGTTTGAGTTGAGCAAAGTTTGCTTCTTTTGTGTGTGAGGTGAGCAAGGGTGTTCCTCCTAGTTCCACAGCAGTACCTAGGTGGGTGCTGGTTTTGGAGAGTCAGCAGGATTCTTCAGGTGTGTAGGATCTTGGTCACAGGTGCATGGCCTATATAGGAGATCTACATGGTAATATCGTTGATCTGCAGGTGTATGTGTGTGCAAGGTCAAGGTTCACAGGTGTGCATAACCAGGTTGATTTGCAGGTGTGCAAGATCAGATAGGACAATAACACAACAGGGAGCAGAATCATGTAGGATCTACTTGGAGTACAGGTGTGTACTCGGATAGAGCAAAGAGGAAGGCAAGGGAGTTCCTTCCATAAGTATGGTCTGTTGAATTGCAGGTTATTACAGGTTCATGGGAGATCTACTTGAAGTACCTTGAGTACTTGTAGAGTACGTGGAGTACTTGTGGAGTGCGTGGAGCACTTGTGGTGTGCGTGGAGCACAGGAGGTGAACACCAACTCTGTATTTGAGTTGGGTGTTGGGACCTGAGAGGGAGAGCTTTGAGGAGAGAATTACTGTTCACTTGAGGTGTGGCGAGCCTCTGAAGAGGTGGTGGAGAAGAAGTGGCATCTTCTTTATTGTATTCTTTTCTGTAAAGTATTAATACAAGTTGTGTATTGTCTCTCATATCATGTGTTATTCTGAATTCTAGTTACTTGGTGAATCTGGTTAATTTCTGCATATTAAGTTGCTTGGTTTGGTAATCATATTGTGCTCTTTTGGTGGAGAAAGATCCTGACAAGTGGTATCAGAGCCTAGTTGTTGGCTCATAGCTTGATACCACTGACAAGTGGTATCAGAGCTTTTGGTTGGGATACTAACAGATTGGTTTAGATCTGGGTAGTGTGTTTTGATTATAGGTCACTCTCAGGGGTTTCTGATTGAGTGGGAGTAGAGCAATGGCAGATTAAAGTAAGCTAAGAATGGAAGAGTTGAAAAGCACAGATGGTCTCTTAAGGTCCTATGGAAAGAAAGAGCAGGTAAAAGATTATTGTTGGTTGGTAGCAGATCAGCATGAAGAAACTGAAGAAGCAGATGTAGCAGGTGTTGTTGTACAGGATGCTCTGGGAGGTTTCTTGGATAAAGTTGAATCTTGGATAAAAGATTCGGTTGCCTCTTTCCATGCAGCCCCAGGTAGAGGAGCTGGTGAGCCTTGCCAAAGAATTGGCAAAGGGGAAGTGAAGCTGAAATTGTAGGTGGCCAACACACAGGTGTTGATGAAGGTCATGCAGGTCCCAGGTTTGGAGATATGGCTAATTTCTTCAAAAAGGTTGGGTGATGAGAGATGCACAAGAACTCTCATAGCGGATGCACTTGAATTAGCTGGTGGTAAGAAAATAGGTACTCTTTATCTACTTGTTTATATTACTGTTGCAAAGACGTGGCTTCATAGGCTTGGTCACATGAGCAGGAAGGAGATGCATGTTCTTAAGCGGAAGATAGATATATTTGACAGGCTTAAGAACTGGAAAGCCTTGGTGTACTTGGAGGAGATGGCAGACAGAAACCAGTGGATGGTGCTGGATACTTCTGAGCAGGGCAGTTTGGACATGGGTATTGATTCAAAGGATCTCATGGGTAAAAAGTCATCACTCACAGGCAAACACAAGTACTGGCATCGGTCAGGAGGAACTGGCATCGAACAGACAGGTGCCGATGTCGATCATGTGCAGACCGAAGCTGGCGATGTCAGGCAGGGTAAGACCGACGTCGGTCAGGAGGACCGATGCCGGCAGTAGGTAAGACTGATGTCGGTCAGGAGGACCGACGTCGGCAGCAGGGACACCGCAGGGTCGGTAGTCAGGGACAGACGCATGAGAACCGACATCGGTCAGATGCAGACTGTGGAGTGACCGAGGTCGGTCACTGTAACGGATTTTGGGTGGACAACATGCTGTCATGGAGTCTCAAACACCCATATGGAGGACTGAAGACATAAGTAGGCCCTCAAATTCGTTGTTCCTCTTTTTTATACATGTTGCTGATTGTAGAGTAGGAAGGATCCAGGAAATAGGTGTTAGCTTGGCATGGATGAGGATGTGATTCCTTGGAGGAGAACCAAACAGGCATTTTTGGTAGGATTACCGGCGGTGAGAAAGCACAGAGACAAATGGATACCTTAGTTGAAGAATAGAGTGAACGGATATGTGAGACGAAAGACCAGGTATATGGTCTTGAGGAGCTGCAGGACAGTGGTACAGGGTTTGACAGGTGGAAGACGAAGCATGGCTTCAGTCAGTGTCAGGTAACTACTGTGGCTTTTCTTACCAGGTGGATGATGATTGCAACATCATTCTGTTGCTGTATGTGGATGGTATGTTTTGCTAGCAGGATTGTACATACAGGGTTTTGTTGAGCTAAGGGTAAGATTAGTTCAGTGGCATGTCATGAGGAGTTTAGAGCAGTGAAATTCTTTGACATGGGAGGCATGGAGATCACAGGTTGATTTTGTCTCGAGTGGGAGCTGATGTGAATCAGGTGTTGGCGAGGTTCAAGATGCAGAGCCAGAGCACACTAAGGGCTAGACAGGTACAGTGTCCAAAATCACATGAGGTCTGGTATAGACCTAAGTATTCCCATGCAGTGGGAGTTGTCAGAGAGTTAGGAGCCAATTCGGGGAAGTGGGTTCTCAGGTACTTGAGAGGGACCGGCAGCAGGGATTCATGCTATGTAGGGTCAGGACTTCACAGGAGGTACATCATAGGTTGTGTGGTGGGTTGTCTTCAGGATTGATCTTGAAGAGGGATACAAACCAGGAAACAGATTAGACAGAGTACAGGTACAGGTACAGTGCAACTATTTATCTCCAAGTGGGAGATTGTTAGGTTGTGGAGCTAAAAGCTTCACTGATGCAGACATGGAGGAGGTTGCAGGAGAGTTGTAGAGTGTCACGGAGACTGGCATTTGGTCTGGCCAACTGACATCGGTAGTATTAGACAAGGAAGCAACCGATGTCAGTCAGTAGTCAGCCAGCGTCGGCGACCCCCAGGCAGATAGGGACCGACATCGGTCGCCTGTGTGGTTCGACTGCGAGCTTATTACGGGCAGTTAGCTAACGAACCAAGTGTTTGCATGTTTAGATCTATTTTTAGACTGAGAGCTGCGGATCTAATTATTGTAATTAGATGTCTAATCATTGTTTAGATGAGATCTATATAATAGACTCATGGTTGTATTGGAAAAGTGTTCTAGTTTGAGTTGAGCAAAGTTTGCTTCTTCTGTGTGTGAGGTGAGCAAGGGTGTTCCTCCTAGTTCCACAACAGTACCTAGGTGGGTGCTGGTTTTGGAGAGTCAGAAGGATTCTTTAGGTGTGTAGGATCTTGGTCACAGGTGCATGGCCTATATAGGAGATCTACATGGTAAGATCATTGATCTTCAGGTGTATGTGTGTGCAAGGTCAAGGTTCACAGGTGTGCAGAACCGGGTTGATTTGCAAGTGTGCAAGATCAGATAGGATAGCAACACAACAGGGAGCAAAATTAGGTAGGATCTACTTGGAGTATAGGTGTGTACTCGGATAGAGCAAAGAGGAAGGCAAGGGAGTTCCTTCCATAAGTATGGTCTGTTGAATTGCAGGTTGTTGCAGGTTCATGGGAGATCTACTTGAAGTACCTTGAGTACTTGTGGAGTACGTGGAGTACTTGTGGAGTGCGTGGAGCACTTGTGGTGTGCGTGGAGCACAGGAGGTGAACACCAACTCTGTATTTGAGTTGGGTGTTGGGACCTGAGAGGGAGAGCTTTGAGGAGAGAATTACTGTTCACTTGAGGTGTGGCGAGCCTCTGAAGAGGTGGTGGAGAAGAAGTGGCATCTTCTTTATTGTATTCTTTTCTATAAAGTATTAATACAAGTTGTGTATTGTCTCTCATATCATGTGTTATTCTGAATTCTAGTTACTTGGTGAATCTGGTTAATTTCTGCATATTAAGTTGCTTGGTTTGGTAATCATATTGTGCTCTTTTGGTGGAGCAAGATCCTGACAAGTGGTATCAGAGCCTGGTTGTTGGCTCATAGCTTGATACCACTGACAGTGATAGAAAATGGGATCATGGAAGAAGCAAAATTAGATCTACAAGTTGTGGAGGCAAATTTGGTGATTGAAACACCAATTCTACGTAGAGATGATTAGATTAGGGGGATCATGAAGAGGGTGTCAAACCTCTAACATAACTTCTCAACTCCACCAATGAAGGTAGATCCAATGAGGACACTTAAACGTATGAGAAGGTTGATGTATTGTTACATATTTTTTAATTTCACATTTATTTCCATTATGAAAAGTATGCAAGAGATAAAATGAAGGATTTGGTTTACATAATGAGATAAGAAGATTTTATGGTTCAAGGGCACTTCTACGGGAACCCTAAGGTATGGGATCTGGATGATGTTTTGCATTTTACCCAAGCTAAAAATGTTGATTTTTTGAGTAATAAGTTTCTTATGGCAGCCATCAAGGGTAAGAAATTTTATTGTCTTGATATCAAATATTTCCTTTATCATCACCATATTATGTCTTTGCATGATAAAGAATGTGATAACTTGAAAAATGAGATGAAGGGAACTACATGGAGAGGGGGAAGCAAGAAAGAGGTTTAAAATTTTGGTAAATTACTTCATATCAATTTCAGATTTGATGTCACATCATGGGCTAGCTCATATATGGTCAAGATTGAAGATGTTCGCATAAGGGGTTGTTTCCTAGACATGGGCCAAGACAAAGCAATAGTACACCTTAAATGGAAAGTAAGTAAAACAAAGTGTCTTCATGTATTTTTTGTCATACAATTAATTTTAGTTATCATAGGGAGTTTTTTTTAGTTTGAGATTGAATGGGAAGGAATTTTAGTCACTTGGTGTGAAGGGGAACTCAAGGAGAATGAATTTCTTCAAACAGATCTCATTGGGGTAAGTTGGAGAGTTATTGTTATTATCATTTCCAACCAACTCAATAAGCTGTGTGTAATCCTACAAGTCAATTCAATCATACATAAGAATGATCTTCTATTTGTGGATATAGTTGAAGAAATTTTAGCCATTTTATGGATGATTCCAGCCCTCACCATTCTAATTTTTGGTGAAAAAATGCAAAATTTCAGTCAAGCTTCTTAAGCTACCCACTACTGGGTAAGTGCAATTCATCATACAAATTTTTAGTTCCTATGGGACATTCATGCTTGTGAAATAAGTTGTAATTTGAAGCATAAGAAATCTTCCCTTATGAAGGAAGCACTTTTATATGCTTTTCTAACTAATTGGAAGAATTCATCTACAGATGAGCATGTAAAAAAATAGGTTGCTAATGTTGTAGTTAAGAGGGATGCTTGTTGGTTAGTAAATAAAAATTCAGAAAATTCAGAATAACCATTCAATTTTGATGCTTTTTTTCTTATTATTGAAAAACTTGCATTCAAAAGGGGCGCTAGGAATCATATGAATGAAAGTGTTGATTAATAGAAGAAGAATTGGAGAAAGTCAACCTATGCATGAGCATGGCCACAAAAGAAATTTTGAGTTGTTGGACTACTAGCCACTATTTTTCTAGGTTCATCTATGGGTATTTGGTTGCAAGGAAAGAGGTTTGGACCATGGAGAAGGTACATATTTCACATACCATTATTTTTAAGTCTTTTTCAGCCATTACAAGAAGGATTCCAACCACTTTAAGCTCAAGAAAAATGTCAAAAACACATTGCTACAGCCAAGGTATGATGTTGTTGTTGATTTTGCATAATGTCATGAATAATTACACTATTGTTCCTTACATTTTCATATTGATCTTTCAAATTTTCACAACTTCATGGAAGTATGTTGGCAAGTGGGGGATGTATTTCCTGAGCCTTGTCATCTTAGAAGAGTTTTGGGCACATGCACATGAATTTCCAGCCATCACATGCTCAAAGTTAAGTACATGAATAACATACTACAACCAAGAGTATGTAAGCATCCAAGATTTATGGTTTCATTTTGAGTCATTTCATTTTTATGGGCAGCCAAGTGGACCACAAATTATTGTCCAAAATAGGGCAAATCCTTGGGGCATGATAAAAACGAGTGAGAGCACAAAGGAGGGCAGACCATGGTTCATGAGATGTGTTGGCATATTTTTATGGACTACTATTTTTGTATTTTTAGTTTGCTTCTTCTCCTTTATACACTTCTTTGGAGGTACCTTGACACTAGGGAAATTTTCTTTCCAATCCCTATCATTTGGGGGGAATTTTGTGTAAGCTTAAATGCATTTCTAACCACTCCTATGATAGTTTTCAATGTAAAAGGAAATAATTAAAATAATATATGGACCAAAAGAATTCATGATTTGATCTTTCCAATGAGACATAATGAAGGAATGACAAAAGTGTTGCTAAACACTCATGTTTTTTCTAATATGTTTGCTTCATGTGTAGGAGTAAGAACAAGAAATAAGAAGGTTGAAGGAATATTGAAATGGCCAAGGCCCTTTGGAAGCATGAGCATGGGTGGGTAAAATATATCTCATTTAACCAGTAATGGATCAAGGCTTTGGGAGTACTACATCATGTTTTCCCTCTTGGACATGGTTCTTGGACACATGAGTTTGTGTTTGCTTGAGGACAATCAAATTTGGGAAGGGAAGACTGTAAGGTCCCTTTTTCTAGGGGGTTGATTTTTGATCAAAATTTTGAAGACCTTTAGCCTATTTTATTCCTCATGGGCTAAGGGATGATGCAAGGGGAATATTTTTAATAAATAATATATTGCTAGAGAGTGATTCTAATCTTTTAAAATTAAAAGGCAATTTTATTATTTATTATTTTTTAATTTATTATTTAATTGACCCTAAAGTAATTTTAGTTACTATATTATGAGGATTGAATTAGATAATAAATTAAAATGACACTTTCATGATGACTTGATCCTCAATTAAAAGTCCTTAATGACTTTGAGCTTAAAGGAGAAGACCCAAGTGGCTAAAAGAGGTCCATATTTACCAAATAACCCCCACAAGTTGTTCTCCAGTCTTATTTTCAGGTTATTGGAGTTCCAAGGAGATCTTGAAGAGGCAATTTCACTTCAAAAATTACAAGTGTGCTAAGTTTATTTGTTGTTGATGATTTGAAGAGGATCTTTGAAGAAGATCCAAGGGTAGAATTTCTGTTCATTTGCAGATTTTTATTTTTCTAGGGTTTCACTACAAAGTTTCAGATTTATGTGACTTTCACCCAAGGAAAAATTATAATTATTATCTCATTTGAAATATCACATTTTTATCTTCAGTTCAAGCTATCATTGGTTCAAAATTTTTGAGTATTTTACAAGTTGTGAAATTTATAAGTTTTAACTGTATTTTTGTCATATATATATATATATATATATTGCAAATATAATTGTGTAATCATGTTTTGAATGTTTTTATCCATCTACAAATTTATTATGATAATTTTTGGAGTAGTTTTGAGGCATAAATCATCCCCAAACCCTAGTCACCTAGGTCTTTGGGTAATTTGTAGTTTATGGGAAAATATTGCAATAAATTTTAGTTTTATGGAATTCTAATTTTTTCTAATAATTTTTGGGTATAATTTTGGATTTAAGGAACACCCTTTTTATTTTTTTCAGCCCAAAAAGGGACCTTACAAAGCCTCTTCAGTTGTTTGTACTAAACATGAACCTGAAAACTACTTTTGCTTGCCAAGAAGGGTGAAAAAGGAGAAGAATAATTTTAACTCAAAAATGGCATTTCCTAGAGCATTTAAAACATGGATTTGAGATTAAGGAATTTTAAGAGACATTCTATGATCTTCTCCCATGTGTCACACTTCCCCATGGGTCATACAAGTGCCAAATTCTCCTTTTTTCTCAAGAAAACTACCCTTTATTTTGAACCACATGCCACTTTCAGTTATTGATAGCTTATTAAGACCTATTAAGACACATGGGACATGAAATAATATTTTATAATCTTCACACTTCACATAAAATTTGTACAAGTCATTAAATGCCCTTTTTTTGACCTCAAAATGCTTTCTAGGACTAAAATGATTAAAAAGACTAAAGACTAAGGCCAATATAACATTAAATGACATCAATTAACTTATAATGCAACTTTATACATAATATATTAGACCCACAAACACCTTAAAATCATGTTTTTACCTATAGGGGTCCCAATTTGACTTGCAAGGTTAAATTTGGTTAACACTTACCTAAGCGAGTGTTAACTTTCCTAGTAATCAAAACAATTAATTCATCATCATAAATGTTAGATATGTCATCCCCTTTGAATTTATTACCATGGAACTTATTCTTATTCTTAGGATTCATATCTATCTTGAAAGCATCTTCCTTCTTTGGTGGTATATCATCATTCTTCCTCATCTGATAGGCAATAAGGGTGCCATGTAATTGATCCATCTTTAACTAAGTAAGGTCATGACTCTCTTTTATAACATATACATTTTGATCAAACTTTGGGGATAGAGACCTTAATACCTTTTGGGAAATAGTAGTCTCTTCAAGATTCTCTCCAAGACCTCTGATGATATTCATAATCTCATCAACTCTCTATAGAAATGATGCCACATAATCTTCTTTGTTCATCTTGAGACTGTCAAATTGCCTTCTATGAGTTTGCAGCTTAGCAAGCTTAACCTTTGAATCTCTTTAAAATAGTCTTCAATTTATCCCATATTTTCTTGGCAGATATGTAATGAATTACTTTGGTGAACTCATTTTTTGTAAGACCACAAGTGATGGCATTCATTGCCTTAGAGTTTTTCTCAAATAGTTTCTTATTTGCAACACTAGATGGAGGAATAACAGGAGTAGTATAACCATCCATAATATATTTTCATAAATCAAACCCTAGGGACATAATGTAGGTCTTCATTCTAGCACTCTAAGATGTATAATTGGATCTATTCAACATCGGTGCTTACTTAGTAGAGAAACCACCTTGCACATTTTAATGAGCCATTGTACCTTGGATCACCTTCAATCTACCAAGATTTTACCAAAGGACCTCTATCTGATACTAATTATTAGAGGTATAATTACTAAGAGGGAGGGGGGTGAATCAATGAGCCTAAATAATTCAACTTTAATTCTTGATCTTTATAAAACTTAATCAACTAACATAAAAATTCATGAAGCACAAACAACATTCATAACAATGAGTAAGAGAGACAATGCAAGACCAATCACATAATACAAGACATACATGGGAAACCCTATAGGGGAATAAAACCCACTAAAAACTATAATTGGAGTACTATAAGCTAGAATTAAATAAGGAACTACGATCCCTATTTAGTGATATTTCAATCCCATAATGTACTACTACACCTATCTAACTGAACTACAATAATAACCAAAAATTTTAACAGGTTTTACCTTACAAGGAGGAGACAACCATCTTAAATTCTAAGCTACCAAAAAAATGCCTAAAAAACACTTCCACCTCTAAATTGATGTAAAAAACACTTGATGATAGACCTCAACTTATCTCTCTTCACCTTCACTCACACTCAATCTGTAAGAGCACTATTCAACCAATAGGTCATACAAATAGTCTCCAATCTATTCTAGCCTTGAACACATCCTTAGGGCATTCTACCACTCTTCTCTAGACAACACATGCATAATCCTCTCTATTTTCATTCCTTAGTCTCTCGCTTACAACATCAAGAACCCATCATCTTTGGTTTAACTATTTATAGAGCAATTTTGATTAACACCATCTTGGTTAGCCATTAGGCATGTATTAAATCTTAAGACATATATCATATGAATATAAGTCTTAATAAATTATTCATACGTCAGCCATAGAAACTATGGGTTACCCTTAAGTAGCTACACCTTTTAACAAGGCACTTATAGCTTTTATAGGTCTCATAAAGACCTATTCACCCATTATCACTCCCTTGAGCAAAAAAATAACATAGGACCACTTTAAAATACATGGTTCCATTCCTTAAGGCCCCTTAGACATCCTCAAATAATCTCAAGCAACTTAGCTCATCTCTATGTATGCTCAAGCAACTTAAACATAGACCTTATATACACAGTCACCATAAACAAACACACAATAAGCTTCTTAAGCATTGTTCATACTCAAGATAGATTGATCACACCTCAAAAATCCACACAGAGCATCCTTATGGAGTCTACAACATGCTCCACTACTAAATTCATCATGAGACATTGAAACAACATTAATACAAGCTCGAATATCCTTCTCAGGTCACTTGAAAAACATGCATGAATACATAGTCAAATTTTAGGCTTAATATATTTGATTGTACTCACTTATATATCTTAAAATCAAGTTCATTAGATGCAACATGGAGTCCTCTACCACTTTGCTTTTTACTGCATCAGCAAATTCATCTTCTATCAAAATATATGGTCAAAATATAGAGCTCTAGTTTTTCATGTGTTAAAATCAAATATTTGAATAACAAAATTCATAGTTAACCTTTGAACACAATGCTCAAATATTGTGGACTCTTAGCTTAGGATCAATCTTTTACCATCGATCTTGTCTGAGCTTTAATGCATAGACTGCCAAACTCAAATGTTAAACTATAGTCTCTTTAACATCATCTTCTCAAAATGTTGACTTAATGTGATCCATCAATCTTTATGGATCAACAAGGTCAATAATGATCAATGCTCATTGCTGATCAAAATTAATGAATGCCTACTCACCATTGGATTATTATCTTATACCTTTGTTCAAATGTTAAACATCATATACCTATCCTCATCTCACTACATCCTGATTCCTTGGAATAAACATGCACTATTGATCTTAATTGAGATATAACACTTGAAAAAATGACTAAGTATGGGGACCCTATCAATATGCTTGAGTAGCCATTTTTGATCCTTGATAACTTTTTCTATGCTTTGATGTAGGATCTCAAACTTAAACCAAAAGATATCCTCTCATAGGAGAATCCAACCATGTGACACACTGCTCTTAGAATTCTCATGCATGTGAGATATAATGCCATTAATGTGTCTTATCATAAACTTTTATCGTAGAGCCAACCACGTCCAAATCTACTTGAGAGGCCAATTTTGATAATGTATAACATTGCCACACTTTAGTGGATGATATCAAACTTAGTGAAAATTAGCTATGCTCAAAACTAAAAAACCCATATGATTAGATTTTCTTGACACCTTCCCACGTGCAATATATAACACCAAAAAAATGCTCACTCAGTGCTTTCTACCTCATTGGAAAATTGGCAAAGTATGGGAAAACATAGTTAAACTACCTAGGAGCCCAACTTTCAATATGCATAAATTTTGATGTGCCATATTGCATGATCTAAAATTAAGCAAAAATAAACTAGGTCAAAAATTAAACAAACCCATATGATCATTTTGTCCTCACACCACCACGTGTGTGAATTCTGACCCCATCAACATGCTTATTCAGCACTTTCTGGCCATATTGTAAATTTGGCTAAGTATGGGAAAATAATGAAATCTATCTTAGAAGCCAACTTTACCCCATATCTTTGACTATGCTTCGATGCATGACTTGAGATATAATGAGTAATAATTATGGACTTCTTTGATCACAACCATATGACCCACTCCCCTTGACTCCTTTCCACATAGAAATGGTGACATCATCAAATTGTTAACTCAAATTTTTTGCCACTGGACCCAAAGTGTCTAGATGAAAACTATGATCAACCAAATGAATTCCACTTAAGCACACAAGTTTTCAAAGCATAGATAACATCTTATAGGACCCATTTATCATGATCAATCATCCATACTCATCCTTGATCCTCTCAAAATATGTCAATACTGAAGATCAACCAACCATACATGAGGCACACTTAAACAAACATATTACACACTTTGTCATTGTCACTTAGACTATCAAAGCACTTCATCCACTCGCTAGATCATCTCCATGACACCAACATGACATTTGTTGACCAATTTTGCCCATAGGCAAAATTTTGGTCTCCTTCCTCTTTTACTATTAATGACAGTTATTTTTTAGGTTGTTCAAGTTCAACATGTTTGGTTCATGGCCTGGTTCAAGTGTTTCAACGGCTTTTGGTTCAAAGGGTCCATTTCCAAGTTCAAGCATCTCGATCTTCAATGGTTGAACCATTGAACCGTTGAACCAAATTTTGGTTCAATGGGCTTGGTTCAAAGCAAAAGGTTCAACGGGCTCAATTCAAGCAAAAGGTTCATCGGCTTTGGTTCATTGGTCCATCGACGCGCAATAGTTGAACCTTGAACCATTGAACCAAATTTTGGTTTAACGGGCTCGGTTCAAGGGTATGCCCTTGGCTGAAGGGGAGTCTTCAAGTCAAACTACCCTTTCAAAGGGCAGGCACTTCAACATTTGCAAAGGAAAATCGAGTAAAGTTCAAATTTGTTTAAAGTTCAATTTGGTTTGAAAATTGACTAAGTTCTGAATTCCTTCAGACTTTTTGTCTGAAGGAATTCGGGCCGCATATACCAAAGTTTCAAGCAAAGTCTAGACAGAATTTCGTAGACAATTTGTACTTGGGAAATTTCTGCAGACAATTTGTCCACGAAAAATACACAGTCAAAAGTGACCCGGGGAAATTAACCTGGGGAAATTGTCTACAGACAATTTGTTTGCGGGAGCCCGGGAGGCAGTCTGAAAAACAAAGGGACCCACCGAAGGACCCTGAAGGGCAGGTACCCTTGCGGGGGACTTTCAACCAAGTCGAAAGGGGCTTTTTCAAAGAGACTTGTGCTAAGAAATATGCAAGGCAAGGAAGATAAGCCGCCGTAGAAAGACAAAGCCACAAGGACCCGAGGACGTCCTGGAGGATGTCAAAATTAGCAAAATAGTATAGCCATTGGTTTTCAAAGTGATAACATTTGGGAAGCCATCAAATTCAAGAAGGTGAAATATCTGTTGGTATTCAAAGCATGATGGCTATAGGTATGTCAAATTTAATGAAAGGAAATGGTCATTTGATTTTGAGTGAAAGAGTGCTAACTAGGAGCCCAGAATGCAGCAACCTGCTTAAATGTTTGCCCCAAGGGGCCAAAGGAGAAAGATGAGAAAAATTTGAGAAAAGACAAGGAGACAAGCATGGAGTGAGCAAGTAGTTAGTCTGAGTGGTTCCCTTTGAGAAGTGACTCTAGCAGGTGAAACAGTTCCTACAAATTGATCATGAGAGGACGCAAATAGTTAGTAAGTAGCTAGTTTTCTCCATTTTACATTTAATGGGTGGAAAAACCATGTATTGACCTTGAAAATGTAGTCTTCAAAAGAGACAAAGTGCACAACTCATTAATGTTTTGAGTGACTTGTTCTTCCCAATGAAAAGCATGTATGCCACTTGTAAAAGAAGGAGCACCAAATGAGCCTTTTGGCTTTTCCATATATATTATGAACTTGTCATTTGTAAAGGGATCTTCCACCATTTTACAAGGTGCAACCCTGCTAAAATTTCCACCTAAATCAAATAAATGTAGTTTTACCTCTTCTTGGATAGATATTATGTGTATGCCCTGAGTGTTAATTTATGTTTAGTCATTGCCTTTTGATGCTTTCACAGGTTCAACACCAACACACCAGTTATCTACAAGCTGTCATCCCTGCAGCTAAAAGGAGGAGAGTTCTATTTGAGGTGCAGAAATAGAAGGGATTATTTACAGAGTGCCTCACACAGCACCTTTAGTGAACCTCTATTTTTTTGTATTTTCATTTAAATCTCCCTGTCAAGTTTGTAGACTAGTTCTTTTACCAAGTATGAAGCGTATGAATGCATTTGTCTGATTTTGAGAGTGGATGTGAGAAGGTCACTTCATTTTGGTGTATCACCTCCTTAGAGTAGTTTTTTTTCCTACATCTTCCTCCCTTTTCATCCTCCCCCTAGTTTTATATATATATATATATATATATATATATATATATATATATATATATATATATATATATATATATATATATATATATATATATGCCTGTATTAGCACTTGCTAAAACAAACATGATGCATCAAAGGGAGCTAGCCCTTATCTAGAGACTCTCCCCTCTAGCTTTGCTAGTCCCATAGGTGAGAGGGGAGTTTCCATGTTGTGAGGAGAAGACAGGAGTTTGACTTCCTATCAAAGGGTACAAATTTCCTATGTCAACAGTTTTGGCACGCCCAGTGGGACACATAGTTTGACAACTCAGTAAAGTTCAAGATTGATGCTGGTCCTAATACAACCAATTCAAGTTTTCCAACATCTGGCGACTCCACTGGTAAGAGCTTCAATTTTACAATCAAGACCAGTCTCTTAATTTTCTATGCCTAAAGTTACCACAAGGTCTACTTTAAGAGGGGTTCCTTTCAATTTTGTTGAGTTGCCTTTGAATTTTGAAAAAAGACTATGATTTGAGAGAACCCATCCTTATCCAACAAACAATCCTCCTAGACCTGTTATAAGGGACATAGTCACAATAGAACCCTAGTTACAACCAATCCTAGCCATGGCATTCCCTTTCGTAGCTTTTCGTGGTGAGAGCCCCTTGAATCTCCCATGTTATGATCCAATTTTGGGAACAACTCTAAAATTTGTGCCTTCTTTCGATGGAGCGGGATCCATTACAGTCATTGAGCATATTAGGAATATTGCTAATCTCTGTAATATTCACAATGTAACAGAGGAAAATGTTGCCATCAGACTGCTAGCATTGTCTCTCAAGGGCAAGGCTCTTGACTGGTATGGCACTTTGCTTGTAAATTCAATCATTCTTGGAATGAATTGGGCACTCAGTTGATAGATCATTTTGGGGAAAAAAGTGACGGCCTCTCGCTTGCTGAGTAGCTGATGACCATAAAGAGAGCTCCACACGAGTACATGCAGGACTTCAACATGCATTTTCAAAAGACTTGGGATAAAATTCCCATCTTGGTAAGGCTGACTCCCAGCTATGATTTTTTATATTATCTAAGAGCATTAAATAGCAATATTGCTATGATGATACAATCTATGGGAGGGCATATACTGCTAGCTACTTATGACATAGCCATAACAGCTAAAAACTACTTAGTCCAAGCTGGGAAAATTGCCCCTAGGCCTCACATGCCGCTTTTCCTAGAAATGCTACCCCCAATTCAAACCATTGCTCCCATAATTGCTTCCCTACCTACCATTGAGAAACTAGCTGTTGTTCCGTCCAATGAGCTTCATGAGGTTAAGAGTCTATTTTGAACATGTCAAACAAACTTGTAGCTCTTAAAAGGTAGTAGGCCCAAAGCAACAGACCAAATCAGGGATACCAGGATTATGGTCAAGCCCCTGGACCCCCTTTTCAAGGCTATAATCAAGGATAGGGTTAGTTCACTCAAACCAGGCCATTTTAAAATTACAACTCAGGCCCCCCTTCATCATTTAAAGTCATGGTGCTGACTCAGAATAATCTAGTACTGGAGCAACCAAGCTGTTCAACCATAGGATATGGTCAAGAACAGGCTGTTTACACAAATGAGATGATGAATTATTTATAGAATGCAGATAATTAGGTAGCTACTCATTCCCATATTTTTGAGGCTCCAACTCAACCCAACACGAGTAGCAATTAGGTCCAGCCAGATTCTACCCTCATGAATCATATGGAAGGGGAATTCTATTCAGTTAATTATGTGGGTGCTATAGACAATCAGGCTGACTGTGTTGCAGCCAACACAAGGTTTAAGAGAAGAGTAGTGATAGAAGCCTAGGCTACCACTCAAGCGGTAGTAGCACCTTTTCCATCACACTCAAATTTGAAGGCCCCAAATTTTAAATAGCCGTTTGCACTTGCAACCCCTCAGCTTGTAGCTTAGGTTAGAATTAGCCCCAAAGAAAGCATGAAGATAGTCAGTCCTCAGGTCAATATAATGGACCAGATGAAGAAGCTGCATATGAACATATCTTTATGGGATTCATTGTCTCTTCCAAGATAGAAGGACATACTAAAGAAGGAATTACATGAGCTGGATCGACAAGCTGTCCCAGCAAGCATTGATAATGTCTTGATGACAAATGGATAGCCTTCCACTTTGGGTCAGGTAAAGAAAGAAGAGAAAATTCCCCCTTTCTATGTATCCTTGGTCATAAGGGATTTCTTGGTATACAACTGCATAATTGACAGTGGGGCCAGCACCTCAGTGATGCCCAAGTGCATAGTTGACAAGATGGGACTAAAATATGAAGAGATAAACAAAGGAGTCTTACAGCTAGATGGGATGCTTGAAAAAATAGTTGGAATTTTGAAGGGTTTAAGCTTGACATTACATGCTTGCCCAACCTTCTCAATTCCCCATGATATATTGGTAGCAGACGTTCCCCCTTATTTCACAATTTGCTTGTCCAGGGACTTCACATCAAAGATAGGTGGCTATCTTGTAGCAAATTGGTCATATCTAGTTTTTAAAACCAAGTATGGGACCAAGGTAAAAATTGAATCTAAGCCACTCTACAAGGATCATCTAGAACCATATTCACCCAAGGTAGCCAATGTTAGTTACACCATTATCTTCCCAGAAGAGTCCCAGACAGACCAATCTCCATCCTCTGCTCTTGAAGGAGTCACAGACTTACTCTTGGATGAGTGGGAAAATGATAACTTCGAGCATGATCCTTACAAGTTCATTGAAGAGGTAGACCTTGGAGTCTACTGTATGCATGAAGAGGGCACCTTCATGCCCAATATAATGAAGGCTAGCCAGGACAACCTTGGTCTATGGCAACTTTACTTTGATAGTTCCAGAAGTAGGCTAGGAGCTGGTGGTGGGGTGATGTTGGTCTCCCCTTCAAAGGATATGTACTTTTCAACTTTCCATTTCCAATTCTCTTGCACAAGTAATGTTGTAGAATATGAGTCCCTTATCCATGGGCTAGAATGGGCAAGAAAGAGAGGGATCAAGGAGTTGCAAGTCTTGGGAGACAATGAGCTGATTGTAAATCAAGTGAAAGGCCAAAATCTAACCAAGAATTCCTTGCTGAAGTCTTACAAGCATAGGGTCTGGGACTTGGTTGAATATTTCCTTACTTTCAACATCACCTCCATTCCCAGAGAATAGAATAAACAAGCAGACAGGCTGGTAGTAATTGGTGCTCAGTTTGATGTTTCAAGGGAGATAAGCCGAGATTGTGGTTCATGCCACTTGAAAGTGGTAGTTCAGCCCTCTGTCCCAGACAACATTGAAAATTGGCAAGTTTTTGAAAGTGACCAGAAAATAGCTTTCTTCCTATAGGAAGAAGCTGAGTTCACAAGACACAACTAGGTGAAATTGTAGAAGCAATATGGCAATCAGATTGTTCAGTTGAAGAACAATAAGCTCCCTAAAGGTCTAGTCACGCTTGAAAGCATCTTCAATGGAGATGACCAATTGAGAAATGAAAACGCATGCATCATGACCAAAGAGGAGAATTATGAAAGGGTTGAGATCTTCAAGGATAAGCTGCTTGTGCTTGGAAAGGTTTGCATGATCCAAGAAAGGTGAGCTTTCATTTTGCTATGCCAAGAATTTGCTGATGTTTTTGTGTGGGATTACAATGATTTAAAGGGCTTCAACCCAAGACTCGCCCAACACACCATCAAATTAGAAGAAGGCACCAGGCCAGTCACACAAAAGTAGAGGCCTGTCAATCCAAAAATTGAGCCCCTCATGCAAAGGGAATTGGCCAAATTGATTGAGTCCAAAATTATATTTCTAATCAAACATTCCTCCTGGCTAACCAACCTTGTTCCTGTTAGAAAGAAAAATGGGGAGATTAGGCTGTGTCAACTTTAGAGACCTTAATAAAGTCTCTTTAAAGGACCATTATCCCCTCCCAAGCATGGAGTGGATCCTTCAGAAGGTAATAGGTAGTGAGTGTTTCTCCCTCCTAGATGGTTATTCAGGGTATAATCAGATTTTGGTGCAAGGTTGTGATCAGCACAAAATGGCCTTCACCACTAAATGGGGAACATTTGCCTACAAGAAGATGCTATTCAGGCTATCTAATGCTGGTGCAACCTTTCAGCGAGCCATGGACATGGCTTTTTGAGGCTTGATAAACAACAATGTGCTGGTATACCTCGATGATGTGATAATATTCTCTAAGGAAGCGAACCAACACATAAAACACCTCAGGTAGATTTTTGAAAGGTGCAGGGAATTCGACATCTCTCTTAATCCAAAGAAATGCGTGTTTGCTGTTCATGAAGGGAAACTCCTAGGCCACATCATGTCCAAGGAAGGCTTATCCATTGACCCCAAGAGAGTTTGCTCTATCCTGGAGATGTCACTACCAAAGCACAAGAAAGGCCTACAGAGTTTCTTTGGCAGGATAAATTTCATTCAGAGGTTCATTCCAAATTTTGTTGAGATAGTCAAGCCCCTGACCTCTATGTTAAGGAAGGGCAAGGAGTTCAAGTGGACAACACAAAGAAAAGATAGCTTTGAAGCTGTCAAGCAGGCCATAACCCGGGCTCCTACTTTGATCAGCCCTGACTTCAACAAAGACTTCAACCTCTACACTTTCAACAATGAAGAGGTGATCTCTGCCATGCTTACCCAAGCAAATGGTGATGACCTCGAATATCCACTTGCTTTTTTTAGCCAAGGGTTAGAGGACTTCGAAGATAGGTACACGTATGTAGAGAAGTAAATCTTGGCAGTAGTGTAGAGCCTGAAGAAATTTAGGCATATGTTGTCTAACAATAGGATTCACCTCATGGTCCCACATCCTGGCGTCAAGGATTTCTTGACCAATTGAGACTTAAATGAGAAAAAGGTAGGGTGGATCACCAAGGTGATGGAGTATGATGTAGACATCAAGATCACCAAGCTGGTGAGGGGAAGAGGACTATGTGAATAGCTTGCTACAGACTTCAAGCAAAAAAGGGAAGATAGCCTAATAATTCATGATGCAGCCACTGCAGAGGAACCAACTATCATAAAGGATTGGATGTTAGACATGAGGCATTTCCTTCTCACTAGTGAGTACCCATAGGGTCTTGATAAGACCGATAGAAGGTATTTTAAACTCCAATCTCTCCCTTATGTCTTGGTTGAGGAAGTATTGTTTAGGAAGGATCTCTCTGGGGTTCTTCTACGATGCATTGACCCAAACCAGGCTGATAAGGTACTGGCTGAGTTCCATGATGAGCCAATAGGTGGTCATTTCACCCTTAGAGCTAATATAGCAAAGATAATGAGAGCTGGCTATTTCTGGCCTACTCTTTTCAAAGACACCCATGCCTAGGTAAGAAGGTGCTAAAAGTGTGCACTTTTTGATGGAAAGCAATGGTTCGCTGCCATGCCTCTACAGCCCATTCAGGTGGAATAGCCATTCATGTAGTGGGGCTTAGACTTCATAGGGATGATCAATCCTCCCTCTAGTGCTGGACACAAGTGGGTCTTGACTGCTATGGACTATTTCACAAGGTGGGTGGAGGCTGTTGCTTTGAAAGAAGTAAATGAAAGCACAGTCCTGGAGTTTTATGAGGACTTAGTAACAAGATTTGGGGTCCTAGCCACCATAATCTCAGATAACAGTTTGGATTTTTTGGGGACTAGAACAAGTGAATGGGTGCTAAGTTATGGTATATACCTCAGCACTTCATCAAATTATTACTCACAGGGGAATGGGCTGGCTGAGTCCACCAACAAAAATTTGATCAGAATCATAAAGAGGACCATGGAAGAAAATTAGAGGACTTGGCATGCCAAGCTAAAGATAGCTTTGTGGGTCGATCGAATCACTCTGAAGAGAGAAATTGAAAAGTCTCCATATACGCTCGTATATGGAAGGGAAGCTAGGCTTCCCATCTCACTTAAATTTCCAGCACTGGACCTCACTCACCGGCTACAATTTGAAGAAGGAAGTAGCATGGAGGTCAGGCTGTGTGAGCTAATGGAGCTCCAAGAGGTAAGGGACCAGGCTATGGCTTCAATGATGAGTCACCAACAGCAAGTAAAGAGACACTTCAACAAGAGATCTTCATTAAAATATTTCTCTAAAGGAGACATTGTCTTGAAATGGGACAAAGACCGAGCCAAGCCTGGAAAACATGCAAAATTCATTAGCTTTTAGAGTGGTCCTTACATAATTACTCAGTGCAAGCAGCATAATGCGTTCTAACTCTCCAAGTTGGATGGTGAAGAACTGCGTATCCTAGTTAATGGGATACATTTGAAGCATTGCCACTGAGTCTCCATTCAGCTGTACATACTTTCCCTTGTTTTCTTTCCTATTTTCCTTAAGTGTTGTTGCACAAGTCATAGTTTTCTTAGTTTTGTGTGTGCTTTATTTTCCTTGGAGGTAGATCTGCATGACTAGTTTTAAGTTTTATCAGAGCTATTGCTAGTTCTTTGGGCTACATTTGACTCCGTGCCCAATGGATTTGCAAGGCAACTAGTCTTTAAGCATAACAGGCATGCTTCCCTTGGGAGTCGCCCCTTTGTTGACCAATTTTGCCCATAAGCAAAATTTTGGTATCCTTCCTCCTTTGCTATTAATGCCAATCATTTTTCAGGTTGTTCAAGTTTAACATGTTTGGTTCATGGCCTAGTTCAAGTGTTTCGATGGCTTTTGGTTCAAAGGTTCCATTTTCGAGTTCAAGCATCTCGATCTTCAATGGTTGAACCATTGAACCAAATTTTGGTTCAATGGGCTTGGTTCAAAGCAAAATGTTCAACGAGCGCGGTTTAAGCAAAAGGTTCATCAGCTTTGGTTCATTGGTCCATCGGTGCGCAATAGTTGAACCTTGAACCATTGAACCAAATTTTGGTTCAACGGGCTTAGTTCAAGGGTATGACCTTGGCCGAAGGGGAGTCTTCAAGTAAAACTACCCTTTCAAAGGGTAGGCACTTCAACATTTGCAAAGGAAAATTGGGTAAATTTCAAATTTGTTTAAAGTTCAATTTGGTTTGAAAATTGACTAAGTCTCGAATTCCTTCAGACTTTTTGTCCGAAGGAATTCGGGCCGCATATACCAAAGTTTCAAGCAAAGGCCAGATATAATTCCGTGGATAATTTATCTATGGGAAATGTCTATAGAAAATTTATCCATGGAAAATACACAGTCAAAAGTGACCTAGGGAAACTAACCTGGTGAAATTGTCTGCGAACAATTTGTCTGCAGGAGCCCGAGAGGTAGTCTAGAAAACAAAGGGACCCGTCGAAGGACACCGAAGGGTAGGTACCCTTGCGGGGGACTTCTAACCAAGTCAAAAGGGGATTTTTCAAAGAGACTTGTGCTAAGAAATATACAAGGCAAGGAAGATAAGCCATAGAAAGACAAAGCCACAAGGACCCAAGGACATCCTGGAGGACATCAAAATTAGCAGAATAGTATAGCCATTAGTTTTCAAAGTGGTAACATTTGGGAAGCCATCAAATTCAAGAAGGTGAAATATCCATTGGTGTTTAAAGCATGACGGCCATAGGGACATCAAAGTTAATGAAAGTAAATGGCCGTTTGCTTTTGAGTGAAAGAGTGCTAACTAGGAGCCCAGAATGCAGTGACCCGCTTAAATGTTTGCCCCAAGGGGCCAGAGGAGCCAAATGAGAAAAAATTGAGAAAAGACAAGGAGACAAGCATGGAGTAAGCAAACAGTTAGTCTGAGTGGTGCCATTTGAGAAGTGACTCAGACAGGTGAAATAGTTCCTACAAATTGATCATGAGAGGACGCAAATAACTAGTAAGCAGTTGGTTTTCTCCATTTTACATTTAATGGGTGGACAAACCATGTATTGACCTTGAAAATGCAGTCTTCAAAAGAGACAAAGTGCACAACTCATTAATGTTTTGAGTGACTTGTTCTTCCCAATGAAAAGCACGTATGCCACTTGTAAAAGAAGGAGTGCCAAATGAGCCTTTTGGCTTTTCCATATATATTGTGAACTTGTCATTTGTAAAGGGATCTTCCACCATTTTACAAGGCACAACCCTGCTAAAATTTCCACCTAAATCAAATAAACACAGTTTTACCTCTTCTTGGATAGATATTTTGTGTATGCCCTGAGTGTTAATTTGTGTTTAGTCATTGGCTTTTGATGCTTTCATAGGTTCAACACCAACACACTAGTTATCTATAAGGTACCATCCCTATAGCTGAAAGGAGGAGAGTTCTATTTGAGGTGCATAAATAGAAGGGATTATTTATAGAGTGCCTCACACAGCACCTTTATTGAACCTCTATTTTTCTATATTTTCATTTAAACCTCCCTGTCAAGTTTGCAAACTGGTTCTTTTGCCAAGTGTGAAGCGTATGAATGCATTTGTCTAATTTTGAGAGTGGATGTGAGAAGGTCACTTCATTTTGGTGTATCACCTCCTTAGAGTAGTTTGTTTTCCTACATCTTCCTCCCTTTTCATCCTCCCCCCAGTTTATATAGCTATATATATATATATGCCTATATTAGCACTTGTTAAAACAAACATGATGCATCAAAGGGAGCTAGCCCTTATCTAGAGACTCTCCCCTCTAGCTTTGCCAGTCCCACAGGTGAGAGGGGAGTGTCCATGTTGCAAGGAGAAGACAGGAGTTTGACTTCCTGTCAAAGGGTGCAAATTTCCTATGTCAACAACATCATCATGACAAATCTCTAATAGATAAATTATATGATTGAGTGACTAAGATAGAAATGTGAAGAATGGGAATAGGGCAACTGAGCTATCCTCGAGTACTTTGAAGTGATTGAAAATTACCTACATAGTCTCAAAAGACCTCAGGCTGATGTAGTTTTCCCTATTAACAAAGACATAAGATGATAATGATGATGATGATGATAATGCCCCAAGGATTCTTGATCAATATTGATGAGGATAATGGATGTTAGTATAAATTTTAGATTAGAGGTGATTGTGTTTGGTAGCTAAGATTAGAGGAGAGATATATGATTGGACTTGGATGACTGAGATTCAAATATTGATGATTGATCAGAGGATATAGATGTCTATTATCTTCAAACATCTATTTATTCCTTATTGCTAAAACCAAATTTAGATCATCATAGTCCAAGTAATCCATTAATGTAGCATTATATAGTATGCATAATGATATATTTATGACCATGATGATTTTTTGCCAAATTTCATAATGGATTGACTTAAGAAAACATAAAGATCAAAGAAATAAAGTGCATAAGTAGCATGTAGTGTAATGCTCTATTGGTTTTTTATAGACTAAAATGACATCATTGTTTTATACTACCATGGAAAAACACAATACAAGTCATAGTAATAAAAACATAAGATAATTAAGATGAAATTAACTACATACATAGAATAAGCAAACACATATAATACCACACATAAAATGAAAACATGAAACCAAGGATAAAACATTTATGCACATACATAATGATTAAGGTTATGATTCAACCTTTGTCACATTGATGATCATGAAGACAAGGGATGATAAAATCATCATTCACTTTTAAAACTATATTGGATGCTCACCCTTGGTTAGACAAGCAATAGGGAAAGATGTGAAAAATATATGCCATGACATGTTGAATACTTGACATGGGATAGTGAGGTGAAAGAGATGGATTAAGATAATGTAGGAAACTATAACAAAAGGAGGCCCAGATTGTATATATTATGTGTGTGTTAAGGGAACATATATACAAGTATGAAACTTGGAAAAAGGAAATCTAAAATTAGTATCCAAGATAACAAGACATGATAGGTAGCAAGGTGATTAAATGATGAAGGATAAGTGATAAGGATGAGAATGGAAAGGAATATCTAGATAAATCTCTAAGGGTCTTAAGACATCTATCATATGAAGATAAGGCTCAATACATTCTTCAAAGGTTGGCCATAGAAACTATGGGTCACCTTTAAGCAACCACACCTTTTAACAAGGTACTTATAGCTCTTATAGGTCTCATGGAGACCTATTCACCCATTAACACTCCCTCAAGAAAAATAAAAACACTTTAACACTTTCAAATACATGGTTTCACTCCTTATGTCTGCTTTAACATCCTCAAATTATTAGAATCAACTTAGCTCACCTCTACGTATGCTCAAATAACTCAAACATAGACCTTATGTACATAGTCACCATGAATGAACACACAGTCAAATTTTAAAGCATTATTTCTACTCAAGACAGATTGATCACACCTTAAAAATCCACCCAAAGCATCCTCATGGAGTCTACAACATGATCCAATATTAAATTCATTATGAAACATCAAAATAACATCAATATAATCTCAAATATCCTTCTTGGGTCACTTGTAGAACATGCATGAATACACAATCAAATTCTAGACTCAATATATTTGATTGTACTCACTTCTAAATCTTTAAATTAGGTTCATTAGATTCTCCATGGAGTCCTCTATCAATTTTATTTTTACTGCATGAGCGAATCTATCTTCTATCAAAAGATATGGTTGAAATACAAATCTCTAGTTTTTCTTGTGTTAAATTCAAATATTTGAATAGCAATGGTCACAATTAACCTTTGAACACAATGCTCAAATCTCATGGACTCTCACCTTAGGATCAATCTCGCACCATCGATCTTGTCTAAGCTTTAATACATAGATAACCAAACTCAAATGTTAAATCATGATCTCTTTGACCTCATCTCATGTCCTCTCAAAAATTTTACTTAATGCACTCCATCGATCTCTATGGATCAATAAGTTCAATAATATTCAATGTTCACCATTGATTAAACTATATGAATGCCCAATCACCATTGGATTATTATCATATACCTTTTCTTAGACATTAAACATTGTTCATCTATCCTCATCTCACCACCTCCTGACTCTTTGGAATCAACGTGCACCATTTATCTTTCTCAAGCTTTAACACTTGAAAAAAAATGACTAAGTATGGGGACCCTATCAATATGCTTGAGTAGCCATTTTTTATCCTTGATAACGTATTTTACGCTTCAATGCAGGATCTCAAACTTGGACCAAATGATCTCTTCTCATAGGAAAATCCAACCATGTGACACACTACTCTTGAAATTATCATACATGTGAGATACAATGCCATTAAATTGAATTTTCATAAACTTTTGTCATAGATCCAACCATGTCTAAATCTGCTTGAGAGGACAACTTTGATCATTCATAACATTTGTCGTAATTCAGTGCATGATCTCAAACTTAGCACACATCATTTATGATAAAAACTAAAAAACCCATATGATCATATTTTCTTGACACCTTCACACATGAGATATATAACATCAACAAAAATCTCACTCGACTCTTTTTGCCTCGTTGCAAAACTAGCTAAGTATGGGAAAACATAGTCAAACTGCTTGGGATCCTAACTTTGCATATGTATAACTTTTGACATGCTACATCACATGATATGAAATTAAGAGAAAATAAACTAGGTCCACAACTAAACAAACCCATATGATCATTTTTTCCTCATATCACCATGTGTGTGAATTCTGACCTCATCAACATGCTTACTCAACTTTTTCTAGCCATATTGCAAATTTGGCTAAGTATGGGAAAATAGTGAGATCTATCTTAGAAGCCAAATTTACACCCTCATATATTTGATTGTGCTTTGATGCATGACTTGATATATGGTGCATAATAATTAGGGAGTACTATTATCATAACCATATGACCAACTCCCCTTGACTCCTTCTCACATGAAAATGGTGATGTCATCAAACTGCTAACTTAGATTTTCTGCCAATAGACCCAAAGTGTCTAGATGAAAACTATGATCAACTAGATGAATTAAACTTATGCACACAAGTTATAAAAGTATAGATAATATCTTATATGACCCCTTTCTCATGATCAATCCTCCATACTCATCCCCAATCCTCTCAAGCTATGTCAATATTGAAGATCAACCAACCATACATAAGGCACACTAAAATAAGCATATTTCAGACTTTGTCATTATCACTTAGACTATCAAAGCACTTCATCCACTCACTAGAACATCTCCATGAAACTAAGATGACATCATCATGATAAATCTATAACAAATAAATGTTATTATTGAGTGACCATGGTAAAAATGGGATGAATGAGAATAGGGCAATCGAGCTATCCTTGAGTACTTTGAAGTGATTTAGATTTACCTACATAGTCTCAAAAGACCTCATGCCAAGTTAGTTTTCTCTAATGAGAAGGTGGAGGATGATAGATGAACAAAGAGATAAAATGATGATGATGATGCCCCAAGGATACCTGATTAATATTGATGAGGATGATGGATGTTAATATAAATGTTAGATTAGAGATGATTGTGTTTGGTAGCTATGATTAGAGGAGAGATAAATGATTGGACTTAGATGACTAAGATTCAAATATTGATGATTGATCAGAGAATATATGTGTCTATTATCTTCAAACATCCATCTATTATTTATTGTTAAAACCAAATTTAGATCATCATAGTCCAAGAAATCCATTAATGTAGCACTAGGCAATATGCATCATGATATATTTATGACCATGATGATGTTTTGCCAAAGTTCATAATGGACTGACATAAGAAAACATAAAGATCAATGAAATAAAGTGCAAATGTAGCATGTAGTGTAATTCACTATTGGTATTTGATAGACCAAGATGACATCATTTCTTTATACTACCATGCAAAAACACAATACAAGTCATAGTAATAAAAAATACAAGACAATTAAGATGACATTAACTACATACATAGAATAAGTAAACACATATTATGCCACACATAAAATGAAAACATGAATTCAAAGATAAAACATTTATGCACATGAATAATGATTAAGGTTATGATTCAACCTTTATCACATTGATGATCATGAGGATAAGGAATGATAAAATCATCATTCAATTTTTAAACCATATTGGATGCTCACCCTAGGCTAAACAAGTGATAGGGAAAGATGTGAAAAATAGATGCCATGACATGTTGAATAATTGACATGGGATAGTGAGGTGAAATAGATGGATTAAGATAATGTAGGACACTATGAAATAAGGAGGCCTATATTATATATATTATGTGTGTGTTAAGGGAACATATATATAAGTATGAAACTTGGCAAAAGGAAAGCTGAAATTAGTAGCCAAGATGACAAGACATGATAGGTGGCAAGGTGATGAAATGATGAAGGATAAATGATAAGGATGGGAAAGGAAGGGAATATCTGGATAAATATCCAAGGGTCTTATTTTCTTTCCCCTATTTAACCTACTAAATTCCTTATGCCAAAGTATTACTCTTATTTTGAATGTTTCCCCAAACTATAATTGTAGCCATAATCTTAGACTAAGTTCAAAGATAAGATGGATGGTATGATGGATAAGACAAGTAAATTATAATGGGATGAAGGATAAAACAAGTTTATAATATGGATGGACTACCCCAAAGTATATGAGGTTTTCCCATGATATGCTTGTAGATAAAGGCATATCACAAGTGATGTTAGAAACCAATTTTCATCATCATGCTTATCCAATGTGCTAGAGAATTGGTTTTCACCATTTGAAGTTTAAAAAAAAAACCATGTATAATATTGTACAAGGATGAGATCTTTGGATGTCATCTCTTCATGTCTGGAATCATGAGATATGTGTGATTCTGATAGTGTTGATCTATAAGCGATACTGGCTATAGAGAACCATCATGACCTTATTTAACTCTTGATTATGGTCCCTCCAAGCATTTTAATCAAGTAACATCATTCCTCCTATGAAATATGAAAGTTCCTAGGGATAAATGGATTTCATATTTGGGTCCATTTTAGATTTAGGTCCACTTTGGATTTTGATCCATTTTAGATTTAGCTGTAGAGGATGTGATGGGTGATTGGAGGGTGGGAGTAGTAGTCACACACACTGTTTGAGATGTTAGATGTGTTTTTGTATTTTATGCCACATGATAAGAGATTTTAATGGATCCAATATCTTTGGAATTTTCCACTCTTTGATTGAAAGATTTTAAGGATGATCATCCATATTATTATTGCTTATGATGATGACTCATTGATTTGTCAAGTTTTGACTTTGACTGCCCCCTGGTGATTGAAATTGGACTTCACTAGAGGGATTTGAATTTTGACTTTGTGTATTTGTATTTTGACTTGATTTTTTCCATAAATAAATTTGTTTTGGCCATCTAGCTAATTAATCTTTACTTTGACCTTTTTTATAGATCAAAGCTAAATTTAACCTTATGCTTGGTTATCTAAATATCTTCTTGGATCCTTAAAAATTTGGCACATGACTTATTGATTTGAGGGGAATTCAATGATATATGTTTTTGTTTATTCCCATTAAGGAGTGTGATAAATGATTATCAATGGGGAGAAAATGATCGATGAAGGAGGAAGATTGATGCAGGAGCATCTACACAAGACATGGTTATGATTAAATTTAAATCCAAATTATTGTATTTTCCCTCCAAAATGTGTTAATGAGGAGTAATTGTAAAAAGTGAAAGGATAAAAAAAATGATTGTTGAGCTGTTGAGGAAATGAGGGGAATGGTTGAAATCTCTCAACCGTAAGATAAAATTTGAGATAAATCTTCTCATATTAAAATATGCTGGTAAATTAAAAACTGTTTGCTATTTTACCTAAGCCCAAGTTGCGCATAGAGGTTAGAAGAGAATCTCTTCTGAAGAGAAAAGTAGAACTTTCATGAAAGTTTAGAAGAGAGGGACGACGGGCCAAAGCCCAAGCAAGGTGTTAAGGCAGAGATGGAGAACATGAAGCTGCACCTGCGTATAAAAAAATGAGCCATGGGTGAAGGTAAATGATTTCTCAAAGCTTTCCATATGTAAATTCTTCACTGCAACATTGAAGGGGATCACCAGGAGGATTTTTCCATAGATCAATGCAACAGAGGTGTTTGATCGAGCTCGAGACAGAGAGAATAGACTCTGTTAGCAAAAAGGGCGATTGGTAAATGCATTGTTTTATCTATAGGGGAATTGTCATGTTAATATATGTATAAAACACAGTCATGCTGATTTTCATTAGAGGACCATGAAGTCTTCAAAGAGCCAACCAAAAAGAGATAAAGCACCAATTAGCAAAGGAGGACAAACTCTAATCCAATAGGAGGTTGGAAGCGAAAGAAGAAAAAGTTTGATGATGTGCAACAGGTTCCTGCGTTGAGGGCAGAGTTGGATGGTATGCACCACGAACTCATACGATCCAGGACTGCTATTGAATATGAAAAGAAGGAAAACACTGAGCAAATGGAGCAGAGGTAGGATATAGAGAAAAAATTTAATTTCTATGGCCCGTGAAGTTGAGAAACTTAGAGCAGAGCTAACAAATTCTAAAAAAAGAGATTGGAGTGCAAGCAATCCTGGTGGACCATATGGTGCAAAACTTGGCAGTGCTGCGGATGGGATACTCGAGTCCATATGCAGAGACCTATGGCATGCACGTGGCACAACCTAGTGTTGAAAAAGGTTCTCAGTATGGGGCTGAACCTGATCCATGGGGAGCGTATGAAAAATCACGTTCTCATGGCCGTAGATAAATTGAAGTGCAATTTTTCATCTAAGAATATCAAGTTTGTATGATGATTTCATATTTTTAAACTGGTATTTTGTGGCAAGCTTCTAGTGTCAGAAGCATTGACATGCTTTGTGGACATAATAGAGTGATGAACCTATTTTACATTTGAAATTTTATTTAGAATGGGAAAGGAGTATTGGATTGCGGGTTTATTTTCTGTCTATGTACGCCCATTACCCTGGGCATAGTCGGATGGACTTTAAGATTTGATTGCCCATGTACCGGGCTGTTAGAGTGGATTATGTATGTAAATATTTACATTCTCTGAATGTAATGGGATCAGCTGAACTTTCTATTTGAGTTTACGCCGAGTTACTTCCTTAATATGTTCTTTCTCTATTTGCATTGTTGAGTGGTTGATTTTTGAATCTTTTCTGTGTTGAACTGGGAGACAGCACATCAATTTGGTATCAGAGCTTGGAGCTCTTGGGACTTAGAAATTGATCATAAGTTGTTGCAAAATTTGGAATGGTTACATTTGTCAATAATGTTACAGTTGTGATAGGATTTGGCCAAAGGATCAACAAGACAAGCACTAAAAGACCCTAGGGAGAAAAAGGTATGAGTAAATCTTTGCTATTTGAGATGAATTATTGTGTTGAGCAGCAATCAAGTGAAGAAGTTGCAGGTTCAAGGCAGCCAAGCCATTGAGGCTTAAGAAGAGAAGAAGCCAAGGAAGGCTTAGAGAAGAAGATCCAAGAAGAAGCTTGGATAGTTTGCCAAAAGACTAAGGTGAAATAGACTTAGGTGAGGTAAAGGATGAAGTTTTCAGAATTGAGAAGAGAAGCTTAGAGAAGCTCTAGAAGAAGAGCATAGTGAATGCTCAAGAGGAAGATCCAAAGCAAGGTAAGCTTGGATTTATGATTTGTATTTGATGAAGTGTTGTATAAGAGTTGCTGCAGGATTGAGAGAAGGATCAAAAGACTAGGATGTAAAAGGCCTAAGTGAGATCAAGGGGATTGTCAATAGACCAGTCAAGGAGAAAAGGCTTGGGTGAGACAAGGGATCAAGAGACCAAGGTGGAAAAGACTTGGGTGAAGATCTCAGAGATGGAAGCATTGTTGAAGGCACTGCAGAGTAGCAAGGTATATGAGGGCACCAAGAAGAAAGCAAGCATCAAAGGTATGACTAATGTTGATTTTGATAAAGAAATTGCTAGTTTGAAGAAAGAGTTAGCTAAGGTTAAAGATGAGTATGAGTCTTGGATGCAGCTGAATAGGAAAGCATGGGTATGGCCAATGAGGATGAGGTTGAAGTGGCCAATAGATCTCCTAATGAAGAGGAGAAGAATACAAAAGGATATTGCCATGAAGAGGGAAGCCCAAAGAGGCAAGAAGATAAGAAGGTTGCCAAGTGAGTAGCAAGAGGAAGAAGTTGTGAAGAAGGTTCTCATTGAAGAGGACAAGAGAAGAAAAGAAAGAAAAGATGAAGTGACAGGAAGAGCACTTGGATGAGAATATCCATTAAAAGGATACTCATGGAGACATTAGGGTCTCTTGTTTTTGTATTTAATGTTGTTTTTGAGTGGGTAAATGCAGGTATGAGCAGCCTTATGAAGGTCAAGAGAAGGGCCTTGGAAAATGAAGAGATTGGTGCAAGAGAAGACACCAAGTACACAAGTGAATGTGTATGAGAGAGAAGAGAGTTTGCTATTGTTGATAAGGAAGATGAAATGCATTAGTTAATGCATGAGAGAGGAGAGATGGAAGATGAAGATAACTTCCATGATGCCATTGAATGCCAGGAAGAAGAAGAAAGAGGACAACCAAGCACAAAAGAAGAGAAAGGTTGCTACATAGACCAAGCTATCAAAGAGGTAAATGAAGTGTTAAGTGCTGATTTTGATTGTTATTGTGAGCATGAAGATATTAATACATAGGTTAAAAGAGGCAAGAGGAAGATGAAGTCCTCACACAAAGCAGTCAATCATGGCTACATAATGCCTAAGTGGATGGTGAAGTACACAAGCAAGCAACAAGTAAGCAAGTAGGCAAGTTTACCTTATAAGATTGATTTTTCTCATATTCCTAATATGAATGTAAGTGTGCAAGAAAATAAAAGGACAAACAAAGTTGGTTTTTCAGTAGTATCACAAGAGCATGGTTATAGGATGCCTAAATGGCTTGTGAAGTCAATTGATAAGAGAAAGAATCAAATGTGGGTGCCTAAGAAGGCTAAGAGTGAAGAAGATGTGAGTCTTGAGATAGCAACACCAAGAAATCAATGGAAAAAGGTGAAGGATGACACAAGTACATGGAAAGGTAAGTCAATTGCTTGCAATAAATGGGATAATGATGTTTTTGAATCATTTAATAATCTTTTCATGGAAAATGAAGAATGGAAAGTGGCTATGAAAACTAATGTGCAACAAGGAGAGAGTTCAAAATGGATGGATGACGGGGAAAGGAAAGAATATGCAGCAGAACAAACAAGATGGCTTCAGGCAGCAATTGAAGATAGTAAGGAGACACAAGGTAATAGTGCTCCTATTGTTTTTGATAAGTATATTGATGATGATAAAGAAGATGATTTGTATGAAGAAACCATAAAGTGGATGAATGTATTTATAGAGGATGAAATATTTGATATAGAACATGAAGATTTGGATGAGTTTGTGTTGAGTGATGAGATGAAGAGTAAGGCTAGTAAGGAACAAGCAATCCTTCAGGTTGATAAGCCCAAGTTTGATGAAGATGGTGAGATAGATGAGATTTCACTAAAGGAAGAGTTGAGAATGTTAGAGGAGCTATTTGGTCATTCAAGAGAGATGAAGGAAGATACAAGCCATGATGAAGACACCATTGGGAAGAGTAAAGCAAGAAAAGAGTAGAAATGTGAAGGCAGCCAAGAGGCTTCATGGCCTAAAGATTTTTATTCTAAGGTGGCTTTTGATGTTTTGAATGCAGGTATAGAAGATAAAAACTTTTGATACACATATGAAGAAGCATGGAAGTAGGAGATGGCAGTTGAAAAGGAGATGAGGATAAAAACATACCAGAAGAGGAAGAAAAGCAAGAAACTAAAAGACAAAGACTATCAAAGACAAGCATTGGTATTGGTAACAAGACCTTGGGATCCAGGCATATAGTGAAGACTAAAGTGAGGAGGAAGCATGACATTTAAACTAAGGTTCAAATATTTTTTACAGGGAGAGTATGATGCAGGAACATCTACACAAGACATGGTTATGATTAAATTTAAATCCAAATTATTGTATTTTCCCTCCAAAATGTGTTAATGAGGAGTAATTGTAAAAAGTGAAAGGATAAAAAAAATTGATTGTTGAGCTATTGAGGAAATGAGGGGAATGGTTGAAATCTCTCAACCGTAAGATAAAATTTGAGATAAATCTTCTCATATTAGAATATGCTGGTAAATTAAAAACTGTTTGCTATTTTACCTGAGCCCAAGTTGGGCGTAGAGGTTAGAAGAGAATCTCTTCTAAAGAGAAAAGAATAACTTTCATGAAATTTTAGAAGAGAGGGACGACGAGCCAAAGCCCAAGCAAGGTGTTAAGGTAGAGATGGAGAACATGAAGCTGCACCTACGTATAAAAAAATGAGCCATGGGTGAAGGTAAATGATTTCTCAAAGCTTTCCATATGTAAAATCTTCACTGCAACATTGAAGGGGATCACCAGGAGGAGTTTACCATAGATCAATGTAACAGAGGTGTTTGATTGAGCTTGAGACAGAGAGAATAGACTCTGTTAGCAAAAAGGGCGATTGGTAAATGCATTGTTTTATCTACAGGGGAATTGTCATGTTAATATACATATAAAACATAGTCATGATGATTTTCATTGGAGGACCATGAAGTCTTCAAAGAGCTGACCAAAAAGAGATAAAGTACCAATTAGCAAAGGAGGATGAACTCTAATCCAATAAGAGGTTGGAAGTGAAAGAAGAAAAAGTTTGATGATGTGCAGCAGGTTCCTGCGTTGAGGGTAGAGTTGGATGGTATGCACCACGAACTCATACGATCCAGGACTGCTATTGAATATGAAAAGAAGGCAAATGCTGAGCAAATGGAGTAGAGGCAGGCTATGGAGAAAAAATTTAATTTCTATGGCCCGTGAAGTTGAGAAACTTAGAGCAGAGCTAACAAATTCTGAAAAAAGAGCTTGGAGTGCAAGCAATCCTGGTGAACCATATGGTGCAAAACTTGACAGTGTTGCGGATGGGATACTCGGGTCCATATGCAGAGACCTATGGCATGCACGTGGCTTAACCTGGTGTTGAAAAAGGTTCTCAGTATGGGGCTAGACCTGATCCATGGGGAATATATGAAAAATCACGTTCCCATGGCCGTAGATAAATTGAAGTGCAATTTTTCATCGAAGCATATCAGGTTTGTATGCTGATTTCATATTTTTAAGCTGGTATTTTGTGGCAAGCTTCTAGTGTCAGAAGCATTGACATGCTTTGTGGACATAATAGAGTGATGAACCTATTTTATGTTTGACATTTGATTTAGAATGGGAAAGGAGTATTGGATTGCGGGTTTATTTTCTGTCTATGTACGCCCATTGCCCTGGGCATAGTCAGATGGACTTTAAGATTTGATTACCCATGTACTGGATTGTTAGAGTGGAGTATGTATGTAAATATTTACATTCTCTGAATGTAATGGGATCAGCTGAACTTTCTGTTTGAGTTTACGCTGAGTTACTTCCTTAATATGTTCTTTCTCTATTTGCATTGTTGAGTGGTTGATTTTTGAATCTTTTCTGTGTTGAACTGGGAGACAGCACATCAAAGATGAAGGGGAGGGAGTAGAGATATCAATGAGTGGGTATTGGGCACCATGATATTCATATAAATTACTTGGAAACCCAGTGTTAATCTTAGAGAAAACATCCTTAATATTCTCAAAATGGTCACTTGGAGTCATCATAAGACAAGTAGTGAAATCCAAATCTATATGAACATAATATTTTTAGACTTTATCAATTATTGATGCTTTCTCTCTTGCAAGAAATCATCGAGTCTCAATCTCTTTGAGTGCATGCCTTAAAGGGTGCACTAATAAAGTGGTACACAGACCATTATTATTTTATACTATTTTTATCCCTATACCACCACTTTCTATCTACACACCCATATTCTAAAACACTTCCCTTAGCTTTGTCTTCTCTCTTGCACCCTCATCTAGCTATTTCCCACCTTTATTATCCCCTTCCTAAGACTAAAACCCTTTCTTGATGTTTTACGTTACACTATCAGCCCCATGAACCCTATACTCTAATTAATAAAACATATTTAGGGCCTAGGTCAGCCCTTGGCTGACCTAAACCAAGACCTAATATTATTTTATTAATAATGATATAGATTCTATTATGTCGACCCTGTCATCTAAACTTTCAGAAAGGTTTAAGGTTAGATTCAACTATATATACACATTAATTTCTCCATTTATTAGAGAGAGCAAGAGTTGATTATTCATTTTCACATCTTTACAATATGATCTTCTACCATTCTACTTGAGGAGTTATAGTTTAGGATCTACACTTGGAGAAGAATCTTGTCTTGTGGAAAAGTCTTAGATGATTTGGTCTTTCTTAATGATCCATACAAACTACAATAACCTCTTGTGAAGCACCTTTGGCCAAGGGAGAGATTGAGTCTTGATGAGTTCATCTTCAAGGTAAGTATCTCTAACTTTACTCCTCTATTTTAGTAGATAGACATAGCATAAGTAATGGATTTTGAATATATTGCTCTCTCTATGCATTAGGGTTTTACCTATACATAACTTAATTAAGATTATATTATGAATGTTTTACTTTTATGTTTACTAACCCACATTTTGTGTCAAAAGCTTTTGTGAGCACTAGATTAGGCTTTTACTTTCCTTTGTTATTTAGTTTTGTCACTATGAAAAAATAGGACTAAGCTAGGGTTATTGCATGGTGTTGCTTGACTAGAGGCTTTGAAACCCTCTCTAATGATATTATTGTCGTAAGATATCCCTTGGTTAGGTCTAGTAGATCCATCTTGTTCATGACCCCAAATATCTAATGTATCAACAATATGAAGTGTAAGTAGGATTTATTTTCTTTGATCTTGGATTGATTAATAAATTAATTGCATTTCCCTTTGCATACATTCTAGTGAACCCAACGTGAATCAAACCCTTGTAGGTTTTCTTTCAAACTTTAATTTTATCATCATATTATATATTTTTTATATTTATAGTATTATATTGAACCATTTAGTATATTTTTAATAGTCAATGTGCAGGTTTAACACATAACCACTCCAAAATGACAATGTTCTATTTGTATAAGTCTTACCAAATATAGGTTACTAGATCAATCAGTTTGGTATAGTATTCTTCTTAAGTTCCATATCTACATACATAGTCAAACTAGTTGAATCTATTTATAATTATCTTCTATCAACATATAGGTCTACAAACATAGTCAATCCAATCAACTCTATTCATAACTTCATCTTCAACATATAGGTTTTACAACTTCATTGAACTAGTTGACCCTATTGGGAGAATTTTAAATCAAAATTTGAGCATCACAACATAAATTTTTTAAAAATAAACACCTTCAAGCCCACCAAGGTTCATTATTTATCTCTCTTTCATTTCATTTTTCTTCTTTTAGTATTATTTTTCATAAGTTTGTATTCTATAAAATTAGTCTTACAACAAACTGGGTTTACATGTTTGACACAGTTCTGTATCCTATCTTCCATCTAAAAGATATGGTCAACCTAGTCAATTGTGTACTTATAAATATTTCTTTTGAAAAATGGTAGTGAACTAGTCAACTTTGTTCTTCACTATTTGCATATAATATCACCTAAACTCACTCTATATTCTTCTCAATCAATAAATTAACCTCTATTTATTAGTAATTAATTCATTTTTCCTTTTCATTTGTTTGCATGATTAGAGTAAAAAACATAGATTAAATAGGTGTTTTTTTAAATTACCATTTTAGTCACACTATTTTTCTCTTGTACACATATTACCAAATCACTTGTCATTCAAAAAACATTAAACATTTGTCTTCCCAAGGCCTACTTACTTGGATTTCATCACCAAGGGGGAAGCCGACTTGGTTTTTTGGCCAAGTATAAAATGTGGTTGATGTTATATGTTGGTAAAACACCCAACACCCTTATCAATGTGGGATTATGAAGTAAGGGGATATGCCCCAATACCAAGCCAATACCATCATCAATACAAATCCATTTCAGCCTAAACATCCTGAAACCAACCTTAGATTATTTTCTAGTTCCTTATTTCAGCCAACTTCCCCATCACATTAAAATTAAACTTCATTATAACTTAATAACACTTAGGATGACCAATTAGTTAGTATTTAATTTCCAGTTACTGCTTGATCTTTGATCATTGTATGTTGAATTATAAAACTTGCATTGGCTAGCATTGGTGTAAGGTTTGTGCTCTGTGTTCTAATTGGATTAGTCACATTTATCCAATTACTTATGTACTTACTTTCATTTTGATAAAAAAATATCTTGCAAAACTTTTCTCTATTTTATAAAACTATTGTTTTTATCTATACCGTCTCTTCTAAATTATTTATCCTATCTTCCTATAGTAATAGTTGACTTGTCCAATTGTGCTTCCTTATCTTCTTGTTAAGCCCTTATCTAAGCAATACATAGTCAATTTTTTTGATTGCATCTTCTTATTCTTCTTGGCATATTCCCTATTCATCAATATATTGTAGACCCATATGACTGTGTATTCTCTTTATCTTATTTCAATTTCATCCCTTCCAACACATAGTCAACTAGATCAACTGTGTCCTCTTATTTTTTCTATTCTATAACTTTTATTCATATACTCTATCGACTTAGTTGAATTTATACATGTTGGATGACATTGTTCTATGTCTGACCGAATTTCTCCCTATTTTTCACTCTTATTTCCTAATTTCAAATCCTTTCATCAAGCTTCATGAAATCTTGTATCAAAATATTCTTGGACAATTTGAATCCATTTAAACGTAATATGGGGTATTCTTTTCTTCATTTATTTACTTCCTAAGAAGATCCTCACTCTTAGATTACCTCTTGTACTCACTCATCTTTATATTGTAACATGGTTCAAATCACTCCATAAGATGAAATTGGTGGATCAGATCCTTTTCATACCTATCAAGACAATTCCCATCTCCAAACATATCACCATAATGTGGGGTTAATTGACACAAGTATATCCAATAACCCCATAGGGAATATACCACTTAATAATCCTCCTCCTAACCCTAATTTAAAGAATCCTCCTAAAAACACAAACCCACCAATTAATACCACTCAAATTCTTGCACAAATAGTGAAACAAATGAACATAATGCAAACATATAACACCTCCTAAATGATGCAACTACAATGTCATTTGATCAACATGGCTAATGAACCTCCTGTTCTTCTCCCTTAAAAGAATCAAAATTTTATTCCTCCCCTCTTATAAATGCCATGGGGAATGTTATCCCCCAACCTATCATGAACAATAAGATGCTTCAATATATCCAAAATGAGCCTTTAGCCCATTTCATTATTTCTATTGATATTGGTAACATATCTCCAACTATTAAATATGATGGGACTAAAGACCCTACATCTTTTCTTAAGGCATTTGTTAATATTTATTAGGAGTGAATCTAAACTAATACTTTTTCAACAACTAAACTTTTAATTAAAACTTTCACCGATGATGTATAATGGTTCAATCAACTTCCCCAACATTCTATATGGAAAATAGAGTATTTAGTCAATCCTCTAGTTAAAGAGTTTCAACACAATGATCTTCCTGATAATTGACTTAACCATTTCATCAATGCTAAGAAATCTCCCACCCAATCAACTCATGATTTTATCAAACAATGGAAATATTTAGTCCACATGGCCGATAACAACATTACTAATGATAATTTTTTAAAAACTATTTATAACAATATTAACTCCTTCACATCAAAATAAGGTTCAAACTTTCACTTCTCGAACGTTAAAAAAAATATCTTGATCAAGCTAAGCATCAATACTTCTTAATGAAATAGTTTGAACCCAATACCAAAATTATTAACATATCTTTTCAACATTCAACTAATATGATAACCGATAATCCTCCTCAACCAAAATTTGGAGTAGCCAAAGCTGACAATCCCCAACCTTTTCATATGCCATTAATTGTATAAATAATGAAACAATTTTTAGTGCCATCTAAACCATTTAGTTATCCCAATAATCCTCCCAAGTGGTACGACTCTATTCAATTTTGATGGTTCCATGTCAACATAGGTCATTCCCATGAAACATGTATAGGGATTACATTTTTTTGTCTCATATATCCTTGGTTATTCATTTAATCATGAAGCCATGATTCAAATCCATTGCCAAGATTAACTTAACACTTCTCACAATAACAAGATCCCAAAGCTTCTTATTTTACCAAAAATTTTTCCACATCTAATGCTCAACAAGCCAATAAGTATATTTGTGTAATTGATGCCAGCTATGACCAATATTATACCAATTCCTGATATGTAATATAGCTAAGGTCAATTATCAACATAAACCAACCCACAAAGATCATGTCACCAAACCTAAGAAACCACTTTTGGAATAGAAACTTATTGAAAATATCACTACTACTCACTTAGCTTTAGAAACTAATAAGGAACCATATCCTCCTTTCAAACTTCCAACCACTTATATTCCTCCTAAACATATTTTACCTTCTAAGCCTCATGCTAGTTCTTATTCTTACAAAACCCATTGGAACTTTGTAGAAGAACTCAAATCCATGCCTTGGAAAATTTCACTTATGAATTTAGTTTGTACCTCTCCTTATCATCATAAATTACTCATGCAACAACTTCAATAAATTGAAGATCCATCTCCTTTAGAAGAGTAACCATCTTCTCATGAGCATCAACCAACCAAAGTACATACCACTGAGTCCATTTATCCTTCTTTAAAACCCTCCATAGAGTTAATCAAAGAAGACATGATCAATGATGAGATCCTATTTCAAGTCGATGATCCACCCCTCTTTATCAAAATAGCCATTCATACCACCCTCATTTACAAAGTACTAGTAGATGAAAGGTTCGGTATTAAAGACATCTCTTTGGCTCATCCAATAACCTGGATATAATAAATATCATCTCAAACAAACTCATTTAACATGTCGTGGATTTGGAAAAACTAGTCAAAATATGCTTGGTTATATTTGGTTCCCTCTTAATATTTAAACTAAGACTGTAAAAACTAAGCTCATGGTTCTTGATTTACCTTTATCTTACAACATACTCCTAGGATGCCCATGGAATCATCAAATAAGGTCCATCACCTCTTTCGGTAGCCAATGTATCAAGTTCCTTCTTAATGGTAAAATATATAAACATGAGGCTTATCCTAACCCATGGATTATTCAGCTTACAAATCCCAAATATCAATATTAAATTCCCAATATTTTGAAGATTAATAGTATTCCCTTTCCTGAATTTGTTAATATGAATCTATATTTACATGTTGTTTTTACCGATTTTGACAATGATGAGCCTGATAACTTTTAAAATACATATAACACTACCAAGCTACCTCCTTACATATCAGAGTGGATACCTCCCTATTTATTACCTCATGATCACACCATCCCTCTCATTGATGAGATCATTGATTTCCTCCTCCATGCAATGCTCAAGAAGCCTCTTACATAGAAGATGATTTCACATGTAATGACTATAGAGTGGCTAAATTATTTCAATATACTTTAATCATGTCTCCATGTAAATTCACCAACTTTTGCACCTCACATTCTAAAGCTCCTCCCAAATCCCAAGTATGTATAATTTATCAAACTTATGATGATAACTACATCATGGCCCAAGCTCAATCATGATACTTGGATGTTCAACATTATAAAAAAAAAATTAGCTCAAATACATCCTTTCAGTCATGATGTTCATACCCTCTCAACTAATTTTAAATTAACACTTGAAGGTCATGTAACTCCTATTAATTCTCCACTTATCGATACCCCTTAGGTGGTGGAGCAAATCTTACCCCTCATACCTCTAAAACTTCTAACATCTTATATACATCCTACCAAACTAGTGATTCTATCTGATCCTCTCCTTGCCAACAATGTTAATGATACACCAATTGAATTGGATCAACCTTCTTCTCCAGCCCCACCTACTCCCAATATCACCCTCGATGCAAAATCCATAGATGTACATCAAATACATTCTAAATATGAATGCCACGATAAAAAAAATTATTAATATCGAAGAAGATGTGGATTATTATGGCCCTCTTCCCACTTTGCTTAGTGATGAAGCCATTATTGAATTTATCCATGCCCAAGAACCTGAACTTCCTTGACAACATCATAAACTTAGGAATTTCAAAAAAAAAAATCTCATTTTAACAACTTCATCCCTAGCATTGATCCCAAATCAAATCCCATTTCCTCTTTACCTAATGTGCAATATCATTTCTAAGATGGAAATTCTATGCTTATAGAGGAAACTACAAGAATCAAATATGGCACCCCATCATACCCTTGACCTATAATAGTCTATAGATAACTTACACCAACTAAAAATTATAACTTTAGTTTATTCTTTAATAAGTATCATGAGACTTTCACTTGGTCTTATGAAGACATGTCTGGTATTGATCCCAACATTGTGGTGCACAACATCATCACCTATCTTGATGCTAAACATGTGTAACCAAAATAACAAAAATTCCCCTTGAAGTTTCTAATTTATGCCACAAATAAATGATTAAACTCCTTGATGCCAAATTTATCAAACATATGGACTATTTTCACTTGGTCTTATGAAGACATTTCTAGTATTGATCCCAACATTGTGGTGCACAACACCATCACCTATCTTGATGCTAAACATGTGTAACCAAAATAACAAAAATTCCCCCTAAAGTTTCCAATTTATGCCAAAAATAAATAATTAAACTCCTTGATGCTAGATTTATCAAATGTATGGACTATTTTGAATGGATCTCAAACATTGTCCTTATTCATAAAAAAGTCACTATGGTCATTTGCATTTGCATCAATTTTCATAAATTCAATCTTGCTTGTCTAAAAGATAAATTCCCTTTACCTTCCATATATGCCATTATAGATTCCACTATTGGATATGAAATGTTTTCCCTTATGGATGGTTTTTTAGGTTATAATCAAATTCACACTACCCTTAAATATCAACATAAGACAACTTTTACCACATAATGGGGTACCTATTAGTACGTTAAAATTCCCTTAGACCTCAAAAACACTAGATCTACCTATCAGTGGGATATGACCCACATTCTCCATGACCTTATCCATAAGATTATGTACACCTATGTGTACGACCTCATTGCTAAGTCTAAAAGTTAAAAAACTCATCTTTTTGATCTCATTATCATCTTTGATCATCTCATCAAATATAAACTTAGACTAAACCCCTCCAAATGTGTATTTTATGTCACATCTATCAAATTTCTAGGGTTATTAGTATCTCTTAGTAGTATTGATCTCAACCCCACTAAGATCAATGCTATTGTCAACATGTCTATCCCTCGTTCCATTCTATATATTCACACTTACCTTAGAAATCTTGGGGAAATCAGATGATTTGTCCCTGAAATGGATTATCACATTTATTCTATTAATTCTCTTCTAAATATGTAATTTTCTGAAATGGATGAATACTTGTCAGAAAGTGTTTGACAATATGAAAGAATATTTGCTTCATACACCCACCCTTCATCCACCTTTTAATGATCATCCTTTAATCTTATATACTTCTTCCACACATGTATCAATTGGGGTAATGCTTTCCCAATAAGATGATATCAAAAGATATTATGCCATATATTATATCATTCAAGGTCTCATTGAATAATAAAAATGTTATAAAAAAGTATAATTTGATTGCCTCGCTACATATAATATAGCTAAAAATATCCATCATTATATGCTTTATCAAAAAACTTACATTATTGTTCAATCTGATACACTCCATCACTTATTCTCTAAATCCTTTAGTCTTAGAGATAGAATCAAAAAGTGGATGGTCCTTCTAATGGAATTTAGTCTCTGTATTATTAAACAATTTTTTTTCAAAGGATAAATCATTGATGACCAAATCAAAACAACTCCCATACCTGCTATCGACCACCTTCAATATAGTCTTCTTGATAATAATATACTCTATATTGAAGGTATTAATCAAGATATATATCTTAAAGATTAATTCAATAATTTCACTATTGATCTTAAATCAAATAATCATGAATATTCCTTTATCCTTCCCAATAATGTAGTCATCAAATAAATACCTAAAATTAATGTCAATTTACATGAAGATACTTGGACCCTTCATTTTGATGACATAAAATGCCTTCAAAGAGATAGGGCAGGTTGTATACTCACTAGTACTCTTGGTAAAATTATCCCTTTGGAATTTATCCTTACATTTCATGTTACTAATAACATGGAAGAATACAAAGTATTAATCCTAGGCATAAGAGCAATACTTGACTCAAAATTTATATATCTGCACACTTTGGGTGACTCTCACCTTATTTTCCAATAGGTTAATGGTGATTATCAATGCAAAAGTGAAAACCTTATTACTTATCATCAAATAACCACTACCCTTTCTAAATAATTTGCTTCTTTTACCATCAATCCCATCCCTAGAGATCAAAATTTTATCACCAATTCACTTGCATCTTTAACATCTCTTTTTCATCCACACCAAGTTCCTATTGATTATACCTTTCTTATTCAAATAAAAAAGTCCTCATATTTAATTAAATCACAATATTCACTTATCTACCATATTGAGGTTATTACCATTTGATAGAGCTTGTGGTATAAATACATCATTCAATTCTTTGAGCATCAAATCTATCCTTTACACATATATTCCTATGAAAAGATTTGAATTCATAAGCAAGATTTAAATATGTCTTTCTATATAACATCCTTTATTATCCAATTCTGAAGGTACCCTGATCCATTCTGTTATAAAAGAAAATGTTCTTCCTCTCCTTGAATAAGAACATGGGGTCATTTATGGTGGTCACTGTAGTGTACATACTACATCACACAAATGCTTATGTATGGTTTATTTTTGACCTACTCTTAAAAAGGATGCCATCAAATTTGATAAAAAGTGTAGCCCTTTCCATCTTCATAATGATATAATCCATTCACCTCTAGCTGAGCTCCAAACTATGGAGTCTCCCTGGCCATTCTCAATGTGGGGATTAGATATCATAGGGAAACTACCAAGATCATAAGATGGGCATATCTTTATCATCATGGATACTAAGTATTTTACAAAATGGTTCAAATCCATGCCTCTCATCACTATCACCAAAACCACCATTTATAAATTTGTCCTCAATCAAATTATTTATCATTTTGGAGTTCCCCATACTATCATTTTTGATAATGGTAGTAATTTCAAAAATAAAGATGTGAAACAACTCTGTGATAAATACAAAATCTCTGACAAATTTTACACACCTTACCATCTATAATGTAATGGAAAAGTTGAGGCCACTAAAAAAATCCTCTAAAAGATAATCCATGAAACCCACATGGATTGGCATCTTCATCTATATCCCACTCTTTGGGCCTATAGCACTAGCATATACATTTCCACTAGGGCAACACCATTTTCTCTAGTTTATAGTTTTGAATCAGTCCTCCCATTAGAATTTGAGCTTCTCTCTATATATATCTCTCTTCATGGTATCATACCCGATGAATAATTACATTAAGCTCACCTTCATGTTCTTGATCTTCTTGATGAACACTGTTTATCTGCTCTAAAACACAATCACCAATACAAGGCTTGCATCACTAAATAACATAACAAAAATTTTAAAGTTTGAAACATCAATGTTGGTGATCATGTACTCAAATTAGACTACACACATGAAAAATAAGGCAAATATAACCAAAAATTGTGGGGCTCTTATTTAGTCAAATACATACTTGGTCCTAACACCTATCACCTTCAACTAATGAAGGCCATATTTTTAAAGAGCCCACCAATGTATAATTTTTAAATTACTTTACTTAAAAATTTATATTAATAACATGATATCCTAATAACACTTTTTTTAATATATCTATATGGGTCTCACCCTCTACAATAGTTCCTCTTTTCACAAACCTTAGTCCCTTATTTTGGTCATTTGGTTTATTTTTCTCACGAGTTGCATTTTAAAACCATGGATAGGACCAGTCTTCCTCATGACTCCCTTTTAATTTTATTTCACTTGTTACTTTCAATAAATTTGGCACCCCTTGGGTTTTGTTTTTGAGTTTTAGTGTAAAACCATGGATAGGACTAGGCCTTCCTCAAAAATACCATCTTTCTCATTTATTTTTCATACTTTATGAACCCTTTTGAGTTTTTATTTTATGAGTTGCAGTGTAATACCATGGATAGGACCAGTCGCTCCTCATAAAATCACCATATTTTATTTAGTTTTTATTTTTGAGAATGTGTTTCAATGGTTACAATTTTACGATCCCTCATTTTCAGCTTTAGCTTTTACTTCTTTTGTAGTAAACCTTGCACAAAAAAAACTTTGTTAGCATGTTTCCCTACACATCCAACATTCTTATGATAAGGAATCATACTCCCTTGTCACTATATCCCTTTTTCACCTTTGTAACATTTTTTGTTATTTGAATTAATTCAAATTGTTTCATGTTCTATCACTCCTTGATTTCCTTCCCTTTCATTTCACTATGGATAAAGCAAGGTTGAAGTCAAGATAGCACTTTTATTTCACCTAAATTAACAAGACTCATAGATACCATGCTATCTAAGTTATATTTATTAACAAACAAATCCAAAGTCTTCAAATGATAGTCATATTTAACAACTATGTTTGGTTATTTAAATCTGTATAGAGGAGGAATAGAAAAAACCATCAAAAAGTTAAAATTCAAATCATTTGAAATAAAAAGTTATAATAAAAAGGAAACATAGAAAATCAAAAGTCAAAATCACACCAAAATATGTGATTAATAAGACATATCTTATATCCAATAAAATTTCAAACTCCACATTTTGCCTCATGATAGATTCAAGGTCCATTAGAGTGTAGTAGGCTAGTAGATTGGGATAGAATAATTCAAAATAGTATATGGTGCTACCTACTTTGTCATGCAAGCACACAATCTTCATAGTAGACTGATGGATCTATAAGGGTTCTTGAGGAATGAGTAAAACATTATGGGAATGTAGGTGCATTTAAATTTTCATGCATATAGCCTTCATAAGATGATATTCACACTTCATTTAGTGACCTAATATTTGTGTAACTAGGATAAGTTCTTCAACTTCTTTAATGTCAAAAGTCCTCTTGCTTTGACAAACCTAATTTAAGTGTCTTGACTTTGATAAAGAGTTTATCTACCTTAATTTTTCCTTCACTCTCCCCTCCACCCATTTCATTTCCCCCTTTGATAGTCATGTGTGATTCTAAATCTATTTTCCCACTTCTATATTTCCTCTTTTTCACATCTTAAAACATGTTATCACTACTTTGTTTCAGTTTTATCTATCCTTAGAATAAAACAATATGTTTGAGAAAATATGGATTAATTTATTTTAACCATTGTTTTACATCTCTAGAATAACTTTAGTTTCTTTTACCATTTTCTATTTTCGTACCTCTATTTTTTTCGAACAACTACATCTATTTCTACTTTCATGCACATTTTTCCATTGATGATTGAGTAAGGATTGTTACTACTCACTCATCAATGTTTTACCATTTTCTTGTCCATATTTGTTTAAGTAATGATTGTTATTTATTTCACATTGATGTTTGATTACCATTTTTAACATGTATCCTTGGTTTGACTTGGTTAATTTACCTTTCTTACTTAAGGTTTACTTGTCTAAATTTTTTGGTCTTTAGTAGCCTTTACTTTTTGATTACCCCATTTACTCCAAATTTTGACTTGGTCATTTGGTCATAACTTATCATTTTTCACCCCATTTTATCAAATTTCCAAGTACATATCATATACACCGTGTCCGTTATCTTGGCTTTCCTGCATTTGTTGTTTTTGCTCTTTAGTTTTGCATTCTTTAGTTTGTCCAAAGCAATCTATGTGCCCTCCATGATCAAAACTATAAACACAATAGACAACCATACAATGATAAAGGTAAGTCAAGTTATGCATACATTACTTTTATTATAAATTATTTCCCTTTTAGTTATATACTTTCAACTATTTTATACTTTAACATAGTATAATTTATTCAGCTTCAGCATTATGTATTGTTATGTTCTTTTCTCAAAGCACTACCCCTTATTGCACCTAAGTGACACATGATGATCTTAGATTGGGGCATATGTATACACATAATATTTTCAAACCCTCTGAGTGACACATGATGATCTTAAATTGGGCATATGTATACACATAATATTTTCCTGATGAAGGATCACAAAAGTGGATTCGAAATGAGTTGAGATTGAAAACTTGACATAGTTTTTCTAAAAAATTATTTCCTATTATATGAAGTATAGAAATATCGGATATTTAATTATTGAATCTTTATCTCTTACAAGAACCTACCAAGTTCAATCTCTCTGAGTGCATACATTAAAGGGTGTACTAAGAATGATATGGGCAGAATATTGGTGCGTTATAGGATTATTGTCCTGATAATACCACTTGTTATCTACACAACCATCTCCTAAAATATTTCCCTAAGATTTTTATTCTCTCTCACACCCTCATCCAACCATTTTTTGCATTTATTATCCTCTTCCTAAGACTAAAACCCTTTCTTTATGTTTTATGTGACATTGTCATCCCCATTGACCCTATAATGTAATTGATAAAACATATTTAAGGTTTAGGTCAGCCCCTAGCCAACCTAAACTAATACTTAATTTGATTTTATTAATAATGACAAAAATTTGACTGAGATGACCCTATCATCTAAACTTGTAGAAAGGTTTAGGGTTAGATTCAATTATATATACACATTCATTTTGCCATTTTTTAGAGAGATAACAAGAGTTAATTATTCATTTGTTCTTATTTACAATCTACTTTTCTGCCATTTTACTTAAGGAGTTATAGCTTAGGATCTACACTTGGATAAGAATCTTTTCTTGTGAAAAAGTCTTGGATGTTTTGGTATTTCTCAGTGATTATTACAAACCACAATAAACTCTTGTGAAGCACCTTTAGCCAAGGGAGAGATTGAGTCTTGATAGGTTCATCTTCAAGGTAAGTATATCTAACTTTACTCCTCTATTTTTATAGATAGAAGTAGAATAAGTAATGTATTTTGAATATGTTTCTCTTTCTATGCATTAGGGTTTTACCTATACATAGATTAATTAGGAGTCTCTTATGCATGTTTTAATTTTATGTTTAATAACCCCCATTTTATGTCACAAGCTTTGGTGAGCAATAGATTAGGATTTTACTTTCCTTTTTTATTTAATTTTGTGAATATGAAAACATATGACTTAGCTAGGGTTATTTCATGGTGTTTCTTGATTAGAGGATTTGGAATAATTTCTAGTGATATTATTATGGTGAGAGATACCATGGTTAGGTTTGGCAGATCCATCTTGGTCATGATCCTAAATATCTATTGTATCAAATATCAAAAGTGTAAATAGGATTTATCTTATCTAAGATAGGATTGATTAATAGATCAGTTACATTTCCCTTTGCATACAAAATCTATTTTGATAATTGGTCACTAATACATCCTATTGATCCCCATAATGCTTGTTATGATATTATGATGTTGAAAAAAATCAAGGGATATATCCTCCTATTGATTAATATCTAAATTAACTTTAAAAATGGAAAAATATACAAAGAGATTGGTATTATCCATTCTTCAAACTGATAAGCATTCAACATTACTTTTTTCTTGGTGGGTGACCCATAACTAGGGGCTGATAGGGGGAGATTACCAACATTGAATGTTTGGTACTCATATTTTCCATAAATTTTAGAAATGATTTTGATATAATTGGACTTAGGTGGAGTGGAAGTGGATGGTAAGTCATCTATATGGATATAATTTTTGGACTTAGTATCATATGGGATGTAATATAGGTTGTAATCAAGTCCTTCCATCATTTAGAAAGTGTAGAAGTATTGTGAATCATTGTGGATTGTGATTTCCATTCCATAATGTGGGAACTTAAAAAATTGGTATAGAGTAGAGGTAATGACCCAAGTTTCATGAATCCATGGTTGACCTAGGAGGATATTATAAGAAAGGTCAAAATCAACTACATGGACAAGCACCTTATGTATAATAGGGCCCACCAAGATAGGAAGGTATATAGTTCTAGTCAAATACCACTCATTATCATCATAAACTTTGATTATAATTAGGTTAGACCAAGGTGTGGACTCAGAATATCCTAACTTCTTGATTACATTTATGTTACAAATATTTAAAGTTGATCCTCCATTTAAAACACCCATGGGATATTTTGGTTTTCAATGAACACCTCAATATACAATGGGTACTTACGATTAGGGTCATTTGGTAGCATGTCTTAGGGGTTGAATAAGATTTATTAAAAATAGGATAATTGGCTGAAAATGGATTGAAATTGACTATCATCAATGTCTACGGGGACTATAAATTCATGAAAGATTTTATTCAAGATATCATGATGAACTGAAGAGGATTTGAGAACCATGGTGGAAATTTTCATAGGGGTATTCTCAAGCTATTGGATGATAATTATTATCATAATTTACCTCAAGAGTGGTAAAAGAATTTTTAGGTGGATATTTTTGTGGTGAATCCTTAAGAGGTTCCCCCAAGATATTAATTTTACCACATTAGGTGGTGGTAATGTAATCAAAAGATACCCCTTTGAATTTTATAATAGGACATGGAGGGAGTGGAGGATCTTTAGGTGTCTTGGCCTTGATTTTGATGGTGGAAACATGATGGTTATATTTTTATGGTATCTTATGATAGTTGACATGATTTAAATTGGAGGATTGACCTTGGTCCTTGGACTTACCTTTATACTTTTGATCATGTTTAGGGAAGATATATACCCAACTATTTATTCTTAGAAGAAGATGTTTCATTACCATAGACTTTGATGTCACATTTCTTAATTAAGTATTGAATATAATTTTTGAGATGCATACACCTCCTAGTGTCATTCCCCTTAACTTAGTGATAATGATAATATTCATTCCTTGAACTAGTTTGGTCATGGCATATTTTCATTAAGGGGTTTGATTTTTGGCAATGTGATCATATTAATAGCTAACAATTTCTTCAATCCATCCTCAATTGGCTCAGAAAGATTTATGTAATGTCATATTCTAGATTCTATCCTTGCCTTTCCTCTAGGTACAATGACGTTAGATACATTATGAAAGGTAGAAGGATGAGATCCTTGAATGGTTTGGACATGTTTAGAATCTATCATACCATCGCCCACTACATTCTTAGTTTTGTTAAAGAATTTAAGCTTTTAAAGTGAAGTACTTATTTGATTCTTGTAAATTTCTTGATAATATTTTGATTATATGATGAAAGCCTTTTCATTTGGTATTCCTTTCTCAACAATCTCATCAAAGTTTTTGACACAATGTAGCTGTAATTGGAAAGATAATTATAGATTTAGGTTGTTAATGAGAATAGTTACAAGTTATATTTCATGGATTGAGTATGGGATTATAATTTCAAGGATTATCCATATTTTTAATAATGATGAGAAATTTTATCCATTTATCTATGTTTTATTATACAAATCATGCATCATGATGTCATGTTTCACATTATTTGAGAATTGTTTGACAAATTTTTCTATTAGGTCTTTGAATGATGTGAAAAATCCCTTGGGTAGGCATTTGAACCATTTTAAGGTAGGTCCTCCAAAATTGAATATAAAAAATCTAAGTAGGTATACATCACTATAGGCCACTTCTTGGTAGGACATGAAAAACTTTATGATATATTCTCAGGGGTCTCCCTTTCCCTTATATTTGTCAAATTTGGGTGGTCCAATGGATAGGGGCAAGGGTATAAAATTTGTATTTATTATTATATGACTCTGCATTCATCCCTTGGAGAGTATCCTTTATGGATTATTATTCTTAGACAAACACATGATCAACAAGCAGGGTAGATGATGTCGTATGAGGATCAAGTTGGTTTTGATTTTGATTGATGGGAGGTAGACTAGTTTTGAGTGGAACTTTAGGATTTTGTGTCTTATTTGTCTCATTAGGATGCAAGAGAGGCAAATTGTTTGGTAATTTGGTTAAGTTGTTTAAATATGACTTGTTTGTAGTCTTGTTCAACTTGGTTTTCTAAGATAGATTTCCCTTCACTAATCTTGACATGGTTGATGATTACAAACTTGGGATGGACCTCCTCCTCTTCATGTATGAATGGATTATGACTAAAAATAGGAGTATATCATTCCTATTTGACACTTTGGATAAGGATATTTAAGTTATCTTAGTTATAATTAGGGGGGAGTCTAGTGCATACTTATATGAGCTAAGATAAAAATTCTTCTCTATTCTCATATATGTATTATTTTAATTAGGCTATCCCATGATCAATATTAAATTAGTCATATTGTGTATCTTGATTATGTGTGTCTCCATCAGTGAGGTTGTCTCCATCATTATGATGTTATTTCTCACCCCCTACAAAAGTGTCAAGGTCATTGGTATTACTAGTTTACCCAACCCTAATTTATTGGTGAGTTTGGACGAACATGATGTCAATGTATGGATGGACTAGGATAGGTTTAAATTGGGAAAGATAAGGGGATAGTGATGAATAAGCTTACCTTGACTAAGGGTGGTTTGACTTATGATATGAAGTATGAGATAGTGACTATGGATGAGGTATTCTTGAGAAAATTAGAATGAATATCATTGATCTAGTTGTATTAAGACATGTAGGGTCTATTAAAGCTAAGTTTGACAAAATTTGATAATGAGATAAACTTGTGGTTTGATTTATTTGACAATGAGCTAGGCTTGTGGCTTGATTTGTCTTGGTTAACTTGACAAGTGCTAGGTCTAGGCTAGCAAAGGTATGATTTTACTAGGTTAACTAGGTTGTGGTTATTCCTAATCAATGTTGATTTAATAAAGACTATATCAATTATGTAATTATACAAAGATTTACTCAAGGATGGGATAATTTTACAATGATGTGTTGATAATGTGATTTGATAGTGGGGTTGACTATGTGAGAAGTTTGACTATATAAAAGAGGCGATGATGATTTGGACTTCAAGCAAGCATAAAAGATTATGGTAAGTAATAAAATATGATTTATCCCAAGTCTTGTGATGTGAAGGGGATGTATTATATGATGATGTGATATATTAATTTTATTAAAGGAGGGTTGGAAACTAGGGTTGATGTATAGACCTTATTTTGATTTAGATGGGGTGTTGTGTTTAGTTTAGGTATAGGTTTGTGAATAATATTGGTATCAACAACACATAGTTAAGAGTACACATGACACAAACTTACTTATATAAATTAAGGTATGAATGCAACTCAATAATTAACTCACCAAACAACTCAAGATGAGAGGTGCCTAGATTAGTGTCACCCAACCCTATCTCATCATTTTGACCTGGTGAGTAATCTCTAGTAATATTTTTTTCCATGCCCTAGGTTCTTGTTATGGTCAAAGGGTATTATGTTAGGTTTGATAAGCTCTTTAAGGGAGTTCTCTAAACACATTTTAATATGTGGGGCCCACATTATTGTATGTGTTTTTTGATGCCTAAGTAATTGAGTTTTACATCCTCACTTCATAGGATCCTTTATTGTGAAACCCTCTTAGCTTAGTGATAGTTGTCCTTGATATTTATACTTCATCAAAATATAGAGTGCGATCTTGTGTGTGGTGGTGAAATCTGCTTCAAAATCCCCCTAAAACTATGGAAAGTGTATGGATAATAATTAAACATAATTTTTCCCTTATAAAAGAAAAATTAGGAGATTTATTAATGGTTTATGATCACCAAAAATCACACTATAGGTGTAAGGGGAGAGTATACATCGTTGTAGCCTTAGGTGACAAACAAGAAACCAACAAACAAATTGATTAACTAACCCAAAATGTATCAAAATGGTTTTAATATACCAAGCCTTTGGCCTAACAATAAAGATGTTAGGCCAAGTGAAAACTAATTTTAAACAAGCCAAAATTGACACAGATAGTTTTTTTCAAGACAAATTAAATTTTTGGATTTTTTCAAAAGGAGTTAAATTAAGCATAAAATAAATATATAAAAAATTACATCCTCACTATAGAAGTATAGATCCATGAGATTGAAAATTAAATATAAATGATATAACTGAATGATGTCATGTCTAATTTTGATGATGTTATATTTCTCATTCATAATATTGTGGTTATGTAGCTATGAGTTTACACCTACATGCACATATAATCAAAATGGTTGTGACAAAATCATGCCTAATGATAGCAATGTTGTAGCTATTATTTCCAATATCATGTTTATATAGTCATGGGTTCGTAGTTGTTATCAAAAAATAAAAAAATGTATACAACCTAAATGAAACAAGCTATCAAAAAGATATGAGGGCAAATTTAAATCCAAAGATTTATTTAATTTTATGCTCAGTAGTGTCTTATCAAAAAAATCACCTCAATTAAACTTACACACTGATTGTAAAATTTAAATTATTTGTTTAAGTAGTAAGTTTATAAATAGTTATAATATATATGCAAGGAGCTAGAATAAATATAAAATGAAATCAATCAATGGAGATTATCCCATGTAGCAATTTCAATTCAACACATACCTATGATTGGTCAAGGAAGATAAATTGGATGCAACCAACAATTGAAATAAATCAAATATACCTCAATATTGTAACCAATTTACCCCCAAGTTTTATTGATGTGCCCCAAGATGACAAGTAGGAGGTTTGATGTGTATGTTGGATTTATTAGACTTAGAATTTAGATAGAAATAGATATTACTGGAGATAATTTGATAGAAAGAGATTATGCAAATGCTTCATTCATTCCTTAGTTATCTTGTGCATGGAGAAAGGGTGATTAAATACAAGGTGGTGGATGGAATGGATGAATGGATTTGAATGTTTTGGGTGGAAAGATCAATGGTGGATAATATTTAAACAATTAAAAATTCCTAGGGGAGGGAAATTCATTTAATAGCCAAGGAATTAATAGTTCATTAGAATATCCTAGAAGAGGTGGTGTGGGGTTCTATGTGTATTAGAGGATTCTAGACCCCATTAGAACTAATTAAGGTTAGTGGGTCATTGGAGGAGGGATTTTTAGGAATACTTAGTGGGGGTAGTTGAGGGTAGTTGAGAGGAATAATTTAAAATTTATAAATATTTGAGGATATGATTAATGGTTAAATGGAGTGAGAAGAGGCTGATAAGTGATAATATTGAGTGATTAGTTGATGTGGGATGAGGGACTAAAATTAGTATATGATAAGAGAAATGTATGAAGTGTTATAATAGGATTAGGATAATATGAATTTTATGATTATTAGTGATGGGATGAATAATGATTAAGGATCGAATAAATTTAGGTGTATACAATGAACATATCTAAAGCTTGCTCTAGTTTTAGAATGGCTTCCCACTAGGAAGAATTGTTAGTGAAGTATGCTAAATGGTCAATAATGTTTTTCTCATCTCTACAAGAGGTGGTTGGTTATAAACCCTAAAATATCTTCTTTCACTCACTCTATGTCTTTTATGATCTTTTTATGGGTGTTAACTATGGACAAAGTATCAATTTTTTATTAGTACATGTATGTCAAAGCATAGTAGAACCATGCAAAAAAAATTAAACCTAATTCCATAATTAGATATAAAAATGGAAAATATAATTTAATTAAATATTTAAAAATTAAAAAACATCTAATTAAAATTAATTATTTAAAATTTTTATAAATTTTTTGTGAAGTTTTATGGGACACTTACTAGGTGAATTTTTTTGGGCTTTTGAAAGTTGATGAAAAACCTATTGCCTCCATGCAACCCCTTTTTTAAATTTTTTGTAAAATATCTTTTTTTGGGTAAATTTTTGATTTTTTTATTGTGGGTAAACACTTTTGACTGAATCTATGAAACAACATAGGGGCACAACCAGGGGCCTAGTCCTTAAAACTAAAAATAACATAAAAGAAAAAAAAAATGAAAAAAAATCCAAACCCAACATGACAACACCAACAAGGGAAAGACACCCCTTAAGAGGGAAAATAATAAAATCAACAATATGTAAATCCTCCACCAAAAATCCAAAAAATGTCAGCAATCAAACAATCAATCATGAGAAGAAACCATACTAAGGGAAATTCATCCCAAATCCATGTTGCCATTAGCCTCAACCTCAATCCAATATTCTCTCATACCTCAAGATAAGGTCCTTCATCATCTATTGGGAGATACCTCTCACCAATTATTCCAATTCCATTCTTAGTCATTTTGTTTCAGACCTATGATCTTTATTTTTAGTAGAAGTTCCAACAAGGGATTTTCATCTTTTAGGCACAAACCTGGGAGGGGAGATATAAGTCTCAACATGCAAAGGAGGAATAGCAGAAGTCACATCTTAAAATTTTGGAAAAATGAGACAACATTATAATATCCAAAGATGAATCTAAGTTCCCTAGGGTATTATTGATTATCTAGTTTATTCTTTGGTTAGTCTCAACATGCAAAGGAGGAATAACAAAAGTCACATCTTACACTTTTATAAAAATGAGCCAACATTACAATCTCCAAAGATGAAGATGAGTTCCCTAGGGTATTATTGATTATCTATTTTATTCTTTGGTTTAATGGTACAAATTATTTACATCTTTTTATGGGTTTATTGAATAACATCTAATATTTTTTTATTAAGTCATGATTAGGAAACTAGTGAGGTGAAGTGGGAGAATAAGTTGAATAGATGGGGAAATTTTGTAGACTATCTGTTAATAATAGACAAACTTTATAATTCTATTTTCTAATACTCTCTTTAATATTCATTACTTTTAGTTAATCAAATAGTTAATATTTAGCATATGAAAATATTAAACTTAAATCATTGCATATACATATTTTAAGACAAGGCCCTTAATTTTTATAACATTTATTTTTAAACTTGACTTTTATAAAATGATTTATATTTTATTGTGATAATTTTAAAGAATTTAAGAATATTAACATTTTTAGGTTCTTATTTTGATATAAAATTATGAATTCGATATTGTAACACAAAATTATAAAAGGTTAATTATATATTTCGTCCAACTATCTCACATCATTAGTAGGAAGTGGCCTCATGGCCATGTTACAAACTTATATGGTAGACCAACAAGACATCACATACATTTATGATTCACATGACCTCACATCCATCACACACTTTTTTATCACTTTAATTTTCACAAGTGTTTCTTCATATCAACAATGTTCATTGTACTACACAAGATCATCCTCTTTTTTATCTTCTCCATGGTATATTATTTTGTTGGAATATTTATTCCCATTTACTCATTTTATGTCTTGTTTTTATCCTTTATATTTTTTGGGGTATGGTAGTGCAATCTTGTATTTTATTTATATTGTATTTTTTTGCAATCCCATAGACTAATCTTGACCTTTGGTAGACATTTTAAAACTAATTAAAATATTTTATGGTAAAGTTTTGGATAGATCACGAAAACATTGTAAAGGATTATAACATATATTTTGGAAGCAAAATGACTAATATGGGGGGTGGATCAGTCTTCAAAAAAATTCTTATACAATCTTACTTAAGCAATAATAGATCATTTAGACAAACATGTACATCTTAGCAAACATAAGCATCAATTTATAAGAGCATGAAACACATGAACATAATATGTACATGGGAAACCCTCAATAGAAAAAAAACTTACTGATGATTTAAATGGAATATAGTCCTTTAATACAAACACCAACTTTAGTGAAGCACCAACCTCACATGGAGGATCAACCCCAACTAGCTAAGCACTAACTCAGCTAGGCTTTAACAAACACCCACTTGCAAGGAGGCACCAAACCCCTAGATGACTAAAAAACAACTCAAACACCTAAAATAATTGATCACCTTTATAAAACTTTGTTGATCATACAATATATGATGATATCCTTCTTCATCTCTTCACACACTTATATCCCTATCAAATTGGCCTCTAGCCTTCTTTTCTCAACTAGCCCTCTTCTTGACTTGATTAGGTCATATGACATTGATCCTCACACATAAAACCTCTATAAAATGTTCATCACTGATCATATATCCATTTATAATGGTATATAATACCTCCTTATACTCTAAAATATCCTTTCTTATTCACTTACTCTCTACCTTTACTAATAGGCCTAAAATTGCCTAGTATATATACAAAATCTTCTTGTTCATATCCTTCTTGGTCAGCCAAACACTTATATCCTATTATGTATACCATGTAATGGTTATTTAAAAATATCATATACATGGATATAATTTTATTTGAGTCCCTTTAGGTTTGACCTTCCTCAAATAAGCCTTATCTCTCCTTTTAGGTCTCATAAAGACCTAATCCCATTAGGCCTACTTAGCACACGTTACCCTTTGATCTTCTTGGAGAACATTAAAAAAATTTAAATGATAGAGACACATCATATTTCATCCAAATATATGTGTTATAATTTTATCTATGATCCATATCACCTTTTATCTCTAACCACTACTTGGAACACATCATTAGTATTGTTCATATTAGGCCTATCTATACCCAAAAAGTCTATCTTGAACAATTGAAGCATAAAAACAAAATTTACAAAAAACCATAAAAAAATACATATAAAACATATACATGACCTTATATTAATCACCATGTGCATTATAATTCATAATTTAGGGTAAAAATACTTGAACCCTTCTCTGTTAGTAGCTCACTCAAAAGTGCCAACTAAACCCAAAACACAGTCATGGAAGCTTCAAATTATGACACCTAAAGGGAAACATCAAAGGAATAAAAATTTATGAAAATTTTATTATAAAATCCTTATAAAAACCTAAAATAAATATATCATAATCTCAAATGGAAACTATTGGTCTTGCAGACCAATCTGTTGACCTTCTTTCTCACAGTCCTTACTCAGCTAGACAAGCCATTTTGGATTTGATGTTTTAACCTCTTAAACTAAATATTAGACCTTATAAAAATAATGGATAGGTAATTTAAGTCCAAAAAAGCAACACCATGTCCATTACATACTTTAATTTAGGAGAAAGAACTTCCAACTCATCACTACAACTTGCTTACCCAGATCTGCCAATTTATCTTCAAACACAATCATGGTGATAAAGACATTAAACACATGTGTAGACACTTTTAGATAATATTTATGCATTTTTATGATACTATAAGATCATTATTTAAATATTAGATAAAAATATACCATGGTAAAGTGAACATTGGTCTTGCAGACCAATCTCACAACCTTACACCTTCACTATTTTATCTACATAAGACAGGTCAACTTATAAGCAACAATTTCATCATATCCACTGACCACCAAAACATATATCCAACATGAACATGTATTATAGGTATTAATAAAATTCTCCATGCACTTGGATTTATCCCTCATCCATGATACCACTAACCTAAATAACTTCTCACTCCTACCTGGTTTTCTTACTATCTACACCATTAGGCCTTTTAGTGATAGGTCAACTTATATGACTAGTTTAGTACTCCTAAGGGATATAGCCTACTTATAACATATGATATAAGTCTCAATTTTAAACCTTCATCCAATTATCAACTTTGACTCAGTCAACTCTACCTGTTATAACAAATTTCAAGAACAAGGCCTTTACTATAGGATCCACTCATTCACTTGACAAAATAATCACACTTAGAGGTACCTGAGATAGTTTAATACAACCTCTAATCACTTAAATATCCATTCAAAAAAATTCTAGGCTATTTTGATCAATATATTTCTCATTGGGTCTATGTTAGGGTTTTAGAGAGGGTTAACATTATTTCTAGTGTTAACAATTATTCATAAAGCTTAGCCCCCTATTCTAAAAAATAATGTTTTAAATTTAAGATAAGACACTTCCCCATATACCATGAATAGCTTAGGTTCCCATGTAGATGTTACAAGTTCCAATGAGTACTTTAAATTTCTTCTCGGGTTGAGAATCCTTCATTTTGTGCACACAAAAAACCTTGAAACCACATTCCATGCCTTTTATTACAAAATTTGAATTTAGACTTGGTTAAAACACCCAAAAAAACATGACATACCTATGTCAATGTTCATTTATCCATGATTATCTTTAAATCTAAAAATCATATCTCATTTGGCCACCATCTCTCTCTTTGCTTGCTTAGACCTTGACCTGCAACCACATTAAGTCTTTAAATTGGCCTTCAAGCCACTATCCATGCACTGTATAGCTCACTCACATTCTCAATTGTTCATCCTTCATAGGTCTTGAAAACACCTCATGACCCCTCATTAGGTCAAATAGAGTCTATAAATAGCCTTAATTGCATGTTAGGTCTATAGGTCTTACCCCTATGGGCTTACTTTAAAACACTTATGAGTGATCCAATCCCTCATATGTATACTAAAACAACTATATACATCCTCTTATGCCTTTGTGCATCCATCTCACTAGCCCTCCATGATCCTTCATACAAAATAATAGGCATCCTATGCACAAGTCTTCTCAAGTCTCTTGCAAGGTTCAAACACTTAACAACTTTGGCAATTGACCCTAAAACACTCCTTGATGCTTGTACACCTTGTTCATGTACCTGTCAAGTTCATTATATAATATCATGCTTCTTCATGCTTATCAAGCACATGCTCATGAAATCACTATGCTTATTATGACTAAACTTCTCAAGACACCTTGTAGTCAAATATTAGTACTCAAGCATTCTTACCTTGACCTTGACCTAAAACTTGACATCAACATTAGAGGAATCATTAGGTTGACTTCAAATTATCCCTCAACAAAAAAATATCAGGTTGCATTCAAATTATCTCATGTCACATGGCTCATATCTCACAGACCACTCACCATGCATATTCACAAGATGCATCTTGACATAAATGACATCAAATGACATCAACCTTGACATAAATGACAACACCTCTCAACAAAATCCCCCTTTGTCATTGATGGCAAAATAATATTCAATCTGATCACTGATTACTCACATCTTCTTAAAACTAGTCAATCTCCCTTTTAGAAATTTCTCCCCCTTTGATATTAATCACAAAGGGTCTTCCATATCTATCATCTAGAATCACACCATCTTTGCACATACAAAATATGAAGCATTGAGGTAACATTGTCCCCCTTACTCAAAACATACCTCCTTCAGATGAATTTTGATTACAAGACCACTTCTCAATGCATATCAGGATCAAAAACAAACCTAAATATCTCCCCCTCAAATCAAGCATCCATCATGCTTCTACTACCTAAATAGTGTCTCCATAAAGCCTAATGGAGTCACCACTTCCCATAGGGCACTAAAACAACTCAAGTTTAGAATCTTCCTAAATCTCCATGCTCTCATCTAACTGAATGTCCTTCAATACCATTTTAGGCTAAATTTGCATTATAGGTATGATCTCTTCATCATCCATTTGATCATCAATGTGGGTTGAAAATAGACATTCCTAAATTGATTTTACATCTAAATCATGATTTATCATAATAAAAATCAACTTGAGCTTGTAGACTGATCATGACTCATCTTCATTAACTTTGGTTTTCATACATTCATTTGTCTTCTTTCTAACATTCTATAGGCTTCAAACCTCTTGTTTTGACTTGATGACCTTCTGACCTTGTTAGGATAGAATCTTGAAATGTTTCATACATCATGACAAATGTAGCTAACCATATTATACATACCTCTTGATTGATGTGAGATGTGACTCATTCTTAGAGTGTCTTCTACATTCTCTTACTCTATGACCAAATTGATTGCACACAAAATAATAATCATTGAATGAATTGGCATACCTTATAATAACATTAGGCTATTTGATAGGTATTTTCATGTTGACCTTCTTGTCTTCAACAATATTCTCCTTGACTTGAGGTGACTCCTTTTGGTATTATTTGAAACCAAGACCTATCTTATCACTTGCAGACATTTGGCTACTCAATATGTCTTCTAGAACCTCAATGCTCTTTTCAAACCTCACAAAGGTCTTCACCTTGCTAGATACTTGATTTAACTCAACTTTAAAAGATTATAATTTAGTTTCATACCTGATTCACTCTTCCTCTTTAGCCTTTAGAATTACATTGACTACCTCCATTTATTCCTCAACTTGATTTATGATCTCATCATACTCCTTGGAAATGTTACTCAGACCTTCCTCAAACAAGCCTATCTGCTCCTCATTGTCCTTAACTAATGATCTTAGTTTATGATTATTTTTCCTCTGGAACTTAAATTCCTCTAGGGAACTTACCAATTCTTCCTCAAGATATACTTCAACTTCCTCTTCATCTAATTTTACATCAACCACAATGCCTTTCCCATTTGAACAACCCTCATTGTCTGATTATATAGACATAAACAAGGTTTCATTATTGTCATGTTCAAGTTCATGATTGCCATCATCATTATCAGATAAAATTGAGTCACTTACATTATAAGAGTTGTCTTATTTAGTATATAAGGTTATTTTTTTCTTAAAGTTTTTTTTCTACCTTCATACTTCCTAAACTCCTTGTTATTATAAGATTTATTGAACTTATTGTCATCTACATGATATTCATCATGTTCTTCATTATACTCAGATTTATTTTTATTAGAACACTTGAATAAAAAGTGACTAATATTTCCACATTTGAAACATTTGGAGGTCAACTTACCTTTTTACTTACCAGATCCAAGCCTCAAATTCCTTGCAAACATGGCTATCAGTTGATCATCATCAACATCAACATCTTGACAAAACAAGCAATACGATTGTAACACTAGCCAGATCTAGATGTAAGACCAATAGGAAATAAGTTCACCATGAAATAATGATAAAAAATTTGAACACACCATAACACAAATATACCATGAAAAAACCTCATGAAGAGGTAAAAAACATGCCAAAATTATTCATTATTTGAGAAATAAAATAGACCTAATACAAGTTTTCTCTTCTTTCTCTTCTCTTTTTTTTCATTACATCTTACAATATAAACTATTTATTATATATCCAAGGTAATCTACCCATTATAAATGACATTTTTCAAGCATCACATTAATGGGTCCAACCTCTCCAAAGGTCATTTAATATATTTTATTATTTATTTACACGAGGATAAACTCATGATAAATAATAAAATATATTATTATTTAACCAATATAATTTAATGTATTAAGGGTACATAAATAACACCACTTAACCATTAATTATTTTAATACACACCTTACTATTAGGTGGGAACACATAGCATTTTTTAGGAGGTAACAACATAATGAACTTACACTCCATGAACCATGCACATGATGAGTTTTAGGGGGTAATAATTGAAGGAAACATCTTTCATCATGCCATATTCATATTTGAAGGAATAATGTTATGTAAATATAGTCACCCAAAGGTATTACACTATTTAGCTATAGACACCCAAAGATATTACACTATGTAACCATAGTCACATAGTCACCTTTAAAGGAATAACAGTATACAACTATAGATATACAAAGGTATTACACTATGTAACCACAATCACATAGTCACCTTTAAATGAACTACATTATACACCCATAGATACCTAAAGGTTTTACAATATGTCCCCATAGGCACCTTTAATGTAATTACACTATGTTATCCTAAACCACTTAAAGAGAGTTTAGGCTAGCATGATTGTGAGACTACATCCCACAGTGAGAATACATCCCATAATTTCTCATGAATAATCAACCAAACATATTGGAGTCCTTTATAACATAAAGACCTCCATGCTACTATGTGTTGGGTACAATGTAGACTTCCATATGAAGTTTACCAAAATCATATAAAGTTATATATTATAATGCTTTACAATAAGAGTATAGAGATATATAAGGAAATAAATGACCTACATAGATTTTAAGAAGTGATATTGTCATGCACACTCCCCCTCAATGACAACTTTGATAAGCTCAACATTGAATGAACTTCAATAGGCTTTAGTTTATTGGTGATGCATTAGATTTTTTACCAAATCTATACAATTTTGACTATCACCAAGAAGGTTGGTACAATGAAGAACTTCCACATGATGTTCTTATATCATCCTTCATAGCCACAAGGCTTCTTTAGAAACTTCCACATGAAGTACTCCAAATGATAGCACCTACACCAAACATAAACATATATTTAAAATTAGACTCATCATAGTATGGTTAGCATCATAATAACCAAATAAATTAACATAATAAAATAAAAACTAATAGAAACCAAAGTTTATATTTCTTTTTATATACCAAAGTATTCACTTTGCTAATTTTCAATGATCCAAATATGGATCTTACATGAATCTAGAAGTAACACCCACATCTTATGAAATATCTATCCTAGTAATGGTTATATAAATTAAAATACCAATAACATATTTTTAAATAGGGGTTAGCTTTAATGCACATAACTTTTAGATCAAACTTTAACATAACCTTCAATAGGAGTATATGTAAGCTCGCAATCAAGCATGTTAAATTTAACAAGTAGGTTATGTGATGCAGATACAATAAATTCACTAATAATTTGATACTAAGGTAGCCAAAAATTATATATATTATTAAGAATAATTCATATTATAATTTGAGTCATGAAGATTATTTTTTTCTTTTTAAAGTTGACACTACAAATTTGTGTTTTATACTAAACTGAAAAAAAATATATTTAGAAATAATTTTTTTTAACATGTTTTATATTGTATTTTACAATAAAAACATATATTATAGTGAGTAAATAAAACTAGCCACTTTAGTTGATTGTAAAACAATTCAAAAACACAAATGATTGCAACAAGGGTGAAAGTTGCAAGTGTTGCAAAAGTGGACACAAGTGTTATAAATAGTGTCACAAATTACATTATTTGATAAAATTATTATAAAAATAATATAATAAAGTTTCAAATCAACTCAAAGGCCTTCTCAATGTTTCTATAATGTGCCAAAACCTATAAATCAATTGGTTGGATGACTATGGTTGACAAGCAAGCAGTGGATAGAGTCAAAAGTTGAACAAATTATCATACACAAGACACATTCTTACATGAATAATTACAAACATTTATATATATCATTTTTAATAATAAACTAAGTTTGGTCAAAAAATAAAGAATGAGAGGATTTGAGCACAAGAGCTCTCTCATGCAAGTGTACTTAGCAAAATGAAGCTAGTCAACTCACCCACTAAGCATGTTAACATAGTAAATCCACTAACTTGTATTTAGCTCTTTTTTTATATGATTTTAAAAAGTAAAAAACAAAAATAAAAAAATAAAATAGAATTAAATATTCATATTAAATTAATAAAATGCAATTATATATTTAAAATTTGAAAAAAAGGATTTTGAAATGCATAGGTGGGGTCCATAGACTTAGGTGGAATAAAAGCAAATAAATAAAAAGTTTATTTATTAAATACTTGCATTAAAACTTCAACATACCCCTTGAAATTGTTGTAACATGCTTACAATATATTAATGGTGTTGGAGGAGAAGATGGATGCATAGCAGGAGCTACATATAAGCTTTTTCTGCAAAATAAAGCTTGAAATCACCTGGAAATTACCTTCTAATGAATCTGGTAGACTTAGATTAGGATTTTACTAACTTTATAATGAAATGTTGATGCCATGTAGTAGTTATGACATTCAAGCAAGATATACAAATCAAAACTCTTCTCTATTCCTTCATTTAACCTTTCTAACAGCTTTAGAATGCCTCAAAACTGATCACACATATTTTATGGATCTGAAAGAGAGTAAGAAATGTAAAATCTAAATTTTATTTCATCAAGGGGATATACAAGGCTGAAAAAAGATTCCAATGGAGGTTTGGTAAAGAAAATAGATTTGAAAGAACAAGCCTTAGAGAGAGTTTAATAAGCTTAAATATGATAATTTAACCTCTTTACAGATCAACACCAGGAAGGGGATGATCTAAATCATTTAAAAAAAATCTTTCATGGAGGCACACAAAGCAAGCTTGAGAGAATTAAAAAATCAAAAAAATTAGAAGAGATGCCTCAAAGGCTTTGGGAAAGCTTTGGGTGGCTTGGAAAATGGTTGAATCTCCTTGGAACACAAGATCCATTCAACAAAGGCTAAAAATAGATATTTTAACAAAAAAATTAAAAAAGGTCATAAAATCCCATATAAGAATGTCCAAGCACTAATCTACTCACTCGTTGGCTTTCTTAATGATTTCAACTGCTTGTAAGTCTTATATCTACAACTTAGAGAGCTTCAAACACCTTCATACAGATTGTTAGTCCAAAAAATAAGACAATTTTAAGATTTTTAATGCTTAAAGAAGCATTTTTAACCCATTTTAAGATTCATAGCTAGATCTATAACATGAAAATAGGCTTAAAATATGTAAAAATTCTTAGATCTTATATAATAACTTACTTATTATAGAAGGAAAAGCTTGAATAAACTTATGAACATACCATGTCTTGGAATATGGATGAATATGGGCTTGAACACATGCCAAAAATCTAATCTTTGATCTTGCCTCTTGAGGACACATCAACTAACTCTGATACCATGATAGAACAAGCAATATGAATGCAACACTAGCTAGATCTAGATGTGAGACCAATAGCAAAGACATTCACCATGAAACAATGAGAGTAAAGTGGAATACACTATACCACAAATATACCATGAGAAAACCTCATGAAGAGTTAAAAAAACCCATCAAGATTATTTATTATTTGAGAAATAAAATATATCCAATACAAGATTTCTCTTCTTTCTCTTCTCTCTTTTTTAATTACATCTTACAATATAAACTCTTTATTATATAGGCAAGGTAATCTACCCATTATAAATGACCTTTTCCAACCATCACATTAATGGGTCCAACCTTTCTAAAGGTCATTTAATATATTTTATTATGTATTTACATGAGGATAAACTCATGATAAATAATAAAATATATTATTATTTAATCAATATAATTTAATGTATTAAGGGTACATAAATAACACCACTTAACCATTAATTATTTCAATACATCTGAGCATTCCTCATCCTTAACCTTCTTGGATTTTGAATTCTTCTCAAATTTAAAGACTTATTCCTTCTTGGGAGGTCTTCCTTCATTAGTTCTCATCTCATAGGTAGTCAAAATGCTATGAAGTCCATCCATCTCTAGATTGTTCAAATCTTGCATCTCTTCTGATGCATATACTTTAGAGTCAAACTTAGGAGTTATTTATCATTGGCCATTTTGACCCACAAAACAAGCTTCTACCTGAATGGATGAGATGAACAAATTTTTGCATAGAATGAGTGGTCCAAAGATAACATATTTCTTACAAATATTTTTAAACACTTTAAATAAGCTTAAAATGTAATTTGTTGATCTTTGGAAAATAGGCTTGGAAACAGGTCTAGGATTGTAAAATGAAAAGGACTAGTAGGTTTTCATGGTGTTTTAAGCATTTAGGGGCATCAATCAGGTTTCACAAAGTCTTAAAAGTTCATTAGAGCCTTCTAAAGAGACAACAGTTCCTTGCATAAGTCCAGAAGAACTAGACCATCATAAACACATCATGTAAGGATAAATACGCTAGTCTGGTTATAAATTTGATAAACAAACTTAGGAAATCAATCAATTCTAAAATACCACATGGACATGATGTTTTTCATTACTATATCATCCTATGCAAATTTTGTATCTTTATGAGTTTTCTATCTCAAAATATAAGCATTCAAAGATGAACTAACAGAGTGGGACGTGTACACAGATGTCAAATTTAGGCCTCATAAAATAGCCATTTGAGTTCAAATATTCCAAGGATGAATGCATGGATAATAAGTGTCCAAATCATGGAAGATCAAGTCAAGATCCAATGGAGAGTGGGTGATCAATGATGTCAGTGGGTTTAAAAGATCCAATGGAGCATGTTAAATCATGCATCAAAGATCAACGATAAGTTTTTAGTCAAAAGGTCAGTGTATCCTAAGATTGAACACATGGGTAACAAGTGGAAAGATCTCAAGTGCCCATACAAATATATAATGGCATTTAGTGATTGATAAATCCAATGGGTCCAAGATGATCAATGGTGCATGATCCATCATATAAAGCAGATCTAACAAGTAATGGATTAAAAGGTTAGTGAATATCGAATGCAAATGCATAGGTGAAAAGTGTCTCAACCACATTAAATTGGTAGAAGGTCTAAATATCATGTCTATTTGTACAAAATAGAATTGACAATGTGATTTGAGGTCAAAAAGTCAATAAGGCTCAAAAGAGGTGTGAGGCTACCAAGTGTCTTAATTTGATAAGCCTGAATCAATAATTGATGGCCAATGAACAAAGTCGAGCCCAAAATATTTTTGATGGAGGTCAATGAAGTAATTTTTGACCGACACTCTAGCAAATGGATGCATAAAGTTAAGTTTTAATATGATCCCAATATCAACCAAAATGGATAGATCAAGATTGAATATTAATATTAAAGCTCTGCAAAAGTGAAATAGGTCTTTTTCGAGTCTAATAGAGATTGAAGGTAAGCTACTAGGTCATTCAAGCAATGTAAATACACCCAGGTGGATATGATGACCATATGAAAAATAATAAATGGGATTAGTTTTCATTTATAGTATATATGTGTTCATGGGTTGTAGTAAATAACATGTCAAGGTATAAATACGATAGTCATATCATCCACAATTTAGCAGAAACAATCAACCACCTAAAGTAGGCATACTCATGGCTTTGTCAGGATCAAAGGTATGAGGATTTTATCCTCATAAATAATTCAAGTGGGAGATGGCATAGAGTCTAATCAAAGAGATATGGTGGTTAGAGAATCAATTATAGCATTCAATGTTGTTTAGATTTTAAGGTTCTTTCTTTCTTGAAAGGATCATGACTCATCATCTAAAAAATAGACTCTTGTCCTCTAGTGTTTTGCTCAACTAATGAGAAGGACTTGAAGACTAATTGGAGTAAATGCAATTTAACTTATTGGTAAAGGGATAGTCTGTATTATATTAAGTGTGATGGAGCATTAATTGAAAGGCGGTAGCTCATTGATTATTCTTGGTTAATGTGCTCCCTCTTATCTCTTCTCCCTTTCTCTATATCACCCATTATTTCCTATTTGTAAGCTCTCTCTCTCTCTCTCTCTCTCTCTCTTATATTATATACTCTCACAAAGACTTTTTAATCTAGAAGAATAGGGGACTCTCTAAGATACTGCAAAATATGCTCATCTTGATTAGGCTAAACCTTATCAAGCATTTGTAAGAACTACATCTTGATGTTGTAATAGACTTTATTTACCTATTTCTTGCCTTGTATCAGTGTTTAGTGAGTTTTTCATGATGGCCTTGTGAGGGATATTTTTCCATATCTATTGTCCTCCTTCCTTGCCTCTTATAAGGTGTTTTCAAGCTATTTGCTTGTCTAGATTAGTGTTCTGCCTAAACCTAGTCTATGAAACACTTATGCACTGAGATAGATTATGAGGTTGTGTGAGATAGCATTGTCTTATGTATATTTAGTGTGGGTTCAATATTATGGGAGTATTCTATTTTTATTTGGTACATCAACTTCTTAGCATTCTTAAGATCCCTTTCTCCCTTTCTAACCCTTTTCTCAGTAACAACATTAGTTTAGGTGATCCATCAAGAGGAACTCAGCGTTTTCCAGTGGTTCAACCATATCATAAGATACCCATAGCCTATACTTGTTCCCATATTATTAATGGGAGTGGAGGAGCCTAAAAAATTCTTCCAAAAGGGTGAAATCTTATGCCACAATAGTTTCTAGCATGCCCAATAAGACTTACTACATTATTCACTAGTGAAGAGTTTTGATTTCTCTTCATCCAATCATCCTTACTAGGTGCCTAATCATCATAATATGGTATGTATAATCAACCATATTTTGATCAATATGCTTATTCTCTACCTTAGCATCACACTTATCAGACAAATAATGTTTATGTGTTCCCCCCAAGTGGCCCTCAAACAGCCTATCAGCCTTATCATGGCATTTTTCATCCTCCCACCCCTGTATATGACCAAATTTAGCCTCTTTTGCATTCAAATCAATCTTCTAATTCCCCTTTTTCAAGACTATGCTTATCCTATTACATCCTTGTTATGATTCAAGTACCATTATAAATTTATATTGAGTTGATAAGGGAGATTGATATAGGTTTAGAGTTTTCTCTAGTCATCCCCATCCATGTTCTACAAAAGACAAGGATTTTTCTCTAGTTTGTCAATAATAAATGGTCAGTTTGTGAGGGTGAACAATGGTCATATTGTAAGAATGAGGACATAGCAATGATGAGAAACATGATCCAAAATGCAGACAATGTGTTGATATCTTATGAAGAGTAGCAGACTCATTTGGATCAATCTTATGTGCCATCTACCCTCTGAGAGCCTCAAGCTCAACCTTCAAGAGTTCCTAATCAATCCACTAGTCAACCTTGTCAAATTCCATCCTTATCAAAACTTAGAGAGGTAATACTAGACCAAGGGATAACAATCATGAAAATTGATGAGGGGGTTAAGATTGGACAATAATTCCCCATTCATGCCATGGAGGGGATAAATATCTTCTTGTAAGAGTTTTAGAATGTGTGGGCATCCATTGAAGAAGATGATTATCCATAGGTCGAGAAGAAATAATTGAAAGGGTGGGTATTATCCATTAAAAAGGTGTTTGAGTAGTGGGAAAAAGAGTATGTCAAACCTGAGTCAATCATTTTTGCCTCTCCTACCCTTATGACCATTCCCATTCAATATCATGAATCCATTCCATCATGGATATTCTCCAACATATTTGATGCTAGTTATGCCATGCCCTTACTTGTGAGACCACCCTCTCCTATAGCCATTCAAAAAGAAAAAAAAGTGTCTATTGCATACTCATTTCCATCATGGAAATTAGTTTAGAAGGTCATAAAGAATAAGGAGGAAGTGTTGGTTGTGGAGGTCTAAGCACCAGTTCAAGATCCACCAAAAATACCCTATAAGGTACCTAGCTAGAATGACACTCTCTTAAGATGCAATCAAGGTGAACTTATTCACCCTACCACCATCTCCCTCTTAGAGAAAGAGCTTGTTTTATGAATGATAGAGGAGGTGTTTTCAGTCATAAGAGAGTCATAAGAGGACAATGCAAGTGTATATGACAAGGAAATCATGATAGGCAGCCCACTTCATAGGGAAGAACATGTTTTAGCTTTTAAGTTGTAGGAGCTTGATGAGAAGCAAGAGGACAACCTTCATAACCTATTATGGAGGTCAAGTTTAACTCAAGTAACTTAGAATATCAATGGTATCATTTGTGCTCAAATTTCTTGAGTGAAATGGAGTAACTTAATGTTGCAAACTTTCCTGAAGAAGACAATCCTCAAGCTGAACATGGGGTAGACCTTGAATGGACTATTAAAGGTCCATTATACATAGATGATGAAGAGGATCAAAACCAGGTGCCTAAGGTTGGTCCACTTCAAGATGAGGTATTAGTTAAGGATAGCCCTAATATGTTGGAGCTAATAGAAAGTAGATTAGATCTTGAGTAAGATAAATGTGATATCTTAGACCTTGGATGATCAAATCAATCTTCATTTGTATTTGAAGAATAATATGAAATATTGAGTGAGGTTGATGAAAGAGACATCTCAAGTGATACAGTTTGATAAACATACCAGTGAAGAGCCTGAAGAGTTATGGTAGTGGTTCAATACCATAACCAAAGAGTTTGAAGAGGATAAGAGACATGTCCTTCCTCTAAAACATTATGAGCATGTTGATCTAAGCATGATAAATATTAATTTTCAAAAATACAAGGTGGAATAACATGTTATTTTTGAACCACCAAGTGAACCAAGTGTAGTTGATCCCAAGAGCCTAAATTAAGTCTTTATGTAAGGCTTTCTCAAGAGTGATGAGAAACATCAAGAAAGTGCTCTTGTATTCAAACATAAACCAAGATTGGAATAATTGGACTAATATGTCTACATTGGAGACATGTTTGTTTCATTTCAACCATTAGAGAGCATATCAAAAGGATTGGCCATCAAGCTACTTGGTTCACCAATTTTGATACCTCTAAAGCAAGGTATTTTTCATCTTCATTTATTACAAGTGAATGATACTTAAATTTTCACATTTGAACCAGGAGGGAGGTGTTTTTAAACTAATATACAATATTGTATATATTAGAATATATTTCATGCTTTTCTCTAAGTGCTTATGTGCACATTTGTTTAGTAGGTTAGTTAGTTTTCTTTCCTCCAAGTGCTTGCATGTACTTGTATTTTTTTTTTTTTGTTGTTATTGTTGTTTCAAGAGTTATCAAGAGTTTGGTAGTTATTTTTATCTTTAAATAAATATTTTGAGCAAGATAGGAGACTCCATGCCTAATGGACTAAAGAAGGCAACTAGTCTAGGTTCTCAAGCATAATAGGCATGATTCCCTATGAGTCGCTAGAAATGTTGGCCATTTTGGCCCACATGCCAAGATTATACCTAAATGGATGAGATGAATATATTTTTATATGTAATTAGTGGTCCAAATATCAAATATTACTTGGAAATCTTTTGAAACACTTTAAACAAGCTTAAAGTTTAATATGTTGATCTTTAGAAAATAGGCTTGGAAACATGTCTAGGATTGCAAAATGAAAAAGACCAGTAGGTTCTCGTGATGTTTAAAGAATTCATGGGCATGAATTAGGTTGAATAAAGTATTATAAGTCCATCAGATCCTTTTAAAGATAAAATAGTTCCTTGCACAAGTCTAGAAGAACCAGACTATCACAAGCACATCACGTAGGGACAAATAGGCTAATCTAGTTGCATATTTGATAAACACACTTAGGAAATCAGTCAATGCAAAAATACCACATGGACATGATGTTTTTCAATCTTATATCATCCTCTACAAATTTTTTATCTTGATGATTTTTCTATCTCAAGATATAAGCATTCAAATATGAACTACAAGAGTGGGACATGTGCGCAGGTGTCAAATTTGGGCCTCATGAAATAACTATTTGAATTCAAATGTTCTAAGGTTGAACATGTGGCTGAAAAGTGTCCAAATCATGGAAGTTTAGGTCAAGATCCAATGGTAAGTGGGTGGTCAGTGATGTTAGTGGGTTCATAAGATTCAATAGAGCATGTTAAATAATTCATCAAAGATCAATGATGAGATCACAATCCAAAGGTCAATGTATCCTAATATTGAATGGGTGGTTAAAAAGTGGAAAGATCTCAAGTGCCCATACAATGATCTAATAGTGTGTGGAAACTAACAAATCTAGTTGATCTAATCTATTTAATGGTGCATGGTCCATTGTACAAAATAGATCTAATGATGAGCGATGGGTTAAAGGGTCAGCGAATCTTGAAGACAAATACATGGTGATAAGTGTCTCAACTACGTTAAATTAGAAAAATATATATGTCTCATGTCCATTCATATATAATATAATCAATGGTGTGAGTTGAGGTAAAAAATTCAATAAATCTCAAAAGAGGCACAAGGCTACCAAGTGTCTTAATTTGATAGGCCTAAATCAATAATTGACAACCAATAAAAAAAGTCGAGCCTAGGAGATTTATAATAAAGGTTGAAGAAGTAGTTTTTGACCTAGACCCAAGTAGATAGATGCATAGATATGAGTTTAAATATGATCCCAAGATGAATAGAACATATAGATCAAGATTGAACATCACTATTAAAGATTTGTAAAAGCAGAATAGGTCTTTTTCAGGTCTAATAGAGATTTAAGGTAAGCTACTAGGCTATTTGAGAAATGTAAATACACCCAAGTGGATATGATGATTGTATGAAAACTAATAAATGGGATTGGTTTTCATCTATAACAGATATGTATTTATGGGTTGTAGTAAAGAGCACATCAAGGTATAAATATGATAGTCATATTATCCACAATTCAATAGAAACATTCAACTGCCTAAAGCAGACATAGTCATGTCTTTATCAAGATCAAAGGTATAAGTATTTTTTCCTCATAAACAACTCAAATGGGAGATGGCATAGAGTTAGAGTAAATAGATTTGGTGGTTAGAGAAGCAGTTGGAGCATTCAATGTTGTTCAGATCTTAAGGATATTTCTTCCTTGAAAGGATCATGACTCATCATCTACAAAATAGACTCTTGTCCTCTAGTGTTTTGCTCAACCAATGAGAAGAACTTGAAGACTAATTAGAGAAAATTTAGTTTAACTTGTTGATGAAGGGCTAGTATAGATTGGATTAAGTGTAGTGGATCATTCATTAAAAGGTGGTAGCTCATTGATTATTCCTGGTTAATGTGTTCCCTCTTCTCTCTTTTCCCTTTCTATATATTACCCATTCCTTCCCATTTGTAATCTCTCTCTCTCTCTCTCTCTCTCTCTCTCTCTCTCTCTCTCTCTCTCTCTCTCTCTCTCTCTCTCTCTCTCTCTCTCTCTCTCTCTCTCTCTCTCTCTCTCTCTCTCTCTCTCTCTCACACACACACACACACACACACACACACACACACACACACACACACACATTCTAGACTCTCACAAGGACTCTTTGATTTATAAGAGCATGAGAATTTTTAGATATTTGAAAATATGCTCATCTTGATTAGGCTAAACCCTGCCAAGCATTTGTAAGAACTACCTTTTGATGCAATAATAGATTTTTTTTTACCTATCTCTTACCTTGGATCAATGTTTAATGAGTTGTGCATGATGGCCTTATGAAGGAGATTATTCCATATCCATTATCCTCCTTCCTTGCCTCTTATAAGGTGTTTTCAAATTATTTGCAGATCTAGATTAGTGTTTTGCCTAAACCTAGTCTATAAAACACTTATGCACTAAGCTAGATTGTGAGGTTGTGTGAGATAACATTGTCTTCTACAGATCTAGTGTGGGTTCAAGCTTATGGGATTCTTCCATTTTTATTTGGTGTATCACCTTGTTAGCCTTTTTATGATCCCTTTCCCCTATATAACCCTTTTCTCAGTAGAAACTTTAGTTTAGGTGATCTATCAAGAAGAAGCCAACCTTTTTTAGAGGTTCAACCCTATCATAGGATACCCATAGCCTATGGTTGTTCCCATATTATGAATAGGAGTGGAGGATCCTAAATAAATCCTCCATAAGGGTTAAATATCATGCCAAAATAGTGATCTCAAGACTTTTTGAACAATTATATATTCTTTCACCTTTTCTCGCAATCATCTAATAACATTAACAACTTCATCAACCTTCAATAGGTAAGATGCAATTGTTTCATCTTCATTCATCTTTAGAATTTCAAACTACCTTTGATGGGGTTTAAATTAAATTTTTCCCATATATATTTGGTTGATTCATAATGCATTACCTTTACAAGCTTTGCCTCTGATAGGCCATAAAGAATGACATTCATTGCCTTGGATTTGTTTTCACTAGCCTTCTTACTTGTTGCATCTATTGGTGTAATAAGAGGAGAAGTATAACCATCCAAAACTAACTACCAAATGGCATGTCCTTATGACATCAAATATATATTCATTCTAACATTACAAAAGGCATATTTAGATCTATTGAATAATGTAACCTTATTGGTAGAGAAACCACCTTGGGCTTGTTGACTAGCCATCCTTGTTTCTATGATCTCCTTTAGGATTTTAGACCTGCTTCAAAGGACTAAGATTTGATACTATATTTTTGAATAAAAATTAGTGAGGGGGAATGAATCAATATTCAAAAACTTTCTTATACAATATTAATTAATCATATAACATTTAGACAAGCATGTACATCTTAACAAGCATAAACATCAATTTACAAGAGCATGAAACACATGAGCACAATACGTATGTGGGAAAACCTCAAGGGGAATAAAAAACACTGATGATTAAAATTTAATATAGTCCTATAATAAAAACACCAAATTTATTTAATCACCAACTTCACATAGAGCACTAACCCTAACTACCTAAACACCAATTTAGCCAGGCTTTAACAAGAACCCATTTGTAAGGAAGCACCAACCCTAGATGACTCAACAAAAAATTAGCCACCTAAAACACTTGATAAAATTTATAAAACTATGTTTCTCATATAATAATTGATGATATCCTTATTTATCTCTTCACACATTTCTATCCCTCTCAAACTGGCCTCTAGCCTTCTCTCAACTAACCCTCTTCTTGACTTGATTAGGTCATATGACCTTGATCCTCACACATAAAACCTATATAAAATGTGCATAAATGATCCTCTATCCATTTATGATGGTTTAAAATACCTCTTTCCATTATACACTATCCTTTATTGTTTTCTTACTCTCTACCCTTACTAATAGGCCTAAAATTGCCTTATATATATATATATATATATATATATATAACACTTTATTTTTCATATCCTTCTAGGTTATCCAAAAACTTATATCCTTTTAGGTTAGAAATGTAATGGTTCTTGTAACATATCATATACATGTATTAAATTTTATTTTAGTCCCTTTAGGTATGACCTTCCTCAAATAGGCATTATCTCTCCTTTTAGGTCTCATGAAGACCTAATCCCATTAAGCCTACTAAGCATACGTTACCATTTGATCTTATTGGAGAACATTAAAATATTTTACATGGAATATACACATAATATTCCATCCCAATATACCTATTATAATCTATATAGGCTCCATAACACTCTTTATATCAAACTAATACTTGGAGCACATCATTGGTACTGTTCATATTAGGCCTATGCATACCAAAAAGTCTAACTTAAAAAATTGAAGCATAAAGACAAATTTTATAAACAACTATGGATAAAAACACATATATATATATATATATAATATACATGACCTTATATTCATCACCATGTGAATTATGCTTCATAACTTAGGGTAAAAAGACTCAAACCCTTCTTTGCAAGTAGTTCACTCAAAATTGCCAACTAGACCCAAAACACAGTCATGAAAGCTTGAAATTATGACACCTAAAGGTTCACATAAAATTAATTAAAATACATTAACATGATATTATAAAATACTTATAAAAACCTCAAATAAATATATCATAATATAGAATGGAAACTATTGGTCTTGCAAACCGATATGTTAACCTTCTTTGTCACAGTCCTTACTCAGCCAGACAAGCCATTTTGGATTTGATGTTTCAACCTCTTACACTAACTCTTAGACCTTATAAAAATAATGGATAGGTCATTTAATTTCCAAAAAAAAAAACCATGTCCATTGCATACATAAACTTAGGATAAAGAGCCTCCAACTCATCACTCTAACTTGCTTACCCAGATCTGTCAGTTTATCTTCAAACACAATCATGGTGATAAAGACCTTCAACACATATGTAGACACTTTAAAAGACTCTTGATGAACATGTATGATATTTTGATATCATTAGGTAAATATAAGATAAAAATATAATATGTTTAAGTGACAACATTGGTCTTGAAAACCAATCTCACAACCTTACACCTTCATTGTCCTATTTACACAAAACAAATCAACTTATGAGCAAAAATTTTATCATATCCAATGAAAATAAAAACATGTATCCAACATGAACATGTATTACAGGTATTTAAAAAATTATCCTTGTACTTTAATTCATACCTATTCCATGATAATACTTCCCTAAATAACTTCTCACTCCTACCTGGTTTTCTCACTGTCTGCACCATTAGGCCTTTTAATGATAGGTCAAATTGTATGACCAATTTGGCACCCCAAAGGGATATAAAAAATTATAAAAAACTATGTAAATAATATATAAATATCAATCTTCAACCTTCATCTAATTATCAACTTTGACTCATTCAACTCTACCTGTTACATCAAATTTCCAAGAAACAAGGTAGGATCCACTAACTCACCTGACAAACCAATCACACCTGGAGGTTCTTGAGAGATTTTAATAAAACCTAAAATCACTTACATATCCATTACAAACCATTATAGGATATTTTTATCAATATATTTCTCATTGGGTCAATGTCAGGGTTTTAGAAAGGGTTAACACTATTTCTAGTGTTAATGATTATTCATAAAGATTAGCCCCTTATTCCCAAAACCAATACTTGGAAACTTGATCCAGGACCCTTACCCATCTAACATGAATAAATAAGGTTCCCATGTAGAGGTTAAATGTGCTAATGAATACTTGAAATTTCTTCTTGGGTTAAAAATCCTTCATTTTGTGTACATAGGAAACCTCAAAACAACATTTTGTGCCTTTTATTTCAAACTTTGACCTCTAACTTGGTAAACACACCTAAAAAAATATGAAATAAATATTTAAATTCTCATTTTTACATTTTTATCTTTAAATATGAAACTCATATCTCATTTGGCCACCATCTCTCTCTTTCCTTGCTTGGACCTTGACTTATAAACCACATTAAATCTTAAAACTGGCCTTGAAGCCACTATCCATGAACTCTCCACCTCACTCACATGATCAAGAAAATTATCACATGATCTAAAACTTATTTTCATACTTTATATGTCTTTAAAACACCTCATGACCCCTCATTAGTTTAGGTAGAGTTTATAACTAGTCTTAGTTGCATGTTAGGTCTATAGCTCTTACCCTTGTAGGATTACTTGAGACACTCATGAATTTTCCAATGCCTCATATTCATAATCAAACAACCTCATACATCTTATTATTCCTTTTTTCATCCATATCACTATGCCACCATGTTCCTTCATACATAATACTAGGCATCCTATACACAAGGCTTCTCGAGTTTCCTGTAAGGTTCAAACACTTAACAAATTTGTAAATGGATCTTAAAAAAATCCTTGATGCTTGTACACCTTGTTCATATACCTTTCAATATATTTGTAAAATATCATACTTATTTATGCTTACCAATCACATTCTCATGAAATCACTATGCTTGCTATGACTAAGCTTTTCAAGACACCTTGTACTCAAAGATTAGTGCTCAAACATGCTTACCTTGACCTTGACTTAAAACTTGACATGAACCTTAGAGGAATCATTAGGAATCATTATGTAGGTATTTAAGTCATAATACCACTTATTTGTCTTACATTATAATTACTTTGGAATTAAATTAATCTTGTGAAATGTTCTAATTATTTTAAATTTATAAAAATGGTATTATTGGTATAATTTTTTATAAATATGTGGTACTGAGGTGGCATTGGTTGCCTATAAAATAGTGATGGATGAATCACATGGTCTTTTGGGACATTTTAGGAGAAGCAAATTATTGTTTTTATCATGAATTACATTTGTAATTAATGGAACAACTTATTTGTTGGTATTATTGAGATAAATGAAGATATAAATGTAGATGTAAGATATTTTTGTAATCAAACACTTAACTCTTTGACCACATCATGATGTCATCTTGATTGGTCTAAAAAAATAATTAAAATAATGTTTTTCTAAGAGAGTAGGTTTAAGTCAACTTCAGTGCATCTCGTAAAATTTTATGAGTCTTTTTATTGTAAAATTTTATTTTATTTTTACTCAAACAATATTAAATGGGAAGGTTTATGGTGCTTCTAAATTTTAAATAAGAACAATGGATGAGTTGAAATAATCATATGTTATTTTTAATGACTTCATATGACTTTCATTGAATTATGGATTCACAAGTTTGTAGATATAACTACATACATATCTATATTTGTTAGACTCTTTTGGAATTGTAAAATACAAACATTATGAGTATATTTTTAAATTAAAGCATTTTTGGATCATCTTTTTCAAGTTACAATGATTTTTTTGGGATGAGAAGAAAATTTGATATAACACTCAAAGTATATAGGATTGGAAAAACATTTCACTATTTTTGAGTTATAGGGGAGATGAAAAAAAAGATAATGTATGGCACAAGATATATAAATCTACTATAAATACATTATAAAATAATAATAATTAAATATTATTATCCCTTGTTAATGGGTCAATCACAATTAGTAAGAAAGATCAAAAAAATAAGCAAAATTAGAGCCCTCCTCCAGGAAGATGGTTTAAGCTTTGATGGTGCTTCTTGGGGTAATCCTAGATCCTCAAGAGTGGGTTGTGTTATTAGGGATTATTGTGGTTCCCTAATATGAGCTATGTCATGAAAACTTTAAGATGGAATGAACAATGAAGCAGAAGTGTAAGCTCTTGTGTTGGGTATTGAAATGGCTCTCCAATGTGGAATCTCAAAGTTGATAATTAAATGAGACTCCCAGGTTATGATCTCATCACTAAAAAGGCAAGAGGTGAAAGCATGGCATCTTGAGAACATCTTGAAAAAAACATGTAAAAATCTAGAGTTCTTATTAGAGTGGGAGTATAGACACTATTTTTGAGAGGTGAATTCAACCACATATTTCTTGGCTAATTGCGGTATTGACCAAGAAGATTTGAGTAGGATGGATAATGTAAGAGAATTGTGGGAGGATTTTCTAAATATCACTTTGATCTAGTTTGGGTACAATGTGTAGTGTTATGATGTTATGGTTGGTTTTTGAAACAAAATTAATTTCATTAGCTAAATTTGGCATGGCATTTTCATGGTTGATTGGCAATGTTTTAGTGATGGGTGAGTCTTCATTGGCTATCCATCTCATGATTGGATGATGTCTCTTCATGTGATGGGAATTGATTCCCATGGATGGGCTTTCATGAAGTATTAAGGGTTGGATTTGTATAATTGGTCACTACATGTGGCAAGTGGGGGTTTTAAAGAAAGCGTCTCTTTCCATTATGTCTTTTCATGGGTTTTAAGCTAGTTAGGGCTCATACATTGTTTATCATTTCAGTTCACAAGTGTCATAAGGTCTAGTGGTTCAAAGAAGGTAGCATAGATGATGTTACTAAAATAGTTCTGGCAACTTCTTGTCTTTTTTGGGGGAGTAAGCTGCATGAAATGGATTTTGAAGGTAAAATTTCATGAGCCTATTTATCCCACATCTTTTGGCTCCTATTGGAGTATTTTTTGGAGGCTATTTCAGAGGTCCTTGGGCTTGAATTTATGTTATAGAGTGTGTGTAGTTGAGTGAATTCACAAATTATAATAGTATTTGCCTCAAATATTATGGCATTGGTCTCTAATGTTGATGTGGTTATTCAAGTGATGGTGTTTTTCATGTGTCTAGAAGCTCAGGTGGGGTTAATCAAGAATATTCTACTTTGTGACCTTTCTCCACTATCTAATATTCCCTTCTCAAGAAGAGATGGCCTTGGAGTGGTCCCATTGTCAGCATTTAGGATATTGGAGACACACTTCATGATTCTATTTGATTTCATGGAGAAACTTAAAAGGAAGATAGTGAAGCTTGGGTCGAAGGAGGGTCACTTAATCTCCATGCCCATTTTGGTACTACTTAAGGGTCAAATTCTATAAAAAGAGAAGCTATGTGAATATCAACATGATAAGAATAGAGTGGTGGCAGTAAATAAGTTGGTGAAATGGGTTCTATAGAGGGATGTTGCAGTGTCACCTTGGTGTAACAATCCATAGGAAGAAGTGTTTAGAAACCTCTTCTTGGGAGCTACGTGTCTTTTTAGGCCTTCAACTAGAGGGGGTGTAGGTTAGAACATAGTTATTAAAGCTCAAAACACATTCGAGGTGGTGGTGGTGGAACAAGGGGTGGTAAAATAATTTATATACTAGATTCAGAGGAAGAAGCTACAGTGGGTAAATGTTGATTGGTCATTATTTTTGTCTTTATTTTTTTATTTTTTTTGGGTTTGGTTGGTTCTAAATTGTTGGTCATAGTGTCTTCTTGGGTGGAGTTGGGCTTTTTTTGTTTTTTTTTCCTAGTCTTTTTGTTTGTTTCAATCGAATGTATTTGGTTTCAATTTATTTTTGGGATAGAGGGCCCGTCAATACAATCCCATAACTATCCAAAAAATTAATTAAATCTAATCTAAAAATTGAAAGGTTATTTTAGTTTTGCTATGTTAAATCCATTTTAATGGATAGGATTCAAAAAACTACATCAACCAAATCATGACCTTTTTACTGGCATGACACATTTTATTTTTATGCACTAGAGGTGAATTTTAAAAGATTCAACAAGAGTAAAGATGTTGCTTTGAGAAGAAGCAATTGAGAAGAGAAAAGGTATGTCATTATACCTTAATTTGAAAAATAAATTTAATTCACCATATAATTATAATTTTTTTGAAAGAGATAATATAATAGCCAATTAATTTACACTTGTGTGGTAATTTTAACCATGATTAGCCAATGGAATAATACCCATTGTCTAGGATTTTTCAGGATATTATATAAAACCTTAGGGGTCCATTCTTAAAATTATCCATGGCTATGCCATCTCCTTAATTTATATGATTAAGAAAATAAATACTTACATACTATGACTAATAATGAACCTAACTCAGATAATAGACATGTATTCCTCACATTAAAATTTAGCATATCTATAGAATACAATCCCTCAACTAGAAATAAAAAATCTACAAAGACTACGTTCAAACATGATGAGGATCCCCAACCTTTAATATGAGACGTATGAAATTATTTCCATATCCCACCCAATTATTCTTATATTTTTTATTTATAAAATAACTTCATGTCCAAGCTAACCAAATACATCAATAAATTCTCCTATCAAATAACCTTCAACTAGAATCAATCCAAAACTAATGAACTAATTGTACAACTCTAAGATTATAGTTGTTAGACATAATATGTTAGGTTCACATGAGATGATTAAAAAAAATAGAAAATGAAGGTATATACAAAATTAATTAAGCATAAAAAATTGGATCTTTACTGATGAGCATCAATAAAAAACTTTTAGATATCTACAAGCATGACTCAAAGAAATATTGAAAGGACATTTTACCTAGGAAATCAATAATTGACCCTCCTATTGATATAAAAAATGGAATTATTATGTCAAACAGTCATGTGTTTTTCCCATCAACATGGATAAATTTATAATGACATAACACTCTTATGAGACAAAGTGAAAATATCCTCCATAGTAGACATAAAATATGGAATACAAAAACTTGCAAAAGTCAAGGATAAATCCATTGAAGGCTATCAAGCTAAAATTCATAAAATTTGAAGCTCTATCCTTTAACTACATATACAAACACTTTTTAACACAACACTTAGAGAACAATTTCCTAATCAATGGATGGGAAATTCCATCATTCATATATATAAATTTAAGGACAAAAACAATCCTTTTAACTTTAGAACTATTATGATTTTCCCTTTACTTTTCAAGAGTTTTTAAGCCATTATAGATAATAAAATCAGTGGTTGGATAAATTAAATCAAACTTAGAGCTAAAGGTCAATCTCACTTCAAAGTAAAACACTCAACTATTGATCGTATTCTCAATTTTAGAATTAATGTTATAATTTTTCATAATAATTGAAAGAATAAATAACATATTTGTTAACAACATTGAAGTATAAATGAATGAATTCATAAAAAGGTATAGTATTACCTCAAATTAATCCAAACCATGAAAATGTGAGACATAAAATTATATGTGGAAAAAACAAATAAATGAAAGAAAAACCTCACATGTCTTAAGACAAAAGGCTTGTAAACATTATTTTACAAGTGACAATCATTATGAAAATAATAGAAAATATAATAAAATATAAAAAAGAATAATCTTAAAGTGTGTATAAATGAGAGGAGAGAGTTATTTAAATAGAGTGAGGAAGCCAAAAAAAGTTACAAAAAAACTCCATCATTATTTTTTCTAACCTTCTTAGTGTGTGCTAATTGTCTATAAGCCCCATGAAGTGAGATGGAAGTGTGTGCCAAGTGTTATATAAGTTGTGCCATGTAACTCCAAAATTCCCTTCAATAAAGATAAGAGAGGTGAATTACCTCACATTTTCCCTTAATAAATGAATTAAAGATAAGAGAAGTGAATTAAAAATCTACACACACCTAAATTATCTTTAGGATTGTAACTTTACCCAAACCTAAACATCCACCTTAATTTTTATTTGGCATTATAAACAAACGTAAACAAGGGATATATCATTACTCAACACTCCTTATTAATGGTAACTTCCTTCAATCCTCTAACATTTTACAAAAGATTATAAAATTTTCTTTACATAATGATTTAGTAAAATATCAACCACTTGTTCTTGAGTAGGAAATAAAGAATAAATAATTTGATTGTATTCAATAATTTCTCACTAAAAGTGATGTTGAATCTGAGTGTGCTTTGACCTTGAATGAAAAAATAGTTTCTTTGCTAAGTAAATGGCACCTTGGTTATCCTTAAAAAATAGACTAGGAGAAGTTTGAAAATGTCCCAAATATGAAATAAGTTTTCTAAGACAAGGGATTCCTTTGTAGTATGATTACAACCTTTATACTTAACTTTTATGTAAGACAATTATATCGTTATTTTCTTCTTAATACTCTATGAAATTATGCCAAATTTTAAATAAATAAAATAGCCACATGTGGATCTATGATCATTTGGATCTCCACCCTAATCATAATCTATGTAATTCATCAAATAAAAATTGTAATTTAAGGTATACTCAATGCCAAAGGTTAAATTACCTTTGATATAATAAAGAATTCTCTTAGCAAAATTTAAAATGATTAATTTGGAATTTTTACATAAAAAGAGAACCAATCCAACAAGAAAAGAAATGTTAGAATGTGTATGAGTTTGATAATTGAAACTCCAAACTATTACTTATATAAAGTAACATCAACATATTCATTTTCCATATCAATAAGAATTTCTACACTAGGTTCACAAGGTGTAGCAATGGGTTTACAATCAAGCATATTGAATTTAACTTACAATTCATATGCATACTTGGATTGAGAAATTAAAATGTTTATATTTTTATTTCTAAAGCTTGCATGCCTAAAAAATAATTCATAATACCTAAATTTGTCATTTCAAATGTTTTATTTAAAATACTTTTAGTATAAGAAACCAATGAGTTATTACTAATATTTTTTATCAATTCGTAAACATATAAGACTGTGAAAACTATGCCATTAGGAGTATTTTTGACAAAGAGATTAGGATCATTGTAACTATGACTAAACCTTCATCTACAAAAAAATTATAGATTTTGGAGTATCATTATCTGGGTGATTACTTAAAACCATATATAGATTTATTTAATTCTCAAACAAGATACTCATTTCCTTTATCAATAAACCCTATAGGTTGAGACATAATTTTATTCATGCAAATTACCATTAAAAAAATCACTCTCAACATCCATTTGATAAATAGGGAAATGCATATGAATAGTTAGAGCTAAATTAATTTTAATTATGGTAATTTATCTAAAATATAAAAGGCTTCATTATAATAAATTATTTCAACTTGAAAAAAAAACTCTATCACCTAAGTTATTTTTATATTTTTCTACTTGATTATAAGAAATAAAATTAGTTTTAAACAACCATTTACAACTAACCAAATTTTGGCATTTAGGAAGAGGGAGCAAGTCCCATGTTTGATTATATATTTATGAGGTGTATTAATCATGCATAAAATTTTCCAAATGAGGATGATCTTAATCTTGTTTAAGTGTTTTATGATCATTTTTGTTCATAAGTTTAGACATCAAAGCATAGTTGTAAAATTAGTTCCTAGTTCTAAGATAATCATTAACATCTGCATCAACAACAAATGCCTTTATTGTTTGTCTTTGTATATGATGTAGGCATAGCATTAGTGGATAAAAAAAAGAAGATGGATTAGAAAAATTAGGAGTATAAACATTATTATGCAAAAATATAAATGATCATCACTTGAATCAAAAGGAAAAGAAACAACAATAATATCAATAGAATTTTAAAAAGTTAAACAATCAATGACACCATTTTCAATAATTATAATATCTATTTTAATCTTTATTTTCTTAATTTGAGAACCATAAAATCTATAACCCTTATATTTTTCATAATAACCAACAAAGAAATGAGTGTCTGATTTTGAGTCTAACTTCTAATGTTTTCCTTTAGGAATATGAACAAAAGCATCACAACCAAAGACACAAATTCTTTAAATTAAGTCTTATACCATTATAGGTTCTTCAAGAGTAATACATAAGAACTGATAGGAATGAAACTCCCCAAAGCTCTGACACAACATGTCAGATTTAAGAGCACACATGATTACCAATGTATAAGCAACTAAACATGCGGAATCCAGAAGAACAAACAACTATCAATGAGAAGACACACAAAATATGAGAGGCAATATACAATTATATTCAACTCATTACAAAGGAATTTACAACAAAGAGGTGGCACTCTTTCTTCCACTTCGTGGGCTTATAGTAAACTTCCCTCCAGAGTAATCTTCTCTCATAGGTCACAACACACAGCTAACACACGTTGTTGTTCACCTCATTGCACATCTGTACAATCAAGTACACAACCATACTCCAAGTAGATCTCTCCATGATCCTGCTGATGTATTGTTGTCACCTTGGATCTAGCTTCCCCGCTGATCTCCTTTCTGACCCTCGCATCCATACACCCCTGCATATCAAACCTGATCTTACTTATACCTACATGGGGAATCCTACTTGATTCCACCATGGGAAGAACTCTCCAAGCTTCACATAGCTCTTCTCCAAATTCTCCACTTAACAATACAGCCCATGAGTCTATTATATAGATCTCATGCATACACTGACTAGACTTGCGGCTCAAGACTTCGAACAAGCCTTTAACATGCAAAATTCGCATTCACTTAACTGACTGTTCGTTAACCGCAGTTCAGACCGCTACAGGTGACCGACGTTGGTCCCTACCCTCCTGGAGGTGACCGACACCGGTCGATCATCTGTCGATGCTGGTTTCCCTTTTACGTCCCCTGACCAACGTCGGTGTGGCCTGCCGACGCCGGCGACTACATACACTGGAAACCCTCCTGTTTGCCTTAAGGTGTAGCTTTTAGCTCCACACCCTAACAATCTCCCACTTGGAGATAAAGAGCTGCACCTATACCCAAAACCAATACTCTATCCAATTTGTATCTTGGCTTGTATTCCTCTTCAAGCTCCCACTTGAAGACAACCCACCACACTCCATGTGGTGTTAATCCTGTGCCTGATTTCCTTCATTCTCATCGTACCATCTTCTGCCTTGCTATACTCCCACTCAAATAGCAACCCCTGTGAGTAACCTCTAATCAACAAACACTTAACAGATCTGGGACATCTGTTAGTTAAGCTCACTCTGAGAACGTCCAACCTCGCTCTGATACCAATTGATAGGACCGAAACTCCCCAAAGCTCTGACACAACATGTCAGATTTAAGAGCACACATGATTACCAATGTATAAGCAACTAAACATGTAGAATCTAGAAGAAAAAATAACTATCAATGAGAAAACACACAGAATATGAGAGGCAATATATAATTATATTCAACTCATTACAAAGGAATTTACAACAAAGAGGTGGCACTCTTTCTTCCACTTCGTGGGCTTACAGTAAACTTCCCTCCAGAGTAATCTTCTCTCATAGGTCACAACACACAGCTAACACACACTGTTGTTCACCTCATTGCACATCTGTACAATCGAGTACACAACTGTACTCCAAGTAGATCTCTCCATGATCCTGCTGATGTATTGCTGTCACCTTGGATCTAGCTTCCCCGTTGATCTCCTTTCTGACCCTCGCATCCATACACCCCTGCATATCAAACCTGATCTTACTTATACCTACATGGGGAATCCTACTTGATTCCACCATGGGAAGAACTCTCCAAGCTTCACATATCTCTTCTCCAAATTCTCCACTTAATAATACAGCCCATGAGTCTATTATATAGATCTCATGCATACACTGACTAGACTTGCGGCTCAAGACTTCGAACAAGCCTTTAACATGCAAACTTCACGTTCACTTAACTGACTATTCGTTAACAGTAGTTCAGATCGCTACAGGTGACTGACGTCGGTCCCTACCCTCCTGGAGGTGACCGACGTCGACCGATCATCTGCCGATGCCGGTTTCCCTTCTGCGTCCCCTGACCGACGTCGGTGTGGCCTGTCGACGCCGGCGACTGCATACACTGGAAACCCTCTTGTTTGCCTTAAGGTGTAGCTTTTAGCTCCACACCCTAACAAGAACACTTTAATTGGAGTCATATTAATGATATAAAATATCACAATTTATGTACTCAACCCAAAACTTATAATGCAAATGTTTATCATGCAACATAGACCTAACCATTTCAGTGATAATCATATTTTGATGTTCAGAAAAACCATTTTGATAAAGTGTGTAAGAAATAACATTTTAATGCTTAATACCATGTTACTTATAACATTCAAAAATATATGAGTTGACATATTTAGTTCCATTATCACTATGTAAGATATGCAAAAAATAACCATTTTTTTTTTCAATAAAGGCATGAAATTCAATGAAAGTATCCAAAACTTAATCTTTAGATTTCAAAAAATATATCTAAACTCTCCTAGTGAAATCATGTACAAAAGTTATAAAATATTTAATACCATTAATAGAGTTTTAATTTCACCTGAAACATCGCTATGAACTAGATGGAGTTTTTTCAGTTGCATGCCAATATTATTTTTTAGGAAAAAAATCACTAACAATACATCCACTATAAACATAATCAGTAGGAAGAATTTTAGGCAAGTCACACCATATCTAATTTATTCATAAGTGTAATGGTTTGGTAATTGATATAACCTAATATGTCATGTCATAATATAACATCAACAAAATCAAATAAAACATGGGTAGAATTAGAAGAAGAGAACTCAATAAATTTAAATGAAACATATTTATCCAAAAAGGATGTAGCAACAACTTTAAAATATTATTTGATTGATTTAACACAACTAGTATTTTAGAAAAAATCTATTTTATAATCCTTTTTCATAATTGAAGAATAGAAAATATTAACCAAGTAAAACATCATGTAATTCACCATTGTTAATATTGACAATACCAATTTCTTTTACATTGCATAAAACATCATTTTCAAGACTTAATTAATTGTTAAAATTATTTGGTGTTAAATAAGTAAATAAATCAATATTAAATGTCATATGTTTGTTAACATTAAAAATCAAAATCCTAAATTTTCATCATTTTTTCACCATTGTGTAGACTAAGTCAATCCGATCAATTTTCATTATAAAGACTTAGTGTGAAAAATTAGTCTTATGCCCCAAAATTGAAGTACAAATCAAGTCATGAAATGGTGATGGGGTTTGTGGTAAATTTGGTGACAAATGGTTTTGATAAATCTGATAGGCCCTTAGTGTTATGGGTGTCATCGGTACCCAAAGTACATGATGGAGCCAACCTAGCCTATGGGATTTTATTTTTTTTAAATTTCAATAGGTCTTTTGTGGGACCAATAGGCATGATTCGGTCTTGGTATGCAAGGTGAATCAGGTGCCCAAAGTACCTAACAAGTCTAATGTAGTTGACATGGTCAATAAAAATTGAAAAATGAAATTTTAATTCATTTGACAAGGGCTTGTGCAACCCAATATACCCAATAGGCATCAAATTTTGGTTTTAAGCATCGAAAGACATGTCAACCTTTTTATAAATTTATTTTTAAGGTGTTTAATATCTCTAAAACATATGATGCATTTTTTATTCTCCTCCGATGTCTCTCCACTAATGTTGGATGTTATGTTTTGGTGAGTTCATTTTGTAAAACCCTACACACTATTTTTCCTATTCATTATGTTATTTCTTTCCTGTTTCTTTCAATTACTTATACATACTATGAAATTATCATTGCTTAAAACATTGTGCAGTCAAATTTCATATTGTGAATATTTTTGTTTTGAATCTATTTTCTTAAATCTTCTTGTATTTTAAAGCATAAAAACCAACCCTAAGAAAATTCTTGTTACTTTTATGAACATTGTGAGTTGGTTGTTTTGTCCATAAAATCATTTATTCCCACCCAATCTTATATACAAAAGCCTAGAACTTCTTGCCAAAATAACCATTCACTTTTCCAAACCAATAAAGATGAAATTCAAATACCTCCCTAAAATTTGTGACTCAAATTGGACATGTTTATTTAGAATAATTTTGGGAAAGAATGTAAGAAGACAAACAAAATCCCATTTCACAATGAATATATGAGAATGGACTTGTGTATGTAGATGGTTTTCGTATGTTGGTAAAATGTACTGATTTAGTCCTCACCTATGCCAAGTATTCTTTTTTCAATATCGAGGTATCGAGTTAGAACCTTCAGTTGGTTGATAGTCATGATAACTACATCCCACACCATATAAAGTTAATTGAGAAAACCTCCTCCAAATACTCAAGCAACATTCTACCTTCCCCTCAATACATAATGTGCATAAATCTAAATCAAACCTGAAACCTAAGTACCCTAAAGCATTGATCCCATCCACTCAATCCAACCTGTGGAGATTTATTGTTTGATGTATTATAAAAAATAAACTATAGAAATTAGATCTTCTAGAGATGTGATGATAGCACACCTAGATGGTCCTTCCTTAAACATTACATTTAGACTTACACATCATGATGAAATTGTATAGATGAACAAAAAAAGTAGGTAAAATTTATTTTAAAGTAATAAAGATAAATTTTTGACATTGCTTACTCAATCTTGGCTAAGAAAAAATAGAAAAAGAACATCTAGGCTTTTCAAAACCTTACACAGGTCTGATTTTGGTGAATAATTATTTTATATAACACCCTTGAATAGAGTAATGGTCATGATGAGACTGGTCCATTTCATTTTTGGATGTGTATGTTCATCAAAATAATTTATATGGGAAACAATTCACTAACTAGGGTAAACTCATCAATGATAACCTCCATGAATATTTGGTGAACCTGGAATCTACCAAACAATTTTACATGACTTCATATCTATTTTACTCAATTGTAGATATGAAAGTATGGCCTGGACTCTCACATAATGGGAGATATACTTTACTGACAATGATTCATGACTACCTCCCTCAAATCACTAATCAAATAAGTAAGAAAAAAATTATAAGAGTGAATGATGCCTTTGCAATGCATATTGTGAGGAGATTATAAGTCAATACTATAATGTGTATTTATATAAAGGTTGTTCCTCCAATAATGTGTCATGGCAGTTATTTCATATAGTTTTCAAAATTCACATACCTTAGAGTTGGTTGGCTTGAAGGTAGTCCCTAAATATTACCTAGATATGTTAGTGACAAGATAATTTTGATTGAGTTATGTATACAATTGGGTGAAGTCCATAAAAAATGTAAATAACAAAAAGTAGTTGAGATTCCCTTCCCTATATGTTTGAGCTAATACATATGTAAAATAGAAAATGATGCACTAAAATATTGAAAATTCAATAGCATATTTAAAAATGTATTTTCACACCAAAATATTTATTTTTGATAGTAAAGACTATGTAGAGAATAATCTTAGATCTAGTTTAGGATATTCACATGAACCAAAAATTGAAGACTATGAGGAGGATTGTGAGATTGACTTTGAAGTCAAAAAAAATATTACATGAAAATTAATCTAAATTGGTTAAATTCATACATAATAGAGTGGGATGCATATTGTGTACGTGATGATGATAGTGATATGGTTGATCTTATTTTCACTAAAAAATCAATTCCTCACTCTGCCACTAATTGACTAATCCATTTAGGAGTTGGCATATATTGAGTAATGTAAAAAGTTTGTTATACAAAGGTCAAAACATGGTTTAAAAATAAAAATTCATAGATATTTTAGTCTCATCAAAAGGATATATTTTAAATATATATACGTAAATAATCTCTTCTTCCTCAAGCTAGTATTAAGGTCTTCTCCAAGAGTCCAAATAAAAATATAAGTCAAGTAGGTGGAGGTGATAGAGAAGACCCAAATAAGAAGAAATTTCCATAAAAAAAATTTGGTGATGATTCAAGAACAAGAAATAAGGTTGATATCATAATACCTCCAAGTGTTTCACCTCAAGTGAGTGTTGAGACTTTGGTGAAAGGTGTTGATTCTTCATTGTTAACTAGTAATACAACACAATAACCTACTACTCCCATTACCGAAACACTTCAAGTACCATTGGTTTCATATTTTCCATGCATTATATCTCCTCCTATTTCACCTCCTCCACTTACATCTCCAATTCCTTCTCCACCACTTATTTCTCCTTTACCTCCAAAAAAAATTGTTTCCATAGGAGATTATATTGTTTCCTCTCAACCAATTCACACCTCATGTGATTCCCACCATTTCCATTGACACTCAAATGGTTGTTTCCATAAGAAATACACCTTCTCCCTAGATACATTAAATGGTTTCCAATATGATAAAAAACACTATCAAATCCATTGCTCCCAATTTTGATTTGGTTACCAATTAGTTTTAAAGTTATTTACCCCAAAAAGATGATTACCTCAAGGTTGATGTTCAATTCTTTAGGTGCACAATTTTTAGAGATCGTTAATCTTATTTCTGATAATATGAGAATAGATATGACTCCATTAGATTATGTTATGATTCAAATAAATCTCAGAGAATCATCTCACAAGGGTGATATTCATAACTTTTAAGTATCAACATCCAACTTGATCCAAAGAACTCAAGAGGGAAAATAAACTCAGGAGAAACTTGAAGTAAAAGTGTTCAAACTTCTTGTATACCTTAAATCCATTATACATGTGAGTGAGAAACTAGTTGAATAAATCATTTGGTGGTAGTTTAAAAATAAACTTTAAATAAAGATGTTAATAAAGAATCCATATGTGAATCTATAAATATCAAAGCTATGTAAAAGTCACTAAAATATGGGTTGAATAAATTGTTGGTTTCTATTTGTACACCTCATACACTTGACCTTGCACACTTGAGATAAAATGTCAAGAAATGATGAAAAACCTACTAGTATATGATTGTATCCATGAATGGTTTATCATCAAGATTAGATAAAATGCTTAAAATGACTTAGAGGCACCTACAAAAGGTATGGTCAACTCCCTACTATTTCTATCTCTACCTAAACCAAGGTGAGAGGACCTATGGGGTAGCTTGCTCACATGGAGAGATTTTGAAATTCAACTTCCATAGGGATTTTTAGCACAAAGAGACACAAATGTGACCAGGGAACAACCAAAATCATTTAATCCACCCAGGAAGGGTTATCATATGAAATGAAAAACTGCACTAAGTGACATACAAGCTACTAAAGATAGATGGGGATGTGCATGCAAACTTCATTAAAAATAATTTTTCAACAACAATGGGCTAAAAAAAAGATTGTAGTGCTAGGTATTTAAGCATAAGATGTAGACACATGTTAAGTATGCAATATTTTATGCATATGTAGGGAAAATAACACTTATAGTATGAAAAGGGTATGTTATATGCAGGGTAGGATAGGGTAGGATAGTTTGATAGTTATAAAAAAAAGTGAGGTGTGATTGTGGTTTTCAAATAATAGGAATTTTTACAATATTCATGACATCATTCATTTGATAAAATATAAAAGACTCAAATGCAAGCTAGTGGGAACTATTAGGAGTAATTTGCATTTATTGGTGCTGATGAAATGTAAATACCCAAATGATCCTAAAACCCTAGAACATACATAGAAACTAGAATCTCATATACTTTTTCCCATTGAATCCATAAACCTAGGGTGCCCTAACAAGTTATTCAGCAACATATTTCCAAACACAATGTAGAAAGGGATTTATAATCTAGAACTAAGCCCAAGATGACAAATAGCAATGAGAATAGAACAAGATATCCAATAAACAACATTTTCAAAACACATCACTGCACTTCATCAAAAATAAATAGTAAGAACCACAAATATTTTCCATTAACTTGAAAGAAAATCTTACATACACCAATGTTTCAAAATGTTGCCATGGGGATAAGCATGGTGGATTTACTCCATGTTGGATAGGTGAGACATATAGAGATGCTCTTAGATCTTGCTAATGGCTATACAACTATAACCACATTATCAAGAGAGGTAAAATACACACACAACCATGATCCCAAAATCTAGAAGAGCCTATACTTGGGAGAAAAACAAAGACCAACAACCAACAACCCTGAAATAAAAGACAAAGCCCCAATTTATATATTTTTAATCCTTTTCACATCTGAGACTATGGGTTGACACTTGAAAAAAATTCATAACAACTTCTTAGTCCCATCAAAATTCTCCTAGAAAAAAAATGCTCTTGGTCATGCCTGAGATTTTCATATATTTTCAAGAAATCATTGTTGCAACTACCTCTATAATAAATGATGAGGAACTGCAACAAACCTTGAGCATATTATTTTATCTTTTAGTTGAAAAATGACTTTCACACAAGTTGGTAAGGAGGATATTCACCTGAGGAACCAAATAGATTTTATCTTGATGTGGAACAACCTGAAGATCCCCTTAACTACTCACTTGCACAGTTAGAAGGAGATTTTGTTTTGAAAGCTAAATAGATTTTGTCTTCATGTACAACTTATTTGGAAATGCTTTCCTATTACTCAATTACAAATCATAGACACTTTTGGACATGAAATATATTCTTTGTGCATGCTAAAGAAAAGCCCATTACCTAAAATGATGACATGGGAGATGATTCGATTATGAAATGAAATAAAAAATGATCCATGATCATGATTGGAAATATTTACTCTAGAATGGCTTCTAGATCTCATTTATTTTAATTTATTACCATGTCCATGGAAAATCAATCAAGTTTGACCTCAACCTAGACACTTGTCACTTGTGCAATCAGAGCCCTTTGAAAAGTCTACCTTGGCTCACACCATTGGATCTTCATTTCTCAAGCAAACATGAATCATGGATTTTTTAATGAGATGATTGAGCTATAACTACAGGCATGCAGCTATGCCACTTGTCATTTCTACATTTTCCCATGGTATCTCTAACTTTTCAATCTTAATTATGTATCATCAGATCTAGTCAGGGTGAGCAAACATGCTCCATTAGATCATGATCCAAGGAATGAGGCATGATTAGGTCCTACCTTTTCCTTAGCCCTAAGTATATGCCACTTGGCAGCCCTACAAGCTTCATTTATACCTTATAGATAATTTATACTACCTTGAGTGCACTTATGCCTTGTGGAAGTGTCTTGTTTGATCTCAGGTCCCATTGAATTGTTAGCTACCAGATCACACCTTCAAATCTTTAGAGCATGCTCAGAATTTAAAACATGCTCCACAAGCTTGAAACTTGGTATGCCCATGGGTTTTTTGAGTTCCTTTGACTATTCAGACTTGATCATGTATTGTTAGATCATCTTTCTTTGAGTAAATGTGTGTCATTGGATCTACCTTTGTTTAAAAATAAATGATTACTTACCATGGATTAAATTTGATGTTCATGCACCTATCAAAAGTATTTAAATCCCAACAACTAGTCCCTATAGCTTAAAGTTGATGTTCACGAGCCTATCAAAAGACATCTATGAGAATATCACCTATAATTTGGAAATATTTCTTTTGGAACTTTATTTCATGGTAGTTTTGATCAACGGGCTCTTTGTCTTTGACATAATTATCCTTCAAGAATTATTTTGGGAATTTCGTCAAGGTAATTGTCTTGGACACAATGTATGAGATAATTTATTTGAAGGATTTGACTTCAAACTTTTTCTAAAAGAAATGGTACTTATCTCTTTTTCTCTTTGTCAGGATAATTATTTCAAATATTTTGTCTAAAACAATTTCCTCACAAAAATTAAACTTGGTCTCCTGAAGAATGCAATTATTTTGGACCTTTTGCTCAAGAAAAATGTTTAAATTAAATGTACCTCCACTCCATAATAACTTTTCCAAAATAACCTTTTGGGCCCTTTGAACATATCTTTCAAAAAATTTGTCAAGGGCACATGCCCTACATAACTACCCTTTGAAATTTTTGTCAAGGGTACATGCCCTACAAAAATTCCCTTAGGAAATTTTGGAATGGTCCTTCGATCTCTTCAAGGTGCCTTTTGAACTTTTTTAAAGTTTCCTCCATCTTCTAAAAATGCCCTTCAAGATATTTGTAAGTGTCTTTGCCCTTTGAAAGTACCCTTTACGAATTTTCCAAAGGTAAAATAACCCTTAAACCTTTGGCCAAAGCAAATGATCTTAAATTCCTTTGGATTTTTTGTGTGGGCAAAATGCCCAATGGGTAGGTGCCCTTTGAACCTTTTTTCATGGAAAAAAAGTTTGAAACAAATAAGACTCAACATTTTTATCAAAACAGAGGATTTCCTTCGAGCTTTTTGTGCGAGCAAAATGCCCAAAGGGCAAGTGCCCTTCAGACCTTTTGCCATGGACAAAAAGTTTGAAACAAATGACCTAGAACAAATGAAATAACCCTTTGGGTCTTTTTAAAAACACTTATCCCAAAAGAGATAAAACATTGAATTCTTTCAAAACTTTTATATTGGATAAAATATCTAACAAAAATAAGTCTTTAGACTTTTTTTCTGATAAAAAAACTTGAGGACCTATTTTTGCTAGACATTGTGTTCATATAAAAATCCCAAAAAGTCTAAGGGAAATAACACCTTTACCAATCAAAAATAATATAATGGACTTATAAAAATTTTACATGAACTTGGCCTTCCAAAGGAACATTTTAAAATAGAATCTGGGCTAATGACTTAGACATTGATACTCAACTCAAACTATACTTTAGAATTTTCAATTGACAAGGGCCCAATTACTTAAATACAATTTTTGGCACTAACACTGGCTCTCACCATGGGATTCATACCCCCTACAAGTGTGCAAAGAACCACAAAATACTAGACCAGTTGCCAATTCAGTAGGTTACAGAATCAAGACTTAATAATCTTTAGCAAGCATTTATGAAGGCTCAACAAAACATGGCATACTAAAAAAAATAGATTAGGAGGATCTAAAAAAAATGCATGAAAAAAAACAAAGAAAATAAATTGTACAAACAAGGCCCAAAGTAGAGGGACAACAAAGTGACAAAATAACAAAGTGATAGAATTATACAATTATGTACATGATCTAAACTCAATTGAGAAAATGTTTCACATGCTTGTCATTAATTGGTGGCTCTAGAATTTTTACATCCCTTAATCTCTTTAACTTTTCCATTAGCTTGGTGGCCAAGATTAATTAAACCCATCTCCACACTTGCCTAAAATATCTACTGTTAAGCTGTGATAGGATGATAGATTGAAGTAAATCCTCTTTGCATGATCTCAAAACTAGATAAGACTATGATAAAAGATCTTGGTACTTTTTCAGTAGCTATAAATAAACTTAATTCTCAGATAAAATCAAATGTGTACCAAGCAAGAGTGCATCAGGATCAGCAATGTCATTTATTCACTCAAAGTACTACTTTAAAGAAGTCTAAAAAAATTCATCCTCAAGGGCATAGAAGATAAGCCCATCTTCATTTAATGTCATTCTCCAAACAACACCTTTATTATCAAACCCAGTATCAAGAACAATTGGTTTCTCAATAATGTCCATACTCCCAATAAATTCACCCAATGTCACATCCATGTCCATCTCTTCTTTCAAATCACACTCTGGATCTTCAATTGCATCATGATTGGGTAACTCATTTTCTTGTGTTCTACTATCATCACAAGCAAACTCATATGTCAAGACTCTCTTAACTGCACTCTAAAACTATTCTATAGTAGTAGTAAATATCATTTCCATGTAGGTAGAAAACTCACCTGATTAGTCTTGATAATCAAACATGAAAATATCATATTTGGGTGATTGATACTCAAGTTCATTTGAGTCTTCATCACTTGGTTCAGTAGTATCACATGAGGGATGGGGAAGGAAACACTTGTCACACCAATCAATGTCAAGATCAAAATATATAACATTTACTTTGGTATTTAACATATCAAGTACTTCCATTCCAGCCTCCAAACTTGTTTCCTTCATCTTTGATGCAAACATAGCGATGAGACAAGGTTCTGATGAGTCACCTTTAAAAGATTATATCAATCCTTCTAGCCTAGCCTTGCAATCAATAGAAAGAATACTCAAAACTAAAAGTTAGATATTCAAAATAGGTATTGATCTTCCTTGAAACTAGAAAATAAAGTCAGAGTCACCACCAGAATCAAAATTCTAGAATATAATAGTTAACAAACTCTAGTGATACATGCTAAACATAAAACTTGTTGAAGCTCAATGAGATGGAAAATAAAGACATTGAAATCTTCAAAATAATGTTCAAAAGGGAAAAGACACCTTCTAACATATAGTATTTTTAGCTCTTTACAACAAATGAAATCGAAGTCAATTATCAAGCCTCGAGAACTATTGACATGTCCCCAATGGAGAGTTATGATGTTGATAGCCAAGATAGTCAAATCAATGTAGTAACAAAAGATAAATTCACAAGGTGAAATACTCATACCTCTCTACAAGAATTATTAGCAACACAAGTAACAAAAAAAATTAGTTTAGTCCCCAACAATAGTGCTAATTGAGTGTTAGTTCCTAGTTGTACACCTCGTACACTCAGCCTTGCACAATTGAGAGAAAATGGCAAGTAATGATGAAAAACCCATTAGTATTTCATTGTAGCCAGGGGAGGGTTTGGCATCAAGATTAGATTAAATTCTAAAAATGACTGAGAGGAACCTATAAAGGGTATGGTTAGCTCCATGCTACTTTTGGCTCTACTTGAACCAAGGTGAGAGGACCTATGGAGCAGCTTTCTCACCTAGAGAGATTATGCAATTCAACCTCCATGGGGATTTTTGGCACAAAGAGACACAAATGTAACTAGGGCACAACCAAACTTGTTCAACCTACCCAGGAAGGGTTATCACACAGAATGAACAAATCTACTAAGTCACATACAAGCTACTGAAGATAAATGGGGATGTGCATGCAACCTTCATTCTAAATAATTGTTTAACAATAAGGGACTAAAATTAAGACTATAGTATTGGGTCTTTGAAGCACAAAAAGTAGACACATGTTAAGTATGCAATATTTTATGCATCTACAAGGCAAATAACACATATAGTATGTAAAGGGTGTGTTATAAATAGTGTAGGACAATTTGATAGTTATAAAAAATAGGGTGGTTTGCTAGTGGTTTTAAAACAATAGGGATTCTTACAACATTCATGACATCATTTTTTTGCAAAAATATAGAAGACTCAAATGCAAGCTAGTGGGAACTATCGGGATTAATTTGTAACTATTGGTGCTAATGAAATGAAAATACCCAAATGATCTTGAAACCCTAGAACATACACTAAAACTAGAATCTAATATATTTTTTCTCATTAAATTCATAAACCTAGGGTGCCATAACAAGTTATTCAACAACATATTTCCAAACACAATGCATAAAGGGATTTATAATCTATAACTAAACCTCAGATGACAACTAGTAATGAGCATAGAACAAGATGTCTAATCAACAACATTTACAAAAAACATCACTACACTTTATCAAAAGGAAATAATAAGAACCACAAATATTTTCCATTAACTTGAAAGAAAATATTACATACACCGGTGTTTCAAAATGCTACCATGGGGATAAGCATGGTGGATTTACTCCATGTTGGACAGGGAAGACATATAAAGATGCTCTCAGAGCTCGCTAATGGTTTTACAACTATAACCACCTTAACAAAAGAGGCAATATACACAAACAACCATGATCCCAAAATCTAGAAGAGCCTATACTTGGGAGAAAAATAAATACCAACAACCAACAACAACCTTAAAACATAAGACAAAGCCCAAATTTATACATTTTCAATCCTTCCCACATCTAAGACTATGGGCTGCCACTTGAAAAAATTGCATAATAACTTTTTCAGTCCCATCAAGATGCTCCTAGCTAGAAAATGCTCTTGGCCATGCCTAAGATTTTTGTATATTTTCAAGAAATCATTATCATAACTACCTCTACAAGAAATGATGAGGTCCTACAACAAACCTTGAGCATATTATTTGATGTTCTAGCTAAAATATGCCTTTCACATGAGTTGGGAAGGAGGATATTTGCTTGAAGAGCCAAACATATTTTATCTTTATGTGGAACAACCTGAGGATCCCCTTGATTACTCACTTGCACAGCTAGAAGGAGAAAATTTCTTGAAAGCCAAACATATTTTCTCCTCATGTGACACTTATTTGGAAATGCTTTCCTATTAATCAATTACAAATCATGGACACTTTTGGACATGAAATATCTTCTTTGTGCATGCTAATGGAAATCCAATCACCTGTAATGATGGCTTAGGAGATAATCTAATTAAGACATGAAATAGAGAATGATTTATGATCATGATTGGAAATATTCACTCTGGAACAAATTTTGAATCTCCTTCTATGTTTTAAGTTATTACCACATCCATGAAAAAGCTATCAAGTTTAACCTCAACCTAGACACTTGTCACTTCCTCTTACAATCAGATCCCTTTAAAAATTATACCTTGGATCGCACCATTAGAATTTCATTTCCTAAGCAAATGCAAGCTATAGATTTTGCAATGAGATGCTCGAGCAATAACTAGTGGCACATAGTTGTACCACTTATCATTTTTGTGTTTGCCCATAGGATCTCTAACTTTTCAATCTCAGTTACACACAATCAGATCTGGTCAAGCTGAGTAAACATGCTCCATTGGATCATCATTTGAGGAATAAGGCATGATTAGATCCTACCTTTTCCTTTGCCTTAAGGATATGCCACTTGGTAGCCCTATAGGCTTCTTGTGTACCTTATAGATAATTATTACTACCTTGAGTGTGTTTACACCATGTGGAAGTGTCTCACTTGATCTTAGGTACCATTGAACTGTCAACTAACAGATCACACCATCAGATATTTAGAACATGCTCAGACTTTAAAACATGCCCCATGATTCCTAAGTTCCTTTGACTATTAACCTTGATCATGCATTGTCAGATCATCTTGATTTAAGCAAACATGTATTTTTAGATCTACCTTTGTTTTAAAAAAAGTGATTACTTGTTGTAGCTTAAAGATGATGTTCACACGCCTATCATAAGCATTTGAATCCCAATAACTAGTCTCTGTAGCTTAAAGTTGATGTCCACATGATTATCAAAAGATGTCCATGAGATCATCACCTATAATTTGGAAATATTTTTTTGGGGACTTTATTCTATGGTATTTTTTATCAATGGGCTCTTTGTCTTTGGCACAATTGTCCTTCAAGAATTCTTTCAAGCATTATATCAGGGCAATTGTCTCGAATAAAATGTTTGAGATAATTTCCTTGAAGAATTTAACTTCACACTTTTGCTGAAAGAAATGATAGTTCCTTTTCTCTTTTTTAGGATAATTATTTAAAATATTTTATCCGAAATAATTTCCCCATAGAAATTAAACTAGGTCTCTCAAAGAATGCAATTCTTTCAGACCTTTTTCTCAGGAAAAATGTCTGAAGGAAATGGACCTTTGCTCCATAAAAACTTTGTCAAAAGTATCTTTCAATCCCTTTGAACATTTCCTTCATAATTTTTTTCAAGGGCACATGCCCTATATAACTACCCTTCAAAAATATTGTCAAGGGCACATGCCCTATAGAATTACCCTTCAAAATTTTTAGAATGGTCCTTCAATCTCTTGAAAGTGCCTTTCAAACTTTCTAAAAGTGTCCTCTATATTCTAAAAATTCCCTTCAAGAGATTTGTAAGTGTCCTTTACCCTTGGAAAGGGCCCTTTGTGAATTTTTCAAAGGCAAAATACTTGAAGGAAATGGTCCTTTAGAAATTTTACAAAGGCAAAATGACCCTTTAGGATTTTAGGGAGTACCTTTGGCTGAATAAAATGACCTTACAATTCCTTTGGACTTTTTGTGTAGGAAAAATGCATGATGGGCAGGTGCCCTTCAAATATTTTTCCATAAATAAATTTTTTGAAACAAATAGGACTTAGCATTTTTCTCAAAATAAAGGATTTCTTTCAGGCTTTTTGTGCTGGTAAAATACCTGAAGGGCAAGTGCCCTTCGCATCTTTTGCCATAGATAAAAAGTCTAAAAAAATGACCTAGAACAAATGAAATAACCCTTTATATCTTTTATAAAACACTTAGCTTGAAAAACATAAAACATTGAATTCCTTTGAAACTGTTGTATCAAACAAAATGTCTGACAGAAATAAGTCTTCAAACTTTTTGTCTGAGACAAAAACCCCAAAGACCTATTTCTATCAGACATTATGTTTATGAAAAAAACCTAAAAAGTCTAAGGGAAAGAACACCTTTACCAATAAAAAGCATGACAAAAGAATTAGTCAATTTTTACATGAACTTGATAATCTAAAGGAACACTTTGAAACAGAAACAGGACTAATGACTTAGGATACTCAATTCAAACTGAACTTAGGCATTTTTAATTGACAAGGGCCTAATTAATTTAGTGTAATTTTGGGCACTATCACAAATCACCATCGATGGGCTCAAATTTATTAAGTAAATTAGGAAATTAGGTGCTTTAATTGAAGAAGATTAAAATAAAATTAGTGAAGACATAAAGAATGTGATAAAAGAATATTTTTTTGGAAGAACAAAACCAGAGATCTCCACTAACGAGAAAATTCATGCATTTAAACAATTATTTAGTAAGGTAGAAGAAAAATATTCATGCATTTGGTCACAAAGCTTGGAATGGAAGATCATTGTTCTTAGAAATGCTTTAAGAGATTTGGAAAATTACAATAAACTATGTGATGATCTTCATTTTGAAATTTGGACAAACATATGCAATATTCATTGTGAAATTTTCAAGCAAGGTGATATCAAACTTCATATAGTTGTATAAATAAAAGAGCGATTTCAAAGAATGCTCAAGAATAAATTGCTCAATAAAGATGTCTTCAATATTGAAGCAATGGATAAATTGAATGCCATTTTTATTGTTCTTGTTGAATATAATAAAAATCTATCAAACTTTTCCAAGCACATCAAAGAGATAAATGAAACATTGAGAGCATAGTAGTTTTCACAATAAACAAAGTCATCCTCAAGAAAAAGAGAATAGTTCCATTAGTACAATAGTTCATGGCATACAAAATAAATTCATCATAAACTAAAGGATAAGAACTAGTTGCAATAGTAGGACACAAATATGCTTAATTGGATAAATCTTCTCTCTATTCTCAAACTTCTTGAAATTTCTCTTTCTACCTTTTTCTATTTTCTTCTTGTACTTTTTATTCATGAAAATGTAACTTTAAAACATTATATTCATTTTTTATTAATGCAATTTGAAAAATTAAAAGTCAAAATATAAAACTTACTTATATGTAGTTATAAGTAAGTTATGTAGACTTGTATTATAAATATAGCTTATGTGTATTGTAACAAGACTTTTTGACTGTGTAAATAATTTTGGACAGAAAAAGGAAAAAGGAAAAAACTTTATATTGCTCCTAATAATCAATACAAGAGAGTTTAATAGGGCCTTTTACCTTTTAGTATCTTGTGAATGGATAATATAATTATGTTTTATTATTTCATTCAATTTTAGCTCTTTCTTTTGTGCAAAGTGTTGATGGTTAAATTGTCATTGATTTGAGTATTTTATAAACGTGATAAATTAATTGAGATCTACATTTGTTCAATTAATCATGTTTCCTCATACTAATTTATTTTCTCTTTTATTTCATCTCTCTTTTCTATTCCATATCCTTTCATTACATTTCATTCCACTCATTTTTAAAATCCCAAAAGATTTTTTTTGAATGTAAATGCTTTAAATAATTTCCCTTCCTGAATTTTTCATTTTTCCAATAAATGGATCCTCCCCTACTAATAGAGGAGGGACTTTGTCCCATTGCATTATTTACTGAATCTAAAAAAATGTACCCCTTACAAAATTTCACCCAATAATTTTTGACGCCCACCATTTGGCATGATTTTATGTTTTACATATAACCAATAATGATAAACCTTACCTTTGCTTGAATTACCATACTTAGAGTTTAGGCATATATCTAAAAAATAAATATTTATTGGGTATGAGCTACATAGGAAGATATATCTTCAAATCTTTAGAGTCTTTGCATGGGATAACAAAACCAATCATGTTCAGTTTCAAAGAGTCGTAATTGTATTAGAAGAAGAAGAAGATCATGTTGACCTTGCATAATTTATTGTAACACTTGTCCCAAGAATAATACATATAATAATATTCATTCAAAGATCCATACAAATACCAACTATACCAAGATATTAATAAGTTAATTTTACACTAGCGTAAAGAAATTTCACTAGATCTATCAAAACATAAGGTAACATAGACTCTTTCTTTGAATTAAAAAAGTTGATTTCAAATTCAATCCAGAAAAATCTCAAAAAATAAATCACTAATCAAGAAGTCTGTAAGTCTTCCTTCAAGTCTCAAGCAAAATAAATAGCAAGAAAGTGTTTTTATAATAATTCATACTCTTGTTATTTCTATAATTATCATACTTTTGAATGTAAGTTTTAATAACATGGAAGTAATACCTTGGGGCCTTGCAATATGACCATTGTATTTAGGAAATTTACATGAACTTCCTAGAGTTTCATGAAATAACTTTCCTAAGTTCTCAACTGATGGCAAGCAACATCCTAGTGAACACATCACCGCATTTCATGTTTCATGTGGGTTATTAGGGTTGAATATAAAGATGTGATCAGATTTTTTTTTGAAACTTTCCAATATGGGTTCATTGATTGGTTCAACCATCTCATCCTTAGATCTATTAATGTTTGGAATGTTATGAAGATAAAATTTAAAATTTGGTTCAAACTAGAAAAAGATATGCATGCACTTCTTTCACAACTAACTCAAATGAAAAAAGAATCCCATGAACTTATGAGGGAATTTTTGAAAATTTTATCAAGTTATTTAATAAAATTCCCCTCAAAGCTAAGGCTATAGCTGAAAAGTAGAATTACTTCATAAAAACATAATTATCTGATGTTGGTTTTCTTTTAAAAATAAAATGAGTACCTAATCTAGAGTAGGCTCAGACATTCACAATAGAAGTTAAATATGATATGGTTATAATTGGAAAGTTGAAAAGAGTTTCCTCAAAGGCAAAAGGAGAGACTTTGAATGAAGGTTCAATGGATCAACTGATCCAAAAATTGACCAATGAAATTATTGATTTTAATAATCAATTACCATAAAAGTGTTATCCACCCCATACCAAGACATCCTAAAGATGAATTTTGTGTCATAATAATAATCATCCTCATTTTTAAGCACCAAAATAAAAGCTTGATGTTGAATATCCCCCTATTACAAACACTCTTGTGAATGTAGTGCTTGAAGTAGAATAAAATTTTAAGTATGAATATGATAAAACCAAAGTAGAAAGTTCAAGATTTCAATAATTTGAGATAGATGAATTTGATGGTGACTCCAACAATGCATACCTATAATATGAATCTAAAGGTGATGATTATGATGATATAGTGGAAGACATGAAAAATTAAGATTTTGAAGTCTTCACTAAGACAAAATTTGAAAGAAGAAACCAAGAAAAAGTAGGAAGCTAAAATATCAAATCAAAAATAGAAAGCTAGAGCAAAATAAACTCCTAAGATATCTACCACAATAGTCATCCTTCCTTGAGGATCTCCACTACCTAGTCAAGCAAAATAAAAACAACCTAAAGCAAATGTATGTAGCTCATATCATGTTTCTACCATGGTTAGTCAAAAGACCAATGTTATTCTTAAAAATTATGTAAACATATTACAACAATATAAAATAAAAAAACCTCATCTTCCATTAGTCTTATTACCTTTGATATCATTGACCACGTGAAAAAATCTAATATCTCTATGTCCCAAATAGGATATCTAAGATCTAACCATGATCAATTAAATAGATTGTTTAGGTATATCAAAGGAAAAAATCTCTGTACTATTAAAATTAATTTCAAAAAGATCATTACAACCCCACTTAATTCAAATCTTGTGAATTATATGGCTAAATCTACTTCCAAGTCAGGAAAAATAGAACCTTTCTATATCTCCCTTTTCTTCAAAGGCTATAAGTGAAGCAATTATACACTAGAGCTTTAGACAATGTCATGCCAGCTAAATTTACTCATGCACTAGGTCTTACCTACATTATAACCTTTTATCATTACTATTTCAATAAGCACCCTTGGTGAGGAAAATCAAAGATTCCCAAGTAGCCCTAGCTTCTTTCCCAAAGAAAATTAAAAAAATAACCATCCTAGTAGTGGATATACCCACAATATATGGCATGCTATTAGTAATAAACTTCTACAAAGAACTTATTAGAGATTCAAATGGATTTATCTTGTCATAATAATAGTGAAGAGAGTTAAGCATAAATTAGAACTTGAATTAAAAACTAGATTCACTATGTAAAAAATACATGACCCACAAGCAGATATCCTATATGAAGACACTATGATGGGTAACTATATGGTGATGTAGGAAGATACTCTAAATATGCCAAAATTAATTAAAATTATTATAATGACATTTAGACTCTTTAGTTCAATGTAAATTATTCTTCAGTTGGTGCATGTGTTGGGGATATTTTTACTTCACCAATTAATGAAGTATTTCTTTTTTCTTATAATTTACAATTTGAATGCAAAAATAATATTTCAAAATATGAAGCTTTACTTCTAGGATTACAGTCTGATGAAGAAATGAGAAATAAAAATATAAAAGCATGAGGTGACATTGAAATTATTATGAAGCAAGTGAGATATCGATATCAAGTTGAGAATGATTGCTTGAAACACTACCATAATTTTATATGGAATTTTATTGAAGCATACTTTATAAAAACATCCTCAGGGATGATAATACCAAATTCAATGTATTAGTTATTTCTTCTTATTTGATGATTCCTCCTTCTAGTGTTGATAATGATGAATATACCATTGAATTGATTTACAAACCTAATGTACCTAACAATTATAAACATTGGTAGGTGTTCAATAATGATTAAAAAAATCATTACCTTTCTTAAAAAATATGACAACTATAGGAATCTATGTTTCAAGGGATGTACCCTACATTCAAAAAATCACAATTTAAAGAAGATGAAAGGAAAACTAAAAATGCTTCTTCGACTAAATCTATGAAAGGATCTAAAACTTAGAGTGATGCAAAAGACCATGATACGGTAAATCAAGTAAAATCAAATAAGATTTTGAAAGGATTAATAACCTTGGAAGATCTATTTGATAAGTATGATAGATATATCGAAGAGAAAACCAATGAAGAACTAAGGTGGATCTCCAAAATATCAAAAAAGTAAACATTGACACTTCTGAAGAACTTAGATACATCAATATTAGTAAATGTTGCTCAAAAGAAGAAAAGCATATATTTATAAATATGTTCGATTATACAGAGATATATTCACCTAGAGTTATGTTTATCTTAAGTCTTTCAAACAAAAATAAATGAAGCATAATATCCCTTTGAAAACCAATGTTACTCCACATAGACAAGATAAAAGACATTACAATCCTAAGATTGTTGGGATATTCTTGTTGAGATTCAAGAAATGCTTGATACCCACATCATTTTCCCCATCCACTATTCCACTTGGGTAGCTAATATTTTACATGTTCAGAAGAAGAGTGGTGAAATTAGAATTTGTGTTGATTTCATAAACTTTAATCAATTATACCTAAAATATAACTATTATTTTTCAATAATGGATCAAATATTTTAAGCAGTTATAAGTTTAGAAATTTTATCTATGCTTGATGGATTTTTAGGTTATATTCATATTAAGGTCTCTAAATAAGATCAATACAAGACAAAATTCACAACACCTTAGTGAATATTTTTACATACATGAGGATACCTTTTGTTCTCATCAATACTAGAGCCACCTTTCAAAGAGTGATCTATTTATCAGTCTATGATTTTAAAAACAAAATCACAATAGTTTATCTAGATAAATTAATTGTCTTCTCAAAAAGAAGAGAAGATCATTATGAGAAATTGGTTAAAGTATTTGAGAAATGTAGAGATCATGGCATTTTTCTAAACCCTAAGAAGTTTTTTTTTTGAATTAAACTATAGGTAAACTACTTGAGCATATTATCTCAAATGAAAGCATGAAGATAGATCTAGAATGAGTTGAATCCATTAAAATGCTATCTCTTCCCACTATAAAATTTAGAGTTCATTATTTATTTGGAAAAATGAACTTCTTGAGGAGTTTTTTATTGACTTCCTTGAGTTGACAAAACATATTTCCGATATGATGAAAGGTAAACTTGTATTCAAATAGAGCAAAAAGGCTAAAAAATATATTGAATAAATAAAAATTGTTATTGCTCAAGCACCAAATCATGTATGTTCATATTTTGATAAAGATTTAATTATTCTATAAACATGCCCTTTCAACAATCTTAGTCCAAAAAAATGAAGGCATAGAGTCACATATTGCTTTCATGAGATATAGTTTGAAAAATTGCAAGCTCAAGTACTCCCCTATCAAAAATAGCATTTATGGTATTTTCAATTTTATTAAGAAATTTAGATATTATATTTTGAATTCCCATCCTATTATAATGGTATCTAAAATTATTTTCAAGTCTGTATTAACACAACAAGATCTCAACTCAAAAAGAGGTGTTTAGATTACAAAGGTACATGTTTATGATCTATAGATCAAGCCCATAAATTTATTATGAGGTATAGGGTTATGTTAACTCATTAAAAAAGATTATGGTAAGAAGGAATGTATGATATGAGAAATAGATAGTTTAGAATTTGAATATTTGTCACTGGTAGTATTTCTTGGTTTGATTGATGAATGGTATTCTAATATTTTGTTATTTTTAACTTATGAAGAATGTCCTGGACATTTGAGTGCAAATCAAAAAAGAGAAATTAAATTAAGAGATGTTAAATATGTCATTTAGGATAACACCCTTTTCAAGAATAGTATTTATGAATTTTTATTAAGGTGTGTAGACAAAGAGCAAAAATAGAGACTTCTGGAAGCATTCGATAATTAAGCTTGTAGTAGTCACTTCTTAGATCCTATTAAAACACATAATATTTTTTGATCCCATTATTATTAGTTTACATTGTTTAAATATTCTCAGTATTGGGTCATAAAATGTGAAGCATGCTAATAGTTTTTAAGCAGACCAAAGTTTGCAAATCTCCTACTTTAATTGATGGTGATTGATGAACCTTTCCAATAATGGGGGTTATATTTCATTGGCACTTTGAATCCAAATTATAATGTTGGTCATACCCATGTTCTTAAGATAATTGGTTATTTCAAAAAGTGGGTTGAAATCATCCCATTCAAACAAACCCCTTCCTAAGTGTTATGTAACTTTATTAAAGGGAACATTTTGGTTAGGTATGGTGTTCCACAAAAGATAGTCACAAATAATTCATCACATATATTTTTTCTTATGAAAATTTTGGATTTTTTTATAGCTATGAGATATCCCTATATCACTCTTCATACTATTATCTATAATAAAATGGTTAAGCATAACCCAACAACAAAAATATTATTTCTATCCTACGGAAGATGGTGGATGATAATTAGAGAAGCTAGCACAAAAATTTATATGTTTTATTGTGGGTTGATCTCATCACCCCAAAAGGATCTATTGGAATATCACCATTCCAATAACTATATGGAATTGATGAAAAAATACATATTTCCTTAGAATTGTCTGCACAACAGGTAACTAGAATGATTAAAAATGAAAACATCAAGAACTCACTCAACAAGAGGATTATGTACTTAAATAAGTTGGAATAAAAAGAGTGTTAGTTATATAAAAAATGTTGAACATCAAATCAAAGTCAATAAAGTTTTTGATGAGGTTAGGTAGAGAAACTTTCAAATGGAAAACCTTGTCCTATTATGGGATAAATGTAGAGAACTGAAAGGAAGCCATGGTAAGTTAGATTCACTATAGACTGGTCCTTTCAAGATCTGACACTTATATGGAGGTAATACATACTATTTATCTTATCAATATGGTAAGCATATCTTAGTACCCTAAAATAGGTAACACTTGAAGAATAATTTTTAGTGAAAGTAAGTTGTCCCTTGCATGTACATAATTGAATTAGGATTTTGTTATGTTTCCCTTTCCTATTTTGTATTTATGTATCCTTTTATTATGTTTATTTATTTGTCTATTGTGTCTTCTTTCAATATATTCAAGTGTTACATTATCAAGTTTTTCAAATTTGTCTAAATACATAACCTAATTGATAAGGCATTAAGTCCATGAAAATAGATATTATGAACTTATATTTTGTACTTTATACTACAAGTTGCCATTCAAAGCTAGTTGTTATCATTGAAAATTTAAGTCCCCATTTTTCATTGATTTTTGCACCATTGTGTAGACCAAGTCAATCCAATCAAATTTAATTATAAAAAATTAGTGTGTAAACCTAGTTTTATGCCCCAAAATATAAGTATGATTCAAGTCATGAAATGCTAATGTGTTTTATGGTACATTTGGTGAAAAGAGGTCTTATAGAGCTGACAGAGTCTTAGTTTTGTGGGTACTATTAGTACCCAAAGTACCCCATGAAGCTACCCTAACTAGTAGGGTTAGAATTTTTTTAAAGGTTTAATAGGTGCCTCAAAATATTGATAGGCTTGATTGGGTCTTGGTACACATGGTAAATTAGGTACCGAAAGACCTGATAGGTCTGATATAGCCAACAAGGTCAATAAAAGGGTGAAAAATGAAATTTTAATTGGTTTGATAAGTGCTTGTGCAACCCAATAGATTTGATAGGCATCAAATTTTAGTTTTAAGCATCAAAATATGTGTAAACCTTTTTATGAATTAATTTCAAAAGTGATTAATTTCACCAAAACATTCTATGCATTTTGTATTCTCCTCCAACGTCTCTCCACCAACATTGAATGTTCTATTTTGGTGAGTTCATTGTGCAAAAACCCTACACACTATTTTTCCTCGCTATTGTGTTTTCTCTTTCTTGCTTCTTTCAATTACTTCTGCATATCCTGAACTTGTCATTGCTTAAAACACCTTGTAATAATATTTCATATTATGAATATTTTTATTTTAAGTCTAGTGTTTCCTAAATCTTCCTATTTTTCAAAGCATAAAAACAAACCCTAAGAAAATTCTTGTTATTTTCATAAACACTATGATTTGGTTGCTCTACCCATACAAACATTTATTTTCATTTGATCTTGCATACCAAAAATATAGTTCCTTGCTAAAATAATGTTTTACTTTTCGAAACAAAAAAACATGAAAATAAAATACATAGGGTATGAATGGATGTCTATTATAGAAACAAACCTCCTTGAAATATGTGACTCTTGAATTAATCATGTTGATTTATAAGAATTTTGGGAAAGGATGAAAAAATACAAATGAACTTCCATTGCATAATGAATCTTTGAGAGTGATCTTATGCATGCAGTTTGTTTTCCCACATCATTATAATGTATTGATTTATTCCTTGCTTGTGTCAAGTATTACAACAAATAAACTAGAGAAATCAAGACTTCTAAATATGTGGTGATAACAAATATAAATGGTCCTTAAACGTTATCTTCAAACCTCCACATCATGATGAAATTATGGAGATAAACAAACAGATTGGGAAAAGTTTCTTTGAAAGCAATCAAGATAAATTTTTGATAATGCTTACTCAGTATTGGCAAAGCAAAAATAGAAAAAGACCATCTAGGCTTCCCAAAATCTTACACAGGTTTGATTTGGGTGAATAATACTCTAATATAATAATACTCTTGAATAGATTAATGTGTCATGATGAAACTACTTAATTTCATTTTTGAATGTAAATGTTCATAAACATAATTTATTATGGGAAATAATTCATTGACTAGGGCCAAATCATTAGTGAAACCTCCATAAATGGATGGTGAACCTAGAATCCACCCAACAATTACATGACTTCATATTTGGATATATGTTGATTTATTAGATAGTTGTTTTATTTTTTTCATGGTCTATTGTGATTTGAGGACATATTCACATGTATTTAGATATAATATATTGTCATGTATTGGAATATTATGTTGGGTTGATTTTTTTTGCATATTTAATTTGGCATACAACACTTAACTTGATGCATATATATTTTGAGTATTTATATTATCTTATTGTAAGATTGGATTAATTACTATTATGTTTAATAGAGGTACCTATAGGATGGTCTCACCCTAATTGAGTGGAACATAGAGAAAATGTCATAGGTAAGGAGGACATAGATATCAGCAATAGGGATAGAAAGAATGAAACTAAACCCTCACACATGCACACTTATACTTTTGCATGCTGAGATGAGTTAGTGTTGATAGTATTTTATGAATGTAATGTGTGTTTACTTTTAACTATATGTTATTACATTTAATATTTCATGATTTTCATTGATTATTGGTCATATACTTCATTCACTATGGACTAATCAATTTGAATATAGATGTTCATGTTAATGATATTTATTAACCCTGTTATGCATATTTGTTGTAAGAACCTCTATGAAACTAGTATACAGGATAAATTATAGTTTTTAGAGTTATGAATAGAAATGGATCTAATTTATTCATTATAAATCTATAAATGTGAGATGTTATTTAACCTATTTCTTTGTACCTAAATATGCAAGGCTTGTTTAGATTTAATTTTACCCTTTTTTGGTGGCTTAGGGGATATGTGACAAAAGACATCCAAGCATTTATCATTTGGTTGAGTCTTAAAACATTGGGGAAATGGGGTTTTATGAAAATTATGGAAGGTTTTAGTTGAATAATGGCTGGATAAGTGGACACAAATCATTTCTATGCATAGTTTAACCCAAAAAAATAGGTTATTTTGAAGTCTTTAGAAGAAAATTGGATTTTGATATCATTATGACATTGAATTCATCATTTCTCGAAGAGCTGAGTTGTAGGGTTTGGCTTGTTTCCACCATTCTAATACAGTCATAGTGGAACTTCAAACTAAATATATAAAATATTAACAATCATTTATGAGTTTAAATCTTGTGATGGAAAACTTACAAAGTTTTAGGTTAAACTCGAGGGCATGTAGACTATGGAATAAAAAAATAATATATAATAAGAAGGGGGAAATGGTAAATAAGGAGACACACAAGGGAAAGAGAAGAAGTAAAAAATATTATTAAGAGTAAGGGGATTCATAAACCATTATGGGAATTCAATAAGCATCATCCGTTGATTTATTTAGTGACCAAGTAAGTGGTGTAATTAATATTTTAAGTCATATAAATATTATGGGTTATGCTTGATTTTGAATGGATTATGTTATTTAATTAATTATTTAATGAAATAAGATATATAGAACCTTTTATCTAAGATCATTTTTATGGTTTTTGAATGTTTAAAATGGTGGACATTTTGGCCACTCTTGGTTGTGATACTTAGACAAAAGTAAAAATAACTAACAGTGTTTATTTAGGTTTTTACAAATGAGGATATATGTTGTTTATGGTTTAAAAAAGGTCACTCTTACAGACCTAGGTATGGAACTCATTTCCATATACAAGCTTATAACATTGAGTATAAACAGTCTCATGAAACCAAAAATTGTTACGGAGGATTTGTACGTTCATGCTTAGCAAATTGAAAACTCTATTTGGTTGACCCAATTGGGTAAAAGTGTGCAACGGAATCTTACCCTCTTTTGGTTTTTCTAAGGCTATATAAATGGCTCTTGATAACTCAAGGTGGATATAGATCTTGATGCTAATTATTTTTTGTTTATATTGGTTTATCTCCAAGTTGTGATGGTAAATACAAATTGAAATATTTAATTTTACTTTAACTTTTCAGTACCTCGTAGCTGTATGTAATGTTAAACATCAAACCAAATGTAGGTGAATGTTTATGTAAAATGTTTTAATGAATACAAATTTAATATATGTAGGTCCTTACATTGAGTATTTCCAATGATGTACAACCATACAAAGTATTATAATATTTTTAGCCATGATATTTGTAGTCTCATAATTTATATATAAGTGATAGATGTATAGTTTATTAAAAGTGAATTATGATTAAGTTGTTGACAAATGTTTTTGTAGTTATTCCTTCATGGAATCAATATTTAGATAAAATTTATGATAATTTTTATAGTTTATTTGGGATTCAATCAAGTAAATCACTAAAAAATATATTGGAAAGGGTTTGTTTAATAAGTTTCAATTGTGCTAAAATAATTGATTATATATACATGCCTCTATAAAATAATCTTATAAAAGTGACATTTTATTTAATCCTTTCCTTTGGAAATGGATTTTTTGGATAGAATGTATGCATATTTATGTGAATTGTGCACTCATATTGGTATATGATAAGGCTACATGATGCAATTAATTAATAATATAGATAAGGTTATAGGTTGAATAGGCTTAAAATGATTGATTGAATGTCAAACTTCAACCTAGAAAATAAACCTTGGTATTTAAGTATTTGTGCCTTTTTTAGTTATATTTGATCCATTTTCTATGCAATCAAAATTTAAGTTGATCTACAAATTAGTCCTAACTAGGAGAAGATAAATCAGCTAACTATACCACTAGTAATACTTAGATAATCAGGGTCATGACCAATATGGATCTGTTAAACCTACCTAAGGGATGTCTTATCATATAATATGGATAGAGAGGGTTTTAAAGCCTATAGTCAAGCAAAACCACATAATAACCCTAGATTGGTCTAATAATAATACAATAATAAAGTAAATCTAATCTAGTGCTCACTAAAGATTATGGCACAAATGGGGGATAAACATAAACAATAAACATGTAAATTAGAACTCTACTCAAGTCAACATAGAGGTAATCCTAAGAAAGGAGAGATAATACATTCATTATACATTATTCATATAAATATATCTACTAAAATATAAGTGTAAGAACTAGGAATACTTACCTTGAAGATGAATTTGTCGAGCCTCAACCTCTCCTTTAGCCAATGGTGATTTACATGAAATTGGTGTGTATTGTTGAAGAAGATAAAGATGGATAATGGACTATAGTCTATCCAAGGAGATCCTCATTAATCTCACTTTCATAAGGCAAATGTTCTCTTCTAAGAACCATGAAACCCTAAGTAATGACTCCTCAAGTAGAATGGTAGAAATGTAGATTATAAAAAAATGTGAGTCAATGATTTTATCTCTTAGAAATGAAGTGAAAGAGGGGTATATATATCCTAATTTGACCCTAATCCCTTCCAAAGTTTTAGTTGATGCATTCAACCCAATCGATATTATTATATGTAAAATAGATTCATTAGGTCCCAAACTAATTTGGCCTATGCTAACTCAGTCTCTTAACATGCACTATTCCCAGAACTAAGTCAACCCATTTCACTGTATTTGGTAAGTGGTAAAAATGGGTTTTACTTAGGTAGGGGATATTTGAGGTGGTGAATTACTGAAATAAGCATGTGAGTGAGGTGTCAAATCTTAGATAAATGTATATGAGGGGTTTATATTGGTTTTAAGTGGTGGTATAGGGAACAAAAATCTTACAAAGCATCAAAGGTTACCCACACCTTTCCCAATACACCTTTTAAAGAATGCACTCAGAGAAATTGAGACTTAATGGGTTCATAAAAAAGATAAATTTTTAGTAATTGATAACTGTTATGCAATTTTAACATGGGATGGTGCTTTCATAAATAACATAGCAACACACAAAATAAAGCTAAATAAAAATGAAATACTGAAATTAATTTTGAAAGGAGATGAAAGTAACTAAAAATACATATACATAACTTAACTTACCTTTCCTTTGAATGATTGCATGCAAATATCCTAAACTTGATTGTGGAGGGCATATGACCTGCAATTAAGAAACCCTAGGGATACAAGACTAATAATATAAGCAATGTGTGCATAGATAGGATGGTTAAAGTAGAAATGGATAACTCTCAAAAATAATTAAATTACTTACAAAAATTGAAAAACTAGGACTATTAAGGTAAGGTTAGAACCAAAAGGCCAAACATGTAGATGACAAAATGATGACAAATGAATGTAGAACACACCAAATCACGTTAGAAAGCATGTAAAACATGAATGACTAAAAAAGAATGTAAAACATAATAAATAAAGTTGGGAATGATGTAAAACATAAATTTCAAAAATAAATGTAGAACATTTTGAGTCATGTTGGGAAACATGTAAAACATAAATGACAAATGAAATATCAGTGCAAAAAAACTCTAATAAAGATGTGTAATCAAGTGAAAAGTATCCCCATGTAAGATAAACATGTCAACTCAAACATAAATAAAGCATAAATGAATTAAAATTAAAATTAAATCAATATGTAATTCAATTATTTCAAATAAATATGAAGAAAACATATAAGCATGTAACATGTCCTATGTAATATAAATGAAGTCCACAAAGATCATTCATGAACATGATATATAGATGAATCCAAAGATATAAAGGATGGAAATTAAAACTTAGTGTTTTTTATAATATAAAATGTAAGAAATCATAAATAACTAAGGGAATGACTAGGATGAAAATGAGATGTTGTGGTAATCAAATGGTGTAAGGGTGTTTATGAGAAAAAACTAGTCCTATCCAAGGTATTACAATGCAACTCACAAACTATAAACCAAGAGGAATAATAATAACAATGTGATCATCTAAAAATAGTATAAAACAAAGGGAATATAAGGAAAATATGATGTAAATAGGGAATGTGATGTGCCATATGGGTGATGTGAACATCCTTAGTGAGAATGAGACACACTAGGCAAGTGAGCAAGGCTAAGCTATCAACAACAAGGACTTAGGACACTTTTGAATAATGAACACAAAGGTCTGGATAATGAGTGAAGTAAATAAATAATCCCATAAATGCTATATGCATGAAGATTTAAAATGGACCTACCTTATCATAACATGTTCCTCATTCGTTAGGACCCTTTATAAAGTCGTTGATATATTGTAAAGATTGGATATTTGTGTGAGAAAGTAGGTGACACTATATAATAATGATATAATGAGACCTCATACCATATTCTATTATCCTACCACACCCTAATGGACCTTGGATATATCATGAGGCCAACACTAAATTTTGATCTTTAATTAGAATAGGGTATGTGCCAAATATAGATCGCATCTTTTGGTGTGATCTAACTTTTAAGATTTTTTTATTTTTCTTTTAATCATTTCCTTTTGTTTGTTTTATGATTTGATTTTTAACTCTTTTATAGTTTTCTATTCCTCCTCCTTATGGATTCAGGGAACCAATCGTGATTGAAATAGGTGATGAACACTAGATATCTTACACTTAGTCACTAGAAAAAAGGACTTAAAGACCATGTTGTATAAATACTCTTAGACTTGCCCACAAGTAAGTGTGCAATCTCAAAATTAATTGATGTGTGCCTTAAATGAAAGGAAATAAGGGGAAAATAGGGATCATGAGAGATCTATCCATATAATAAGTGATACAAGTAATTTTCTCATAGATGATCATAAAGAGGTAAAACTATTAAAGGGATGGGGATATGCTATGATAGTCATGCCACTAAGAAAGTCATACTAACCTACATAGAATCTAACACAAGAACCAATGAAAGTAGTATTCATCTTGAAAGAGGTGGAAAAGTAAATAGTCATCCCAAAAGAATGGGAAAGTAAATGATAATCCCAAGAAATGGGGAAAGTAAATAAGGGTTGAATAATCATAAAGCTACTAAGGTAATAATGACATAAATAGTAAAAATGCTACTTAAGAACCACAAAGAAACAAAGGCCAAATGTCATAAAATTAAATAACCAAAAAGGAAAAAATGTTGCTAATAAAGTGAAACTAAATGAAATAAAGTTCACAAAAACAAAGAAACATGAGACAAACATAAAAATTAAAATCTATGATAACATCTATATCAAAGGTGAACATGTGAAATATGAGCCTATGTGTCTTGAAAGGTTCCTTAAAGTTGACTTTTTTTGTTATTATGAAATTTATAATAAGAGTGAGCATCATACAATGTACCAAAGGGTAATTTTATGTACGGATGGGCATCACAAGATGCCCCAAAGTCTGAAGTGGTATGCAGATGTGCATCACAAGATGCCCCAACATATGATATGGAATGAGGTGAAGCTAAGATATTAGAATGAGTTGCATTGGTTTGGTAGGTAAATTTAGAGATAGGTTAATTTATTGGTATGTTAGATTTTTATAATGTTTAAATTGAAAGAGGATGTTTTAGAGAGGTATGAATAGGTATGTAAGGTAAAGGAGGAGCATGTGTGATGTGATTTTAGATAGGCATTTTAACTAGGTGGTCTTTAGGTTCATGTGACCTAAGAGGTTGAGGATTGAAAAATGTAACTATTTTCACTTGGATATGAACCCTTTGAGGAGATGGAAAATATATCCTAATCCAAGTGGCACAATGGAATCACCTCTAGGCTTTTGGGTAGCCTAAGGATGAGGTGAATATCTAGATAGGGTTAGCTCTCTTGATGTACCACTTTGTTTTACAACTACAACTAGACTTGGGGGGTGAAAAGGGAGAAATATAAATGAAATAAAACTACTCTAATGGAGGTGATACACTATATATATTTATTACATCCAACCATATGCATATTACACTTGAAATTAAAGGATAAACTGAACCTACGCTTCTCCAATTTTCATCTTCTCACATCAATGTTACATTGTGAGGTTATGGATGAATGTGGAAAGTTAGGAGGAATAGAAAATAGGACTATGAGGGCACTAATTAAAATAATAACTCACTCAATCCTTGACATCTCATAAAACACTTCACATGCCCTGTAAGAAGAAGCTTTCCAACTGTAAATAGGATGAAAGAATGACAAAACATGTTAAGGAAACCATAGTCTTCACTTGTGCAAAATAAAAAATTCAAAATGAACACAATAATAACATTAATGGAGGAGGTAAAAATCAATTTTATTATTGATAAAAAGGTATACATTTGATCAAGGCTTCACCATACTCAGGTGGAGTATCCCATATAATGCAAAAATGGTTAGTTCTTATAGAACTTAAGAGAGAGAGAAGAAGAGATAAGTCAAAGGGTCACAAAGACACTTATAAAGATGATATAAGTAGTTAATTTTGAATGTGAAAATTATATGGGATTAACCATGAAAGGTATATAATTAAAAGTGTCAATTCAAGGCATAAACTTCATGAAAAGTGGCAAGAAACTCCTCATTTTGGCTCAAAAAAATGCCTTCATGATTTGGACATATTTTAATTACTTGTAAATAAGTAAGAGAAGGTAAAATTGTTTTATTTTAAGGGGATTCTCTCATAAATTCTTATAAATTCGTTGGTTTCATGCCTGGTCATCTAGAAACTCCTAGAAGGAAGCAATCATCCTCTATTGTCCAAAAAACTACTCTTCTATGCACCCTGTACACTTGGCTCAAAATTTGGATTCAATTTCTCATGAAAATATGTGTAAGGAAGTAAATGACACATTTAAAAACCCTCCATGGCCTTATAATCATCATTCACACCTTAAAATGGCATCCACTTGAGGTTTTCACACTCTTCACTAGTTTGTGCAATATGCCAGTTTTGATTGGCTAAAATTAAGCAGTTGGTTTGCACACTTAAAAAAAAATTATAAGTATAATATATCCATATGAATTTATTAAAATTCCTAAAATTTCCCCCAAACTTTTTTTCATATCTTGACTCCTTATAGAACCTGTAAAACACATAAAATAATGAGAAAAACCTTATTTTGTGCCATGTCCATATAGTTCCATACAACTAGTTGGCATGTGAAGTATCTTGAGGGAGTAATTTTAAATTTCCAATATTTATCAAGGTCCAACTAGTTCATTTGGATGTCTATCCAACTCTATTTTCACAAACTAGTCCTAGTTGAGGGTTTAGTAGGGTTATAGGCTTGTTTTGAGTCTTAATCTTTGCTCATAAAACTCTAACATCCAACCTAAAAAAAATTCTCTGAGGATGATATTTATGGACCCTAATAACCTTCCCTAAATATTTTTCCATCCATGTAATTCCTCATAAAATATGTGAGTGCTTGAAGTTGCCTATTCGAGCTTGTTTTCCTCTTTTGCATCAGCCTAACAATGGTCTCAAGCCAAAATTGATTATCCTAAAACATTCTATACAATATTGAAGTTTTAACATACCTAATTCCACCATATTAACATGATAAAATATATTTAAATACATATCTAAGGATAAAAGTGTAAGTGACCTTCTCTTTGGGCATTAGGCTTGATCTTTGTTTAGTAGGCTTACCTGCACTTTTGAGCTTAGAATGACTTCTAATGGATTTATTTGCCTATAAATAGATATAAAATTATATTAATTGTCCTATACACATGATAAAACAATTTTTAAATCAATCCTAAGGCTAGAAGTGTCATTGTTCTCTATTTGGTCCTTTAGGCCTAGAAATGCCTATCATGCATGACTGCAACCTTTGTAGTTTGGGCTAACTTGTTAAGTTTCACCCCTCCTTGATTGGTTATTAATTTTTCACTATATTTCATACATATTATCAATCATCCATATAAGGTTCAACCAACTCCTTATCTATCCATCAACCATCTTTCTCCAAAACTATATGGGTTTGTAATGAGGGGAGTGCCCTCTATTTGAGACAAAACATAGGGCACTCCCCTATTTTCCCAAGAAAAATTGAATAGTTTATTATATTATAAAAGTTTTAAGGGTTATATATACCAAAAATGGGCCCTTTAATTTGTGTTTTACCTTCTAAATGCTCAAAGTTCCAAGACAAACCCCTGGTGGGATTCCCAAGTGGACTATACATCATTTATTTAGATCCCTCTCCCTACCCTGTCTCCATATCATAAAGGTGATAAAATTTGATCACTATTATTTTTTATGTTTTAACTAGGCTTAAAACCTTTATCAATCACATTTTCATCTTGGAGTGCACCTTTACTTAGTTAGGCCTGAGTACTAGATTTACTCTGCTTACTCAAGAAAGTGAGTCTCTGAGTAGTTTTTCATGATTAAAACCTTAGACTTCAAGTATTTTGGATTATCGATAAACATTAATAGCCATTTAAAACTACTCTTGAACTATAATTTCACCTTGAGTGACTCTGGCTCATCACTTAGGCACACTTCTTACCTCACTGCCTATCATGGTCAACACAGTCAATAGTGTTGAGGGGTGTAAGTACCTATAGGTGAATATCTCTCTATTTCATGGTTCCACGTAATAATTTAAATTCATGAACCATATAAAACCACTTGAAATATTATTATTCTTTACTAATCACCTTCTTTTTCTCACCTTGACATGACTACAAACCAACTGTAGGTGTGCATTCATGGGAGGGGCAGCCACCTGTAGGTTACCCTAAGACATTAGACAATATTTATCAATCTCTCCTAATGGTTTCCATACCCATTTTATATCCCTTTCATTAGCTATAAATGGTATCTCAATTATTCAATACTTAAACTCTTCCTTTGAAAGATATGGAAAATAGGTCTTGGCTATAGGTATGTGGCTTGTGTACAAACTGAATGCATATGAGTTGAAAAGAAAAGTATACCACCCCTCTCCTCATGATATTCATGTTCCTTAGTTTGAATTTCACTTAATAATATCATTAAAACCATGGAAGATACCCTATTTTCTATTTAGTAAATCAATGGCCACCTAAGGATTCAAAATTGTAGATATCACTGTAGGGTTTCAATGTTTTTATGGGTACTTTTAGGCCTTTCCATGACTATCCTCTCTAGGTCATCTTCCCCTTAAACTCAGTGGAATTCATGTCCTTTATATGGGATAAAACACAAAACCATCTATATTCTTCAAAACTTATCTCAACCTTGGAATATGATAACCCCAAAACCTAGTTGGGCCTCTATTTTGGCCTTTTGGGAACTTAAGGCCTAAAGATAGTCAGTGAATGCTAAATGGATTCTTCACCCTTTATCTACCCACTTCACATATAAACATAAATTTTAAGGTCTCCCTAACATTTTATGGCTTCTAATAGAGTTCCAAATTGATTCAACACTCCCTTAAATGCACTCTCAGTCCTTTGTTCTATGTTTCTAGGGAACTTGGTCCCTGTATATAGTCACTTGCCTTTAGGACATGTTTTCCCACACCTACTTGTCAATTTAAACCTCAAATGAATCTGCCCATATCAAAACCAATAATAAAACTCAAAATAATTGTTTATCATTCTTAAATTTATTTACATGACACCTTAATTTACTGTCAAGAACCACTTTTAGGTGGTTATTTCTATGTATATAGGTAGTAAGGTGTAGATATGGATAGTCTGCATTGTCATTTGAATTTAATGAGTCATAGGATTAGATTAATATATTAAAATTTACTCCCCATAGTTAAAATGAATTTAAAAAATTTTAATCACATCCTAATCAACATGAAAAACTCCTTCAAGCACCTATAGATGCTCACGAATGTCAAACTGTGTATACATATTGCTCATAACTACACCTTCATGGAGAATTTGTCTTAGAGAATGGAATTGTAAGTAGAGGAGACCTAAAATACATTGAATAAATTAAAAATAAATTATCAAAACCTTGTAAACATGATCAGAACATGAATATTTTGCAAATGGAGGAAAAGCTACCTACAACACAAAATGGTGCTTCCTTTATAACTTGGATGTACTTGACTCATCAAAAAAACTCCAAATGTGAAAAAAAGAATGTAAAAAGTTATAGGGGAGATTAAAAATACTTAGGATTAAAAATAAGAAATTAGTTTGTACATAATTTCTCAAACAAGAGTAAAATTTGAAGGGTGCATAGATTGGTAGGCAGATTTGCATAGTAAAATTCAGATGGATGATTCACAAAGCATAGTTGAGAGTTATTAAAAATATTGATATGAAATTAAGGTATATAATTATAATATCATCTCTCAAAATTATTTGTCTTGAAACCTCATGATTTGTCTGTACTGATCAAAAACTTGAAGGTCATTTCAGCTTGCCAAGAAGGGTAAAAATGGAGTAGAATAGTTTTGGCTTATAAATGTCACTTTCAGATCATTAAAAAAAATTATTTGATCTTAATAATATTAAATTACATCTCTTTACCCTATCCCACATGACACACTTCCCAAGGAAGCTATACAAGTGCCATTTCCCTCTTTTGCTAAAGGAAACTACCATTTCTTCTGCATAACCTACCATATTTCAGTTTTATCAGTTAATTAGGACTTAATTAAACACATGATCTATGACATAAAATTTTTAAACCTTCACATTTCACAATAAACCTATACAAAGCATTAAATACTCAATTTTGACCCTTAAAATGACCTAAACTGATAAAATGATTAAAAGACTAATTAACCAAGGTGAATATAACATTGAATGACATTTAAAAACCTATAAAACACCCCATGAAACTCATATTACACCCCATATATACCTATAAAATCAAATTTTTACCTATAGGTGCTCCAATTTGACTAAAAAGTCAAATTTGGTCAATAAATTGGTGACTCATAGGGATAGTATGCCTGCTATACTAACTATAATAGTATCCTTATTAGTCTATTGGGATTAGGATTCATCTAAAACTAAGATAAATAATAATAATTTGACCACTGACTACAAACTTTGATCAATCCAAGACCAACTAATTGACTACTTTAACCACACAAAGCAAAGGACACACACCATAAGGAAAACACACACACACACACACACACACACATGTGCTCTAAGAACTTAAGGGAATCAAAAAATAACTATTATGTATAACTAAAAAAATTTCATACCTCATTTCTAGGATCAAAGGGAAAGTTTCTTGAGTCTTCTTTTGCATGAGATAGATGAGGGTGTTAAGCATGTTACTCTTTAGATTTAACACTTGATGGACTACACCTATTCCTTGGAACTTCATTTGACTTGTTTTCAAGTATATCATCTTAAAATATGTCTCCAATGTATACATATTCCTCTTGACCTTGTTTACATACTTCATGTTGTTGCCCACTCTCTTTCTCATGATCAACTTTCATCTTCTTTGTAGGCATAGTCTCAAAAGGAATGATCTCTTACTCTTTGAAAGATTGAGGCCAATAGAGGTTTGTCTTGACCTATATAGGCTGATGTGGATTTTTTTATTTCTCACTTATGAAATGTTGAACAATTTCATCTTATTAATCTATGACATTTTGAACAATGTCATCTTTCTTACCACCACTTGTAATCAACCCCAAAGGAGTTATAGACCCCTTGAGAGATTCAAAATATTTGAAAATGTCTTAAAATCTCTACCACAAGTCATCATCCTAACTTTTATCATCATAATTAAGGGGAAAAACAAGATGAACTCCTTCATCTTCTTCTTTAGATTCCAATAGGACCTCTTCCAAGATTTCTTCTTCAACATAAGGTGTATGCTTCATTATCAACCAAAGAAGGAGATTCAAAAAAAGAGATCACCTTTTATTCATTACTTAGGACCTCTTAAGGGTATTTAAAATTTACCTCAGTTGTAAAAAATTTATTTTGTTTTTCAAGGGCTTCAATATCTTCAAAATCCTTCCTAGTGATGCCAAGACTAGGCATCTTGAAATCCAGTGACTTAGCCCAATAAGGCTGCCAAGGAGTTGCATCTTCTTCAGGTAAGAGTTCTAAATTTTCCTCAACTAATTTCTAATTTTTAGGTTCCCACACCATATTTCCATTAAGGCAAAGGGTTATGGAATGAGGAAAAAAATAACTAGTTTGTGGAGGTGGAACAAAGGGCTCAAAATCAGATTGAGAATGCAAAGTTGGGAAATCTTTTGGGAGCTCTTGAGGAAGGAAAGGTATACTTTGAGATAAAACAACTTGATTTTCTTCCTTCCACTTGAAATTCACTTCATTAAAATCTAATTCATCTTGGTAACTCTCTTTAAGGATTTTAGATGTGGTGTGTTTAGACATAGGATCTTCTTTTGGATTTAAATCTTCCATCTCACCTTGACTTAGCAATCTCATCTTTGCCTCTAACTCTTCAATTACTTTGGCTAGGTTCTCTTGAAAAATTATTTCTTGAATCTCATAGGAATAATCATGAGTATGAGGGATACATTAGGGATGACATGGAACACAAGAAGCTTATTGAAGAATGGCGAGAGGGACTTGCAAAGGACTAACTTCATTTTCCACTTCACACTCTTTGACAATTATTCTATCTTCTATCATTCTCCATGACTCCACTATCTTAATCCAGCTTAGGATGTTAGTATTATAAGCATTTTATTGAGGAATGGGAGGATGAGTTTGTATAGGATCAATAATTTTCTCAAATTCACACTTTTTTTCAAGACTTTTCTCCTCTTTCTTTCCCCATGACTCCACTATCTTGTTCCATATGAGTATCTTTTTGAGGTGGTGGGGATGCAATGTGAGTGGAAATGAGGGTTTGAACTCCACTTATTTTTTTCCCAACATGGATTATTTCATATGAATATTTTTGAACTCAATTTTACTATCAATATTAGCTTCAAAAATGATATTTATTCTTTCAACTCTCTCCTCTAACTGATTTGGAAAAGGATGACTTTGATGTGCTTGATTTGGCTCATGAGTAGGGATCATGTATGGCTCGTAGGAAAATTGGGGAAGTGGGTATTAATGCTGATAGGTATGGTGAGGTTTCATTTTATGAAATCCTATCATATCCTCTAAGGAAGAGACTAAACCACTCACATCTAGCATCTCACTTGTGAGTCTTTGTCAATTGGCTCTCTCAATAGATGCCCACTCTTTATTGACTAACTCTAAATCTTCTCTCACTTTATGAATAACATTATTAATAACCTATATACCACATCCCATTTTATTATCAATGTCCAACATATATCTCTCATATCTCAAGAGTGTCTTCTTGAAGGTGGAAATGGGTTGGCTTGAGGAGTGGCTAGATTAACTAAGAGGAGTAAAACATTGAGGAGGTTGGTTATAGGACTGATATACTTCATGCATGAGTTGAAAAAGATCATATTGGAGATGGTCAAATTAATATTGAGGCTAGTAAGTATCATGAAAATATTTACCAAGGACTTGTTCATATTGAAGGGGAATGGCACAAGCTTGAAATGTCTGACCAACTTGTTTAAACAAGAACTCAACACCAAAGATAGCCATGAAACTTCATTGAAAGCAAGAACACAAAGAAAAATGTTACCAACAACTTCAAAGGATAACATATGCTAATTAACCATTTGATATGTCTTTAGAGTCATCATTGATGCTTGAATAGATGCCTCTAAAGGTTGATGTGTTGAAGGATAACACCAAAAATCATCCAACTCTTGGAACAAGAGTCCCACCAGGTATGCCAAAAACTATTGTCACTTGGATATGCACCCTTTTGGGAGATGTAAAATCTCTCCTCATCCAAATGGCACAATTAAATCACCTCTAATCTTGTGGGTAGCCTAAGGATGAGGTGAATCTCTAGATAGGGATAACTCCCTTGATGTACCACTTTGTTTTGAAACTAAAACTAGACTTGGGGGTGAAAAGGGGGAAATATAACTGAAAGAAAACTACTCTAGTGGAGTTGATACACTAGATATATTGATGACATCCAACCGTATGCATATTACACTTGAAATTAAAGGATAAACTGATCCTACACTTTTCCAATCTTCATCTTCTCACATCAATGTTACATTATGAGATTATGGATGAATGTGCAAAGTTAGGAGGACTAGACAAGAGGCCTATGACGGAACTAATGAAAATACTAACTCACTCAATATTTGACATCTCCTAAAACACTTCAGATGCCCTGTAAGAAGAATCTTTCTAACTTTAAATAAGATGAAAAAATGATAAAACATGATAAGGAATCCATAGTCTTCACTTCTGTAAAATCAAACATTCTAAATGAATACACTAAAAAAAAATATGGAGGAGGTAACAATTAGTTTTCTTATTGATCAAAAGGTATACATTTGAGTAGGGCTTTGCCATACTCAGGTGGAACATCCCATACAATGCTAAAATGGCTAGTTCTTATAGAACTTAAGAGGGAGAGAGAAATCTAAGGGTCACAAGGACACTTTTCAAGCTAAGAGAAGTAGTTGATCTTGTATTTGATAAGGATATGGGATGAACCATGCAATTTTTAGAATCACAAGTGTCAATTTAAGGCATAAACTTCATAAAAAGTGGCAAGAAACTCCTCATTATGGCTCAAAAAACTACCTTCATGATTTGGACCTATTTGAACACCTTATAACTAATTATGATCAGTTATGATTGTTTTAATGTAATAGGAGGCTCTCATAAATTCCTCTTCATGAATTGGTTTCATGTTTTCTCATCTAGAAACTCCTAAAAGGAAGCAATCATCCTTTGTTACCCAAAAAATTGGTCTTCTATGCACCTTGCACACTTGGCTCCTAATTTAGATTCATTTTATAATGAAAATCCATTGGATTAAATTAATGACACCTATCAATACCCTTCATGGATTTAGAAGCATCAGGCACACCTTAAAAGGACATCCATTTGAGGTTTTCACACGCTTCACTAGCTTGTGCAATATGATAGTTTTGATTAGCTGAAATGAAGTAGATGGTTTACTCACTTATAAAAAATTTAAAAGCATCAGATGGCTATAATAATTTATAAAAATTCCTAAAATTTTACCCAAACATTTTTTCATCTCCTGACTTCTTATAGAACCTGTAAAACACACAAAATAGTGAGAAAAACCTAGTTTTATACCATATATGTATAGTTCCATACAACTAGTTGGCATGTGAATTATCTTAAGGGAGTCATTTTAAAGTTCAAATAGGTCTCATGGTCCAACTAGTTCATCTAGATATCTATCCAACTCTATTTTCACAAATTGGTCCTAGTCAAAGGTTTAGTAGGGTTTTAGGCTTGTTTTGAGTCTTAAGCTTTGTTCATAAAGCTCTGACATCTAACCTAAAAAAAAATTCTCCAAGAATGATCTTTAGGGACCCTAATAACCTCTCATAACTCATTTTCCATCCATGATATGCCTCATGAGATATGTGAGTGCTTGATATTGCCTATTCAAGCTTGTTTTGCTCTTTTGCATAAGCCTAACAATGGTCTCAAGCCAAAATTGATTCTCCTAAAACCTTATCTAAAATATTAAAGTTTGAACATAACTAATTACACATTAGGAACATGATCCAATATGTTTCAATGCATATATAAGCATAAAATTTTAAGTGACCTTCTTTTTGGGCATTAGGCTTGATCTTTGCTTAGTAGGCTTACCAGTTGTAGGTGTGCATTCATGGGAGAGGCAGCCACTTGTAGGTTACCATAAGACCTTTGATAGTCTATATTATTCTCTCCTAATGGTTTCCATACCCATTTTATATCCCTTTCATTAAATATTAATGGTATCTCAATTCTTCAATACTTAAACTCTTCCTTTGAAAGATATGGAAAATAGGTCTTGGTTGTAGGTATGTGGCCTGTGTACAAACTGAGTGCATAGGAGTTGAAAAGAAAAGTATACCATCCCTCTCCTCATGATATTAATGTTCCTTAGTGTTCCTTTCACTTAATAATACCATTCAAATCATGAAATATGCCATGTTTTCTCTTTAGTAAATCAATAGCCACTTAAGGATTCAAAACTGTAGATATCATTGTAGGGTTTCAGTGTTTTTATGGGCACTTTTAGGACTTTCTATGCCTATCCTCTCTAGGTCATCTTCCCCTCAAACTTGGTGTAATTCATGTATTTCCTAGGGGATACAACATAAAACCATATATATGCTTCAAAACTTATCTCAACCTTGGAATATGATAACTCCAAAACCTAGTTGGGCCTCTATTTTGGCCTTTTGGGAACTTAAGGCCTAAAGACAGTCAGTGAATGCTAGAAGGATTAATCACCCTTTATCTACCCAATTAACATATAAACATACATTTTAAGGTATCCCTAATATGTCAGGGCTTCTAAAAGCATTCCAAATTTATTCAACACTCCCATACATGCACTCTCAGTCCTTTGTTCTATGTTTTTAGGGAACTTGGTCCATATATACAATCACTTGCCTTGAGGACATGTTTTCCCACACCTACTTGTGAATTTAAACCTAAAATTAATCTATATTTATCAAAACCAATTATATAACTCAAAACAATGGTTTATCATGCTTCAATTTCTCTACATGGCACCTTAGCTTGTTGTCAAAAACCACATATAGGTGTCTATCTCTATGTATACAAGTAGTAAGGTGCAGATATCAACAATGTGCATTATCATTTGACTTTAATAAGTTATATTCTTAGATTAATATCTTAAAATTTAATCCCCACACTTAAAATTAATTGAAACAAGTGTAAGCACATCCTATTCAACATGAAAAACTACTTCAAGCACCTGTAAATGCTCATTAATGGCAAACTATGTATACATATTGCTCATGACTGCACCTTCATGGAGAATTTGTCTTAGAGAATGGAATTGTAAGGATATGAGACCCTAAAAAAATTTAATAAATTGAAAATAAATTATAAAAACCTTGAAAACATGATCAGGACATGAATATTCTGCAAATGGAGGAAAAGCTACCTACAACATAAAATGATGCTTCCTTTACAACTTGGATGTACTTGACTCATAAAAAAAACTTAAAAATTAAATTTTGAAAAAAATAATTTAAAAAATTATAGGGGAGATTAAATATAATTATTCATCAAACTTAGCAACTGGTTCATATAGATTTGCTCAAACAAGAGCAAACCCTAAAGGGTGCATAAATTGGTAGGTAGATTTGCACAATCAACTTCAAATGGATGATTCATTAAAAAAAAAAAATTATTAAAAATATTTATATTAAAATTAGGGTCTATTATTATACTATCATCTCTCAAAATATTTTATCCTAAAATCTCATGAGCTATCTGTACTGAGAAAAAACCTGAAGGTCACTTCAGCTTGCCAAGAAGGGTGAAAATGGATCAGAATAGTTTTGGCTTATAAATGTCAATTTTTGATCATTAAAAACATTTATTTGAGCTTATTAAGATTAAATTGCATCTCCTAACCCTATCCCATAAGGCACACTTCCCAAAGAAGCCTTACAAGTGCCATTTTTCCTCTTTTGCTCAAGGAAACTACCCATTATTCTACATAACTTGCCATATTTTAGTTTTTTCAATTAATTAATACTTAATTGGATACATGGGGTATTAAATAATATTTTTACACCTTTGCATTTCTCAAAAAAACCCATACAAATTATTAAGTACTCAATTTTGACCGTTAAAATGACCTAAATTAATAAAAGGATTAAAAGACTAATTGATCAAGATTAATATAACATTTAATATCATCAAATAACCTATAAAACACCCCATGAAACTAATATTACACCCCCTATAGGCCTATTAAATCAAATTTTTACCTATAGGTACCCCAATTTGACTAAAAAGTCAACTTTAGTCAACAGTAACAACCCATTTGAAGTTGTTCATATTAGTTATCCTTTCCTTATTGGTGTAGGAATATGGATCAAATATGATTTGGATAAAATTAGTAGATTAGGTTTAAGTATGAGGTAATTATTTTGTATCATTAGATAGGTGATGTTGATGTGATTCTTCAGATTAGATTTGATAGGTTTGAAGATAGTCTTGTTAAGTTGTTTTATTAGAATATAAATATTGAAATATGGACCAAGAAAATAATAAAGAATAAATTAGTGAAGATCATGACAATCATCATGGGAATGACCTATCATATCATGCCACCAATAAAACTTATCAAGATTATCAAAGTTCATGGGTTTAGAGGGTGAAAATTTCTTCTTAACTTGTTCTAGACTCAAGGGAGGGTGTGTGGGATTAAAATTGGTTGAATTAGAAGTTCCCTTTTGATTTTTGTGAGGCTTATAAGCATCAATGTTATGAGAAAAAAATTGGAAAGGTTCCTTAGTATTTGCTTGAGATTATTCAAATTGAGTCATAATAAAGTCTTTCCTTTTTGCTTAGTTTAAGGCTTCTTCTAAAGTTTTAGGGGAAAATATGTGAACTTTGTATTTAAGAAGGGATTTAAGATAGATAATAAATAGTTTTAAGAGAGTATCATTATTCATGATATGGTCAACTTTTTGAGTTGAAGACTTCTGGCATTTAATGAAAGAGTGAGAAGATTCATTAAGAAGTTACTTGGCTTTGATGAAGTGGCTAAGGTAATTTTTAGGAAGGTCATTATGTTAAAATTAATTCACTAGAGCAATGACTAAATCCTCTAGTTGTGAGATGGAATGTCTAAGAATTTGATTGTACCATTCAGTTGCATCACCAACAAAGGTATTGGCTAAGAGTTTGATGGTAGTAAAGGTGTTAGTTTGGACCCATTCCATATAAAGATTACAAAAAGATTTAAGAAAGGTAGTGGGATATTTAGTTCCATCATATGTGATAGTTGTAGAGATGTTTTCAATGTTTATGGATATAATGAATGGATCTAAAGGTTTATTTTGAAGATGTTTAAGAATTTTGTTATGCAAAATAGGTTGAGGATGAAATTCTCATTGGCATCTCTAAGAGGAAGAGGGATAAAATTTTGATTTGGTTGATTCATGATGACTTGAGGTAGTTTAATAGCCATTTTTAATATTTGATATTGCATAGGCATCATTTATCAATTGGTAGTTGTTTTCATAACATTCATTTGTTGAATCTTTTGAGCAAGAATTTGAGTTGTATCAATGGGAGGATTTTGATTTTTACTGGTAGGAGTTAGAATGTTAGGGTTGGTAGGAGCATTCCTTGTATTGATAGTAAGGGATGGATTTTTGGGTGAAGGTTTACCAACATTAGTAGTAGTATTAGTAGGAAGACTAGGATGAATAATCTCAATTTTATTACATTGAGTAGTAAATAGTTTTGGATTAGGAAGGTATTAAGTAAGAAAATCAATAGTTTCATCTGAAGTGATAATATAAGTGAGGTTCTAATCTAAATATCTAATTATGTAGTGTTATTTACTAATTAGAGTTTGAAAAGATGACATCATTATGAAATAAGACTAGGTAGCTAAAAATAGTAATAAAACTATAAATTATTGATATATGAAGCTAAAAAAAGAATTATAAAATTGAAGTAATTGAGAAAATTGAAATGCTACGTAGGTAAGAAGGAACCTGGAAACTAAACAAGATTGACCATGTCAACTTAGTATATTCAGAAAGCTCAATATATGGAACTAAAATTGAATCATCCAAATTGATGTATTCCTATAGAGGTAAAAAACTAAAAACATAGAAAAATGAAATAGGTCAACTAGATCGACTTAGTTTCATATTAGTTACTTGAAAGTGAAAATTTTAAAAACATAGAAAATGAAGTAGGTTGACCAGAAAAATTTAGTTTATTGAAATTGAAAGTGAAAATTTTAAAAACAAAAAAATGAACTAGGTCAACTAGAATGACTTAGTTGCCTAAAAATGGAAAATTAATGTTATAAAAAAAATGGTAGAATTGAGTTAGCCAACATGACCCAGTTGACTATGGAATAAAAACTTGTAAAAATATTTCATACCTATGTTAACTAACTTGACCTAGTTGACTACAAAAGAAAAACCTATAAAAGACTACAAAACTAGGTCGATAGCTCAACAAAGTTTGAAAACCTACACGCATAATGTTAAACTGATAGACAAGATTGATCTAGTTGACTATAAATTTATTTTCAAAAAATCAAATAAAAATTTCTAAAAAAATTGTAAGGGTTATATTTGCATCGCATTCATCAAAATATATGTAAGTGAAAGTGAAGCTGATCTAAAAATCAGTCCTAACTCAAAGAAGATAAATTAGCTAACTATACCATTAGAAATACTTAGATAATTAAGGTCATGACCAATATGGATCCGCTAAACCTACCTAAGGTATCTCCTATTATATAATATAGCTAGAGAGGGTTCCAAAGTATTTATTAAAGTAACACCAAATAATAACCCTAGTTAGGTCTAATAATAATACAATAATAAAGTAAATCTAATCTAGTACTCACTAAAGCTTGTGTCACAAATAGGGGATAAACATAAACAATAAACATGTAAAGTAAAAATCTACTCAAGTCAATGCAGAGATAATCCTAAGCAAGGAGAGACAATACATTCATTAGCCATTATTTATATAAATCTATCTACTAAAATAAAAGAGTAAGAGTTAGTAATGCTTATGTTGAAGATGAATTCATCGAGCCTCAACCTCTCCCTTAGCTAATGGTGTTTTTCAATAAATTATTGTATATTTTTGAAGAAGGTAAGGATGGACAATGGACTATAGTCTATATAAGGACCTCCTAGTGAATCTCAAGATTTCACAAGATAAAGGTTCTCCTCTAAGAAGCATGAAACCCCAAGCAATGACTCCTCAAGTAGAATGGTAGAAATCTAGATCGTAAAGAAGCATAAATGAATAATTTTCTCTCTTGGAAATGAAGTGAAAGAGGGGTATATATAGCCTGATTTGACCCTAATCCATTCCATAATTTTAGTTGATGTAGTCAACCCAGTCAACCTTGTTAGGTGGAAAATAGAGTTGTTAGGTCTCAAACTAAGTTGGCCCAGACTGACTCAATCCCATAACGTGCATTATTCCCAGAACTAGGTCGACCTATTTGACTCCATTTGGTAAGTGGTAAAAATGGGTTTTACTTAGTAGGGGATATTTGAGGTGGTTAATTACTTAGAGAATCATGTGAACAAGGTGTAAAATATTATAGAAATGTATAGGAGGGTTTAATATTAGTTTTAGGTGGTTGTATATGGAAAAAAATATAGTGAAGCACCAACGGTCTACCCACCCCTTTCCTAGTGCACTTTTTAAGGTGTCCACTTAGAGAGATTGAGACTCAATGTGTTCTTGCAAGAGAGAAAGCATGAATAATTGATAATTTTTTTTAAAATATTATGTGTATACACATTGTTCACTCTAAAAAGTGTTGAAATAGAAACAAATAAAAAGTTGTTACTATTTTTGAATACTCCAAGTAGATGATAACAAACAATTTTACTTGAAATTCATTGATATGAAAACATATGCCTAGGCAAACTCCTTATTGTAAAATGATCATGTAGAATTATATAAAATTATTTGAGATTCATTGATTTACACAATGATAACTTTATTTGTAAGCAAAGTTGTTTTTTGTGAGTTCTGAACTTGTAATGAATGGTTAAGTAAATCTACCATAAATTACTAGTTGAATTTCATATTACAAGTTGTGAATAACATGTTTTTGAATTGTTTTATGAGTTTATATAGTTGCATTCTCTCTTATGTTAAATTAATATTGGTTTATAAGGTTGAGGCCAAGAAATGTGTATACCTATTATCTGGTAACATAAGAGAAATTTATATTTTTTAGTAGAAAGTATGTGTTTATGTGAATTTGAATTGGATCTGTGATAAATCTGAAATATATAATGAAAAAATTTGGATAAAGTAATGTTATAGTTGAAAATATTATCAATCTATTGTATTATCTAGTGTAAATGTTTATGCATGTTATCATATTAGATAGAGGATTGTATTCTATGATATGTATAACACATGCATGTCTTAGTGATTGTAGTACACACATTTATGGTTAGGTTCTTGATATCCACACTGTCATTATCTATCTCTCTATGAAGGAAAGGGCCACTTCCAGTGGGAAGATGTGTGGAAGATCGATGATCTATGGTTGGAGGAAAATCACCCAGATGATTATCTCCCTATTTTCATCTAATCAATCATTTTAGATGCATACTCATGGCTATTTTATTATTTTTGAGTTATTTTCTAAAGTTATGATGTACTATTGTACTTCATATTTTGTAAAATTTGATAGAAATCATATTATTTATACATTTAGTACTATTTTGATTATTTAGAGTAGGGTTTGTATATTTGTACATGATTCATATAATAATATTAGTGGTTTTGTATTTGTGTTTAGTTTTAAGAATGAACTACTTTAGTATATTGTTGTATCATTCATTTTGTATATGTTATACTATATGTATTTTATCTTATTCACTATTAAATTTTATTTTTAAGTTAAATATAACAAGACACAACCAGTGGGTTAATTATAATGTTTTACATGCTCTAATACATATATTTAGATCTCAAATAGTAAATTACATATATTAGATAGTGAAGTGTATTATGTTATCTTATGTTGAAGTAAAATTTAAAAAAATATATTACACATTTTAGTAAAATCTAGTGGAGTTGTAACAAGTGGTATTAAAGCATAGGTTTAAACTCTTAGACCTAATGATTCTACTAATGTTAAACTATTTCTCTTATTTAAATAAGGATAATGGTACGTGTAAGATCAAATGCTGAGGGGATTTCAAAGGAGAATCCTTGGGCTGATCTTAATAATTTGGAAATTAAACAAGCTACAAAATTCAATCAAAACCTCATTATCATGAATGAAATAAGAATATATTAGTAACCTTAGATCAAGAAGTTCATGGATAGGGCAAGGAAAATAAACAAGGACTGAAGGAATAACTAGCTGATTAAGAAGAGCTTCAGGATCAGATGCATGCTAAGGAGTAACAAGTAGAAAGAGCATAAGTAGTTATGGAACTTGTGTGAGATATGAATAAATTAAACCCACCCAATTTTGATGGTACATTCTTGGGTGATGGATCTGAAGCTTGGCTTACAGAGATGAAAAAATATTTTGAAATTTAAAATTATTTTGAGGTGACCAAGACTATTTGAGAAACTTATCAACTAGATGGTGAAGTAACAACTTGGTGGGCCAAGAATAAGTTAGAGATGGGTCTTGACTCTACCACCACCACATGGGAGCAATTTTTAATCTTTTTTAGGGATCAGTGGCTTTTATAGTTATATTTTGATAAGAAATTAATAAATTTATAAAATGTGAAACAAGGAGACATGTTAGTAAATGAGTAAAAGGAAAAACTCACAAAGCTTTTAAAATACATACCTTGGTATAAAAAAATATGAACATTTTCAAATTAGGAAGTTCATCATAGGTTTAAATTCTTTAGATTGGGTTTGAAGTAGATGTTCATGGGCCATCCACCATGGACAATGTGTTTGAGAAAATAGTTAAATAAGATCATAAGTTTAAATTACTTGTTGAGGTCAGAGATAAATTCAAAAATAAATTTGGAAGCTCAAAAACTAATCTCAAGAAAAAGAACAAGAAATGGAATGGGAATTCCAAGAATAAGTTCAATAGTCAGAATGTGAGGTTCAATAATACTTCAAGGAACAATAAAGTTAGAAGTAGTTTAAAATAAGGATTCAAGGGAAGTAATCAATCTAAGAGGAAGGGATTACCTGAAGGATACTTTACATGTGGAGGAGATCATTATGCTAAGGATTGTACTTGATGGTAGATGAAATGCAAAAATAAGAATGCATATAACTATAAATCACAAGGAACCTTCTAGTAGTGAATCATGTAGTTGTTAAAAATCATCAAAATGAATTTCAATCTTATCCTATTAGAGTATCGGGTATTTTATGGCATCATATTTCTATTTTGATAAATACAAGAGCCACTGAATATTTTCTCTCCTAGAATGTTAATTAAATTATCTAAGAAGGTTGGTTTTATGGCAAATGTTTGGTCAGTGTAGTATGGGAATGAATCTAAGGTCAAGGTATACTAGTGTCTTATTGAGTTTGAGGTCAATTTAAAAGAATTCACTATAGTATTTAATCTATATATAGCACCACTAAAATCATATGACATGATCCTAGGAGTGAATTGGCTTTCTAGGCACAAAGCTAAGGTTGATTGATTTCTAAATAAATTTGAATGCTTAGATGATTTTGAGAATCAAACCCAAATTTAGGGGTGAAAAGAGAGAGTTGAAACTAAGAAAAAAATTAGTTATTAAATTAAAAAAGGCTAAGAGGAAAGGATGTCAAGTATTTTTGGTTAAAGTTGATCAACTCAAAGAAACCAAGGAATCCTCTATTAAAGACTACCCCTTTCTGCAAGAGTTCAAAGATGTTTTTCTAGAGGAGTTACCTAGTTTACCTCCCAAAATGAAATTCAACTTTACTATTGACATAATTTTATAATTATAAACTCAATATAAAGATCCCTATATAATAAATACAACTTAATTAGTTGAGTTAAAATCCAAAGTTCAAAAAAAATTGGCTAAAGGATTAATTCAGCCAAGTGTTTCACCATGGGGTGCACCTATAATTTTTTTGAAGAAGGATGAAACCATTTGTCTATGTATAAATTATAGGATTTTGAAAAAATAAATAATTAATAATAAGTATCCCCTACACCACATTGATGATCTTTTAGATCAAGTGCGAGGTGCAATAGTATTTTCCAAAATTGACCTTCGAGTTAGGTACCATCAATTAAGGATTGAGGAGGAAGGCATTCCTAAAACATCTTTCAAGACTAGATACAGGAATTATGAGTCCATGATGCTTCTTTTTAATTTAATGAATGCACTTGTAACATTCATGAATCTCATCAACAATGTGTTTAGATATTACCTTGATCAGTTTGTACTTATTTTTCTTGATGCCATCCTCATCTACTCAAAAATTGAAGAGGAACATATTGAGCACTTGTATTTGGTTTTGAAATGGTTGATAAATCACACACTCTATGAAAAATTATATTTTTCCTTCTTTCAAATAATATTACAATACTTGAGGCATATTATATATGTAGAGGGAATCTCAGTAGATCCAACTAAGATAAAGGCCATCATAAAATGGATACCACCTGAGAATGTGCATGAGGTATGCAGCTTTATGGGTTTAGTAAGATACTACAGGGAATTTGTACCAAAATTATATAAGATAGCTAATCTAATCACCTCTTTTCAATGAAAAGAGTGGCATTTTATTTGAACTAATAAGCATGAAGAAGTCTTTTAAATTATGAAAAAGAGGCTTATGTCAGCACCAGTGTTATAGATTATGGATCTAAATGGTCAATTTATAGTAATAAATGATGCTTATAAGGATAATTTAGTAGGATTTATTATGTAGGATGGTTTATTTTTATCTTACGATTCAATTAAATTGAAGCCTTATGAGGTAAACTATGCCCCACATGACTTGGACTTGGCTGTCATGGTGCATGATTTATGAGTATGGAGGCATTACTTGTTGGAAAAACCTTTTGATCTCAAAGTAGATAATTTGGGACTCAAAAATTTATTTAACCAACCTAACCTGAGTCCTCATTAAATTATGGTTAGAATTCCTTTTGTATTATGAACATGACATTAGCTACATTAATGGCAAACAAAATAGAGTTTGAATGTACATTGTAGCTTTGGCTACTATTTAGAGTACCTTTCAATATTATGTATTGAAGTTCTCACTAAAATAAAAGTTTTTTGAGAAATTTATTTAATAAATGTCAAAAAATTAATAATAGCTGAGATATAAAGGATTTCAATTTGAAAATGATGGACTTTTAAGATATAGTGAAATGATTTATGTGCCTGATAAAAGAAATTTGAGGGTTAATGTGCAAAATGAATTGCACAATGATACATGTTCAAGACATATTGGTGTGACTAAGATATTAATACATTTAAAATCATTGTATTTATAAAAATAAATTAAGAAATATGTAGCATATTTTGTATCAAGATGCTTGGAATGTCAGTGAGTCAAAACTGAACACATGCATCCTTAAAGATTTGATGCTTTCATAGTCCATATAGTCATAGTTTTTTTGGGAATCAGATATTGTAACATTTTATTATTTTTTTAAATGTCATGTGCATCTTACTGGGTGGTTGTACCTACATTTCATACCATAATGAAAATAATAAGTCATTGTTGACAATTTTGCCACCATTGGTCAAAGTTGCTTATATGTAGGTTTTCAAGAAGATTCCATTCATTAAGTAAAGATAAAAAAAGGTTTTTAAAACATCATAAAACCTTCATCATGAAAAAATAATTCTCAAAAATAACTCACAATTCTAAATTTTGGCAAGCGTTTCTTTCATTCCTCTAACTAGCTATTTGCAAGCTAGTGAAGGCAATTTTCAAATGCTCAGTACATGAAGGTGAAGAAGAATTGGATAAAATAGTATTACAAGGATTGTTGAGAAAATATTACATAAATATTATATTCTTTTATTTTAGGTTATATATTCTTAAATTTATGAAAAATCTTTTAAGAGAAAAGGGTGCTCTAAAACCCTTCTTAAACCTCAATGACTCAATTTTAAGTGATATGTTAGCATTTTTGAGTTATTTTTTGAAAAATAAAGGTGGTTTGAGATATTATATGGAATATAATAATTTTATACACATTCATAAATTAAAATTTCATGTTGAATAATGGCTAAATGCAAAATTACAAGCATCAGAGTTTTAAGCAAGCAAGAGAGACAACCAAAAAAATATAATTTTTGAATGGTTTGCGTGATTATTTGACCACATAAAATTATTTTAATTATAATAATAGTTATTTTAGGTACTATATATATATATATATATATATATATATATATATATATATATATATATATATTATAAAACTCAATAAAATGTCAAAACACAGACCTATAGGCGTTTAAAAATGAAATTATGCAAACTAGGAAACACCAAAAAGTGCATATTTTAAGTTTTATTAAATGAAATCTATTAAAATTTCACATGGAGGTAAATTTTTATGTTATTTAATGTTTAAAATAAATTTTATTTATTTATTATACATTAATAAATATAAAATTTTAAAATATAGGTCTATTCATGAAGGGAATGAAGGTTTTTTTCACTTTTTTTGGCTCACAAATGAAGTTGGAAATGGGTGTTTCAAGTCCCTCCAATGGAAAAAATTTATTTAAGAGTATTTATAATTTATTTAAAAATCTTAATAAATTATAATTCAATTAAAATCAATTCAAAATAGGCTCAGCTCATTAAAAAACATCCCCAAATCAACCTTAAGGCAATGGATAAACATTTTTTTGTGAATTTTTCTTAGGAAGTTTGGTGAAGATTTTTGGATATTTTAAAAAATTTAAAAGATTCACCTATTTATAAATATTAAATTATCATATTATAAATTTTTGGTGAGGCTTGGAACTCATTTTATACCCCATAATCTAAAACATGGTTTTTTGAATCCAAGAGAGCATAAAATGGCATTTTTTAGAGCTATACATGGACTTTAGAGTTTAAAAATTATTTTAAAGTATGTGACACCATGGTGATTATATTTAACTCATTTTTTGTCCTTATATATTTTAATTATTAATATCCATCAATTTTTTTACTCTTACAGTGCATTCAAGAAGCTTGTCAAGTTGCACAAGATGGGCATATGGAAGAAAAACAAAATTAGAGAACTGTTGTAATCATCATAAATTACATATTTAAAAATAATATTTAATGGATTAATAAAAACCCACATTATATAATTTATCTAACTTTGGTACCCCATTTTGGGCTAATTTTAACAACTACAAGCCAACTTCAATAAAGCCTTCAATTAGCCCTACAAAAGTGGAGTTCTAAAATATGCAAAGGTGGATAAGTGGAGTTAAGGTCTTAATGAAATTTGGATACCTACTTTTATGAAATATATTATTTTCTAAAATAAACATTCATTCTATTCTTACTATTCCCCCTTTTGGGCTATTTTTAGAAAAGACATGAGGCCAAACATTCATGCAAGTTGCATGCAAGATAGCTCAAGTTGAACTCCAGATTTGAAGTCAAGATAAATGAAGACAAATTCTAAGTTAAAAGTAATATAAGTAAAATTAAAAGATTAAATAAAGGTAAATAAACTCAAAATTCAATATGTATGCAAGTTTAATAAGAGTTAACTGAATATCAAAAGGAGTTCATACAAGTTGTAAGTTCGAGAAGAGTTAACTGAATATCTCTTCAAGACTAAAGACAATCAAAGCATGCATAAAGAATATTTTACTTTTCAGCAATTCAAAAAATAATATATCCCTAATTACCACACCATATTTAAATTAATTAAGGTTTAAACTCCAAAAATTTTATGTGTTAATTTGGAAGGAATTTTTGGAGGTGAATTTAAAATTTCAGTTGAACTAGGAGTGAAGTTGACTTGCATTTAGACTCATCTAGAGATATTTATATTCTCTATCTCTTATTTTCTATATGTATATTAATTTTTGAATGAATAAGAGGATATTATTCTTTTATATTAAATAAATTGTACCAAAATTTATACTACCTAACCTTTGAAGCAATAAAGAGTTAATTTTTCCTCCATCTTCAAGTTGTTCATGAAGTGTGTTCTTAATATTCATTGATGTAGCTTAGTGAATGATTATTTTTCCTATGTTTATATATAAATATCTCACCTTTATACATAATATAATAAATATTAATATTTATAATTTTTTATGTCTGATTTCTACCTAATTTTGAAGTGAATTTATCTATTTTTTATTCTTTTCAAGGTAGTGTGAGTGTTTGTCAAGACCTGTGTATGAATTGCTGATGCAAGAATCATTATATGAAGATGAATTCAATGTTTGAAATTTATTAATCTTCCAAATTGTATCAATTATAGGTATAATTGACTTTAATATTGGTTCAGCACCTCAATTTTTAGTTTTTATTTTTATATTTCATCTTTAGTATTACTTCTACCTTTTTCCTAGTCAAGAAAGTATAGAATTAGATAGTTTAGAGAGAATTATATGAGTATACCAAAGGTAACCATATATTTATCTATATATTCTCTCCAATACAAGTTTAAACACCTTGGAGATTTTTCATTGTATCAACAAGAGTGAGAATAGGCACATGTTCTTGCAAGGGTGTACTTCTAAGTGATAAAAATCATTAGTTCATGCCCAAATTTATCATGACCAAAATACACCAAAACACACACACACTTGTTTTTTAAAAATAAATTGACAAATTAAAAAAATATAAATTACTTGATACCATAAGGATCATTTACAATATAATGCACTCATGGATCATTGCATGCATAATAATTGATAAAGTTAATTGATTGTAAAATAAATTCACATATATGGAAACTATATAATGATGCAATTAGTGTTCAATGGTTTTACTTTACTAGTTATACCAGTAAAAGAAGTTATTAATGTCATATATTCCTATTAACATGAATTCCATTCATAATTATGTCATGACACCTTTTGGTGAGGAAACATAAATGCCATACTGATCAAAATTTGAATAGGTAATAATAATTACTATGGCCAAACTTGTAAGGGTATCATTATCAAATCAATTGGTCATACATTATGTACAAAGTGTAAACACAAGTTACATAAATGTGATATACATTGATGAAATAGTCTCATGGTCATTATGTGACCATGGACACCCTAACCTAGCTTGATAACCTAAACCTAATACCCCAATTGTAACTTGGGCATCCTACATATCTACTCCTTAGAATCAGGGTATGATGTAGTTCTCCTTTCACTTGTGATGGTATCCTTTATGATACATCATCAATAAAAAAGGTTAGAATTCTAAGACAATAGGGAACAAGATAATCATACCATATATGAGCTATTAAAACTCTTAATGTCAATCACATGGCTATACGACATACTCAAGTAACTTATAGTATAATACCTTACCAGTGTGTGCTTACCCAAGCACTCTTATGTAAGAATTTAGATGGAAAAAAATAATGTTAACTGAACCCACATTCCTTGATCCACAGAGAGTCACCTCAACCATCTTATGTTATTATCAACACAAAGAGGGATAATCAAAGATTCACACTACATAAAAGTGTTCTAGGATTTATTTGATCATGCTTGTGATCTATAAAGTCACTAGTTAATCACAAATGCCACACTAAGGAAAACATCATAGGGTTAGTTTTATATGCTTGCACTCACTTCCTTGAGCTTCTATACATATATGAAATGTCACCCACAAGTATAGAATTAGGGCTTGTTTTAGTTCACCCAAACTACTAAAGGTATACATGCTTACTCAAAAGTATTATCACACTAAATCATGTACAAAAATTAAGGATAACCATGTTACTTAACTATAATGATAATAGTCAATAGTATTTTTCAACAATATAACTTGCATCAAAATATGCATAAACTAGTACTAGTGATGACCATCATGAATTTGTGTCCTTATACACTACAACACTCACGAATATAATCACATACATATGGGTTTATCTAACCATAATTAAAATGTGGTTTTTCTCTATAAATAACACACTCTATGATTTTTTATGCAAAAAAATATCTTATTTCCATTACAATAAGTCTTTACCCATATTTATAGTATTCTAAGCAATTGATCATAAATTATCACATCATCTCAATAAATGCAGTGATAGTTTCACTGAATGCACTATCAAAGAAACATCCATGGAATTAACTCCTATATCGACTCAAATATCTAAGAACATTAGTTAACCTTTCATTGAGAGAGAACATTTAAAACATAACACATGAAGCACAAGGAGAACACTCTTCCAATGAAACACAAAAGGATTATTATTTAATTTAATATCACAAGAAGCACAAAATACATATTCGTAATCAAACTCAGTTCTTTGAACCTTATATTCTAAACTCAAAGTATTGTTATCTATGAGTATAACAACATAAGCTATTTGACATGAATTTGTTATAATGAACATCAACCCTCAATACTTTAATAACATGTTTGTATACTATCTTAGCTTATTCTATTATAACATGATTATTTCCCTTTCTAACTAAATGGACTGTGGAAATACTATTGCTTTAATTAAATAGATCATCTTCCTAATCAATAATTTATTATGGAATTATAATTCATATTATAAACTTAATTAAATATTTACATAAATTAACTTATCATGGAAGAGGTCCTTATTATTTTGGAGAGTGTAATATACTCAGTAACATAATCAATTTATATAGATGATAATACAATCAATATAATAATTGAAATTAAATCCCTGACACCAATCATTCAGCCATCTCTATATGTCCATCTACTTGCATATAAAATTTTCCTAAAGACTCAAGTGGCCCTACCACTGTCTAACTCATTAAAACAAAATGCCATGTTGGAATTGTCTACTTTGTGTTTTATATTAACATGACCCATCTCCATATTCAGTTTTAAATTGTTTTAAAGGTAAAAATATTTTACTTGACCTATTATCAAAATTAAATCAAACCATATAGTTTAATGTATAAAATCATGCATATGTATTTATCAACAAACTTGTAACTTTGAATTAACTATCTTTTACATTACTTAACAAATAATTACTTCTTATATGCATTTTGAAGATAAATAAGAGGGGAATGAAACCAATAAATCATTTGATCAAGTTCCACTTCAATTGGGAGTAGAAAAATCATTTCTAAACGTCCATTATATGCATTTCAACAAATTTGTAAAATGTAGTTAATCATTTTGTGTAGACCATCATCAGAATTCCAATTATAGGTTCTAAGGTCTTTTGATTTACATTTGACATCCATTTAAAGGATAAAATATATATAAATATGTAGATAACATTTAATGAGATTATAATCTAACATAAAGAAAAGAAGTCAAAAGTGGCATGCTTACTCTCCTTACTGCATATTAGACAACTTAGATTCATATAGAATCGTCAGATTTTATTTGAGCCAAAGTTAGATTAAAATATCATTATAAACTTAATTAGAGTAGACTATATTGTTGAATCTATTTATTTTTAGCATTTCATTCTATAAATTACAGTTGATTCATAATTTCATGAGATATAACCAAAATGAAAATATATTCATAGTAATAATCCTATTGAGGCATTCTAATAGTTTTAAAGGAAGCATTCCAATAGATTTAATGAAACTTCACCAAGGATCCATGAAATGTACTTGGATAGTGACAAACTAATTTGGCTTGTATTATTATTTAATTCACTGGATTCTTATTACTAAGTTTATTTAATAAAATTAAATAAATAAAATAACAGTGTCATGTCTATGGTGCCTTCAAAAATATTCAACCTTTAATTATAATAATTTCATAGCTTTATAACTAAAATCAATTTTCTCAAAGGAATACTCCTTATACAAATGATTAACTCTAAAAATAAATCTAGCTAGACTCAAACAAGAATAGTTAAAATTACAAAAGAGACATGCATAAAAGTATATAGGTATTTGCTTAGAATGAAGATAAAAAAACACAACGTCATTGAAATATTAATATTGGTTGATCTATATCGGGTCACCAATGGAGAGCTTACAAAACTACTTATAGTTTTTCTCCTAAAAGTTAAACTGACAAAGTTTAAAATTTAATAAATTTCCTCTATGATCTAATAGAAATCAATGCCATATTTAGCCTATATAAATTAGTGTATTGTTATAATATGGAGCACCATGTTTGCCAAGAGAAAAGTTAAACAATGAATTTAATCACAAAAATCTCTATTCAAATCAGGCAAACCACGTGAACATGCAAATCAGTCAAATGAAAACTCTTGATTGTGATAGAATTTATGTAGATAATGAAGGAAATCTATAATAAAACAAAGAGGTTGTGATCATTTTTATGAGTTCAAATCTCTCCTTATTCTATAAAACATACCAATACATACACACAAAACTTTTTCATTTATTGAATGGTAAATTTAAAAATTAAGGGATTCATTTGTTTGATTTGATAACACGCACAGTGATCCACTTGACTAATTTCCCTGCCTGTTGATCCAAGCTAACAATTGGTTCCTTCTCCTTCATTGTTCCTTCTTTCACTTCTCTGAAATATCTCCCTCTTTGTTTCTCTCCCATTTTCTTCTTTAACTCATGATGTATCCTATCAATCTCCTCCAATGGGTAAATAAGCATTATTTACCCACTAACTATTCTTTCATAGTGGTGCCATTCAGGTGGGTGTAGATTTAATGGTGACAAGTATTATTTATTTATTTATTTTCATCTATTCCCTCCATCATCATGCCCTCTTTTATAAGAGAAGGATGTGTGTTGCATACAATTTATGAAAGTACCAAATTTATTAGGATAAGAGACTTCAACTACTTAAGAATGTTGTAGTAGGAGGAAAGGATGGCTAAAGGTGACAATCATAAATTTTCTAAGGAGAGTAAATTATTTTTAAATTCTTAAATCATGACCTAAGTTTGACCAGACCATTTAATACTTGTTAAGTCCTCTTATTATAACATTTAACTTATATATAAAAGTTAAATGTTATAATTATATATATATAAGTTAAATTTTATAATTTAATAATGATATATATATTAATATTAGATATTACCAATTATATAAAACATCATATACATGAACTAATCCAAATATTAAATTGTGTGCACCATAAATGGGGTCAAATAGCTATTTAATTAGGTGGTTAAAAAGAATTTGGTATATATAATCAAATAATTTAGTTTGCTAGCTTGTGTATATAATGTTCACACTTTTCATGGCTTGAATAGTAGTCATAACAACATAAGATGTTGTGTAGGCCTTGTCTACAACACATAATAAACTCAAAAACACTTAATAAGCTCAAAATTGACTAGTTATACTTGGAATTTTTATTAAGAGGTTTTATGATAATGTAGAAACAAAAAGGGGTGGTTATTATATAGGCCTTAACACTTTATTTCCATTAAAGAAAATGCCAGTAACACATAACTACAAAACCTTAATAACATCAAAAGTGCCTAGTCATGCTTGCTAAGATTTTTTATTTAGAATTTCATCATATGATTAAGTGTAATAACCAAATGATGGTTAAATAACTCACAATAAGATGTAACTACTATCAAAACTAAAAATAGGTATAAATGATGGCATATCAAGAAAATGAAGAGAAAAAAACTAGAGCCTGCAAGTTATTCTAATCCAAAATAAAATTTATTGTAATTGATAACTTAAATTCAAAACACAAACACATATATAAAACCATAAATGACAAAACTTGAGCTAAAATAATAGGTACATCTATCTAAGTTGTAAAACATGAACTAAACACCTAACATGCATAAAAATGTGCACAAGGTCATCTACAAGTGATTAAAAACACATTGAGGGTTGGGTATTACATTATATACCCTAAAAACATCATCCTCATGTGTCAGTATCACACCAAATTATACTAATGTAAATCAAGCTAATATAGATACAATAAATTTTAATTAATCTTTTAAATCCTATAATTTTAATTATATGTTAATAATGTCCTTATGTCAGTTTAACTATTCATCAGGTTTTCTCTTATTCAAGTTTGTTGGCTTAAGATATTTTATTATTGTAAAATTTGACTCTCTTATGACTAAGAAGGTTTTTAAGTTAGAAATTAAACTTAATATTCTTTAAATAATATTCATAGTGGCAACTATCATACTATCATCCAATCCTATCACAAACCAAATGAAACCCAAAATCCTCTTATATGAGTATGAAAGCTCAAGTACCCATCTGATTTATTTATTACACTGAGAGATAAATGATGAGAATCAATTTGTCACAAAATTACACTGTTAAGATAAATGTCCATCTATGGCAATATTTTTTTGAGTAATACTAACCCATACTAAATCATATTGAATCAACAATCAAACATATAAGCCAAGTGACCAAGTGATCACTATATATCAAACCACCTCCTCAGACCTCTAAAACATGAATCATATCTCCAAGCAAGGACCATATATATATATATACACCATGTCTGGTGGGATGGGAAGGATTGTATCATGAACCTGCATGATAGGCTCCCACCTTGACCCACTAGATTTATTCCAAGCTAATTATCCTCCCCCATGCCATGCCACAAGTGTAATAGTTATGCACATACGAACACATATGAAACCAACACCAACAATCATCAAAATAATTTTTAAAATTAAACCAATCATGTAAAATCAAAATCAATAAAAAGGGACCAAGTGGTCCTTAAAGAAGGAAACTCTATTTTAAAAATCAACAACAATCTTCATGATCAATAAATTGATTAAAATATTCAAAGAAAATTAAAATAGTACTGGGTTAAAGTCAAATTAAAATAAGGTGATCAATAAAATTAAAATTAAATTCGGTAAACGTAGGCAAAAATAGATCACATAAGGAACACTATGCAACTTGGCAAGTCACTCGAGGGGAGAAAAAATAAGGTAAGAGGGTATTGGTGATCCACTAGCCATATGGATAATTGAACTACTTCATCAACATAAGGGATATGTTCCACTGGCCATTAGTAATATGAAAAAATTCCACTAATCATTTGGAGAATCAAACTATGTCATCGACATAGGGATATGGTCCACCATTATAAATCAACTAATAAGGATGAAAGAGAATACAAATAATAGTTCTCCCACACATGGCATCAGAGTGCTATATATGTACAAATGCAAATATACTGGCTCACATCTTTGACTATCATGTAACCAAACTACTATCAAATAACATAGCTTATAGAGAATAATTATGTTGAAACATAACTCATTGAAATTATATGATCAAATTACTCTCAAGTGAACATTATCTATATCTCTAGGTGTTGGTTATTGATCAATGTCATTTACTACAAATATCTAAACTATTAAAAGAGGATAACAACTAAGAATCACTGCATCTAGCATCATAATGTTCAAAGGTAATACAAAAAGGGTTTATACCATAGTTTTAAACTATACATCACCATAATCAATAGTTTCACTGAGACAATAATTGATTTTAAGAAGGGTTGTTATTTCACAAAAAATTTGCATATATGGGTTACATATGAGGTAATCCAAAACACATATGCAATAATACAACTAACCTTAATAACATATCATCATGAAAATTATCAATCATACACACACAACATTCATATAATACTGTTGTTTATATAGCACAATTCTATTGTTTACAAGGTTTGATGAATGAACAAAAGTTACAAACTTTTACATAAAATATTACAATTATAAATACACAACATCAACTTCACATGATAAATTTATGCATGTATAGCTCAATTATGATGGTTACATAGTTTCATGATAATTAAAATAATTTTATCATAAAATATTTCATAATTTACTGGAATCTCACAAGGGTCATAATAATCTCATCGGTCCAACAAATGTTCATTTTTCATCCTGGATGACCTTGCTAATAATCATCTACCACTATCGTATCCATAAGGAGAACATCAATGACAAACCTCTATGCATAGTATCAAAGTGCCTCAGATGAAATTGTACATACCCTTCTTGTCAAACTAACCTCAACTTTAATTATTCCAACTAACATTTCTCATTTTGTATGTCTTTATCACTATAATATTCCTTGAATCTGTATTGTCCAAAAGTGTCATTATATAATGTCTCACTAACCTATGGAGAAGCAACTGACCATCAAAGACTATTTGACCAACCAAAAAACACATCTAATACATAGTACTTTTGTACAAAAAAATCATAAGAATCATGTTGACCAATTGAAAGTAAACACTCTAACTTTTATTTATTATGAAGGTAAGTGAACCAACCCCTATGATTTATCTAGAATCCCCAATACTAAACCCATGAATTCAACTATCATGGAGCCATGAATTCCCATAAAACTCTCACATGTAACAAGGTAAGCTTAATTATTTAACCAAGAATAAACCTCTAAGGTCTTATGAACCAAATTATCCCATCAATATATTCTTTCTAAAGTCCCCTAAGGCAAGATACATATTACAATGGCTAAAAAAACTCATCATCCTAACATATCAAAGCTTATTCAAATCTAATAGTCCCTTGGCCCTCATAGCCATCTAACTTCCCAAACCCTAGTTGAAACCTTATTCCAAGCCTTCAGCAAACCTCATACATTCCATTAAATGGGTGGATATCTGACAAGTCTAAACATGAGTCTATTAAATGTAAAGACCAATCATGAAGCGAAAATATGTAACGTGGCTAAATAATACAATAGTCCAAGGATCTCTTTAGGTGTACTATCCTTGCCTCCTCAATGAGGTGTAACACTCAACACATACACACATTAGTTTGCTGTGGAATAATCAGTACCAAATAATAATCCCCAGAGCTCCCAATGTAGAAATCATGACTCTGATACCAAAAATGTCATGCCCAATTTTCACATGACTAAAACACACCAAAACAACACAATTTTTTTACAAACAATTGGACAAATGAAATAAATAGATACTTGCTGCCATAAGGATTGCTTATAACATAATGCACTCATGGATCATTTCAAGCATTAAAACTAAAAAATTATAATTGATTGTTAAATTAATTCACATATATGTAAATTATATAATGATAAAATTGATGTTTAATGATGTCACTTTACCAGTTACATCGATAAAATAAGCTAATAACATCATATATTATTGTGAACATGAATTCCACTCACAAGTGATGTCATGTCACCTTTTGGTGAGGGAATATATATGCCACATTGATCAAAAGTTACATTCCTATAATAATGATTACTATGGCCAAACTTGTAAAGGTATCATTGTCAAATAACTTGGTCATACATTATATAAAAAGCATAACACAAGTTACATATATGTGACATACATAGCTACAACAGTCTTATGGTCACTACACAACCATGGCCACCCTAACCTAGCCTAAGAACCTAGACCTGATGTCTTGACCATAACTTGAGAAGCTACATATCCACTCCTCTGAATTAAGGTCTGATGTAGTTCTCCTTTCACTTGTGATGGTCTCCTCTGTGAGACATCATCACCAAAAAAGGTTGTCACTCTAATCCAATAGGGAACAATCTAATCATACCATAGATGAGCTTCTAAAACTCTAAATGTCAATCACATGGTTATACAGCATACTCAAGTTGTTTATAACATAACACCTTACCAGTAAAGGTTTGGGTGCTTACCCAAGCACTCTTATGTAAGAACTTAGATGGAAAAAAATAATGATAAAGGAACCCACATTCTTTGATCCATAGAGAATCACCTCAACCAACTCATGTGATTATCAACAGAAGGAGGAATCATCAAAGATTCATGCTATATAAAAATGTTCTATGATTTATTTGATCATGCACATGATCCATGGAGTCACTAGTTAATAATAAACACCACACTAAGGAAAAAATCCTAGGGTTAATTTGATATGCCCATGCTCACTTCCTTGAGCTACAATACATCTATGTTATGTCACCTATAAATATAGAATAAGGGCCAATTATAGTTCATTCAAACTACCAATGGTATACATGCTTACTCAAAAGTATAATCATGATAAATCATATACAAAAAGTAAGCATAACCATGTTACTTAATTACAATGAGAAGACTCAACAGTTTTTTCCAATAATATAGCTTGCATCAAAATATGCATAAGCTAGGACTAGTGATGACCATCATCAATCCATGTCCTTATACACTACGATAATCATGACTATAATCGCATACATATGGGTTTATCTAACCATAATTAAAATGTTTTTTTCTCTAAAAACAACACACTCTATGAGTTTTTAAATTAAAAAAATACCTTATTCCCATTAGAGTAAATCTCTACCAAGATTTATAGTATTCTAAGCAATCGATCATAAATTACCATATCGTCTCAATAACATAATGACAATTTCATTGAATGTACTATCAACGAAGCATCTATGGAATTGAATCCTCTATCAACTCAAATATCTAAGAACATTAGTTGACCTTTCTTCAAGAGAGAACATTTAGAACATAACACATGAAGCATAAGGATAATACTCTTTCAATGAAACACAAAGGCTTATTATTTGATCTACAATCATAATAAACACAAAAGATGTATTTGTAATCAAACTGAGTTATTTGAACCTTATATTTCCAACTCAAAGGATTGTTATCTATGAGTATAAAAACATAAACTATTTGACATGAACTTACTATAATTAAAATTGACCTTTAATAATAAAATAACATGCTCATTTACTATCCTAGATTATTCAATTATAACATGATTATTTCCCTTTCTGACTAAATAGATCATATTCATAGTAAATAATTTATTATGGCATATAATTCTTATATAAACTTCATTCAAAATTTACATAACTTAACTTATCATGGAATAGATCCTTCTTCTCTAAGAGAGAGAGTACTATACTCAGTAACATAATCAATTTATAGAGGTGATAATACAATTGATACATTAATTAAAATTGAATACTTGACACATATCATTCAGCCATCTACTTGCGTATAAAGTTTTCCTAAAGACTCAAGTGGCACTGCCATGGTCCAACTCATTCAAATAAAATACTGTGTTGGAATTGTCTATTTTTTGTTTTTAATTAACAAGACCCATCTCAATCTTCACCTCAAATTTTTTTTAAACATTAAAATATTTTACTTGACCCATTATCAGAATTAAATCAAATCATAAAGTTTAATGTATAAAATCATTCATCTGTATATATGAATAAACTCATAACTTTGAATTCAAAAATCTTTTGCATTACTTAACAAAACAATTAATTCCTATATGCATTTCGAAGCTAAGGAAGAAGGGAACAAAACCCATAAATCATTTGATCAATTTCCACTGCAATTGGGAGTAGAAAAATCATTTCTGAAGCTCCATTATATATATTTCCACAAATTTATGAAACATAGTTAATCATTTTGTGAAGACCACCATCGGTATTCCAATTTTAGATTTTAAGGTGTTTTTTTTTACATTTTAATTCCATTTAAATGATCAATTATATATAACTAAGGAGATAACATTTACTGAGCTTATGATCTGACGTAAATAAAATAAGTCAATAGTGGCTTGCTTGCTCTCCTTACTACATATTAGATAACTCAAATTCATATAGAACAGTCATATTTTATTTTAGCCAATATTTGATTAAAATATCATTAAAAATTTAATCAAAATAGACTATATTGTTGAATATCTTTCTCTTGAACATTTCATTCTATAAATTATGTTTGATTCATAATTTCATGAGACACAACCAGAATTAAATTATATTCATAGTAATAATCTTACTGGGGTGTTCTAATAGTTTTAAAGGAAGTGTTACAATAGTCTTAATGACACTTCACTAAAGACCCATGAAATGTACTTGGATAGTGGCAAAAGAATTTGGCTTGTATTGTTATTTAATTCACCAAATTATTATTACTAAGCTTATTGAACAATATCAAATAAGGAAAATAATGGTGTAATGTCTACGGTGGCTTATAAAAAGATTCAATCTTCAATTGGAAGAATTTCATAGCTTTGAAACTAAAATTAGTTTTCTCAAATGAAGACTCCCTACACAAATGATTCTTTCCAAAAATAAATCAATCTAGACTCGGATAAGAATAATTAAATTACAAAAGAGACATGCGTAAAAGTATAGAGTTATTTACTCAGAGTGAATATAAACAAACCCAATCTCATTGAAATATTAATATTTTTTAATCTAAATCTGGTGACCAATGGAGAGGTTACAAAACTACTTATAGTGTTGCTCCTAAAAGTTAAACTAACAAATTTCAAAATTTAATAAATTTCCTCTATGATCCAATAGAACTTGATGCCATATTTAGCATATACAAAGTAGTGTACAGTGGAAATATGGAGTGCCATGTTTACCAAGAGAAAAATTAAACAAAGAATTTAACCATAAAAATCTCCTTTCAAATTAGGTAAACCAAGTGAATATGCAAATCAGTCAAATGAAATCTCTTAATGGTGATAGAATTTAAGTAGATAATGAAGGAAATATATAATAAAATAAAGAGGTTGTGATCATTTTTTTGAGTTCAAATCTCTCCTTATTCTATAAAATAGACCAATACATTCACACAAAACTTGATCATTCATTGAATGACAGATTTGAAAATTAAGGAGGGATTAACTTTCTTGATTTGATAACACACACAGCTATCCTCTTGATTGATTTCCTTGCTTGTTGATCCAATCCAACAACTGGATCCTTCTCCTTCATTATTCTTTCTTCCACTTCTCTAAAATCTCTCCCTCTTTATTTCTCTTCCATTTTCTTCTTTAGCTCATGGTGTATCCTATCGATCTCCTCTAGTGGGTTAATAAGTATTACTTATCCACTAATTATTCTTCCATAGTGGCACATATTGATATTTTTATGCCAAAAACCTCAAAATACCCTACTCCTTAAAGGAGAACTATAAAATTTTCTGAGTAAAAGATTAAGAATGGCCTAAGTACACTTTTTAAAGACCCAAGTGGAAACTGGAGATTTATGTGCATTTTAAAACTTTGCAAAGCTGTAAAGAGCACTTATATCTCCACTTCCCTACCTACTAAATTCCAAGTAGAAACTAAAGTTTGCATTACACTTTGAAACTTTCTAAAGTTTCTAAGTGTGATGTGGACTCCACTTCCCACTTTTCATTAAGACCTAAGCAAAAACCAAAATTCCCACTACACTTTGCAACTTTGCAAAATTGCAAAGTATAATTTGAATTTTGCTCCCCACTTCCTAAACATGTCCACTTCCAAAACCCCTCAAATACAAGTAGAAAGCAGAGAATGAAGGTCATATTAAAAGTTTATAAGTATATGAAGGTTTCTCAAATTGTTGACTACTAAGACAAGTGGGAAATATAAAATTGAAAACATATTGTAAGTTACAAACTTGTAAAGTGACTCCAAAAACCTGCATTCCTACCTATTAACCCATCTAACACTATTGTTGGCATGCTTGGCATTAATTAAGGGATTTTGTTATATAATTTAGGTTTTTATGTCATTGTTAAACATTGTGAACTAGATCTCATTCACTTCCAAGCCAAATGATGCCATTACTAGAGCCATTCACCTCCATTTCCAAATGACACCATGAACCAAATCACCATTACCAATGAGCAGACACTAGATCCATCACTTGTAAAATCCTACACGTACATATCCAGTATTCTCCTAGGTCACCTACATTTCCTTTAGTCTACTCCATTATTATTTTTCCATAAAGCTTAGGTGTTTTCCTTTGTCATACCTAGGTTTTTTCTATGAAACTGCCAAAAGCATCGTTGTTTGACCTTATTGATTGCAAATTTCTAGTTTTTACATTCACATGTTAATAGCTTGTTAAAATTTGTCTAGATTCTTATGGAAATTACCTTAGGGTTTTTTTTTTGAAATATTGTCTTCTCAACTTGGAATATTCCTAAAAGAAACATCTAAAATCCTTGCTCAGATCTAGGAAAAAATCCCTCTTATTTTCTCACCCTAAACCCCCACCAAAGATCTGACTTGCAAATACAAGTTGTATTCTTTCTAGACCTTTCATCAAAGTTTTAAATCATTAATTAGACCTCAAAACTCCAATGTAGATTTATTCAAACTCTTCAAGTGCAATTGTAAATTAAAACCCCATCGATGTTGTGTCATATTTTATAGCTGCTATTACATACCATATTCCCATCGAAGTACAACCCCTACAAAAGCATAATGAAACTCCACCAAGTTAAAAGCACAAAAACTACCTATAATTACAAACCCAAAGCCCAACCATCTATAGTTGGTTCTCCTCACACATTTTCATAGGGTATATGTTTGGGAAGGAGATTAAGTTCAAATCAAAGGAACTTAGTGTCTCTTCTAGATTGGATTCTAACATAAATGAGATAACTAACACCAACCTAGGCCATACAAACCTAGCCTACTTCTAGACTAGGATCAATGTAGAATTCAAAAATAATTATGTTTAGATCATATATGATAGTGGTTTACCTTAGGCTATATCCTTTCCATTCTCAATGTATATCCCCAAGCTTGTGTGTTAAGCACAAAATATACTGAGAGGGGGGAGTGAATCATTATATTATATATCTTTTACTTAATCTAATTTATTTTCTTTAAACACTTAATCACACATTCAAGATATGAAATAAAATTGAAATAATAACATGCACCACATAAGAGAGAGAGAGAGAGAGAGAGAGAGACACCAAATTTTTACATGGAAACCCAAAGTGGGAAAAACCATGGAGAACAATCTCAAGTATATGAATAAGCACCAACTCAAATTACAATGTTTGTAAGCACCAACTTGTAGGAACACCAACCCCTTTGTTGAGCCCCCACACAAAAACTATTTGTGAGCACCAACCCATAGGAGCACCAACCCCTTGCAAAGTTTTATGAGCACCAACCTACAAGAGCACCAACCCCTCTTGTGTATAAAACACAACTATCTCTCAATGTTTCTTACTCAACAAATGATAGAACTCTATAATATCTCCTTCTTTTCTCTCTTCTTTTCTTATATAAAACAATTAAAAAACCATGCACTCTCTTGCATATTACAAATGGCTTCTCAAACCTTTACTTATAGCTTTCCAAATGACCTTTGTCAGTCACCCTCTGTGACCCTTCAATCCTCATGGAAAATAGTGCCAAACTTGCATGACCCTTCATATCCTTGCATTTGAAAAGTCACATGGTGACCCTTCATAAGCAAATACATCCTTTCCTCTTTTGTCTTTATCTTCATGACCTTTCAAATTTCTTAAGATGACTCTTCATAGAAAAATGTGCCATACCCTCTTTTGTCTTCACTTGGTGACTTTTGAAATTCCTCAAGATGACTCTTCATGGGAAAATGTATCCCATTCCTCTTTTGTCTTTACCCTGTGACTCTTTGACTTCTCCATAGGCCCTCTTTTGACTTTTATGCAACTAAAAATATATTCATTAATATTAAATAAATATTAACACACATTAGTCAAGATGTGAATATTAAAAACACCATTAAATGTTATAGGGCCTTTATCACCAATGCTAGACCTTTGACATCAATGATAATATTTCTAATAATATCCCCCTTTGTCATTGATGGCAACCTCAAACTAAAATTGCCACATCCTAAAACCTATACATGTTGTCATCTAAAAAACATACAATAACTCCCCCTACTATAGTAACCTGTACCTGTTCCTTGTACCTATTTTTGTATCTATACCTGTATATGTTCCGATACTTATTTCTATTCTTCTCCCCCTTTAACATCAATGGCAAAGGGCATATCCTAGAGATAACACTTAGCTCCCCCTAAACTGATGTTGATCCTCAATGGTAGGAAGTAAAATAAATTACTCCCAACTTATCCCATAGATACTCAAATATATTTTTTGGTAGTGCCTTTGTGAAAATATTTGTAATCTACTTTGTAGTACTAATATTTTTCATATTAACTTGTTGATCTATAACCTACTCTCTCAAGAAGTGATATCTGATGAGAATATATTTTGTTCTTGAATGCATCACTAGATTCTTTGAAATATTAATAGCACTTGTGTTGTCATAAAAAATAGAAATAGGTTCATCATATTTTACTTTGATATCTTCCAAAGTTTGCTTCATCCAAAGCACTTGAGTACAACACAATACCACTACAATATATACCACTTCAACTATAGAAAGTGATATTGAATTCTACTTTTTGCTTAGCCATGATACTAAGCTATCACTGAGGAAGAAAGCTCCTCCACTTATACTCTTTTTGTCATCCAAGCAATCTACCCAATCTGAATCTATATAATCAACCAAAGTGAAATCTCTATTTTTGGGATACCACAATCTATAATCCAATGTCCCCTTGATATATCTGAATATTCTCTTCACCAATTAAACATGATTATCTTTTAGAGCTGACTAATATCTTGAAACCATACCTACTGCATGCATGATGTTTGGCCTTGATGCTATAAAATATAAAAAACTACCAATCATAGATCTATACAAAGATTGATCTGTAATAGGTAAATCTTCATCCTTTCTCACCTTATTTCTTGTACTCGTTGGTGTGCCAACTAGTGCACAATCCTCAAAACCAAATTTCTTCAACATTTCCTTGGCATATTTACTTTGAGATATAAAAATTCTTTTATCTGACTGAAATATTTGCAACCCTAAGAAAAATGATAATTCTTCAAGCATATACATCTCAATTTTTTTTACATTTTACCAAAAAATGATTTTGTCATCTTTTCAATGTTTCCTCCAAAAATGATGTCATCAACATATACGACAATAATCATTTGATCCTCACCTTCTATTTTTATGTTGAGATTACTATTAGTAAATCCTCTCTTGAAACCTTGATCTTATAGGTATTTATCAAGTTTTGCATACCAAGCTTTGAAAGCTTGTTTCAATCCATACAGTGCTTTCTTCAATCTACATACATGGCTACTATCTTTTGATAGAATAAATCCCTTTAGCTACTCAATGTATACCTCTTCTTCTATATTCTCATTCAAGAAAGCAGACCTGACATCCATCTGAAACACTTTGAAATTTGTAAACACTACATATGTAAGAAACATTATAATAGCCTCTAGCCTTACCACTAGTGCAAAAATTTCTTTAAAATATATTCCCTCAATCTAAGCATATCCTTTACATACTTATCTTGCTTTATTCTTGGTCACTTCTCCATTTTCATTCAACTTATTTCTATAAACCCATTTTGTTCCTATCACATTATGATCTTTTGGTCTAGGCACTAATTCCCAAGTATCATTCTTTTCTATCTAATTTAATTCTTCATCCATTGCCTCAACCTAATACTTATCATGTCTAGCTTCTAAAAAAGTTCTAGGCTAAATTTTAGATAACAAAAAGAAATTAACTTGCTCAAATTCACTTGCTATCATTCTTCTGGTGTGAATTCCTTTAGTTATGTCCCCGATAATGTCACTTTCATTATGATTTATCTGGACATATTTTGATGGGGTTTTGGTGTCTTTTTTTTCTTTCTTCTCATCTTCATTTGATTCTTCAAAATCTTCCTTATTAATTATTTCAAGAATGTCTATTGCATCACTAATTCTTTGTGCTCCATCTTATTCTATCCTGACACTTGCACTTTCAACTATTTTCTTGGTTCTTTTGTTATAACATTTATAAGCTTTAATTTTACAAGAATAACCAAAAAATATACCTTCATCTGCTCTAAATTCAAACTTACTAAGTTTTTCATCAGTTTTCTTTATAAAGCATCTGCTATCAAAAACTCTAAAATAATCAACTATAACTAGTTTATCTTTCCATAACTCATAAGGAGTCTTATCACTATTGAATCTTAATAATTCTCTATTCTAGATATGCAATATTATACCAACTACCTCTCTCCAATATTTATCTGGTATCTTGAATTTATTTAGCATTATCCTCATCATCTCTTGAATTGTTATGTTTTTCCGTTTAACTAGTCCATTTTGTTATAGAGTTATGGTTGTTGAATAATGTCCCTTTATTCCATAATCTTCACAGTACTCAATAAAATGATCTAACATGAATTCTCCTCCTCGATATGATCTTAGGTACTTAATCTTCAAATTTGTTTCATTCTCAACTAATGCTTTGAAGGCTTTGAAATATCTGAAAGCTTCTAATTTTTTCTTTAAAAACATTACCAAAGTCATATGTAAAAAATCATCAATAAGCAACATGAAATATTTATCACCTTGATTACTTTGACTTCTCATAGGTCCACATAAATTAGTGTGAACAAGATCTAACATCTGAGTGGTTGAGTACTCTTTTGTTTTGAATCACCTTCTGACCTATTTCCCATGCTAACAAGGTTCACAAAGTGTGTTGGATGGCTTTGTAATCTTTGAAAGATTTTTACTACTTGTTTCTTGTTGATATTGACAAGATTGTCAAAATCTATGTTTCTCATTCTCATGTGCCATAGCCAACTTTATTCAATCTAACTCAAACACATTTGACCTTTGATGTCTAATAACATATACAAATTATTGACTATTCTCTGAGTATCTGTAACCAACACATTTGAATATTTTCTCCTAATTTCATAACCTTTTTCATAAAATTTTAGTGTGTACCCCTAATCACACATTTGACTTACACTCAAAATATTATGCTTAAGACTTTCTACTTATAAAACATTTTTAGTTTTAGTTCTACCATTATCTAAACTTAGTGTACCTTTTTTAACAATTTTGACAGTAGTATTATCTCTAAATTTCACTGTGTCACCATTGATCTTCTTCAAGGTTATGAACTTACTCTTATCTCTTGTCATGTTCCTTAAACATCCACTATCAATGAACCATGGATTTTATTCATTTTTTGCATGCAAAGTTATATGTACCAACATAGAATTTTTAGGTTATTTCTTTTGCCATGAACCTATCTAAACTTTCTTCTTAATGAATGAAGCCTTGAAACTCTACTCCTTATTGACTGAATTGAACATACTTCTACAGTACCAGGCTATGTGTCTAAAGTTATTTCACTTGTAACATATCATGGCCTCTTCATTAAATCTTGATAGAGGATCAAAATAATTATGGCTTTTGTTTGACTCTGCATGAGTTTCCTTCTTATTTATGAAATTGTTAGCCCTTTTTCGACATTCTATTTTCTTATGACCATATCCATTATAATAAAAATAGTAACTGACATGTTTGTGTATCTCTAACTTGATTACCTTTTGTAGCTTTGTTCTTTCTAGCCTTATTTGTTTGAGATGTTCTCTATATTCTTAACTTCTTCCCTTTTTATTTCCTCTTTTGTAAGAGCTTCATCATATCTCTTTCCTTTTTCTATGTTAACCTTGTCTATGAAAGTAGTGGCCTCCTTTTTATCTTTGTTAAATCTAATACCTTATTTATCTGACATTAATCTTTGACTTTCTAATATCTTATTCAACACATTAGTGTTATTCTCAAATTTTGAATCATTGGTTACTTTATCATTGATTGCTTTATTTGTTTTCTCAAGATTTAATTTTAAAGAAGAAATTTCAATAATATACCTTTCACATTCTTCACTTACTTTTTATAACTATGCCATCATATCTTTTTATTCTTCTTGGCTTCTTCAAAGTTTGCTTGTAGATCTTCAATTGTTTCCTTTGACTCCTTTTCATTTTTCTCGATCTAGAGCTTTAATCTTTGATTCTTCTTCTCAAGAGATTTTAACTCTTATAAGGCATAAATGAGTTCTCCTTCTAGATTCACTTCATCTTCATCATGTTCTTCTTCTTGATCATCTGTACTTTTTCTTATGGAGGCATCTTCATGTATGGCCATGAATATAATCTCTTATTCTTCTAAATTACTGACTCCACTATCTTTGGCTGAGCTAGGATCTTTAGAATACAAACTGTTCTTCTCAAATCCCTTCTTGAATTTTTATTTAAAATTCTTATTGTATGTAGACTTTCCTTCTTCATTGTCACCATTACTCTTATATGGGCACTTAGCTACAAATGTCTAATCTTTCCACAATTAAAACATTTAAAAGATAATTTTCCTTGATATTTACTTGTGCCCTTTTTTGTCTTGTGAATGAATAGAGCTCTATTATCATCTTCATCATCACTAGAACTATCACTTGATTCTTAAATTTTAACTTTCTCTTTCTTTGATGCCTTAAAAGTAACTTCTCTCTTTAAGGGTTTATCTTGTTTAGTCTGCATCTCATATGCCATAAGAATACCATGTAGTTCATCCATCTTAAGCTTGGCAAGATCCTTTATCTCCTCAATTTATGAAACCTTTGAATCATGTCTCATTGGTAGAGATCTCAAAACCTTTTGTACCATCATTAACTCTTTTAACTTTTCTTTAAAACCTTGAATATGATTTACTATTTGATCAACTCGCAAAATATAACTCACTATATTTTTTCTTCTTCTATATTCAAACTCTCAAACTGTCTTCTATAAGTCTGAAGCTTAGCCCATTGAACCTTTCCATCACCTTTATAAATATTCTAAATCTTTACCCAAGTTTCATGAGTAGATTTACATTGCATAACTTTAACAAATTTTTATTCACAAAAACCACATAAAATAGCATTTAAATCTTTAGCATTATTTTTACTTACCTTCTTTTTTGTCAAAGTAGTTACAAGTGTTTGTGGCTCTTCATATTCCTCCACCACTGTTTGTCAAATGTCAAATCCAAGGGCCATAAAATAATTTTTCATCTTTATGCTCCAAAAAACATAATTTGTCCCATCAAACAAAGGTGATTTATTTTTAGAAAAATCTTCATGTGATCTAGCCATCATGCTTTCCCCGATCTACCTTCAAGCTGTAAAACTTTTTTAAAAAGGAACTTGCTTTGATACCAATTGTTAAGCATAAAATATATTAAGAGGGGGGGTGAATCAATATATTATATATCTTTTAATTAATTTTATTTCTTTTCTTTAATCACTTAATCACACATTCAAGATATACAATACAATTGAAATAATAACATGCACCACACAAGAGAGAGAGAGAGAGAGAGAGAGACTAGATTTTTATGTGAAAAACCAAAGTGGGAAAAACCACAGAGAACAATCTCAAGTATATGAATAAGCACCAACTCAAATTACAAAGTTTTCAAGCACCAACTTGTAGGAGCACCAACCCCTTTGTTGAGCACCAACACAACAACTATTTGTGAGCACCAACCCCTCTTATGTATAAAACACAACTATCTCTCAATGTTGCTTACTCAACAAATGATATAACCCTACAATATCTCCTTATTTTCCCTCCTTTTTTAATATAAAATAATTAAAAAACTATGCACTCTCTTGCATATTACAAGTGGCTTCTCAAGATTTTATTTATAGCTTTCCAAATGACCTTTGGCATTCACCCTTTATGACCCTTCAATCCTCATGGAAAATGGTGCCAAACTTGCATGACCTTTTGTATCCTTACATTTGAAAAGTCACATGGTGACCTTTCATAAGCAAATGCATCCTTTCCTCTTTTGTATTTATCTTTGTGACCTTTCAAATTCCTTAAGATTAATCTTCATGGAAAAATGTGTCATACCCTCTTTTGTCTTTACTTGGTGACTCTCAAAATTCCTTAAAATGACTCTTCATGAGAAAATGCATCCCATTACTCTTTTGTATTTACCCCATGACTCTTTGACTTCTCCATGGGCCCTCTTTTGACTTTTATGCAACCAAAAATATATTTGTTAATATTAAATAAATATTAACACACATTAACTAAGATATGAATATTAAAAACACTATTAAATGCTATGGGGCCTTTATCACCAATGAGAGACCTTTGACATCAATGACAATATTTCCAACATTGTGCTCACTATGGCCAAGCATTATGATGCAGAGAAAAGAGAGGTAGTGAATGATAAGGGGGATAAAATTCTAAAACTAGATCTATATTTTATTGACACTGTATTTTTAATTCTAGATTTTGAAATTTATATAGATATTACTCCTAACTCCTCCAAGAAATTCTACTAGGATAACACCTCAACTTGTACATTGATTATAAACAAATGGTGGTTGAATACCCCTAAAGCTTCAACCTCAATACTACCTAAGACCCTGGCCAGGATAGAATTCAAAGATGAGGTAGGGGACATCATTTTACTCTTTCATAGAGTTTAGAAAGATAAATTAAAAATAACTACCAAGATTGGATGTACTAGTATATTTGGGTAATCCAATAGAATAAATAATACATTCATTGGGCTCAATTAATTAGTGACTCCATTCATAAATATTTGATATAGGTTCAAACTACTAGAAAATTTTACATGACCTCCTACCTCCTCTAAGCTTTGGTGAAAGGGAGGGCATTCACAGGATTAAACATAGTACCTTATCAGGTTAACAGAGTTTATAATTACTATCATGATCTCAATTTTGATGGAATTAAACAAATATTTATGAGAGTTAATCATGTCTTTATATATTTCATCATAACTATGTTTGAATAAGAACTAGGGAAGATAAGGTTTTTTTATGTTGTGATAACAAAGATTTGAAAATTAGGGATCATAATTCATCTAGCTCCCCATATGTTCCTATATCAAAGTTGGTGGTTTTAGTGGTTTTCCTTACACCCTTACCATATATTTCAATGATAAGTGGTACCTAATGGAACTTATAATAAAACTAGTGAAATCCCATAAGTTCTTATCAAATAGGCACAAAACATGCATACACTTCCCTATCAGTATAGGGATATACATATGCCCTTCCTTATCCAAGGCAAAATATGTAGAGATAGAAATGACTCAGATGAATTTGATAACCCTTGAGGATATTCCCATTTATGATTTTATAGGTTTTTTTCTATTTTATTGGGTTACTCATCTACTCACATTTCCTTTTATGAAGATTATTGGGAGGACATGCAAGATGAGGAAGAGGTTAGGTTGAGGGATTATTATAGGACGACCCTAGAACACATTAAGAACTATGACATGGCACTAGTTCCAAATGATTTTAAATATGAGGTAAATCTAATTGATATGGTTTATTATGATAATCATATCTACCTTCAACCCCTTCCTCAATCAGGTGGTCTATACCTGAATCTTTTCTTTATTAAATAGGACTACCCAAGTCATCAACAAGACTTTAAAATGTTTAATAAGTAATCAATTAAAGATTAAGAAAGAGAGCTTGAACATCATGGAGATGTTAAAAAATTCAAAGGATAAAGAGATAAAGTTAGAAGCAACATAGGGTTCCAGTAGTGGCACCCAACTAGATTAGGTAGTGGGACCAATCATCTCACACAAAGGGAAGCAAAAACCAAAAGCCAAAAGGGCTGCTTATAGAACCCAAGTACCAGTATCCCAACCACTTGACCAAGAACTACTATTTTATATAGGGTGTTTAACTAATATAACCCCTCTTATTTCTAACATCTAAATTATGCAAGTAATTACTCCCCCATCTAGTTCCCTAGTATAAGAAATCCCCTTAGTAGTAAGCCAATCAATGAAGTTGGTTATTCTAACTCCATCCTCACCTCTATATTCCATAATAAGTTCCACCTCATCCACTATATTTAATACCACCCCACTGATCACCAACAGCACCTAACAATACATGGTTGTTAACTCAGTCATTCTGACTATAGTCTCACTATCCACCATAGCCACTAGGTCAGTAATAATTCCATCTTCATCTTCCATCACACTACCAGTTGACTAATTTTAACCATAGGTCAAATTAATTCAACCCCCTTTTAAGTTAAAACTTTCATAGGGTCTCCTAGTTTTTAAAGTGGTCCACCATGGTCTTAAATGAGGTCACATATTATGTTTCATCTTGGTCACACTTCATTTGTCATTATTATCATTTTATGTCTTTTTAGGTCATTTTAATAAAATTATATAGTTTCACATGAAATGACAAGTGTTTCAAGAAGTTGGATAATTTTTATAATGTTAGGTAAGTGTTAGGAACTATTTTGAAACTAACATTCTATAGGTTCAACATTAAAATCAATAAGATCACTTGAAATAAGGGGAGTTCCAGTTATTGTATAGATTGCATAATAGTTCTAGCACATGTGACTACTTCATGAGGGTCCTTTAAGATCCCCAAAAGTTATATCCATACTCAAATGGATTTGATACCTCCAAAAATTGTGAAAATTGATTCTTCTCTCTCATCTCTCTCATGGGCAAGTCAACAAAGTCAATTGATTTGTAGTTGGTATGCATAAGAGAGGCATATTTAAGGTGAATGCACTTTAGGGATGAAATTAGTCTCTTTTATATCTTATTCCATGGTCATGGTATTTCATATTAGTGTTTTGTACTTCATGAAAAAACACTAAGACTGCTTGTATCTCAAAACTACCTACATAACCCCAATGGCTTCAATTTACTCGTCTATTTACATTGATATGTGTGAATGGAGTAATGTATGCAAGTTTAAAGAGTATGTCATTCACTAAAATTCTAGTTTTAAATCATTTGGCACATTTGGATATGAATGGATAGGCAAGACCATCCTCCTTTTTCTATAAATAACAACACCATTATTCTGCAAGACATTGTTTTCATAGTTGCAGAGTTTATCTTTATGTAAATGGTTTCAAGTCAGATAAAAAACTTATGTTTCTCCTATTAAAGCATGTGATTTATTTTTTCCACGGAATATTTTCATTTTAAATACCTCAAGGTTGATGGAGATGGGTTTCCTAGATAATGAGTAAGACATGTTAGACATTAATATACACAGTCACCTACAACCACTTGTAGATAAGTATGGATAATGATAAAGTAATCTAAAATAAAAGAGATATAGTGTGAATAGTTATAGTAATTGAATGGATTACTCAAGTCATCCAAGGTTCATTATCATAGCCAAGAAAACTCTCAAAAAACATCTACATTTAGTCAGAACTATAAAGTTGCTTAATGGGATGAGTTACCGTAGTTTCTCCGAAAGAGGTTTTGCTCTCACATAATGACATATGGTGGTGAAGATTGATGAGGTCTAAGGTAGCCTAATGTTTTCCTTTTTGTATCATAGGCCTATTAGTAACACTAGAACATAAATAGAAGTCTTATATTTCAAGAGAAGGTGATGGTTGAGTGGTCTCAACCCAGTCAAATTTTCACTAAAAACACTCAATGAAAGCTATAGTGCATTGAGACAAATTAAACTTGGGACAATAGTGACCTATAATGAGATATGAGAGCATGGTCTCAAGGCAATATAAAATCTCATACATATGAGATATATTATTATTGACATCAGAGTAAAAATAAAAAATTGAATCATAGTGCTCAAGTAAATATATTCACCTACAAGAAGGCCTCATATCCCATAAACAACATCTATAGTCTGACTACAGACCTATAGTGCATTGATAGTAGTGAATGAGAGCATGGTCTCAAGTTAGAGATGAATATGTATATGTGTGGAATGGTCCTAATGACTTCATAAATAATTATATGTATGAAACATAATTCTCAAACATATAAACACTTACAAGAGTCTCAATTTCCCACATATAAATACCTATAGGTGATACAACCAGTACTTACAACAGACCAGTCTAGACTAGTGTAGGATGCAAGTTTGAAAGGGATAAGATAGATAACCATGTTAAAATCATTCTCAAACTTTTATAACACATTTTAATTAGATTCTCCAACATAAGGAGATAAATAAAAATTGGGTTTTGAACTTCATACTCAGTCATTTAAAACCCTGTGCATAGTCTGTAGACCTAGGAGCCATTTTTGAGAGTTTTAGGTGTTGAAGTCTCTTAGAGAATGAAAAAGCCTTGAAAATTTTTGTATAGTGTCCTCATGAGTCATTAAATATTTACATGATATTACTTTGTTCAGACAAGTAAATGATATGCTCTTTATTTTATCATGGACATGAGGCACTCCAGTAGCAACATAACCTGCAGACCTAAATGTGAATGATAAGAGAATGAGATGATAGTGTCTTAGTGATTTTATAATAATGTGAAATGTTGGATTAAAGGTAAAAGATGAGAATAAGGCCCTAAAATCAAGGAAAACTCTCATAGCTGGTCATAATCTCAAATGCATAGTCTTATAGACTAGACCTAATACTTGGCCTAAACCCTCATGGCCTTTAACTTGATTCAGATGAACACATGATCTTTCAAAGCAAGTTAAAAACCTTCATGCGATAATATAATATGGAATAGAATAATTGGTTTGTATGAAGTAGTTCAAGTTGGTCATTTTTGACATAAAACTATCTTAGACCTACTCATAATACAATCAAGAACTTGAGAGCTCAAATTCATTTGCTCATATCTATACAGATGAGTTGTAGGGTGCCCAAAGTAGCTAGGGATAGTTGAGGGGGGTACTTGATTTTAGTGGAATTTTTTTGGAAGTTAAGCATCTATATTTTATGAATCATTGCTAAGAAGCTAACCCTTCTAAAACCCTTATGTGAACCTTATGTAGAAGATATGGAAAAATATGCATCTAAAAGTGGTCAAATGGATTTGGATGTGTTTTGGAATTATTTGGGACTCTGTCAAGCTCCTTGACATCTAGCTTTTCCATACTATCACTTGTATAGATAGACCTAATTCTTTGTTTTCTATAAGTTTTGATGTGTTTCATAGGTACAGAATGGGATTGATGAATGAATATCACTATCAAAGGTGTTTGGAGACTTTTCCTAACTCCTTATACTCAATTTTCACCTTGGTTGTGCTTGAAAATCCCTTTTCTAATTTGTTCATCATAGGCAGTCTTAAACAACACAGTGAGGAAGTGAAGTGACTATCTAGTGTGAAGATGAGAAGTGTTATTTGAGTTTTATTGAGGCCTATATGAAATATCAAAGGAAAAATAAGGTCTAATTGATTTTCCTAACACCTCTTGAATGAACCTACATGAGTAACATCAAGTCACCTTTATGAGAAGTGTCAAGATTGAAGCTAAGAGGGACAATGAGTGGTTGAAAATAGTGAACAAAAAATGTCCATGAGGAGTTCATCAGTTGAAGAGTATATGATGACTATCACAATCAAGATTCCATCTTCTTAGTATAGTGTATATGTGTCAAATGCTTCTAAGGTGGTTCAAGATATTCAAATGGAATCGTCACCAAACAAGGCAGTTTCAAGAAAGATAGTGAAGAGTATCTATGCCAACTTGAGGGAAAATGATGTGTTCCAAATTGACACATGTTTAAGATAACTTCTTGACCTCTTTTTCAACTTATTTTCTTAAATTTTAATTTGTTTTGAAGTCTTAACACTTGTCCTTGTGAATATTCATCTTCACTTCTTCTCTCTCCTCTCATATGCTCTATATATGCAGGTCATTTTATCATTTATATCTAGTATACACTTAGTATAGCAAAGCCCTGTTGGTTTGGCATCTTATTTTTCCTTAGAAAAAAGTTTGAAGTTGATTTTATCTCTAAGTTTGTCAAGTAGTGTATTTTTTTGTTAAGTGATGAATTTTTTCTTCTTGCTTCCAATCTGATCTTGCATGTTTTATGTAAGTGATATCTCTTCTAACAATTCGCATAAAGTGTATGTATTTTTCAAGTGTATCTTGAAGCATGAGAGAGACTAGTAGTGTCTAGTATCAGACTTTGTTCACGTAACTTTGGATATGCATAGCAATCTACCTCTATGAGAAACACTTATGTTAGAAGGACATTGATTTGAGGTTAGTTTTAGTAGTCATCTTTCTTACTGCATATGCAAGTGTATTTTGTGTAATTATCTTTGGTGTATCACCTCATTAGTTTAAGTTACTTTTATTTTCCTTCTTTCCTTTTCACCCCCAATAGTGATTGGTTTAGTGTAGTGTGTAAACCTAAAAGATAAATCAAGGGAGTTTTCCCTTTAACCTATAGGTTTACCTCTGCTATAGGTAACCCACAAGCCTAGAGGTAATCTAATGTTAACCAAATTTGGTGAGGCATGAATAACCTCACCTAAGGTGAAAATTTTGGTCATAACACTACCCATTACTTATACTCTAGCCATTCCAACCACACTACTAGATTTTTTTGTTTCCTTAGAAACCATCCTTCCACAAGTTCCCTTTTTACCTCCACACATGCCTACCTCTCCACCTATGTCATTTTTAGATTCCACACCCCTTAAAAGCACATCCACTCAACCCATCTAAGTATCCTTGTCTTTTCCCACTCTTACATTGACCCAAACTCCCACCAAAAAGGTGGAGATAGATAATCCCACTAACATAATTATGGCTAGTCAACCCACCAATGGGGTAGAGATAGCCAAATGATAAGTCGAAGACTCAGTGGAAACATCAATGGAAGACACAACACTTGTTATAGTAACTACTATTGACCAAATTTGGTCTACATACCAAAAATGTGCATAGTCCAAGATTTTAGTGGAAGGAGTAGGATCCTAAGGTTAGAATGATCTAATGACTCAACATGAGCAGATTTTTGGATGGAATAAGTGGATCGAATGAGATCATATAGAGTGAAAATCTTTTGAAACACTTTGAGTTCACTTAAAGTGTAAGTTATCAATTTTTAAGGGATAAGTCTAAAGTGTTGCATAGACCTATGGGATGTCAAGAGTGCCTAGAGTAAGTATGTAAGTGCATAGAATTCATCTAGTTCTTCATTGTGTTTATCTAGACATCTTGAGTCTAGTGGAAAAAAATTTGAGTAGTCACTTTATTGATGTAATAATTACCATGTGTAGATAAGATGATAAAAAGTGGTCATATGTGTTTATTCACATTAGTCCCAAGAACATATGCACCAAGTTTCAAGTCATCCACTGAAGCATATCAAAATATATGAAGATACAAAGTTGACCTCTCAATCAAAATTCACTAAATTACTTAGTAAATTTTCAAGAAGCTCAAATAAAGTCAAGCGGTAGTTTGACAAGGACATATCTCACACATGTGGTAGTTTCAATAGAAATAAATCATATGGGTTTTTTTAACTTGGTCCTTAGTTTTTACACACTAAGTTTTAGGTCATACACCAAAGCATGATAGAATTTATACATGTTTAAATTTGGCTCAGTTAAATTCTTCTAAGTTTCCCCTACTTAGCCAAATAAACTAGACCATCATCAAGACATCATGTGGGAATGAATGGACCATTCAACTTGATAATTTTTTATACACACTTAGAAATTTCCTAGGACCAATGGATCAAATGGGTTCATCCTTTTTAGTCTTAAGAAAATCTCCAACAAATTTGACCCCTCCATGATTCTTGCACTTCAAGATATAAATCTTCAAAGTAGATTAGATAATGGAAGATGTTCACACAAGATTAATAATTAAAGCCACTTCAAAAATCCATATGAGCTTAAATTTGATGGTATATAGGACATCAAATATGTTCTATAAGATGTTAAATATAGTATGTAGTACATCAATTTTAAGATCCATAAACTAACCATTGGGGTTCAAATAATGGGTCATAGGCAAATCTAAAGACACGTGTTTGATTGTACATTCATATATAATGATGAGTGGAGGTGAAAAGAGTTAGTGAATCTCAAGAGAAAATGCATGCATAAAAAGTGTCAATAGCATATTCAATTGGTATAATATTGATGACTCATAGGCATCCATGTATAGGCAGATCAACAAAGCGAGTAGAGTTAATAAGTCAGCATATATGTAGAACCAACAAGCATAAGGATAGTTAGGCATAGTGTAAATGGTCTACGTTGTCAATCAATGACCAATGAACAAACAACAAATATAAAGAACTTTTATTGAAGGTAAATGAACTAGTTCTTTGACCCAGGTGAATAAAATCTTAAGAACCCATATTGCCATTAGAGCTTAATCAGTAATAGACATTGTCATATAGGCAAGATGGTCAAGGACAAGGCTCCATCACCATTTAAGTTTAAATAAGATCTCTAATAGATAGCTTATAACTTGTCAACCTTATTACATAATCATTCCATTTACATGTTCATTACTTTTAGATGAATATTCTTTGTACGTAGTAGCCTCTCACCTATCATCAGGGTCACTTTTTGATGAGTAGATATAGATGGACACCTAATGTAGTTATGACATAATTCAATAAATTTCAAGACATGATCCTCATCAACATATCATTAGATGATATCATGGAGTTCTAAGAAGATACCTGGTAGTTGGATAAGGGTAATGGACATTTTATTCTTTTAAAGAAGTTGTTCCTTGTTGATAAGGTCATGAGTTAGCATACTCGAGAGTGTTAATCCATCAAAAAAGGTTGGGCCTTTTTCAATGCATATTTTTCTCTCTCTCTTTTTATTGTCCATAAATACAGGATTCTAATCCTTGAAATGGATCCTTTTATCCCTCTTTTTGGTATGACTAGATTCTACCAAAATTTGTATGGTGACACCTTTTTGATGCAATAAAGATCAAATTCCATCCTTTTCTAAGTTGGATTGAAGTGTGTTTCATAAATTCATGTACTATGGTTAAGTGAATTTATGTTTCTTTCATATGTTTGAGTTTTTTCCACCTTTAAAAAGTGTTTATTAGTTTTTATAGGTCATTATAAGTGCAATTTATAGTTTATTCTCTAGCTTGAAAGTGGATATTTACCCTCTCTTGCTAATTTGATAACTAATTAATGCCTTATTCTAAAATATGTATGTAAGATTGGTCTTTTTGGTCTTGAAAGTGTCTCATAGTGTGTATTGTGTGAGTTTGAGTGATCAAATCATTGGTGCACCACTTTTTTGCATGTTTTATAAGTTATTATCAAAATCTCTTTCCTTTTTCCAAGAAAATGCTAGTTTAGGTTTAGTGTAGGTGATAGATCCATAAGGAATCCGACCTTCTCTTAAGGTCTATTCCATTATTAGGATACCCATAGCCTAGAATCGGTCCCATGTTAGACTAGATTTGAGTAGGAAGATCTGAATAATCCCCTCCTCAGCTGGGGTCCAAATCTAGAACACCAATAGCTTTGGCATGTCTGGTGGAACCTATTTCTTTGGTATAATTGAAATTTAAATATTGAGGAGAAGAAATTTCAGCAATAGGAGAGATCTTCCATTATCAAACATTGAATATCCTTCAATTTGAAGAATGCATAACATCTTCTAGATAGTGATTTCATGTTACATGTTACAACAAGATCATCCAGTAAAGGCACTCCTTTTCAACATATTGAATTTCTTTCTACTTCTTATAAAATATCAAGATTCAATAGTAAAATACATTATCCTCCAAAGTAGCATTCATCTTCTAGACATTATATTATTTTAGTCTAATCTATTATCCTTATAAGACAAATCCCTTTTGCCCAAATGGTTATCAAAAATCAAGTTTTTATCTCATTTAATAGTTGTCCCTTGAATTTATCCAAATATGATGACATTCATGTATCTTCCCTAAAGAGTATCCCTTTCTTCTCTAGAGAATGAGATAAAAGTATTGCTAATGAGCATTCCAAGATGTTGCCAATCTATGTTATGTTCATAATGTTACTCAAGATAATGTGGCTATCAGATTACTTGTTGTTTCCTTCAAAGGAAAAGCATTAAAATGGTATAAGAATCTTCCTTTAAACTCAATTGATACTTGGGATGAGTTACGTGTAGCCTTAGTTAAATAATTTGAATAAAATTTAGATCATCTATCTTTGGTTGAATAACTGACCACCATAAAAAGATACACCCATGAATTCATGTCTAATTTTAATCTTAGATTTCAAAAGACATGGACTAGGATCCTTGTATTGGTTAGACCATCCCTAGAGTATGCATTTTTTGTATGATCTTAAGGACCTTAATTTTGATATAAGTGTCATGATATAATCTATGGGTGGTAATACCTTGCCAAATTCCTATGAAATTATAATCAAGATAGAAAATAGCTTAATACAAGCTGGTAAACTTGATCCAAGGCCTTTGATGCCCATTTTTTTAGAATTACGACATGTTCTTCCCCCTCAAGTTCCCCAAACTCCTTCTATAGCTCTTATTCCATCTCCAGAAGTCCAAGTTGTAGCCCCTCCTAATCAATCTAGTGAGATTGGTGATATAAAAAGCATGTTACAAGATTTTGGAAATGATATTATTCAACTTAAGAGACAATATTACCAAGGTATACCTTATCAATAGAAAAACCAAAATACTTATCATTCTTTTAATAACCAAAGACCCCCTTAACAAGATTTCAAGGACAATAGCCAACCTTATCAAAATTGAGGAACCATAACCCAAACTAAGCCATATGCAACCCTTGATCTTAATGTACCTTCCAGTTCAAAAGCTATTATTCCTCAAACTAACTTGATGCAAGATTCAGGTTGGCAGCCTTTTAATCCAAATGATACTCAAAATCAAGCCTTGGTATCACAAGAGATTACTATACCACAAATGACATAGGAAGAGTTCTCTCTTAAAGGTGGTCAGTATCAAGACATGAATATGGTAGTCCAAGGAGAATCTCAATAAGTTTCAGGACAGCCTAATGTTATTAATGTTAATTGGCAATTAGATTATCATATTGCATTCAATCGAGTTGGTAAAACTAGTAACATATATGATCAAGTGGAAGCTCTGACTAGAGCGAAAAAAAGAGAAATTGAGGAAGCTCAAGATATGAGAAATACTTCTAGTGTTCATAATTTTTTTTCAAAAAGTGTCAAAGATCAATTTGTTCTTATAATACAGAAGATTCATAATACAGAACAGTGAAGGTTCCCCAAATGTCTCTAACTAGAGAACAACTAGTGGCTCAAAAGCTACAGCCAAAGGTTAGTGAAGCATATTTTAGAATAATATAACAAATGATTAAATAAAATTTTAGTATTATCATGTGGGATTCCCTTTCCATCCTAGGGTGAAAGGACATGTTTATGCAAGAGCTTTTAGATCTTAAGGTATCTAAAGAATCAATTGAGAAATAGGGAGCTATCTTGACCAATTTAGACCAAAAAATTAAGAAACCTAATCAGCAGATACATAACATGACAAAGGTGGAAAAAAATAATGTCAATTCAAAAAAAACCCTCCCTTTTAACTCTCTTTTATAGTAGGTGATTGTTTAGCCCAATATTGTATGGTAGATAGTGGAGCTAGAAGCACTGTCATGCCCAAACAAATTATAGACAAGCTTGGTCTTGTCTATGAGATAAATACCAAAGGAGTATTACAATTAGATGGATCACTAATGAAGATAGTAATAATAATAAAAGATATAAAACCAACATTACATGCTTGCCCCATGTTTTTATTCAGTAAGATGTAGTTGTAGTGGACTTGCCTCCCTATTTTGCCATATGTCTGTCAAGAGACTTTACTTCAAAGATTGGAGGATATTTGTTAGTTGATAAGACATATTTAATGTTTAGAACTAGGAATGGTACTAAAGTGACAATACATTTTGAACCTATTGTAATATTTAATTTGGATCCATATATGTCAAGTATGGTGAACACTAATTGTGTTATCTCAGAGAAGGTACTAGAAAACAGTGAGATGGAAATTGAATCACCTCTAGATGGAGTCCCAGATTATTTCCTTAATGAATGGACCTCTGAATTGTATGTACATGATCCCTTCAATTTATTTAAAGAAGAAGGACTTGGTGTCTATTTTCTTCATGAAAATGATGCACCAATTCCAACATTGATGAAAGATGATTAGCCTAGTGATGGACTTTGGTAACTATATTTTGATGGATCCAGGAACAAACATGGCACTAGAGATAGAATAGATAGAATGTTGTTAATTTCTCTATCCAATCAAAGGTATTTATATTCTCTCAATTTTTAGTTTGGTTTTTCCAATAATGTTAATAAATATGAAGCACTAGTGCATGGTTTGTAATGGGCAAGAAAGATGAAGGTCAATTCCTTACAAGTTTTTCAAGATCATGAACTAGTAGTTCACCAAGGGGACTTAATATATGCAAAAACCCAATACTTATGTCCTATAAGCATACAGTATGGGACCTAATTGAATACTTTCAAGCCTTCAATATTTAGGCCATATCAAGAAACAATAATAATCATGCAAATAGGCTGGTTGTTATTGGGTCACAATTCAGTATCCCAGATGACATAAAAAGGTAAAAGATTCAATCACATATCAAGATAGTTTTTAGACCTTCTATCTTAGACAACCATTATAATTGGAAATTATTTTAATATGATAGTTAGATTATCATATTCTTACAAGAGGAAGCTAAATTCTCCTCAAGTAATCAAGACAAGTATTTGTAGTAGTATGATGACTAGATTGTACAATTAAAGACAAACAAGTTGCATAAAGGGTTGGTCACCCTTGAAAACATATTCAGTAGAGATGATGAATTGAGAAAATAAAATTTTATTTTGTCAACCAAGGAAGAACACTATACAAATGTGGAGATTTCCATTGGCAAGAGTTTAAATCTAGGTAAAATTTTCACACTTCAGAGAAAGAAGATTTTATTAAGTTATGTTCAATTTTTGTAGATATATTTGCATGGAATTATAGTGATCTTAAAGGATTTGATCCAAGTCTAGCTCAACATACCATTGAATTAGAAGATGAGACTAGGCTAGTCAGACAAAGATAAAGGTTGATTAACCCAAAGCTTGAAACTCTAATGAGAGCTAAACTACATAAGCTCATTGAGTCAGCTATAATATTTCCAATTAAGCACTCAACTTGGGTGGCAAACCTTGTTTCAGTATAAAATAATAATGGTGAAATAAGACTATGTGTTTACTTCCATGACTTGAACAAGGCCTCTCTTAAATACCACTACCCATTACCATCAATGGAACAAATTTTACAGCTAGTTGCAGGTTCATAAAGGTTCTTTTTGTTGGATGGATACAGTGGATATAACCAAATTTTACTCAAAGAAGAAGACTAGTTAAAAATAGCCTTCACCACGAAGCGGGGGATATTTGCATCAAAAATATGCCTTTTGGTTTATCAAATGTTGGAGCCACTTTTTAAAAATCCATGGACATGGCATTTTAGGGTCTCCTTAATAAGTTTATTCTTATTTATTTGGATGACATAACAATATTCTATAATAGTATATATGATCATATGATTCACCTCAGACAAGTATTTTAAAGGTGTAGGGAATTTGGAGTGTCTTTGAATCCAAAAGAGTGAGTTTTCTCTATTCATGAAGGTAGGTTTCTTAGATATGTCATTTTACAAAATGGTACAAGCATAGATCATAACAAGATAGAATATATTCTTGCACTTTCATTACCTAAGCACAAGAAAGCCTTGCAAAGATTTTTAGACAAGATAAACTTCATAAGGAGATACATTTTAAATTTTGATACTTTAGCTAGGCCACTCATAGCCATGCTAAAGAGGGGTTAGATTTTTAGTTGGTCCAAATAAGGAGTAATAATTTTTGAAGAGATCAAGAAATCAATATCCAGTGCTCTTACACTCCTGAACCCTGACTTTACAACGGATTTATTCTTATGCAACTATGCTAACATTGAAACAATTTTAGGTATTCTCATGTAGCATAATAATGAGACTTTAGAGAAACCAATAACCTTGTTTAATCAGATCTTATCAAAATATGAAACAAGGTATTCTTTTGTTGAGAAGCACATTCTTTCATTTATAAGGTCTCTTAAAAAATTTAGGTATTTGATGTCCAACAATAAGATACATTTGTTGGTTGCATATCCAAATGTCAAATATTTTGTTCTAAATAAAGATATAAATGACAAGATAGTTGGTTGGATAACCAAAGTCATAAAATATGATGTTGAGATCAAGGTCATAAAGCTAGTGAGAGGCAAAGAAATTTGTGAGCATCTAGCCCAAGATTTGTAGGAAACTAATGAACTAGTTATGATGTCAAATGATGAAGAACTTGCAAGTGATCAGACCTTATCTTCTAGTTGGTTCCAAGATATGGTAAGGTATCTATAGGATGGTTTTTATCCTTCTCATCTGACCCCTTCAAAGAGGAGATATTTTAGATTGTAGTCAATTATTTTTCTTCTTATTGATAATGTATTTTTCAAATAGGATATCAATGGCATACTACTAAGATGCATAGAACTAGGTCAAACACAAAAATTAATTGAGCAATTTCATGATGGATATGGTGGAAGAAATTACTCAACAAGGATCACAGACCACAAGATCATGAGAGGGGGTATTATTAGCCAAGTTTATTTGGTGATTGTCACACATGGATTAATAAATGTACACAATGTGCCATGTTTGTTGGAAAGGTGAAGCTTATAGCCTTATCTCTCCAACTAATTTTAGTAAATCAACCCTTTGTCTAGTAGGGATTAGACTTTATTGGTCTCATCAACCCCCATTCAAGTTTAGGACACAAGTGGATCATAATTGCCATAGATCATTTTACCAAATTGACAGAGGCAGTGGCATTAAAAGAAGCTAATGAAACTAGTGTTATGGATTTATATGAAGGTTTTCTTACCATATTTGGGGTCTCTTAAACTATAATTTTTGATAATGCCATGGATTTTTTAGGGTCTAAAATTAGTCAATGGGCAATTCAACATAGTGTTTTCCTCGATACCTCATCAAACTATTATCTACAAAGTAATGGCCTTGATAAGTCCATTAATAAGAATTTGTTAAAGATCATCAAGAAGACTATAGAATATAATTAGAGATTATGGCATCTCAAATTGAATGGGCTGATAGGATCACCTATAATAAGTCAATTTCCAATTCTCCATACAAGCTAGTATATGGTAAGGAAGTAAGAATGTCAATTTATATTAAATTACATGCTTTGGAATTGATGCATCAGCTTGAGATTTTGGAGAATGATCCAATGGCTATAAGATATACTGAGCTCATGGAGCTAGAAGACACAAGGCATCACTGAATGTTGGCTATGGAATCCCATCAAACAATGATGAAGAGATATTTTGACAAAGGAACTTCTTCAAGATCTTTTCAAGAAGGATATTTGGTCCTCAAGTGGGATGAGGATAGAGCTAAGCCAAGAAAGCACACAAACTTTTATTTTTTCTAGAGTGGTCCATATACATTCTCCAGTTTTAAATCCCACAATGCTTTCCAACTCACAAAGATGAATGGTGAAGAGCTTACTATCCTAGTCAATGGAATACATCTTAAGCATTACTATTAAGGAAGCTAAGTCCCCTATACATAGTTAATTGATTTTTTATTTTTCTCTAAGTGTTTTTTCTAACAAATTAGTTTCCTTTATTTTGTCCCAAATAAGTGCTTTTGTTTCATAGTTATTTAGTAGTTTAGTCACCTTTATTTTATTAGGTTAGTTTTCATTTCAGTTTTTTTCTTTCCATGTTTGTTGGAATTCTTTGTCGTTTAAGTCAAGAGACTATCTTGTAGTCAATATAAATGGTCCATGTATTATCTATTATGAGTTAAAAGTTATGTAAATCATCTGAGTTCTCAAGAATAATAGACATATTGCCCAGCTAAGTCACCAAAGATGTTGATCGAATTTGGTTTACATATCAAAAATGTGCCTAGTCTAAGAGTTCAATGGAATGATTAGGATCCTAAGGTTATAATGGTCCAATGATTCAATGCGAGTATATTTTTGGATGGAATAAGTGGAACCAATGAGATCATGTAGAGTGCAAAGCTTTTGAAACACTTTGAGTTAACTTAAATTGTAAGTCATAAATTTATAAGGGATAAGTCTAAAGTTTTTTAGAGACCCTATGGGATGTCAAGAGTGCCTAGATTAAGTATGAAAGTGAATATAATTCATTTGGTTTTTCATTGTGTTCATCTAGACATCTTGAGTCTAGTGGCATAAATTTTGAGTCGGCACATTGTTGATGTCATAATTACCACGTGTGGATGAGTCAAGAAAAAATGGTCATATGAGTTTGTTCACATTAGTCCCAAGAAAATATGCACTGAGTTTCAGGTCATATGTTGAAGCACATTAAAAGATATGAATTTCTAAAGTTGGCTTCTTAGTCAAAATTTGCAAATTTTCTAGACTTATCCAATTTACAAGAAGCGTGTGGAAATTTCAAGAGAAATTTATTATATGAGTTTGTTTAGCTTGGTCCCTAGTTTCTACATGCTAAGTTTTAGGCCATCCACCAAAGTGTAGTAAAAGTTATGTATGTTCAAAGTTGGGTCCTTAGTCAGATTTCACTAAGTTTCCCATACTTAGCCAAATGAACTAGACCATTATCAGAATGTCATGTGGGAATGAATAGACCAGTCAACTTGAGCATTTTATAGATGCACTTAGAAAGCTCCCAGAACTAGCAGATCAAATGGTTTCATCCCTTTTAGTCTCAAGAACATCTCCAACAAATTTTACCTCTCCATGATTCTTGTTCTTCAAGATACAAATCTTCAAAGTTGATCAAATAATGGAAGACATTCACATGAGAGTCAAATTAAAACCACTACAAAAATCCATATGAGCTTAAATTTAATGGTTTATAGGATGTCAAATACATTCTAAAAGATGTCAAATATGGTTCATGAGATGTCAATTTTAAGCTTTGTAAACTAACCATTAGGGTTCAAATAGTGGGTCCTAAGTAGATCTAATGGCACATGTTCGATCGTACATTCAGATATAAGGGTGAGTGAAGGTCAAATGGGTTAGTGAATATTAAGATAAAATACATGCATAACAAGTGTCAATAGTGTGTTCAATTGGTAGAATATTGTTAGCTCATAGGCATCCATTCATAAGTAGATCAACAGAGCGAGCAGAGTCAATAAGTTAGTGTATTTGTGGAACCAATAAGCATAAAAATAGTTGGGTACAGTGTAAATGGTCCAAGTTAGAAATCAATGATCAATGAATAAATAAAAAATATAAATAACTTTCATTCAAGGTTAATGAACCAATTCTTTGACCTAGGTGAACAAAACCTTAACGACCCATATCACCATTAGAGCTTGATCAGTATCATACATTGTCATATAGGCAAGATGGTCAAAGACAAGGTTTTGTCACCATTTAAGTTTAAATAAGATCTATGGTCGATAGCTTAGAACTTGTCAACCCTATTATAGAATCATTTCATTAACATGTTCATTACTTTTAGATGAAGATTTATCATACACAGTAGCCTCTCACCTATCATTAGGGTCACTTTTCAATGAGTAGATCTAGATGGCCACCTAATGTAGATATGGCATAATTTAGTCAATTATAAGACATGATCCTCATCAATAGATCATTATATGATATCATGGAGTTCCAATAAGAGATTTGGTAGTTGGAAAAGGGCAATGGACATTTAATTCTTTTACAAAATTTGTTCTTTGTTAATAAGGTCATGAGACAGCATCCTTGAGAGTGCTAATCCATCAAAAATGGTTGGGCCTTTTTCAATGCATAGTTCTCTCTCTCTTTTTCTTTTCTATAAATACAAGCTTCTAAGCCTTAAAATGTATCCCTTTATCCCTCTTTTTGGTATGACCAGACTCTATTGAAATTTGTACTGTGACACCTTTTTGATGCAATAAAGACTGAATTCCATCCTTTTCTAAGCTAAATTGAAGTGTGTTTCATAAATTCATGTATTATGGTTAAGTGAATGTATATTATTTTATCATGTCTAAGTTTTTATCACATTTAAGAAGTGCTTATTTGTTCTTATAGGTCATTATAACTATAATTTATAGTTTACTATCAAACTTAAAAGTGGATATTTACCCTCTCTTGCTAATGTGATAACTGATTAATGCCTTATTCTAAAATACTTATGTAAGATTGGAATTTTCAGTCTTGAAAGTGTCTCATAATTTGAGTTTGAGAGATTAAATCATTGGTTCATCACTTATTTTACATGATTTATAAGTTATTGTCAAAAGCTCTTTCCTTTTCCAAGCAAATGCTAGTTTAGGTTTAGTGTAGGTGATAAATCCATAAGGAATCAGGTCTTCTTTAGAGGTCTGATCCATTATTAGGATACCCATATCCTATTATTAGTCCCATATTAGACTATATTTGAGTAGGAAGATCTAAATAATCCCCTCCTCAGCTAGGGTGCAAATCTAAAACACCAACAACTACTATTATGGCAACTTCATCCATAGATTCATAGGTAACATTGGCTATTGGGATAGGAAAAAATTCATTGGTAGCCACTCCTAGTTGGCTTGAATAATCAATTTCCAAGAAGAGGAAGAAAATAATATCTTCTAACACCCTAGATTTTGGTCTATTGGAATCATCTAAATGACCAAAGAGAGGCCCCAAGACTATTTTTAGAGTCTCATATGATGTAATAGGCGAGAAGTATGTGGAGATAATAGTTCACCCACCTAACAAATAAAAAGAAGATATAGAGGTGGGGGATTATCAGGTATTTAAAGTTCACCAATGAGAGAGGAACTGAAACATGATGTCCAAACAAGCATAATTTCTCTCTTCGAGAAAATAGACAATGATAAGGTCACCAAAGATAAATTGAAGAACAAGGTAGAGCAGTTGATGACTGCCTTGAGGAAGGTCATAGACCCAAAACATCCTCTCAAACTAGTAAAAACAACTTAATATCCCCCTTAATTATCTTATAAAGATACATTTGATACAATGATATAGATTAGCACAATAGGCATAGCTACAAAGACTGTGTTGAAGAACTAGTCACCAAAGGGAATAGGGTGATAGGGTTGGTAATGGATTATTTAAAAAAAATAAAGGATGACCTTACAATTTTTAAGGTATAAATAAATAAATATGAGGAAGAAGTTGAAATATTAAGTCTCTACTCTCTCAAGTTGTAGGTCATTGACCAAATAGAGAGTGACATCCTTATGTCCAAAAAGATAGTCAAAAATCATTTGGAGCCTGATGAACTGGAGAGGGTAACCAAGTTCAGACTCAGGATACTTACTAAAATTATTGATAAGGCCAAAACCACAAGTGATAGGACCACCTATGTAATGTACGACATCAAAGATTCAATTTTTAAATTGTCATGTGAGGCAAAAAATTACCAAGATGAACCTCTTCTTGTTTAAGTTATCCAAGATAAATTCAAGGAGGTGATTAAGAGGAAATCAACACATGACATATTTTTTAGTTTGGATTCCATCCACCAATTTATCAAGTACCATAATACACTTGATCATATGGGTAAATAAATCCAAATCTATAGAGCTTCTTCTATAGAATTATCTGAGGTAACGACAAAATGTGATATCAATAATCTTTACACAATTAATATTGATGAAGAGTGCCTTAAATAAATATTCAATAGCTTTGATTCTTATATCAAGAAGATATAAGAAGGAAAGGACAAGGAATCCTCTGATCTCATTGTCATTGATTAATTATTCAATTATTTGAGAAGAATGCATTTATAAATTATAAATTTTGTAAGCTACATTGTAAAGTTTCAAGTTATAAATTATAACTATCATTTTGATAGCTCATAGATTTTAGTTTAAAAAGTGCTACTTTTAACTTTCAATTATCATTTTGTCAAATTTTAGATGAAAAAAGCGTAACTTGTATTTTTCACTTTTCTTTTTGACAAGTTGAATGACTTAAAAGTTGTAAAAGCTCATGTTGTACTTTGCACATCCCTTTTTGTCAAGTGACTTATAAGTTGAAAAATTATCAACTACAATTTACAAGTCAGGTTTTACAAGTTAGGTTTTAAAATATTCAAATATTGAAAAAGACATTCAAATTTGTTAAAAGATTGACCAAGTCATGAAGTTTCATTTTGGCACCTCATTTCTTGGTGAAAGACTTATTCAACTGAGCTTAAGGAGAGATGGTTTAAATGGAAGACTCCAACAACATATTTCTCCTTCTTAAACACTTGGTAAATCACCCATATGCTTGTATATTATTTTTGTTCCTTATACTCTACCAAAGATGCCTCTTCAAGTGGTAAATGAGGACATTTGTATGAACACTCTCTGATTTCTTCTCTAGGAGTAAGTGTAAAAGTTTTGGACGACTTCTCTCTCAAGAGAGTAAGCGTTTTGTATAAATATGGGTCTCCTTCATAGTCCACAGATATTTTTACTAAGATATAAATCTTTCTACTTTTGATAAGTTTATTTACATGTTATAACCTTTAAAATATCAATATATTGAAGTTTTTCCTTCCTTATTTTATGTCATCCTTGTGTATGTATGGATTTTTTTTACATTTATGAATGATATAAGCCTTATTTCAATCATATATGATCATTTTTGGTATTTATCTTGCCCTTTTGAAATCTTGTTGAGGAAAAATTGAGAACTTTCCTCCTTATTTGATAAAATGTCCAATATTACCTTTGATTCCATACTCAAGTAAGATTATGTTTCATAGATTTCAGTATATTACTATTCAAAGTATGTTCAATCAAAGTAAGAAATAATTTCCATTAAATCCCTTTGGTGCATCACCATTTTCAATTTTAAAAATCTTAAACTCTTTTCCTTACAAATAAAACCCTAATTAGGAGCAAAATCATAAAGAAGTTTTAGTCAAAAGTGAAATAGTCATGTATCAGTTGCACCAAGCTTAGTGAAAGGAATCCAACCTTCTCTAAAGGTTAAATTAAATTCACCAAGGTCCCACAACTTATAGGAAATCACATTGTGTCATTATATTCCCATGTACTACAACTCCTAAAAAATATAGCAGGTGTGAAATCTAATTGATAATAGCTTTTGGCACGACAAGTGAGACCCAAAGATCATATCTAATAAATTGGTGTTATTCTCATCAATCATTATGGGAACTTCATACACATCTCAAGATAAATTAGTGACTACGTGAGCTTATAAATTCATGAAATTCACATTTATATATACCAAAGATACAAACACAATCATCAACTAAAGGTAAGAGGACTGTCTTACAAGAATTATCTTTTCTATATAAAAAGAAATCAAGATCAATTTTACTTAACCCTAGAATAAATCCTATAAATCTACCTACATCTCCATTAAATACCCTCATTTATTTCATACCTCCCATTATGTCATAAAGAAATCAAAATTTTATACCATTCAATGGATTCATGCCACTTATGTTGGCTTAGTATGATGATATACCCACCTTAGCTCTAAAAATCCTTCTATATTTTACTGGTGAAACTTCCACCACACCCATAGAACATATTCATGATGTTGCTAACATTTTTTTGGTTCATAAAACAACACAATAAAATGTTGCTATCATATTTCTTACCTCATCATTTAAAAGTAAATCCCTATAGTTGTATAGGAGTCTGTTTCCCAATTCCATCTGTGTTTGGGATGATCTAGAGTCTTCCATATGCATATAATTTGAGGATAAGAGTGATCACCTCTCTCTAGTTAAGTTTCTAACCATGATTAAATGGGTTCCCCGTGATTTCATGAGTGAATTTAATTTTTACTTCTAAAATATGTAGAATAAGATCCCAATGTTGGTCAAAGCATCCCCAAATAATGCTTTCTTGTACTATTTAAGAGCTTTAAATAGTGATATATCTATCATGATCTAATCAATCATTGCCATCACACTCCTAATGCTTCTGACATTACAATAATAGCCTAAAATTGCCTCATTCAAGTCAGGAAAATTGCTCCTCGACCTCCAATGCCATTGCTCCCAAAATTGCCTCCCATTCAACCTATTATAGCCCCAATTCCCATAACAAGAAATTAGCTAGCTTTACCTTCTATCCCTTCTAATTATTTATATTAAGTTAATACATTGCTTCAAATCTTTGTCAATGAGTTAGTAGTCATAATAAGGCAATAATCCCAAAATTGCAAGCCTTATCAACCACCTAACTAGGAATATCATCCCAATAGGTAGCCATACCAAGGAAAATCACAACTCCATAGCTAAATCATGTAAGCAAAGCCCCAAAATATCCATGTTGTACTTACACCAAGTACTTCTAAGGCCATCATTCCCATATAGAATAACCTGGCCTAGGAATATGAATGGTGTTATCTTTTTGCCCAACCGCATAATCTAAATACTTGCCCTCATGGTGTCATTAGTCAAGCCTTGATGGTAAAAATCATATCAACCCCCCAAGGATAGCAAGAGGAAACTAATAATTAATAAGAAGAGGTACATGTTCTTGTTCAAAATGAGACCACTCTTTTGAACTAACAAGAAGAGGATTTTTGTGGTGTAAATTAGGAGGAAGTATTGATCGATAGTGGTAGTTTAGTGGAGGAAAATACACACTATAAGAAGAGGGAAATATAATGTGATAAAACCCATAAGGTTGAATAAGATATAAATTTTAAATTGTATAAAAGGTTTCGAAAAGCAACACAACTCAAAATCCACCCAATGTGTCGATGGGTCAGCTAAAGTCAAAATTGTTGATCCCAAATCTCATAAAAGATGTAGCTCCCACAAACACACAAGAAAAGGTCAATATAATTCCTTTCAATATTATAAAAAAAACTAAAATTACTAGATTAAATTTTACCATGTGGGAAGCACTGTCCATCCTAACATAAATGGACTTGCTTCAGAAAGCTCTAAAAAATTTCTAATAAATAGAGAAGGTATCATTTAATGGACCCACTATTGTGGTTAGCTTATGTCAACCTCAAACAGACACAAAAATAAGTAAAAATGGTAAGATCCCTCCCCTTTTACCTTTCCCTCATAGTTGGAAAAAGTATTTTCCATAGTTGTATGATAGACTCTGGGGCTAGTAGCTCGATTATGCCTAAGAAAATAACAAACATGTTGGGTGTTGAATACACACCTATCATAAAAGGCATGGTTCAATTGGATGGAACTATTCCCTAAATAATTAGGGTTATTAAATGTATAAACCTTACCATTCATGTATGTCCAAGATTATTCATATCCCAAGACATCTCAATTATTGACCTACGCCCCTATTTTACCATCTACCTTTCTCAAGACTTCACTACAAAAATGGGAGGGCACATATCAAGTTGAATAGTCACATATGTTGGTCAGAACAAGATATGAGACTAGAGTGACCATAAAGGCTAAACCAATTTATAAATACTACATTGAATCATGCACTCATGTCCCTATGGATATGAATTATACAATGTAAGACCAAGAAGAAGAACTTGGCCATGAAGTTGCAACACCCTTGGAACAAATCCCAAACACTCACCTTGATGAATGGGGATCAAATTTATAGTTAAACCCTTATGACTATGTCAAGTAAATAGGTTTTGGTACATAATACATCTATGAAGAGATGTGATCATCTTAAATCTTGTTAAACTAGTTGAAAATTACAAGGGAATATGACAACTATACTTTGATGGCTCAAGGAGCAGGAATGGTGCAAGTGCTAGTATTTTTTTGGTCTTTCCCTAAAAGGAGAGTTATTTTTATTCCTTTAGACTATAGTTTAGTTGCAATAATAATGTGGTGGAATATGAAGCACTAATTTGAGATCTCCAGTTAGAAAAAAAAAGGGGGATTCAATCACTATAGGTGTTCGATTATAATGAACTAATTATTCACTAGGTAAAATTAATAAACATGACCAAGAATAACTTTTTGAGATCTTACGAACATAGGGTTTGGGGCCTATTTGAATATTTTATTACTTTGAACATTTAATAGATATTGAGAACATAAAACAAATATGTTGATCACATGGCCTTAATCGATTCTCAATATAATCTACCTAAATAAATTAAGGACAACTGTTAGCATATAAAGATGATAGTGAGATCATCCATCCTTGAGAATGCAACCAACTAGCAAGTTTTTGATAGCAATGAACAAATTGTTAAATTTTTATGATATGAGGCTAAATTATCTGACAAAAATTAATCAAAGCTCTAAGAACAATATGGATATCAAATAATTTAGTTGAAGACTAACAAGTTGCCCATGTATCTTGTTACTTTATAAATTATCTTTAACTTTGATGATCAGTTGAAGAGTGAAAAGAAAAATCTCACAATCAAAGAGGAAGACTATGATCTAGTATTCATCTCATAAGGTAAGGATTTGAAGATTGGAAAGGTATGTAACACCTATGAAAATAAATCTTTTATTGAATTATTTCAAGAATTTGATGATAACTTCATTTTCAATTACAAATATTTAAGGGGTTTTGGCTCTAGCCCAGCCCAACACACAATAGATCTTGACCCAAATACTAAACATGTTAGACAAAAATAGAGGCCAATAAACCCAAAAATATAAACTTTGATGAGGAGTGAGTTGTCCAAGTTGATAGAAGCCAACATTATTTCCCCATTAAACACTCATCCTAGGTTGCTAATTTGGTCCCTGCTAGGAAAATGAATGGTGAAATTAGGATTTGTGTAGATTTATGTAACTTGAACAAAGAATCCTTGAAAGACCATTATCCCCTTCCATCCATGGATTAAATCCTCCAAAAAATAACCAGAGCTGAGAGGTTCTCCCTTCTAGATGGTTATTATGGATATAACCAAACCCTAGTTCAAGAATCTAACCAATTCAAGACCACTTTCAGTATTAAATGGGACACATAAACCTACAAGAAAATGCCTTTCAATTTGACTAATATTGGTGTTACCTTCCAAAGGATCATAGATATGGATTTCAAGGGTTTGATCAACAAAATGATCTTGGTGTCTCTAGATGATATCACGATTTATTAAAAATAGGTCGATGACCACCTTGATCACCTCAAGAAAGTTTTTAAAAGGTGTAAAGATTTTAGAGTTTCCCTCAATCCAAAGAAGTGTGTATTTATAGTTCATGAAGGTAAAATATTGGGACACATAGTCTCAAAAGAAGGCCTTGCAATATATCGAGAGAGGGTAAGTGTTATCTCTTCACTATAACTTCAAAGACATAAAAATGTGTTATAGAGTTTCCTGGGGAAAATCGACTTTTTGAGGAGGTTCATTCCAAATGTTCCTTCCATGGTCAAACCCCTTACTGTTATGCTTTAAAAAGGGGTTAATTTTAGCTAGACAAGGAAAGGAAAGAATGGATTTGAAGCCATTAAATAGGATATTTCTCAATCTCTGACTCTTGTAAATCCTAACTATGAGAATGACTCCATTCTCTATGCTTTTGGAGGGGAAGGCAATGTTTCATTTATTCTAACCCAACAAAACAAAGATCAGTTGGAACAACCAATAGCTTGTTTTAGTCAATACTTAAAGTATTATGAGGAAAGGTAAAGTTTTATTGAGAATAAAGTTTATGTAATAATAAAATCTCTCAAAATGTTTAAACACATGATCTCAAACAATAAGATTCAATTGATGTTTAGTCACTAGAGCATAAAGGAGTTCCTTCTGAGCTAGGAAATAAATGAAAAAATATTAGGTTGGATCATGAAAGTCATGAAATATGATGTGATCATTAAAATAACTAAGATCATAAGAGGAAAAGGCTTATGTGAGTAGTTTACTTCTAACATTAAGGATGTTGATGCAGTATACATTTTGCAAGGATTTCAACCAATGAATCCTCATCTACTTAATAGCTGGATCTATGACATGACTACCTTCCTACAAATTGATGAATACCCATATGAACTCTATTAGTCCAAAAAAAGGTACTATAGGATCCAATATATTACTTATGTTCTCATTAATAGGATCTTATTTAGGAAAGATATTAATGTAGTTATGTTGAAGTGCATCGAGCATGATCAAATCTTTAAAGTTCTTGAAAAGTTTCATGATGGCTCATCGAGTGCCATTTTTTTGCAAGGACCATTGCTATCAAAATAATGAGGGTAGGCTAATATTGGCTTGATTTATTCAAATATGCACACATATGAGTGAGAAATTATGATAAATGTTCTTAATTTTTAGGCAAGCAAATATTAGCAGCTCTTCCTCTCTAACCCATCCAAGTTGAACAATCATTTGCTCAATGGGAGTTGGATTTTACTAGCATGATCAATCTACCATCACTAGACACAAATGGGTCCTTATAGCAACTAATTATTTTACTAGATAGACTGAGGTGGTTGCATTGAAATATGCCATGGAAGAATCTATTTTGGAATTCATGAACAACATTGTCACTAGATTTGGTGTCCCTTACATTATTATCTCAAACAATGCCAAAGATTTTATGGGCACTCATGTGAGGAAATGGGAAATGAAACATAATTTTTACTTGAAGACCTCATCCAATTATTACCTATAAGGTAATGTCTTGGTATAATCTACCAATAAAAATCTCGTCGGGATTATAAAAAAGGCAATGGAAGATAATTAGAGGACTTGGCACACTTAAGATAAACTTAGCACTTTGGGCTGACAGGATCACTCCCAAAAGAGTCATTGGCAATTCTCCATTTATTTTGGTATATGAAAGAGAATATAGACTTTTGATGTTAATAGAGTTACCATCCCTATAACTCACTCAATATATGGAATTAACTAAAAATGGTACAATCATTGTGCAGTTGACAAAACTCATGGAGATGGAAGAGGTCAGGAACTAGTCAATACAAGTTTTAGAAGTAAGTCAAGCTCAATTAAAGATAAATTTTAACAAAAAATTATCTTACAATATATTCAATTAAGGAGACATGGTTCTGAAATGGGATGTTTAAAGGGCCAAGCTAGGAAATCATACACAATTTGATGAAATATAGTGGTCTATACATCATAGCCCATTACAAAGGAGCTAATGCATTCCAGCTATCCAGCCTTGATGGATCGAAGTTACCCATCCCAGTCAATGGGATATACCTCAAAGCATGCTTATGAGGTTTTAATTATTTCAAAAACTTTTTACATATTAGGATTAGATGGTTTCTCACAAATAAGTGATTTTGCACACTCTGTAACTCATTAGGAGTTTTTCTTCCTTAGTTTATTTAAATTTTTATTTTCCCTATTTTGTTTCTTGTTTATAGTAATTCTTAGTTCTATTTCTTTTATAAGTAATATTTGATAAACTTCAAATGACTCAATGCCTAATGAACTAGAAGCATACTGGGAAAAAAATTGATTATCAGGCAATAACCTCATGAAGGTTGCCAAAACTACTGATATTTTTGTGTTAAAAAACTCAAAATACCCTGTGCCTTAGAGGAGACCTATAAAAAAATTTGAGTAAAAAAATGAAAATAGACTAAGTATGCTTTTTTAAGACCCAAGAAGAAACTATATATTTCTATGCACTTTTCATCTTTGCAAAGTTGTAAAGAGCACTTATATCTATGCTTCCCCACCTACCAAGTTCCAAGTGGAAACTAGAATTTGCATTACACTTTGCAAATTTACAAAGTTGCTAAGTGTGATGTAGACTTCACTTCTCACTTTTCATTAAGACTTAAGTGAAAACTAGAATTCCAACTACACTTCGAAACTTTTCAATGTTGCAAAGTGTAATCTAAATTCCACTCACCACTTCCTAAACATCTCTACTTCCAAAACCCCTCAGTAGTAAGTGAAAAGCAGAGAATGAAGGGCATATTATAAGTTTACAATTATGCAAAGGTTTCTTGGATTTTTGACTACTAATACAAGTGGGAAATGTAAATTTATAAACATATTGCAAGTTAAAAACTTTCAAGGTGACTTCAAAAACCTGCATTCCTACCTATTAACCCATTTACCACTATTGTTGGCATATTTGGCATTAATTAAGGGTTTTTGGTATATAATTTAGGTTTTTCCATCATTGTTAAACATTTAAAACTATATCTCATTCACCTCAAATCCAAGTGACTCCATTACCAAAGCCATTCACCTTCATTTCCAAGAAATGCCATGAACTAGAGCACCATTACCAATGAGTGGACACCAGATCCATCACTTGTAAAATCTTGCACTAGTATACCCAATATTCTCTTAGGGTAACTACATTTTCCTTCAATCTATTATATTGTTCTTTTTATGCAAAGCTTAAGTGTTTTCCTTTTCCATACCTAGGGCTTCTTCTCTAAAATTGCTAAAAGCATCATTGTTTGATCTTATTGCTAATAAATTTCTAGTTTTTGCATTCACATATTAATAGCTTGTTAAATTTTGTCTAGATTATTGTGGCGATTACCTTAGGGTTTTTTATAAAAGATTATATTCTCAACCTAGAATATTCCCAAAAGAAACATCTAAAATCCCCACTCAGATCTAAGTGTAAAACCCTCTTTTTTTCTCACCCTGAACCCTCACCAGAGATTTGACTTGCAAATACAAATCATATTCCCACCATACTTTTGGTCAAAGTTTTCAACCATGAATTACACCCAAAAACCCCAATGTGTATTCAATCAAACTTTTTAAGTGCAATTAAAAAATAAAACCTCATTGAATCTGTCATATTTTACAGTTTCTATTGTATACCATATTCCCAACAAAGTAGAAACCCTGTAGAAGCATAATGAAACTCTATAAGTTAAAAGTGGGAAAATTATTTGTAATTGCAAACCCAAAGCCTGACCAGCTCTGTAGTTGTTTCCCTCACATATTTCCCTAGTGTATATGTCTATGAAGGAGATGAAGTTCAAATCAAAGGGACCTGGTGTCCCTTCCAGCTTGGATTCTAACATAAATGAGATAATTGACACCAACGTAGGCCACACAAACCTAGCCAACTTCTAAACTAGGATCATTGCATAATTCAAAAATGATTGGATTCATAACATATATGATAGTGGTTTACCTTAGGATGTAGCCTTTGCATTCTTAATGCAAATCCTCAAGATAGTACTCACTATGGCCAAGCATTATGATGCAAAAAAATAGAGGTAGTGAATGATAAGGGGGATAAAATTCTAAAACTAGATCCAGATTTCATTGGCACTATGTTTTTAATCCTAGAGTTGAAAGTTATATAGATATTACTCCTAACTCCTCCAAGAAATTATACCAAGACAACACCTCAACTTATGAATGGATTATAAACAAATAATGGTTGAAGACCTCTAAAGCTTCAACCTCAAGACTGCCTAAGACCTTGGCTAGGATATAATTCAAAGACAAGGTAGGGGACATCATTGTACTCTTACATAGAGTTACAAGAAGCTAGAATGTAAATAACTACCAAGATTGGATGTACCAGTATATCTAGGCAATCCAATAAAATAAACAATATAGTAATTGGGCTCAATTAATCAGTGAATCCAATCATAAATAGTTGATATAAGTTTAAAATAATAGCAAATTCTACATGACCTCCTACCTCATCTATGCTTTGGCAAAAGGGATGGCATTCTCAAGGTTAAACATAGTGTCAGATTAGGTTAACAAAGTTTATAAATACTATCTTGATCTCACTTTTTATGTGAATAAGTAATAATTTAGGATATTTAATTATGCCTTTATCTACTATATCATAACAATGTTTGAACAAGAACTAGGGAAGACAAGGTTTTCTGATGCTACAACAACAAAGATTATAAATTGGGGATCATACTTCATCTAGTTGCCCACATTTTTTAAAATTAGAGTTCATGGTTTTAGTGGGTGTTATTATACCCTTCCTAGATATGTCAGTGATAAGTGGGCCCTAATGGAACTTGTAAGATAACTAGTGGAAACCCACAAGTTGTTATCAAGCAGGCACAAAATAGGCATACATTACCCTATCAATATAGGGAGATACACATGCGCTTTCTTATCCAAGGTAAAATGTACAGAGGTTGAAATGAATAAGATGACTTTGAGAACCCTTGAGGCTAGGCTCCTTTATGATGTTATAGGTTTTATTTCTATTTTTTTGGGTTCCTCATTTACTCACATTCACTTTTATGAAGATTATTGGGAGGACATGTAGGATGAGGAAGAGGTTAGGTTGAGGAATTATTCTAGGATGGCCTTAGAATAGATTAAGAACTATAACATGGCACTAGTTCTATATGAGTTAAAAGATGAGGAATAGCTAGTGGATAGGGTTTATTATGGTAGTCATATCTACCTTCAACCCCTTCCTCAAGTTAGTTGGTCTACACCCAAACCTTTTATTTTAATAGATAGGACTACCCCAATCATCAATAGGACTTTAAACTAGTTAAGAAATAAGGGGGTAAATATAATAAAATTGATCTTGAACATTACAAATAGGTTCAAAAAGGTAAATGATAAAGGGGTAGAGGTAGAAGCAAAAAAGGGTTTCAGTAGTGGCACCCAATTAGATCAAGTAATGGGACCAATCATCTCACATAAAGGGAAGTAAAAACATAAGGCCAAAAGGGCCACTCCTAGCACCCAAGTGCCAATAACCTAACCACTTAACCAAGATCTATTAGTTTTTACAAGGGATTTAACTACTATAACCCCTCCCCCTATTTCTACCATCTAACTTGTGTAATTAATTACTCCCCCATCTAAATCCCTAGTATAAGAGATCTCTTTAGTAGTAAGCCAATCAATGTAGTTGGTTATACCAATTCCATCCTTATCTCCCTTTTCCAAAATCACTTCCACCTTATCCCCTATATTTTCCACACCACCCATTAATAGATGGCTATCAACTCAGTCATTCTGACTGCAGTCCCATTATCCACCATAGCCAATGTGTCGATAACAATTCCATTTTCATCTTCCATCACAATACCCAATAATTATACTCTGGTTATTCCACCAACACTACTAGATTATTTTAATACCTTGGAAACCATCCTTTCACAATTTCCCTTATAACCTTCACACATACCTACCTCTCTACCTATGTCATTTTTTAGCTTCCACACCCCTTAAAAGCACATCCACTCAACCCATCTATGTATCCTCACCTTTTCCCACTCTCACTTTGACCCAAAATCCCACCAAGGAGGTATAGATAGAGAATCCCACTGACATAATTATGGCTAGACAACCCACCAATAGGGTAGAGACAACCAAATCATCAACCAAAAACTCAGTGACAACATTCGTGGCAAATATGACACTTGTTATAATACCTACCAGTGTGGTAGCTTCAATCACAAATTCACAGGTTATAATGGATATTGGGATAGGATAGGATTAATTGGTATCCACTCATAGTTTGTTTGCACAATCAGTGTCCAAAAAGAGGAAGCAAATGATATCTCATAACACCTTATATTTTGTTCTGTTACAAGCATCTAAATGACTAAAGAGATGTCCCAAGACTATTTTTAGAGTATTTTATGATGTAATAGGGGAGAATTATGTGGATATAATATTTCACCCACTTGAAAAATAAAATATTTAGTGGTGGGGTATTATTAGGTATCCAAAGTACACCTTGGTCATCCAAAGTGAGAGGGACTAAACCATGATGTCCAAACAAGCATAAGTTCTCTCTTCTGAGTTGAAGAATAAGGTAGAGCAATTGATGACTACCTTGAGGAAGTTCATAAACCCAACACATCCTCCCAAAATAACCCATCTAACTCAATTTCCCCATCATTTCCCTGATAAAGATACATGTGATACAATGCCAGAGATTAGCACAATGGGCAGAGCTATAAAGGATTGAGCTGAAGAACTAGTCACCAAAGGGAACAAGGTGATAGGGTTGGTAATGGAATATTACAAAACACTGAAGAATGGAATTACAACTCTTAAGGTAGAAATAAATAAATATAAGGAATAAGTTGAAAGACTAAAGATATACTCTCCCAATTTGTAAAATATTGACCAAATAGAGAGTGACATCCTCATATCGAAAAAGATACTCAAAAATCCTTTAGAGCATGATGAGCTAGAGAGGGCAGCCAAGTTTAGAGTTAGTATACTTACTAAAAGTATTTATAAGGCCAAAATAACAAGTGACAATGCCATATATGTAATATATGACATTGAAGATTCAATTTTTAAATTATCATGTGAATTAGCATATTACCAAGATGAACCTCTTCCTGTTCAAGTTGTTAAGGATAAATTCAAGGAGGTGATTAAGGAGTCAACACATGACACAATTTTTAATTTAGATTCCATCACTGGTTTATCAAGTATAATAATACACTTGATTAGATGTGAAAAGATATCCAAATATATAGAGCTTCTTCTAGAGAATTATCTGAGGTAACGACAGAATATGGCATCAATAATATTTACATAATTGGTTCCAATGAAGAGCACCTACAAGAAAAATTTGATAGTTTTGATGCTTACATGGAGAAGATACAATCATAAAATTTCAAGGAATCCTCTGATGTCACTATCATTAATTAATTATTCAATTATCTGAGAAGAATTCATTCTTTAAATTACAAATTTTGTAAGCTAAATTGTAAAGTTACAAGTTGTAAATTGTAAATTGTAACTATCATTTTGATAGCTCTTAGCTTTTACTTGAAAAAGTGATAATTGAAATTTTTAATTGTCATTTTGTCAAGTTTTAGTTGAAATAGTGCAACTTATATTTTACACTTTTATTTTTGACAAGTTGAATGACTTAAAAGTTATAAAATCTCACTTTGTAAATTGCACATCCCTTTTTGTCAAGTGACTTATAAGTTGAAAAATTCTCAACTATAATTTACAATTTCTTGAGGCTTGAATATGTATCACAGGTGCCCAGAGTGTTTAAGAACACTTCTCATTTTTTAATTCTAAGAATTTAGAGTATGAATTATAGGTTGTGATGATCGTATTATTTTTTGATGAAACAGAGGCAATGCAAGTGTACTATTTCACAATATTTATAATGTTTGTTGGTTGGGAGTCACCATGGCCTAATAGTTAGTCTATGCAAAATATGAAGTATGTCATGCTAAGCATGGTGAGTTATGATCAAGAACTAATATAAGATGGATATTTATAATGAAAATTAAGCTAGAGTGATCTAGTTAAAAAAGGAACAAAAAGAAAAGTAGGACAGAGAAGAGATGTTGTTGATCTTCATTTCAAACACAATGACAAAGTTCAAATAACTTCCAGGTATGCACTTAACCAATGTATGACATGAATTAACATAAGACTAAATCTTGTCACACATCAGGGAAACATCTAAGGATGGTATGAAATAATGTAAATAAGAACCAAGCTCACTTTAAAAATTTACCCCTGTAAGCAAACAACATTAGCTCAAATACAAGAAGAGTAAGAAAATGAAATAAACCTAAAGTCTTTTAATTAACCTAGCATTGGCACAAGTTAACATCTATGCATTCAAATGTACACACCAATAACTTACAAGAACCATTCAAATTTGGAAATCAAAACAAATAAGTGAGAGACAAACTAGAATAACAAAAGACACAAGCAAATTTAGATAAACTTTGCAAAATTCCTTACCTATATTAATTTCTCAAAGTTTATAGAGTAATTTTGGCTCTAATAACTCCCTCCTTAAAATTGACAATGTTTCTTTATAAGATGAAAGGAATCATGTCGGTCAGGCATATCTAATTATAGAAGTACAAGTGTTAGGACAACTGTCTTTTCCACAAATATTTTAGAATACACTAGACTTTCCCACATGGATTGATCTATAGGCAATTTGTTTTATAAGCTGCACATGCCTTTAAAATAAATATTCCATTTTCAAAATATACAATGTTAAGCTACAAAATAATATTCCTAAATTAATTCATCTAACTATGAGAACCCTCTATTACATTTTGTTTCTCTAACAGGATATTCATACTATAATGTTGCTCCTCAATTAGCTCAAGGCTGACAAATAGTTTTGTAAAGAGCTCTTTCATTTGTCTTACTAAGCTCTTGTGGTATTTATCTTCTCTTGCCTAGCTTCACTAGTCTTCATTTTGTAGTTAGAATCATACAAATGATCTTATTATTGTCAGCAGTAATCTTGTCTATGTTTTGGTGCCTTACCCCTTTCATAAACTGGGAAGCTCTTTTCTTGTACTCATCATCTACAATTAGACCAATTGGACTGAGGCTAGTAGGGTCTCTAACTAAGCTATCCAATATATTCACTATCTTATATTAAATTTTCTTGAGGTCATTGGAAAGGGCTCTCATTTCCCATGATTATTTGCTCGCATCTTCCCTTGAAACAATTTTTAGAGTTGTTATTGTTATAAATTATACTAAATTGCTCACTAGTGGATTGTAATTCAGCTTTTGCATTAAATTATATTGCATAGATGATAATTCAATATTCATTGGTTTAATTATAATTCTCACAGGGTCTAATTAGGGTTCTCATGCTTTTTAGTGTTTTTTTGAAGGTTTTAATAGTGTTTTAATGGTGTTAATGAGCTCAAACCACAAGTTCTATGCTTTAAATTTGCATTCAGACTTGCCCATTTATACTCCTATCTCCCGTAGGTCCATGAAATCTTCATATTTACCATGTTTTGCTTGTGTGTCATCATCATGGCACCTCTATGGCATCTTACTTATCATTGCTCAAAAATATGACCATTGCCTTTGAAAATTTAGCTTTGATCTCACACCATCCAATCTATTTATATGAATCAACACGATTTGTAGATCTTTAGATTATTTGAATATAAATGGCTATATTAAAATTGATGTCTACATGCCTATTATTTGATATTTTTGTGAATGTATTTGACATTTTTACGACCATCAATCTTTAAACACCTCCTCAAAACTCTGTATTGAGATTAAATTTTATGTCTATGCAACCATCATTTGACATCTGCATGAATGTTTTTGATGTTCATGTAACCGTCAATATTTGAACACCTCCTCAATATTATTTGTTGAGATTTCCACTTGTCAATTTTGGGTTCACTCTACTTCATGTGTGTTCCACTTGGTAGATCTGTGAGGCTTTTGTGTTATTAACTTGTTGACCCTACTTCTTTCCACAGGTCATTAGATTTATATATTGGGCTCCTATGATGGTGACACTTGTCACTCTCATGGAGATCTTGGAACCTACTGACCTTTCAACTTGAATTATGCATTTTTATATCTTCCCCATTTAATCAAACATGCATTGTCCTATTGCGATCTGTGGAGTTGAGCAAGATTGGTTCTTTTGCTTAGTTTCCTATTTTGATCTTGCACCATTAGATTAACTTTGCCTGAGTAAACAAGGATAATTGATCCCACAGATAAACACAATGTTTAAGTTAGGCTCAAGAATATATATAAAGAACTTAGGATAAAAATATTTATCTAAGTCTTAAGCTAAGTTAAGGACATAATAAAAGGGACCCCACATAATAAAACTAATAGCATAAAGTCTTAGACTAAGGTTTTTATTGTATTAATAAATATGATAAAATTTGGGGTAAGGCTTTAGGCTAAGCTTTATAATAAAGGGACCATGTGTTTATTTTGACCAATCTAGGATAAAGAGAACTAAGGGGTCATGGGACATAATAGAGACCAAGAATAATATTTTTAGCCTAAGGTTTGGTCATGTTGAAAAATATGACTAAGCCTTAGGATAAAAAATTAAACTAAGTCCATGGCATGATAATTATTCTCACACAAATTTAAATAAAAGTTTCCACCAAATTTGAACTAAAATCAAAGGGCCTAAGCTAGGATAATTGGAACAAGGGTTTCAAAAAGATTAAAACATGGATTTAATTTGATTTTCAATAGACCAAAGGCTAGTAAAAGACCCAATTAACTTAAAATTGTGAAACCCAAACATAGTCTATCCAAGGGGGACTCCATTAAACCTACAACCTGTGAAACACAAAGATATAATGTATTAGCAAATTTAGACAAGATTAAACTAGAATCCTGAACAAATGTGCCAACCAAACCAGGTATGAATGATCTTCAAATAAAGAATATGTGTAAACATGCCAGTGACACTCTGATCAAGTAATTTTTCAATTTTAAAGTATAAATTTGCACAATTTGACACAAGGGTCCCTAATTTTTGTAAATGGCGGTATGTTGACCTCAACAAATAGAGACTTATGGGGGAAACATAGCAATATGTTAGAATTTAGAGACTCTGGTTTAGACTAATGATTAGGTTATTCATTCCACTTGATCAACCACTATTATTCATATTAGTTTATGGTTAAAACAAGTCTTGCACATGTATAATTGGGGTCAAACATTAAAACATAGCCAAGTTATGTGTGTACTTTTATTCCACTTACTATTTTCCATGGGATTTAGAGATCAAATTCTAGATTTCATGACTTTAACTATTAATACTGACTTATAACATGTTTGGATATTCATTATGAACCATGATTTAACTTAAGGAAGGCTTGGGAATTACTTTATTACTATCCAAGCATCTATAGCCATGATAGAGATGCCTTTGGTTCTACTCAAGGCCTTGATGTAATACCAGTCAAGCATCCATAACCCCGATGGAGATTATCAAAATCACCTCTACTTAGAAAACTCTTTGAATTTTGAAATAATTTCCATTTTTGTATTTTTAGATCATTTTTGGATTTCTAACAAAGGTTGGAAATCAGTCTAGCTAGGTTTAGAGATTTGGTCAAGTGTTTGATCTTCAAACAATTATCTTTAGTTCCAAACTTTGTCCCAGGTAATAAAGTTTATTAAGTGCAAGCGTGACTGTGTTCCAATAATTCAAGTCTTCATCCTACATGTACAACCCTTATCAAAATCAAGTTTAGATTAGAACAAGGCTTAAAAATTTATGGAATAATTAGCCTATTCATTAGTCTCTACCAATCTTCCAAAAATTAAAACATCAAGCTCACATTTTAGACCCATGGTCAACCACTATCTAAAGTTCATACCCGTATTCTTGAATTATGGAGTTTATTGAGCAACTAGATAAAACTTGATTTGAGGACTATCTTAAAAAGACTTATTATAATCAAGGAATAAAGTAGACAAATTAAACACACCAAGTAGAAATAAAATAAATAAACAAACAAATATATGTATAAATGAGGGATAAGAAGGAAAGAATAGAAAGAAACTAATCTAGCCTACCTACACTAACTCTAACTAGCCTTACAATCATTCCATAAAGACTCCAGGTGCGATAGCAAAGAAGTAATTCTTGAGGTATTTGCCATTGGTGGGTAGTGTGAACTCTATTCCCTATATGTCTTTCAGCTTGAAGGTGTTGTCTCCAAATATCTTAGCTATCTAATAGGGACCTATCTAGTAGGGCTCAGATGCTTTGTAAAAAATAATAACTAAGTATCCTTTCTTGAACACCTTTATTTTTGAGTGTTTATCAAACCACCTCTTACCTGTGGTTTGGTGTCTACTAAAATTGGAAAAAACTTCTTCTCTTGCATCTTCCATCTGTATGATAACCAACAACCTTGAACTTACAAATTCTTGGTCCTCCTCCATATACTATTATATAAACCTTTATTTTAGGAGCTTGAGGGTGATGGGGAAGATGGGTTATTAATCATAAACTAGAAATAATGGTGAGTCTTTTAGATCTTGTTTGATTTTAGTTCTATCTAACCAAAGGGCTTACTTAAGCAACTTATGCCATGTTCTAGGTTTATCAGCTGCAAACTTCTTTATAGCCTTCATCAAGATTTTATTTGTTGATTTAAATACTCCATTACCTTGAGGGTAATAGTTTGATGAGAACTTGAGGATGGTGTTATCATATGCTCAATTTTTCATCTTTATGGATACAAAAGTAGATCCATTATCATAGACTAGAGATATAGGTGTCTCAAACCTGGTGCATATGTTTTCTTCTAAAAAATTTATCACATCTTTAGTCCTACACTATTTAGTCTCCACTGCTTCAGTCCATCTGGTGCAGTATTTGGTAGTAGTTAGAATGTAATTTTGATCATCAAAGGAATTATATTTAATAGCCTCCATAAAATCTAGCCCCCAATGGGCAAAAGGTTTTTCAATCACTTCTGGTTTTAGTGGCATGGCTACCTTAGGCTATTTTATGTTAAAGACTTAACATGAGTGGTACTCTCTCACATGTTTATGAGTATCCTTAAAGATTTTAGGTCGGTAATAACCATCCCTTAATATTTTATGTCTTGTTGTCCTTCCAGATGGATGTCCACTTCATAACTTTTCATGGAAGGTACTCATGATCTTAGTTGCTTCACTCTTAGAGACACATCTCAAGTAAATGCCTTCAAATTTTTTCTTGTACAACACTCCATCCTTGATCAAAAAGTGAGTTTTTTTTAGTCTTAGAGTTCTTATTTATTCTTTACTTATCCCTAAAGGATAATAACCATTTATTAGTAAGTGGACAATGGGATCATACCAATCATTAGGTTTGAAACTTTATTGCTCTACTTGCATAACACTTATCTTGGAGTAAGTATTGGCAATCAATTGAATTAAACCCTGGCACCTTACCAATTTGGCAGTCTTTATCTCAATGTTAAATTCTTGGAGCACAAAAATCCACTTACCTCTCCTTTATCTTAGTTCATTTTGACTTAGCATGAGCTTGGTGGTAGGGTCTGGTAGAATAACATGCACCTTATTCCTAAGGATATAATACCTAAAAAAAAATCACTATCTTAACCAAAGCACATGCTTGTTTGTTAATCAAATAGTAGTTCAGCTCAACATTTTTGAGGTTAGTGCTCATAAAAGTGTTAGGTTGTGGAGCTAAAAGCTTCACAGTATGTAGACATGGAGGAGTTGTTGAGTGTCACAGTCACCGGCATCGGTTATGCCGACTGACATCGGTCAGTGGTGGACAAGAAGGCAACTGACATTGGTCAGGAGTCAGCCGACATCAGTCATCTCCAAGCAGACAGGGACCGACGTCGGTCGCCTGTGTGGTTCCAGAATTGTTCGTTGCACGAATAGTTAATTTGTTGAACCGGTTGTTTACATGTAAAGACTATTTCAAGTCTTGAGCTACGTGTCTAATTATTGTAAATTAGAAGTCTAAGTTATTGTTTAGTATGGGATCTATTTATAGACCCATTGGCATGTATTGTAATTTTATGAGCAATAGAGGAAGGCAAGGTAGATATTTCCAATTATAAGAACAGGTTGATCTGCAGGTGGCAGCAAGATCAGGAGGAATTTCTACATGGTAAGTAAGATCATTTGAGTTGCAGGTTGTTGCAAGTTCATGGGAGATCTACTTAAAGTACTTTTGAGAGCTTGGTACTAGCAGTGTTATTACTGACTGGTTGGAGGTGAACACCAACTCTATGTTTGAGTTGTGTGTTGGGACCATTTTCGGTAGGAGAGTGAACTCTTGAGGGAAAGAGATCTGTACATCTGAGAGGTGTGGAAGATTGTGGCATCTTCATTGTATTTCCTTCTGGCATGAGTATTAATACAAGATTGTGTATTGTCTCTCATATTATGTGTTATTTATATATTCTAGTTACTTGTTAATTCTGGTATAATTTTGTGTTTAGTTGCTTATATAAGGTAATCATATTGTGCTCTTATTGAGGAGCAAGATCCTGACAAGTTGGAATCAGAGCTAGGTTTGTGGTTCTAGATTTCCCTGACAAAAAATTATTGGATGATCACAACCATCTATCTTATGAGTTAGAACTACAACTATTATATGATCTGAAGTAAAAGAGTAAAGATAAAAATCTTTAGAGAAGTTTAGACTTATTAGTATAGGGGATTGTCCAATTACCTCTTTGATGTCCTTGAAATCCTTCTTTGTCTCCTCATTCCAAGTGATCTTAGCATCTTTCTTCAGCATATCATTCAGTGGCTTCACAATTTTTTCAAAACCATAAATAAACTATCTTACAAAGTTTATTTTACCAGAGAATGATTTTAATTCATTCATATTATTAGGGGGCTATAATGGATCTACTCTATCAAAGTATATATATATTCCCTCCTTAGTGATGGCTTCTCCTAATATTTTTCTCTTAGTAACACATAAAATACTTTTCCTTGGGTTGAGAGAAATCCCATACCTTCTACATCTTTCAAATACTTGTTGTAGGTGCATAAGATGATCTTCCCTATTTTTAGAAAAGACAGTCAGATCATCTATGTATATGATAATGTATTTACCTACCAGACCTTGGAAACCCTGATTCATAGCCCTTTTAAAAGTGGATCTTATATTTATAAGTCTAAAAGGCATTCTCTTGTAGGCAAACATGCCCCACTTGGTAGTCTTCATCCTATCCTCTTGGTTCACTAGCACCTGGTTATACCCTAAAAATCCATCAAGAAAAGACATCATGGTAGAACCATAAATAATTTGGATTACTTGGTGAAGAGAAGGTAAGGGTAATTATCTTTCTTAGATGCTCTATGTAGATTTTTGAAATCAATGCACATCCTAATTTCACCATTTTTCCTTTTGACTGGTACTAAATCGGTTACCCAAGTAGAGTTCCTAATAGAAAACACAATCTTGGCATCTAAGAGCTTCTTAACCTCTTTGTATATTAGTGGTGCTAAGACCAGGTTGACAGGCCTCTGATTTTATTTGAAAGGTTTTCAATTTTGCTTTAAAGGTATGGTATGAGTTATGACCTTTGGGTCAAAGATATTTAGGTTATCACAAGACCATGCTATGATATCTTTATATTTGGTCAACATTTCTTTGGCTCTTTTGGAATCAATGCTTATATAAGTTGTACCAATATTAACCAATTGAAGTTTTCCTTGAAATCCAAGATCAATTACATTATAATCCTTCCCATTTACTTTGGGAATCTTTATAGCCTCAGCTAGTCTATCAAAATCAAAGAGTCTCTCTAAGGCTATCATGTATTTGGGATTCTTATTATCATTCAACTAAATGACCTTGTCATTGAGTTTACCTTCAATTTTATCATCATCAAGGAGACTATCTTCATCAATAATGTGACTCTTAAACACTCCTAAAATATTCATGAAGTCTATGATTTGTTGATCATCACTAAATACTTGTAAGTGGTTGGCATTATCTAGCACTGAGGGACATGGGATTAACTCAATTATGAGGCTTTATAACTTAGAACTTTGATCGGTCATAAGGTTGCTTATAGTTGAAGCAAGTTCATCAGTAGCCTTGTTTTCTTCCTTAAGGATTGATACAATATTAAAAACATCAAAACATTGAATTAAGTCCCATACTCTAAACTTTTAATTCTTGAGATAGGACAACTTGTATTGATATTTACTCTTGACTTGGTTAACTACTAGTTCAGAGTCACCAAAAACTAATAGTTCCTTGGTTTTATGTTTGATTACAAATTATAATCCAAGAATAAGTGATTCATACTCAGCCAAATTATTGGTGCATGGAAACTAAAGTTTTTAAGAGGCATTGTATTCTTTCCCAATGGGATTGATTAATACCACTCCTACTCTAGAACCTGATTTGCATCTAGCACCATCAAAATAAAGTTTCCATAATCTAGGCAAAGCATGAGAAAATTTAGAGTTACATACCTTTGTGGTATTAAGAGTGTAAACACCAAGATTTGAGTTAACCATGTTTACCCTCTCATTGATTACATTGTACTTAGTGATCATATGCTTCATTTAGGCTCTCTTTCTATCTTTTTTTTTTTTGGAACTCCCTTCCAAGGAAACCACATATGTGAACAATTTGTTGACATATAACCATTCAAGCTCCTAGTCTAGTCTCTGCTCAATAGCATCCCATAAGCATCAGGGATGTCCACCACTTAGATATCAATGAACTATTGGATCCTTGGCTCTGAGGCAATTTTCATGTGAAAATTTAACAACTCTCTAATTAATTTGACTTTTAACTTATCTAACTCAGTTAAAACTCTATCAAATTTAATGGGAGTCAAGCCTAATTTATCACAAATACCCTTAGGCATAATATTTTCAAATTCATTAGAGTCTAACAAATAATTATGTAGGTTCTTACCAAAGATCCTAACTATAAGTATAAAAGAAGGAACATCTACCTTACTTTATGTATTGCAACATTAACATGTGCAAACTTTTGAGACTTACCTGGCTTCTTAGACAAATTCTAAAAATAGATCCATTTATTTAGTAATCTATGTCAACTCATGAAAAGTAAAGTTAGATTTGGTCATTTTAATGTCCTTTACTATGTTATACCTAGTCTTATTGGAAGAATTAGATGCATCATCATTGGGTTTAGAAGTACTTCCCTTAGGAAGCTCTAGATTGTTGTCTGAGGTAGTATTAGGAGTCTCAAAGTTATTTGGAGGAGTTGAAGTGGTCAATGGTTACTTATTCTCTCAGTTTATCATAGGATAAGTCTTCTTTACAAATTTCTAAAAATCATGAATCTCTTTAGGAATATCCTTAGGCTCATTATCCTCTTGGAAAGAGAACTCAAATGTCTCCACCATGAGAGTTGAATCAGATGATCTAGATGATCTTTAAGATCGTGTTGTACCTACATCATAATCCTTATTAGGGACATCTTAAAAAGTATCTAATTCTTCTTGGAAGGCTTCAAAAGAATTACAAAATTCAACATAGTCTATTTCCCCATGCTTAAAAGTGCAATGAACTCTACAATACTCAGGTAAAGAAACATTAGTAAGATTTATATCAGGCACATTTTTGCTAGTAGATGGTTCATTATTATTGTTGTTGTGGTACCTATCATTCTAAAATATGTTAGTGGGCCTATTAAACTTTTTAAATGATAAATTCCTACAAGATATCTCTCTAGTATTGCTTACTTGTTTTCGTAACTGAAGGAAGTCAGTGCTAAGCTTTTAAACTATCTTGAGGATAGAGTCACTTTCAGTCTTTGGGGCCTTAAAATTATGAACTTGAGTATTAGCATTGGTTGTAAGAATAAAATATTTCTAATCCTATGGATTAGATCGACTGGCTTCATTTTTTAGTAATCCCAAGTTTTGAGTAGGATGTGTGTGTCTCAAAGGTAGTTAGTTTAAGACTAAAATTTGGTTCAAGGCAAGCATATTTTGGTTAACATTGGGAATAGCATTTAGAATGGGTAAATGTGGATTGATTTTAGGAATGAATCATACCTATTGTCCTTGGGGTTGCATCTGGTCACTAATTATTATAGCCTTGGCATAAGCTAAAGCTTATGTATTCATGGGTCCAACATCTCTCTTTACAAACACATAAGTCATATGATCTAGGGCATCCTTATAAATTTCTAAGGCTAAATTCTCATCAGGTTTATATAGAGTTATGGTCCTACTAAACATTTTATAAAACTTAGAATTGAAGGCTCTTATTGGCTCATTTGCATCTCTTTTCACTATGGTGACTTACTGGTACAAGATACAAGGGTTAATGATTTTTTTTAAATGGTCAATGAAAACATTGTTAAATTCAACCCAACTAGTAATGTAGTTTTTAGGAAGGTTTAGAAACCATTCATATGAAACATCTAAAAATTAAAATGAAATACTCTACATGATACATCTTCATGAGTCACATTCAACAATTTTAATGTAGCTTTGAAACTCTTAATGTGTTCTTCAGCAGTTATAATGCCACTAAGACTAAATGTTGGCAAATACTTTTTAAGATTATGAGGAAGGTCTATACCACACTTGACATATTGATTAAATAACCACCTATCCAAGCCATACCTTGATAGGGATTGAACATAGGAGCACCCTGAATTGGTGAAGTTAGCAAAGACTTTGAAAGTATGCACTTACCTTTGTCTCACCTAACTTTCCTATGAGATTCTAATGAAATTAGAGGTTCTCTAGTCTCTAAACATGACCTTGTCCTAATTTTGGGTAATTATAGCTTACGAGTTTTGAACTCTGTATTAAATATGATGTGTCAGTCTTATATTTGTAGGAAACAATGATCAAACTTACACATTAAGTAAATTTTGCAAAGATTTATATAAAGGATGATAAAAGATGTCAATCATTAACTAGGTTATCTCAAAGATGTATCCAAATACATAAGTATGATTGGTATTTACATGTTTAAAATCAAATAAACTCAAATTATAAAAGGAACGATCAATTTGTGATCAAAACAACTATTAATAACCTCAAACCTATTGAATTGGAAAAGCTCAAGCCATCTTTACCATAATTAAGCATATGCCTTCAAAGAAAGTTGATATTTGTCTAAAGGAAGCAGAAAGATTGGTCTAAAACCATAAAGATCAGTGATATTTATACAATTGAGCAAAGAATAACACAATTATGCAAAGATTACACCAATATTTGAACACAATTCACAAAAATGAACAAAGATACTTTAACTCTAAAAAAATATAACATGCCCTCCTTCTAGTGCCAGTGAAGCCCCTCTTATTGATGCCTAAATATATATCATAGGTGCCTAGAGTATTTAATATCACTTTTCATTTTATAATTCTAAGAATTCAATTCATAAGTTGTAAGTTGTGATAATTTTGTTATATGTTGATGACATAGAGGCAAAGCATGTGGATTGTTTCACAATATTTATAATGTTTGGTGGTTGGGAGCCACCTTGGCCTAAAAGTTAGTCTATGCAGAATATGAAGTATGATATGCTAATAATGGTAAATTATGGTCAAGAACTAATCTAAGATGGATATTTTCAATGAAAATTAAGCTAGAGTGATATGGTTAAAAAATATCAAAAGGAAATGTAGGGCAGAAAAGAGATATTGTTGATCTTCATTACAAACACTATGATAAAGTTAAAATAACATTCAAGTATGCACTTAACCAATATATGACATGAAGTAGCATAAGCTCAAATATTATCACACATCAAGAAAACATATAAAGATGGTATGAAATAATGCAAATAATAACCAAGTTCATTTTAATATCTACCCCTACAAGTAAACAACATTAGCTCAAATGCAAGAAAAGTAAGAAAATGAAAGGAACCTAAGGTCTTTCAATTAACCTAGCATTATCATAAGTTAATAGATTTGCATTCAAATGTACACACTAGGAACTTATAAGAACCATTCAAATCTAGAAATTAGAACAAATAAGTGAGAGAGAAACTAGAATAACAAAAGACACAAGCAAATTTGGATAAACTTTGTAAAATTTCTTGTCTCTATTAATTACTCAAAGCTTACAAATTAATTTTAGCTCTAAAAACTCCCTCCCTCTTACAATTGATAATGTTCCTTTTATAGGATACAAGGAAGCATGTCAATTAGTGATATCTAATTACAAAAGTATAAGTGTTAAGACAGTTGTCCTTTCCACAAATGTTGTAGAATACACTAGACTTTTCCACATAGACTGATATATAGGCAATTATTTTATAAGTCACACATGCCATTAAAAAAGAATATTTCATTTTCAAAATATACAATGTTAATATACAAAAGAATATTCCTAAATCAATTCATCTAACTTTGAGAACCCTCTGTTGTAGTTTTATTTCTTTAGCAGGATCTTCATTCTGTAATGTTGCTCTTCAATTAGCTCAAAGCTAAAAATTAGTTTTATGAAGAGCTCTTTCATTTGTCCTGCTAAGATCTTTTGGTCTTTATCTACCCTTTCCTAGCTTCACTAGTTTTTTTTTTTTTTAGTTAGAATCATACCCATGATCCTATTATTGTCAGTAGTAATCTTATCTATGCTTTGGTGCCTTGCCCCTTCAATAAACTGGAAAGATCTTTACTTGTGCTCATCATCTATAATTAGACCAACTGGATTGAGGGTAGTAAGGTCTCTGACTAAGCTATACAATACATACACTATCCTATCTTCAAGTTGTTTGAGGTTGTTGGAGAGGGTTCCCATTTCTTAGGACCATTTACTCATATCTTCCCTTGAAATGCTTTTCTGAGCTATTATTGTTGGAAATTCTACTAGATTGCTCACTAGTGGACTACAATTTAGCTTATGAGTCAAATTATCTTGCATTGATGATAATTAAATCTTTCTTAGTTCAATTATAATGCTTGAAGGGTCTAATTAGGGTTTTCATGGTTACTAGGGTTTTTTTTAAGGTTTTAACGGTGCTCTAATGGTGTCTATAAGCTCAAACCACAAGTTCTGTGTTTTAAATTTGCATTTAGACTTGCCCATTTATACTCCAATCTCCCACATATCCATTAAATCCTTAGATTTACCATGTTTTGTTTATGTGGCATTGTTGTGGTACCTCTATAGCATCTTGCTCATCACTATTCAAAAATATGACTGTTACCTTTGAAAATTCAGCTTTGATCTCACACCATCCAATATATTTGTACAAATCAACGCAGTCTATATATCTTTGGATTATTTAGATCCAAATAATTATCTTAAAATTGATGTTTACCTACTTGTCATTTGGCATCTATGTGAACATCTTTGACATTTGTGCTACCATCAATCTTTGAACACTTCCTTAAAACTCTTTATTGAGTTTAATTTTGATGTTTGCATGCCCATTATTTAACATCCATGTGAACATATTTGACATCTATGTGACCATCAATATTTGAACACCTCCTTGGGAATCTTTTCTAAGTTTTCCACTTATCGCTTCTAGGTTCACTCTGTTTCATGTGTGTGCCACTTGGTATCTCTATGGGGCTTCTATGTTATTGAATTATTGATCTTACTTCTTTTTGTGGGTCATTAGATTTATATACTAGGATCTTGTGATGGTGACACTTGTCACTCTCATAGAGATATTAGAACCTGCTAAATTTTTAAATTGAATTATGCATCATTGGATCTTCCCCATTCGATCAAACATGCATCATCTGATTATGATCTGTGGGGTTGAGCAAGATTAGTTCCTGTGCTTAGTTTCCTATTTTGATCTTATGATATTAAATTATGTTTTCTCGAGTAAGCAAGGGTCATTGATCCTAAAGATAAACATAATGTTTAATTCAGGCTCAAGAATATATATATAAATAACTTAGGATAAAAATCTTAAGCTAAGTTAGGGACATAATAAAAGGGACACCACATAATAAAAGTCATAGCATAAAGTCTTAGACTAAAGTTTTTATTGTATTAATAAATATGATAAACCTTAGGGTAGGGCTTTAGGCTAAGCTTTATAACAAAGGTACCATGTGTTTATTTAGACCAAGCTAGGATAAAGGGAACAAAGGGGTCACAGGACATAATAGAGACCAAGCATAAGATTTTTAGCCTAAGGTTTGGTTGTGTTGAAAAAAATGACTAAGCCTTAGGATAAAAAATTTAACTAAGTCCATGGTATGATAATTATTCTTACACAAATTTAAATAAAATTTCTCACCAAATTTGAAGTAAAATCAAAGGTCTAAGCTAGGGAAATTATAATGAGGGTTTCAAGAAGCTTAAAATATATATTTAATTTGATTTTCAACATACCAAAGGCTAGTAAAAGACCAAATTAACATAAAATCATGAAACCAAAACATAGTCTATTCAAGGGGGTTCCATTAAACCTACAACCTATGAAACACAGAGATTCAACATATTAAAAAATTTAGACAAAATTAAACTAGAATCTTGAACAAATGTGATAACCAAACCAGGTGTGGAAGATCTTTAAACAAAGAATATGTATAAACATGATAATGACACTCTGGTCAAGTAAATTTTGAATTTAAAGGTATAAATTTGTATAATTTGATAAAGGGTCTCTATTTTTCAAAAATGGGGGTATGTTGACCTCAATACAAGTTAATTTTTACAAGTTATTTTTTAAAATATTAAAATATTAAAAAAGACAATCAACTTTGTTAAAAGATTAACTAAGTCATGAAGTTTTATTTTGGTGCCCCATTTCTTAGTGAAAGGCTTCTTCAATTGAGCTCAAGGAGAGAAGGTTTGAATGGAAGACTCAAACATCATTTTTCTCCTTATTCAACACTTGACAAAGCACCCAACTGATTGTAGAATCCTCTTCTTCCTTATACTCCACCAAAGAGGCCTCTTCAAGTGGGAAATGAAGACATTTGTATGAGCACTCCCTAATTTTTTACTCCATGAGTAAGTGTAAAAGTTTTGGACTTCTTCTCTTTCAAGAGAGTAAGTGTTTTGTATAAATATGGGTCTCTTACGTATTCCATGGATATTTTTACTGAGAGATATTTTTTTTCCTTTTAAGAAGTTCATCTACATACTTTAACCTAAATAATATCAATATACTAAAGTTTTGCCTTCCTTATTTTGTGTCATCCTTGTGTATGTATAGATTTTTATTACATTTGTGAATGATATAAGTCTTATTTCAATCATATAAGATCATTTGTGGTATTTATCTTTTCCTTTCAAAATCTTATTGCAGAAAAATTGAGAAATTTGTTATTTTATTGATAAAATATCTAATATTACATTTGATTTCATACACAAGTAAGATTGTGTTTCAAGAGATTGTAGCATATTACTATTCAAACTATGTATGATCATAGAAAGCAATAATTTCCACTTAAACCCTTTGGTGCATCACCATTTTCAATTTTAAAATTCCTTTTAAACTCTTTTCCTTACAAATAAAACCCTAGTTATGAGTAAAATCATAAAAAAAAAATAGTTAAAAGTGAACTGGTCATGTATCAGTTGCCCTAAGCTTAGTGAAAGGAAGTTATCCTTCTCCAAATGTTTAACTTAATTCATCAAGGTCTCACAACTTGGAGGTGATCCTATTATGTCATTATATTCCCATGTACTACAACTCCTACAAAACATAACGAATGCAAAATCTAATTGATAACAACACCATTCGGGTGGGTGGAGATTTAATGGTGACAAGTATTATCTAATTACTTATTTATTTCCATCTATTTCCTTCGGCATCATGCCCTCTTTTATAAGATAAGGATGTGTGTTGAATACAATTTTTGAAAGTACCAAATTTATTATGACAAATGGCTTCAACTACTCAGGAATGGCGTAGGAGGAAAGGATGGCTAAAGGTGACATGCATAAATTTTCTGAGTGGAGTAAATTATTTTTAAATTCTAAAATCATGAGCAAGGTCCAAAGTTTAACCAGGTCATTTAATACTTGTTAATTCCTATATATATATATATATATATATATATATATATATATATATATATATATATATATATATATATATATATATATATATATATTAACAATCATATTAAATATTATCGATTATATAAAACATCATATACATGAACTAATCCTAAGATTAAATTTGTGTGCACCATAAATGGGGTCAACAAGCGAATAAATTAGGTGGTTAAAAATCATTTGGTAGATATAATTAAATATTTTATTTTGTTAACTTGTGTTTATAAAGTTCACAGTCTCCATGGATTGAATAGTAGTTGTAACAGCATAAGATGTTGTGTAGGCCTTGTCTACAACACCTAATAAATTATAAATCACTTAATAAGCTCAAAAGTTATAATTTATACTTGGCATTTTTATTAAGAGGTTTTATGATAATGTAGCAACCAAAAAGGGTGGTTATTACAGAGGAATCCACAATTTATTTCCATTAAATAAAAGGCAAGTAACACATAACTACAAAACCTTAATAAAATCAAAAGTTTCTAATCATTCTTACTAATAGTTTTTATTAATAATTTCATGGTATGGTTAAGTGTAATAACCAAGCGATGGTTAAATACCTCACAACATGATGTAACTACTATCAAAACTAAAAATAGGTATAAATGATGACATATCAATAAAATAAAGAGAAGACTAGAGTCTGCAATTTTTTATGATCCAAAATAAAGTTTATTGTAATTTATTACTTAAATTCAAAACACAAACATATACATAAAACCATAAACGACAAAACATGATCTGGAAGAATAGTTATATCTATCTAAGTTGTGAAACATGAACTAACCACCTAACATGCATAAACATGTTCATAAGGTCATCTATAAGGGATTAAAAACACATCAATCGTTGGGTATTACAATCAATATGGATTTTGTCCAGGGATTACCTGTGTTAAGGAATCTTCATGATATGATTTTGGTCATTTTTAATAAATGCACCAAAGTAACACACTTCATTCTAGGTAATTTGACAGATGATGCACCAAAGCTTAGAAAGAGGTTCATAAAATAATTATATAGATTGCATGAATTTATAAAAAATATCATATTATACAAGGACCCTAGGATGACATCAAGGTTTTCGCAAACTCTTAATATAGCTTTGGGCACAAAACTAAATTTTATTATAGCTTACCATCTAAGAACAAATGGGAGAATAGAAAGAGTGAATTGGATCTTGGAGGATCTTTTAAGAATGTATTGTATGGTTCAAAAATATAAATGGGAATAACATCTCTCATTAGTTGAGTTTGCTTATAAAAACTCATTTCAATCAACATTGAAGATAGCTCATTTTGAAGCATTTTATGGTAGTAGGTGTATAACACCTATCAACTGGGATAAATTAGTAGATAGAGTAATATTTGGGCCTGATATGTTCATTGAAATGGAAGAATAAGTGAAGTTAAGAAATTAAAGATTGGTTGAAGCCAATGATAGGTAGAAAACTTTTGTTGATTTGAAAAGGATAGTAAGACAATTCTCAATTGGAGATAAGGTTTTTATGTAAGTCAAACCCTAAAATAGTTCTATTAAGTTTGGTAAATTAGTTAAATTATCATCGAGATATGTGGGACCCTTTGAGGTTTTAGAAGTGATAAATCTCATAGCATATATACTTGATTTTTAATTAGCATTAGCACAAATGCATAACATTTTTCATGTATCTTATCTTAAAAAGTATGTGGTTGATTCTTCACTTGTTTCATACTAAAATGCATTACAAGTTCTAGATTTAGAGGTGGTAACATTAGAACCAATCAGAATACTTTATACACGTAAACTTAACCTGCATAACAAAGAAGTATCACAATGCAAGGTCTAGTGAAACTAGTATTCTAAAGATAGTCCACATGAGAAGATTATGAGTAATTATATAGATTGTTTCCTCATTTATTTGAATGATTTTTTGCTAAACTTTATCTATTTTTATTTCAAAATGTATGTTTGAAATGAAATTCATTAAGATGATGACATATTTTAGGGGAAAAGGATGTTACATCATGTCCTACTCTTTAAAAAAATCTTTAGTATTAGACAATGAAATAAATTAATAATTATTTACTTTTTTGATTCAAGTGGCATATTTAGATATATGTTGATTTATTAGGTAGTTGGTTTCTTTAATTTCATGGTCTATTATGATTTGAGGACATATTCATGTGTATTTGGATATATTATATTGTTTTGTATTGGAATATTATGTTGAGTTTATTTCATTTACTGATTTAATTTGTCATACAACTCTTCACTTGATGTATATATATCTCAGGTATTTTAGTTATCTAATTGTTAGCTTAGACTAACTACTATTTTTTTTGACAAAGGTACCTACAAGACTATCTCACCCCTATTGAGTGGAATAGAGGGAGAGAATCATAGGGGAAGAGGATGCATATATCGATAATAGGGATAGAAAGAATGAAATTGAACCCTCAAACATGCACACTTATAATTTTACATGTTGAGATGAATTAGTGTTGATGGTATTTTGTGAATGTGTTGTGTGCTTGTTTTTAACTATCTATTTCATAGTTAATATTTCATGCTTTGCATTGATCATGGGTCATATACTTACTTCATTGTGGAATAATCATTTTGAATATAGATGTTCTTATTAATGTTATTTATTAACCCTATTATACATATTTGTTGTATCTCAAATAAATTGGTATGTGGGATAAATTATGGTTTGTTGAGTTATGAATGGAAATGGAGCTAATTTATTCATTATAAATCTATAAATGCAATATATTATTTAACACATTTCTTTGTACCTAAATATGCAAGGTTTATTTGGATTTAATTTTACCCCTTTTTGGTGGCCTAGGGGATATGGGACAAAAAACCACCTAAGCATTTATCATTTGGTTGAGTCTTAAAAATTTAGGGAAAATAGGTTTTTATGAAAAGTATGAAGGTTCTAGTTGAACAAGTGACACAAATCATTGTCATACATATTTCAAACCAAAAAATTAGGTTATTTTGAAGTCTTTGGAAGAAAAAGAGGTTTTGTTATCATTATGGCTTTGACTATGCCATTTGATGAAGAGCTAAGTTGTAGGGTTTGGCATCAATCCGCTATGCTAAGAAAATCATAGTGGAACTTCAATCTAAATGCAAAAAAATATGAACATGCATATATGAGTTTGAGTCCTATGATAGAAAACTTACAAATTTTTAGGATAAACTTGAGGGCATGTGAATGTGGAAAAGAAAAATAAAATAGAATAAGAAGGGAGAAATGGTAAAGGAGACACACTGAAAAAAGAGAAGTACTAGTAAGGATTATAAGGAGTAAGGGGATTCATCTACCATTCTAGGCATTCACTAGGCATTGGCTATGGATTTCCTCGATGACCAAGTGGGGTAATTAATATTTTAAGTTATAAAAATATTACGGGTTATATCTAATTTTGAATGGACTATGTTATTTAATTAGTTAGTCAATGAATGAGATATAGAAACCCTTTTTATTTGGGTTAGGTTTTATAATTGTTGAATGCTTTATGGTAGACATTTTGGCCACTCTTGGTCATGATATTCAAACAAAAATAAAAACAAATAATAAGTTTTATTTGGGTTTTTTTCCCGTGAGTATGTATATACCATTTATGGTTTAAACATGGGTAACTCTTACGGACCTGGGGATGGAACTTGTTTCCATTCACAGACCTATAAGATTAAGTATAAACATGTCTCGTGAAATCAAAAACTATTATGGAGTATTTGTACATTCATGATTAGCATTGGAAACTCTATTTGGTCGACCCACTTGTGTAAAAGTGTGTAGAAAAAGCTTACCCTCTTTTGGTTTTTTTAAGGCTATATAAATGGCTCTAGGGAACTCTAAGTGGATAGACATCTTGATGTTAAATTTGTTTTGATTGTATTGGTTGATATCCAAGTTATGACAGTATAGACAAATTGAAAAAAATCATTTACCTTCATCTTTTGAGTACCTTGTAGTTGTATGTAGTGTTAAACAATGGACTAAATGTAGGTGAATGTTTATGGAAAATGTTGTAGTGACTGCAAATTGAATAGTTGTAGGTCATTACCTTGAGTAGTTCCAATGGTGTACACCCATACAAAGTATTGTAAGAGTTTTAGGTATGATAGTTGTAGTCTCACAATTTATATAAAGTTATAGAAGTATAGTTAATTCAAAATTGTTGCAGTTGTATATTATATATGAACTGTAGGTTTGGGAATTGTGATTAAGTTGTTGACAAATGTTTATATATATATATATATATATATATATATATATATATATATATATATATATGATTTGTAGGTATTCCTTCATGGAATCAACATTTAGATAAAAATTTGTGACAATTTTATAATTTTTTTTTGGTTCAAACAAGTAAATCATTAATAAAGATATTAGAAAGGGATTGTTTAATAAGCTTTATTTGAGTTAAAATAATTGTTATATATACATACCCATATGAAATAGTCTTGATAAAGTGATGGTTTACTTAATCCTTTCCTTTAGAAATGGATTTGTTGGATAGAATTTATGCATATATATGTGAACTATGCACTCATATCAACATATGATAAGGATGCATGATGCAAGTAGTTAATAATATAGATAAGATTAAAGTTTAAATAGTCTTCAAATGATTGATTGAATGTCCAACTTCAACCTAGGAAATAAACCTTGGTATTTATGTATATGTTCCTTCTAGAATTATACTCGATCCATTGTTCACTCTGTAAAGTGTTAAATAAATAAAAGCAAATGAAAAATTGTTAGTATTTTTGAATACTTCAAGTAGGTGATAATAAACTTGTTTACTTGAAATTCATTGATATGAAAACATTTGCATTTGGGATTATTATTATTAAAATACATGTTGGTGATAATTTATTAAAAACAAATTTATGTTGTTTGGATTCATTTGTTTAGACAATAATAACTTGATTTGTAAGCAAAGTTGTTTTTCATGAGTTTTGAACTTGTAATGAAATGTTAAGTAAATCTGCCATAAAATGTTAGTTGAATTTTATATTTCAATTTGTGAATAACATGTTTTTGAATTGTTTTATGAGTTTATATAATTAAATTCTTTCTTATGTTAAGTAAAGATTGTTATATAAGGCCGTGAAATGCATATACCTAATATCTGATAAAGAAAGAGATATTTAGATTCTTTATCATAGTGTATGTGTGTGTAGATTTGACTTAGATCCATGAGATAATTGAAATCTATAATGAAAAACTTTGGCCAAAGTAATGTTGTATCTAAAAACATTGTCAATCCACTGTATTATCTAGTTTACATGCATATGCATGATGTCATATTAGATAGATGATTATTTTTCATGGTTTGTATGACTATTGCATGTATAAATGAGTGTACTACACATGGTTATGATTGGGTTATTTATAGACACATTTTCATTATCTACCCCTCTATGAAGGAAAGGGCCACTCCCATTTGGGAGGTGTGTGGGAGATCGATGGTATGTGGTTGGAAGAAAAGCACTCAGATGATAGTCTATCTCACTTTAGTTGATCAACCCTTTTAGATACATACTCATGGCTCTTGTATTGATTTTGAGTTGTATTATGAAGCTTTGATGTATTATTATGATTTGTATTATGTAACATTTAGTGAAAATTGTATTATTTATACATTCAGTGTTATTATGATCATTTATAGTAGGGGTTGTATATTTATACATGATTCATATAATGATAACAACAATGGATGTGTATTCTTGTTTAGTTGTAAGAATGAGTTACTTTAGTGTATTGTTATACCATTCGTTATGTTTATGCTATATAATATGTATTTTATCTTCACCATTAAATATTGTTTGTAAGCTAAATGTGGCATGACATAACCAGTGGGTTAGTTATTATTCTTTACATGAAGTAATAGATAAATTTATCTCTCAAACAGTAAATTACATATGTTAAATAGTGAAGTGGATTATGCTATCGTGTATTAATTTTTTTTTTTTTTTTAAATTACATATTTTAGTAAAACCTAGTAGGGTTGTAACACTTTTTTCTCTTCCATCTCCTTTTGCTACATTTCATTCCACTCACATGCAAGGTCCCAAAAGATCATTTTTAATGTAAATGTTGTAAATAATTTTCTTTTTTGTATTTTTTTTTGTTTTTAATAAAGATATCCTCCCTTGCTAATAGAGGAGGGACTTTGTCCCATGGCACTTTTAACTAAATCCATAAATTTTGTACCCCTTAAAAAAAATAGCCAACGATGTTGAATAGCACTATAATTAACAATCCATTCAATTAAAAAAATAGTAAATTACATATGTTAAATAGTGAAGTGGATTATGTTATTATATATTGAAAGTATTATTATTATTATTATTTTAAATTATATGTTTTAGTAAAACCCAGTGGGGTTGTAACACTTTTTTATCTTCCATCTCCTTTCACTACATTTCATTCCACTCACATGCAAGGTCTCAAAAGATCATCTTTAATGTAAACGTTGTAAATAATTTTCCTTTTGTATTTTCCTCATTTTTATTAAAGAGAACTTCCCTTGATAATAGAGGAGGGACTTTATTCAATAGCACTTTTAATTGAATCCACAAATTTTGTATCCCTTAAAAAAATAGCCAACAATGTTGAATAGCAATAGAATCAACAATCCATTCAATAATAAGGATGCAAAGTATAAGTAAAATCAGTAATAATGTTAAATTTTTGACGTTTTTGAGTCTTACTACTAGCACTAGTATCATTTTTTAATTTTAGTTTAACACTTTTTAATGTCTCATTTTTTTTCAAAAACAATGTTCTTCATGATTGTCCTTATTATAATACTTAAATTCTAACTTTTTCCTAAGGGTTTGAGGTAGACTTGTGTTCTTTTTTCCATTTGTATTGTGAGACTTATAATGGTCTTTATTATTCTTGTGTTGGTTTTTAGACATAAATTCATATTCATTTGTCTTAAGACTACCAAACTATAATAATTTTCTTCTTCTTGACTTAAAAAATTACTAAATAGATCAAAAATCAACTAAGTTGTTAAAATATGAATAGTTAGTTGGGAGTGATCATTTATAATATATTATTGAAAAGGTCTAGGTGAATACTTTTTCATAATAATATGAATTAAATTTAAATCAAAAAATATAACACTTAAATCAGTCAATTTTAATTTATAGAAATGAACTTTTGTCAAAAAATTATCCATCATTTTAAAATCAATATATTTTAAATCTAAACGTTGATATTAAACTTGATTTTTTCTATATTAATTCACAAAAATATAAACAGATTTAAATTTTGACCAAGCACTAGAAACAATAACACAATTGGCAATGTGAACATAAAGTTTAGATAACATTGTCATTCCAATCAAAAATATTGCGTATATTCATTTTGTAGTTTGATACTTGTTATTAGCTCAATAGAATATTTTTTATTCGGTATAGTTTATTTATTTTATAGTAAGTGCTTAAAAGTAAATATATATTGCATATACAATTTTTAAAAATATATTTATACAAGTGAGTTTAAATTCAGCTAACAATTGAGTCATGATGTTTTGAATACTTAAAATACCAGGAAAACAAAAAATGCAGTAACCACTATACACCTTTAAAAATTTAAAGAAAAGAAACTAAATTTTATAATGTCAAATAGAAGATTAAAAAATTAATATAAAAACATAAAAAAAAAATTGTAATTATTTATTAAAATAAGTAAATAAAATAGTATAAAATGCATTAAAATCTAATATTTTTTGAGAATATATAAAGTTTCACATAAATTGACCAATTTTTAATCGAAAATAAATAACCAAAGTTCAAATTTAAAAAAAAACTATGAAATAAAAATCAAAGTTGAATAAAAGAACAATTAAATGATCATGCCATGCCCCACTAACATGAATGTTTTGTCTTTTGTTTATTTAAAAATATATAACTCTAAAAAATGATCTTACTTTTTTTTATCTTAATATTATGAAAGAATAAATAACAAAATATTTGCAAATAACATTTAAGCATAAGCTCTGGTCTGAGGAAATATCAATCACAGTGTAAGCTTTGGTTTGAATTTTTGAATTTTTGAACCTAGTTTTTGGGTGGGAATGGAAGGTGACAGCTCAGGGGGTTAGGGCCTATGACCCTACCTCTTCTACGGGCTTCTAAGGAATCTTCCTCTGATAGGGACCCGTGCTTAGAGCACGTGATCTTGATTATGTCCCTCATTTCTAAGGGTTGGAAGGAGGCCTTATTGAGTGCAGTTCTAGGCGAAGACTCTAACCTATCGGGTGGTGATTTTATCTCTATAAGTACACTACTATACTCAGAGTGTGAGGGTGCTAAAAACATCAAAATTTCTAACTAGGTTATGTCAAGGGTGGTATCTTCCATGCCAAATACGCTAATGGGAAGGTTCTTTGCCGTTAGACCCAACATTGATCTCATTACATTTTAGGTGAGCTCAAAGTGGATTCTTAAGGGGAGTGTCTTGACTAGCGTGATGGTGGGAGAATTGTTTCTATTCAAATTTACCTCCTATGAGGACATGTTGTTGATTCTAGCTAGAGGCCCATGGCTTTATGGAAAATACTCACTTTTTCTATGCAAATGGAAACCCAGCTTTGACCCCAATGTAGACCTCAACCAGTCAGCACCAATCTAGGTTAGACTTCAAGCCTTCCTCTAAAATTTTGGGACAAGGAAATTTTTGGCAGGATTGGCAACTCCTTAGAAGACTATGTGACTGTTGACAAAGTCACTAAGGATAAAACAAGGCTAGTCTATGCTTATTTTTGTGCCAATGTTGATATTCTTAAAACACTTCCCACTTCCATCATTCTAGAGTCCAAGTTTGGGAAATGGACCCAGACCATTTAGTATGAAAACTCTAGGGTTTTTTGTCAAAATTGCATGAAATCAAGGCATGTTTTTACTCAATGCAAGGATCCCAAACGTCCCCCTCCTCTGAAAGAGGTGCCAAAGGACCAGGTAGAGACTACAGATGACTATCCCTTTAAGGGGGGCATCCTCAACCTCTAACTCTCCTCCTTCTTTACCTAAAAAATCATCTGAGGTGGTTGGGATGTTGCAAGAATCCTACCAGGGATCCCCTGAGAAAGTGGATACACTATTTATAGTATTACAGGGGGTGGTCCCCAGGGAAAAGGTTCAATGCTCAAAAGACAAGGTGAATAAGGAAAGTTGTAAACATCAACTAATAGACTTGAGTCACTCCCTTGCCTCCCCTACAAAGAAGACTGGGGTGGAAGGATTGGTAAAGAAATCCCATCAGGAGCTTCCAGTAAAGCTCTTAGAGGTAGCCACCACTGGGGAAGATCAACACCCAGAGGAGGAAGTGGCTAAGGAAAACACCGATAACCAGGTGGATTACCTAGATGGTAGAACTAAAGAAAGAGAGGAGGGTGAATTAATCCTACCCTCTAAATCTCCTCTGGAGGAAAGAGTTCAGAAGAATTATCTTCAAGACAAATATAGCCTAGAAATTAAAAAAGAGAGCTCCAAGTTATCTTTGAGCCCTATGTAGAGAAGCTTCTCCCAGTCCCTTGGTGTGGGAACAAGCAAGAGTGCAGAAGAGACAGAGGGTTGGTCCACTATGAAGAGAAAAGGCAAAGGCAACACCAAAAAGGATGTGGATGTGGGTGGGAAAAATGGTAGAGGTAGACCCTCAATCAAGCAAACAAGGCAGAGAGAGATGGAAAAGGAGATTCCCAATGGTAAGCAGTCTAATTTGATCATCCCCCCTAGGAGGACTAAGAAAAGATGATAGTCTTCTGAAATATCTAAGGCTTAATAGCCCCCACAAGCAGTTGCTTGTCAGGAACTACATTATAGATAATAATATAGATATTCTACTACTTTAAGAAGTCAAGATGACTGAGGAAAACTTCAAACTTATGATTAAACACATTTGGACCAATGTTAACTATGTCACTAGTGGAGCCCAATAAACTTTAGGAGGCATTGTCACTTTATGGAACCATAACTTTCAGGGGAAGGTAGTGACTAGTTCCAAGTATTATATGGAAATATCATTCCAGTGTAATCTTAATCAATGGGCATTGGTCAATGTGTACACCCTAAATACTCATCTTGGGAGAAATGAGGTTTAATATGACCTCTCAAGCAAGATCAAAAGCTCTGGGAGAACCAATTAGATGATAGAGAGATATTTCAACTCCCCCATTTACCCGTCAAAAAAAATGGGAGGACTGACAAACCACTCTGATAGTATGGTAGACCTGGTGAAATTTTTAAGTAGCATAGGCCTAATGGATATTAATCTAGAAGGTCAATATTTCACCTGGTCCAATAGAAAATAAGGGAATAATCGTATTCAGGTAAAGCTTGACAGATTCTTAATATCTTCTAATTGGACCATAACCAATCTTTTTCACTTGACTGCCCTTCCCAGGGTGGGTTCTGACCATAACCCGTTATTATTAAGTTGGCAAGGAAGAAATTTGAAAGGCCCTTTCTCATTCAAATTTAAAATGATGTAGATGCTCCATCTAAAATTTAGGGACGGTCTGATTGAGTGGTGGAACATTCCTATCTAGGGGCCAGTTATGTATAGGCTAGCTCAAAAACTTGTTAATGTTAGAAATAAAGTTAAGGGATGGAACAAATATACATTTTGAAATATTCTAGTTCAGAAAAAGAACATCATGAAATAATTATCCAGAATGGAAGAGGGGGACTCATCAAAGGAATTACAATCCCATGAAAACTCCCTCTCAAAAGATTGGATTTAAACCCTAAAGGAGGAAGAAGTCTTTTGGAAGCATAAATCTAGGGTTCAATGGATTAAAGAGAGAGATAGGAATACGTCCTTCTTTCACCAATCTACTCTGAATCACAAGAAGAGAAACTCCATTAATAGACTTATGGATGAGGATGGAAATATGGTAGAAGAAGTTAAGGAAATCAAGAAACTAGCCACCAACTATTTTGAGTCCCTTCTGGCTACTCATCAAGTCAATACCACACCTAAAGATACCGAGTTCCTTCTAGATTTCATCCCCTCTATTCTAACTAATGAAGATAATAATAGTCTAACTAAAACAATTATGAAAGAGGAAGTTAGGGCTTCTATCGTTTCAATGGTAACTCTCAAATCTCCAGGCCGAATGGGTTCCCCCTAGGTTTTTTTCAAACTTTTTGGGATATTATAAGGATGTTACCAATGCGTCCAAAGATTTTTTTGGATAGGTAGGCGTCTATGATAGTTGAACAGTGCTTATATATCCTCGGTTTTGAAGAAGACAGATGCTTCCTCTATGACGGACTTCAGACCAATTAACCTTTGTAATATGGTTTACAAAATATTCACAAAGATTTTGGTTTTTAGATTACAACCACTGTTAGATAAACTCATTGCCCCCAGTCAAAAAGGTTTTGTCCTGGGTAGGCAAATTTAGGATGCTAATATCACCACGCATGAGATTATCTACTCAATCTCCAAGTGCCAAAATTCAGGTATGATATTTAAGTTGGGCATTTGCAAAGCTTATGATAGAGTCAACTAAAAAATTTTGATCAAGATTTTCAGGAAATTTGGTTTCCAAGATTATTTAATTATCATAGTGAAGGAATGTATCTCCATGGTCAAATTTTTTATTTTGGTCAATGGATCTCCCAAAGGTTACTTTCCCTCTGGAAGAGGTCTTAGGCAGGGAGACCCCCTCTCCCCTACCTTTTCATCTTGCTAGCAAAGACAATGGGTAGAATAGGTTGTAACAGGCTTGTACAAGGTAGTCTCAAAGGTATCAAACTCACTTCCATGATCCAGCCTTCGATCATCCAGCAGTGTGTAGATGACACTATACTATTCGAAATTGCTTTTGTTATGGAGTTAAGAATATGGAAATACATTTTCAATACTTATGAAGGGGCTTTTGGATAGAGTATCAACTTTGAGAAGAGTCACATCTACTTCCTAAACATCTAGAAAGACCTATAGCAAAAAATTATTGGAATTTTGAGCTGCATTAGTGATAAATTGCCTACTATATATCTTGGATTCCCACTTATGATCTCCAAAGTCATCCTTGACTTTTGGAATATGATCATAGAAATAATACATAGAAAATTGGTTGGATAGAAAAGGGTGTTATTTATTCAAGAGGGCAAATTTCAACTTTTGAAATCATCTCTACAAGGCATCATTAATTATTTCCTCGGCCTCTTTAGAATTCCAAGATATGTGGTTGATAAGATTGAGCAAATTCAAAACAAGTTTCTTTGGTTGGGGGTAGAGGAAAAGAGGAGATTGTCTATGGTTAGATGGGAGAAGGTTTGCACCCCTAAATGTCAGGGGGGATTGGGATTGAGAAGGATCCACCTAATGAATAAAGCCATCATGTCAAAAATAGGCTGGAACTGAATATAAGGAAATAAGGAATGCAGTGAAATCATGAAAGATAAATACCTCAACAGGGATAGCTACAAGATGTTAAAAGCTCATAGTCTTCCTAAAGGATTGTTAATATGGAATGAGACTCTCAAAACTCATAGTCTCATTTGAAGAGGCAGTAAATGGAAGATTGGAGATGGCAGGATTATAAACTTCTAGGAAGGTAAATGGTTGAAGGATCTACCCCTTAAAGACATGAATTATGATAGACTTTCTGATATAGCTAGCATTTTCTTTGGTGATAAAGTGGCCAATTACATCAACAAGAATTAGGTCTCTAGGAACTTAAAGAATATTTTGGACTATGTCTATGGCCAAGAGGAGAAATTAGAGTCTGTTATGCAACTACAAGGGGAGTTGAATGAATTTAAGCTATCTATTTTTCCTAAACAAGATCAATTGATCTGCGAAAAGGATGACAAAAGAATATTCATTGTGAAGAGTGTTTATGGGCTAATTTTAGACTAGGGTGAAGAAAAACTATGGGGGAAGGTTTGGCTCCCCAAACTTGTCCCAAAAATTAATTTCTTTTGGTGGACTCTAATGCACAACAAAATCCTGACCATTGATAATTTAAAGAAGAGAGGATTCCAAATACCTAATCAATGTATTCTTTATGGAGAGGAATAAGAAATGTCTACCCACATCATGCTACATTATAATTTTGCTCGAGAGGTCTGGAGTCTCACATTACAGACACTAAACTTGAACTGTGTACTTAATGAGAAGGTGGTGGACTTGGTCAAAATTTGGAGACCCCCTTTTAGACCTTCTTTCCTTGTTCTAAAAGAGCTATGGCTGCAAATTCCCCCTCACCTTGCCTAGAGCTTTTGGAAAGAATGAAACAATAGAATATTCATGGAAAAATACAAAACTCCCTTAGAGGTGTTTTCATCATTCTTCAAGCTTTTGGCTAAAAATATTAATGCCAACAAATTCAAAGTTGTGGACAACCCTCCAGATCCAAAAGTCCAAAATTTAATGGAACATGGACTATCAATCCAAACATCTTCCAAATTGAAAATTCTAAAAAGATAGCTAGAGCTAATACCAAATGGTCCTTACCTTAAGAAGGATGGCACAAGCCCAACTTTGACAGGGCTGCTAAGGGAAACCCAAGAGTGGCTAATGGAGAAGGCATTATCAGATTGGACTCGAGCATATTGGTAGCAGCCTATACGGGGGGATTGGTATTAAAATTAATAATGAGGTGGAAGCCCAAGTTATGTTATGAGGTATCAGACTTGCAATTTCAATGAATACTTCAAAACTTCATGTTGAGATGGATTCCCAAATAATAGTTAATGTTGTCCTTGGTTTAGTGGGCATAGACTGGAATTTGGTTGACATAGTTGGAGATATTTGGATGCTTCTTAACACCATAGATGAGCATAAGGTTACCCATATTTAAAAGGAGGGTAATGCAGTCACAGAAGTTATGGCTAATTTAGGGAGCAGAAGTAAAGGTTAGCGATATTGGAGAACTTTGTCCACATTGCTCAACGGGATATAAGTTCTTTTAAATAAAAATGGAAGCACATGAGTGGATCAAGTTTTGCAGGATAATTGCCACCCTCTTTCTTGGATTGACTAGAGCTGTCAACCATATTTCGAGAAGAGGAAAGACTTCAAATGATCATGGTATGGACTGTTCTAAATGTCAGGACTATACTTCCATAAGTATTATTTTATATTACATTTGGATTATACATAGCTCTTTATTATATATAAATTTGCCTAATAATCACCTAAATTTCCTTAAGTAGCATGTGGAGAATGTGGAAAAGATTTGGTTGAAGTATAGGTCTATTTAGAAACTGAGGAAGCTATTTACATTAAGACTTATTGACTGGATGATAGTATATCCTAAAGCGAAAAGGAAAATATCGGTGGTTGATAGATATGATGATGGGATGGATAGTTGGATGATTAGGAGAGTGAGATTGTGAATGATAGAAGGGAGTGACATCTACAAATTTAGCTGGTTAGTAGGTAATATTTCCTCACATGCCTTGGCTATTGTGATCCCCATGATTGCACGAGATGGCGGTCGTGGAGTATTACTGAGACTAATTTCATGCATGGTAAAGGTTCTGAAAATTTCCATAATAATTACAAAGTGAGGAGATTAGGCCCCTTGTGGCCTTATATCCTTAGAATAGATCTAAAAAGACTTATTAGTTTAGTTGGGTACTCTGGCCTTTGCATTATTCTGTTTCATGAGTATTAGTTTTCTCAAGACTCTAACATGGGTGGGGATATTGTTAAGATTGAACCATCTTCTATGGAGGAATTTTTCCAAGACCCTATGGTCTAGCATATCATTCAAGAGGGAGAGATGGCCTCCTTCCTTGAAGGGCTGATTGGGCACGATGAGAATTTGTCTCGCTATTTTATAGAGTCTTGGATGGAGGATTCTATAAGGGTTTTTGTAGGTGGTATCAAATTTGAAGTCTCGAAGGAAGTAATAGGGCAAGTCATTGGGATCCCCATAAAAGGCAAGAAGATCAGTCGACATAGTAAGGTGTCAAACATGGAGAATATGGAAATTTTCTTCAAAGAAGGTGAGGTGGTTGAGAAAATTCATGGGGTATTCGAAAGGGAGAAGCTGTCATCTCCATGGGGACAAATTTGTCTCATGTTAATGAAATATTTCACCCTTGAAGGTAGGTACAAGGTTTCTTATCAATACCATTTTGCTCTTCTTAATCATTTCAGACATAGGTTGGAAATTAGCTTTCTTTTCTTTCTATTGTCCTCCTTGGAGAATTTAATCAAGCTGGTTAAGGACAATTGGGCCAAGAACCCTGATAATCACCCCATCCTAATCCATCAAGGCCTTATTTTGAGACTCTATCACTTCCACCTAAATTTGTGTCCCCCTAAACTGATTAAAGTGAGCTTGTTGGAAGATCCCCTGACTAAAATATCTCTTCCTGGTAAAAAGAAAGGTAAGAAATTCCTAGGGACCCTCAAAACCCCCAAAATTTGGTTGGGGGGACCTAGTACTATTGATTGTGACAATCTAACAAAGACCCCTCCTAATGACCCCCAATCCCTTTCCCCTTTACCTCCTTGTGGTAAGTCTGTCACTACCAACTGAAGACTTGGGAAGGTGTCCATTAAGAGAAATCAGAAGGCTATGAAGAAAAGGTCAATGTTTAGCCTAAGAATTTAAGGATTGGGATTGAAGACAATAGTCGTGGTGGGGTTATGGGATCATGAAAGACATTGACTCGAGATCCTAAACTGGTGGAGGATGGTAAGGGGGTAGTTCTGGTATTTACAGATCCAGTCAAATTACTGGGATCCCTTTCATTAACCCCTGAGGTATTGTTTTATCTAATGATTCTAATTTTTTCAAATACCTTAGGAAAAAATGGTGATGAAATCCCCTCTGAGTCAGAGCATGAGATAGAAGGACTGAGCTCCTTGCCTAAGATGAATGAACCAAACTCAAAGAAGATGGATGATGATGTTGTGGAAGTCCAAAGTCAGAAGAAGGAAAGTAACTGTTCACTATACATCAAGATGGTTGAAAAGCTCGAGGATATCAAGACCAAGATGGACAAGACACACAAAAAATGGAAGATTATGGCTGAATATATTGCCAAGGCCCTTAGTAACGTGGCTTTGGTTTTTGTTTTGATAAAAGACTTTGACATTAAGATTAAAAATGTTGGAGTGGATTGTTTTGGTGATTACAAAAAAATTGTTGAATTTTTGGCTAAGTATGGGACAACTGATAGTCCGTAAGTCTTTTCTATGTTTTGATACTTTACTTTCTATTTGTCTGTTGTTTTAGTGTTGTGTGTCCATTGTTAGTGTGTTGTTTTTGTCTTGTCTGAAACTTTTTGCCCATGAAGTGGCTTTGTACAGGGCCCAAGACCCTCTTCTCCTACTTACTTAATCAAAAACATTTAAGCATAAATGAGTGAAAGCACTAAAAAAATCCAATATTACTTCGAATTAAGTCAAATCATGAAAATGTGACACATAAATTGTTAAATGGAGAAATTGAATCATCAAAATAAAACTCAAATAATGAAATAATGCTTATAAACACTACTCTCAAATTATAATCTTTGTGAAAAGAGTAAAAAAAATACAAGAAAAGAAGAATAAACTTCAAGTGTGTGAAAGAAGAAAGGAGAGCTCTTTAAATAAAGTGAGGAAACCAAAAAGAGTTACAAAGAACCTTCATCATTACCTTGGCCAATATTTTTAGTGTATGTCTAATGTCCCTAAGCTCCATGAAGTGGGAGAAAAGTGTGTGTCAAGTTTTTTAAAAGTTATATATAACATGGAACTCCAAAATTACTTTTTTAAAAAGACAAAAGAAATAAGACACATCACATATTCCCTTAATATATGAATTAAAAATTCATATGGGAATAAACCTAAACACACCTAAATTATCCTTATGATTATAAATTAAGTCAAATAAAAAGTAATGATAACAATAATAAAAATGATCTCTATAATTATTTTATTGATTTCATAAAAAAAATTGATACCATTCCCATGGAAAATATTTTAAAATATGTGGTAGACATAAGATTTTTCTTTTAACTCAAGATTTTCATGAGCGGGTCATTACCAAACTTAAATTTAGTCAAGGTTGCCCTGAAAAAATTAATTGTAACGTTGTCCTTTGTCCCCCAAAACTCTTTTGAGGTAGAAATTTTGTGTGCACAAATACAAACCTTTGCATCTAGTCTATTATACTTATACTTTATGGAAACAACATTGTCTTCCTTACTAGACACTTTGATGACTTGGAAAAATGGTTAAATATCCTTCATGATTTTTGCAACAAGTCTAGTTAAATTGTAAATGTTGATAAAACCAAAATCATGGTTATCAAATATTAAAAGTCAAATTACCCTAATATTTCCTTCAATAATCCTCCTCTCGTTATAGTTCAATATTATGAATTCATTTTTATTGATCTTAATCATTAACTAAACATGAACCTTGGAATTTAAAAAAAAAAATACAGGTTAGAAGGATTTTTTTTGTTTGGGAAACCATTATAGAGATGTTGAATATTATTGTTGCAATAAAAAGAATCCACTATTCTTTAGCCTTGTAACACTTGTGATACTATATGATTATGAAGCCTACAGATGAAGCATTTCTTAGAAATTTTGGAATAGGATTTCAAAGCAAATTTATAAACAATTCATTATTTATAACTTGAAAATTAAAAGCAATACACCTTACTTTATCCTCCTCATTGAAGTGGTCATGTTGTCTGTTGAAAGTGAAGCCTTAAGACGATATATGTTATACAATCTAGCTAAACTAGGAGACAATAGACTCCTTGTCATTGTTTAGTAATCATATGTAACACATCTTCCTGAAAATATAAGTTAGAAAAGACTAATAAATGGTTAAATGTTTTGTGCATTCACGAATAAATAATTTTCTCATGTGATGCATACATAAGCTTTAAAAAATGAAAAGAAATTATTTCAAAACTTTTGGACGTTGATGAAAATATAAAATATAAAACAAAAGCTATCTTATTATAAAGATATCATCAATCCAAAACATGAACATCTATCATACCCATATAAATTTTTCAGTGTCAAGAAGAAAATTATAATTGCAAAAATATAAAGTAACTCACAATTTATTCATACTAAAACCAATAGATGGACACTCCCAAAATTAGCTTGGAAAAAAAATTAAGTTGTGTGACTAAAATAAATTTGAAGATGGCATTTACTTTCCCCGAACATGATCAGTATATAATGATATAAAACATGATTACACTAATATATTCAATCATAACTTGGTCGATGAAATCATAAATTGGGGCAACCAAACAAAACATGATGATATTATTTTGAATTTAGATACTTATTGAATATATTTCTGCCTACAAGTAAACATGGTTGTTGATTGTCCAGTTTTTTTTTAATGAAAGATAGCTATATTAATTTAAATAAAATAAAAGTTTACATACTATTCACAAAAAAATTGAATGAAACATAATAATGCCCCCAACTCCAACCATACTAGGTCATATGACTTAAGATAAACACAAATATAATTTTAAGTCTAGGTTTAGTTTTGTCAATTAGGGTGTAAAAATTATTTCTCTCACAATTTGTCTCATTTTAGGTTCAAATATTCATTATCTTCTTGTTATACTGATGATGGATTCTAGAATGTAATAAAAATGTTGATATAAAATATCTCTACATGGTTATTTCCAGAAGCCTTTAATACTAATTTATTACTTCTTTTCCTAGGCACTTCATGTGGGAAGAGTCCAAAAATTATTACGCAAGAATTAGGTCTAAATACTAGCATATCTTAAGAAACATGGAATAATATTAAATAAATCCAAAAATAATTTGTTATTTATAACTTGAAAATTAAATTTAATACACCTCATACTTACTCCTGATGGAAGCATGTATGTTACACATTGAATGTGAAACCCTAAAGAGCTCTATGTTAACTTTGTCTGATTTACAAAACCCATTTACGTATAAAATAGGTTAAAATAAATATTTTGATAAATAATTATAGTCTTCAGACTTCTCCAATAATATAAATTTTTAAAATAAGAAACTCTAAAATCAAACATTAAAACCCAATTCTTTGACAACATTTGAAATGATAAATAAATAAAATTAAAAAAAAAAACTGTTATTATAAAAATATCAGCAATACCACAATTTGGAATCCTTCCTACCCACATAATATTATAATATTCAAAAATAAAATAATTATTACAAAACTAATAACTAACACACAAGCTGCAAAACTAATAACTAATTCACACGAGCTACATGAAATTGGAAACACTATGGGATAAAATTATTTGTATATATGTAACTCAAAAAAATTATAAGATGAAATATATTTCCTTTTATCATGTCAATTTTATAATGACTTCTTTTGGAACTCTAAACAAGATCATTAAATCTTAAACCAATATAAATAAAGATTTTATTTTATTGATTTAAATACTCATAGTGCAAAGACAATATCAAAAACGAATTAATTGAGTGTTGATTTGAATTAATTTTGTGTACACGTGGGAAGTCTTGAGTCAAATTAGTTTTTTATATGCATTTTTAATGGTCCAATAGTCCAAACTAGTGTAAACGATGTTAAAATCCAACATCGTCACATTAAAAAAAATAAGATGCGACAGGTAACATATAGAAGGAAGGACCCAATACCCATGAACCGTACATCACATGGCATTTTAATGGTGAACCAATAATATTATTCTACCTCAAAGGAATTTTATAACACATTAATTTCATGATGGAGGTTGAGAACAAATAGTGTATTCTTTTTTGGATGTCTTGGTATCTAGATAACATGATGGAGGCTTATCACACTAGGTATATAGGGGGGGGAATTCATAAGGATCTCTATATCGGAAATAACTCACAACACTACTCCACACAAAAAATGATGGTTTTAAACACACTTGTAACAATGGAAATGCAAGTTTAAAATAAAGAATATTTAGGACAAGAAATGAAATAATTAACATAGATTTGCAGGAAAATGGATACAGAGATAGATTCAAATAACTTTCAAATTGGACATATCCCAAGAGGATAAGGTCATTAGAGAGACAACAAAATATGAGATAAAATCCATGATTAAAATCCCTTGAATACAAGGCATCACAAACATGATTTTAATGATTATAACAAATAAGAGTGTTATGGTAGTGTTCACCCCCTATAAACCTTAAGAGATATGCTTAATAAAATGAAGGACCACCATGACCCAAAACTATAGTGACGCGTATATTCAATACCTTGCTCCTATGGAAAATAATACATTGGAGAAATGAGGAGGTCTTTATAAATTTGGCTAAAGGAGCATGGCAATGATATTTTGCATGAATGGGTTGAAAATTCGGCACTGGAAAAACATTCTTTTAATCTCAAACACCACATTTATGTAGAGAATGAAAATTTGATTGCAAAGGTGGACTATTGGAAGGAATGTAGAACACTTGAAATAGAAATACTCCAAATAAATTAAATAAGGATGATGGACTTATTTATAATAATTCTTGGAAACACATGTTAGAATTAATGAAAAATAAATAGTTTGATGGGGTCATAGAAGGTGGAAGTCAAAGCACTAAGGAAGATCTTATTTATATTGTAATGGCATTATTTTAAGAAATAGAAATATTTCTCTCCTACTGATGGGTCCTATAAATGGACCCAAATTTTAGAGATACTTTGTTTCAAATGTAGTGTTTCCAAAAATCTCGTCATCAATAAGATAATGTTGTCATTAATCTACCATTTTTGTTTCTCGTGTTCAATTAACAAGAAACATAGATTTTGAATTTATTTACTACAAAATAAGTTAGTGATAAAACATATGTATATCATTCTAATACATGTGCAACCTATATGGCAAGTTTGAATTGATTCTTATGCATTATTATTGAATACAAGTTAAACAACTATTAATCCTACTTTATTTTAAAATATGTATTTTTTTAGCATATCCTATCAGATGTATTAGGTTCTATCAGAGTATTGGGTCCTCCCTCCTGTTACTAATATACATTATTTATTTTATTAAATATATTAAAACAACTATTTGCATCATTTAAAATTTTGTGGGTTGAATCCAGTTGTTTTTTATGCTTCAACTAGTAATAATAGTAGTTTTGATGAAATCATGAGGTAACATATGTCTTCAAATCAATCTCACAATGTGCTAGATCTTGAGGAGGAGTGCACATATATGGTGCATTTGATATGAAATTCCCTCTTTATGTCAATAATCATGGTAATAATTTTTCATGTATGGGTGTTGTTTTTACCTGATATTTTTCATTTTTATCTTTTACTAATGATTTCTCTTGCAAGGGCTTATCGACACATCAATCTTCTTGAGTGCATCTTTAAAAATTGCACTATAAATGGGATGGGATCGACTCATGGTACTTTGAAATAAATTTTTGCATGTTATACACTCATACCTTCATTACTACAAGTCTCTTTTTATCTTATCTCTCTATCTATTTTTTATTTAGTCTTATTGGCCATTACTACCTGATACAATATATTTCATATTTGTCTCTCTATATTGTATCGACCTAGTTGATACATTTCTAAGTCTTCCTTCTACCATTTTTACTATATCACCCTAACTAATACAGTATTGTGCCAACCAACATCTTTCCAATTGTATCAATTTGGTCGATACCATCAGCTTAGTGTTTAGAATTAGTTTTGGGTATTGGATATGTATATATAGGGGTCATATTATCATTCCAAAACTTATAACACACTCATACACTCTACGTGTGCTCACATTTATACTATTAAGTACTAAAATCAAGAGTTAGGTTGAGTCTTATCTTGGAGGTATAATCTTGCTTATGGTCTTTGTAGATTAATAGGAGGAATCATGTCAAGAAGATGTCTCAGTCTTTTAAGTTCCCAACTAAGAATATATAGGTTTTTTCTTTCCACTTCAGGTCTTCAATCTATAGCATCTCTTTCAAAGTGCCACTTGAGCCAAAGGGGAGAGTGAAGCACTGAAGAGTCCACCCAAATGTAAGTATATATATCCCTACTCTCTTTCCTTTATTTCTTTAGTATATTAGGTAATGTTTTGCTCGTTGCTATTATATATGTGTGTGTGTGTGTGTGTGTGTGTGTGTGTTGTATATCTTTGTTTATGCTCCTCCTGATACCTAATAAGTTGGTCTAGTTATAGGGTTGCTTAGTTTTACCATTTATCACCTTAGGTTACATAGACCACCCATTGGTTGACCATTGCATCACTTATCTTCTGGTTAGTTTAGTATTTTTAGCTATCTTGAACCGACCTTGTTTGTCAGTTCCTTGCATGTAATATCCATATTATATTTTTGATACACCCATTTGCAATCATTGTTACAATCACTTATCTATATTGATCCCTAGTGAGAGTTATACCCCATATCATACGCTTAGGTTTTGAAAACATTTCCTGTTGACATTTGTGTGTATATTATCCTCTACTAGGTATATAGTTATTCTAGGTCCTTCCCATTATTTAAAGTATGTGTAAGCTCTATTGTTATGGCCTTGTTTGTATCCTAATTTATTGAAAGAAAGAGGATTCTTACAGGTCATCATAGCACATGCATACATGTGTTATTTTAGACAACAATTATTACTAGTATGTCCCCACCTTCTTTTTTAAGGGTGTTATCTATGAGACTCTACAAGCAATTGTGGATCTGACTCTAAGTCGCCCTTTGAAAGGACATGGGATTTTTTTTCCATTTTTTTATTGAATATATGTTTATAATAGTAAAATATATGTAGGATAGTCACAAAAGGGTTATGTATAAAGAATAATGTGTATAATTTCTTTTACCTTCATTAATACTCTCATATTGATATAAAAAATGGATGGCATTATATAGTGTTGAGGTGTACAAAATTCCAACCACAATATCTCCTTTATTTATGTTGGCACTCAATATACCCCCATGAGTAAAAAATTTTGCAAGAAAAATTAGTGATATGTAAGTATATTTATGCTACTTGATCATGTTGTAAAATCCTATAAATTTTTGCATGTATAAAGATCATTTCCATCATGGGGTTAGTGAAGAACAAAATCCATGGAAACATGTTGTCCCTAATCAAAGTACCTTTGCCCATGTATTTTCATATGCTTTACTTTAGGCTTATGAAATTAATCTTTTGGACATATGTTTTCAGGGTTTCCTACCATGTTAAGAAACAAAAGAAATATATACACCCCCAAAACAATGTTGGGGATTATCAGTTTGAAACTATGTAATAATATTTAAAGTAAGATATTGTCATTTTGGAGTTATATTGAAATATTTAATTACTATTCATGAAAAATCGATAACAATGGATCTTATGAAATGCGGATCTTGTTCGTTTGCTCAATGTTTCACCATTTCGACACTAAATAGGATTATTGACGACTTCATCCACAAAAAATGATGGTTTACAAAGCTTGAAGGAAACATGAAATACAATGATCTAAATGGAAATTAACCACATTATGAAGGATATTAGATATAGCTAAAAGTGTTGTAGGAGAACAAATAGAGGGGATGTTTAAGAAGGTGATGCTACTCCACAAGCCCAACTTGGGTTTTATCCTACTTCAATAATGAATCATGAAGTGATTAAAATTATTTGTGATGAAAAATTAGATGATCAAAGGATACAAGAATAGAAACAACTATTTGTTGATCTCCCAATTTCATAAAAGGAGGAATTTACACAAACATGGGTTCTCATTGAGAGCATGAAGAGAAATGAGGAAAAGGGTCAGTTGAACATTCAACAAAGAAACTGAGCATGATCACACTATTGAATTTGGTTACACGTATCTATAAAAGGTAAAATATGTCCCTTGACAATGTCACTTTTGAACAAGATGAGGAGATAATTACACAAAGTGGAATGATGGTGTTGCCAGGGTAGGACCCAAAAAGGCCTCTTGTAATGCACTAAATTCTAAAAGAAGAGGACTCCTAAAAATATTTGATGTTGATATTATTTTCTTTAAAAATTTCCACAACTTTCCATAGGACTACCTTCAATATTAACCTTGGAGCATTCCTTGAATGGACTCTTACTCGGGGGCACAATAATCGCATGTCTCAAATAAGTCTTGAGGACTTCAAGGGGTCATTACATATCACTAAGGTTGGGGACATGACCCCTAAACAATCATATAAGAAAACCATTGAATTGGTTGCATATAACATGGCCAATGTGGAACACCATTGAAACAAGAATAAAGAACTAGAAGAAGAGTATCAAAATATTTGGAGGCAAAACATTCTTTAGAAATTGGCACTAGACTCCAAAAAAAGGCTATACACAAAGCTAGATAAAAAAAAGTCAATAAACTACAAAATAAGATGCATAGTAAAATACAAGGACCATTTAATGATGTTATGGTTCCTCCTCCTGCACAAGTTGACACTTCCATAGCTATCCTTCAGAATAGATTAACCAAAGATGAAGACATAGTCATTGACCTAGACATGCAAAGGATAGCATTATATGGTCATTCCATAGACATCATGATGGGATTTTTAATGCCCAACCTTTATGAAATCCATGCCATATGATAATCCATGTGGGAGTCTATCAAATAAATAAAGAAGATACCTACACAAATTGACGGTGATTTGAACAAATTGGCCCCTCTCTAAAGTTTGAGCAGTTAAACACCTTATTGTTGTTGATATAAACTTGAATTTAGATCTAGTGGATGATGGATATATTGATTGGTTATGATGGGATATTGATATTGAATTTAATAAAATTTAAAGCACTATGGTAGATACCACCAAACAAATTAGTAAGTTGGACATGCAACTTCAACAAGCTAAGACTAGACTTGCAAAGGACGAAGAGGCTAAGAAAAAAGGGGGGCCACCTTAAGTTAATACATACACAAATAATGCCTAATTTGGAAAAGTAAACAAGTCCACTAAAAACATGAAAATTAATGACTAATAAATTCCTCAAGACCATTTTTAGGTTTCTACACCGTGTAGTAGCATGAAGTTTTTGGCTGACTAAGCTAGACAACAAAGAAAAATTACTTAGGTTAAGATGATTTCATTGTGAGAAATATTTCAATAAAATTCTCTATGTATGCTTGTTTCTCAACTTATTTTTTGTTTTAATTGTTCCCATAGTCCCTAGTCAAGCTTAACATTGTTTTATTGCAGGTCAAAGGCATCATTTGTCAAGCATTCTAATCAAATCTTGCTAGTTGCATCCATATGATCTTCCCTAAAGGGAGAACTACATCGGCTTGAGATCCGCTTGAACTATGTAAGCAACACTTAGTCAACAAATAGTTTTTTAGGTTAACTCGAGCATTCTCACTTCCCCCTATTTTTCTCTCTTTTGTGTGCTAGTGCAGGACTAGGGTATCACTTTTATAGGCATTTTGTGTATCTATTCAGCCCCCACACATAATCGATAAACCCTTACAGGCAATCATGTGCTCTTCAACTCAAAATTCTTTGGTATGATCAATAAGAACACAATAGCATTAGCAAACAATGTCGCACTATGACCTGGTCCTCCTAGTGCACTCATGTCCTTATACCCTCTGGAATGTTGATTTCTATGATGACATAACTCAAAACTTAATTTTATCAGTTCTTAGTCATTTCACAGTTTGTATATCCAGGGATGAACTGATAGTAAGCTAAGTACATATTTTCTCTTTGATAATTCATTATTTTATAGCTCATTTTCATCTTTGTATTTTATTGTATTGTATATTGTTATACATCATTTTTCTATAGTTTATTCCTAGTTAATTGATTAATTCCAATTAATTATAGTGTAAACATTTTAGTGAACCTACATATTGTCAAACATTGTCAAAACCCTAACTCCTCACAAGAGATTTTACTGTATTTTTTGGGTATGTGGGTTTTATGCACACTAAGAAAATTTATGAGGTAACCTCTAACGTTTCAAGATCAATGAATAAAGGTTCACTCAAAGACACGAATTGTAGAGTATTAGGTTTTATAAACAACCTAGTGGTGGAATAGTGGTGAGTGGAGTAGTTGTTTACCTCAGATGGTTTAGATGTGACGTGAGTCTAAAATTACTTGAAATGGGTGGATTGATAATGAGTCTAACTTAAGGTGGGTAGAATCAAAAGAAACTTCAAAAAGAAAAAAGGAAAGGGTAGAGAAGAAGTTTTTTGAGTCAAACAAGATGAAACCCTTCTAAATTAGATCTTGAACCATGGGTTGAAAAAATAGTCAGGAACCAATGCTTGTTATAAGTTAATATTAGCACACAAATAGCCAAACACAATTAAGAGTTCAAGAAAACAAGAATATAATGAACTTTAATGCACATAATCAAAGGTTGTTGCGTTTGTGAGATTGTAATTATGCATTCACAAAATGAGATTATGATTATTACACAAAATCATTCAAATTATCTAATACACATTATGAATAACTATAATAAAATAAAGTTTATACACAACCAAAATATTAAGATACTAGATTGACATAACTTCTTTAAAAAACTCACAAATAATCTTGTATATCAAGACCAATTTTAAAACGATCCTTAAAATTTCTTATTAATTTTAATAACTGAAATTCTCCTCCCTTTGGAATTGATAGGATACAAATATATATCAACTTGGGGAGGATATGTCTCATCCTACAACAAAAGTATAAATTTATATTTCCAATTATAGAACCATGTCAAAATTCATGCATATCATGCATGTATGAAAAATGTGTATATAAATAAGATGCATCGATCAAAATATAATACATATATGCCAATAAATATGGGACTTAAGATAATTTCTATATAATAACCCATTTTCTTTCCTTGAGGAACTTAAGGAACTTAAGATAATTGCCAATAATACATATAATACATAATAACCCATTTTATTTCCTTGAGGAACTTAAGATAATTTTTAACTCTTTACATGGGGTCCTATTCTCTGTATTGGGCCACCTTCAATAAAATGAACCCTGACCTTTCCCCCTTGATTGAAGTGTGCCTTTATTGTAAACTGAATCTGTGCAATGCTTAGGGGAGTCTTGTGATAAAAAGCCTGGTGCTTGATGCTAAGATCCTCATCAACACTATTATATAACTAATGTGCAATTTCTTTTGTTTCCATGTTATATGGGACGTGTCATGTAAAATACAAAGGAGGTGCTCTGGTCCCTTCAATTCTAATAATGGTACAATTTGGGTAGTACCAATAATCTCCTATTTTGGAGATGTTCTTTCTAATATTTTTAGATAGCATGGGCATCTAGGTTCCATAAATGGCCTAATGGACCTGAGGATAAACATCTTGACAAATTCTATTGATTTCATTCATAAATCTGTAAACATATAAGAAAGAATAGTCATCACAATTTTTTTAATTCAAATATTTAGTGGATGGCTCCCATGGTTCCTTATGAGTCTTGTGGATTGGCCCAATGACTGCATTTAACAAATAAGACAATATAAAAAAATTCATCGACCAACCTTTGTTCCAGTTTGAACATCTGTGCCTTTAATCTGACACTGATAATTATCCCCAAGGCTACAATTTTGTCTGAGGATAAGAGAATATCCAATAATGACACCCATTTTACATGCACGTAAGTTATATTAGGGAAACCATATAACCTATTTAGAAGTGTCATAGCTACCCTAATGTGTAATGTCCCATTTTTCATAGCCTTTTAATATTCTTAGGAACTCCAGTATTCTTGGAGAATACTTCCATTTTCATATTGAGATTCTGACAGTGGCATTGTATCTAGGTGGTTGAGATGAATCCATTGGTTTTTTTCGGGAGTAGTTACAACTTTCAGGAAAAAATATTATTCACATGTACTATTCATGGATCACTATTCATGAGTGATTGTGCATGGTGATGTGGTATAGTCTTGAGGTGGCACTTATGATGATGTGTCTAGGGTGATGTGTCTTGGCCCACATATTCAATTTAATATCATGAAAATGGAGTAAATAAAAGTGGGATGAATAGTGAAAGGGGACAAATTGATTGGAGATAAATTGATTTTAATCAAGTATGAGTAGTGGGGATAAGGTAGAAATGATTTTCCTCTTCACATGGATTGTCAAAAGGTAAGTGGGGTGAAATTATTCTTTTGTCCATGTGAAAGAATAGTAAAATCACATGGGGGAGATAATTAGATTGGCAATCAAGTGGGGACACTTGGTAGAAGTCAAAAAGAGGACCTTGCACATGTGAGAGGGACCCCTTTGCACATGTGGGGGACAAATTGATTGGAAATCATGGGGAATCACATGGGAGAAGTCAAAAATTAATATTGGGGATCTTTGGACATGTGAGAGACATGTGGGATGTAGCACTTGAAGGCTTGAGGGTCAAACTTCATCATGAGATGCTCTAAACATGGTGGGGTGTTAAAATCATGCGATCTACTCACACATGTGTGAGTAAAAGGTTACTATTGATGGAATAGTGATATGGGGATGAATTTCTTCCTCCCATTCTTCATTCTTTCTTTCTCTCCTTCCTCTTACTTCATTCTTCTCCAAATTCTATAAGTATGCATTTTATCCATTTGTAAAAGCATTCAACTATCAAACCAAAAAAACCCCTTTATATTTGAACTTGCATGTTCAAACTCCCCCTATTTGAAGTTTTCCAAGAGTTGCAATACTAGTCTCGATGGTGAAAGATTCCACCCTTGCTAGTTGTATTTTATTTTTCATTATAGATTTCAGCTTCCAGTGTGTGGAGTGGAGACTTCCAAATTTATGTTTGCAGAGTACATGTGTTTCCATATTCTAGTGTGCAAGTGTGAGGGATCTATAGTGTGTGAGTTTTAGGTTATAGAGTGTAGTCAGTGTGGAATTTGCATCCTTGTGGAGGTTTCCATGGTTGTAATTATAGTGAGTTTGCATATTCAAAATATTGTAATAGATGTATTTTCAACATTATTTCCAATATATGTGTTGTGTGTTATTCCTATATAATATCCAAAGTAAGCTTATATTTACATGTGTTGTGTTTATTCATTATGGCATCATAAGAGAGTGTGTGAATTTCAGATTTGAGGCCATTCCTTGTATGTGTTGAATCGGGAGATTATATCTTTAGTGAGTTCCTTAAATTTTGTGTGTTGTCATATTTATGTGTTAATCATAAATATGGAATTTATAATATCTTAGGTGATTTATGGAGTGTGACAAATTTGAATTTTATGTGTCATAGGTGATTTAAGAAGTGTTATTTGTTGTAGTTTATGTGTTTAGTAAATATCCCCTAAAAGGGATATTTCAGTGGTATCAGAGCTATGCATCCTACCAGCCTATGTAGTATTATGTTGTGGGTCTTTGTGAATTTTGTGTTTTCATTTTTGGATGCCTTTGAATTATGGCATGAATAAGAGAAAATGAATTGGTAGAGATATTTTTTCATATAGGAAATAAACTAGAACCTTTGGCCCAATCAAAACATGACCTTCTCCATACTTTGAAGGAAGTAGAAGGTTATTTATCCATGGTTGATCGGGTTTCTTCTCGGGAATTGCAGGTAGTTGTGTCTCCTTCAATTCTCTTTTTGGTTGAAACTGAGCTTTTGAGACACAAAGACAAGGATGTGAAGCTTGCAGTCACATCTTGCCTAAGTGAAATCATAAGGATTTTAGCCCTTGATTTGCCTTACGAGGAGAATGTCATGAGAGAAGTGTTGCAGCTAGTTGTTGAGAGCTTCCATGGTTTACACGACATCAAAAGCCCTTCTTTTGGTAAGAGGGTAAAGATTTTAAAATTGATAAAAAAAAGGTTGGTTTATGCATTCTCTTGGTTGATTTAAGATGTGATGAGCTTATTTGTGAGTTGTTTGATCACTTCATAACCTCTATTAGAAAGAGTCATGAAAGGGTTATTTTTAACTATATGAGATCCATTATGTCATTGATTTTGAATGAAAGTGATAAGATCTCCCAACCAATTTTGTCAATGTTATCAAATGTTTTGAACCAAGATCAAGTTACTTTATCAACTGCATATAATTTGGTTCATAGTGTTTTCAAGTAGTGTGAGCAAAATTGCATCCATACATAATAGAAGATGAGCCAAAGATAGAGGAAAAAGTGGAGCTACCAGAGATTGAAGGTAAAAATATTCCTTTGCTTGAAGAGGTGCATTTATCTTTTAATGTTGGTATGCATGACAATGAGCCAAAGAAGGATAAAATAGAAGCCCCTGAAGATTTGAGATCCACATCTGATAATTACTCATTGTATGAGTGTATTACTACCTGTAAGCAATGTAAGGATGAGGAAGAAGATCATGTTGCTTCAAAACTAGAGTTGCATGAAGAATCGACACCCACTACTTATAGAGCCTCAGATAATGACACTCTCAATGTTGAGTTGGAAGAAGAGGTGCAAGTGGAAGAACCTGGTGTTATAGGTGGTGGAGGTGAGTTGAGAGATTCTTTGAAGGAATCCAAGGATGAGGAATTGGTTGGTGTTGATTTTCCTTTGCATCAATATGTGGGAAAAGAGTTTACCCAAGAGATGAATGAGGAGGTGGTGCATGCAAATGCACGCAAGGAGGAATCACCCATGACCATTGTGGTGATTGAGCCATCAATAATCCATCATGATCATGCTATTAGTATCCCAAGGTATGAAAACATTTCATATTTTCATCTACCCATGTCATTGCAAGATTATTATCAATATGGGAAGCATGCAAAGAGAGATGATAGAATGAGAGATACATCTGGCAATATCGGACATGTGGACTCTTTGTTGAAAATTCCAAATTGTACTTTCATATGGGATCCAGGTAACAACTTAAGAGTTAAGGTAGATATAGGAATAAATAGTACCATTGAATTCTTCATATCTTTTATTTGGTATGGAAGGAGATCCATGAGGACTAATTTAGAGTTTGTTATGTTTTCTAACCACCTTCTGAAATATCATGGCTCACAGATTATAGATCATGTGTGGGAAGAAAATAGCATGAGAAATAGACCCACATAGATAGTACTCAGGAGGAGCTTAATGCTAGATGGAGTTTGCAAGGAGGGCAAGACCCCACAAGATGACTCCCATGTCATTGTTACTGATGGATATGATGGACCATGCCATAGGAGGATTCATGACTTTGACCATGAGGTTTGTGATGATTTTAATATTTTTGGTCTAAGTTATTTTGATGTGGATATGAGTATGCAATGGCTCCATTCTCTTGGATTATTCATGGGACTCAGATTCAAACTCAATGGAGAGGCCAAGAAGACAAACAGAGATGGATTCCTATTTCCCAGGATCGATGAGCTCATTGATGAGTTACATTAGGGAAGGCTATATGCAAATATTTATGAGAGTTCAGATTACCATTAGAACCATGAAGAGGTGCCTTAAATATAACTCTTGATCATGTCCTCTAGTTTGACTAACACATCAATTATCTTCCAGACAAGTACGAATCATGTATGGAATCATTTGAGAAAAATTATTTTGATTTTCTTAGATGATAACTTGGTCTACAATTTGACTTGGGAAGATCAGTTGGAACACTTGGGTCTAAAGCAACATGCTTTATTTGCAGAAGAATATGAGAGTGAGATGTTGTAACAGGGGATCCAAGTTACCTTGGATTGGCCACCATCCACTACACTAGCACATTGGAGTAGACTCATTGGTCCCTTCAGAGGGTTGGTTATGAAATCTTAATGGGTAGCAACACCCTTGCTTGGTATAATAGACTTGGTTTATTTTTCATGGAGACACAGTGGGCAAGGAATATTTGATCATCCTATGGAGGTAATGAATTCATGTACTATATTGTTTACCTCATATTTCTCACCTCCATGTATTGTAGATGGTGTTGCTTCAAGAGTGGGGCTCAGAGTAGTTTAGGAGTGGAAGCCCTTAGAATGTGCAATATGGTAGAAAAAAAAATCAAGCAAAGGAATTCTAGACATCATGCATGCCTTGACCATTTTACATCCGTACTTAGCTCATGGGACAATTGGGGAGAGAACACCCTATAATAGCTTAGAATTCTGGGTGAGTGTTGGTTACTGCAATTATTTTATAATCTTTGCATTTTTCAGATGTTGTAGTGATTAGCACAGTGTTTTCTATAGGTTGGATTACATGGGCCTATATTTTTGACACTTGGATATTGAGTGTTAATAGGACACTGTCAGTTGATGATAGCATAAACATACCCATGATAGCTATGAACTTAACTTTTGGTTTTAACACAGCTATCATATAGATGACTGGGATTGATCTGCACCACCTATAGGACTTTGTAATGACTAATGCTAAGAGTCCTAATTTTTCATTATCTGGGATCATGAAAGACATGGAGATTATTGATATTGATGAGGACTCTAGTTCCTACATGTCTTCCAGTTTAGGTTTGGAGGAAAACATTTTATTTGGAGTCCAGGGAAGAGGAATGCATGATTGGCATGGTGGAACTCTCGTATTATTCAAAATGGTGTAATGGAAACATGGAAAAGAGTTTCTGAGATTGGTTTGGGATCCTAGTCCTTCAATGGATCAATCAAGATCTGAGTTGTGCATTGCTTGAGGGAAAGCAATCTCTAGGGAGAGATGATTGTAATGTCCCATTTTTCATAGCCTTTTAATATTCTTAGGAACTCTAGCATTCTTGAAGAATACTTCCATTTTCATATTGATATTCTGCCAATGGCATTGTATCCGGGTGGTTGAGATGAATCCATTGGTTAATTTCAGGAGCAATTACGATAACTTTTGATAAAAACACTATTCATAAGTGATTTTGCATGGTGATGTTGTGTAGTCTTGAGGTGGCACTTGTGATGATGTGTCTAGGGTGATGTGGCTTGGCCCACATATTCAATTTAATATCATGAAAATGGAGTAAAGAAAAGTGGGTCCATGAATAGTGAAAGGGGACAAATTGATTGGAGACAAATTGATTCCAATCAAGTATGAGCGGTGGGGATAAGGTAGAAATGATTTTTCACTTCATATGGATTGTCAAAAGGTAAGTAGGGTGAAATTATTCTCTTGGCCATGTGAAGGAATAGTAAAATCACATGGGGGAGATAATTATATTGGCAATCAAGTGGGGACACTTGAAGAAGTCAAAAAGAGGACCTTGCACATGTAAAAGGGACCCCTTTGCACATGTGGGGGACAAATTGATTGGCAATCATGGAGAATCACATGGGAGAAGTCAAAAATGAATCTTGGAGATCTTTGCACATGGGAGAGACATGTGGGATGCAACACTTGAAGGCTTAAGGGTCAAACTTCATCATGAGATGCTCTAGACATGGTTGGGTGTTGAAATCATGCGATCTTCCCACATGTGTAAGAAAAAGGTTACTATTGATGGAATAGTGCTATGGGGATGAATTTCTTCCTCCCATTCTTCATTCTTCCTTTCTCTCCTTCCTCTTGGTTCATTCTTCTCCAAATTCTCTAAATATGCATTTTCTCCATTTGTGAAGGCATTCAACTATCAAACCAAAAACCCCCCTTTATATTTGAACTTGCATGTTCAAACATCCCCCTCTCTTTGGAGTTTTCCAAGAGTTGTAATACTAGTCTCGGTGGTGAAAGATTCCACCCTTGCTAGTTGTATTTTATTTTTCATTACAGATTTCAGCTTACAGTGTGCAGAGTGTAGGTTTCCAGATTTATGTTTGCAAAGTGAAAGATTTTCCAGATTCCAGTGTGCAAGTGTGAGGAATCTATAGTGTGTGAGTTGTAGGTTATAGACTGTAGTTGGTGTGGAATTTGCATCCTTTTGGAGGTTTGCATGGTTTTAATTTTAGTGAGTTTGCATATTCAAAATATTGTAATAGATGTATTTTCATCATTATTTCCAATATATGTGTTGTGTGTTATTCCCATATAATATCCAAAGTAAGCTTATATTTACATGTGTTGTGTTTCTTCATTATGGCATCATAAGAGAGTGTGTGAATTTCAGATTTGAGGGCATTCTTTATATGTGTTGAATCGGGAGATTATATCTTTAGTGAGTTCCTTAAATTTTGTATGTGTTGTCTTATTTATGTGTTAATCATAAATATGAAATTTATAATATCTTAGCTGATTTATGAAATGTGACAAATCTGAATTTTATGTGTCATAGGTGCTTTAGTAAGTGTTATTTGTTATAGTTTATGTGTTTAGTAAATATCTCCAAAAAGAGATATTTTAGTGGTATCAGAGCTATGCATCGTACCACCCTGTGTAGTATTGTGTTGTGGGTTTTTGTGAAGTTTGTGTTTTCAGTTTTGGATGCCTTTGAATCATGGCATCAATAAGAGAAATTAAATTGGCAGAGATACTTTTTCGTGTAGAAAATAAACTAGAACCTTTGCCCCAATAAAAATATGCTCTTCTCCATACTTTGAAGGAAGTAGAAGGTTATTTATCCATGGTTGATCGGGTTTCTTCTCAGAAAATGCAGGCAGCTATGTCTCCTTCAATTCTCCTTTTGGTTGAAATAGAGCTTTTGAGACACCAAGACAAGGATGTGAAGCTTGTAGTCATATCTTTCCTAAGTGAAATCATAAGGATTTTAGCCCTTGATTTTCCTTACAAGGAGAATGATATGATAGAAGTGTTGCAGCTAGTTGTTGAGAACTTCCATGGTTTACATGACATCAAAAGCCCTTCTTTTGGTAAAAGGGTAAAGATTTTAAAATTGATAGAAAATGTTGGTTTATGCATTTTCTTGGTTGATTTAAGATGTGATGAGCTTATTTTTGAGTTATTTGATCACTTCATAACCTCTATCAGAAAGAGTCATGAAAGGGTTATTTTTAACCATATGAGATCCATTATGTCATTGATTTTGAATGTAAGTGATAAGATCTCCCAACCAATTTTGTCAATGTTATCAGATATTTTGAACCAAGATCAAGTTACTTCATCAACTGCATATAATTTGGTTCACAGTGTTTTCAAGTAGTGTGAGCAAAAATTGCAGCCATACATAATAGAAGATAAGCCAAAGACAGAGGAAAAAGTGGAGCTGCCAGAGATTAAAGGTAAAAATATTCCTTTGGTTGAAGAGGTGCATTTATCTTTTTATGTTGGTATGCATGATAGTGAGCCAAAGAAGGATAAAATGGAAGATCCTGAGGATTTGAGATCCACATCTAATCATTACTCATTGTATGAATGTATTACTACCTGTAAGCAATGCAAGGATGAGGAACAAGATCATGTTGCTTCAAAACTAGAGTTGCATGAAGAATCGACACCCACTACTCATAGAGCCTCAGATGATGACACTCTCATGGTTGAGTTGGAAGAAGAGGTGCAAGTGGAAGAACCTGGTGTTACAGGTTGTGGAGATGAGTTGAGAGCTTCTTTCGAGGAAGCCAAGGATGAGGAATTGGTTGGTGTTAATTTTCCTTTGCATCAATATGTGGGAAAAGAGTTTACCCAAGAGATGAATGAGGAGGTGGTGCATGCAAATGCACACGAGGAATCACCCATGAGTATTGTGGTGACTGAGCTATCAGAAAGCCATCATGATCATGTTATTAATATCCCAAGGAATGGAAACATTTCAGATTTTCATCTACCTATGTCATTGCAAGATTATTATCAATATGAAAACCATGCAAAGAGAGATGATAGAATCTGAGATACATCTGGCAGTATCGGACATGTGGACCTTTGTTGAAAATTCCAAATTGTACCTTCATATGGGATCTAGGTACCAACTTGAGAGTTAAGGTAGATATAGGAATAAATAGTACCATTGAATTCTCCATATCTTTTATTTGGTATGGAAGGAGATCCATGAAGAATTTTTAGAGTTTGTTATGTTTTCTAACCACATTATGAAAGATCATGGCTCACAGATTATAGATCATGTGTGGGAAGAAAATATCATGAGAAATGGACCCATGGAGATAGTACTCAGGAGGAGATTAATGCTAGATGGAGTTTGCAAGAAGGGCAAGACCCCACAAGATGACTACCATGTCATTGTTACTGATGGATATGATGGACCATGCCATAGGAAGATTCATGACTTTGACCATGAGGTTTGTGATGATTTTAATATTATTGGTCTAAGTTATTTTGATGTGGCTATGAGTATGCAGTGAATCCATTCTCATAGATTATTCATGGGACTTAGATTTAGACTCAATGGAGAGGCTAAGAAGACAGATAGAGATGGATTCCTATTTCCCAGGATCGATGAGCTTATTGATGAGTTACATTGGGGAAGGATATATTCAAATATTTATGAGAGTTCAGATTACCATCAGAACCATGAAGAGGTGCCTCAAATAGAACTCTTGATCATGTCCTCTAGTTTGACTAACACATCAGTTATCTTACAGACAAGTATGAATCAAGTATGGGATCATTTGAGAAAATTTATTCTGATTTTCTTAGATGATAACTTGGTCTACAGTTTGACTTGGGAAGATCAATAAGAACACTTGGGTTTAGAGCAATAGGGTCTAATTGTAGAAGAATGTGAGAGTGATATGTTGCAGCAAAGGATCCAAGTTACCTTGGATTGGCCACCATCCACTACACTAGCACATTGGAGTAGATTCCTTGGTCCCTTCAGAAGGTTGGTTATGAAATCTTCATGGGTAGCAACACCCTTGCATGGTATAACAAAGTTGGTTTATTTTTCATGGAGACACAGTGGGAAAGGAATATTTGATCATCCTATGGAGGTAATGAATTTATGTACTATATTTTTTACCTTAGATTTCTCACCTCCATGTATTGTAGATGGTGTTGCTTCAGGAGTGGGCCTTAGAGCAGTTCAAGAGTGGAAGCCATTAGCATGTGCAATATGGGAGCTGGAAGAATCAGGCAGAGGAATAATAGAGATCATGTATGCCTTGACCATTTTACATCCATACTTAGCTCGTGGGGGAATTGGGGAGAGGACACCCTATAATAGCTTAGAATTCTGGGTGAGTGTTGGTTACTGCTATTATTTTATAATCTTTGCATTTTTAGATGTTGCAGTGATGAGCATAGCTTTTTCTATGGGTTGGAGTGCATGGGCCTATATTTTTGACACTTGGATATTATGTGTTAATAAGACACTATCAATTGATGAGAACAGAAGCATTACCCAGGATAGCTATGAAATTAAGCTTTAGTTTTAACACATCTATCATCCAAATGATTGGGATTGATCTGCACCACCATGGGACTTTGTAATGACTAATGCTAGGAGTCCTACTTTTTCATTACATAGGATCATGAGAGACATGGAGATTGTTGATATTGATGAGGACTCTATTTCCTACACATCTTTTAGTTTAGGTTTGGAGGAGAACATTTTATTTGGAGTCCAAGGAAAAGGAATGCATACTTGGCATGGTGGCACTTCAGTATTAATCAAAGTCGTGCAACGAAAACATGGCAGAGAGATTCCAAGATTGGTTTAGGATCCTGGTCAATTGGATCAATCAGGATCCGAGTTGTGCATTGCTTGAGGACAAGCAATCTTTAGGGAAGGTTGATTGTAATGTCTCATTTTTCATAGCCTTTCAATATTCTTAGGAACTCCAGGATTCTTGAAGAATACTTCCATTTTCATATTGAGATTCTGACAATGGCATTGTATCCGGGTGGTTGAGATGAATACATTGGTTCTTTTCGAGAGCAGTTACGATAACTTTTAGTAAAAAAAACACTATTCACATGTACTATTCATAGATCACTATTCATGAGTGAATGTGCATGGTGATGTGGTGTAGTATTGAGGTGGCACTTGTGATGATGTGTATAGGGTGATGTGGCTTGGCCCACATATTCAATTTAATATCATGAAAATGGAGTAAAGAAAAGTGGGTCCATGAATAGTGAAAGGGGACAAATTGATTCCAATCAAGTATGAGTGATGGGGGACAAGGTAGAAATGATTTTCCTCTTCACATGGATTATCAAAAGGTAAGTGGGGTGAAATTATTCTCTTGGCCATGTGAAGGAATAGTAAAATCACATGGGGGAGACAATTAGATTGGCAATCAAGTGGGGACACTTGGTAGAAGTCAAAAAGAGGACCTTGCACATGTGAGAGGGACCCCTTTGCACATGTGGGGGACAAATTGATTGGCAATCATGGAGAATCACACGGGAGAAGTCAAAAATAAATCTTGGGGATCTTTGCACATGGGGGAGACATGTGGGATGTAGCACTTGAAGGCTTGAGGGTCCAACTTCATCATGAGATGCTCTAGACATGGTGGGGTGTTAAAATCATGCGATCTTATCTCACATGTGTGAGGAAAAGGTTACTATTGATGGAATAGTGCTATGGGGATGAATTTCTTCCTCCCATTCTTCATTCTTCCTTTCTCTCCTTCCTCTTGGTTCATTCTTCTCCAAATTCTCTAAGTATGCATTTTCTCCATTTGTAAAGGCATTCAACTATCAAACCAAAAACCCCCCTTTATATTTGAACTTGCATGTTCAAACTCCCCCCTCTCTTTGGAGTTTTCCAAGAGTTGTAATACTAGTCTTGGTGGTGAAAGATTCCACCCTTGCTAGTTGTATTTTATTTTTCATTACAGATTTCAGCTTACAGTGTGCAGAGTGCAGGTTTTCATATTTATGTTTGCAGAGTGTAGGTGTTTCTAGATTCTAGTGTGCAAGTGTGAGGAATCTGTATTGTGTAAGTTGCAGGTTATAGAGTGTAGTCGGTGTGGAATTTTCATCCTTGTGGAGGTTTGCATGGTTGTAATTTTAGTGAGTTTGCATATTCAAAATATTGTAGTAGATGTATTTTCAGCATTATTTCCAATATATGTGTTGTGTGTTAATCCCATATAATATCCAAAGTAAGCTTATATTTACATGTGTTGTGTTTCTTCATTATGGCATCATAAGAGAGTCTGTGAATTTTAAATTTGAGGCCATTCCTTGAATGTGTTGAATTGGGAGATTATATCTTTAGTGAGTTCCTTAAATTTTGTATGTGTTGTCATATTTATGTGTTAATCATAAATATGAAATTTATAATATCTTAGGTGATTTATGGAGTGTGACAAATTTGAATTTTATGTGTCATAGGTGATTTAAAAAGTGTTAGTTGTTGTACTTTATGTGTTTAGTAAATATCCCCTAAAAGGGATGTTTCATAATGTTTGGTCTGAACTTAATTATGCCATTGGAAGAAATACATCTTTTGGGATTCAATTTCTCCCCTTTTACTAACCATTGTTTCAATTTTACTTCTATAGTGTTTTGTTCCATCCACATATTGGTTGAAACCTAGTTATAAGCCACTTTGGGCCTTGGAAGCCTAAGATACCTCTCAAACGCTCACCCCAAAACATAAGCAACTACAATTTTTCATGTTTTAAGATGCAAACAATCTCCAATACAAACACCATTAAAAAATAAATCATGAAACAAGTCTATGTAAGGCATTACCTCAAGTTTTGCAACCACATTATGTAATCCCATGTTCTTTATTAACAGTAAATCATTGATATATTGTCGTTCCTCCTAATATAGACGATCTTGTGAGGAGTATGGTGTTATGGCCTCCACCGCATTGATAAAATTAGGGCTTTTAGTTGCTTGAGAGGTCAGAATCACAATATTCATCTTGTATATTAATGGTGAAGTGACTTGACATTGTTCAAATTTTCCATATATTATCAAAGTTTGAGTCTTGAATGCACAATTCTACACATCAATGCGAATAACAACTTTTGATTTTGTTCTTGTTTTGATTTATATTTTTTATTCAGCTTTGACGGGTTATCTCTTTCCATATGGAAAATTTTCATTAATTTTACATGCACAGTCATCACTTTAAGACGTGTTGATTTCTAGCTTACCAATGTTTACTTAGTTGTCGAACCCTCTATTTGCATTCTAGCCACGACTTTCCTTGATTGTGACACTTGTCTTCATCTCGTTTGCCTGGGTCCTTAACCTTATAATCTTACTTTATATGCTCTACAAATTGTGAGTTAACGAGATTGAGCCACATGGAACAATCTTGAGGCTCCAGAGCTATTTTAAATCTTCCAACTATGTACGTCTTCTAGAGGGCTCTGGGTGCCTAGGATGTCAACACACAGTGTGATCTCGGGGACTTAGGGGTTGCAGGACCATTGATTTTGTACATCTCCTGGAGTGTTCTGAGTGAACATGATTATGCTACCTATTGTGATCTCAAGGATCCAAAAACTCAGAACATAATAGACTTGCATTGGTCTTCTGGGTTCCGAGTCTATGAGATTATGCCACATGGCATGATCTTGGGGTTGTAGAGACTCGAAAGAGTTAGAATTTTTATGAAACCAATTTTGTCCTGGGTGAACGTGTCCTTGCCATGTGGTCAGTGTGCGATGACCCAACTTCCTTAAAGGTATGGGACTTTTATTTAACTATGGTAAAGTTTCGATCAACGTGATGATGCCACTTGTCTTGATCTTAGAACTCAAAGTTGCAAAACTTCTAATATTTGTGAAAGCTGAAGGATTACAAATGGGCATGATCTTCCCATCTGTTGTGATCTTGGAGTTTTGAAAACTCAAGGATTCATAATGTTCCAGGAGCTTTGGGCGCATATATTTTGCAAGCCTTTGAAAATAACCCTGCCTATATGAGAAACCAAGATAAACTAGAACACCATACATTGGCTCCATTAGCCAATAAATATCATAAGGTCAACTTTGGGAATTTATGAGAATCCAAGGTTAAAAAGAATAAATCACAAACAATGCCCAAGCTTGGATTCTCTTTCTTTTGGAATTTTGTAATTTGGACTTAGACTTTTGAAAGAAACCTTAGACTTATGCATGTCAAAATTGATGTCATGAATTTTCTAGGCTTACAGGACCTCGAATAAGGATTTTCAACAATAGTGGGTCCATATTTAAAATATTGAAAATGGGGTCGTGTGTGTTAGGGCACAACAGAACACAGTAGCATTAGCGGACAATGTCACACTGTAGGCTTCTCCTCCTAGTGCACTCATGTCCCTTTACCCTTTAGTGTGTTGATTTCTATGGAAACATAACTCAGAGCTTGATTTGATCTGTTCCCAGTCATTTCACAATCTGCATATATAGGAATCAACCGATAACAAGTTAAGTAAATATTTCTTCTTTCATAATTCATTGTTTTGTAGCTCACTTTCAGCTTTGTACTTTATTGTATTGTATATTGTTGTACATTATTTTTATACAGATTATTCCTAGTTAATTGATTAATTCCAATTAATGATAGTGTAAACATTTTGGTGAACTCGTATATTGTCAAACATTATCAAAACCCTAACTCTTCACTAGGGTTTTTTCTATATTTTTTGAGTCATATTAGTGTTATTTGCAAAACCATTAAGGGTTCCTCAATCAAGGTATTTCGCTTTAGATCCTTTCTCGATCACTCCTTTAGTCTCCACCTTGGATGTGCACTTAGGCTCTACCCATGATATTCCCTCATCTTCTCCCTTAGAATCTATCTCATATTCCAAGATGCCTTCTAAATATGATTACTTACCATCTCTTAGGTTACCACCTATTATCCAACCCGAAAAAACTTACCCTTACACACCCAACTTCTCTTTCGCTTTTGATAAGGCCCTTCATTGCATTCACTCTTGTAAGTCTAACTCCCACAAGTCGTGCCCCAAACAGGATAATGTTCTTACATATCTCTCTTTGGATTTTCCTTTAGAATCCTCCCTAGATTCTTATGTAGTGCATCTTTAGGCACTCTTTTGGGGTCTTCTTTTGATTATCCTTTGATCCAATGTACCAAATACTCTTTGGAGTCTCCTTTAGAGTCATCTTAAGATACATCGCTCAACACCTCTTCAATGCATCCTTTAGACATCCTTTTGGATCTCCCTTATCATTCTCCTTTGGTCACATCCATGGTTTCATCTATTGATTCCTCTCTAGAGAAACACTTGGATTCCGCTCACTTTTTCTTCCCCATCTCCCTTAGATTTTACCTTACCAAGCTAAGAACCTCCTTGTTTTGATTATTTCCCTTCTCTTAGCTTGTCACCTACTCCTAAGGATGAGGTTCTCTCTGAACACCCTCCTTCCTCTTCTTCCCATGCAGTTCAATCACACCCCATTTGTGATAAGATCATCTTTCCTTCCTTACATTCCATAGCTAGTGAGCCACAAGCCATAGTTGTCCTCCTCCCAACTTGCCACCTACAATGGAAAGCAAGAATATTCATATTTCTAATCCTTGTGATCATCACAACTATAGTGATTATGATAAGGATTGGTATGATGACGATTATGTCTATAGTGATGGTGAGCATGTTCCTTCACTAGAAAATTCATCACCACCCTTTCCTAATGATGAGAACATACATACATTTTGTGATGATATTTCTCATACTCCCCTAAAAAGTAATATATGTGCACAAGAGAAATCTAGTACTCATAATTTTACATCTCCTATGTTAAAAGCCAATGAATCTCCAAAACCAGTCATCTCTAAAGAAGAATATCTTCCTAGGCTTACTTCTTCCACTCACACTAATGCACCAATGGCAAAGATTAACAACATAATTCCCCCCTTAAATGAGCCTCTTAAAAGTCTAAATATGCCTTCCCAAGAGGTCATTTCCTTAATGCATGTCGTAGGTGCTTTGCAAGCACAACTACACCATTTATCTTTAGAAAGTAAAGCATATCATGCTTGGGTTGACTCTCATGCCATTCTTGGTAATCCCATTGTGCATAATATATTATATTTTCCTTTACTCCTAACTTCCAAATCCTTACATTTTCCATGTTTGATGGAAATAGCAACTACTACTTACACCTTAGAGCCTTTCGTGAAACCATGAGTGGGTATAATGGTAATAATTTTTTGTTACATCTCTTCCCTAAAACCCTAGAAGGATGTGCACTTGCTTGGTTTAAATCCTGTCCTAGCAGATCCTTATCTACTTAACTTGAGAAAGAAGAAGTATTTTTAATTTAGTATATTCAAAATAAGGGACCTAGTGTTACTTATGAAAAGCTTCCCTCTTTGTTTCAAAGTAAAAATGAGAAAGTATGTGATTGCATTTTACGAATTAAAACTATTATGCATCAGTTAATTTACTAACCCAAAAATTTAGAAGTCCAATACATCTTTTGTTGAGGTCTTATTCATCCATTAAAATAGAAGTTATTTTAATTTACATGTGAATCATTTATAGCTCTTTGTTATGAGGTTGTAGCACTAGAAGAAAAATTATGTTTTGTTATTGTTTTAAATCATATGTAAGAAGACATTGAATTATTTAAAGAAGATAAATCACCTAAAGTTAATGCAATTACTTCAAATAAAACACATCACCATTTACCTCATAACAATACAAGAACTAATCACACAACACACCTTAACACTTTAGTACATAATGTTGAATCCAAATATGAACAAGTCAAAATTTTGCATAAAAGAAAACATTATACTCCTATAGAGTTAACAATCAAGCTCACTTTTTCCCCGTAAGAAAATATCAACCACTAATATTTTGTTTCTATCAACGCCCACATGATATCTTACATAGACTATTAGACAAAATTCTAATCAAATTATGCCCTATTTACTATCATCCTCCAACTCGCTTGGAAAAATCAAAGGCCAATCATTTTGTATTTAACATGGCATTAATGGGCATTTGATAATGATTGTTAAGCGCTTCAAGAAAATATCAATGAACTTGCTAATAAAGGACTTATTGCATTTCTAAAGAATCATTACATAAGTAATAAATCGTTCAAACCTCCAAATATTCAATTTTGTTCGTCCCAATCTCCAAATCATATTAAAAAATAATAATGATCATAGCAATCCTAATAACAAACACATAGTCAAAACAAAAAGCCACTAATGACAGCTTGTAAATTATCCACCCAAGTTTGGGTCCCTAAATCAACACAAATACAAATTGAGCACGCTAATCTACATACACATGATAACTCAGATAAGGCAAAAGTAAATATTAAATTATTCAATGCATATGATACATTTATATATCCATCTAGTGGGCTATTTACTGAATGTTAAAAAAATGCAAAAAAAATAACAAAATACACTAAGGCAATAATATAACATAATTCACAATGTCAAATTCACATAATTCCTAAATTCATAACACATACTCCATTTTTTTCTTCTAGTCTTTGGCTCTATTTTCATTGTGGGGGTGTTTCACTTGCCATCATCCTTGTCTTACTTTGCTTCACCACTTTGTTGAGTGTTGTTCTAATCTCCTCCAATTTTAAAACTTTTCTACTTTTTGTGTATTTCCAAGCTTTTTCAAATTTCACTTATACATGCTTTACTTTCTAAATATGGCAAAAATACAAAAACATTCATAAATGTTAAAAAGGTATAAAAAATTAAGATGTTTGAAAAAAAAAATGAAAACCATGACCTGTAGGCATACTTTCATGTTTCTAGATTACATTTTTTCATATGTTATTTATCACTTTGTTCAATACATAACATATTTCATTTGTTTGTCAATACATTATGATTCTCACAAGGTATATTAGTGTGCAACAAGACACATTTCTATATAAACAATCAATATTCATACACAAAATATGCGGTCTTAGTCAACGAAATTTGCATATGGTTGATCAGGACAATGCACTAGTTGAACAACATCGCACTACGTCCTTGTCCTCTACTGCGCTCATGTGCCTATGCATTTTACATCTTTGATTTCAACTGTAACACAATCACAGGGACTTCTTCTACAGATTTCGATCACAGATAAGAAAACACACTCATATATCACTCATATTTCAAGCTTAAAGCATACTTTTCCATGGTCTTGATGTTGGGCTTGCCTTGTACCCAACAACCTTGCTCAGTTGTGGGCATCACATTGCTCTACACAAAGTCTTTTACAAGTTTTATTTATCCAATTTCTTCTCATGTTGAGCTATAACGAAAATATATCTCTTTTTCATTCATACTCTACATGTACCATGATGAATATGTTATTCACTAACACAAACATAAACACATATGATCAAAATATGTTATTTTCAGTTTCTCTATACTTTTTTCAGATGCTTGTTTCCTTACATAGTATGCTTCAATTAGTTTGCTTCTTGTATGCGGCCCTTGGCCTTTTGTATGTTCAACATACATCTTGTTTGTAAGACATCATCATGCCTTGTGTGTATGGCCCTTGGCCTTCTATGTTTGTGTGACAATCACGTCCCTTGTATTCAATGTTTGGGCCTTATGTGTGACATTTATGCAAATATTTTAACTCTATGTTATATCTTACATGCCCCTTTTATGTGGCATTTATGCTTTCTTATGTGACTTTGTGTGACTTTGCTTACATGTTTTTTACTTGCTATCATGGTGCCAGATGCCTAGCATGCACCACTGAGTGTGTGTGTGTGTATATATATATTTTCAAACATGCTTTCCTCTAAAAGAATTGTCCATCTGGTCTTTCACAAAAAATATTTGAAATAAATTTCCTAGCTGATTTTGACAGAACTTCTATGCCACACTCTTGCAAAAATGTTAGTAGTATGCAAAGTACAACGAATATGATGAAAAACATCATAGTGCAAAGGAAATTTAACATGTTACCTAAAATTACAAGTGACGTATGTGTGATTTATTTTTACATAAAAAAAGTTTGGCCATCTCAAAAAGTCTTTGACTAATAGCAATTTGTGGATGTTTTTCAAAAAACTTAAGAGTACAATTGTGTTTGAGTCATATCCAAAAAATGTTTCGAATGCGGCTTATGTGTGTGTGTGTGTACACTCAATAGTGCATGATAAACATCAGGCACCATAATGGCAAGTAACAAACATGTAAGCAAAGTCACACAAAGTCACTATATATATATATATATATATATATATATATATATATATATATATATATATATATATATATATATATATAGCCATGATCCATATCATGCACATACTATTTATGTGCTTTAATTTTTTATCTATTCAATACATATACAAGACTTGCAAGTTCATTATCAGGCTTCATATACTAGTTCAATGTTATATTCAATTACAATGAGGCAATGCAATATCCAAACTTCTCATATGCTTCAATGTTATATCTTTTATATTCTAATACAATTAAAATTTCTAAATGCTATTAATTATATTTTTCACAAAGGCTCTCACCTTTTCTTTTGAGACAAGTGATTTGCAGGGAATCTCTCATCTCAAAAGAGGGGCATCATAATGGACTTATCTACAAGTTTTCACAAACAATATATTTTATATTTGATAGTTTACAAATATGTAAAATCAAACTTTTCAAATTTTGGGGGCATTCAGCTTGCTTATGCACTCCATTCTTACAACTGCTTGAGCATATATACACTTGTGCGAATATAGTTGCAAGATTTCAAAAAAATTTAAAAGATCAAATTAGCACTACATATAGTACATGGGGCATGATATGCATTCATGTCCACGCTGCTACTTCACAAAATTTAGATTTCTCTTTTTCAAGCAATCAAAGTTTCAAGAATTTGCAATTCAAACCTAGATTTGTTTACAACGGTGTGATTTGTCTTTTGCAATTGGACCACATTTGAGCTTAGTGACACTCCACATCTTGGTTGTACTTTAGCAAGTCATGTACTAGTTCCCATCTCTTATTTTTAGTTCTACAAGTGAGCCACACTTGAGCTTAGTGACACGTCATGTCTTGGTTGCACTTTAGCGAACCACTCTGTTGGTTCTTACTTCTTCAAAAGCATTACAAATTACTATATAAGGGTTGGAACATATATCTTTCCAACTCAAGCATCATCATTGATTCTTCAAATTGAGATTGGATCACTCTCAATTCATCATTGCTTCAACAATTCTCCACGTCTTGATAAGAGGGCATGCACATCTCCATGACAAAGACAAAATGTGTATACACACTCAGGTATTGCATTTCCTTTACTCTAGTAATTTTATGCATCACTAGAACAAATAGGAGGCAAATGTAGACACTAAAATATAATCAATAAATATTTGATAATGTTTGTCTTTAATATCCTTTACCTTGCTTGGTCAATTTGTCATTTTGATAACCCACAATCTATAAGGAAGCCTTCAAAGTCTCGCAATTATTGTGCATATCTCCAAGACTTCCCTATTCTATTCCTATTCAACGTATACTTCACTGTCACTTTGGTTTTAGAAGCCTCTGTCCCTTCTAGACAAGAATGCACTATCAGACAAGGATGCATGCATCCTTGTCCTATAGTGCGTCTTTGTCCACAATGCTCTAACAGTCATCTTTTCAAAACAACACATTTCATAACTACTCTCCCACCCAAACCAATATGTCAGTTATTGGAAATATTCGAGAGATTCGCCTATAAAAGTACATCAAAGCTTTCTCTTATTATCACTGACAAAAAGCATCTAAATTTTAAACAAATATTGTTATTGCAATTATGTTGTAATACCACAATCCTAGCCAAGCCTAACATTTTTTTTTTGCAGGTTAAGGACATTATTTGGCAAGCATTCTAATCAAATATTGTTAGTTGCATTCATATGATCTTTCTTAAAGGGAGAAATACATCAATCTCAGGTCCACTTGGACTATGTCGGTAACACTCAGTCAACAAAGGGTTTTTTGAGGATAGATCGGTTATTCTCACTTCCCCCTATTTTTATCTTTTGCATTTGATCTCTTTTGTGTGCTTGTGCAGGACCAAGGTATCACTTTTACAAGTCTTATGTGTATTGATTCGACCTTTGCACAGAATCAGGAAACCCTTGCAAGCAATCACACACTCTCCACCTTAAAATTCTTTTGTACAAACAACAAGGACAAAGTAGATTTAGTAGATAAAGCCACATTTCAACCTTGTCCTCCTGTCCCTTTACCCTCTAGAGTGTTGATTTCTGCAACAACCTAACTTAGAACTTGATCTGATCTCATTTCACAATCTATATTTTTAAGAATCAACTGATCGCAAACTAAGTACATATTTCCTCTTTCGCAATTCACTATTTTGTAGCTCACTTTTAGCTTTGTACTTTACTGTATTGTATATTGTTGTACATCATTTTTCTATACTTTATTCATAGTTAATTGATTAGTTACAATTAATTATAGTGTAAACATAAACAAATAGAAAATTAATTTATCTTTTGTCCTTGTTGCACTTATTTGGGTTAATTAATTTAGTTTCTTTATGGGTTCCCCTATTGCACATTATTCAAACAACTTTAAAATGATTACAACTAGCTTCCAATTGGACATCAAACTTGGTAGTGCTAAACCAAACCTACACTTGAAAACATTTTTGATGCAAATTTCACTAAAACATAACAAGGAGCTTGTCATGAACTCAAAATTCCAACACTTAACTAAAATAGATGACAAGATTGATGGCTTTTGCACAAGGTTAAAAAACATGGAAGAAGAACAAAGAAATTTAAACCAATCGCTAAAATATATGAAGGAAAAAAAGGACACCAAGTTCACAAGGAGTAACAAAGAAATAACATGCTTGAGAACCAAAGTTGAAAACGTACCCAAAACAATGAGAGCCCTTCAACATAAACTTAAGTTAGTAGAATCTCTTTATTCTTTTGTATATAAAAAAAACTTGCCAAAGCCAAAAATCTAGAAGATGTATCTAGCAGTGTGAAATTGATAAAAGAAAATATTTTTGATCATACTCGTATAGAATATGAAATTAGCAAAACTTTTTAAATGATTGCAACTAGCTCTCAATTGGACATCAAAACCCATAGGGTTACCAAAGTTTCACTAAAAACTTTTTTGATGTAAATGAATCACTAGAGCATTACATGAAGCGTATCAAAATTCGTCAAACACTTACTAAACTAAAAGACAAGATTGATGGCCTTTACACAAGACTAAAAAAGATTGAAGTGGAAGAAACAAATTTAAAGAACTCCTTTGAATCTATGCATAAAAAAATTGACACCAAGTTCACCAAAAGAAACAAAGAAATAACTTGCTTAAGAATTGAAGTTGAAGACACACCCAAAACATAAGAGACATTCAACATCAAATTGAGCTACTAGAATCTCTTTGCTCTTTTGTTGATTAAAATTTTGATAAGTTAAAAAATTATATTATCTAGCAACACACAATACATGCGGAAATAAATGTCATGAGGTTAATGACTACTCGTGGAGGTCGTCTTGAGATGAACACACGAGTAAAAATTACAATGTAATTAAAATTCTCATGAAAGCTTTCAACTACCTAAATACAAATACATGATTGGGTTGTAATTAGGTTAATCCCACATTGGTAAGAATTATGAGACAAAGTTGTCTTATAAGACATTACATGCATCAAAAGCTTTGTCAATGGGGAAATAGGCTTAATAGTGAGAAGCCCAAAGTGGTTGATTAAATTAATTGTTCTTCCCCCCTATTAACACATGCTTATGGTGCTTGTGTGTATCAAGATTGAGAAGGAGAATTTACAAACAATGCAAGATTTAAAGACATCTTTCCACATCCCCAATGATAGGTACTTTATGATTGAGATTTTTAGTTGGTTTATTGATTGAGATAAATCATTCTAAATAACTCTTTAATAGTTGACAGATAAGCCAAAAAAAATGTTTTGTTGTTTTTTCATAGATTCTTTCAACACAATGCTACAAGATATGCATATAAAATGCATTGAACCCAAATCTTAGTGGGTCCCCTTACCTTGTGATTATTACCAAAAATACAAAAGGAAATAAATGGCATTAGGTTAATGACTATACTCATGGAAGTCAACTTGAGATGACTTAAACACACGAGTAAAAATCACAATATAATTAAAATTCTCATGAAAGCCTTCAACTAACTTACACACAGTTGATATAAAAATGGGTTTTAACCTACTATTACAAAATATGGAAAAAAAAAAAAAAAATAGAACAAAAATGGGAAAATAGAACTTTAAGTTTGATCATGGTGGGTCTAGACATAACAAATAAAGAAAATACACTTGAAGTTGTCAACTCCAAACTCCAACCAAACCCATAGAATAAATTTTAGAAGTTGATAGGATGGGTAGAGACAACAAAAACAGTAAAATATTGGCGTGAATTCAAGTTTCCTCCATTGATTTATAACTAGCTTCCAAGTTGTAACACAAATTTCATCTTTGATACCCTTGTTTATCTCCTTTTGGATACATTTGGTGCATCAATTGAAAAATTATGTAGAGGGACTTTGTCAATGTCAATATCTACAAGGCCTAACAAAGCGAAAGTCCTAGCATACCAGCGAGAGTTGATCCCACATTGTGCCAATTGGGGAGAGGATTTGAATGCTTGAGATAGGCCCTTGAAGAAATCAATCGAAGAGTTTATAATCCATTTAAGCATGTGTATCATAGTCACCACTTGAAAGATCACAATAATAATTTTTAGCACTCTTTCAATTCGGCTTCGATTGGGATTAATAAGGTAATGCTCCCATGTTTTAGCCTCACATAGAAGAATAAGTGTCACAAGTGAGTGAAAGAGGCAAATCTTTGTTTTAATACCTTGAAACTGAAGTTGAAAGCACTATTTCTCAAGAGTGGTGAGGAGCAACATACCCTTGGTGACAAATTGAAGTGTTGCCCCCAAAAAAAGACCTCTAGATATACATATGAAAACACCATCTCAACCCTAAAACCATTATATGTAAGGAAAATTGTTTGACATTATACTTTGGATTGTTATAAATCATACCTTTTGTTTTCTCAAGATTTATATGAAACCCATGTGAATCACAAAAGGATGCTAAGAGATGTAGTTATAGCTTTGGAGACCTTCCTCTAAGTGGTACATCAAAATGATGATGTCAACAAATAGAAGAATAATAATACACACTTTGTAAAAAAAAGAAACCATTTATGTTTAGGCAACTTGATAATATTTTCTCAAGCTCATCTACGTATAGACCAAAAAGTGTAGGGGATATGGGTAACACTGATGAAACCAATGGTGCTTTGTTCCTACTCTGTCTCACCAACACATGTGTACTTTGTGAATAATAGACTCTTACGAATGTCATAAATGTGATATTACCACTTCCGAAAAACTCAAAGCCTTGAGTTTATCAATGAGTAGATTTCAAGGAAGAGTGCCAAAGGCTTTGTGGAAGTCTACAAAGCAACAATAAACTATCTTTTTGTCTTAGCCTCCTCAATTATAAAAGTCAAAGTGAAAATATGATTATTGGTGTGATAATCCTTCCTAAATATGTTTGTTACTAACCTTTCACCTTTTTATGTTCAATACATCCAAAAATATAAATGTCCAAAACAATAACAAATATTTTTGCAAGTGTATAACCAATCTCTATGATTAACTAATTACTAAGATCATCTTAGTCTGCAAATTTATGTATCTAATAAATGATATGAATAGAGGAACAATTAAACATATCAAGTATATAAACATACGAAAATTTTAAACTATGGTTCAAGAATTCCATTTTTAAATTATCTTCATCTTAAACTTTATTAAAATTTAGTTTAAAAATGACGAGGATAAGACAAGTAGTAAAGAAGTGGCAAGAGATTTTGGGAAGAAATATTGTACATTACATAACTTAATGCAAAGAACATATATAAAATTTTTAAACAGGGTAAACCTAGTCCTATATCCCATTCAAATATCGGGTAATGGTCGATTACGATTAACACATTTTCATCGAAGGCCTCCTCATTATGATCTTTTGTTCATTCAATACAACTCACCAAACCAATTCGCCTTAAAGGAGTGGCAAAGAAGAGAAAAAGGTTGAGTATACCTGTACCTGTAGTAGCTCATAGCATCTGCTTCAGAACTGTAAGTGAAGAAGCTTCCGCCTTATATCGCTCCTCTTAGATCTTGGTTGGAGGAGTTACGGGTAGTAAGTCTTCTTGCCGACCAGGATGCGTGAAATTTGGAGGCCCCGGCTGAACGCTTCGTTGAACAGTATTCTGGTCTGCATTGCTTGAAAGCCCGGGAACCAGGAAAACAGAGCCAGGGGAGTGATGACAATGAAGGCGAATATGAGGTCGTAGAAGCGAGCGAGGGTGACGATGGTGTCCCATACGAGAGTTGGCTGCAGGAGAGGACGCAGCACTTGAGCAATGCATATGAAGCCCCACCCGGTGGGCATCAACGCCAGCACGCTCGTCACCACATCTGCAACTTCCAATTTTGTGTACACCAGCAGAAGTACGATTACCAATGTGCTCACCCCAACGACAACGGCTTGAATCAGTCTGTAGTAGATATGCTGTGTCGTGCCATACTTATTTTGAGCGTATGTTATGATGAGATAAATGGCCAGAGCCACAACCACGTATATCCACGAAAGGAGGTATACTAGAATGCTTTTGCTCCCATTTGCAATACCTAGCTGGTACACGATACCATACTGGAAAATAAAAAACCTAAGGTTTAATATTATTTCTAACACCTTTCCCCATATTCCTGTGGTGCGTAAATGTTCCTGTTCTTCGTTCCACCACACTTCCCAACTTTGCTCTGCTTTGGTTAAAATCCCGCCTTTATACCATAACCAGTTCATATAATCATCCACATCGTACACTGTTTTCAACCAATCAAATCCTGATGGGTTAAATACAAAGGGTGCCATGATCCATGAAACGACAAGAAACCAACTGGAGAAGGTTAATATTATATAAACAAACGTGTTGGTGCTAACAACACTGTATGAAGCAAACACTATCAACAGGATCCCCAGCTCAATTGCCTTTACAAAATGACTCCGAGAGTAAAGTCTGTAATTTTCTGCAAATCTCTTATGCTCTACAACGAAGCCTCGCCCTGTAGGTCTATACTTTGCACCACCATGAAGTATTGTCCTGCCAAAGAAGTGGGTGCGAGTACCCATTGAAAAGGTGTAAAACACAGATGCTAATTGCAATTGCATGGTAAAAGCATCCCAAATGGCTGAAAGGAATCCATGCTCTATCGTATTTTCTACAATCATTGGAAGAGCTGTGAAGATACCAAGCTGTATGAGAAATTGCTGATTGATAGCCGCTCCAAGTGCCTCGTTGTTTGTAGCATCTGCCACTTGCACAATAGCTTCCTCTAGTCCACTTAAACTCATATAAACTCGTCCCCAAAGAAATGCATATACTGTTAGAACAACTAACATGGTGTTAAAATAGTATCCAACAGTTGAATAATAGAAGGAGAGCATCCGGAAAAAATCCAAGCGGTGACCAAGCCTGTATACATCCCTGCTCAGCACCTGCTCACCATTGCCACTAGCAACCTTAGCTTCAAACATGGAAATCTGGTTTAGACCAACATCGCGTCCTTTGCCTACCTGGATATATTCATGATGCGTTACATTACCCCCACGCAGAGTGCAGTTAAAGCCTGCAAATATATCCTCGCTAATGTTTATGACCCTTGAAGCCTTACTGATGCCTCCACGAGTTAAAAACCACAAACGATCAAAAACATCCGGGTGGCCATAGTGCATCCTAATCTTCAAAGGATTTGCAAGTACACGCTGACCAAGGGTCACAAAACTTGTCTCTTGAGCAGACATGAACCAAGCAAGAGAAGAGACTGACCCTGTGAACACATGTTCTCGAACTCCCAATATTGTAGGCTTTCGGAGACCATAACAATTTGTAAACTCCTGCAACAAATTCCGCATTTTGAGTGCCTCTTCAAAATAATTTTCTTGATTCATATCAATTGCCTGCAGTGCATCTCCCCTTGTGAAAATCAGAGCATGATTTTGATTTTCAGGTTTCCCTTCCCCAAGTTTTAGTGGCCCAGGTAGCATCACCCTGTATATCTCCACCTCCTGTTGCAGTTCAGGATCATACTTGACCAGAACTGAATAATACTCTGTAGTTTCTCTCCCAGTTTTGACCTCGTCACAATAAGCAATTCGAAGAGCTTCATGGCTCTTCATCAAATACAATATATCTTTAGCACGATTATCTCTCTTTGCCCTTTGAGCACCATAAATTTGACAGGTAATAACATAAGTAAATTTCAAGAGGGCAGAGGCATCTACCCCACTTCTTTCACTGTTAGAGTGCCATTGAGATGGTTCACTCCAATCCTCATTTGCACCATCCAGGGGCCTCGATGCTGTGGTAACAAGTTGTTGAAAGCCTTTTTGAATATCCATCTCTGATGCTGAATCAAGAAAAGCCAACATTTTAAGAGCCTTGTAATAGTACATCATCCCTCTCACAGTACGACCTAACGTCTGTCCTCTATAAGAAGCCCACAACCGGAGTTCCGTCACCTTATCTGTCCAGAGATCTTCAGGACCTTCCACTCCCTCATGATGCATCCGTTCCATGAAATTTGACCATTCATCAGGATATATCTTCTGGAGATAAAATATGATGGACACACCATCTTCATTTTCTGTACGGAGTTGTTCTTTGCTGTACATAACATCCTCGTCATAGTATGGAGTCAAGACACTGAATGCCATCATCTTTTCAACCTGCAATGCACGGGGCATGTTCATGAAGAGAGAATTGCTGAAGAACGCAATCCTACGCCTTGCCTCCAGATTTTTGGGAACATGATGCATGGAATCCTTAGTAGTCAGAATTGTCTGCAGTCGTCTTAGTTGTTGATAGAAATGGTGGTCTTCAGTATTGGTCAGTTCTAAAGTGTCCTCAAATAAGAGCTTATCGCCAGTCCTTTGAGTACCTAGCCCATCTTCCCTCAGTTGTGCAATACTCCGCCTTTCTTTGGGAAAATCCCTTACAACGATATCATAGAGATCTTGCAAGGCACGAACTACCATTTGCTGGTCCTTTTCGGATGGTTTGGTTAAAAGAACATTAACAAGTGAGATTAATTTCAAGTGTATTTCAGGCAGTTCACTCATTTTGTATTTCTCTGTAAATTTTCCCAGATGCAGTGATGTATCAATTTCATGAAACAAGTTCACAATAATAGAGTGTTCTTCGCTATCTTTGTTGACAATTTTCAGGAGCAAATGTTTGAAGCTGCCGTATGTCTCTATCACCGCACAACGACGGTATTCATTGGTGCATATCTTTAACCACAATGTCTTGTCATCACCCTCAAATGCACTAGCCTGACTTAGGGCAAGCAATAGTTCATTACAGAGCAGTAAACATGGCCACCGGATAACACTTACATTCCAAGAGCTTGGAGGCACCTCCAATAATTCCACCTCCAAGTCACTTATAATATCCTCTTCTCTGAACGTCTTCACAATTTCATTCCATATAATGGCAAACCTGCCCGCTTCAACCTGGTTAGACTCAATTTTCTTATATGTACCAAATCCGTACCTCAATTGAATACGTCTGATGGAATCTCTTACTTTGGCTTTCAGACTTCCATCAATTTCAGGGAGAAGTACTTCTGGAATTAAATTGAACTGGATTGCACTAGCAAAGAATTGAAAGCGCAGCCTCAATTGCCTAATATTCCGTATCTCACCAAGATGGGAAAATAAACCCACCAAGGCTCCAACCAATGATGTAAAGATTGAATACCATATCTGGGTGTCCATGAAGTACACTAAAATCACTGGTGCCCACAAAAGCACAACACAAAATCGGTTTGTATTCCTAAATAGCTCATGCCACTTGTATGGAATGGTCTTAATCTTCAATATTGCCTTTGTTGGCTTGACCATGGGTTTAATTTGGACAAAGTAGCTGAAAGAAAACTTTGCAAGCAACAACCCTACCCAAAACAGAGCATATAAAATGTTGTGAATGATACCCTCTCGAAGACCACGCGCTACAAAAAGTCTAGTTTCAAACCACCAAGTTAATACATGAAAAATTCTCCAATTGCTTTTCTCCACATAATTTCTGACCCAAGGAAGAATAAAAAGAAGCAATGCCAAAAGCTCGGGAGTGATGAATACCATGGCAGCTTTCAAATAGTTCACCAATCTTCTATTTGCTTCAACTGACCATTTGAAATCATGATGCCTTTGACCCCACATGCGACTGTAAAATACAGAAAAGACAATGGTCCATACCAAAGCCACAATGCTCTTTAGTATCATTCTTATTCCAATTAGCGGAGTTTCTTTCGACACTAAACTGTACTGCATGCCAGCATCAAGCAATGATTGCCAAAGTCGAAGACCCGCCCATGTTATAAAGACACTCAGGACCTGCACTTGTGTGTCTCTCTCTCTCAATTCTTTCCAAGGACTTCCTGACCCCTGACATGCCACAATAATAGCAGCCTGGAGAAAAAGAATGTACATCACCCATAAACGATCAAAACTGCGGAAAATGTTCCAAAAAGAACGTTGTTCTACAAATCCTGTCTTCCCCACCTTTTGTTTCTGCAATATCCTCTTAAATCGCTGGAAATCCCAATCACGATACTTTGGAGGCACTTTGGCCAAATCAAAAAAATTACTATTCTGCTTGAGAGGCCATCCCAATTCTTCAAAGCACCTGCTGCTCCAAAAATACTCATTAATGTCATCATAATTTCTCCAGGCAGAATGGGGAGCCTTCCCACCACAACTGGCCTCGGCTTCAGCTTTCACTATAAGATACAGTGGTGTAACCACCCTATGCAGAAAGGCATTTTCTCCAATATAAGCAGGTAATTCTGGCTGCCCACTTCGGAGCTTTTGCAGCTCTGATGCCATATGGTGGAAAATGTAGCACAAACACTCTGGTAAGAATCTCAAATTGGCAGCCTCACCCCAAATGAGAAGATATAGAGATATATACAGCAATTCATTCTTCTCATTTATACCAGGGCTCTTATGTTCTTTTATCCGAACGTGAGGTTTTCGGCCCAGATATGCACACCAGTTGTAATAGTCTTTTAGGATTTTCTTTCTCAGAGCATGAATGATGCTCGGATCAAGATTATCATCTGTGGAAGGTACTTGCAGTTGCATCTGTCTATTGGCCAATAGTAGAATAATATGCTCTCGCTGATTTTGTACATTACCTTGTTGGAAACCAAAGAAAGCACCCAACCAATCAAGTAAATCCATCTTTTCATTCCAACGTACATACGGAGGCCTTCGAAAGTCTCTTAAACATTTCAATGCAGCAATAGCTGCTCGAACCTCAGTTAGCTGCAATGCAGGATGATCTGCTAGGACATTGTTCACAGGAAGAATATTATAGACTTCATGCGGGCTTGTATAATCCACCCTTGAGACCCTAGCTTGGGTCAAATCTCCCTGTATAAGACTCATCTAGAATCCTGAGTTGAAATATGACATTCGTGTCCTGCCTTCAAACATAACTTAGAGGACAGTTTAACAATCATAATACCTCAGCTTAGCCTTCTACCCATTGTTTAACCTGTCAAAATATGATTTACAAAAGAATAATACGTCAAATTGGCACATTTTAATTTGTCCCATTTAGAACATTGATTTTTGCTCATGATTTAAAATATTTTATTGTGAAATATTACCACCTCAATATGCTCATAAGAGATTTAAGCATAAAAAATGTAGTGTTCAAAATCATAGGGGCATCTTGATTGCAGAATTAGGCCACATCATGAAAACAAGTCTGCATTCGTCTTTGCACCACCACATATCAACCATGTGAGCCACCACCAAATCAGTGGCACCTAATGAGAAGAAATAAGTCCAACTTGAGAGAGCTGGGCACTAGACAATGGAGCCAAACTCCCTTAGAAATACACATAAATATACTATAAAACCATCTATTTATCCAAAATACCTCTGAACACTATCCTCTCATGTCTCTGGAATTTTAGTCATAAAGACCGATAGAAATCAGATATTTTCACTGTTTTGGTTGGTTTTGGAGAGGTTTCAGCATCAGAAATATCAGAGAGCAACCTGCTTGAAGGATGAAATTTGGTGACTAAAATACTGAATTTCTGAGTTTTCATGCCCTCCCATAAAAACTCTATAATCAACAATATGCTTTGACAAAGACTAAAAAAAAGCTTGTCCCTTTTGCTTCATGATATTTAACGCCTGTGAGATCACTCCCTATTGACCAATCTAGATCAAGGGCGTTGGAGTCATTCATGAGAGAGCATGCCAACCTGATGCTAAGCAGGCTGCTAGACTCATACCACATGGAACCACTCCCTCTGCCACTACTCATGGAAACCTTTAACTATTCCTTATCATGACAAATAGATGTGACCTTTGTTGTTCTCATGATTCCTCTATAACTGTCTTTGCATCTTCTTGATTGGAGACCCATCATCAGATATGCCGCATCGTATAAGGGCATTCCACCATGTCTCATCCAATTTTAAATTCTACAATCGGTTAGGAGTGAGAGGGGATCACTTCAACGCACTTGGTCGGAGCTCCGTCATTGAAAATTCAAAATGCGAGGATGATTCCAAAATCAATCTTTTGGTCCAAGAGGATGCTATCCGACTAGGGTACAACAACATTCTTCAGACTTTGGGTTTTTTTATCTTTTTGAACAAATGCATGTGACTGACTTGAGGAACACCCTTTTACATCTTTTGTGTTGGATGGTACTTATTTCAAATGTTTTCCTCTGCGTGTTTTGGAGATTCACATCCCCCTTCAATCTTCTTTAGACCAGAATATGCCAGCAGCAACTTGTTGGCTTAGAAAGTTTGGTTTTTCTTTCCTTGTGAAAATTCAACAATGAGCTGAGATGTCTGTTTATGAACCCTTGAAGCCTGTGAGCGCCCCCTAGTTACTCGGTGACATTACAAGGTTTTAAAGGAATGTTGAGAAGAATGAAAAGTTGATCAAGGAGATTTCTTCCATATTGTGAGTTCTCATGAAGAGTGATGAGCACCATTACACATGGGACGGTTTTCAATTAATGCACCTACAGGAGGAAACTATCTTACAACAGCAGGTTGCCCCTGTGCAAATGTTATACTCACAACCGCTTTGTTCATGAGATATAAGGAACTTGGCCATCTCTTGAGCATTGGCATTATTAACCGTCCAATTGTCGAGCTAGAATTGAGCATAGAAAAAATATTTTGGGCAGTTGTCGATTGTCTCTTGAATAAAGTGTGTTCCCGTGCAGGTTTTTGTAATGTCCCCAACTCAAATCATGAGGATTAGCAACACATTGGCTGTCTTTTCCTTGGATTACCCAAGAGGAAGAGGACTTAGAGCATCATTGAGTAAGTATTGGAGTCTTTGGCTTGTTCTCAATTCTATTATTAAGTTGTGTGCATGTATTTTTATGCAACTTAAGTGAACTTAAGTTATTATAAGTGAACTTAAGTTATTTTAAGTTGAGGGCACGTCTTTTTAGGCCACTTAAGTGACTCCTAGCCAAAAGGCTTAAGTTGTCCCCTTTTTTATGTACTTTAAGTGACTTTTAAAAAGCATGTGTTAAAAAAGAGGAGTAGGTTTTCTAGGAGCTTATTGGTTTAGTTTTAGGTTTTTAATATGGAGCTTTGGATTAAGAGGTGGTGATTCAAGGACTGAGATTAATTCATCTCTTTGGGAGTTATTATATAACTCCTTAGGGGTCTTTTAGAGAGGATTATGTTATCAGTCTTTTAACTATTGTTTCTACAATCTTTGGCTTAAGGTCTGAAACCCTTGAGTATCCCTGGTTTCGGAGAGACATATGGGCTCCCCCTAGTTAGAAAGGTGTGTTTCGATGGAAGGACTTTGGTCTAGGATGCCCTAGCACATCATTTTTCAGAGCTGCAATTCTCTATCAGGTTTGGAGGCCAATTTGAAGGTGGGGTTCAGAGCTACAGGTTCAGATTTGAATAATCTACAGCAATGTGTCTTCATATTTCTGAGCACCATTGAAGATGGCCACAGGGAGGACAAGTGGGATAGATCTAGCGCTGGTTTTCTGAGAGTTTTGGCAAGAACAGCTAGGTTTTGAAGACATTACTGAGGTATGTGTTTAAATTTGCATACTTTTAATCATCTTCATATCAGAAAAATAAAAGAAAGTCAATGTACACCATTTCTGAAATTTCAAGGCAGAATTAGAGTGCTTTCCTATAATTTTGCAATACTCAAAAATTCTCAGATTTTTATTTATGTTAGCAGAAAAATCAGATCAATAATCTGAATATAACACTGAGTTTGTTGAAAGATTTCTTATATGCCAATAAAATTTCAGAATTTTTTGTGCCCTATTTTTGGAGATATTGTTGTTTTTCTATTGTCCCTATTTGGGGATAATACAGTTTCTTTTTCTTCTTCAAAGGATTTTCCAATAGTCAACATTGTGATCCTATGAGAACTATGGGTGTAGACCCAAGGGTGGCCCGTTGACCAAAGGAAGGTTAATAAGAGCTATTCAAAGTAAAATATATATGAGGTGAGGAGCATTCAAAGGATCTCTCTCATCAATTCATCATTTGATTATTGTAAAAATGAATTATATCTTGACATATGAAGAAACTATTTTGGTGCTAACGACCACCTTGGAATTCTTTTTGGGTAGCGAAGTCCTCCCATTACTCTTGTCAAGGTTATGCCTCTCCATTTTACTTGGTGTGGTGCTCCATTCATCCAATAAGTTATATGCGTTGGCCAATAATGCACAAACGGTTGGACAAGTATACTTATGATCAACTAAGGCAAGTATCTTTCTCCAAATGGGCCTCACCCAAATTGATTAAGCCCAACCTAAGAAGTGCTTTCGTTTCTTCGACTGCCAAAGTTTACCTTGATAGACCAGAGTTACATCCTTTGTGATTTTATTGTTTCACTTTCTACTATGCAGATCTCAGTCTCTCATCTACCCTGGTACAAAAAAATTACTTCCTTCATGAGTTGTTAACCTCTTTTTGTAGGGAAGAGCACCTGTGCTTGTTCATGGCAAGAGTTGTGTGAAAGGGGAAGAAATATTGAAGTCCAACCAATTGGGCAACTATGACACAAATTGTCAAAAAAAATTGTATGAATCAAACCAACATGTGTGACTGCCTTCACACCATTGGCATGTGCAAATAAAAACATCATGAGCACAAAACAACACTTCCAAAACTTCACACTGACGTGAGTTGATGGGGCATAACGACCTTTTAAAGGAGCGAGTGATTTTCAATGGCTTGGGGATCAAGTTGAAGGTGTCGGACTTCTAGGTCAAGTCAACAATAGAAGAGAATTGATATCGACTCCCAATGGTAGGTACTAGTTTGTAGGGATAGGGGGGGACCTATGTATTAGAATTACTTCTAGAAACTGCAAGGAGTTGAAGATCAGAGTCGGGCGTCAAGTGCTTTCCAGCTGATTAAGTAATTGAATCTGATGAGTTAAGCACTAATTAAGGGATCCTAATTTCTGTTGTAAGTAGCATCCAAATTTAGGACTCACTGGGCTCTAAAGAAAGCATAATTTTGCTTTATCGAAGGTGTTAGATTCATTATAGATTACTTGCTCATTTGTTCAATCAGTATATAGCTTATGGGATGATACAATGTGCTTCAGCTTAAGAGGATTTCATATGATCATGTGTCGTTTAAAGAAAATCCAACCCACTCATTGAGCTTTCAAAAAATGTGAGAGTGAGATCCTTCAATCTCATAGTTTTCATTCATGTTTTTGGTTGGTCAAAGTTGTGTAAATTCATTTGATAGCTAAACGAGAATTGCTCAAAAAAAGAAAAGTTGGTAGTTTTTGAAACCTATTCATCCACAAAGGCTCAAACCAATTGCTAGAGATTCAACAGAGGGACCAAATGGTGATCTCTAACCCCTTTGGCATGGGTTGCATTGTTTAGACATGACAAGAACATCACCCAATGCACTATACCAATTGCTAGAGATTGACGACTTTTTAGGTCTTCTCAATCAAAATCCCCCTTCTTTGACAAACTATAACCTCTCCACTAAGAGACAAAGCAAAAAAAAATATTAGTAGGATTGCCTCCATCAAAGCATAGGACCTTGAGATATGGTTATAATTACACCATGGTGCTTCAATGTTATGCACATACTCTCATAATATCATGATGCTATATGTTGTATTGTTATTGTGGTTAGTGGGGGAAGTCTCTTGTCGTTACACTAACCCTTATTCATCTTCATTATATTTAATTGAGGTTATTGAGTGTCCAACATGTGGCACACATAACCTTGATTAGTTTGGGTCAATAGAGTTATAAAAATGGTTAGTAAGGTTGACACTAACATGCCATTGGTTTACCCATTCCCTAATCTTATTAAGCTAAGGCTGCTTATATGGATCTCATGTCATATCATCGGATCAGGGTATTATCTCTTCGATTATATTGTATTTCTCTATTGAGGGTTCCTTTGCAACATATATATCCTTAAGGATAGCTGAATGGTGAAATCCTGCCCTTAGGCTAATTTCATAGTCGTGGTTGATATGAATTATTACAAAGCTAATTACCGTATTGCTTTCTCTCTACTCTTCTGTTCTGCAATCTATCTTGGCATGTTAATTCTTTAAAAGTGGTATTAAAGCTACTTTGGAATTCTTGCATTTGGGATCATTACAATGGTGTCAAAGCGTTTTGGGTTGATGGAAGAAGACCTATCGATCTTGACTTTAAAATTTCTAAAGGATAGTCTTCCATTATCTGTCTCAAATCATTATCTTCTTTGGGTTGAGAGAACATTTTGTACCATTTATGTGAAAATGTTCATATAAAATAGTTTTTCTCGTTGGAAGCCATACTAAGGTTTGGAAAACCACTGCAAAGATGCTGAACTTTGGCATTGGGGTAAAAAGAGCGCAATTTTATTCAATCTTGTAACATGTAATCCTATATGGTTGTGAAGTTTGGGGTGGAAGCATATCCTGGAAACTTGGAACAAATGTGAGCAAATCAAAAAACAATTTATTATTTATTAAAAACTAGATAATAACTAACCCCTTATCAACCTAAATTTACTCTCCCCTCAAAAACCAAAGGTATCTCACCTAAAAAGTACTAAATTGCAATACTATAATCTTGAGTAGTAGTGTTGGTCCCCTGTTGATCAAGTCGGTGTTTCTTGCACTTCATTTTAATTATCATTGTCCAAGGAATCTAGGTTTGGAGGGTGGCTAATTGCATTGAACTTGACGGTAGTAGTTGGTAGTAACTGTACGAGAAGAGTTGAAACTTGAACAACTGGTTAGATAAGAATTAGATTTTGAAGATTCAAGATCCTCTGGAAGTAGTTGCAAAGAAATACTAGCATGCATGTGCTTCTCCATTTCCTTGGAAGCTTTCTTCAACAACTTGTGATCTGTGGAATATATTTTGTACTTCTCTATCAATGCCTTAATACTGTTCTGCCAATTTGTCGTAATATTCTGGTAATGTTGCAGTTGCACACTGTAGGAATTGGCAAGTTATGTCTGCTCTAGAATTTCATTCTTGTACATGGTACCACTCATTAAGGAGCCTTTGTACTTCTGCATTTAAATTGTCGTTTTGATTCATGGCAGTCTGTAAAAAAATTTCAACTTTCGGTGTCATGGCCTCTCCCTACATTGTTGATTATTATAATGACAGTGTAGATTCAGAGGAGGTGCATGTTACGTAAATGTCCTGCCACCTAGCATTTTTATTATAAGCTTCCTTGATAGCCTCCACTAAGAAATTAGAATGTCTGTAGAGTCTGTGGAGACATCAATCAGAAGATATTAAGACTCTCTTCAATCCAGCCTATGGCTAGCTCAATATCTGAACATTTAGTATTTATCCTTTCTAGGGAAAAATGATTGGGATTGTCAGTTAGAACCACCCAAGGTTGAAGTTGGTCAACATCATTATTGACATGTTGTTGGCAGACAAAGACCATATGTCAGTTGTATAAAATTCACAAACTTCACCATCCTCACCCTCTTGCTTTGTTATTTGTTGGCTTCAAATTTCTTCAATCTTAGTTTTGACATTTCCCATCAAAAATTCAACCATAATGGCTTCAAGTTTTTGAGTTTCAGAAACAAAAACGTCCAGCTAATTCTTTCTTTGTAGCTGAACCAGAAGGCATGTGCCCAGTTGACAAAGAGTAACAGGATGATTCTGCTAAGGCTGGTTTTAAATAACCGGCCCTTCTCTAAAGTTTTGATGGTTTGGAGAGGTGCTTGTGAAATAGTTTGCAGAATTTTAGCAGCATTTCAGAGGGTAGAACAAATTTTCAACTTAACTCGATAAATCACGTTCCTGGCCGGGCTGCCTAGTACATCAGAATCTCCTCCTTCAGGATGAGCAGCATTCAAAAGTGCCATTTGTCTCCTTTGATTCTCCTATCATTATAGTAAATCTACCCAAGAACATTTGGCTAATAACCGGCCCTCCCCTAATGTTCTGATGATTTGAAGAGGTGCTTGTGAAATAGTTTGCATAATTTAAGCAGCATTTCAGAGGGCAAAACAAATTTTCAACTTACCTCGAGAAATCACACTCCTGGCCAGGGTGTCTAGTACATCAGAATCTCCTCCTTTAGGATGAGCAGCATTCATAAGTGTCACTTGTCTCCTTTGATTCTCCTATTGTTATAGTAAATCTACCCAAGAACATTTGGCTTGGTCTCTATCACATCAAAGTCCAAGGGCACCTCTTGTGCAAATATGTTAGCATACTGTGAAACATTAAATTGATTTTTCCCACCATTTACAACTTGCAGTTGCCCCGATGGTGCAAGGAATGCCGAAAGGGATGTAATTTTTTCTTTTCAGGTGTCAATATATTGGCAACATGGACAAATGGAAGCAACAAGATAGACTTTGGGACCTCAATGTCTTGTCGCCACATTAGCAACATTGTATCGTTGACTCGAGCCGCACATCAGACGTGGAGTCCTATTGCAATCAAATCAGATCTCATGACATCCTCATCCACCCTCAACAATTAGTACTCCACGTCTGATGAGGATTCTAAAATTCATTAGAGGTGTCTAATGAGGATTGGTGAATGATTAGATGATGATTAGTAGGAGAAAGTGGGGGTAGTTGGAGTTAGTGGATATGGAATTTTAAATTCCAAGATAATGGATAAGTGGGATTAGTGACAAGTAAGATCTGATTTAGAAGAATTAATTGAGACATGGGAGTTATATGGTTAATTTATGGCAAGAGAATTGTTAGAAATGATAAACTAGTGACTAGGGGGCTAAAATTGATTAATGTTAGGACGAATTATGGACCAAATTAGTAGCGATGGAGGAGCAAGCAAATTTAGATGTATACAGTTGATGTAAAACCACTTTACCATATTATAGTAAGAAGCTCAAATCATAAGCTAGAAAGCCTTAGAAGAGGAAGAGGCGCCATCTGCAGCCATTACTCAACCCATTTGTTGTCTTTGACATGTGGTCACCTTGGGGAGTGACCATATCAACAATAATTTTCTTATGGTCACCCTAGGGAACGACCATGTCAACAATAATTTGTTATGGTCACTTTGGGGAGTGATCATGTTGACAATAATTTGCTTATGGTCATCCTAGGGAGTGACCATGTCAACAATAATTTGCTTATGGTCACCCTAGGGAGTGGCCATGCCAACAATCATTTGTCTATGGTTTTCAAAGCCCAGAAATAGAGGATCAAAGTCGTCCAATTTATTTCAGAGTATGACACATTGACTAGAAGCGTAACATATCTCTAAGGTATATGCCTGGCAGTAAGCAAGAGCTTAGTGAGGTTTTGAAAGCCCAAAAGTAAAAGATCAAAGTCATACAATTTATTTCATAAAATGATACATTGACCAGGAGCGTAACTTAGCTCTGAGGTATGCACCTGGCAGCAACCAAGAGCGTAACACTCCACTCCTGGTCGAAAATTGAAAGTTATCAGTCTGCTCGGAAATTTTTGGGTCATGTCCGCCTTGGTTCCTCAACTTGTTTCCACCTGATTTCGGCCTTTAAAAGTCTAAATATTTCCAACAATTCAGTATTCTTTTCAGAACCATAGCTTTGCACATTTCAATTGTTCTAAGATTTCCTTTTACGCAATTAGGTTTGAATTTTATTGTTTATTTGGGTAAATCTGTTTTGATCTGAATTACACATTGTTTATGGTTAGGTGTAGTGTGTTGTTGATGTAAAACCACCTTACCATATTACAATAAGAAGCTCAAATCAGAAGCTAGAAAGACTCAAAAGATCTTACTCAACCCATCTGTTGTCTTTGACGCGTGGTCACTCTAGGGAGTGACCATATCAACAATAAATTTCTTGTGGTTGTAAATTGTATATATGAAAACTTTGAATCTGATGAAATTAGGGATCTCTGAAATCTGCTGTAAAATCTGAAAAAACTAAAAACTGCTATTAAATTGAAATCTGAACCAGCAGAAATTGAAATCTAGAATTGCTGAAAGTTTTGAAACTCAATTTTTATTTTTGAAAAGCTGGAAAGAACTTTATTAATATCGAAGGTGAATAAAACAGTACATAACAGAAAAAAGGAACTTTGCCAAGGAAGTATAGATGCCAACTCAGGCCCAAATATCCAAGGTAGTATGGACACTGCCCTTGGCCAAAAACACAGTCTGCCCATGACACAGTAATGCATTATTTTTATTCATGAAAAAAGGTTCATGACACGGTAATTCTCAGTATAATGATTGGTCAATTGCACTGGGTCAAGTTGTTGAGACAGAGCATCACCAAAATTAAGACCTAGGTTCAAACCTTGGCGAGCTTAGAGGTCCATACAAGCTATAAGTGTTTAAAGGTGGAGTTTTATCTCATATAAAAGATTCAATAAAAAAAACGCAGTATAATGAAGTAGAAGAAAACTCCAAAGAACAAGACTTGCCATTAAAATCCAAGATAAACAAAAGAGCGACTCTTCAGTCAAGTGACAAGAAAAAGGGGAAAAACTAAAACAAAATTTAATAAGCAGAGGAGAGGAAAAAATAAAAAGCTTTGAGACTGGAAAGGCTTGACTCTCCAAACTCTCCTACTCACTCAAGTCCCTGTCACCATTGTGGGAACCTATGTTGCTAAGAGGAGCAGGAAGGCTTGGGAGCTGCTTAAAAGGCAATCAATTTGGGATGAAGATGGTTTAGATCTAGGCTTTCTCTCAATTCTCTTCTCTGTGGTGGTCTCCAATTCTTACTTTTCATGAGGTTCCTTTTGCTCTTGTGCCTTGGATTAAAAGTCTTCGAATTTTTAGAAAAGGTATTAAAGTCGTCTCTTACCTATTTTGTAAGCAAACTAGAGATTGGGTGCCTTGGCGTGTCTTAATGAACCAATTCCTATTACACGCTAGTGACCAAGAATCTATTTTAGAAATTCAAAATGCCATACCTGATATCTATCTCCACAAGATAGGTGTTCAAACACCTTCTAGATGGTGGACTTACTGAAAGTAGTTGTTGAGACCCCCTTCTAGCAGTCTAAACCTTGGTTAGGTTATCAACTCCTCTCTCCACAGTCTCTTCAAGTTGATGCTCTTAATGCCAAATGGAAAGTTAATTCCATAGTGCAAGTATGGAGAAGAAGATTTGAATGCGTGTGGGCAGTTATCATTGAGCCAAAACAAGCACACTTTTTGTGGTGTATTCTTCATCAAGGTCTCTCAATTGGTACATGTTTGGTGCATCTTGGAATGGCACGTCCTATTTGTTCTATTTGCAACCACCATAATCTTTAAAGCATAGTTTTTGGTTTTGCAAGCTTGCCCAATCAGCCTTGCATTGGATTCACACTCTCTTCCAACCCTTCCATCCAAAGATGTTTTCCTGAAAGATAGTGCTTTTAGGGGATTCAACCATGATTCATGCAAAATACACACAAGTTTGGCATATATTTCATGTAGATATTTTCTTTCATAAATGAAGAACGGAAATGAAGCTAATTTTAATCATGCTATTCTTGATGATTACTTTTCCTAGCTAACAAGATTAACATTATATCTAATGTTATGCTTCAGGTTCAGGTTCAAGACGAGAAAGTTCGTCTAGAGGTGACACACCTCCAAACTATGTTAGATCATTGGGGTAGTGTCCTTGAGCTGTTAGTAACGTCCCTCCAGGCTCCCCTCGCCGCTAGTTGTCTCCATGTGACCGTGGGCATGGACACAAGGGAGGACCATTCCCACAACAGGCGCCATAGCGGCTCCCCTTGAAGACATTTTCCATCCCCGGCTTTAGGATGTCAAGATAATGGTAGTGATGGTGTTGGTGATAATGATAGCGGTTGGGCTGGTGGTAGTGGTGGTGTTAGCCACTGTAGGTGGTATGAACCTTAGCAAGGGAAATTCCCTTGCTTGGCTCTTGCTATTCCTCCTACCAAGATCGATAATACTGAAGAAAAGAATAAATTAAAAAAAAAGGATGGTTGGGATCCTAAACCTGATCTTACAAACCCTCCAAATGGTAGTGGCTAGGGAAGTTGGGGTGATAAACCAAGTGATCCTCCACCTCCTCCCCCATCGTTTTTTGTTGCTCCTACTACTTAATTTTCTTTGTGGTCTATAGTAACTTTTATATGACACTCGCTTATGGTTATTTCACCTTTTTTGGTTGAAAAGTGGTTTGAATTTTATTAAGTTTATGAAGTTATATTTCTCAACTTCTGCAGATGTGACTTTGGAGTGTGACTACTTTCGCTTATTTTTTTGTATGACTGGCTTTTGTATCATATTGTTATATTAATATAATTCCATAAGACTTTCAATAAAAAAATGCATTAAAAAAATCAAAATATGGGAGACTATCATTACGACTTGAGCATACGCCTGTTTGTCCTCCTTTGTTTTAACCTTTGTAGCTTTTTAGATTCAAGAAGTTCACCTAGACCATTTTTAGCGCTATAGAAATCTGGTAGTTGAATTTCCTTTGGGAGTTCTATTTCTTTTTCTTGTATGAAACTATCGGATGTCTAAAGCTTCTCATTCTCTGTATTTACAAAGAACTTGTACCTACATATTTCCAGAACTTTTCAATCTCGAATCAAAAAATAACACCACCTACATAAATGATGGCACCTTATGATCCATAGGACACATCACAACATTAGATTATATAACAATATCATTAACATTTAGAATTTAGGGTGTTTCCAGCCAATCCAATGATTTTTATTTTTTTCTCCTAATTAAAACAGTCATGTTTTGCATCCAACCGTTACTATTATTGCTTTTGCATTCACTCCTATTTTCATTGTTTTGACTCTTGTATGTAGCACACACTTGACTAAATAATGCATTTGACAACATCTGCATATCAATGTATGTATACAAACTTCATAACTTCTACTCCAGTATGAACTAGAAATAGTGCCTTGAATTGTTCTCAAAAAATTATTGTCTTCTCCCAGAATCATGACATGCATTGAAAAAATACCAATCATGGAACCATTGGTATGAAACAACACTGCTTTTAACAAAATGGATGAAAAAGTATAAAACTTAAAAAAAAGAAAAGAAAATAACCAGAAACTTATACAATATATGGAAGTACAAGTAAAACCTTGATGAACTTTCTTACCGGGATGACATTGGCAACGATGATTCTAGTATTTATCCAACAATAATTTACTAAGATAAATCCATGGTTAATCGATTTCAAGAACTAAACCAAGAGTTAGCCGACACTATTGAGCATGTATGATATGAGGATTTTAGAGTTGTGGAAGCAATTCCAAGAACCGATTAGGACTAAGGTTTATTAGGAGTTTGTTGTAAAGGAGGGTTGTTTTTTTTTTTTTTTTTTACTAAAATTTATTAGGAGTTTGCTATAAAGGGATTTTTTTAGTCACATACGAGGTTAGGGGACACTAAATAAGTAAATACATTTATTTGCAACTAATGGGCCAATTCTATGGTACCATCACTCCATTGGAATAAAGATCATGGTATGGTATAATATTGCGTTTACATGTTGCTGTGGACAGAGAGAATTTAAGCTGAAAAAGGGTGTTTAAAAAAATCGTATGGCTAGACTTTTGCGGCTATTTCGTTACATCTAACACATTCTATTATGTTATTATTTCAATGAAGTATTGCTAAATAAGATGATGTAGAGCCGAGAGTCTTGTTTCGACAATGGGGAGATGGGTTCAGTAACACAGGTAGGCAGACGATAGACGATCCACAGAGAAAAAAAATACCCGGTAGTGCATTGCAGTAACGGTTAGAAATTACTTACCAAGAACTGGCAAAAAGCAATGTCCTTTAAATATCCAGTTGTTGTCCAGCAGTAAGTTCATTGCAGCACGGAAAAATAAGAACAAGGCATGCAGATTTACAGAAGAGGGTAGCTTTCCTTGGTGAGGGGAGTTTGAAATTATAAAATTGTATGTGGGATTTCAGCGCTGATTACATTGAGACATAGGTGAACTCGGGGCGCCATTCACCTGCTGCCAGAGGTCCCAGAATCCAGTAAAGCGGAGGAGGAGGAGGAGGAGGAGCCGCCACTGCATTATTTCTTTCGATTCAGTCAGTGTTGGATTTGTGTACGTTTCTTTGGCTCAACATAAGGAGCGTGTATGTTGAGGGAATCGAATGGCCATGCGTTCTCTATCGTGCAAATTCATTATTTTATTCCGACACCCTGTTTTGGCTGCTCCAACCCGTGGGGCCGTGGGGCATGTACGTCGTTATCTCAGTCACAAAACTAAATTTAATAAACCGAAAACAATATCTTCTTCTACACTTTAAGGAATTACGTGTCCTATCCGATAAGCCGGAGATTCTGTTACAGGCACTAGTGCTAGTGCCAGTCGTTTCACGTGTTAGGAAGTTACCTCACCATTACCAACATGCATTATTGCAGGTTTCCGACTCCCTAACTATGTTACCTACTAGGATAGGTAATATGCTCTACTTAGGGGTACATTGCGTAGGGGCAATTAATTTGCTTTCAAATTTGTGTATATCCAAATATTAAATCGTTTTCAAATGTTTTGAATATTAAATATATCTTTCTTATTTATTTATTTATTTGAATCATGGTTCGTTGTATTCTTAAGAAATTACTATCGGTATATGTTTTGTAACAATCAAAACAGAGTACATCAAGGAAATTATTGTTAATTAAAAAGTAATAATATATAGTAACAGTTATATAATAATAAGATAGTTGGTTAGAATGTATGACCTATATATTCTACATTGAAGAGAAAAAGTAGTATAAATATAATAAAATGTTGGTAAAGCATGATGGCCTAGAGTTACTAAAATAAATATAAATATAAAAAATACATTTCTTCAATAATAGGGTGCAACACCAGGAGGAGGAGGGAGCAAATTATCCTTGGGAGGTTGAGTGCTCCGAGAAGAAGACTTAGCCAAAGAAGGGTTAGGGACCACCTAACCACCTTGAGTGGAATCTAGGTGGGCTGAAGAACCAGTGATGCCCCAACCAACGAGTGATTGAACAAAGTTGTTAACCCAGCTCCATCGTGACATGCCAACAACAGATTTCCCACGAGGCAACGATGAACTCCAACCCCCCCTGAGGAGGAGGACTGGAGAAGCGATGGCGACTATGAGACTAACTTCGTAAGCACTTAGGCATCGTAAGCAGAGAGCCATGAGGTGGGTGGTCTAGGGAGACATGGCTCACAGTGCAAAGAACACTCCCCCAATGGTTGAGCAACTCTTGTAAGTGCTGAAATTTGAGCACTGCCTTCTCAACTTGAGCTTGAATCTGTAGAAAATCCAAAGAAATAAAAATTACCTTATCATTAGCAAAGAAATGAGAAGACAACTCTTTATTGTTAAACATCATTGTGTTTATAGACTTCCATAGCTGAAATAAAATAATAGCTCTAAATAAGTTAGAGAGAGAAGCAATATAAATTAACCATGGAGCAATATCTCCAAAGAAGACCATACACCAAGAGAATGGCTCTAGGTGCAAAGGTTGGAAAATGTTATGAATCCAATGCCAAGCAAATTGAGCTTTTGGGCAAGTCCAAAAGAGGTGTTTAAAAGACTCTCTCCTAAGCAAGATAAACACTTGGGTTAAACACTTCCAATATGTAAAAGACACTCCCCAAGAGGGAGGACTTAGTAAACTAGATACCAAAGAAAATGTGTGAGCTTGGGCTCCAACTTATATTTACAAATTCTGTTAAGTTTGGTGAGCCAAGTTTTGCATGAGAAATTCAAATTCCAACGCCTATTTAACTTGTCCAATGCTAACAAGAATGGACTCATAATTTGATAAATGAGACCTAGAGAGTAGTTTTTAAATTCAGTGTCATAGTTCCAACTCTAACCCTTCCACCAAGCAGGTGGAGATTGTAGTCATAGTTCCAACTCTAACCCTTCCACTAAGCAGGTGGAGATTGCAGAACCATCTTATGAAGCATGACATCATGAATCAATTCTTGGATGCACAAAATAGAAGGTAAGTCTGAATCGAACATCTTATATTTGTCTTTTAGTGCATATGCCATGAAATCCAATCACGAGGGGAAGTCAAATCCTTAACAATATCAATTCTGTTTTTAAATAGATGCATAAACTTTTATACTTTATATTTATGCTAAGGGAAGACTACTGTTGGTCATGATGCGGGACTACCAAGTATTGTGCTCATTGAAAGAAAGACCATTGCGAAAACCATCACCAACCCATTTTACAAAGGGTTTGATGGCTTCAAAAGCTTTCCAGATGCTTTTGGCAACAAAAGAACCTTCAATTTTGACTAGGGCAGTCATAATCAATAGAGAGTGAAATTTGATGTTTTTCTAACTAGCCTTACCAGAGAGAGTACCTGAGGAAATGCAGTTTCGTAGGAGGATTTTCCAAGCCTCATTACCTTCAATTGCCTAAACCACCCATTTAGCACAAAGAACAATAATTTGTTTGTGGATATCAATAATGTTCATGCCTCTTTTTTATTGAGTAAGGCAACAAATATCCCAAGCAACCCTATGATAAACTCGATTTTGCTTAGCATTGGCCCAAATAAAACCCCTAAGAACCTTTGCTAATTTATCATAAGAGGCTTTGGAAGGAGCCTAACAAGAAGAATAATAAACATGGGTGGCTACCAAAATCTTAGTACAAACTTGAAATTTCCTGGCTAAAGAGGGGTTTGGATATCCAGTAACCAACCTTTATTTCCACTCTATCAATGACATATTGCCACAACTTTGAAGGAGAATTGTGGAAAGTGAAAGGAATACCATGGAATTTGAATCTTTGTCCTTTCTGTATCCACATCCAAAGAAATTTTTGTAGCCACTCAATCATAGGCATCATGTCATGTTTATAGCATTGGGTTTTGGCCCATTGCAAACTAGAACCCAAGCCTTTGCAAAAGATGTCAAGGCAATGAAGAGTTTATTTGAATGAATTTTCATGTTTGGTGAGAGTGGGAAAGGTATCATTGTCAAAGTACTCGTTCATGAGTTGAGAAGTTTGATCAGGAAGGACAATGCCCCTGATGATCCCTCGTTCCACTCTATGAGCAAGAATATATCCAAACACCTTGGCTACTAGAACATATAAGGTCAAAGCCAAAGGACAACCCTACCTGATGGAGCATAAAAGTCGAAAGCTGTAGGATTTGTACCCATTGATAGTGAATCAAGCCAAAGCTTTAGAAAATAAAGTTTGCACTGCCGAAATAAAGAATGGACCAAAGCCCAAAGCTTAATCATAGCAAGAATAAAGGGCATTTCAATTCAATCATAAGTTTCTAATTTTTTTTTTGAGGAATATGACTCACTGACGAGAAGGTCGAGCCCATTCTATTCTTTCCCAAGTAGAAATAAGATTATCCAAAATGTATCTATTTTTAATGAACCATGTTTGCTTAGGTTTGATGAAAACATGTAAGATAAGACAAAGACAGTTCACTATGGCCTTGACAATTTTATAAGAAACATTGAGAAGGGTGATGGGGCACCAACTTGTAATAAGCTTCGGGTCACAGAGTTTAGGGATAAACTTGATATTGCCTTTATTAATGAGAGAGCCTAGTGATTTGTTTTGTAGGGCTTCTTTGTAAACTTGCAACAAGTTGGGCCCTATAAAATGCCAAGTAGCTTTATAAAATTCATGGGGGAAGCCACCAATACTAGAGCTTTGTCTTTGGCCATGCATTGCACTATATGAAATAGTTCCTCAAGAGAAAGAGGGGCATTGTAAAGTCTCTGGTTTGGGAGACTTAGCTTATGGGTCACCACATCCAATCATTCATGTAAACCATGTGCCCTTTCCACCAAATCTTCTTGGGCTTGAAACACCAATATATAATGTTCGAAGAAGGCCAAGGAGATTTTAGGTAGATGAGTAAGGCACTAATGGGCAAGCTTGATGGATTTGATTTGCTCCTTCACTTTGTTATCCCTAAGAGACTTGAGGAATTATTTTAAGGCACGGTCCTTGAATTTAAGCCAATGAAGGCAGGCTTGAATTTTTGCCCCTTTGGTTGTATGGCTATGAGCATATTTGATCTTGTGCTTAAGAGAAGCTGCCATGGTTTGCAATTGTAAGTCAAAAGGGTTATTTTTAAGGATGGAAGAAATTCTTTGGAACTCTTTGAGTTGAGCACCATCGATCCACTTTCGAACTTGCATAATTAGCTTACCATAGAGGCAAAGAAAGGTGGTAGTGTAGTTGATTGCCTCATTCCACCACTCAATCCAGTTGGTAGCAAAAAGCGAATATGGATCAAGATTCCAAACTCTAGTGATGAGAAGGATGGTGCCCTCATGGTAGAGGAGGGATGTGTTCTAAAAGAATTGATTGTGCAGAACCTTGAAGTTTCCATTATCCCACTCCACTCTATAGATGATGGGACTACAATAAAAAGGGACAAATTCTAGATGGACAGTGATGGCTTTTTTGTTGGAGAAGGAAATGGAGAATACATGTTTTTCCAATAGCATGACAAGATCTAATTGTTCGAGGACCCTATCAGATTAGAAATGACAGTTGGACCATGTAAACCATGATGCATTATTTAAAACACATTGTTGGAGGAGTGGGCCCACTAAGCCCCAATGGTGCTTGAAATAGAACCACACTTGACGACTCCATGCACCACTGTATTGTGAGGGCACCAACTTTGTACTCAAGACTTTTAATCATATTAAATTCACCACATATCAACCAAGTGGAGAGGGGCAGATTGTCGGCAAGCCAACACCATAATACCATTCTGTTAGAGCCATCATCTAGATTGAGAACCCCTAAGGAGTGACCATCAATGCTAAGTAATACCCCAATAACTCAATGTGATGGGTCTTGCCCCAAAGACACAATTCACAGGGTGAATTTTGAGGAAACCAAACTATTAGCGCCACCATGTCCATCTTCATATGAAGTGGAAAAGTGAGATGCATCAAAACAAATACTTCTCAGAACAGACTATAGAAAAAATCTTGAAATATTAATTTATTACAAACAAATGAAATCTAAATCTTGCAAATGCTGACAAGCAACACACATAGAGTGTGACATCCCCACTGGGATCTACCTATAAATATGTGATTTTTAGAAAAAAATTGGCAACATATTTATTTCAATAGATTACACCACAAGAATATAATTAGTGATCCATATAAAATACTATAAGTATGATACCTGTAAAATAATCATGTGACATTATTCATCACTGATTACTATCATCATAAGAAACACAACATAACTAAATATAGAAGGTAATTACATATATCCAACCACAATTGGTACACACATACAACCACTGTTGTCAATGTACAATAAGTAAGTAATTACAACTCATCATGATAATGTTTCAATAATAACTACAATATAATGTACATATATAAGATACATGGCTCCATAGAGCATAAGTTCTCCAAACTCTAGTATCTATGACAATCTCAAGTGTCATCTCCAAAGAAGTACTGTTGTTGGGAGGAAGAGCATCATTCAAGCACTTTTTCACATCAACCACGGACCATCGATCATCACATAATCTCCCATCAGGGAATGGTCATCCATTCACGAATAAGTAGATAGTGATGGGGGAATCCAGAGAAACAAGCTAATACCCGTGTGTTGTATGATTTCTAAAAACATGCAGTGTATCATAAAGAAAACTATTCTAACAAGATATCACACAAACATGTAAATCATACACATGAAATGACAATGTTTAATATTACATTGACTAAAATTTTCAGTAGTTATTGATCTCTCGAATCAGTCAATTTCATGTACACCATTTGATTTGATCACCTTCATTTGGCATTGTGATGCTAGTAAGCTAGTGAAGTCCATCTCACTACTTAGTACCAATAATGTGAAATTTGGTTAACATATATATAACCAATAGATTCATACATATTACTTCTTAATAACAAGCACTAAAACATGCTAAACATAGGAATAAATAAAATGCATACATTTAATCTATCAAACGTATGAATGAATCTCTATAATATTATTTATCAAATAAATAATAAGCAAACAAGTACAGCGTATACCAATTCGATATAATATATATTAGGCTACATATTTTATTTTTTGTAAGTAGACATAATACTATACTTTCTATTAGCTGCCATAGAACATACTATTCATTGAAATAACCAAAACATATACATTTAGTCCATAAAATGTATGAATTAATCTTCACAATATCATTTATAATAGACATAATAATTATGGTTTGTACTACCCGAGTATGACATATATTTAGACTTCAATTTTTTTAATTCTTATAAGTGGTTTATACTCTATGACATCTCATAATATCATAGTTCATTGTTCATGAGCACAACCACTCAATTATGAATAACTAGTCTTACAATTGCAAGAACCAAATGTCTCATAATCCTAAATAATAAGCAAACAAGTATAATTTATACCAACTGAGTATATCCTATGTTTAAACTATATACTACTATAACTTAAAGACACATCACGATGCACTAATATATGTTATATATGTGTAAACACTTATACATATTAATATAGTCATAATATGTATCACACACAAGTTTTCAATACTGTATACTAACAATCATTTATAACTCTAATCAAGAACTCCATATGATTTCAACAATCGTTATAACTTCCCTGTTCACAAAATATATTGACGATCTTTAAAAGATAAGGGATTCAACAATGTAATTCACCTTCAAAGTTTTTATCCCTAACTAAATAGATTTTCATCCTGATATAATCAAAGCGTATATAACTCCATACACAAGTTCTCAAGATTACAGAGTCTTTTATATCAGGGTTTGCATATAAGTATTCGACAATATACAAATTGCTCTAAGGTATTATCAAATATATAAATATACAAATCACTAAGGCTGCGACAATATACTAGTAATAATCTATGCTTATAATCATGCATCCCCAATGTTTATATATAAGAAATATCTATATACACCCACTATATATAATATGATAACTATAAAATATATAACATGAGTCCATGGACATAAAATAATACGAGTCATTGTGACACAATTTTATAGCAATAGGACTTATATGACTTTATAACACTTAAACAACGATCAATAATTGAATGGTTATACTGTGTCACTATCATATTACTATATTAGTCCCAAAATCTCACTATCAACTTGTAGCCTTTTATATCCCAACCAAATAATTATCAATTATTAATGAAATATTCAAGTATCTCAATGTAGACATCCAACTAGCTATCAAATGATTCCTCGCTATTTATGTGTACCAACTGATGGCGCTATAGAATTTCAACTATCAACGGATTAATAGATATTATTAATTGAGGCCATTACCAGTTATAAAATTGTAATAATATGAGTCCTGAAATATCACTATGAAATACACTATTTTATTATGGGTTGCTATCTCTATATGTATAATTAGTTGTTTAAGTTCAAATACACTATTCATAATTGTTGTATTATCCACTCCAATCATAGATTAACATTTATGGGTATAGGTATACTTATGTCAATGTAAATAGGTGTAAAGTATCCCTATTAGAGATAATATATATACCAAAGATTTAAAACTTCCAACTTACAGCGATATGGACCTATTATTTTAGTACGATTTTATTATCTTATCTTGCTCATAGGAAGATTCTAACATAATCTTTAGCGATCTGTTAAACATATTTTCTAATATGTCAAACTTTTTCATTATGTATATATAAATGTTTATAACAGATTGCTATTATATATGTTCATCATTGTGTATATTGTGAACTAGGAATTTGACATTAGAGGGGAGGTTAGTCTTGTGTTAGTCTCATAAAACCAATGAAATAAACACACTAAATGCCTAACACCTGTAGTCTAGACATTAGGGAGAACTAAGTAACAAAACTAAATGAAAGCACAATAAAAACATAAAAGAAACAAGTCCTTTACCTTGTTTTGGAGCTCCAAATGCTTTTGTTAAATGGCTTACTCGGATTGTGCATCAAGAAGTCTTTGATAATGGAGGTAGCTTGGCTCCTCTCCTTGGCACCTTAGCTTTGATGTTACTTGACTTAAAATTTGGGCATGGTAACACTACTTGCAGGAGCTCTATGGAGTAAATCTTGTATAATAACTCTACAATATCCAAGCTTTTTGAAGATATTTGTGCATAATAAATTTGTACTAAAATAGTTTAAAAACCAATAGACATGGCCTTGTATTTATAGCTTTGAGAATTAACTCTCACCTAAGGTGAGTCAAGGTTGAGTTGAGGATTGAAATGGGTTCAAAGTAAACATATGTGAGTCAAATCTAACTCTAGTAGAGCTAATAGTTGTCAAGTAATTATGATTTACAATTACTAGGCATGACTCTTAAATTAGATATTTTAAAATGTTTTCAAAGAACTTGACAACTCATAAAGGCAATGATGAAAAGCTAGGATATTTTGAATTTTTGAATTTTTTTTAGATATTCATTAATTTCAAATAGATAATTCAACTAGGTATTTAATCTGCTTTAGCTTGTTAATTGATTTTGATTAGCCTTTTAACTCTTTCAAGATTTGATTTAAGTGTGCAAGTGTCTCACTTAATAGGTCCATAGATCAAATTGACAGTTGTGATGCCACAAGGTGATTATGGATAAATTCGTGAGAGGTTATTGTTGAATATGGGCTAGTACCCTAAATATGGATGCCTCAACATGATTCTAAGCTTTGATAAATGATGCACAAGTAAATTTGGGACGTTCAGTGATTCTTAAACTTAATTTGTAATGGTTGGTAGGAATCAATCTAGAGTTTGGTCGAAGGTTAGTTGTGACCAATTTTAAGTGTTTATAGTTTTCTCTTATTTGGGAAGATGTTGCAAGCTATATGCACAATAACATCTTCTCAAATAATGAAACATGCAATTGGAAATTAAAGAAGGTAATGATGGAAGAAGAATCTCCAAACAACATTTGGGAAGCCTATAATGATGCCCCCTCGAGGGAGTGGCTGACATATACGATTGATGGATAGTCCCTTAAAAATAAGCAAGAAGAATGAAATTAACCCATGGGTGAGATTAATCCAATCGAAATAATGCTTTCATGCATTGATTTTAAAAAAATACTAATTTTTCCAAAGATGGTTATAATCAATAATAAAAGTTGAGACATTGATTTGTCGAAAGGCAATTATAATTAGTGGCATAGGCACATGTCTGAGTTTGGACATATGAGTCAAAATAATGATTTATCGACAAATGGTTATAATTATTAAGATGATCTGGATTGAATAATGATGTTTGGTTGTGCCCCAGTAAAGCAGATTGATAAGTATAACTCAAGGATATAACCTATCATACATATTAAAGATGACTGAGCGTAAATGTAGATGTGATTGTCTAATGACTAAAGAATCCACAAACAACCAGGCACACAATGATGCACAAAGTGATGGAAGAGATGATTAGAAGAATAAGAATTGATCAATATGAATCATTTAGTCATACATACCAATGCGGAGATGCTTATCCTTATTAGCATCGATACAACCAAAGTGGTCAAGGGGTTGATTTGATCAAAGAGGGTGGGAGGATTTACCAATGTTACCAAGGAGAAGTTTATGTGGCTCCATTGCTTGTAAGACTTTTTGAGCTAATTTTTGCTACATGTGATGGTAAGCATCATGATATAAAACACCATGATAACATAGCTAAAATGTGCATAAGAACTGACTCTCGATCCAATAAATAATTAAAAACAATGTACCAATGATAAAAACTATGATGACAATGTTGACATCTGAATATAGATAGACTCAAGAATAATGCGTAAGGAACCACCCAATGAACACATATAGACTGAGTCAAGGCATAACAACGAAAACAAATACACAGGTAAACAAACAACTAAACAAACACACATAAAGATTGAAAGTAAAAGCAATAAAAAGCACCTTGTCATCAATTACGTCAAATTCTACACATGAAGGCTCAATGGAATGATAAAAAGATGGTGCCCCCAAGCAAGGATACATGCAAAGGGAAGGTCACACCCCCAATGGTAATGGAATGAATTAAAATAAATAATGGATTTGTCCCAGTAGGGCAAATCAAGGACGATTGACTCGATTTAAACAGAACAATGTTTTTGGATTGTGAAGATTTATATCTCTCGAGGAGGTGGTAAGCCAATTTTCTAATTTTTAGAATTTGATGAGTAGATGTAGGATAATGGGGACAAAATGGGGGGTATAAAGCGACATCTTTTTTTTGAAAATAACAATAGTTGAATTTGAAGAGAATGTTAGAGACACTTCGAAAATGAATTTGACAATGATATCAAAATTTGAATTATGACATTTTGAATATAGTTTTTAAATATATACTTTTTTTCAATACTTAGCTGATAAAAGTGTGCAACATAATTGCATTTATGACAATAGGTTGTTCATTTTTTATAAAAAGATGAGAGTACATGTGTATGAACACACTTTTTTTGAGTAAATGATTGAATTTTTGTATGAAATTTCATATTTAGATAGGTGAAATGTCAAATATTGTTGAGAATATTTTTTATTATATATATAATTTTTAAATAATTTTATAAGTCAAGACAACGAAAAAATTGAAACTGCAAGTGTACGAACACAACTTTTTGAACTTAACTTCATGATTTTTTTTTTAAACATAGTTGACAATATGTAGATTGTTGAGATATAAGTTTTATAAGCGTCTGATTAATATTCAAAAAGTTATAAGACGATATGTATATAGACTATTAGGAGCTATGTTACGTAGATTTTAAATAATAATTATAAATAATATTCTAACATTAAAAAAAATTATATATTTGAAAACTACGCTTTCTGCACAACAAACCCATATAATTTTTTAAAAAAATTAATAAAATTTGTTTCATCAGACATGTCGATAAAAAGAAAAAAAACCTCTAAATTTTTTGTATATTTTTTGGCTGGTCCATGACAAAATTTGGCCAAGTTTGGGACCCTCTAGGCATAAAATTGAGGCAAAATTGAAGGGAAAGCGAGAATTTTTTTTCTTAAATATAAGAAGGGCATATGCCCTTTGCAAAGGGCCCTTTTCACAACTATTATGGGCAAATAAATGCATTTGCCCATTAAATCCATGGATCCCAAAGGGCGTGCGTACTTTCTAAAACACACACGTCCTTTGTGATTCATGAATTCTTGTTGCATTTGCCACGAAAATGAGAGTTTTGTTTTATTTTTTATAAATACATACTGGTTTTTCTGTTGCAACTATGTGAATTTCATGAATTATTCATCTATTTTGTTTAAATCACTAAGAATTCTTCAAGTTTAAATATACAATTCTCTTATTTTGGCAAAGATAAATAATGGGGTTGGAAAGTCATAGCAAAAGACCAATTAAAAAACTAACAAATGAAGAAATTGAGTAGAAATAAAAAGAAATAAAAAGACACGCAGATAGGAGGGCATCCATAAGAGCTTCTAGACAAGGTGAAGGTTCTTTTTTTACATCAGGTAATACTTCTAATGAGAATAATATGCCTAATTCTATAGAATTTAGTTTACATATATCTTCAAATAAGATAAGAGAATTGAGTCAATCTTTGTTACAAGATAAAATTCAAAATGTAGAGAATGTAACTAATAAATCTGTAATAAATGATGAAACATATGAACAAACACAATATAATGAAACATCCATTCATAATGAAATTTTTGAGTATGATGATAATCAACATCAAATAATGACCCCAAATCATGTGTCTCCTAATGAAGAAGAATTTAATTCGCCTATAACTTCTAATTTAGATAGTCAACCTTCTAATGTCCCTAATATGGTTGAAGTGTTAACACCATGTAATTTAATACAAAATATAGCTCCTACACCCACACCTCCAAGGATAATAAGATGAACACCAAAGTATTTGGTTGAAATAGATGAAAAAATAATAGAACCTATGGAAGGTAAAATGTCAAAAAGAACAGTTCAATGTCATGCTCAATGTGTATGAAACTATGCATTTAAGAATAAAAGCCATACACAATAATGTCAATTATTTGTTCAATTAATGAAAATACAAAAATTGCGCCCTATGATGCACAATTTGGGGTTAAGAACATTAAACATGGAAGGAAAAAATAGTGCTCTAGTAAAGAATCTATTTAATGCATTTAAGGCAGTAGGCAATAAAAGTCGAAATAAAAATAGTAATGTTGCAAGACGAGTAATAATGGAATCTATAGTAAGTCAACATCTAAAGCTCAAATTCTTAATGAAATAAGTAAATCTTTGGATTTAAATAGAAAATATTTAATAAATGCCATAAAAAGAAGAACAAGGTTTGATGACCTTTCACTCACGGATTGTTGGGCATTTAGTGGTAGACTCCCACGAAAAGATAAGGTATTGGTTGAAGGAATAAAACAATTGATTGAATTTTTTTGGCACGACAACACAAGGGTCTCATCTAATGTAAAAGACGTTAAAAGAAAAGAAAAACTCAAAAAATCGTGAGTCACATGCAAAACATTTTTTAGACACGACATAAACAAAATTTTATAAAAAGTTTATTGGAAAATTTAATGGTCAATTAATAATTAGCCAAATGTCATTTGAGATGTGCAAGCCTTTTTATATTAAAATTAACCAAACACGCACCACATGTTGTTGTAAGGTACATGTTGAATTTACTATGCATTTTGGTGTTTTTTGTCATATACGTTGTACTTTACATACTGACGAGATTTTGTAGGAATGTATGGTGCATTCTTCATGTAAAACATTAAGAGAATTAATCCAAGGTCTTTTCTATCAAAGCCCTGAGGGACAATTTTTTTTTCCAAACAATGTTTAGATGGAACATGTAATAGTTGTGATGATTTGTCAAATTTGACGAGTTGTTTACATGAAGATATTTCACATGAATTTGAAAAACAACTAGTTGATTATAAGAAGTACATATCTGTTAATTATGTGTTAAAAGATAGAAAAGAGTCATCAAGATGTGAATTGGTTACAACAAAAATTTATGTATGTGATTTCATGTTTAAATTTAAAAATAATATTATCTACCGGTATGCAAGACACATACACATCAAAATGGTTAGATAATCAATTCAAAGCATGCAAAGATAACTTCTTAGTTGGCACTATTATTTTGGTTGTGGATTTTGCTGAAAACTACACACTACAACCACCGAATGAGGTTCAATCCCAATATTATAATTCAGTTCAAGTTGAAACTTTTATCATATTACATTTAGACATGCATTTGATAGCACAGATGACAACAAAAATATTTTGAGGGAGTATCATTTTTATATGAGCGATGACAGATCACATTATCTAGAGTTTGTCCAGGGTTATTTTGAGATATTTTATATGAATATGAATGCAAGACAAATCAAATTTGATACACACTATATTTGGTCAGACAATTGTGTAGGACAATTTAAGAATTATCAAATGTTTTATTGGTTAAGAAAAATGCATAAGAAGAATGGCATTCAACATTTTTGGAGCTTCCTTGAGGCTAGGCATGGAAAAGAGGAACATGATGGTGCTAGTGCATGTGTAAAAAAACCCCTTAAAAGAGAGCAAGGAAAGCACAAAGATGGTGCTAATTCAATCGATGCAACAAGTATTGTGAGTTGGTGTAATAAAAATATTATCATGGATCAGATAAACATTCTCATGTACAAAGATTCTTTTGGTTAATAGAGGAACAACATAAGACAAAGTATGAAGATTACATTACATTACCTGGATCAAGTGTTTTCCACTCCATTCAAAGCTCAAATTCAAGTTCAGGAACTATTTATACTAGGGATATGGCGTGTCTTTGTTCCTCATGTATGGAATTTAATTGGAATGAATGTGAGTCAAAAGAATGGGTTGACGAATGATATTGTAGACCCATATTACATGTAGAGAGTAGCCATTCACTCCAACAACTGACAGATCATGAGATGGCATCATTAGTTGCCTTTAACCACATCTCAAATCTTGTATAACTAGGGATAATTTATTCTTTAATTAAACATACAACCTTAGATATTAGTGATAATTTTATTTTTTTAGATGTACTTACAATTTGATTATACTTTAAATACAAGGCATGTTTTTGCAGTAATTGCACCTGAGAACAATGATGAGGAACAAACTACTACTTGTGTCATTGTGTAGAAGCAAAAAAAAAATTAACCATAAATATTATGGATGGAGAAGAGCTAATTTATCCCACTGGATCTATAGTGGTTACTGGAACTTGGCTTCGTAGGTATTGTCATAAGAAAATAATGCAATTGTTATTTGAGGACTTTGAAACACACAGGACGGTGCTTCATTATTCGTGTCAGGAACCTAGAACAATAAACATGCTCCGATGCTTACTTAGTCAGGATCTTGCTCTACCAATAGAGCACATATGATTACTTCTTGTATTAGCAACTAAACACGGAATTATACCAGAATCAATAAGTAACTAGAAATATGAAACAACACAGGAATTGAGAGACAATACACAATTGTATTAATAATCACTCAGAAGAATATACAATAAGGAAGATGCCACTTCTTTCTCCACCTCAAAGGTTCGCCACACCTCAAGACCTTCTTCCCTCTCTCTCTCGGTCACAACAATCAACTCAAATATAGAATTGATGTTCACCTTTCCAACCAGTCAGTAACACGCTGCCAGTTCACCAAGTACACAATCGTACTCCAAGTAGATCTCCTGCTCTCTGCTGTTACCTGCAAATCACTAGACCTTACTCACCATGTAGATATCTCTACACCCCTGAAGAACCCTTGTCCTTGCCTCACCAAGTCCTTATGATTCTTCAACCAGTACTCCGGTGGATCAGCTCCTAGACCTTGCAGACCTTGCAACTCTCCCTGATCATACACACTCAGCACCCTTTTGGAACTAGGAGCTACACTAGCTCTCTCTAAAAGCTCTATGTCTTTCTAGCACACTTTTACAATACAACCATGAGTCTCTTAAATAGATCTCATGCAAACAATAATTAGACATCTAATTACAATAATTAGATCCGCAGCTCTTAGTCTAAAATTAGCTCTAAACATGCAAACACTTGGTTCGTCAACAAACTGCCCGTAATATACTCGCAGCTCGAACCACAGGTGACCGACGTCGGTCCCTGTCTGCCTGGGGGTGCCGACGCCGGCCGATCTAAGACCGCCGTCGGTTTCTTCTTGTCTCCTACCTGCTGTCGTCGGTTGGCCTGACCGACGCCGGTGTCTGTGACACTCCACAACTCTTCTGCAACCTCCTCCATGTCTGCATCAGTGAAGCTTTTAGCTCCACAACCTAACAATCTCTCACTTGGAGATAAACAGCTGCACCTATACCTGTATTTGTAGCCCGTCTAATCTATTTTCTGGCTTGTATCCCTCTTCAAGATCAATCCTGAAGACAACCCACCACACAACCTGTGATGCTATCCCTGTCATTCAAGTAACCTGCCACATCCGAACCTACATATCCATGTAGTGAAGAACTTGACCCTGCATAACAAGAATCCCTGCTGCTAGTCCCACTGAACTGCCCTCCAGTACTCCTTCCTCGAATTGGCTCCATACTTTCTGACAACCCCCACTGATTGGGAAAATTCAGGCCTACACTAGACCTCATGTGATTTCGAACCCTATTTCAAGCTAAGCTTGAACTGTCCAGCCATTGGTGTGCTTACCGATTCTGCATCCTGCGTAATGAACCTCGCCAACACCGTCTTCACATCAGCTCCCACTGGAGATAAAATCTTTGTCTCTTATGCCAAAGAATTTCACTGCTGCAAATTCCTCATGACACACCTCTGAGCTAACCTTACTTTTTAGCTCAGCAAATCCCTGTATGTACAAAACCTGCTAACAAACCATCCACATACAATAACTGGATAATGTCGTGACTCATCATCCACCTGGTAAGAATAAAACCACAATAGTTACACTGACATTGACTGAAGCCATGCTTAGTCATCCACCTATCAAAACCTGTACCACTGTCTTGCAGCTTCTTCAAGACCATATGCCTTGGCCTTCTGTCTCATGTATCCATCTACTCTCTTCTTTAACTATGGGAATCCATCCGTCTCTCAGTGCTTTCTTCCAGCTGACAACTCTACCAACAAATCCCTGTTTGGTTCTTCTCCAAGGACTCACACTCCTCATCCATGCCAAGCTCCCACTGTATCTGGATTCTACTTGCATTGCCTCTTCACATCTCCCTGGTTCTCAACCATCAGTAAGCAATATAAAGGTGAACAACAAATATGAGGTTGACTTACCCTTTCTGACCTCGACATGTGCGTTTGAGACCTGTTGACAGCTTGCTGTCCGCCCAATATCCGTTTCAGTGACCGATCTCGGCCATCTCCCAGTCTGCTCCCGACCGATGTCGGTTTTTCGCACTGACCCTGACTGCCGACGTCGTTTCCCTGGCCGATGTCGGTATCCTTTCTACCGACGTCGATTCTTTCATGACCGACGTCAGTCTTCCTTTTGCCGACGTCGGTTACTGTCTAACCGACGCCGATACCTGTGTTAGTCTGTGAGCGATAACTTTTTACCCGCGAGCTCTCCATGGATCAAAATTCTAATCAAATCAACCCTGCTCTGCTCAGAATAATTTAGTTCCCTCACCTGATCTCTGTCCGTCATCTCCTCCATGAACACTAAGGCTTTCCAGTTCTTTAGCTTGTCAAAAACATCTGTCTTTCGCTTGAGAACCTGCATTCCCCTCCTACATATGTGACCAAGCCCATGAAGCCACATCTCTGCAACAGAAAGTGAATCAGTAATATAAATAGATAGATAAAGGATACCTACTTTTTTACCACCATCTAATTCAAGTGTATCCGCTGTGAGAGTTACAGTACATCTCCCATCACCCAAATTTTTTGAAAAAATTAGACTCATCTTAAAGACTGGTACCTGCATGACTTCCTTCAACCACTGTGTGTCGTCCATCTGCAATTTCAGCTTCACTTTCCCTTTGCCAATTCTTTGGCAAGGCTCACCAGCTCCTCTCCTTGGGGCTGCATGGAAAGAGGCAACATAATTTGTTATCCAAGATTCAACTTTATCCAAGAAACCTCTCAAAGCATCTTGTGCAACAACACCTGCAATATCTGCATCTTCAGTTCCTTCATGTTGATCTGCTACCAACCAACAATATCTTTTTCCCTGCTCTTTCTTTCCATCAATCAGACTATTCGTGCTATTCAGTTTCTCCATTCATAGCTTACTTCTTTCTGCCATTGCTATACTCCCACTCAATCAAAAACCCCTGTGAGTAACCTGTAATCAACAAACACTACCAGATCTGAAACCACCTGTTAGTAATCCAACCAAAAGCTCTGATATCAACTTGTCAGGAACCTAGAACAATAAACATGCTCCGATGCCTACTTAGTCAGGATCTTGCTCTACCAATAGAGCACATATGATTACTTCTTGTATTAGCAACTAAACACGGAATTATACCATAATCAATAAGTAACTATAAATATGAAACAACACAAGAATTGAGAGACAATACACAATTGTATTAATAATCACTCAGAAGGATATACAATAAGGAAGATGCCACTTCTTCTTCCACCTCAAAGGTTCGCCACACCTCAAGACCTTCTTCCCTCTCTCTCTCGATCACAACAATCAACTCAAATATAGAATTGATGTTCACCTCTCCAACCAGTCAGTAACAAGCTGCCAGTTCACCAAGTACACAATCGTACTCCAAGTAGATCTCCTGCTCTCTGCTGCTACCTACAAATCACTAGACCTTACTCACCATGTAGATATCTCTACACCCCTGAAGAACCCTTGCCCTTGCCTCACCAAGTCCTTATGATTCTTCAACCAGTACCCCGGTGGATCAGCTCCTAGACCTTGCAACTCTCCCTGATCATACACACTCAGCACCCCTTTGGAACTAGGAGGAGCTACGCTAGCTCTCTCTAAAATCTCTATGGCTTTCTAGCACACTTTTACAATACAACCATGAGTCTCTTAAATAGATCTCATGCAAACAATAATTAGACATCTAATTACAATAATTAGATTCGCAGCTCTCAGTCTAAAATTAGCTCTAAACATGCAAACACTTGGTTCGTCAACTAACTGCCCGTAATATACTCGCAGCTCGAACCACAGGTGACCGACGTCGGTCCCTGTCTGCCTGGGGGTGCCGACGTCGGTCGATCTAAGACCGCCGTCGGTTTCTTCCTGTCTCCTACCTGCCGTCGTCGGTTGGCTTGACCGATGCCAGTGTTTGTGACACTCCGCAACTCTTCTGCAACCTCCTCCATGTCTGCATCAGTGAAGCTTTTAGCTCCACAACCTAACAATTCGAACCTTGTTATTGTTACAAATATTCAATTGATCAAATATCATAGAAAGCCTCACAATAAAACTTTGTGGAAAGTGTGTGAATCTGACCATGAAGTGATTTTTGAAACACTTATAAATAGCGCTGATCTTGAAGGTATGTTAGATTAAATTAGTAAGTTTATCTAACTTATTTCAAATTAATATAATAAAATTATTTGATTTAATGTATTTTATTTTTCAACTATTTTGTGATTATGTGTTTATTTTTGTTTAAATTTTTTATTAACAATTTAAATGTAGGTTAGTGGCACCATACAAGCTTCCACCTTCATGTGGTTGGTGTCATGAGTAGAGAAGATTATCTTCTTGAAACGAAGAGAAACCAAAACAATTTTTATTAATTTCATCTACTTTAAGCAAATCATTTTTTACATTCTCTCTATTTATCCTTTCAAAAAAACACTAATGCAATGGCATCCTTTAGTGATGCCATCATGATGTCATTTTTGGCTTGAAATAAGGTATGAGGTGTTCTAGAGTTGTTTTTGGTTCTTAGGAGTCTTTACTAGGTGTATATGATTCATAAAATTCATAAAAGCACTATTCAAAAATTTGAATTCTTGTAAGCCATTTTGAGGGATCATAACATCTATTTGATGATGTGAGATATAGTATCATGTAATTAAGAGTCTTATGAAAAGGTAAAGGGTTTCTAATGCCTTGACCCTCATATGACATGGGTCTGCATATTAAGTTAAGTTGTAACCAAGACTATCCAACACTCCCACATGGAGAATGAATCAAGAATCAATTATTGGTTGGTGAGGGAGATGTAAGGTCTATTTTGATAGTTTTAGATAAATATTCTTGAAGTAGAAGAAAAAGGAGAGCAGTGAATAAAAATAAATTGTTGACAAAATTGTCTCTGCTCGTAGTATTTTGTGTATATCTTATATTTTGTGTTTTCTTGAATGTATATGTTATGATAAGGGTATATATTATTTTCATATTCTCTAAACAAAGCTCAAAGCCTCAAAAAAATCCATACATTTTAATTTAGTCATTAGGATACTTTGATATCTATTCTTTGTGTAATGCATGAATATCAATGTGTGTATTGTGAGGAAGGCCTACAAACTCATTGTGCAATTATAAAGGTCTTTTGCAACCTTAAGTTGTTTATATTTTAGGTTTACTAGCCTTTGGATTAACTAATTTCTCTAAGTTTTGAAGGTCTAAAAACTCATTATGTAGGACCTGATGGTTCATCTTTAGCCCTCCCGGTTCTCATGTAACTCGCGATGAAAGTTCTCTCATTTTGCACATTCAGGGATGAGTGAATTCTCTTAAGGAATACCTTTGATCAAATGTAAATTTTGCTCTCGAGGGTTGATCGAGACCTAACAAAGGTGATTCTATCCTTAAAGTGCCTATCTTGATGTGTTTGTGCAGATGGTTTATTGATTGCATTGACAAGTCAGAAACTACGACCCTCACTGATCAACTTTTAGCTTGCTCTAAGAAATTTGGCTATGAGAGAAACCTCATTGCCGCATCTTGTCTGTGATGAGTTAGACAAAATCCTCTTGGGCTTTCTTAGAGGACTCATCCCTCCAAATGTAGGACTTGATGGTTCATCTCTAGCCCTCTCGATTCTTGTGCAACTAATGATGGAAGTTCACTCATTTTGTATATTCAAGGATGAGTGAATTTTCTTCAAGAATGCCTCTGACCAACTGTAACTTTCACTCACAGGGGTTGATCGAGACCAGACAAAGGTTCTTATAGCATAAAAATGCCCATTCTGACATGTCCATGTAAACGGTTCATCGATTGCGCTGATGAGTCAATAACTACGACCTTCATTGATTAACTTTTGGCATGTTTTGAGATATTTGGCCATGAGAGAAACCTCATTGCCACATCTCATCCATAATGATTTAGACAAAATCTCCCTGGATTTTATTATAAGACTCATCCCTCCACGTGTAGGACCTGACGATTCATCTCTAGCCCTCCCAGTTCTCGTGCAACTCATGACAAAAGTTCCCTCATTTTGCACATTTGAGGACGAGTGAATTCTCTTCAGGAATGCCTGTGACCAACTGTAAATTTTGCTCATAAGGGTTGACTGAGACCAGACAAAGGTCGTTCTAGCCTCAAAATGCGAGTCTCAATGTGTCCACATAGACGGTTCATCGATTGGGCTGACGAGTCAAAAACTACGGCCCTCACTGACCAACTTTTGGCATGTTCTGAGAGATTTGGTGGTGAGAGAAACCTCATTGCCGCATCTCATCCGTGACAAGTTAGACAAAATCCCCTTGGGCTTTCTTAGAGGACTCTTCCCTCCATGTGTAGGACCTGATGGCTCATCTCTATCCCTCCCGGTTCTTGTGCAATGACAGAAGTTGGATCATTTTGCACATTTGGGGATGAGTGAATTCTCTTCAAGAATGCCTTCGACCAACTGCAAATTTTGATCTCAAGGGTTGACTAAGATTAGACAAAGGTCGTTCTAGCCTAAAAATTCCCATCTTGACATGTATGCATAAACAGTTCATCAATTGGGTTGATGAATCAGAAACTATAGCCCTCACTGACCAACTTTTACCCTATTTTGAGAGATTTAGCCGCGAGAGAAACCTCCTTGCCACGTCTCATTTATGATGATTTAGAAAAATCCTCCTAGGATTTCTTAGAGGACTCATCCATGCACGTTTAGGACCTGACAATTCATCTCTATGCCTCTCGATTCTCATTCAACTCATGATAGAAGTTTGGTCATTTTGCACATTCGGATATGAGTGAATTCTCTTAAGGAATGCCTCCGACCAACTACAAATTTCACTCTCAGGGGTTGATCAAGACTGTATAAAGGTCATTCTAGCCTACAAATCCCCATCCCAATGTGTTCATGTAGACAGTTCATCGATTGGGTTGACGACTCAAAAACTACAGCCCTCACTGACCAACTTTTGGCATGTTCTGAGAGATTTGGCTATGAGAGAAACCTCATCTCTGTGTCTCATCCTTGATGAGTTAGACAAAATCCTCCTAGGATTTCTTAGAGGACTCATCCCTCCACATGTGGGACCTGACGGTTCATCTCTAGCACTCTCGGTTCTCATGAAACACATGAAAGTTTGGTCATTTTGCACATTCAAGGACGAGTGAATCTCTTCAAGAATGCCTCTGACCAACTTCAACTTTCACTTCCAAGGGTTGACTGAGACCAAACAAAGGTCCTTCTAGCCTAAAAATGCGAATCCCAATGTGTCCGCATAGATGGTTCATCGATTAGGCTAATGAATTAGAAACTACGGCTCTCACTAACTAATTTTTACCCTGTTCTGAGAGATTTGGTCGTGAGGGAAACCTCATTGCCACATCTCATCCATCATAAGTTAGACAAAATCCTCTCAAGCTTTCTTAGAGAACTTGTCCCTCCATGTGTAGGACCTGATGGTTCATCTGTATCCCTCTCGGTTCTTGTGTAACTTTTGATGAAAGTTTGATCATTTTGCACATTCAGAGACGAGTGAATTCACTTAAGGAATGCCTCCGACCAACTACAAATTTCGATCCCAGGCATTGATTGAGACCAAATAAAAGTCATGATAGCCTAAAAATTCCCATCCAAGCATGTTCATGCATATGGTTCATCGATTGGGTTGATGACTCAAAAACCACGATACCCACTAACCAACTTTTACCTTGTTTTGAGAGATTTGGCCGCAAGAGAAACCTCATTATCGCATCTCATCTATGATAAGTTAGATAAAATCCTCCTGGGCTTTCTTAAAGGACTTGTCCCTTCACGTGTAGGACCTGATGGTTCATCTTTATCTCTCTTGGTTCTCGTGTAATGCATGATGGAAGTTCAGTCATTTTGCACATTCGAGGACGAGTGAATTCTCTTCAGGAATGCCTCTGACCAACTACAAATTTCACTCTTGAAGATTGACTGAGACCGAACAAAGGTTGTTTTAGCTTAAAATGCCCATCTCATCCATCATGAGTTAGAAAAAATTCTCTCAGGGTTTCTTAGAGGACTCGTCCCTCTATGTGTAGGATCCAATGGTTCGTCTCTATCCCTCCTAGTTCTCGTGCAACATGTGATTGAAGTTCGGTCATTTTGCACATTCAGAGACGAGTGAATTCACTTAAAGAATGCCTCCGACCAACTACAAATTTCACTCCCAAGGGTTGACTAAGACTAGACAAAGGTCGTTCTAGCCTAAAAATTCCCATCTGGATGTGTCTATATATATGGTTCATTGATTAGGCTGACGAGTCAAAAACTACGGCCCTCACTAACCAATTTTTACCCTGTTCTGAGAGATTTAGCCGTGAGAGAAACCTTGTTGTCACGTCTTGTCTATGACGAGTTAGACAAAATCTTCCCAAGATTTCTTAGAGGAATCATTCATCCATGTGTAGGTCCTGATGGTTTGTCTCTAGTGCTCTTGGTTCTCGTGCAACTTGCGACAAAAGTTTGGTCATTTTACATATTTAGGGACGAGTGAATTCTCTTCAAAAATACCTCCAACCAACTGTAATTTTCACTCTCAAGGGTTAATCAAGACTAGACAAAGTTTTTTATAGCCTAAAAACACCCATCCAGATGTGACGGTTCATCGATTGGGCTGACGACTCAGAAACTACAACACCCATTGACTAACTTTTACCCTATTCTGAGAGATTTGGCCATGAGAGAAACCTCATTGCCACGTCTTGTCCATGATGAGTTAGACAAAATCCTCTTAGGATTTCTTAAAGGAATCACCCCTCCATGTGTAGGACCTGATGGTTCATCTCTATCCCTCCCAGTTCTCATGCAACACATGATGGAAGTTTGGTCATTTTACACATTCAGGGACAAGTGAATTATCTTCAAGAATGCCTCCGACCGACTGCAACTTTCATTCTTGGGGGTTGACCAAGACTAGACAAAGGTCGTTCTAGACTAAAAATGCCCATCCAGACGTGTCTGCATAGACGGTTCATCGATTGGACTCCTCTAACCAATTGAGTATGTGTAAGAGATACCCTATTTTCTGTTTCTTTGACAACGAGGAAAGAGATTGGTTTAGAAACTTCAAAATTGAGTCTATAAAATCCAAATGAAGGTTGAAACACCTCTAATGGATTTATACAAACCTCATAAAAGGATCATTTGTTGTAAGAAAACTATATCTTGAGTTTTGACCTACTAGAGGGTAATTAGGCGTAATAGACAAAACATGATTTTTTGAATTTTTGGGTAAAATATTAAAAGTGGAAAGACAAACCTTTTATCTAAGAATTGATAATTCATAAAATATCTAAATACATATGTCTAAGGTGTTTTGAAGTGCTAATTCAATACAAAATGGGTTTTGGCATGTTATAGCAACATTAAGACTAGTAAGTCTATGAGAGGTTTTTGATAAAATTCTTTGTAGCAGACCTTCTGAGGTGTTGCAAAAGTTGAATCACATACAAAAGATTATGATAAAGTATTTTAGATTGATCTATACCCTTGTTTTCAAGTATTTTTTGTTTTCATCATTTTGAGGCATTTAGGCTTAATTAGCTTTTAGAGAGCTTCGAGTCTTTTGAGTTCAAATAGACAAAACCAATAGATGGATTGATTTTCCATATTGAGATAAAGATTGAATGTCTTTAAGGACCATAAGAATATAACCTCAAGTTTTATATGCTAGTCAAGGAATATCAAAGTTGCTTAAGTCTCTTCATTTGTGTCTATATGAACTTGCCTTGCCAAGATTGTAATTTTGTGGATAGTCTAAAGAGGGATATCAATGTCGATATTAACCTATGTATATATAAGCCATGGTGATTGTATGGACACATATAATTGTCTTTATTTGTTGTATAGACAAGTAGGAGCTGAAGACATACACAAGTGCATCACTAGATCTCCTAACATTTATGATCATCATTCTCCCTACTTTATTTATGATAGAAATGGTTTTTTGTAAATGGATCAAATATATGTGGTGTTTTACTACATGGTGCATTGCAATAAATTCAAGCTCTAGGAAGAATCCATTATGTGGCTTCAATAACTTGTCAAGTTTTTGTTATTGGGACATTGATTTCATTGGTCACACTATAAAATCTTACTTTCTTTCCTACACAAGTGTCTTAAGACAAACCATGAGCAACATGAAACTATGCACATGCATGATTAGTTTATGACATTTTTTAGAAGAGACCAATGTGACTTTGGTTAGTGGAGTTGACTAGAAGAGGTTATTGAATGTGAAATATTATCCATACACTTAAATTTATACTAGAATGTGCATTACCTCCAAACTTATATATTTGTGCTAGGTTATTGAATCCACCCCAGGGATTATAGCTTGCAATACACAATAGTGGGAAGGCCAAGTTGTTGGGTTGTAAATAGTGTGATGATGTTATTTTGACTTAGATTGTCAATGAAAAGTGTTATTTGGTTTAGTATCATCTATATGTGCATGACATGATGTAGGTTTCCAAAGAAAGGATTGTTATGCCCAACATTGAGAGTGTTCATGGCCGTTTGATAATTGTTGATGGCACCACTTTTCAGTATAATTATTCTTGCCTTTATCTGAGCTAGAAGGCATATAAGATTCAAGTTTTGTGTGGCCTTATTAGGTTGATATCCTTTATGAAAAACACTTTGATTCTATGCCAGAGGTCTAGATGGGGAATTATGTGTGGATTTGCAAATAAAAAGCAAATGTAAATGAAACAAGTAAATAACAAATATCACATGTAAATGTAAGATATACATAATTATTCAAAGCACCTAACTTATAGAATAATGTGATTTTTTTTAACCCCATATGAAATAATAATTCAATCATTAACCAATAATATGTGTAAACATTAAATGATAAAAATATAAAATACACATAGTTAAAGGAATCAAATTGTCGAATAGTATATATGTGATACATGCAAAATTCTATGTTATAATTTAACATAAATAATATAACATATATCAAGAAAAAATGTAGATCATAACATGTACATAGACAAAATGTGCCATATAGGCATACAATGTGGGCCATATCTGCATACAAAATCGATTGTGCGTACAAATATGTACATAGACAAAATGCACCATATAGGCATACAATGTGAGCCATATTGGCATACAAAATAGATTATGCCTAAAACTAGATCCCTAGCACAACAACTATCTCTCTTGCTCCTTATTGCCTCCAAATAAATTGCATTTTGTTTCCATAGATGTAGAGCCAGGGGTGTTGGATGCCTCAGTAGGAGGAGATACTCTCCTCTTAACACGTGAGTCATCCATTAATTCATTGACAACCAATGAAAATGTTTGTCTCTGCACAATATATAAAACATAAAAATTAATGCATTAAAAATGTATATTGAAAATTTGATAATTTTTTCAAGAATGTAAAATTTTGTAAAATGATTCTACACTCACCATATTCCATCTAAATGGTTATCTAGGTCTACGAGACTGCATATACACCTACAATGGGGAATCCTATAGAGCATACATATATCGTTATATCTAGAGTTGCATACAATTATGTAAATATGACATGAAATATCATTGCTTAAAGATACAAACAATTACACTATGTGTTCTTACCAGTCTCTGTCCCTGAATCATAACCTTCTGCGGAGATAATGGATTCTCCGATGTAGCAGCAACATCACCTACACCTTTTTCTCATTCATGAGGGGTGCTCATAGCATCCGTCATCATCTATAAAACCAATAAATGAATAATATATGAATTCAATGAACATGATAAAAAACTATGACTATGATATATATTAAAATAGAGTTTTATGTTTAAAGGACAATAAAAATGTAAATGAATAAATATGTAATTAAAAAATTTACAAACTTGTGTGTAAGGTACACTCGTGCCAATTGCAGCCTTTATAATAGAGTCAAGGCCTGCTGAGGTACCCAAAATATCACCAATTAACTAGATACAAACAATTAATACTAAGTTGAAGTCAAATAAATTAGCCAATTAAGTACAAACACATGTACTAGAAACTAAACTTAATATTCTTTTACAAACAAAAACAAATTAGATAATTAAAATTAAACTTGTGCATCAAATATAGATGGTGAAAAATCCTCTACAACAGGAGCCTGACGTATCTTGATAAGAGTCACTGAAGCTGCCACATCTCGCAGTGTCTAAAATGCTAGTGTCATGCACTGCTAAAGCATCTACATGTGGCATATGTTATGGCAGACTAATGTCTATCATGCTACTGTCTGGCACTGTTGAATCATATACAGATGGCGTATGCTCTGGCATGCTAGTCTCCATAAATGTACTCTGTGTATGCCACACCTGAACAAGAGGTCCCGTACACTTCTTCTCGCATGATGTGCAATGATGTATAGGAATTGTAACATGAGTAGAAGCAGGGACAATATCACATATACCAATACCAACACCACCACCACCATTACTACCACTGCCACCATTGCCACTACCACCAACACCACCACTGCCACTACCACCACCACTACCACTACCACTACCACCACCTGTAGGCTGAGTAGAAGTCTTTATAGTATGCATACCATGATCAGTCAAAATTTGTGTCAAACTAGTAATTGCCTCAAGGGTGTCCATCTGTGTGTTACGATGCAAAATTTTAAGAATAGTATCATGTGTTATTGTTCTTATATTTCTCAGATCTTGGTTATGATGGTTTTGGTCCTGCCTAGCACCAGGTCTATCAAATGAAGACCCACCTCCCCTACCTTGTGATGCCTTCATGTTGAAAAAATTTGGAATTACTTGCAATACAAACTCACAGTATAATTTTCTCAAAAAATATAATGGAACCTCATTATTGTTGCATGGAGGATCATCAAACACCATCCACCACCTATCCCAATTTTTTTTTTTAATCTCCACATTAATACACCAATAAATACTAATGTGTTTGCAATTTGTTGGTGGAGATAGCTTGGTTCCAGGTTTAATAAATAAAGCACACAAATCTTCTTTTGTTATTTTTATTTCACATCTTCATATAAAAATTTATTGGAATAAAATTGTTTCAGAGTCTATTTTCGATGCAACATTGCATCCAATTATGAAGTCACATTTCTCACTTCATTAAAAATAGATTCTAATGTATTGGAAATTAACATTTGTGCACTATCAATTGAAGAATGATGCAAACCATTGATAATTATATGTAATTGTTGATGTTTGGCATTGTATTGCTCATACAATTCAACTTGTCGTGCAAAATCAAACTCTGGTGGGTTTTGTATAACATTCTCTTCAAGAAATTGATCCATCAAATTTATGTATTTAAATTTGAAAAAAAGAAGGTTTTTTAGCCAATTTAAAAAATTGAATGTAAAATTAATTTCAAAACCCTAGTTCAATCAATTACACAGAAATGAAAAAAAAAGAAAAATAACATACCTGATGTGAAGCAATGCAATGAGAATTCTATTGGTAGAATAATGCTCTAAAACATGAGTGTCAATCTGCAATTTCAACAAAAAAAAATTTCTCTTCTTAGTCGCATTTTTTTTTACAACGTTTTAGACAAAAAAATGAAGGGGCGTACACCCTTTTAATTTATAAAGGGTGTACGCCCTTTGTAAAGGGCGTACACCCTCGAGGATCAAGCAATAGCCTGAGCCTCAAAAATTTAAAACAAAGGGCATACGCCCTTTGTAAAAAACCATGCAAAGTTGGGGGACTATCATGTTTTTTGTCCCCCAAATTTATGCATCTACCTTGACATGTTTTGAATGTTTTTTGGATTTTTCTAGGTACCTCAACTCAATTGAAAATTATGAGACACATAATGGTCCAACTCACAAAACAACGAGAGTGTGGCTTATGTTGCTAAAAAAATGGCGAAAGCGTATGGAAAAGGGGGACGACCTGACCTCAACATGAATCAAGCACAACCTACATAGTCCCATTAAGACCTCAAGTCATTGTAGTTTCACCAACATAAAAGGTGGGGAGATCTAATCAGGTAACAACCAATTCATAAATTGAGGCAAATGGCTAGGCATGAGAATAGTAATGGCAAGGTGATGTAGCAATGCATGATAAAAGGTGTTGTTTCTTATTTGCCCATAAGTAGTTATAATTAGGAGACAACCACATATGTTAGTGATACTCATTTTCCCATAGGTGATTATAATTAGTAACACAAGGTGGAATACTGATTTGCTCATAAGTGGTTATAATTAGTGGCACTAGTCAAATGTAAATGAAAGATAACTTGTCAAATCCACTATCACACTACTTTCATAGATTATCATTTAAACACATAATTCTAAAACTACTGAAACTGGATCGTAATCCCATCACAGAAGGTGTGGGAAGAACCAAAGGAACCAAGATCAAAAGGGGCAGGGTAGGGTGGCTAAAAATAGGCTTTGGTTGATAATAAAGGCATGGTAAAATGACATATGGTATGGCATTGTTCAAGGATGGTGATGTTATGACAATTGGCTATAGTGGTAATAAGGTTGCCCCTAAGTGATAAGGTAAGGTAAATAACATAGTATGAAATAATGGCAAGAGGAATGGCAAAATGAAAAGGTAAATAGTTATGATATTCTTGTTGATGTGGAGATGCACGTCTTGATCAACAAATAATACAACTTAGAATAATCAATCATGTAAATTGTTGTCCCACACATCTTCTGAATAGTTGCTTTGTCAAGAACTCACTACAAATTTAGACTCTAATAATTTTGTCCTTTTTGGTCATTGATTTTGTTTCCTTCAAACATCGCGACAAGATTTTTTGTAGCCTCTGTAAAGGAAAGTGCGACCAGGGATGGTATACACAGATAAATATTGGATGATAGGTCTGATTTGGCAATGTAAAGGTGGATGATAATGGGATGCATAATTGTTGGGTAACAAATGAAGATCGAGATTTGCAGGCACACACAATGTTGTTGATTCTGGATTCGACATAACTTTGGATATGGTGGGGCTAAAGGCTTCTAAATATGCTCTCGATAGGACCATCATATTATTTCTATTGTTTGGGCCTGAGAGTAGTTACCATATAATTATGTTATAGATTGGAAACTGTATCGATTTTATCTTTAATTATGTCTTCATCAAGCAGTGAATAACTGTTATGCTCAACTAATGGTGCCTCAAAGAGGTTTTCACCAATGAAGTTGTCTTTATTGTCCCATAGTGCCTCTGAGAAGGTTTCACTAAGGAATATTGACTTTTGACTTTGATTTTCTTCTAACACCTCTGAAAAGGTTTCAGTAGAAGATTATTTTTTTTCTGCATGAATGTGATCTTGGTCCCCCTGATATTCTACAACTAAAATATCACCATGGATGTAGTTCAATAAGGTGTGATTCTATCGGTCCTAATTGACACTAGTGGGAGGTGGAATGTCAATATAATGGCTAGGTTGGTTAGTGTTAATGGCATTTGGAATGGTAATGGAATGGGAAGAGGCTACACAATCCTCATAGAAGATACTAGGAGAACTTGTGTCGAGGCTAAATTACTTATCCTCAAAAACTATGGAAGGATCACAAATATATTCAAATTGATTTGCAAGGCATGGGTAACCAATTTTGTAACAACCACAAGTGTATTCTAATTCTGAAGTTGAGTTTGATTCAAGGGACTCTAAATCTAGTGTTGATACTAATGTTGATTCTTATTCTGATGCTAAACCTGATGTTAGTTCAAGAATAGAACCTAACTTCAATGTTGATTCTTCATCTAGTGTGTATGCTACTACAATGATATCTTGTTGAATGTTTGGTACTGGACAAGTAACGGCCTGTGATGACATAATGGACTCCACAAAGACTGGTTTATCAAAGTGAGACTCCTCAACAAGGGAAAAAATGTTAAGAGACAAGTTTTTAGAGATTGACTTGTTAAATGGAGTCTCTTAAAAAATAGGACAATAGTTGAGATAATGATTTACCTAAAGGCGATTATAATCATTAAGAAGTAAGTTAGCAAAGACTGGCTTGTTAGAGTGAAACTCCTCGACAATGGGTAAAGGATCAAAAGGTGATTCATCACAGGTTGACTTGTCAAAAATGGGGATTTAAATAATAAAATCATGGATTGGTTGGTTCTCTTGGCCTTGGTTTACAAGCAGTTGTAAAATACCAGTTTTGAACATATTTTGGTTTTCGAATGATTGGCTCGATTGGAGAGGTACTGATTGGCTTGAAAATTGGTATGGGTTTTCTAAAGTGGGAGATGGTTGGAAATTGATGAATAATGTTCAGTGGTTGGATAATGATAGGCTAATCTATGATAGGCTTAACAATGACCAATTTTAGGCTTAGGACAATAACTATGACCTGTTGAGTCATAGTTACACAAATTTATTGGGATAACGAGCCATGATACTTGGAATAGCATGGAATGGTAATAGTAGGGCATTACAAAGCTTGGTTTCTATCATGAGTCAAAGGAAGAGGTCTTGGAATGGTAATAGTAGGGCATTGTGAAGATTGGTTATTTTCACAAGCCAAAGGATGAGGTCCTGGTATGGTAATACTTGGATGCTTTGGAGAATGGTTGCTCACACAATTTGAAGGAGGGTTAAAAATATAGATGGGGGATTGATTACCATTATCATTGAAATGATGAACATCGTACGTTAACTAGCCCAAAGAAGGTATCACCACATACTAATATTGAGGATCTTGGCTTTGTGCCCCAGATTGGGTACTGTAAGGGGGATAAGGATCTATCTCACAAACCATGTATTCACCATAGGGTCTTGATCAAAGTCAATTTGTGTGACCAAGTTATCATAACTTGGATTGTAAATGGCTCCACTACGAGGGTAAAGAGACATATCCAAATCAATGATGAATGTTTTGTGAAAGGCCTAGAGTTCTACAAACTCTTAAAAATAATGTTCAAAAGATAAATGGTTTGAAATTGGTCTAACTTGATCTAAAAGTGGAGTTGCATCTCCAAACAGTCTATGCTCAAAGTTGGTACAAAATAGTTTATGCTAAAACTTGGTACAAAACAGTCTAACGTTAAATGTCTAACATCAAATGTCTTACACATAAAGGTAAAGTGGATGAATAAAAACTAAAATTCCAAACTCTAGGTACAAAGTGTTCCAAACAAGTATAATCTAAATAAAATAAAAGTTACTAAGTCTTTCGGAGAAGGCACAAAATAGGCATTGCTAGGTCTTTTGGAAAAGGCACAAATGCTAGACTTTAAACGAAACAAGGTAAGAGATTTAATCTAACAAATTTGAAACATTTTGGCATGAACTAGGCATTCAAATTTAAACATGAACTTGGTTTATTGGTAAAAGGCATGAAACTTTAGGCATATGGAGATAGGATACTTCTCCCAAATCTGGGCGCAAACAATAGTTTTCAAATTGATTAAATAATTAACTTAAGTTACACAACCCAAAAGATAAAGATCGATGTCTAGGCTAAAATTACACAAGGCATATGTAGAAATCAATCAATGTTTGGATTTTAACTTGGCAAAGGTAATTAAAAACTTAGGAAAACTAGGATTCTTTAAACAAACAATAAGCTAGACAAGAATGGACAATATAAAGACACTAGGTAAAGATCCCAAAAGACACACGTGGCTTTGGTTTTAAAATTGGAACTTGGACACAAGGCAAACAAGTCTATGAAATGATTCGAGCAATGCAATGACATTATTATGATTTGAAGATATGATCAATGGTTTGTTTCACGACTTAAAGGTACAAGATTTGAAATGAATTGGGTAGTGTAATGCTACCCTTTTCAATCAAATGACACACACAAACAAGATTTGTCAAAAGACTAAGGCAGAGGTATGGCGTTAAAAGGGTGGTGTAACACGTCCTCAAATAATGGAGTGATGTATAATTAAAACTCATTTTGATGTGGTAAGATAAACAAAAATAGATAGTTTGACTCAAAACCATGCAAGAAAGGATAAAATGACACAAACACCTAAGTGTAATGCCCTAAATCCAAAAACTGACAAGGTTACATAATACTATCGAATTCTATCAATATACTCGCTCTTTAAAGAATTTTAATTGTTAATTCAAAAAGTAAAAGTGCATGAAAAAGTAAGGTTTTTATTTCCCTTCTTCTTTGAAGAGTTTATACTACAACATGAAACTTCAAGCTACTCACCCTGCATTAACAATATGTTCATGGAAAGTGGGGTTGTTCTAAAGTATTAATTTTTACATGTTTCTAGATGGTCCCAAGTGTGGCTAACACAAGAGATGCTCATGTCAATTGGATCTACATTAGCCAAATTGTTGTGAATATGTCTTATCATTTTCACAACCGCTACATCTATCGCTTGCATAATGTAGTGTTATATCTGAGTTGATCATATATTCTAAGGGTAATAGTCACTAATAGAGTTAGTTTAACTACTCAAACTATCATTCCAATGATTCACCAGCTCAATTTATATACCCCACTATGGAGTGGGGTTGAAATGACGCTGGGAGATGAATTCCTTGGTCAACGCTTCCCTAGAGAACTTGTGAGGAGGCGATGAACTCCCGCTCACAAGACTAAATGCATGAAAAATAAAGACAAGTGAAAAGACTTTATGGTCTTTTTGGGGTCACCCAAATCATACAAATTTGGGGACGGCCTTAACAACTTTCTTTTCATGCTTTTGGACTAAAGCAACCAAGGCAAAATATGAGCACTTTTAGCCCCCTGAGTTCCCTATAAGGGATGGGGGAGAGCATACATGCATCACTCGGTCTGATAGAAACAAACAACTTTCATCAAATAAGCATAAAAAAACAACTCTTAGGAGTATGTAACTAAGTGTGAGAGTTTATTTTAGTGCACCAAAACAAATTATGTTGTAAAATTTGAGCCCTTTGGCATTATTTATTTGAAAAACTTGTAAAACTTCAAAAATAATTAAGGTATGAAAAGAATTAAGTTTTTTTTAAACACCAAAGACAAAGTGTGCAAGATTTAATTATGTTCAAACTTGGTTTTTTCCACCTTAGAACCTACAATTTGTTAGAGGGTTTGCCTACTTAGAAGGCAAAAAGTGAGTGAGAAAATAATATTTTGAAATGAATACTTGGGTTTCCTATATATTTTTGTCTCAAAGAGATCAACATCGATCCCCGCAGGGATCGATGTTGGTCTACAAAGATTGATGTTGATCGATCCACAAAGGGTTTGATGTCAGTCGATAGAGATTGACATCAATTCCTACAAAAACACAAAAAAATACTATGGTTTTCACAAAAATATTGTTAGTAAAATGATCTTTAAAACCAACAATTTTCATTAGATCCTATAAGAAAATGGCTAGTCAAACATTATTCAAGCTCTTAAACACAGAATAAAAATAAAAAATAATCAATAAAACTCTCGTGAATCACATTTTTGTTGTGCTCTATTCTTCACACAGTGATCGATGTCGGTTAGGGAGAATTGACATTGGTATTGTAGAATAGATGTTGGTCTCTATGTAACTTGTGTTTCTAATAAATAGAATTACCCGAAAAATGAAGTTAAAACTTGAATTTTAAATATTCTTAAACATCCATTAGAAAAAATAAGAGTATCATATTAATCTCTTTACTTATATGGGATACCACATGGTCCCATTAGGCATGCAAATATGTGAACTAGAAATTTGACATTAGAGGGGAGGTTAGTCTTGTGTTAGTCTCATAAGACCAATGAAATGAATACATTATATGCCTAACACCTCTAGCCTAGACATTAGGGAGAGATTAGTACTAAAACTAAATGAAAGCACAATAAAAACATAAAAGAAACAAGTCCTTTACCATCCTTGGAAGCTCCAAATGATTTTTTTGCATGGCTTGCTCAGCTTGTGCATCAATAAGTCTTTGAAAATGGAGGTAGATTGTATCCTTCTCTCCTTGGCACCTTGGCTTTGATGTTGTTTGGCTTAAGATTTGGGCATGGTAACACTACTTGCATGAGTTCTATGGAAAAATCTTGCATAATAACTCTATAATATCCAAGCTTTTTGAAGATATTTGGTGCATAATAACTTTACACCAAAATAACTTAAGAACCAATAGGCATGGCCTTGTATTTATAGCCTTAAAAATTAACTCTCACCCAAGGTGAGTCAAGGTTGAGTTTAGGCTTGGAATGGGTTTAAACTAAACCTAGGTGAGTCAAATCTAACTCCAGTAGAGTTAATAGTTGTCAATTTATTATGATTTGCAATTAATAGGCATGGCTCTCAAATTAGATATTTTAGGATATTTTCAAATAGCTTGACAACTCATAAAGAAAATGATGAAAGGCTAAGATATTTTGAATTTTTGAATTTCTTTTTTTAGATATTCATTAATTTTAAATGGATAATTCAGCTAGGCATTTAATCTATTTTAGTTTGTTAATTGATTTTGATTAGCCTTAGCTCTTTCAAGATTTGATTTTAAGTGTGCAAGTGCCCCACTTAATAGGTCCACAAGCCAAATTGATAGATGTGATGCCACAAGGTGATTAGGGATGAATCTATGAGAGATTATTGTTGTATAAATTTTAGTACCCAAAATAAGAATACCTCAACATGATTATGAGAATTGATGAATGATGAACAAGTGAATTTGGGATACTCAATGATTCTTAGGCTTGATTTTCAATGGTTGGTAAGAATCAATTTGAAGTCCGGATGAAGGCTAATTGTGGCCAATTTTAGGTGTCTACATGTACTACATGAGTCGTTGATATTGTATTCATCACTTACGTGAATCGTTATTATTTGTAAGTCTATATACATAGTGATATCACTATATGTCATTGTCTATTATATTCAAAATCAAATTCCTCTATTTATTCTCATAACCATACTACAATAGGAGTCAAGAATTTCTCATGATGTAGTGTGTAAGCTCGCTACCATGTTGAATGGATATGTTTATCCACTTAAGTTAGCTTCTCTCTTTAATTAGGAATTAGAAGACAGGGAAATGAAGAAAGCTATTAGAAATGGATGTCATCTCTTAGATTTGTTAAGAACTAAAAATGCAAACTCTTAATGAACAGTTCTACTTGTCCAACATATAACACGATTATTTTGGGTAGAAAGAGGGTGCCTATGCCAAGGGTAAAGTTATTACATAAGGTTGGAATACAATTTGAGTTAGGAGAAGTTTAGTTTAGAAAGAGGCACTGGTTTAATAGTAACACCCTTTTCCTCCCTCAAATACAAGTTCCTAATAGCACATAAACACGCTTGTGGAATTTACTAGCTTATGAAGAGTGTCAAAGGTGTTCATTGTGTCCCCAAAAAACCATAATTTCATAATATATGCATTTAACAAATGCTTTATTTGACATTGATAAATATGTTTCTCTATTTAGAAAATATGATGTCATGGAAAGCTTCCTCATAACTAATGAAGATACAACTACCATGTTTCACAAGCTAAGAAAAAGATTCACTTTTTGTGATCACATTGATTGATTTAAGGTAGTTCGAAGACTGGCCAGAGAACATTATGATATCCAATTAAAGGTGTGGATAACCAAGTTCAAGGAATAACATTTATTGAAGCTGTGGCTTGTTATTTCATTTCTAGTGGGCATATCTATTAATATACATTGTTCTAGATATCTACCATATATTTATTCCCAAATTGCCTAGTAATTCATGATATGTATATAGTTAGTTGGTACTATATAACGATTTATAAATAATTCTCTATAACTCACTACCTGTACAATATTTTTTAACCTACAGATAGCTCAAAATCATTTGCCATTCTTTGTAACAAGACAATCACAAAACATAAAATACACGTAAATCAATTGCATTTCTTACCTAGCAATATTCTTGGCTATCTCTTTTTGCTTCCATGTCTTCTCTCTTCTCTTCTGTGCTGCGCCCCCCTCTCTATTCTTTCTTAGCTCCACTTCTTTTCCTTTATATGTTGTGCTCTTTTTCTTTGCCTTAAATCTCTCTAACATTATTTTTATGAATATCTTTTTTCCTTTAAAACTTGCTCCCTTTTTTTGTTTTATTAAATTTTTCTTCTTTTCCTAATTATATATTTTCCTGAACATATAGTTATTATTTTATTCTATTTTATTTCTTTTATGAGGATTTTCACATTTTTTTGACTTTATAATAATAATAATTAATTCATTAATTATTATAAAATTATTTTATTGCTACTAACTTAGCATAAGAAAACCATTTTCAATATGACTAATGTAAGTTAATCACATTCCGTCAAAATGGTAGTTAACACATTATTATTCAAATTAAATTAATTACAACAAAATTACATGAGGTTAATTTCACATAAGTAATAAACTAAGCTAACTCACAACTAATCAGACACAAATAATTATCTAAATGCACACAACATAAAAAATGCACTAACACTAACCATTCAATTATGCATATACATGTATTAACTAATGTGGAATGTGTAGAGTTCTAGCCATTTTTTTGTCATCCTCCAAAATCTCCATGTACATCACCCTCTTAGATGATTCTCTCCATTTGTCATGCTCTGAGCAATGAATCGCTCATGCTTGGAACTCATGATAAACAAGTAGCTATTACATAACACCATGACATGTATATCATAAAATATTGCTAAATAACAAGTCAACATGATCACAAGGTAAAGAATATACCATACAACTAAACTTATAGCAATGAAATCATGTAATTAAAGAAATATTCAATTGTCCCATAACAACATATACCTCATAGATTAATCAAATAATAATCAAATCAAATCACCACCTATAAATATCCACAGATAATCAAGTAAGTTTGTTTAGCGGCAAATCAGGTTGTAACATCCTTCTCTCTAAAGCTGTTCATCGTCTTGATGACACTTATTTAGTTATAAGTTCTAAATTAAAAATATTATTCAACAAAAAAATAACATAGTATGAAGCATCAAATCAACCAAATAAATATGAAAATATTCTATAGAACTCATCATAATCCTTCAAAGTAGCACTATTCTCAAAGTTTGGTCCCACAAAACCTTACACTGTGACATCTCCCTATTACACAAACAAAGTTTATGAGTATTCATTAATCTGATTGGTTCTACCTTGACCACCATGGGGTCTAGAACCTATAAAGCATTCCAATCTAACACATGCAAATAATCAACTATTAAGATAAACAACATGGAAAACATTATGTAATAGAGCTAAGGATGGTGGCAATGCAAGCCTATACATTACAAAATTGACCACTTATAACACCTTGAAGGGTCGTACATATCTCAATGATAATTTTGTTGACTTCCTAAATTTAATCTTCAACCATAAGTACATAAAATCACCATAAAGCTAAAAACAAATGACCAAGGAGAGTTCCACAAAGCCTCCTAGCTCCTCTGTGCACCTCTCTAACCTAGAGGTATTTTTTTCATTCCTAAAAAAAGTGTTTAGAGATCCTATAAAGAATGATTTGTATAAGTCAATACCATCAATACTTTATGAATTTTGATAAGTATGACATGTCAATAATGCCATTACTTCTGCATAGCTCCTGAAAAGTATGATGATGATTATGAACTAGAAATAATGCATTTCTAATGTATACAAAATTAAGGAATAATCATTCCTCAGTATATATACATATTACCATATGACTAAATTTGATAAGTCTTGATAGCCAAATCTTAGAATCGATAAGATGCCCGTGTCAGATCCAAACTTAGTAACTACCGAGTCAATGTGAGACTAACTAAGATCCACTCCCATCTCTTAGTAATCTCATTCTTAATTCACCACTCGTCCCTTAGGTTCTCATGACCTAATGATCTCTAAAATGTGCACATGGTTCAAGTAATTCACAAATTCATACCAACAGATCCTAGAAAATAATGATATATGATAAATAATCCAAGATATATCAATATCCATCACAAGAAAAACCATACAATTATTGCATAATTGCATTAAGTTTCCATAACCAGTATCAAATTTCACAACTTAACCCATCTCTGTTATATTCATAGTTAAGAGGAATAACGTCATAACAAACAAGAGACTAGGATTGCACTGTCCTTACAACCTTATAAAGAGAAAAATTGAGACAATGCCTCCCTACTTGCTTAGTTAGTTACATAACAAGTTATAAGCTTATCTCAACGCCTTCGACTAATAAGACGTTCTGTACATCCTATTTCATACTCGCTGTAGGTTAAAGGTACATAAATATCTCATCAAAACAACATATTTTAAGTAAGATGAGAATAATACCAATCTAATCAAGGGTAAATCATAACATAATGATTATAATCAACTTATAAATATTAATCTAGAACCAATATGCATTCAAGGTTTGCCACTCCACATGGTCAAAGTTCACAAGTGGAAAGTAGTGAACTAACATCTCAAAAACCCTCACATGGTATGAAAAAAACATCATAACCCAGGTTGCCAAAATCACTACACACTTACCAAACCTATAAGAGTAGTATCGCAACCTATTTCCATAACTAGAAGGAAAAATTCTAACCACATAGATGCATCGATCCATTCCATTCCTACAACTTTCCTATGAATAAAAAGTAAAAGACACTATCCCAAGAACTCCAGGGAATATTGTCAAAACAATATTTCAAAAACAAGTTTCCAATTAAGGTAACACTTGTTCAACATCATAAAAATATGAATCCACTCAGTGGGATAATAATGATGTCAAAGGAGGGTGGGAGAGTAACAACTCACCTCTATACTAGCTATGTGAGATGACACCTCTTCCCAATCCACATAAACATATGGGGTGCCAATCCATAGGAAAATTCTTAACAAATAAAAGTCCTCAACAAATATAACTACACTCTAATACAAGGAGAATTCCACCACACTAGGTGGTGCCAATCTATAAACGGTCCTTTATAATTCCCTTCCCTAGGATTAGTATACCTAAGACACAACACTCTATCTAAGATGCACATATTCTTAAGTGAGAAACATCCCATGATTTTACGTACTCTTAATACAAAACACAAGTGGTGAAGGAGACTTGATTGCCAAGTAAATATTTAGTCCTTCTCGAGGTGATAAAAAATATTGTAGGAATCTCTTGTCCATGACTCATGAACTATGCCAGACACTCACCTACCCAAACATCATATACATCCATCACCATTAAGACACTCGATAAACCAATCCTTTTAACAACTCTAAGAGGTTGCAAGTGCTCCTAAGGATACAGACTCAATGCACCACACAATATTTCATCCACATAGGTAAACATAATTCCAAGAATCATGGATTTATATTACCTAGAATATCCATCAAGCCATGCATGAGGATCTACTAAATTTCTGAACTCCAATCATGGTGTAGCATGATTCTATACTAAGGCACTACAAGTCTAAAATACACTTTACTTAACCCTTATAATACTACCTGTGCTCTCACATCCACAGGTTTTCCTACTCATTAGGATGTTGTTCAGGTTCATGCTGGTGTTCTTCCTCTTCATGGCCATAAACTTCATGTTTCAGGGATGGAATTTGATCCCTAGTTTCATTCATGGATGCAAAAATTTGATCTAACTTTGTTGTTTGCTTAGAAATAAATTAGTTATAATCAAATGAAGGGTTACTATCATTGACATTTAAGGAATCCTCTCCAGATATTCTAGATTTCACCATTCTCCTTTCGGATTAATAAAATGATACAAAAATGCTAGTGGACTCATTAGGTCCTAGAGTTTGAGTTGTAGCTCTGATACCACATGTAACATCTCCATTGGGATTTATCTAGAAATGTGTGAATTTTTTAAATTTTAACATGTTATTTCATTAGATTACACTACAAGAATCTAATTAGTGATCCATATAAAATACTATAAGTATGATAACTATAAAATAAATATGTGACATTATTATGTTAAGCACGAGATATACTGAGAGGGGGGGTGAATTAGTATATCATATATCTTATAAAACTTTCTCTTAACTAAATTCCACTTAGTCAAACATTTAAGATATGCAATAAAACTCAAACAATAAACACCACACAAGATAGAGAGAGACACCAGATATAACATGGAAACCCAATGTGGGAAAAACCACAGAGATCAATATCAAGTATATGAATGAGCACCAACCCCAACAATATTCGCAAGCACCAACTTGCATGAGCACCAACCCCTTTGCTGAGCACCAACCCAACAACTATTCATGAGCACCAACCCACAGGAGCACCAACCCCTTTACTGAGCACTAACCTAGTAACTATTTGTGAGCACCAACCCACAAGAGCACCAACCTCTTTGTCGAGCACCAACTCAGTAATAATTCGTGAGCACCAACCCAGTAATAATTCGTGAGCACCAACCCACAGGAGCACCAACCCCTTTGTGTATACCACACACCTATCTCTCAATGTTACTATCTCAACAAATGATAGTTCATTACAACATCTCTTTTCTCTCTCTCACCTTTGCTCTTCTAAGCTAGATATAACAAATACAAATCATATTCTTCTCTCTCAAATGCGCTTCTAAGCTAGATATTACAATATCAAATCAACCTCTCTAACTCATATTATAAATGGCTTCTCAAACCTTTATTTATAGTTTTCCAAATGACCTCTGGCCTTCCCCCTTTGTGACCCTTCAATCCTCATAGAAAATGATGCGAAACTTGTATGACCCTTCATATCTTTGCCTTTGAAAAGTCATGTGGTGACCCTTCATGATCAAAAATGTCTTTCCCTCTTTTGTCTTTATGTTGGTGACTTTTCGTATTCTTCAAAGTGTCCCTTCATGAGAAATTGCGTCCTTCCTCTTTTGTCTTCACTTGGTGACTCTTGGAATTTCTCAATATGACTTTTCATGGGAAAATGCATCCCATCTTTCTTTTGTCTTTACCCCATGGCTCTTTGACTTCTCCATGGGCCCTTTTTTTGTCTCATATGCAATCAAAAATATATTCATTAATATTAAATAAATATTAACTCACATTGACCAAGATATATTTATTACAAACAACATTAAATGCAATCGAGCCTTTTATCACCAATAATGCTAGACCTTTCACATCAATGACAATATTTCCAACAATCTCCCCCTTTGTCATTGATGGCAACCTTAATCCTAACACTGCCACATCTTGTCACCTGCACATACCGTCATCTGAAAACATACAGTAACTCCCCCTTATTGTAGCAACCCATATTTGTTTTCTGTACCTATTTCTGCCCCTGTACCTGTACCTGTTATTATCCCCCTTTGACATCAATGGCAAAGGGCCTACCTGGAGCTAACACTTAGCTCCCCCTCAACTAATGCTGAACATCAATGGCAGGAAGTAATAGAAATTACTCCCAACTCCTCTTGCAGATCTTTGAATGTGTCATTTGATCGTGCTTTTGAGAAGATATCTAATAATACATATACATTATTCCCTGTCTTTTGAGCATCTGCAATCAACTCATTTGAATTTTTCTTCTAATCTCACAACCTTATTTATAAAATTTTAATATGTATCCTTGATCACATATTTGACTAACACTCAATAGATTGTGCTTAAGACCTTTTACATATAAAATGTTCTTAGTCTTAGTTCTACCATAATCCAAACTCAAAGTACATTTTCTGGCTATCCTGGTAGTGGTTTTATCTTTGAATCTTACTGTACCACCATTGATCTTCTTTAGAGTAATGAAATTATTTTTATCTCCTATCATATGCCTCAAACATCCGCTATCAATTAACCATGGCTGATCTTTACCTCTTACATGCAGGGCTATCTGAACCATCATAGAATCTTTAGGTTGTTTCTTCTGCCATGAACATGTCTAAACTTTCTTCTTGATGAATGGAGCTTTGAAACTCTGATCTTTCTTGACTGATTCGAACACGCTTCTACAATACCAAGCTATGTGTCCGAAGTTGTTGCACTTGTAGCATACTGTAGTCTCTTCATCAAAGCTTGATAGAGCAAAAGAGTTGTGGCTTCTGCTTGACTCTACTTGACTTTTCTTCTCATTGTTTCTGAAATTGTTAGCTCTTTTTCTACATTCTAATTTCTTGTGACCATATCCATTACAATAAAAATAATAGCCATAAAAATAAGTCCTGTTTGTATATCTCTGACCTGATTGTCTTTTGTATCTTTGTTCTCTCCAGCGTTCTCTATTTGAAATGTCCTTTGTATTTTTCACTTCTCTCCTTTTTGTTTCCTCTTTTATAAGAGCTTCAACATAGCTCTTTTTCTTTTCAAAACTGATCCCTGTCTTATCTGAATTTTCTTTTTGACTTTTCAATATCTTATTCAGCATGTTAGTGCTATCCTTAATTTTTAAATCAATAACTACTTTATTATTGACTGCTTTTTCAATATCTTCTTTTAAATAGGCAATTTCAATAACATACTTTTGACATTCTTTTCTTGCTATTTCCAACTGTGCTGTGAGATCTTCATTCTTCTTGGCTTCTTCAAAGTGTGCTTGTAGATCTTCAATCATTTCCTTTGACTCTTGTTCATTTTTATGGATCTGGCACTTTAATCTTCGATTCTTCTTCTCAACAGCTTTTAATTCTTCAAGGGCACAAATAAGTTCTCCTTCCATATTCACTTCAGCTTCCTCCTCTTCTTCTTCTTGATCATCTTCATGTATGGCCATGAATAGAATCTCTTCTTCTGAATCACTGACTCCACTATCTTTGACTAAGCTAAGATCTTTAGAATACAGGTTCTTTTCGAATCCCTTTTTAGATTTTCCTTTGAATTTTTTTTTGTATGTAGGCTTTTCTTCTTCATCATCATTACCTTTATTTGGGCACCTAGCTAAAAAATGTCCAATCTTTTCACAATTAAAACATTTAAAAGATAATTTTCTTTGATATTTACCTGTTCTTCTTTTTGGCTTGCGAATGAAAAGTGCTCCATTGTCATCTTCATCATCACTGAAACTATCACTTGATTCTTGAATCTTAGCTTTCTCTTTCTTTGATGTCTTGAAAGTCGCTTCTCTTTTTGAGGGTTTATCTTATTTTGTCCGCATCTCATATGCCGTGAGTATACCATGAAGCTCATCATTCTTCAGCTTGGCTAAATTCTTTATCTCCTCGACTTCCGAAACCTTTGCATCATATCTCATTGGTAGAGATCTCAAAACTTTTTGCACCACTATTGACTCATCCAACATTTCTCCAAGACCTTGAATCTTCTTTTCTACTGGAGTAATTGCAGATGTCTATGGCTCTTCATATTCCTCCACCACTGCTTTTCATATGTCGAATCCAAGGGCCATCAAATAAACTTTCATTCTCATGCTCCAAAAATCATAATTCATCCCATCAAACAAAGGTGCCTTATTTGTAGAAAATCCTTCCTGTGACTCAACCATCGTGCTTTCTCGATCTACCTTCAAGTTGTAAAACTTTTCAAAAAAAAACCTGCTCTGATACCAATTGTTAAGCATGGGATATACTGAGAGGGGGGTGAATCAGTATATCATATATCTTATAAAACTTTTCCTTAACTAAATTCCACTTAATCAAACATTCAAGATATGCAATAAAACTCAAACAATAAACACCACACAAGATAGAGAGAGACACCAGATATAACGTGGAAACTCAATGTGAGAAAAACCACGGAGAACAATTTCAAGTATATGAATGAGTGCCAATCCAAATAGTATTCGCAAGCACCAACTTGCAGGAGCACCAACCCCTTTGCTGAGCACCAACCCAACAATTATTCGTGAGCACCAACCCACAAGAGCACCAACCCATTTGTTAGGTTGTGGAGTTAAAAGCTTCACTGTTGCAGACATGAAGGAGGTTGCTGAGTTGCAAAGCAACTGATGTTGGTCTGATCAGCCGATATCGGTCAGATATCGACCGACGTCGATCACTTCCAAGCAGACAGGGATCGACGTCGGTCGCCTGTGCGGTTTTGAAACTGTCAGTTGCATGAACAGTTAGTTAACGAATCAGTTGTTTGCATGTAGAAGACCAATTATAGACTTGAAGCTGTGGATCTAATTATTATAATTAGGTGTCTAATTATTGTTTGCATGAGATCTATATAATAGACTCATGGGCTGTATTGTAATGTGTGCTAGAGAGTAAGAGAGCAAATATTAGCTCTTTCAGAGTGAAGAGAGCATGGTGTGTTCCTCCTAGTGCCACAGTGCTAAGTGTGAGTGCTGGTTTGGAGAATCAAAAAGATTTTTCATGTATGTAGGATCTTGGTCAGTAGGTGTGCAAGGCCACGTTTGAAGATCTACATGGTAAGTAAGATCATTGATCTGCAAGTGTTTGTGTGTGCAAGATCTAGGTTTACAGGTGTGCAAAACCAGGTTGGTCGGCAGGTGTGCAAGACCAGATTGATCTGCAGGTGGCAGCAAGATCAGGTTGATCAGCAACACAACAAGTAGTAAGATCAAGTAGGATCTACTTGGAGTACGGTGTGTACTAAGTTGGAGAGCAAAGAGGAAGGCAAGGTAGTTCCTTCCAAAGTAAGATCATTTGAGTTGCAGGGTGTTGTAAGTTCATGGGAGATCTACTTGGAGTACGTTGAGTACTTGGAGTGTGTGGAGCACTTATGGAGTGCGTAGAGCACTTATGTACTGGCAGTAGAGATACTGACTGGTTGACTGGCGGTGTTGTTACTGGCTGGTGGAGGTAAACACCAACTCTGTGTTTGAGTTGTGTGTTGGGATCGTATTTGAGAGAGTGAGCTCTTGAAGGTGAATTATTGAACACTTGGTGTGGCGAACCTGTAAGGTGGAAGAGTGTGGCGTCTCTTTGTTGTAATTATTTTTTGAAAGAATATTAATACAAGTTGTGTATTATCTCTCATATTTTGTGTTGTTTCTGAATTCTAGTTACTTGTGCATTTTGGTTAATTTCTGCATATTAAGTTGCTTGGTAATCAATAGTGATTTCGTGGGTTCCTAACAGTTGGTATCAGAGCAAGGTTGTTGGTTCATATCTTGATACCACTAATAGTTGGTATCAGAGCTAAAGTTTCAGGAAGTAGGTTTTGTGTTTGATTACAGGTCACTCTCAGAGATTTCTGATTGAGTGGGAGTAGAGCAACGACAGAAAAAAGTACACTAAGAATGGAGGAATTGAAAAACACGAATGGTCAATTACGGTGTTATGAAAAGAAAGAGCAGGTAAAGAAAGATTGTTGGTTGGTAGAAGATTAACATGAAAGAACTGAAGAAGCAGATGTTGTAGGTGTTGTTACACAGGATGCTCTGGGATGTTTCTTGGATAAAGTAGAATCTTGTTTTATAGATTATGTTGCCTCTTTCCATGTAGTTCGAAATAGAGTATTTTTCCATGTTAAGGTCTTTGAAGACTTTAGAAAGATTTATTTAGGGGCTGGTGTGCCTTGCCAAAGAATTGGCAAAGGGAAAATGAAGCTGAAATTGCAGGCGGCCAACACATGGGTGTTGAAAGATGTCATGCAGGTCCCAGTCTTGAAGATGCGGCTAATTTTTTCAAAAAAGTTGGGTGATGAGAGATGTACAAGAACTCTCACAGTAGATACACTTGAATTAGCTGGTGGTAGAAAGCAGGTACTCTTTATCTACTTGCTTATATTACTGATTCTTCTTCTATTGCGAAGACGTGGCTTTGTAGGCTTGGTCACATGAGTAAGAAAGAGATGCATATTCTTAAGAGAAAGTCAGATGTGTTTGACAGACTTAAAAATTGAAAAGCCTTGGTGTTTCTAGAGGAGATGACAGACAGAGATCAGCGGATGTGGCTGAATACTTCTGAGCAGGGTAGTTTGGACAAAGAAATGATTCAAAAAAAGCTCGCGGGTAAAAAGTCATCACTCACAGGCATACACAGGTACCGGCATTGGTCAAGGGTAACCGACGTCGAACAGACAGGTGCCGATGTTGGTCATGTGCAGACCAGAGCCGGTGGTATCGGGTAGGGTGGCTGCCGGCGTCAGTCATAGAATCGATGTCGGTGACCAGGTAAGACCGACATCGATTAAAAAATCGATGTCGACAGAAAGGACAGTCGCATGGAACCGACGTCGGTCAGATGTAGATTGTGTGGTGATTGAGGTCGGTCACTGTAACAGATTTTGGGTGAACAACAAGCTGTCAAAGAGTCTCAAACGCCCATATGGAGGACTGAAAGTGGTAAGTAAGCCTCAAATTCATTGTTCCTCTTTTTTATACTCGTTGCTCACTGCAGAGCAGGAAGGATCCAGGAAATAATGGGAGCATGGTATGATCAGAATGCAGAACCAAATGGGAGATTTGGTAGGGTTACCAGCCAGAAGAAAGCACTGAGAGACGAATGGATACCTTAGTTAAAAAATAGAGAGAATGAACACGTGAGACGAAAGGCCAGGTCATATGGTCTTGAGAAAGCTACAAGACAGTGGTAAAGGGTTTGACAGGTGGATGACAAAGCATGGCTTTAGTCAATGTCAGTGTAACCATTGTGTTTGTCTTACCAGGTGGATGATGATTGCAACATTATCCTATTACTATATGTGCATGGTATGCTAGCTAGCAGGTTCGTACATATAGGGTTTTGCTGAGCTAAGGGTAAGGCTAGTTCAGTGGCATGTCATGAGGAATTTAGAGCAACAAATTTTTTTGGCATGAGTGTGTTCTAGAGACAGAGATCACAGGTTGATTTTATCTCTGGATGATTGTGTGAAGCTGGTTAACACGCCGATGGATTGGACAGTTCTATGAACAGTGTCCTGATTCACATGATGAGGTTGAGTACATGTGTACTCCCTAAGTTTGCCCAAGCAGTGGGTGCTTTCAGAAAGTTTGGAGCCGATCCAGGAAAGAAGCACTGGAGGGCAGTTCAGTGGATTTTCAGGTATTTGAGAGGGACCAACAGCGGGTCGACATGATATGCAGGGTCAAGTTTTTTTTTACATGGATTTATAGATGCGGATGCGGCAGGTTACTTGGATGACAGGAGGTGCACCATAGGTTGTGTGGTGGGTGGTCTTCAAGATTGAGCTTGAAATAGAATACAACCTAGAAAATAGATTAGACGATGTACAGGTACAGTGAAACTGTTTATCTCCAAGTGAGATTGTTAGGTTGTCGAGCTAAAAAATTTACTGTTGCAGACATGGAGGAGGTTGCTGAGTTGTAGAGCAACTGACGTCGGTCAGATATCATCCGGCGTCAGTCACCTCCAGGCAGACATGGATCGATGTCGGTCCCCTGTGTTGTTTCAAAACTATCAGTTGCACGAACAGTTAGTTAACGAACTGGTTGTTTGCATGTAGAAGGCCAATTATAGACTTGAAGTTGCGGATCTAATTATTGTAATTAGGTGTCTAATTATTGTTTGCATGAGATCTATATAATAGACTCATGGGCTGTATTGTAATGTGTGCTAGAGAGTAAGAGAGCAAATATTAGCTCCTTCAGAGTGAAGAGAGCATGGTGTATTCCTCTTAGTGTCACAGTGCCAAGTGTGGGTGCTGGTTTGGAGAATCAGAAGGATTCTTCATGCATGTAGGATCTTGGTCAGTAGGTGTGCAAGGCCACGTTTAGAGATCTACATGGTAAGTAAGATCATTGATCTGCAAGTGTTCGTGTGTAAGATCTAGGTTTGCAGGTGTGTAAAACTAGGTTGGTCGACAGGTGTGCAAGACCAGATTGATCTGCAGGTGGCAGCAGAATCAAGGAGATCAACAACACAATAGGTAGCAAGATCAGGCAGGATCTACTTGGAGTACGGTGTGTACTCGATTGGAGAGCAAAGAAGAAGGCAAGGTAGTTTCTTCCAAAGTAAGATCATTTGAGTTGCATGTTGTTACAAGTTCATGGGAGATCTACTTGGAGTACGTTGAGTACTTGGAGTGCGTGGAGCACTTGTGTACTGGCAGTAGAGATACTGACTGTTTGACTGACGGTGTTGTTACTGGCTGGTGGAGGTGAACACCAACTCTGTGTTTGAGTTGTGTGTTGGGACCGTAATTGAGAGAGTGAGCTCTTGAAGGTGAATTACTGAACACTTGGTGTGGCGAACCTGTAAGGTGGAAGAGTGTGGCGTCTCTTTATTGTAATTCTTTTCTAGAAGAGTATTAATATAAGTTGTGTATTGTCTCTCATATTCTGTGTTGTTTTTGAATTCTAGTTACTTGTGCATTCTAGTTAATTTTTGCATATTAAGTTGCTTGGTAATCAATGGTGCTTTCGTGGGTTCCTAACACCCTTTGCTGAGCACCAACCTAACAACTATTTATGAGCACCAACCTCTTTGCCGAGTACCAACTCAGCAACAATTTGTGAGCACCAACCCACAAGAGCACCAACCCCTTTGCCGAGCACCAACCCAACAACAATTCGTGAGCACCAACCCACATGAGCACCAACCCCTTTGTGTATACCACACACCTATTTCTCAATATTGCTATCTCAACAAATGATAGTTCATTACAACAACTCTTTCCTCTCTCTCACCTTTGCTCTTCTAAGCTAGATATAACAAATACAAATCATATTTTTCTCTCTCAAATACTCTTCTAAGCTAGATATTACAATATCAAATCAACCTCTCTCACTCATATTACAAATGGCTTCTCAAGCATTTATTTATAGCTTTCTAAATGACCTTTGGCCATCCCCCTTTGTGACCCTTCAATATTCATGAAAAATGGTGCCAAACTTGTATGACCCTTCATATCCTTGCCTTTGAAAAGTCATGTGGTGACCCTTCATGATCAAAAACGTCCTTCCCTCTTTTGTCCTTATCTTGGTGACTTTTTGTATTCCTCAAAGTGTCCCTTCATGAGAAATTGCGCCCTTCCTCTTTTGTCTTCACTTGGTGACTCTTGGAATTCCCCAAGATGACTCTTCATGGGAAAATGCGTCCCATCCTTCTTTTGTCTTTACCCTGTGGCTCTTTGACTTCTCCATGGGCCCTTCTTTTATCTCATATGCAACCAAGAATATATTCGTTAATATTAAATAAATATTAACTCACATTAGCCAAGGTATATTTATTCTAAATAACATTAAATGCAATGGGGCCTTTTATCACCAATAATGCTAGACCTTTGACATCAATGACAATATTTCCAACATATTCATCATTGATCACTATCATTATAAGAAACACATTATAATTAAATATATAAGGTAATTACAGTTATCCATCGACAACTGGTACAAGCATACAATCACTGTTGTTAATGTATAATAAGTAAGTAATTATATCTTATCATGATAATGTTTTAATAATAAATACAATACAATGTACATATATAAGATACATGGCTCTACAGAGCATAAGTTTCCCAAACTTTAGTATCTATGGTAATCTCAAGTGTTGTATCTAAATAAGTACTATTGTAAGGAGGGAGAGAATCATCTGAGTGCTTTTCCACACTAACCATAGACCATCGATCCTCTATCTAATCCCCCATCAGAGAATGACTCTTCCTTTATAGATGAGTAGATAGTGACGGTGCGAGAATCTAGAGAGACAAGCTAGTATCTATGTATTGTATGATTTCTAAAAACATGCAGTGTACCATAAAAAAATCCATTCTAATAAGATATTGTATAAACATGTAAATCATACATATGAAATGACAATGTTTAACTAACATTACTCTGGCCAAAGTTTTTAATAGTTATTGATCTCTATGATTAGTCAATTTCATACACACCACTTGATTGGATCACTTTCATCTGGTATTATGATGCTAGTAAGCTAGTGAAGTCAGTCTCACTACTTACTCAGTACTAACAATACGAGATTTGGTTAACATATATATAATAAATAGATTCATATATATTACTTTCTAATAACAAACATTAAAACATGCTAAACATATGAATAAACAAAATGCATACATTTAGTCCATCAAATGTATGAATGAATCTCTATAATTTTATTTATCACATAAATAATAAGCAAACAAGTACATATTATACCAATTTGATATAATATATATTAAGTTGTATATTTTCTTTTTTGTAAACAGACACAATACAATACTTTCTACTAGTTGTCATAACACATATTATTCATAAAAATAGCTAAAACACATACATTTAGTCTGTCAAAGGTATGAATGAATATTTACAATATCATTTATAATAGACAACAATTACAATTTGTACTATTTGGGTATAACATACATTTAGATTTCAATTTTTAAAATTTTTATAAGTAGTTTACACTATGACATCTCATAATATCATAGTTCATTATTCATAAGTACAACTACTCAATTATGAACAACCAATATTACAATTTCAAGAACCAAATATCTCATAATCTTAAATAACAATCAAATAAGTACAATTTATATCAATCAAGTATATCTTATGTTTAAATTATATACTACTGTAACTTATAGGCACACATCACAATGCATTAATATATGTTATATATGTCTAAACACTTTTAATTATTAATATACTTATATTATGTACCGCACACAAGTTTTCAATACTATATACTAATAGTCATTTATAACTCTAGTCATAAACTCCATATGATTTCAATAATCATTATAACTTTTCCATTCACAGAATGTATTGACGATCTTTAAAAGATAAAAGATTCAACAATCTAATTCTCCTTCAAAGTTTTGATCCCTAACAAAATATATTTTCATCCTGATATAATCAAAGCGTATATGACTTCGTACACAAGTTCTTAAGACTACATAGTCTTTCATATCAGGGTTCACATATAAGTATTCGATAAAATATAAATTACTCTAAAGTATCATCAAATATATAAATATACAAATCATTAAGTCTTGGATAATATACCAGTCAAAATCTATGCTTATAATCACACATCCCCAATGTTTATATATAAGCTATATATGTATATGCTTAATATATATAATATGATAGCTATAAAATATATAACATGAGTCCATGGATATAAAATAATATGAGTCATCGTGGCATATTTTTATAACAATATGACTTTATAACACTTAAACACCGATCACTAATTGAACGGTTATACTATGTTAGTATCATATTACTATATTAGACCTGAAATCTCACTATCAAGTTGTAGCCTTTTATATCCCAACCAAATAGTTATCAACTATTAATCAAATATTCAAGTATCTCAATGCAGACATCTAGCTATCTATTAAATTATTCCTTGCTATTTCTGTGTACCAACTGATGGTGCTATATAATTTCAACTATCAATGGATCAATATATATTTTTAATTGAGGCCATTGCTGGATATAAAACTGTAATAATATGAGTCCTAAAATCTCACTGTGAAATTTGTTATTTTATTACAAGTCACTATTTTTATATGTATAATTAGTTGTTTAAGCTCAAATACGCTATTCATAATCACTGTATTATCAAATCCAATCATAGATTGACATATATGGTTATAGGTATACGTATGTCAATGTAAATCACTATAAATTATCCCTATTAGAGATAATATATGTACCATATCTTTAGAACTTCTGACTTACAACGATATGGACCTATTATTTTAATACAATTTTATTATCTTATCTTGCTCATGGGAAGATTCTAACATGATCTATAGTGAGCCGTTAAACATATTTTCAAAATGTCAATATTTTTCATTATGTATATATAAATGGTTATAATAGATCATTATTATCCATGTTCACTATTATGTATACTACATGAGTCACTATTGTTGTATTCATTGCTTACATGAATCATTATTATTTGTAATTTTGTATATGTAGAGATATCGCTATATGTCATTGTCTATTATATTAAAAATCAAATTCCTCTGTTTATTCTCATAACCATACTACAATGGAGTCAGGAATTTCTCATGAAGATGTAGAGTGTAAGCTCGTTGCCATGTTAAATGGATATGTTTCTCCACTTAAGTCAGGTTCTCCCTTTAATTGGGAATTAGAGGACAGGGAAATGAAGAAAGATATTATAAATTCACTTCATCTCTTAGATTTGTTAAGAACTAAAAATGCAAACTCTTAATGAATAGTTCTACTTGTCCAAAAGATAGCACAGTTATTATGGGTAGAAAGAGGGTGCCTATGCCAAGCATAGAGTTATTACATAAGGTTGGCATAAAATTCGAGTTAAGAGAAGTTTAGTTTAGAAAGAGGCACTAGTTTAATAGCAACACCCTTTTCCTCCCTTGAATACAAGTTCCTAATAGTGTAGAAACACACCTATGGAATTTACTGGCTTATGAAGAGTGTCAAAGGTGCTCATTATGTCTTGAAGAGACCATAATTTCACAATATATGCATTTAATGAATGGCTTAATTGACATAGATAAATATGTTTCTTTACTTAGAAAATCCAATGTCATAGAAAGCTTCCTCAAAACTAATGTAGATACAACTACCATGTTTAACAAACTAAGAAAGATAATCACTTTTGGTGATCATGTTGAATTTAAGGTAGTTCAGAGATAGACCAAAAAATATTATGATATCCAATTAAAGGTGTGGATAAGCGAGTTCAAGGAAGAGCATTTATTAAAGTCATGGCATGTTGTTTTGCTTCTATTGGGCATATCTATACATATACAATGTTTCATATATCTAGCAGATATATATTCCCAAACTACCTGGTAATTCATGATATGTATATAGTTAGCTGGTACTGTATAGTGATTTATAAATAATTATCTATAATTCAATGCTTGTACACTATTTTTTAACCTACAGATCACTCAAAACCATTTTCCATTCTTTGTAATAAGATAATCACAAAAATGAAATACATAAAAATTAATTGCATTGCCTACCTAGCAATATTCTCAGCTGTCCTATTTTGCTTCCTTGTCTTCTCTCTCTTGTCTTCTTGCTACGCCCCCCTCTCTATTCTTTCCTAGATCCTCTTCCTTTTCTTTGCCTTAAAGCTTTCTAACATTATTTTTATGATTATCTTTTTTTTTAAAAAACTTGCCCCACTTTTTTTGTTTTATTAATTTTTTTTCTTATTTTTATAATTATACATTTTCTTGAATATATAAATATTATTTTATTATTTTATTATTTCCTTTATAAGGCTTTGCACATTTTTGAATTTATAATAATAATTAATTCATTAATTATAACAAATTTGTTTTATTGCTACTAACTTAGCATAAGAAAATCATTTTCAATATGACTAATGTAAGTTAATCACATTTTGTTAAAAATGGTAGTTAAAACATTATTATTCAAACCTAATTAATCACAATGAAATCACATGATGTTAATTTCACATGAGAAATAAACTAAGCCAAATCACAAATAATCATGCATATACAATTATCTAAATGCATATAATATAAAAATACACTAACTCTAACCATTCAATTATGCATACACATGTATTAACTAATGATGTGTGTGTAGGGTTCTAGTTGTTCCTTTGTTGTCCTCTAACATCTCCATCTACATCATTGTCTCTGATGATGCTCTCCCTTTGTCATGCTCCAAGGGACGAATCTCCCCTGTATCCAACTCATGGCAAGAAGGTAGTTAGTCCATAACACCATGACATGTATATCATACAATACTGCTAAATAACAAGTCAACATGATCATAAGGTAAAGAATATACCATGCATCTAAACTCATAGCAGTGAAATCATGTAATTAAAGGAATATTCAATTGTATCATAACATTATATACCTCATAGATTAATAAAAAAATAGTCAAATCAAACCACCAACTATAAATATCCATGGATAATCAAGTAAGTTTGTCTAGCGGGAAAGGATGTAACATAGAGAATTTTTAGGACTCTATCAGACCTCAAAAATTCTAGGAGAGAAAATTCACTAGGTGGAATCTTCCATGAGTAGTTCTCCCTTACCCTCTTATGTATCTTATCTTAAACCAAGGGTCACAAATTGATTTCCCAACAAATATTCTTGGTTTGGCATAATGAAATCCCCAAGAAAAATGGAACAGTGTTTATCTCCTTTGTTCTCTTGAAGAGAGATGTTATTGTTGTGAGGAAAACTGCATGACTACCAAGGAGTAGGATCACTTGTAGAGGGTGTCCCAACATGAGAAGAACTTGCTTGTAACCGATTAACTTGAGAAACTTGGCTTTGAGAGGCCATTGGTGAACTATGAGACTGAGGGGTTAACAAGGGGGGAAATAACACCCCTAGTCCTCCTAAGAGGATTTAGTAAATAAGGGGGATGTGGGCTACCTTGGAACCCTTATTTTTTATGGCCATTTTAATTATCCACCATTGTCTAACCATCATTTTTCTCCACCACCTTTTTCTTTTCAGATGGTGCCTACTCAACAAAAGGATTTGAGCATGCCACAAATAGAAAGTTTTAGACCCTAAGGTTGTTTCCTTTGATCAAATGTGTGAATCAAGACAATTGTAGGGTGCTATGAGCAGATATGTTGGCATTTTGACTATGGGTCTAGATAAATCTTTTCCTCATAGAAAGATGGTCGGTATTCATTCAAGCAAAAAATCTATGGAAACTTTACCTTCCGTTCATAAACTTGTTGAGCATGGTTCTTTGGTAGAGACTATCATTTAAAAGGATAAATTTGCTCCCAAGCAGATGATATTTATAGATTGTTTTAACATCAATATCCCTTACCACATTTATAGCACTTTCTGTAAAGATAAAATTTATTTGATCTCTAGTGATTCCAAACCACATTGGGTAGGTGCAGAGGCTATATCTCATGACCCTCCTACCCCTAATTTTTTTGCTTCTTGCCAAATTTTTTTTCTCGGTGATGTTCCTATTTCTTTTTTAGGGAAGATTCCTGAGTTGGCAATTTATGATTTCACCATTCATGAAATGGAAGAGGAACTAGGCAGCAAATGTTCATTTGGAAAGTGTGTGGGTTTCCCTATTTTCCCTTTAGAACTTGTCATTAGGGTCTCTTTGACTTGAAGTTTGATTGCAGCTCTGACCTTTTCGTTCCTCAACATTGGTTTCTTTCAGGTCACTTTTTAGTGCTCCTTAGACAAAGACTTTGTTTAGTCATCGGGCTCATGGTTCTTTGGTAATTTTAGGATCTTGTTTCTTTCATGGTCCCCTTTATTTGATCCTATGGATATGGTTATTTCATCAATGCCTCTCTAGATTAGATTATATAATCTTACTCCATTCTTGAGGAAAGAGGAATGCGTCACGTTGCTTATTAACTCTATGGGCTCTATTATCAAGCTTGATGTTAACTCCTTGGGTAGTAGATTTATGAGAGCTTGTGGTATTGTATATCAATCCAAGCCTATCTTCCATTTGGTCAAGATGGTTTTCTCTTGCAGGATTTGGACTTAGTTCATTAATTACAAAGGCCTTCCATTAATATGATTTCAATACAATCTCCTTGGGCATCATGTTATTAGGTGTTATTCAAAGGGGTTGCAATATTATTATTCTCTTGTTCAATTTATTTGGAAGAAAAAGGAGGATCCCTTGATCTGGATTTCATTTAGCATAATCACAATGTCTTCAATCATCCTTTAGAGCCTTCTCCTTCTTTGCCTTTGGTTGGTTTGTCTTCTTTGAGGTGAGAGCACCTTCTTTTAGATATCCCTATTGTTACTGGGCCTCTATGCTTTCCCCCTTTTGAGGGTAGATGTGGCTTCCTCTTCTTGTTCTGTTATGGCATTTTTGTCTTCCTCGATCAACAAGAAGGGGCAAAGAACAAAAGCTGAAAGGTTGAGGTTGGATGTGGAGGAACTAGTTAGTGATGGTTTGTAACGGATAATGGAGGGCTTCCTTTCTTGTCGAGGAAGAAGGCTAATCTCCTCTCATGGTTAATTCTTTTGATCTCATTGTTGTTGGTTATTTATAACCTCATAGGTTTACTTGTTTGGAAGATTTTCATATTTTTGACTTGTCTTTTTGTTAGCTATCTTATTGATGTCTTGTTTTTTTGTTGAAAGATAACTGATTTCTATTACTAGTCATTGTTGGTGTGTTCTTCTTATGATTATACTCTTTGTTGTCATTCTATTTATTTTTATATTTTGGTTCATTATGGATATTTTTTGTATAAGGCTCCAAGGCCTTTCAAAACCTAGAATTTTTACCCTTATTAAAAAAAAAAAAATTAATAATAACCAACATCTTTTGAATATATGTTTTTTTTTTAATTACATGTTTGTCCACTTGCACTAATATCTTATGAAAACTAAAGCTTAACAATTAACAATTAGGAAATAATGTACTTCAATATTTTGTATGTTATTTTTGTTTGGTTAGAGTATATGGAAAGTATGTTAGGTTTCTAGTTTTTTTTTTTTTTTAAACTCCAAATATATTTTTTGAAAAGTTTTTTGTTTTAATTACTAATATATTATCTTTTATTAATACTTGTTTTATGTTAGTATTCTTGTTGCTTTTGTAAGACGCAATAATTCATCTAGATATCCATTTTTTTTTATAATTACAATGGCTATAATAATATTTAAAAAATAAATGTTTTCTAATTCAAAAATGGTTCGTTGCATTTTATTGGTAGAATAACAATGATGCAATTATATTTCAGGTTGTCATTGTTATTTTACAATTTCAAAATGTATATAAAAAATAAATTGAATGTTGAACCTTAGCTTCTTTTTATCTATTTATTGTTGACCATTGATTAATTAATTGCATTCAATTTTTTATTAGTACGTGTTATTTCGATAGTGATACTATTGTATGACCAACAAGGTAAATTAGCATTGAAACTTGGAAAAATATTTCATGTTTTGTAAATATTAACTTGCTACAAATAAATTGACTATATAAATAATGTTCATTAGTGGTTTCATTCACTATTTTGTATCAATAACAAAAATAACTTATTTAAAAGTTCATAAGGCAATCAAATGTAGTCTTAAGGTAAACATAGTGACAAATTATATAAATACCACTACCGAGACCATAAAATGAAATTTTACTCCTTGAAGTCAATGACACCTATTTCAATTTTTCAATCACACATTTTAAAACATTTTACATATCTACTAATATCACACATGTTTTTCCAGTACTTGATTTAAAAGTCACTTTCTAGTGATTAGAGTTATATATCATGATTAATGATGCAAATATTGATTTATTATTGTGCAATTGGGGATGTTGAATTTTGCTTTATTTATTATACAATGACTAATTGTTGTTATCCTACTTTATATATTCATGTAATGAAATAAAGGGAATTAATTATCATTAGGATAAATGAATGTTATGCAATTATGGGAATAATTTTCATTGGATATTGTTATGTTTTGGATGTTTTATATCATATAGATTTATATCATGACTTGGATAATCACCTTCTTGTTCATCTATTTGTGACATAGTTACAACCCCTCAATGTGAGGGAGAGTATCATCAAAAGAAGGAATTATATGTATATTATAGGTAATAGAGAGAGAATCATGTGGAATGGAGTAGAATCATCCTAGCTATATGACAAAAATGGAAATATGTTTCACCTATTTTGGCATGAGTAGTGACCAATTGGTTTAGATGATTGTTTATGTGTTTATTAGTACATCATCTTCTACATTATACATTGGTAGAAGATACATTTGTTGGGGTTTTTAGGAGGCATAAAAATTGATTGAGACCATGTATGTACATGTTGTCTTAAAACACGTACCAATAACTAGTCACTTTAATTGTTGAAAAGCATTTTTGTCCCTCTTTATGCCCATTACAGTGAACCTATTCCTAATAGGTCATTGGGTCAGAGACCCAATAAACCTATATGAATTATCAAATGGTTATTCAACATTACCATTTTTATATTTCAAACCATTTGGTTGATGACTTAGTATTAATAAACATAAGTTTTTTCTATGGGTTAACACCTGCATATTAGTTAAGTCATATCATTATGACCACTTTAAATTATCCAAACCCTAGTAGAAATAATCTAGAATGATTTTTGTAAGGAAAAGGAGACCCACTAGGTGCATGAGTCACCAATCCATTTCACGACTTCAATGATTTTGCCTTAGTCACCATGTGGTTAAGATATTTCATATAGGAAATATTTTATTGTGACTCATATAATTAATAATTATAAATTATAATTGACCTCCAAGGGAGAATGCATATCACCTCCTACAATTGACCCTCTCCACATAGTGTTTTAAGATTAAGATTGGCAGTGTATGGCATTGCCATTATATGATTATAATTAAAATGTTAGAAATGTGGATTTTTATTCAATTTATTTCTACCATAATGACAATGAAACACATTTTGATTTAACCATTAACTATCTTGGCATTTAAGGGTAAGGTTGCATAGACAAAAATATTTGAAATTCTTTACATGGGTAGGCCTCGTCATCATCTGGGATTAATAATTTTCAGATTTAGTAAGATTTTCTAGCTATCTAAATAATTATAATCAATTGGGTTGCATCGTTTCCATAAATACAAATAATTTGTATAAAATTAAACCTCTGTAATCCAAATTTTATTTATTTTAGGCAAAGACATTGTAAAAAATTTTAAAGGTCCAACCTTCAAAAAAATTATTAGAAAAGAGGCATCTTTGAATAAGATTTAACAACATTTAATATTCATGAAATATTAGTTTGTTTTGAGGAGGAGGAAATGTTTTGGTTAGAAAGAGACACCAAGGAGGATGCTTTAGAAGCTAATCCAGATAAGAGTCTAACTCAAAGAGGAAGGACACATTCTTATGGATAGATATGGGCTAATTAATATATATGGGTGACATTATCAAGGAGGATGCTACCCAGAATGGAGATTAGAAGAGGTCATTTTTAGACACATTGATACCATTAAAATCATATAGACTTTCAAGGTCAAACAAATATTTATAAAATCTCAAGAATGTCTATTTGCAACTCTTAAAACTCTTATTCAATGAATACTCCTGATTACTAATTATTATTTTTAGATAATGATAATTCTGGTTATGAGTGTAATTTTTGAATGTTTGATGGTTGGATGATTGTATTATTTTTCCATGAATTGATAAAATTGTTATTATACCTCCATATGACTATACTTAGTGTATATAGATAGGACGTAGTGAGATATCTCTTGCATACTTGTTTATCAGGACAATCACCACTAAATATCAATAAAATACTCACTTTCAATAACTATTTGCTTGTCTTCCATATCATGTTCCAACACGACCATTATGGTAAGTTGTAAGGTAATTAAAAAAGGTTTATGCTTGGATTTAAACTTACAGTTCTATTTGGTTAACAATTTTTAAGTTGTATTTAATTAACACATTTTTGTTAATACTTTGTTGAAATATTTTATTCTTTTCATTTCCACCTACCTATTTGCTATAAAGATCTCCCGAACAATGTTTGAACTCACCTAACAATAATTTGAAATTTGAATTTTATGGAGCCATTTAACTTGGAGGGAAGTCAGTTGGTATGTGGAGATGTCAGAAATATATAAAAGATAAAATAGAGACAAAAATATAGAATGAGAAGAGTAGGCATAAAATAGATGCAATAACAGTCAGGAAAAAGAGCCCATAGAATATAGTGCATCAATAGTCTGCATAAAATAAGTGAAGTGAGGACAAAAAGATAGTCAAAGAATGGAAGTGAACAACCAATAACAAAAAAGAAGAAAAGAGGTATAATAGAACAGAGGAGAAGAATATTATTTTTGAAAATAGTCAAAAGGAATTATATTCAGCTTGATATAAGGAAAAAACTAGACTATATAGTGTAATAAAAATAACAATAATGAGCAAACAAGAAGAAGACAAAATATATCAAGTTTTTTTGTAAGTTTTGTAAGGAGTTCTTGTGTATACAGTTGTATCTATTAATAGAAGAATGTAATGGAGTTTTAAAGAAACTATTATATATACAAATTTTGTGTTTTTACTTCTATACATTACCTCCCCTATTTTATTGTCTTAGCATGTGTTTTTAGTGCATTTATAGCCAACTTTAGAGGCTTCTTTTAGTATTGTGTTTTATGTTTGTTTCTCACTCCTAGGCCTATTATATATTATTTTTCAAAAACTAATATCAAATCACCTTTAGGTTGTAATCCCATTTAGACATGGCAGTAGATACTTAAAATTCATGGTAGTAGCCCCTACATTTGATGGAAAAAACTATGATGTGTGGAGTATCAAGATGAAGACCATATTGAACTTTAAAGAGCTATGGGAGTTGGTTGAAGGAGGATACAATGAAGTTATATACCTATCAGCCTTCAATGCACTAATCCAAGCACAAAATAATATGTTAAAGGAGAGTAAGAAGAAGGATGCCAAGACACTTATCAACATACAAATGGAAAAATAATTTATATGGGATATTTTCAACCACATTAATGAGTTAATAAAATCAAAGATAAAGATGAGAAATAATGAGAAGGTTCCCATCATGGGTAAAGGCAACATATCTATTTACACCAAACAAGGTGAAAAACGGTAAATTCAAGATGTTTACTTTATGCCTGAGTTGAAGCATAACCTAATTAGCATTGGGTAGCTTGTCCAAAAGGGATGCAAGGTAAGATTTAGAGATGGAGAGTTCATCATTTATGATAAAAGTGGTAGCAATAGATAACAATATTCAAGATGACAAACAATCAAAATTTTCCATTGAGAATGCAAAGTGAGATCACAATAGTGTTTCAAAATAATGGTAGTTGAGTCTACTATTTGGCATCTAAGATATGGGCATTTAAGATTTTGTGGGACAAACCTTCTTCAAAAGAAGCAGATAGTGAGAGGGTTTCCTCTCATAGAACAACTAAACAAAGCATGTGAAAGGGTGCATATTCGGGAAACAACATAAGAGTGCATTTACCATGGGTAAAACATGGAGAGTAAGAGATCCTTTAGAGTTGATCTATTTAGAATTGTGTGGTCTGATAAAAACCCTATACTTATCCAAGAATGTCTACTTCATGACATTCATAGATGACTTTAGCCAAAATACATGGGTGTATTTATTAAAAAACAAATCGAATACATTTGAGACCTTTAAGCCATTCAAGGCCATGGTGGAGAAGTAAAGTGGCCATTACATCAATATTTTGAGGACAAATAGAGGGGGAGAGTATATATCTAATGATTTTATGAATTTTTTTAAAGATCATGGTATAAAGAAGCAATTTATAGCTAGGTATACACTACAACAAAATGGTTTGTCTAAGAGGAAGACATGACCATCCAAAAGGTGGTAAGGAGTATGCTAAAGGCAAAGGGTTTGCCTAATGATTTTTGGGTTAAGGCTAAAACAAAAATCATATACTTACTAAATATTTATCCAAAAAAGAGTGTTAGAGATATGATCCCTCAAGAAGCATGGAGTACTTAGACACCAAGTGTGGAACACCTTAGAGTGTTTGAATGTGTTGCATATGCACACATGCCCAAGTAAAGAAGAACAAAGTGGGATGAAAAAGGTGAAAAATGTATTTTCATTGGGTATAATGACCAATCAAAGGCTTATATATTGTACAATTTGATCACTAAGGAACTCATAATCAGCTAGGATGTTTAAGTCATTGCGCATGAAGCTTGGGAAGAGAGACAAGAAGAACAACATGAAAAAAAGGGCTATTGGACCCTTTATTGAATCCAAACCATTAGGTAGTACATCCACTCATACACGAAGTTGGACCCTTATTTCACAAAGGGATAATTCATCTAGTGACAACAACCATCAAGGAGGTTAAGGAGCTATTCATGATTCAACATCCTCCTCTTACAACTTAAACCAATGCCTAACAAGGACAAGGAGCTTGAAAGAAGTCTATGAGTAGTCAAGGTATGAATAAAATCAAGATTAAATAGTGAATTATGATCTATTTTGATCAGCCGATCCTATTTATTATTAGGAAGTAGTCAATGGCAATAAGTGGTGTGAAGCAATGGATGAATAAATGCATGCCATAAAAAGAAATCAAACTTGGGAGTTAGTTGACCTTCCAAAAGGAAAATAGGTCATAGGAGTCAAGTGGGTGTACAAGACAAAAACCACTCCCAAAGGCAAGATAGAGAGGCCAAAGTCAAGACTAGTGGTGAAGGGCTACAAGTAAAGGCCTGGACATGACTATAATGAGACATTTTTACCTATAAAAAGACTACAAATGGTGAGGATAATCATGGCCATTGTCGCTCAACACAAATGGAATACACATTAAATGGATGTCAAGTCATCCCTCTTGAATGGAGTGCTATAAGAAGAGGTATATGTGGGATAGACACTAGGATATGAGATTCTCGGGCATGAGAACAAGGTGCATAGGCTGAAAAAAGGTGTTGTATGGGCTCAAGCAAACACCAATGGCATGATATATCCATATAGACTCTTAATTGATGAGAAATGGCTTTATCAAAAGTGGTAGTGAGTTGACACTCTACGTCAAAGCATTCAAAAAATATATTTTTATTATTGTTTTATATGTGGATGATATAATATTCACTGAAAATGCAAATCAATCAATAGGAGAGTTCAAATCAGCAATGAAGGACTTTGAAATGACTGATTTAGGCTTGTTATTAATTTCTTAGTATAAAAGTTAAGCAAATGGTTAGTGACATCTTCATATGATAATATAAGTATGTAAAGGATATTTTAGAGAGGTTTAGGATGTTGGACAACAAACTAGCATCTACACCAACTAAGACAAGTTTGAAGTTATGCAAGGATGATTACAACAACAATGTAGATCCCACATAGTATAAGAACTTAATGGGAAGCCTAATGTGTTTGACTGAAACTACACTAGCCATCATGTATGTTGTCAACCTCATATTTAGATTCATGGAGACACATCGACAAGTGGGCAAGAGGATATTGAGGTATTTGAATGGAACAAAAGACTATGGAGTTTTGTATGCATCAACAAAAGAGTTTTAGCTATTGGGCTACATAGATAATGATTGGGATGGTAGTCTTGATGATTGAAAGCTCACTTAGAGTATGTATCTCATCTTGGGTTATGATCCATATTTTGGGCTTCAAAGAAACAACTCATAATTTCACTTTTTATAGCTGAAGTAGAGTACATAATAGCCAATGCAATAACATGCCAAGCTATATGGTTAAGAAGGATACTTTCAGATTTACATGAGTAGAAAAAAAGATCTTCTATGGTTTATTGTGATAATATAACCTCCATATCATTGTCAAAGAACCCTATATTTCATGGTAGGAGTAAACACATAGAAATCAAGTATCACTTCATTCAAGAGTTAGTTAAAAATCATGTGATAGAGCTTAGTTTTTGCAAATTAGATCAGTAGCTAGTTGATATATTTACTAAGCCTTTACCAAAGAATAATTTTATATAATTAAGAAGAAGAATCTTGGTTATTAATGCAATAATATTGGGCCTACAAAGATTTATGATGGCTCTAGAACCTATTAGCCAAGCTTCAGAGTTCCATAACCAGGCTCTAGAGTTTCACAGTGAAGCTCCAGAGTTCATTAGTGAAGCTCTAGAGTTTGACACGAAACTCTGGAGTTCAATAGTCCATCTCCAAAGTTCAACAACACTGGCAGAAATGGATATAGATAGGGAAATAGAAGCTATAAGGATGTTTTGAAGGTTGGGATGACTTCAACAGAGAATGGAAGGAAGGTAAAGAATAAGGAAGATTGTTGAAATATTTTAATCTTTCCTTTTCCACTTGTTAAGGCCAACATTCCCCCATTTTTTGAAAATTGGGACCCTTGAGAAACCTTGAAGATTAAACATGAAAATATAGCATGTTAGGATCATTTATAGAATTTAAAGATCATAAACTTTGTTAAGGATAGGCTTATTAATTGTGTGTTTCTTAACATCACTAATAAATGGTCTTTATGACTTTTAGTTGCAGGTTCCATGGTGTTTTTCCTAAGTAATTCATGTTCCAAAACCCTGGCAAACCCTCAGTTCAAATTTAAATACTGGTAGAAACTAAATTGGTGGGAACCTTTTAAAACCTATTTTGGACTTAAGAAAAATTTTCCTTTATAAATATTTAAGTCTTGTTTCTTAACACAACTCAAACTTAGCCTAAAAATGCTTGGTCCCCTTTATCATTTCCCCCTTTTAGTTCTTTATATTTCTAACTTTGTCTAATGTCAATTTTGTAGGGTCCCTCTTAATATTTCCTAACTTGGTCCCTTTAATTCATAGCTTAGCCTAAAGTTTTAATCCTAAGGCCCCATCATATTTATTAATATGAATGAGACCTTAGCCTTAACACTTTATTCTAAATATTTTATGTCACCTCGGGTCCTAACTTAATTTCCTTACTTTTTGTAGATCCAACAACCCATGCTTCATCATAGGGATTGATCTAATGGAGAGAGGAAGATTCGAGCTTTAACTTAAAAAGAATACATCACATAGGATCCAATGACCCATGCTTCATTGATGAAAGATAATCCAATGGTGTGATGACCCTGACAAAGCTGAGCCCTTAGCCTACATCCAACGGTTCTCACTTCATCACGAAGACCCAATCGAATGGAGTGAAACATAGTTAAAAGGTTAAAGGATCATGGAAGGCTCATAGGATCAACATGTGGCACCCTTAATTTCAAAGATTAAAAGCAAATGGGTCTCACATATTAAATTGAACCAATAGCATGCAGTTTCTTGAATAGTGATCAGATGGCTCTTGCTTTGTCACGATCTTTGATTGGATGAAGTGAGATGATTCCAAAGACCCAGGGAACATCATGAGACCACTATGTGGCACCCTCATATTGGAACACAAGAAGTTTGATGAGTTTAAATTTGACATTCGTGCAACCATAATTTGATGTCCATGAGGACATATTTGACGTCTGCACGATTGTCAACTTTAAGCCTATCAAACCAAAAGCTTCACTATCTTAAATTCAATATTCACATGATCATCATTCGACGTCTATGAGGATATATTTGATGTCCACATGATATTTAAATTTAAGCTAAGGAATTATTTTGTTCAATACTAACAGAGAATGCAAAATGTTTCTAAGAAGCTCATAAATTACCTTGTAGACTAATGGAATCCCTCAGAGGATGCTCAAATACTAGAAATATTTGAACTACAAATATTGAAATGGCCTTATGATCTGAATATATGTGAAAGTAGACATAGTCTAAGTTTATATCTTAAGGTCACCATTACATTTATTTAAATGTTGTGAACCTTAGGCTAGAGACTTGTACTAGTTCTTATCTTAAAAGGGTCTTTACATAAAACTTAGGCCAAATGCTTTTTAACCAAAGGTTTTAGTGTGTTTATTAATAAAATAAAACTCTATTAGGCACTTGATCACTATATCATTTTGACCCCTTTTTAGACATATTCAATAACTATTTTAGTTCAAAATATATGTTATGTTTATTAAACACAACATAAACCTTGACCTAAAATATTTAGCCAAGGCCCCCTTTGTATAAATATAAAAAAACTTAGGCATAAACACTTTAGCCTAAAGTTTATTTCATATTTAATAAACATGAAGTGAATCTTAACCTAAGATGTTTAATCCTAATTTACTACCTTAATAAAGTGTTAACTTAAAACCTATGTATCTTGTAGGATCCAACAATCTATGCTTCATCATAGAAGGATGATCAAATGACATGAAGCTAACTTACATCCAATGGTTTGTTCTTCATTACAGAAGGATGATCCAATGGTGTGAAGGTGCCGATGAATTTTCAAAGCCCTGTAAGTTTACCACGTGGCCAATGCTCATACAACAAAAGATTGATGTAGGATACAGAGCTCAAGAAGGCACACGAAGACACCAAGTGATGCAACTATGAGGCTCAACACCAAAAGAACCAATGACAAATAAGGACCCAAATCATGATCAATGGCTCAGGGTCAATCACAGGATCTTCATCCAATGGTGTGAAATAAAAGAAGGAATTTTAAATGCCAATGGTTAGTGCTCAAAGGCATTTATGAAAAATGCCACAAAAGGTCCAGATCGATGCCACATAAGTGCCATGCAAGTAGAAAAAGACAAAATAAGAGATCTTGTGGGCTCAAAAATGTGAAAGTATAAAGGCAAAGGTCCAAATCAAATCCAAGGCACATATAAGCTGAAGTCAAGATACATCCTACTATTAAAGCTCTAAAACCCTGCATCAAAGAGACCTTAATTGGATTTATTTAGTTACAATTCAATCCAAGAGAATCTTAATTGAATTTTGAGCATAAAATAGCTATCAGAGAGATCAATTTTTATCAATTAGTAAACAATTTGCAAGCAGAAGCCATAACAACTTATAGGTAGTAGTTGAAAGAGGATTAAAAACTCTATCTATGGACAATAAGGGAAGAATCTTCAAGGACACTAAATTAGACATTGCATCCCTAAACAATGGAAACAAGAATTGATTTAAACTCTTCTTCACCATATAGGAGCTAAAACTCATCACTATGGAGAAGCAGAGAATTACCATGGTTAGCAAGAAGCACTACAACTTGGTCATAATTCATATGGTCGACCTTCATTGCACTACTACACAACTAAAAGTACTTCATTGTATTGATGTGCTTACTCCAATTTTCATAGACTATAGGATAGATAATGATTGGATCATCCATGAAGGAACTTCTAAGAAGGTAGTCTACATTTATCGTTTGGCCTTTGAAAAGTACTATAAGCTCCCAAAACCCCATGTAGACTTGTCCAAAATTAAGGAGTGGATCAACAAGCATGATGTGGATACCATCCTCAGACCATGGTTACACCAAAAGAACCATGTCTTTTAAAGACTTTAAGGGTAGGAGCCCAATTGTCCAGTTCAGGGAAGGGATCAGGGTAATCATGACCTTGTTAAACAAAGCATCACGAACCCCCTCAACCACATATGTAAACAAGACTTGGGGCCCTATGTATATTTCATGGTAGAAGAGAAGCTCACCCCTCCAATTGAAGACTTGATCGGTGTCTTCCTAGGAAAGTAATTCACCACTATCAAAAGGAAGACAACCAATCAATTTTATATGATGTCATACTTCCTATATGACCTACTTACTTTCATCAGCTTTCTAGGCATTAAAAATTGGTCTCCTGAAGGTAGAACCACCATATCCCACCACTATTCAAAATTGCACATCTTTAAATACAAAAACCACATGAAATTCATCTATGACCATGTCTATCTTGCTTTCGTAGAGGCCATCACAGGTTATCCCATACCTAAGGTTCACCTATTGATCAAAAAATATGTAGAGATGATGGGGGATATATGGTTTTATCCAGATTGCATAATAATCCAAATTGAGGGAATCATGTCTCAACCCTATAGATTGCTTGTGTATGTTCTTAGCAAATTAGCAAAATAAGAAATTGTCATCCAACTAATCAATGGTGTTGATGGGGTTTGTAAAGAAAAGAGGAAGGGCCTTATTCATCTCTTAACTCTAATCATTGGAAGGAATGTGATATAGGATTGGAAATAGGTGGAGATCGTGTCCAAGCACAAGGACTCATTTGGATTCCAATTAGATGAGCTCAAATTGTGGGATCCAAAAAATATAGTGGGTGATCATTTGAAGGCAAAATAGCTCCCCAAGCTAGTATATGTGCATCAGTTTAGTGTTTATGACACCATTTACATCAAAGAAAATAACTTTGAAGAAGTGTTGGCCAGGCTCAAAGGGTATAAAATTAAGCTATAGCATAGGTTAACAAGTGATGATAAACAAGAAGGAGAGGTATGGTAGATGCATCCTTTCCAATATCATTTACTACCTAGACCTTCTAGGCCACCTCAAAAATAGCCTCAAGTGGAGCAACCACCATCCCAAAGATAAATTGAGTAAGGACATGGAATGAAAAAGATGGAAGAGAGACCCAGAGAGGGACCCTCATCCTTAGCATTACCCCAAAGGCCTCCATCTCCAACTGAGCATTTAGACATGATTACCCTAGAACTAGATGAATTAGTTAAGGGTACCCTTAAAGATCTTGTTGAGGCATATGTCACTAATGAAGAAGAGGGGCATATTGAAGAAGCACAAGTCCAAGTAGGGGAGCCTAGGGAGGACAAAGGAAAAGATGTTTCTCTTGATATAGTCCCAATAGATATCAAAGAAAAGAAGAAGGTAGAGATGGAATTGGTTCTTGTTGGACCAAAAAGGCCCAAATTGACTCTCACTCACCCCATCAGTGAGGTTAATCTATTTAGTAAAGAATTCCCCATTCATAGACCAATCATCCCTGATTGGTTTATCTATATAAAATTATATAAGATCCCCTCTTTGTCCCACTCATGGGCATTAAGAAGAGCTATGAACATAGATGTACATGATGACATCAAGCCATGGATTAGGGCTATATTGAAGGAATAAGAAGAAATAATAATTGTGGCCACTGCAGGGCCAGAGAGAAAGAAAATAGATGCTTTAAGAGCATCTAAAAGCATAGGAATTGAGGTCTCAAACCTGCAAAGTTCACATAGCCAATCACCATGGTGAAATTCAATCTAGAGACAACTAGATCAGAGAGGGTCACCCCCAAGAAGGCCATGGTCTGAGCTGAGGAGTTCACCTTCCAGAAGGTTGAACCTTTTGTATGATTGACCTTAGTGGAACGACAATAGCCAAAAGAACATCCCATCCATACAGAGGATGTTGAGAGCTTAATCGAGGCCCAGTCAACCCAAGAAAAGGTTGGGATTAGAGGAATGAAGCAAAAGATCCATAATTTGGAAAAGGAGAAAGAAAACTTGGAGACATAAGCAATTTTATTAGTGCCCGATGCTATTATTGACATGTTTGAAGTTTCATTCTTTGATATGTTTAATTATTTGAAATCGATGAAGCTAAGGAAAGATGCATTGAGCCAACATGACGAGATAACTAAGGGGTTAATAATAGAATGGCAAGAGGCAGAGGCTCAGATAAGGGACATGATTAGAATTTTTATTAGGAACAAGATTCCTAAGTTCAAATCTATTAGTTTGGCTCATTTGAATGCCACATTAGGGATGATAGTAGACAAGGTCCATAGTCTGAGTGCATGGAGAAAGAATTTAGATAGACTCCTAGTTGATGATAAGGGTCTGATCACTAAGATTGAGCAGCTCTTGGGCACTATGTTGGAAAATCCTACAAAGACTACAGCCCTAGGGATCATTGATGATGTAGATTATAAGTACACAGTCACTTTGGTAATGGAGTTAATCAAAGGCAAAAGCCAAGACCAATCTAGTAGTGATAATAACGAGAATTCTTAGCATGATCTTCATGGTAGAGGAAAAGATTACAGAATCTAAGAGCATAAAAGAAGCTATGGCTAGAGATGATAGATATTTGGATGACCTAGATGATCAAGAAAAGGTCTACCTCATTAAGCTAGATGTGGACCTTGAACTTATCAAAGAGCAACATCAGAAGGTAATGGAATTCCTTGTAGGAATAACAAGGGTACCCTTCAGCAATGGGCCCACCCTGTAGTTAATATTCCTTTTTGTAAACCATTGTAATATTTAAAAAAGGGAATATTCTTTTGTAAGGCATATGCTAGTTTGTTAGCATATTACCCCTAGGTCAGTCCAATTTTGAAAAACAAGTATATTCTAGAGTTTTCTAAAATAGGACAACTATCTTTATCTATTGTACAATTGTATTTTATAACTGACTGGTGTACTGCCTTATCTTTCTATAAAATACATGTATTACCATTTATAAAGAGAGAGAAATTTTGAGAAAACTTTTATACTTCGAGCAATTAATGCAATCAAGGAATTCTACAAAAGATTGTCTAGATTGAATGTGTCAATTGTTAACATAACTTCTTCTCTCAATTGTTAATTCTAATGCTTAATTTTGCATAGTTTTCTTTGAATTCTTAATTTGCATATGTGATACAAGGTTTTTGATTTGTACTTGTGCTAAATTAGTTAAAGGATCTTGGATTTGCTTCATTTTATTTGTTCCATATTCAGATGAGCTAATGCTATTTGAGTTTGGTAACAAACTGTTAAAGTGAAATCTAGTTCTTACTTCTATAATTGCATATCATCCTTAGGAATATGCCTAGTGTGTGGTGAAATTTGAGATTTGCTATTTTGCATCATACACTGGTTAAATGCAGGTTCAATTGTAATTGAAACTTTGTCATGATATTTGAGTTCAAGATCAGAAATCACTTGTTTATTTCTTGCCTTACCCTTCTCTTTGCTCCTTTTTTACACCAGATCACTATAGCTAAGATTTCATTGTCAATATCCATATAGATTAGTCTGTAGCTTATATTAGACCATGACTCACTGAGAATTAGCATAGATTTTTCATAATTCATAAAGAATGGACCATGATGGCTCCCAACCATTACTTATTATAAAATTTGTGGGACACGCATACATTATTCTATCACTATTCCACCACAAGTAACATCAAGTTGCCATAACCTGCTACTCATGCTCTAAATTCCTAGAATTTAAAATGAGAAGTGTTTTCTGAACACTAAGAACCCTGTTAGGTTGTGGAGCTAAAAGCTTCACCAGGATGCGAACTGGAGGAGTTAGGGAGGTTGCAGAGTGTTTGCTAAGTGTTACAGTCACCGGTGTCGGTCAGGACAACCGACATCGACAGGACACAGACAGACGAAAATCGACATCGGTCAGAGATCAGCCGGCGTCGGCACCCCCAGGCAAACAGGGACCGACGTCGGTCACCTATGTGGTTCGGACTGAGTATTTTATGGGCAGTTAGCTAACGAACCAAGTGTTTGCATGTCAAGTGCCAAATTTAGACTAAGAGCTGCGGATCTAATTATTGTAATTAGGTGTCTAATTATTGTTTGCATGAGATCTATTTAAGAGACTCATTGGTTGTATTGTAAAAGTGTGCTAGAAAGCCATTGAGCTCTTAGAGAGAGCTAGTGTAGCTCCTCCTAGTTCCACAGGGGTGCTGAGAGTGTATGATCAGGGAGAGTTGCAAGGTCTGCAAGGTCTAGGAGCTGATCCACCGGGGTATTGGCTGAAGAATCATAAGGACTTGGTGAGGCAAGGACAAGGGTTCTTCAGGGATGTAGAGATATCTACATTGGTGAGTAAGGTCTAGTGATTTGCAGGTAGCAGCAGAGAGCAGGAGATCTACTTGGAGTACGGTTGTGTACTTGGTGTACTGGCAACGTGTTACTGACTGGTTGGAGAGGTGAACATCAATTCTATATTTGAGTTGATTGTTGGGACTGAGAGAGAGAGAAGAAGGTCTTGAGGCGTGGCGAACCTTTGAGGTGGAAGAAGAAGTGGCATCTTCTTTATTGCATTTTCTTCTAAGTATTTAATACAATTGTGTATTGTCTCTCAAATCCTGTGTTGTTTCATATTTCTAGTTACTTATTGATTCTGGTATAATTCCGTGTTTAGTTGCTAATACAAGAAGTAATCATATGTGCTCTAATTGAGGAGCAAGATCCTGACAAACCCTGTGGTACACTTAGAGGCATCAACAAGAAGCGTTCTGCTAGCACTAAAAGGAGGGCCTCTCCATAAATTAGTTGGATATTTGTTTCTTAGTCTATTTTGATCCAAGATTGATGCTATCTTTGTGCCTTTGAGTAATTATTTTCCTAATAGTGTAAAGATCATTGATCTTTGTGGTTTGTGACATATCTTTGTGCTTACTTTAGACAAAGATCAAGGTTCTTTGAGATTTGATGTTTGGTTTTGGTAAATTTTGCTTGAAATTTGAAAATCCATAGTATTTAGGGTTAGGACGACTCGTTTTGATCAAATGTCAGCATATCTTTTATAGATCTAAGTTAATTTGAGCTAAGACTTATAAAGATAGATCATATTAGCATAATTAGACACATCTTTGAGCTATCTTAATTAAAGATCAACGAATTTTATTATTTTTTACATAATCTTTACAAAATAAGCTTAATGTATAGGTTTAATCCTTGTTCTTTATAAAGATTAGCCTGATACATCATATTTCAAACAAGATATTCAAAATTCAAGCTATAATTACCAAGGATTAGAATAAGATCATACTAAAAAACCAGGGAACCTTTGATTGAGCTTGAGGTTCATAGAAAAGGTAGGCATGACAAAGGTAGACATAAGACATCCAAATCTTTGCCAACTTTAGCTCTTCAAGGTACCTTTGCCTTCAACCTTCATCTAGGTATAGCTTGGTTGGGAGAATATTGAATTAATGTGCTAGGTGTGGTACATGATCTCCCATATAACCCTAGGAAATATTTGCCTACGTTTAGTCCATTTGGAATAGTGACTGTTGAAGAACACATAAAATCTTTTAAAGCTAACTTTAGTTTGTTAAATATTGTGCATGAGAATGTAGCTTATAGGTTATTCCCATTTTACCTTTAAATATGTTTCTTATGAATGGTTCTTGAACTTGCTTAACAATTATATCACTAGCTGGGATGGATTTACTAATGTTTTTATAGATCAATTTGGTAAGATTGTCAACCCTTGTGTTATTTACCATCAATTCACCACCATTAGAAGAGATGAAAGTGAGCGTATAAGGTCCTTTAATGCTAAATTTTATAAAATGTATAGTAGGACCATAAAAACCTATAAGCCTGATGATGTTTTTGCTCTAGAAATCTACAAGGATGCAGTAGATACCATGACCTCTATATTCTTGAAGAGATCCATGCTAGCTATAACTTCATTAGATAGGGCCTATTCTGAGGTAGTGACTATCAATGACCAAATGTATCCCCAGGGAAAAATGGCCTATTATATTCCAAACATCAACCCACATATGCCTATTTTGAACATCTTTTCAGACAACAACCAAAATATCCCATCCTTAAATCAACTTCCAAACCTCAACCAATTACCATTGAGTCATGCAGCTCCCAATCATAACATAGGATTCTTAAGTCATCCTGCCACTAATGCCTTCAATGAAAATGATCAAAGGAATTTAATACCATCTACTAATAGTAACCAGGTACATAATTCTAAAACTCGCAAGAATGAGAATGAGTCTATCTTGAAAATGGTCCATAAATAAAGCACTAATTTCTTTTAGTTACAGAAATAAGTAGGCAATACTAGAGAAAAATTTGGTAGGAACTTCTCATTTCAAAGGTTTAATAGGCCAAACAATAGATTTTAGAATGATATCTTTCATAATAATAGGAATAATGAGCCATATTATAAAAAGAAGACTATGAACATTAACCGTACTGATATTACATCACCTGATTATTGTAGAGTACAAAGCATGGTGAAATTGATTGAATTGGGTATTTCAAGGCTTTTGAGGCTTTCCAAGAAGAATTAGATACATTTTAAGTAGTCTTTAACAAGGATAATGGTGCAGGTACTTTTGGATCCAAGTCATCTGATCAAGCCTTCATGGTGGAGACTTTTGACTTCCCCTTTCAAAAGGAAAATAAACCTGATGATATCCCTGAAGAGATCTAGGCCTTCAAACAATTCTTGAAGAAGAGTTATCCCTTGAGGAATAGAGATTAGAGGTAGCACTTGCCTATCGCAATGCCTCCAAATAACTTTGGAACTCCTCCAGACACTTCTTCAAGCAACAATCTTGAGCCACCTAAAGGGAGTACTCCTAAAACTAATATTGATATTCCTAGTTCTTCTAATAAAACAAGATATAATATAGGTAAGGATATGAAGAAGATAAACATTAATATTACATTACATGAATTGACATAGATCATAGAGCAAAGGGGCCTTCTATTGGATTCATTATCAAAGAAGTCCAACAAACTACCCAAGGTTGACCATGCCAATGTGACTGTGTACAAAGCTAAGGCAAAATGTCCCCCTTTCCTACTCATCATCAGGATGTTTGGTATGAATTTTCATAATTGTTTGTTGGATTCAGGGGTATCTACCAACATCATGCTAGTAGGTATATGCAAACAACTTGGCTTGACCTCTATTAAATCAGATAGAGTTGTAACTCAGTCAGACAAATACAGAGTCAAGGTAATTAGGGAAATTTTAAATGTTTATATGCAACTAACCTCTGACCTAGGGTTCAATAGTTTATTGATATCTAAGTTGTTGACATTCCTAATGTCTATGGAATCTTGTTAAGTAGGGAATAGACCAAGGCTTTGAATGGCTACATGTCCACAAATTGCTCACATTTGTGGCTACTTTGGAAGGGAGTGTGAAATCAAATCAGGGTTAAATGAGAACCAAAGATGAAGCACATGATCACTGAGTATAATGATATGAAAGAGAGGGTCAACATAATTGACTTAGACTTAGGGGTTTTCACCTTAGAGACTGATAAGGTATGAGATCCCAAGAGTGCTCATGTTATTCTTGGACTATGGAAATTGCATTTTGATTGTGTTAGGTGTAAGGCTAGATATGGAGTAGGAATTGTCCTTATTGACCCTATTGTTAATAAATACCATATTTCCTATAAACTCCAATTCCCTTTCACTAACAATCTTGTTGAATATGAGGCCCTTATCCTAGGTTTGCAATTTTTTATAAAAAATAAGGTCAAAGAACTACTAATTTATGGTGATTTAGAACTAGTGGTCAACCAAGTAAGAATCAAATACTAATGCAATCTCTCATACTTTAAGAGGTATAAGTTTAGGGTTTGGGATCTAATTGAGTCCTTTGAGGATTTTAGCATTGCCTCCTTCCTAAGGGAAGAGAACCAAGTTTTTGATGAGTTGGCATCTGTTGCATCTAACTTCATCCTAACCAAGATTCCTCTAATTTCAACATTGAGCTAATACCTTATCCTTTAGTGCCTGATAATGTTAATCAATTTCAAGTCTTCAGTGATGATCAATAGATATTAAATTTCATGGCCAATTCTAGAGCATTTGAAGCTCATATAATTGATGAAACTAATGAAAATGCATCTAAGTAAGATAAGTTTGATGGTAAAGTCAGTCAATTGAATGATAAAAATATACCGAAGGGAATGATTGATTTAGAGAGACTATTTGATCATGATAGATTGGCTAAGGTTTCTAATATTCCCAAGGTAAGTGTGAAAGACTATAATGCTATTGATCTTGGTCTCCAAGATTAGCCCCAACTAGTAAATATTGAAACAACCTACACAAAGATTGAGAACAAGAATGCCAAAGAGATCCTTACCCAGTACAAGGATGTCATAGCATGGTATTATGATGACTTAAATATCTTTTATCCAAGGGTCATCACTCACACCATCCCTCTTAAAGAAGTTTTAAACCTTTTAGGTAGAAATAAAGGCCTGTAAACCTTGTCTTAGAACCAATGATCTTCAAGGAAGTTAAGAGACTATTAGATGCTAGGATAGTCTTCTCTATCAGGTATTCTACTTTGATGGATAATTTGGTGCCAGTCAAGAAGAAGAATTATGAGACTAGGCTTTGTATTGACTTTGGGAACTTAAACAAGGCCTTTGAAAAGGACAACTATCCTCTTCCTTCTGTTGACTAGGTAATTCAAGTTATTTCAAGTTCAACTATGATGTCTTTTCTTGATGGATTTTCAGGTTACAACTAGGTGTTGGTTGATAGAGAAGATAGGATGAAAACAAACTTCACGACCAAATGGGGAACCTTTGCTTACAAGAGAATACCCTTTGGGCTAATCAATGTCGAAGCTACTTTTCAAAGGGCTATGGACCATGCCTTCCAAGGCTTGATTGGTAAATGCATCATTATATATATGGATGATCTAACATTTTTTTCTAAAAATAGGGAAGATCACTTTATGCATTTACAGTAGGTGTTTAAAATATGTAGAAGGTATTAAATCTCCTTAAAACCTAAGAATAGTATATTTTGTGTTATAGAAGAAAAATTATTGGGTCATGTCATAACCAAAGATGGGATCTCTATAGATCCTAAAAGAGTGGAGGCCATATCTAGAATAGATCCTTCAAATAGTATAAAAGAGCTAAAATCATTCTTTGGTAAGGTAAACTTTGTAAGAAAATTAATTTTTGGATTTGTAGAGATTGTCAAGCCATTAAATGACATGCTAAAGAAGGATGCCAAGGTTTCATGGAATGAAAAATATAGGAAGGAATTCAATGATATCAAGGAATCCATTAGCCAAGATTTAGTCCTTATAAGTCCTAAATTTTCAAAGGAATTCTATCTCTACTCCTTTGCATCTGACAATACTATGGCTGCAGTGTTAACTCAGAAGCTTAATGGGTGTGATCACCCAATAGATTTTATGAGCACTAATTTTAAAAATGCTAAGTTAAAGTATTCATTGATTGATAAACATGCATATGAATTATTTAATGTAGTTAAGAAGTTTAGACCTTATATCCTTAGAAATAAGGTGCATGTTATCTTACCTGACCCTACCACAAAGCTTATGTTAAGTCAGAATGAGCTGGGAGAACATAGAGGTAAATGCATGTTAGTTTTGTAGGAGTATGACTTGGAGATGAAAATAGAAAAATTGGTAAGGTGCCAAGGTTTGATCCAGATGATTACTAATACTAACCCTAGGCTAAGTATTATGCAAGTAAATCAACAAGACTTTCAAGCTAATGAGTGCTATAATTCAATTATACACTTACTAATTAATGGTACTTGTCCTACAATATTATCTAGGGAGAAAAAGAGGGCCTTGAAATTGAAGGTATCCCGTTATTCGATCAAGGATGGTGTCTTATATAGAATAAATTTTAAAGGAATTTAATTGAGATGTGTCTCACAAGAAGAAGCCACCCAAATCATGAACACCTTCCATGAAAACCTGGGAAATAGACATCCATCTTGGAGAACCAAAACCTATAAAATTATTAAAACTGGATATTATTGGCAAACTATTTTTAAGGATGCTCAAAAACATGTGAGGGAATGTCATTCATGTCAAGTCTTTAGCACTAAGGAACCAATGAAAATAATGCCTCTGCAACTAATCATGGTTGATAAACCCTTTTCTCAATGGGGGTTAGAATTTCTTGGGGTCATCAACCCCAATTCATATGAAGGTCACAAGTATGTCTTGACTACCACAGATTATTGCACAAGGTGGATTGAAGTTGTAGCCACCAAATAATGCAGGACTGAGGAAGTGATAAACTTCTTGGAAGAGAACATCTGTACTAGATTTGAAACTCCGATATCTCTAGTATGTGATAATAGGTCTACTTTTATATCCATATAAATGAATAAATGGACTTATGATAATTACATTACTTTGAAGTTTTCATCCAACCATTATCCCCAAGGAAATGAAGTCTTTGAGTCTAGAAATAAAAACCTAATGAAGGCAATCAAAAAGTCTATTATCGACAAGCCTAGGACTTGACATAAGCTCCTTAATTTGCAGTATGGGTTGATAGGATAAGAATCAAGCAAGCCTTAATGGAATTACCATTTATGTTATATGTACAACAACCCATATTTTATATCACTTTTAAGCTACCTACCTATAGATTCATGTAGGAATATATGGACAAAAGCCAAGAGCTTTCCAACTCTAGATTGCTAGACATCATTCAAATGGAAGATGCAAGGGAGAAAGCCTTTATTGATTTTAGTAGACATTAGACCACAATGAGAAGGTGGTTTGACAAAAGGTCAAAGGTAAAGGTATTCAAAAAATGAGACTTGGTCCTCTTATGGGAAAAAACAACTAAACCAAAGGGGAAGCATGGTAGATTCACATCCCTATGGATTGGTCCTTATCAAATAGTAGAGACACTTGGGAACAACACCTTCAAGTTGAGATACCTGAAAATGGTAGAGTTTAAATTACCCACCAATGGGTAATATTTCAAGCATTACTTTGTTGTTGCTCCACCTAGGTTTTTCATGGAATAAGCTCTGTAAGATGATTAGACTTAGTGTAGGTAGGCTAGTTAGTTTCTTTTAAGTTCTTTCCTTCTTGTCCCTTGTTTGTATAGAAGCTTGTGTATATTTATTTATTTCTATTTCCCTATTTATGTTGCTTTCTATTTCCTGTTTGTTTCTTTTTGCTTGGTTCCTTGTTTTGCAATAAGTCCTCTTGGACAATCTTGAGCTCAAAGTTAGGCAATTTGCTTGAAAATTCCCAAAATTCAAAAATGTAGGTATGTACCTCATACATATGATGACTATGGTTCTGAAATATAAGCCTAATGTTGTAATGTGAAGAAACTGGTAAAGACCAATAGAAGAAGCTAACTATTTCATAATAACTTTAGACATTGTCTGGACCTCAAATTGGTTTTAAGAAGATTTGCACTTGTAGGATGAGAGCTCAAACTATCATGGTATAGCCATACTAGCACTTAATCAACATCCTTGCCTGGGAGAAGGGTTGCAACCATAAGTGATTCTCTAAAAATCAAACACTTGACTAAATCCTAAAACCTAGCTACCTTGGTTCCCAACCTTGCTGAAAGCATAAAGGCTTAAATAAAATACAAAAAAGAAGGATTCAATGCAAAATCAAAATATTTTTGAGCATAGGTGATTCTGGTAATCTCTATCAGGGCTATGGATGCATGGCTAGCAGTGGAGTAAGGCCTTGAGTGGAGCCAAAGGCATATCTATCAAGGATATGGACATTTGGATGGTAGCAAAGCAATGCCCAAGCCTTCCCCAAGTAAAAATCATGGTTCTTATTAGATATCTAAACATGCTCCAAGTCAGTGTTAATGATTAAGGACATAAAACCTGGAAGTTGTTTCTTGAACCCCATGAAAAATAGTAAGTGGAATCAAAACACACACATAGTGTGGCTATGTCTTGATGTTTGGCCCTAATTATGTAAGTGCAAGGTTTGTTTCAACCATAATATGATCTGGATAATGATATTGATCAAGTGGAGTGGATAACCTAATTATTTGTCTAAATCAGAGTCTCTAGGTTCTAACATATTGATATGTTTCCCCTAGAATTCACCATTTATTAAGGCCAACATAACCCCATTTTTTGAAAATTGGGACCCTTAAGAAACCTTGAAGATTAAACATGAAAATATGGCATGTTAGGATCATTTGTAGAATTTGAAGATCATCCACTTTGTTAAGGATAGGCTTATTAATTGTGTTTTGCTTAAGATTGCTAATAAATGGTCTTTATACCTTTTAGTTGCAGGTTCCATAGTGTTCTTGAGAAATTCATGTTCTAAAACCCTAGCAAACCCTCAGTTCAAATTTAAATACTGGTGGGAACCTTTTAAAACCTATTTTAGACTTAAGCATAATTGTTATGTTTAAAACTTTAATTCGTGTTTCTTACAAAACTCAAACTTAGCCTAAAAATGCTTGGTCCCCTTTATTATTTCCCCCTTTCAGTTCTTTATAGTTCTAACTTTGTCTTATTTCAGTTTTGCAGGGTCCCTTTTAATACTTCCTAACTTGGTCCCTTTAATTCATAGCTTAGCCTAATGTTTTAATCCTAAGGCCCCGTCGTATTTATTAATATGAATGAGACCTTAGCCTAAGTCTTTTATGTCACCTCAGGTCCTAACTTAATTTCCTTGCTTTTCATAGATCTAATGGCCTGCACTTCATCATGGGGTTTGATCTAATGGAGTGAAGAAGACTTGAGCTTTAACTTAAAAAACAAACATCTCATAAGATCCAATGACCCACACTTCATCGTGGAAAGATGATCCAATGACATGAAAGCCTTGACAAAGCTAAGACCTTAGCCTATATCCAATGGTTTTTGCTTCATCATAAAGACCCGATCAGACAATGTGAAACATAATTGAAATTCAAATGTTCATGGAAGGCCCACATGATCAACACATGACACCCTTAAATTTGGGGATTAAAAGAAAATGGGTCTTGTACACTAAACTAAACAAATAACACATAGCTGCTTAGATCATGATTAGATGGCTCTCGCTTCATTGCAATCTTCAATCGAATGAAGTTAGATGATTTCAAATACCTAGGGAATACCATGAGGCCACCACATGGCACCCTCATATTGGAACACTATAAGTTTGATGAGATTAAATTTGACATTGACCATCATTTGACATCTGTGAGGACATATTTGATGTTTGCATGACTGCCAACTTTAAGCCCATCAAACAAAAAGCTTCACTAGCTTAAATTTGATGTTCGTGTAACTATCATTCAATGTTCATGAGGATGTATTTGACATCCACATGACCATAAAATTTAAGCTAAGGAATTATTTTGCTCAAGACTAACATAGACTCCAAAATGTTGCTAGGAAGCTCATAAATTACCTTGTAGACTAATGGAAGCCCTCAGAAGATGCTCAAATACTAGAAATCTTTGAACTATAAATATTGAAATGGTTATATGATTTGAATATATGCAAAAGTGGACGTAGTCTAAGTCTATATCTTAAGGTCCCCATTATATTTGTTTAAATGTTTTGAACCTTAGGCTAGAGATTTATACTAATTCTTGTCTTAAAAGGGTCTTTGTGATATAAAACTTAGGCCAAATGCTGTTTAACTAAAGTTTTTAGTGTGTTTATTAATACAATAAAACTCTATTGGGCACTTGATCACTATATCATTTTGACCTCTTTTTGGACACATTCAATATCTATTTTGGTTCAAAATATATGTTGTGTTTATTAAACACAACATAAAATTTGACCTAAAATATTTAGCCAGGCCCCACTTTGTATAAATATAAAAAAACTTAGGCATAAACACTTTAGCCTAAAGTTTATTTCATGTTTAATAAACATGAAGTAAACCTTAGCCTAAGATGTTTTAACCTAAGTCCCTACCTTAATAAAGTGCTAACTTAAAACCCATTTATCTCATAGGATCTAACAATCTGTGCTTCATTGTGAAAGGATGATCAAATGGTGTGAAGCTAACTTACATCCAACGGTCCACACTTCATCACAAAAGGAAAATTCAATGACATAAAGACACTAATGAATTTTCAAAGGCCCATAAGTTCACCATGTGGCCAATGCTCATTCAACAAAACATTGACATATGATATTGAGCTTGAGAAGGCATGTAAAGATGCAAAGTGGCACAACTACAAGGCTTAGTACCAAAATAACCAATGATAAATAAGGACCCGAATCATTATCAACTACTCATGGTCAATCATAAGATCTTCATCTGATGGTGATAAATAAAAGAAGGCATTTTAAATGCCAATGGATAGTGATCAAAGGAATTTATGAAAAATGCTATGGAAGGTCTAGATTGATGCCACATAAGTGTCACACAAGAAAAAAAAGATAAAATAAGAGATCTTGTGGGCTCAAAAATGTGAAATTATAAAGGTAAAGGTCTAAATCAAATCCAAGGCATGTATAAGCCTAAGTCCAAATACATCCTACCATTAAAGCTCCAAAACCCTAAACCCTACATAAAAGAGACACTAAGTGGATTCATTTGGTTATAATTCAATCTGAGAGAAACTTAATTGTATTTTAAGCATAGAAGAACTATCACAAAGATTGATTATTATTCATTAGTGAACAAAGAACAAACACAATCTATGGCAGCTCGTACGTAGTAGTTAAAAAAGGATACAAAACTATATCTATCCATGGATAACAAGGGAAGATTCTTCAAGGACACTGAATTAGACATTTCAACCCTAAACAATGGAAACAAGAATTGGTCTGAACTCTTATCCATCATAGAGGAACTGAAACCCATCACTAAGGAGGAGAAAAGAATTATCATGGTTAACAAGAATCATTAAAACCTATTCACATTTTATATGGTCGACCTTCATTATGCTTCTACAAAACTAGAGGTACTTCATTGTATTGATGTGTTTGATCCAATTTTCATAGAATGTAGGATAGATAATGATTGGATCATCTATGAAGGAACTTCTAAGAAGGTATATTACATTTCCCCTTTGGCCTTTAAAAAGTATTATAAGGTCCCAAAACCCCATTTAGACTTGTCTAAAATTAATGAGTGGACCAATAAGCATGACCTGGATACCATCTTCAAACCATGGTTGCACCAAGGGAACCATGTCTTTAGAGACTTTGAGGGTAGGATCCCAATTGTCTAGTTTAGGGTAGGGATCAGGGTACTCATGACCCTATTAAATAGAGATCAAGAACCCCCTCAACCATATATGTAAACAAGACTTGGGTCCCCTATGTATATTTCATGGTAGAAGAGAAGCTCACCCCTCCAATTAGAGACTTGATCAATGTCTTCCTAGGAAAACAATTCACCACTATCAAAAAGAAGACAACCAAGAAATTTTATATGACATCAGACTTGCTAGATGCCCTACTTTCTTCCATCAACTTCTTAGGCATTAGAAATTGGTCTCTTGAGGGCAGAACCACCATATCCCACCACTATTCAAAATTGCACATCTACAAATATAGGAACCACATGCAATTCATCTGTGACTGTGTCTATCCTACTCTGGTGGAGGCCATCATAGGTTATCTTATGCCTAGGGTTCACCCATTGATATAAATATATTTAGAGATGATGGGGGATATCTGGTTTTATCCAGATTATATAGTAATTCAAATTGAGTGAATCATGTTCCAACCCTAAAGATTGCATGTGTATAATCCTAGTAAGTTATCAAAACAAGAAATTGCCTCCCAACTCATCAATGGTGTTAATGGGGTTTGTAAAGAAAAGAGGAAGGTCCTTCTTCATCTCTTTGCTCTAATAATTAGGAGGACCATTCTACAAGATTAGAAATAGGTAGAGATCATGTCCAAGAATAGGGATTCATTTGGATTCCAACTAGATGAGCTTAAAATTTGGGATCCCAAAAATATAGTGGGTGATCATTTGAAGGCAAAAAAACTCCCCAAGATAGTATATGTGCATCAGATCGGTATCCATGATACCATTTACATCAAGGCAAATAACTCTTAAGAAGTGTTAGCCAGGCTCAAAGGGTACAACATTAAGTTGAAGCATAGATTGACAAGTGATGATAAACCATTAGGGGAGGTATGGTAGATGCATCGTGTCCAATATAATTTGCTACCTAGACCTTCCAAGCCACCTCAATAATAGCCTCAAGTGGGGCAGCCACCACCCTAGAGACAAATTGAGCAAGGACATGGAAAGGAAAATATAGAAGAGAAACCTAGAAAGGCACCCTCATCCTCAACACTACCCAAAAGGCCTCCATCTCTAGTTGAACATTTAGACATCATTACCCTGATACTAGATGAAATAGTTGAGGGTGCCCTCAGAGATCTTATTGAGGCATATGGAATTGATGAGGAAAAGGGGTAAATTGAAGAAGCACAAGTCTAAGCAGAGGAGCCTGGGGAGGACAAAGGAAAAAAGGTTGCTCTTGATATAGTCCCAAAAGCTCCCAAATAAAAGAGGAAGGTAGAGATGACATTGGTTCTTGTTGGATAAAAAAGGCCCATATTGAATCTCACTCACCCCCTAGTGAGGTCAATATGTTCAGTGAAGAATTTTCCATTCATGGACCAATCATCCCTAATTGGTTTATCTATGGGAAATTATAGAAGATACCCTCTTTATCCCACTCATGGGCATTAACAAGAGATATCAACATAGACATACATGATGAAATCAAGCCATAAATTAAGGCTATAATGAAGGAAAAATAAGGAAAAAGAATTATGGCCACTACAAGGCTAGAGAGCAAGAAAATGGATGCTCTGAGAGCATCTAGAAGCACATGAATTGAGGTCATAAAACCTCCAAAGATTATAGATCCAGTCACCATATTGAAATTCAATCCAGAGACAACTATAATAGAGAGGGTCACCATCAATAAGGCCATGGTGGGAGCTAAGGAGTTCACCTTCCAAAAGGTTGAACCTTTTATAGGAATGACCCTAGTGGAAGGACAATATCCAAAAGAACATCCCATCTATATAGAAGATGTTGAGAGCGTAATCAAGGCCTAGTCAGCCCTAACAAAGGTTGGGATTAGAAGAATGAAGTAAAGGATCCATAATTTGGAAAAGGAGAAAGAAAACTTAGAGACACAAACCATTTTATTAGTGCCTAATGCTATTATTGACATGTTTGAAGCTTCATTATTCAATATGTTTAATTCTTTGAAATTAATGAAGCTAAGATAGGATGCCTTGAGCCAACTAGGTGAGATAACTAAGGGGTTAATAAAAAAATGGCAAGAGGCAGAGGCCTAAATAAGGTACCTCATTAGCATTTTAATTAGGAACAAGATTCCTAAGTTCAAATCTATTAGCTTGGCTCATCTGAAATCCATATTGGGGATAATAATAGACAAGGTCTAGAGTCTGAGTGCATAGACAAGGAATTTAGATAGACTCCTAGTTGATGATAAGGGTATGATCACTAGGATTGAGCAGATCTTGGGAACTATGTTGGCAAATCCTATAAAGACTACAACCTTGGGGATCATTGATGATGTAGAGTATAAGCACAAGGTCACTTTGGTAATGTAGTTAGTCAAAGGCAAAATCCAAGGCTAGTTTGGTAGTGACAAAAGCAGAATTCTAGGCATGATCTTCATGACAGAGGAAAATATTATAGAACTTAGGAGCATAAAAGAAGCTATGGCCAGAGATGATAGAGATTTGGATGACCTAACTGATATAAAATAAATCTACCTCATGAAGCTAGCTATGGACCTTGAGCTTATCAAAGAGCAACATCAAAAGGCAATGGATTTCCTACAGGAACAAGAAGGGGACCCTTCAGTAATGGGCCCACTTAGTAGTTAATATTCCTTTTTGTAAACCATTTTAATATTTAAAAAAGGGAATATTATTTTTTAAGGCATATTCTAGTTTGTTAGTATATTGCCCCTAGGTTAGTCCAATTTTGAAAAAAAAGTGTATTCTAGAGTTTTCTAAAGCATGACAACTATCCTTGTCTTTTGTACAATTACATCTTATAACTGACTTGTGTACAACCTTATCTTTCTATAAAAAGCATGTATTACCATTTGTAAAAAGAGATAAATTTTGAGCAAACTTGTATACTTTGAGAAATTAATGCAATCAAAAAATTCTACAAAAGATTGTCCAAATTGAATGTGTCAATTGTTAACATAGCTTCTTCTCTCAATTTTTGATTGTAATGCTTAAGTTTGAATAGTTTTCTTTGAATTCTGAATTTGCATCTGTGATATAGGTTTCTAATTTGTGCTTGTGCTAAATTAGTTAAATGATCTTAGATTAGATTCATTTTATTTAGTCCATATTTAGATGTGTTAATGCTATTTGAGTCTGGTAACAAACCTTTAAAGTGAAATCTAGTTCTTATTTGTATAATTTCATATCATCCTTAGGAATATGCCTAGTGTGTGGTGAAATTTGAGCTTTGTTATTTTGCATCATATACTAGTTAAATGCATGTTTAGTTCTAATTTAAACTTTGTCATGATATTTGAGTTCAAGATCAACAATCAATTTTTTCTTTCTTGCCTTACCCTTTTCTTTGCTCCCTTTTTACACCATATCACTGTAGCTTAGATTTCATTGTTAATATCCATATAAATTACTCTGTAGCTTAAATTGGACCATGATTCACTGAGATTAGCATATATATTTCATAATTCACAAAGAATGGACCATGATGGCTCTCAACCATCACATATTCTTAATTTTATGGAACACTCATACATTATTCTACTGCTATTCCACCACAAGTAAAATCAAACTGCCATAACTCGCTACTCATGCTTTGAATTCCTAGAATTCTAAAATGAGAAGTGTTCTCTAAACACTAAGAACGGCTATGGTAAACTTAGAGGCATCAACACCACCTAAATTTTATCTCCAAATATCTCCACAAAAATGTTTGAACTCACCTAATAATAATTAATGAACATCAGTTTGAACTTTGAATTTTGTGGAGCCATCTAACTTGGAAGGAAGCCTGTTGGTAAGTGGAGATGTCAGAAATAGATAAAATATAAAATAGAGACAAAAATATATAATGAGAAGAGGATACAAAAAATAAATTTAATAACAGTTAGGAAAAAAAGCTTGGAAAATATAGTGCAACAACAATCTTCAGAAAAGAGGGGAAGTGAGTAGAAAAAGATACTAAGAGAATGAAAGTGAACAACCAATAGTAAAGAAGAAGACACAAGGTAAAATATAATAGAGGAGAATAATATTATTTCTGACAATAGTAAAAAAGTATTATATTCATCTTGTTATAAGGGAAAAAATAGAGTATATAGTGCATTAAAAGGAGCAGCATTGAGCAAATAAGAAGACAAAATATATCAAATTTTTGTGAGTTTTGTAAGGAGTTATTTTATATACAACTATATATATTAATAGAAGAATGTAATAGAGTTTTAAATAAATTATTATATATAAAAATTTCATGTTTTTAATTTTATACATTGCCTCCCATGTTTTTGTTGACCCAATTTTACCTCTCAGACAAAATTTCGGTCACCTCCTACACCTGCTTTACAGGTCAGTCATTTCGGGTTGCAAGGTCCACCTTCAGGTTTCGACAGTGCCGTTACAGAGCATTGGTCATGAAAGGCAGCGAAAGGGAGAGTCTTCAAACGTCCACGAGAGAAGAGAAGAAAATGGAGTGTTCAACACTTAGGCAAAAAAGAGGGCAGAAAAAATGCAGAGGGCGGCAAATTCGCCGTCCACTATAAGGGCGGGTAAAATGAGCCCACCTACAAACATGCAGAGGGCAGAAAATTTGCCGCCCACAACACAAAGAGAAGAAAGACGTCGGCCGACGTCGGCAATACTGCCGTCGTCGGCACCTTACAGAGACCGACGTCGACAGAACCGCCGCCGTCGACAGCACAACGGCAGGCGCAAAAGTTGAAAAATCCCGCCCTCAGGCGGTGAAATAGAAAACCCCGCCCCATGACGGGCAAGGAAAAAAGTCTGCCCTATGGCGGCGAATTGAAAAAGTCCGCCCTATGGCGGCGAATTGAAAAAGTCCGCCCTATGGCGGCGAATTGTAAAAGCCCGCCTTAGGGCGGCGAAAATGAAATCCCCGTGTGCAATACTGCCGATGTTGGCACATTACACGAACCGACGTCGGCAAGATTGCCACCGTCGGTAGCTTATCGGCCGACGTTGGCAGAGAATCCTATATGAAGTTCATGCAAAGGGCGGCAAAATTCACCTGCAGTGCATAAGAAAAAACTCGCCCAGCCACCAGAGAAGACCAGCACGCAAAACGAGGCAACAAGCATGGTCTTGGCAGACTTGTGATGTCATCAATAGTGTTTTCATGCTTTCCCATGAAACTTCTCTTGGCTCTTCTGCTATAAATACAGGGACTTAGTCATTTTTTGGGAGATCTTCCTGAATTTTGTAAAGAGCACTGCTCTCCAAATTTTCCACTTGAATCAATAAAAAATAGTTTTTACCTTTATTTGGATGGATCTTTCAGTGTATGCATTGAATGTTAATCTGTGTCCAGTCATTGTCTCTTGATGCTCTCACAGGTTCAACACCAGCAAACCTGCGATCTACAAAGTGCCACTGTCTGCTGCTGTCAGGAGTAGAGTTCTGTTTTGAAGGTATAGAACATGTGAGGTCACTTACAGTGTGTGTTTCTCAGCACCTTGGTGAGTCCCTTTTCTTGTGCTTTCCATAAGAACCTCCTTGTCATCCCAGAGACCTGGTCTTTCCTACCAGATCTGAGTGTATGTATGTTTTATTTGGTCCTGAGTGTGGATCTGGAAGGTCAACCTGTTTTTGGTGTATCACCTCTTTTAGAGTAGGCTGTTTGTTTTCATGCTTTTCTCTCTCCCTTTTCATCCCCCAGTATATACCTATATACCTATATTTTGCGTTACCTAAAACAAATAAGATACATCAGAGGGAACTAGCCCATACCTAGAGACTCCCCTCTCCTGCTTCGTCGTCCCACATGCGAGAGAGGGGTTTCCATGTTGCGGGGAGAGGGCAGGAATCCGTGTTCCTACCGCTGGGTGCACTTTCCAGCGTCAACAGTTTTGGCACGCCCGGTGGGACTGTAGTTTCTAACGCAGTAGTATTTCAGGATTGATGTTGGTCCTGCTACAGTGATTTTCAAAGATTTCCAGCATCTGGCGACTCCGCTGGGGAGAGCTCAGTTCTTTATTTTTAAGACCAGTCACTTAAACTTCTATGCCAAAAGTTACCACTAGGTCAGCTTCAAGAAGGGTCCCCTTTGAGTTCATTAAACTACCTTTAAACTCTGCTAAAAGGCTCAGGTTTGAAAGAACTTGCCCTTATCCACTAGTAAATCCTCCTAGACCTGTTGCTAGGAACACCAACCCAACTCAGCCACAAATACAACCTGTCTCAGTCATGGCATTACCTTTTGCAGCTTTTCGTGGTGAGAGCCCTTTGAACCTCTCACGCTATGATCCGATCCCAGGAACAGCTCTAAAAAATGTGCCTTCTTTTGATGGAGTGGGACCTATTACAGTTGTTGAGCATATCAAAAATATTGCCAACCTTTGCAATATTCACAATATAACAGAAGAAAATATCGCCATCAGACTGTTAGCCTTGTCTCTGAAAGGGAAAGCTTTTGATTGGTACGGTACCTTGCCTGTGAACTCCATAAATTTTTGGAATGAATTAGGCACCCATTTGACTGATCGTTTTGGGGAAAAAAGTGATGGCCTCTCTCTTGCTGAGCAGCTGACAACTATAAAAAGAGCTCTGCACGAGTATATGCAGGACTTATACGCGGTTTCAAAAGACTTGGGATAGAATTCTCATCCTGGTAAGGCTGACCCTCAGCTACGCTTTCTTGTACTATCTAAAAGCATTAAATAGTGACATTGCGATGATGATCCAATCTATGGGGGGACACATACTGCCAGCTGCGTATGACATAGCCATTGCGGCCGAAAATTGCTTAATTCAAGCCGAAAAAATTGCCCCTAGACCTCACATGCCACTTTTCCCAGAATCGCTGCCCCCAATTCAAGCTGTCGCTCCTATAATTGCCCCCTACCTGTTATTGAGAAATCGGCTGTTTTTCCATCCAATGAATTAAATGAAGTTAAGGGTCTGTTACAGAGCATGTCAAACGAACTTGTTGCCCTTAAAAGGCAGCAAGCTCAAAGCAACAAGCCAAACCAGGGTTATCAAAATTATGGCCATGCCCCTAGACCCCCCTTTCAAAATTATAACCAAGGTCAGGGGCAGCTCACTACAACCAGGCCTTATCAAAATTATAACTCAGGCCCCTCTTCGTCATCTAAAGCTATGGTGCCTATTTATAATAATTTAGTGCAAGAGCAGCCAGGTTGTTCAACCATGAGACAGGGTCAAGAGCAAGCTGTCCACACGAATGATATGTTGATTTTTTTTCAGAATTCAGAAAATTAGGCTACTGATTTCTCTCAATTTTTTGAGTTCCCAGCTCAACCCAGCACAAGTAACAATCAAACTCAGCCGGATTCTACCCTGATAAATCACGAAGAGGGCGAGCTCTGTGCAATTAATCACGGGGGCGCTGCAGGCAATCATGCTGATTGCGTTGCGGCCAATACGAGATTTAAAAGAAGAGCAGTTGGAGAAGTGCAAGCTTCCCCTCAGGCAGCAGCGAATCCTCCACCACACCCTTTTCAAAAGGCTCCAATTCCCAGACAACCATTTGCACCTCCAGCTCCCCAATCTATAGCTCCAATCGGGATCAGCCCAAAGGAAAACACGAAAGGAGTCAGTCCCCAAGTTAATATAGTTGATCAAATAAAGAAATTGCATGTGAGCATTTTTCTATGGGATTCATTGTCTCTTCCGGGACAAAAAGAGGTATTGAAGAAAGAATTGCATGAGCTAGATCGCCAGGCCATCCCAACAGACACTAATAACGTCCTAATGATGAATGGGCAGCCTTCGGCTCTAGGTCAGGTAAAGAAAGAAGAAAAGACTCCCCCTTTTTATGTATCTTTGATCATAAGGGATTTCTTAGTACATAATTGCATAATTGATAGTGGGGCCAGCACTTCAGTAATGCCTAAATGCATTGCTGATAAAATGGGGTTAAAGTACGAAGCAATGAACAAAAGAGTCTTGCAACTAGATGGGACACCTGCAAAGACAGTCGAAGTCCTGAAAGGATTGAGTTTAACATTGCATGCCTGCCCGACATTCTCAATCCCCCAAGATATAGTGGTAGCGGACGTTCCTCCATATTTTGCAATTTGTTTGTCTAGGGACTTTACGTCCAAGATAGGTGGTTATCTAGCAGCGAATTGGTCATATCTGGTTTTCAGAACCAAATACGGTACCAAAGTGAAAATCGAATCTGAGCCACTCTACAAGGACCACCTAGAGCCCTATTCACCCAAGGCAGCGAATGTCAGTTACACTATCATTGATCCAAAAGACTCTCAAACAGACAAGTCCTCATCTTCTGCTCTTGAAAGAGTCGCAGATCTACTCTTGGATGAGTGGGGAAGCGATAACTTCGAGCACGATCCTTATAAGTTTATTGAGGAGGCAGGCCTTGGCATCTATTGCTTGCATGAAGAAAGCGCCGTCATGCCCAATATAATGAAGGAAAACAAAGAAGACCTTGGCCTGTGGCAGTTATACTTCGACGGTTTCAGAAGCAAACTGGGTACTGGTGGTGGGGCAATGTTAATCTCCCCTTCTAAAGAAAGGTATTTTTCAGCTTTTCATTTCCAGTTCTCTTGCACATGTAATGTTGCAGAATATGAGTCTTTGATTTATGGACTTGAGTGGGCAAGAAAGAGAGGGATCAAAAAATTGCAAATCCTGGGGGACAGTGAACTAATAGTGAACCAAATAAGAGCCCTGAACCTAACCAAGAACTCCTTGCTAAAGTCTTACAAGCACAGAGTCTGGGACTTGATGGAGGATTTCCTTGCTCTTAACATTACCTCGATTTCCAGGAAACAAAACAAGCAGGCTGACAAGTTGGCAGCTGTTGGCACCCAATTTGATGTTTCAAAAGAGATAAGCAGGGGTTGTGGTTCGCGCCATTTAAAGGTGGTGGTTCGGCCTTCGATCCCAGACAATGTTACAAATTGGCAGGTCTTCGAAAGTGACCAACAGATAGCCCTTTTTCTGAAGGAAGAAGCTGAGTTTGCGGTCCACAATCAAGCGAAATTGCAGCAGCAATATGGAAATCAGATTGTTCAATTGAAGAACAATAAACTCCCTAAGGGTCTGGTCACACTTGAAAGTATTTTCAATGGAGAGGACCAACTAAGAGATGACAAAGCATGCATCACTACCAAAGAGGAGAATTATGAAAAAGTTGAAATCTTCAAGGACAAGTTACTAGCTCTTGGTAAGGTCTGCACGTTCCAAGAAAGACAAACTTTCATTCTGCTGTGTTAGGAGTTCGCTGATGTCTTCGCCTGGGACTATAGAGACTTGAAAGGCTTCGATCCAAGACTCACCCAGCACACCATTGAATTAGATAAAGGCGCAAAACCAATCACACAAAAGCAGAGGCCTGTTAACCCAATGGTCGAGCTCCTTATGCAGAAAGAATTGGCCAAGTTGATTGAGTCCGACATTATATTTCTGATCAAACATTCCTCATGGTTGGCCAATTTGGTTCCAGTTAGAAAGAAAAATGGGGAGATCAGACTGTGCGTCGACTTCAGAGACCTTAATAAAGTCTCTTTAAAGGATCATTATCTCCTTCCAAATATGGAGCAGATCCTCCAAAAGGTAACTGGTTCCGAACGCTTCTCCCTCTTGGATGGCTATTCGGGATATAATCAGATTCTAGTGCGTGACTCCGACCAATACAAAACAGCCTTCACCACTAAATGGGGAACGTTCGCCTACCAAAAGATGCCTTTCGGGCTATCCAATGCTGGTGCTACTTTTCAGCGAGCCATGGACATGGCTTTCAGTGGTTTGATAAATGAGAACGTGTTGGTGTATCTCAATGATATAACAGTTTTCTCCAAAGAGGCAGGATAGCATATGAAGCACCTCAGGCATATTTTTGAGAGGTGCAGGGAATTTGGCATCTCCCTAAATCCAAAGAAATGTGTATTTACAGTTCATGAGGGGAAATTTCTTGGCCACATTGTGTCCAAGGAAGGTTTGTCTATTGACCCAGAGAGAGTTCGCTCCATTCTAGAGATGTCCCTGCCAAAGCACAAGAAAGGCCTTCAGAGTTTCTTTGGCCGGATAAATTTTATTCAGAGGTTCATTTTGAATTTTGTTGAAATAGTTAAACCCCTAACCTCCTTGCTAAAGAAGGGTGAAGAATTCAAATGGACAACGCCAAGAAAGGACAACTTTGAAGCTATCAAACAGGCTTTGACCCAGGCTCTCGCTCTAATCAACCCCGACTTCAATAAAGACCTCAATCTCTACACCTTCAGCAACGGAGAAGTAATATCTGCCATGCTTACCCAAGCAAACAGTGATGACCTCGAGCAACCACTCGCCTTCTTCAGCCAAGGGTTAGAGGACTTCAAAACCAAGTACACCTATGTAGAGAAGCAAGTCCTGGCAGTAATGCGCAGCCTGAAGAAATTCAGATATATGTTGTCGAATAGCAAGATCCATCTCATGGTTCCACATCTTGGCGTCAAAGATTTCCTGACCAATAGAGACTTAAACGAGAAAAGAGCGGGATGGATCACCAAGGTAATGGAGTACGACATAGACATCAAAATCACTAAGTTGGTGAGAGGAAGGGGCCTGTGTGAACAGCTAGCCGCAGATTTGAGACAAAAGGATGAAGACAGTTTGCTGATCTATGACGCAGCCACTGCAAAAGAACCAGCTGTCGTAAGGGATTGGACACTGGACATGAGGCATTTTCTTCTTACGGGTGAATGTCCACAGGGTCTCGGTAGGGCCGAAAGAAGGTATTTTAAACTTCAGTCCCTTTCCTATGTTTTGATTGACGGAGTATTATTTAGGAATGATCTCTTTGGGGTTCTCCTGAGATGCATTGACTCCGGTTAGACTGACAAGGTATTGGCCGAGTTTCACGATGGGCCAGCAGGCGGCCATTTCACCCCTAAGACCACAGCAACAAAAATAATGAGAGCTGGCTATTTCTGGCCCACTCTCTTCAAGGATACCCATGCCTAGATAAGAAAGTGTCAGAAGTGTGCACTCTTTGACGGAAAGCAACGATTGGCTGCCATGCCCCTACAGCCCATTCAAATTGAGCAACCATTCATGAAGTGGGGCCTGGATTTCATAGGGATGATCAATCCTTCCTCCAGTGTCGGACACAAGTGGGTCCTGACTGCTACGGATTATTTCACCAGGTGGGTGGAAGCCATTGCTTTGAAGGAAGCAAATGAAAGTGTAGTCCTGGATTTCTATGAGGACTTAGTGACACGTTTTGGAGTCTCAGCCACTATAATCTCAGATAACGCCTTGGCTTTTCTGGGAACCAAAACTAGTGAATGGGCGCTAAGGTATGGTATATACCTCAGCACTTCATCAAATTACTACCCGCAGGGGAATGGACTGGCTGAATCCACTAACAAAAATTTGATCAAGATTATAAAGAGGACCATGGAAGAAAATCAGAGAACTTGGCATGCCAAGTTGAAAACAGCTCTATGGGCCGATCGAATCACTCTGAAAAGATCAATCGGAAATTCTCCATATACGCTTGTGTATGGAAGGGAAGCAAGGCTTCCTATCTCACTCGAATTACCAGCGCTGGACCTCGCACATCAGCTGCAGCTAGAAGAAGGAAGCAGCATGGAGGTCATATTGTGTGAACTAATGAAGCTCCAGGAGGTAAGGAACCAGGCCATGGTCTTTATGATCAGTCGCCAGCATCAGGTGAAAAGACATTTCGACAAGAAGTCTTCGTCAAAGAGTTTCGTCGAAGGAGACATTGTCTTAAAATAGGACGAAGATAGAGCTAAGCTCGGAAAACATGCAAAATTTGATGCCCTTTGGAGCAGTCCTTACATGATTACTCAGTGCAAGCAGCATAATGCGTTCCATCTCTCCAGGTTGCACGGCGAAGAATTGCGTATCCCAGTCAACGGGATACATCTGAAGCATTGCCACTAAATTTTGGTTCGACTGTACATAGTTTCCCTTTTTGTTTTCCCTGTTTTCCCTAAGTACAGTTTGCACAGTTAGTTGTTTTTAGTCTTGTGTGTTTCCCTTTGCAGTGGGGGTAAATTCTATATTTTTGATTGTAGAATCTTTTGAACGGTTGTGAACTATCTTCAAAGTTACCATCCGACTCCGCACCCAATGGATATGCAAGGCAACTAGGTTCTAAGCATAGCGGCACGCTTCCCCTGTGAGTTGCCAATTTATTGACCCAATTTTGCCTCTCAAACAAAATTCCGGTCACCTCCTACACCTGCTTTACAGGCCAGTCATTTTGGGTTGTAAGGTCCACCTTCAGGTTTTGACAGTGCCGTTACAGAGCATTGGTCATGAAAGGCAGCGAAAGGGAGAGTCTTCAAACGTCCACGAGAGAAGAGAAGAAAATAGAGTGTTCAACACTTAGGCAAAAAAGAGGGCAGAAAAAATGCAGAGGGCAGAAAATTCGCCGCCCACTACAAGGGTGGGTAAAATGAGCCCACCTACAAACATGCAGAGGGCGGCAAATTTGCCGCCCACAACACAAAGAGAAGAAAGACGTCGGTCGATGTCGGCAATACTGCCGTCATCGGCACCTTACAGAGATCGACGTCGGCAGAACTGCCACCGTCGGCAGCACAATGACAGGTGCAAAAGTTGGAAAATCTTGCCCTCAGGCGGTGAAATGGAAAACCTCGCCCCATGACGAGCAAGGAAAAAAGTCTGCCCTATGGCGGCGAATTGAAAAAGTCCGCCCTATGGCGGCGAATTGTAAAAGCCCACCTTAGGGCGGTGAAAATGAAATCCCCGCGCGCAATACTGTCGACATTGGCACATTACACGAACCGACGTCGGTAGAGAATCCTATATGAAGTTCATGCAAAGGGCGGCAAAATTCACCTGCAGTGCACAAGAAAAAACCTGCCCAGCCACCGGAGAAGACCAACACGCAAAACGAGGCAACAAGCATGGTCTTGGTAGACTTGTGATGTCATCAATAGTGTTTTCACACTTTCCCATGAAACTTCTCTTGGCTCTTCTGCTATAAATATAGGGACTTAGTCATTTTTCGGGGGATCTTCCTGACTTTTGTAAAGAGCACTGCTCTCCAAATTTCCCACTTGAATCAATAAAAGACAATTTTTACCTCTATTTGGATGGATCTTTCAGTGTATGCATTGAATGTTAATCTGTGTCCAGTCATTGTCTCTTGATGCTCTCACAAGTTCAACACCAGCAAACCTGCGATCTACAAAGTGCCACTGTCTGCTGCTGTCAGGAGTAGAGTTCTGTTTTGAAGGTATAGAACAGGTGAGGTCACTTACAGTGTGTGTTTCTCAGCACCTTGGTGAGTCCCTTTTCTTGTGCTTTCCATAAGAACCTCCCTGTCATCCCAGAGACCTGGTCTTTCCTGCCAGATCTGAGTGTATGTATGTTTTGTTTGGTCCTGAGTGTGGATCTGGAAGGTCAACTTGTTTTTAGTGTATCACCTCTTTTAGAGTAGGATGTTTGTTTTCATGCTTTTCTCTCTCCCTTTTCATCCCCCCCAGTATATACCTATATACCTATATTTTGCATTACCTGAAACAAACAAGATACATCAGAGGAAACTAGCCCATACCTAGAGACTCCCCTCTCCTGCTTCGTCGTCCCACAGGTGAGAGAGGGGTTTCCATGTTGCGGGGAGAGGGCAGGAATCCGTGTTCCTGCTGCTGGGTGCACTTTCCAGCGTCAACAATTTTATTGTCTTAGCATGTGTTTTTAGTGTATTTCTAGCTAGTTTTAGAAGCTTCTTTTAGTATTATGTTTTGTGTTTGCTACTCACTCCTAGGCCTACTGTATATTTTTTTCAACATACTTAAATCAAGGCATTCATGAGATTCCACTCCTTCCAAGAAATTTGAACAAACCATTTTATGCTTCCAGCATTACATTCCATGAAAACATTTTTATTTGAGGCAATGTTTCAACCAATACATGTGTCTTGTGTATGCTCCCACTTTTTGCCTACAACTATAGTTGGAATATTTAAATTTTTAATGTTTTTTTGGATGTACATACACTATCCCAAAACTATTATTTTGGCACAACCTATAAGTTTGTTGACAAATGCTAATAGATCAGGTTGGACACCTGTACATTACATCGGTGAACAATGTGAATGCCTTGTGAGGATACACATGCCTTTGTTAAGCCACAATCATTGTATGAGACACCATATTTCACTTTCACATTGTCAAAAAAATTATGAACATTCACCAAACTCCCATCTTTGAATTACATATTGACAACATTAACTTGAAGAAATAGGTGTAGTAAATGTAAATTCCTTTGGTGATCTAAGAGTATATTTGCATTCATATTTTTGGCATATACAGTTGAAATTTGAATGCAAGTAATGGATATATTTTTAATCACCATCATTTGAGATTCATTTCACTTGCAATGTTGAATATTATATATAAGAAATAAATGGATTTATTCAAAAAGATATAGATATATTTAAGCAAAAAATAAATACACTCAACAAGTCTAGGGATAAACTTATCCATGTCTATGATAAGGGATAAGGATTTGTATATGTCTATGTGTGTGAACTTATTTTTTGGTAGCATTGGTTCCTTGAGTCATTTGGATACCAACTAGGATGTACGCATTTCACCTAAAATATCCATATTAAGATGGATCTATACAAGTTATATGTATGTGTATATGTGAGTAGTATGGAAAATTAGAATACCTTTATCTTAGTATATACAAAATTATAACCTTGAGTTAAGAAGAAAGGACCAATACCAAACATGTCTAATATTCTATAGGATAGCCTAGCTTATCATTTTGTTAATAATATCTTAAATATTTTTTATAATTTATGATGTGAAAATATTTACTAGTATTTGGTAGACTTGTGAGTCTAAATGATAAACTATTGGAAACCTTAAAACTCAAGTTCACAAACAAAATATTCTACCTTTGATGTATAGAAGGTATCAATATTAAATATACCAAGACCTATAATCCTTAACCTCATATAAGAACCCTATATTTAATATACCTAGTTGATCTTTGAATGATAACATTAGTTTAAGGAGTGAAATATTCATAGCATTAGGGATCAGGTAAGAGATCCTTTAACTATCATTTGGTATTGTGCATCTTGGTGGTATAATTTTTATTAGCCAAACACTTGTGAAAATCTCTTGAACTTTAGATCACTTTATGAATATTTATCTAATTACATTTTGACCTAGGTAAATCCTTGTTTAAATTTTGATTACAATGTACTATGGAAAGCTTTAATCCTTTGGACTTTCACATTGTCAACAAATTTATGAACATTTACCAAACTCCAACTTTGAATTACATGTTGACAACCTTAACTTGAAGAAATAGGTGTAGTAAATGAAAATTCCTTTGGTGATCCAACATTATATTTGCATTCATATTTTTGGCATGCATAGTTGAAATTTGAATGCAAGTGATGACTATATTATTAATCACAATCATTTAAGATTCATTCCACTTGTAATGTTAAACATTATATATAAGAAATAAATGGATTTATTTAAAAATATATAGATATATTTAAGCAAAAAATAAATGCACTCAACAAGTCTTGGGATAAACTTATCCATGTATATGATAAGGGATAAGGTCGTGTATATGTCTATGTGTGTGCACTTATTTTTTGGTAGCATTGGTGCCTTGAGTCATTAGGATATCAACTAGGATGTATGAGTTTCACCTAAAATATCCATATTAATATGGATCTATACAAGTTATATGTATATGTATATGTGAGTAGTATGGAAAATTGGAATACCTCTACCTTAGTATATACAAAATTATAACCTTGAGTTAAGAATCAAAGACCAATACCAAGCATGTCTGATACTCTCTAGGATATCCTAGACTTATCATTTTATTAATAATATCTTAAATATTTTTTATAATTTATGATGTGAAAACATTTATTGTTATTTGGTAAACCTGTGAGTTTAAATGATAAACTATTGGTAACCTTAGAACTCAAGTTCAAAAATAAAATATCTACCTTTGATGTATAGAAGGTATCAATATTAAATGTACCAAGACTTATAATCCTTAACCTCATATAAAACCCATATCTTTAAGCTACCTAGTTGATTTTTGAATGATAACATCAATTTAAGGAGTGAAATATTCATAGCATCAGGGCGTAGGGAAGAGATCATTTTATTATCATATAGTATTGTGCATCTTGGTGGTATAATTTTTATTAGCCGAACACTTGTGAAAATCATTTGAACTTTAGATGACTTTGTGAATATTGATCTAATTACATTTTGAACTGGATAAATATTTGTTTAAACTTTGATTATAATGCACTATGGAAATCTTTAATCCTTTTATTTAAGGCCTTGTAATGATACAATTGGGGTTACAAACACAAAATTGACTAATTGTAAAGTGCTTAATCATACAAATGTTTTTTTTATGTCTTTAAGAACATTTGGGGAAATTGGACAATATACTTCATAGTACACCTTGGAAATTATTGATTGTGAAAAAAAACATGTAGAACTCTAAAAAGGAAAGAAATGTTGTTTGATAATCATGAATTAATAGGACCTTAAATATCCTTAATGTCTTGAATAATACCAATGTCTTACATACCAACTCTTGTATAAGGTTGTTATCTTGAATATATTTATTAGATTTGACTATCATCTTGAGAGGATTTCTAGTATATTTATTTGATTCTTAAAATATATCATTGACTTGTTATGACACACATAAACACACACACACACACACACACACACATGAATGCATGCACACACACTAATACACACATTCTTTCTAGTATACTCATTTGATTCCTAAAATATATCAATAACTTGCGATGATAAACACACATGCATGAACACACACACATGCACCCACACATGCACACACACACATGCATGCATATTTACGTGCATACACACATGCACACATGTATGCATGTGCACACACACCCACATGCACATACACACGCCATTTTTTTGGATCTTATTTTTTCATGGATGCTCAATTATTTTACTCCCATCTAGAGATGTTATGAAAACCCTATTGGTAATATGGTAATGATTAAAGTTTATCATGAACCTGGCCTTGATTGCTATGGTGAACCTTATAGAATTTTTTAAAGTGTTCATAAAATGTGAAACTCCACTATATCTTGACCCATTTTGTGTGTAAAGGAAAATATAAGTAGTAAGTTATTAAAATTAAATAATAACCTAGTTCACTATTTTACTTAAAATAAATTACTATTTCATAGTAATTAACAACTCCATCAAGTATTGGTCATAAAACATTGTTGCATTAAAACCTAATAAGGGTTTATTTAGGTTTTGGTCATGGTAAAATTCATCTAGAGTAGCCATTTCTCACATGTATTAAATATTGTGCAAAACACAAAGGGCATGAATTATAAATTGTTAGATGATTCAAGATGGAGGTGCTGAGTTTTGAGTTTTTTATGCATAAGTTGTGAAAGGTCTTATATATATTTGTTTTGAAATTATTCTTTATATAATATATTACAATAATGGATCTCATAATGGTATGAGAAACTTGTGGGATACATTATCTCCCATGCACTATGCTTGGATTGGTTCTTTGCACAATGTTTTTTTAAATTCCTAAACTTTTGATCATAGGAAAACTAAGGCTTTTAGGTGGAATGATAATAAACCTTTGAACCTTATACGATTGAAAAGTTTTAGAAGATAACATAATTTTGATATCATTAAGTTTATATTGGGTTTAAACACATTATTAGGTGATAAATTTATATAAGTAATGTTGGGATGTTGATTAACTATTAATCCATGTTGTGGGTTGATGAGTCTGTAGTAAACTTGAACATTGATTTTGGATGTTGAAACCTATAAGGGGTTGGGATAGTTGTAGAGAAGAAAGAAATATTGAATTATTAAACCTTCAATAATCCTATGTTGGAAATTAAGGTTTAAATTTAGATGATATGTACTTTGCTTGGCTAATTTATAATTATTATACCTTTGGTGAAATAAGATCTTTCCTTTAAACAAAAAAACATAACATGACACTTAGAAAACTATATTTTTGATCTTAAAGATCAATAGTAATATAAATATGGATATTATTCAATTGTTTAATTTTGAAATTGTATTGAAAGATAACCCCTATTTTAATTGAAACATGTGTTGGTGAATAATCATTTATTTCCCATCTTGAGAAATAAAGCCTAGATAATGAATGCTAAACTTATATGAAACCTTAATAATGTTAAACCAATTTTTAGGAGTCCATATTTTTTGGATGTCGATACACATTTGGGAATCAAACTCCTTATGGTAAAACATGGTTATGGTCTTTAGATTATATTCTTGGGTTATGCCTTGGTTTGGCAATATACTTCATGCATGGTAAATGTATACCCTTGTTTTTAAATTATCATTGGGACCTAATTAATATTCTTAAAGTAATATCATCTTGTGAAATGTTAGGATCGTATGAAAAGATTTACTAACTTGAGAATTGTGTAGTGAAACTCTGTATGTAAAGGCTAAATTTTTGGACTGAGTCACTAGTTGTCTAGTGTTACTAGTTAAGCCTTGGTACTCAAAAATTAGATGCATTTAGGGGTTCACCTATTATAAGTCCATATGCATATATATTAGTACACCTTAGTAATTTCATATCATTTTAAACTACATTATTATAGGGAGCTACATGATGACTTGTTTAATCCATAGATTTTCTCTTGCTCAATCATTTTTCCAGATCTAATACCTTCGTCACAGTGTAGGAACCCTCTCAATAGATGAAAGGTGTGTAGGGGATCCAAAAGGATTTGTGGTTGGAGGAAAAAAACTCAAATGATGTTCTCCCTCTTATATTTATATATGGTTTTCAATCAACAATGATGATATTCAGAGCTCTTGTGGATTTATTTATAAAGACTTATTCATATATGGTTATTTTGGACAACCAATTTTAACTCATCGAATATTATGTAGCTACATAGAAATATGAAATCATGTAATATTAATGATGTTGTAAACATATTAACCTAATCATGAGAACAATTTTGGCTTGTATATTATTTAGACATTTCCTATATTTGTAATTGAAAATGAAATAAATATGTGAAATTAATCATTATATTTAACCACTTACTGTGAAGGCTGCTTCAACTCCTAGAAATAAATGTAAACATGAATTATGAGGGTATCATTGATTTAATGCATATGTACATCTATTATGAACTTAATATTGAAATATGTTCACATACTTTAATTTTAGTATTAAGTGTGTCATTGTTTTATCAAATTTAGGGAAACCTAGTGATATATAGATTGCCCCAAGTGACAAACTACTATGTAAAATCAAGAATAAAAATACTATAAATATCAAACATTCACTAATTTAAAACTTTCTAACTATATAAACCTACTAAATAAGGAAAGTGTAATAAAAAACTAAGATGTAGTTAGAAAATAGTGTTATGGGAGTAATCAAAAGCTGAAAGTGGTAGGGTGGCTAGGTATAATGATTGTGAAACTAGATCTATAGCTGAAATGAGCCTTGGATAATAGTGCCCTCAGATGGATAGGAGGGGGTGCTCATATCCTCTATGAGGTCAATCCTATCCAACAAACAATAAAGATCTAGGATTTTTAGGTTCTATTCTCCTTCATCTGTATGTTTTGTGTTCCATGTGGGAGATTCCAATTAATTTTGGAGACCACTGTATGACTATTTTTCCTTCAAACCCATAGATATTTGATTTTAAAAACCAACACAATATCAATGGGAGAAAATGGGGTCAAAATTTGAATTTGGTCATGACCTCAACACCCCATGTGTTGAGCATTACCTAGATACAATACTTCAAAGAGGGATTAAATGCCATGTAGCTATCCCATGCTACAATAGTGTGTAAATAACTTGTGCAAAGTGATAGATGATAGTGAAATCATAGATCTAGGCTACTAGGGTTGTATGCAATCAAAATTGGGAAAAAAGGGAAATTTATCTCAATGTGCAATTAAAATTTTGGTGTTTTTTAGTGTGGAAGCCTCTTATGTGAAAAATTGTTTGAAATGCATTTATATAGTCATATATTTGAAATTCCTTCAAGTGGGACTTATTAGGGACATAGGCCAACCTTTCTACAACTTTGGATTTTGTAAACTAGTCATTATTTAGTGGGAGGACAAGAGAGGGGGATTGGATAAGAGAGTGGGATGATCTTGTCCAATAGTGTGTTCTTTCCAATGGGGACAAAAAACAATGCTAAGCATATAGCATGGCTTGAATGATGGCCAAGGTTGATAACATGATGAATACATGCATTTTTGGGTTGTCAATAATCTTAAAAGAGTGAGTCCTCCATGCATAAGATGGTGTAAAGTGATTAAAAGGGCCCTATGATAGTTATCGAGCTAAGTGTGTAAATGAGTGGTCACATGTGAACTTTTTTAGCTTAAATATTAATTTATGTATACATTTTCCTCCTTTTTATTATAATAATGCAACAAAGTGAAAGTAATAGAGTAAAAGGAAAAGTGTGTACTTGAACTTACATGTTGAATTGCCACAACTTAGTGTGTACTTGAACTTAGTGTAATCCTTAATGTAGGCCACAATGTTGAATTGTGTTACATGCAAACTTGCAATGAAACATATGTAATATTAGTTTTACTTAAGATGAATATAAAAAATTAAAATACAAGAAACTAGAGAATGATAAGAAATGAATACACTTGTTTGGGTACATAAATCATTATTTTTCATGGTGTAATACTAGAGAGTGTAGAGTGTAGGACCCTTAGAGATTTCATTTTCATTGAATATCTTGGATTGGACTATATGCATGCCCCAATCATCATCAATAGGTGAGTATACTAAGGAAATTTGTGCTTGACTCCATCATTGCATGCCTAGAGTAGTGAAATGATTTGAAACCTATGTATGAATCCCAATATTTTGTTCTGGTGCAAAAACTAGTGCAAATAACAAACCAACCACTGTAAACTAAATAAAGTTAAATTTTGGTGCAAAAATGGCATAAAATGTGAAAAAACTAAGTATAATATGGGTTTGGTATATAAAAAATGGATACTGACATGGATTTTCCATTTCATCTATGAAATTGGTGCAAAAACTGAGTAATGAGGAAGCCATGTGCTGCACACATGCCCCCAAACTAATATCTGGTGTATATATATTTTGAAACTAAGTAATAATAATTATGATTCTGAGCAAACTATTATGTTAAACTGGAACAAAATGTCACATATGATGCCCCAAAGTGAGATAAAACTGAGTAATTTTGGAAACTAAGACTGTAAAACTATTGCATATTGATCTAGGTAAATTGAGATTATGATAAATTCTAGAAATGTTTATTTTTTAGGCATTTGGAAAATAATAGTGTAAAGGATATGAGAGAAGTGATCTCTTATCCAATAGTTTGATCCTATCTAAAATCACTTTATGTACATTTTCTAAGATTGAAACTGTGCTAACTATGTAACAACTACCAAATTTTATATGCATGCTAAGATGGGAGGTCTAGATCCAAGACAAACCTTTGTTAATGCCCCCTCTTTTGAGGTGAGTTGTTGAGACTTCGTAATAACTTAACTCAAAATAAAAAATATGCAATAGATTATTATGAAATGAAGATGTAAATATGAGTAATAGTGATAAAATGGAGAAACATGGCATCATCATATAAATAGAAGAAGCATAATAATAATAATAATAATAATAATAATAATAATAATAATAATAATGTAAGATACATGTAGGAACAAGCATTCATAGTAAGATTGTCTAGATATATGTTAAAATTTAGGCACATTGATAAGTGATCAAACTGAGTATATAACACTAAATATAATTACTTAGGGAGGAATGCATGATATCCATCATGGCATTAGAAAGTCTGGGAGGATTCATGATGTCCATCATGGCATTAAAATATAAGCAAATAAGTAAGCAAGGTGTTATGGCCATGAAACACACAATTAAAGAGTACACACAAATTACATAAAGAATGCAATAAAAAATTAAGGGGCCACATATAAGGGACATGTTCAAATGTCCTCACACATAGAAAAACAAACAATGAAGCCTTAGAGACACATATAAGAACATGTTTAAATGTACACATACATATATAATACACCAACAAAGACATATTCAAATATTCTCACACACATTGAAGGAGAGGATGAAGGCATATATCCATACACAAAAGACATATTCAAATTTCCTCAATGGCAAAGAGAGAATGAATACAAGCCACAAAGCTAGGAAAACAACGTGAAAAGTAAGCATGATAATATTTGATTGATCAACAAGACCTATTTTGTAACATGAGTAGATTTAATAATTGAGATAATTGGTAGTATATCAAGATGTTAGTGAGTGATCAATATAGAAATATGTAATGATATGCCCCTAGTTATCTAACTGATGAATGTACATGTTTTAGAAACCTTGTGTGTGGTTTGGAACTAATTGGTGATAGTTTGAACTCACTAAGATAACAACGGGGTGATGGACACTAGATCAGGGCACTCCTATCTAATAGGGTTCTCTTGTCCAATTATGATTTTTGAATGTGTAATAACCATATTACTTGTAATTGAGTCTAGAAATGGTGTTATGTGTAATCCACAATCAATCATGTATACTAGTGAAACATATATGATATAAAATTGGCTAAAAAAGTATCAAATAATTATACACAAATTAAATAATGTATGAAAAAGTACATATAAACATGTATAGGTCCTTATTTTGATATTTTCTTGGAATATTATAGTATTTTTAAAACTTTTCATATATATAAAAATAATATGTACAAAGTGAAAGAGAGATAGTAACTGATGAGTCATGCAAGGGACTCACAATCAATAGGCCCTATGTTGAGAATAAGAATGGTAACCTTGCACAAATGGAAAAGGTTATATTTTTGTGCTTGGATTGAACTTAATTTTTAATTTGAGCATTGATTTCTTTTTGTGGAATGATTACCACTATTATACTAATTATATATGCTTCTTTGGATGTCGTTATTGATATATTGTGCCTTTTGTTCTCTAGTGATGTTAGATTTAACAAAAATGTTATTCCAAGATACCTTTAATGAAGTTGCCTCATACTATGGTATTGACCTTTCTAATTTTTACTTTACAATATGTAGTGTGTTGTTTGCCTTTATTGTTATGCCATTACTTATATTTTTGTGTATACTAGATAAAGACATTATTTCTCTCTATCTTCTCTTGAAGTTGTGATCATTACACTTTCATGTTCAAATATTACACAGTTAGCATCTTTACCCATTGTTTCCCCCATTTCTATCCTCCATTATCTTCCTTATTTAGCGTTATATTGGGCCAATCTAGGACATACATGAAATACCACTAAACATGTTTTTGGCCCATCTATGCAAGGTAACTTAATATATCTAATAAATGATTTAGATAAATTACACTTATTCAAATGTTTCTTATCATATCCAATAAATTGTAAGAGTGTCATGCTACAAACATTTATTTCAATAGTGTTACTGATCACAACATTGGTGCATTGCTTGCCATCTATGAGGGGATTAAAAATCAAAGGTTTAGTTGACTCATTTGAAACCATGCTTGTAACATAGTATTTTGTAGGCATTTTATTGCTTTGGAAACTCTTTTGTTATATAACCTATTTAAGAATGTTTTTCCCTTTATCTTGAATTTGATTTTGTAACTTTTCTTGTAGTAACTTCAATTTTTCTTGTTGTAACCTGTAGAGTATTTTCCTACTCTACATCGTATTTAATTATTTTTATTCGAGCACTGCAATTTTAGTTCTTCGGACGAAGCAACAGAATTTTGAAGCAGAGGGCCGATTCATTTTGCCCAAGTGTTGAGATGTAGTGGAAGCTGCCAAGTGTCACCCTCTGAGCAGGTCTTTTTCCCCTTCTTGTTTCCTTCGTCTCATTTTTGCCCAAGTATTAGTTCAAGTGGATGCTGCCAAACATCACTTTTCGGGAGACAAAGCTGACAGTTGGCATCCCCCGAGTCACCTTTTTTGTAACCTTCGAGAATGGTGGATCGTGCCACATACCCAGTAACAGTTAAGCAAAACACACCACGTGTCAGCATCCGCATCTCATATCGGCGTCCACACTTCAATTAGAGACTTTCACCATAAGGCAGCAGAGAAGACAGAAAGCACCAAGTGGCAGTTGTGGAGGCCCTGAAAGACCTTTTTGGAGAAAAATCGCAAGCCACCACGTGTCGGCATTTGGGAATCCATGAGTCCGATGCTTTCCATTCAACGCAAAGGTGCCATTTTATTTTGCTTAAGCGCCACAAAGCAGCGGATGCTGCCAAGTGTCACTCTCTGGGTCCCCCTCTACTCCATCCATAGAAGAAGCGGAAGATGCCACTTATCTTCCTCGAAGCCACAGAAGTCTCCACATGTCAACGCCCGAGAGAATCATCGCCAAGCTCTATTAACAAATATGAAATGGCGGTGGGTCCCAGGTGTTACTTCAAAAGTCTACAAAATCTGCCAAATGTCGCCATCCGTAGGAGTCCAATATATTTCCCTAATGATACTACGACACAGCCAAAGGAGAGCGAAAAGAGCCGCGTGTCTTCGATGAATCAGGTGGAAGGCACCAAGTGTCATTTTTCAGTGTATTCTAGGTGATCAAGGGGATTTTTAGAAAATTGACTAAGTGTCCTCTCCTATTTCAAACATAGTAGAGTGTTCCGTGTATCGGTTGCCAAAAGCAAAATGGAGGGAAAATCGGCTGGAGTTAATTTGAGTAGATGAAACAGTTCATCGGGTAGATTTTTGGAGCCACCCATAGCATTGAAGGCGCCGTCTATTTGTCTCTTATGAGCGAAGGACGGAGAAGATTGCGTGGGAAAGAAAGTATAGGGAGACATTCGAGAATATAAGAAGAATTGTAAAATATAAGGAGGGGGAAATTCTCATAGTTTTAGACTTTCAGAGTTTTTGACCAATAATATCATTTGCTTTTGTTACATTTTCTTGAGTTGAAAGGTTTATATGACTGTGTGTGTTTCTACATCTTTTGTATGACTGAAAGATTCAATAAGAAAATTGAACACTATGCCCTTGTTGATGTCATCTGTGTCATTTGCAAAGTAGTCTATGCTGTAGATTTTCTAGTGTTGTGATTGGAAATGTTATTTGCTTCTGTCCCATTTTTTGGAATATGAAGTTCTACATAACTGTGCATGACTTTTGTGCCTCTAATGTGATTGGAAGATTCTATTAAGAAGATTGAACACTATGCCTTTGTTGACAATTCCTGTATCTCAGCAAAAGACTCCCCTGTTGTGAGCCTCTATTTCTGTTATTCCAATCTTTTACATTGATCATGCACTTGTTTGCTCTTAAATGTAATAGAATCACATAATAGTTTCACTGTGCTCAGGTTAAGATTAGGATTACTCTCAGGCGCATCGCCATAGTTAAGTTTCAATTCTTGCATTTTGCGTTTCTGTTTAGTCTCCTATCCCTTTTCCCCAACACCCAATACAAAATAAAAGACCAGCTTCTTTAAAATCTGGAGGTTGTTTTCAAGCTGCATTGTCCCACAGCTTGAAACTTCCCATTGTTGTTGATTAAGATCTAGCGCCATTTAAGACATCAACATAACCCATGCTTTTCAAATTGTTCCCTTTGTAATTGATCTTTTGTGCAGTGTGTCTTTTATAATCTTGCTTGATATAATTTATTTTTTTGAATCTTTTCTTGTTCTAATTGTGACTTTTGAACCTTTTCTTGCACTGATTTTTTCTTTAGTAACAATTTTTGTACTAGTTCTAATTTTTCAACTTTTTCTACTTTCTCTTATTCAATTGTGGGTTGCTTAATTAGGGTATCAATTATAGGATCACCACTATCAATTATATTTTGTATTTTCTTCTTCAAATCCAAATAATGATCTGTATTATGCCCATTTATTTTATGATATGCATAATAGTCTTTTGATCTCCTTAGAGGATGTATAGAAGGTAGTGGGATCAAATTATTTCTAATCATTTCCCTTAAAATTTCACTTGAAATTTTATTATCCATTTACATAGTTTTGGAATCACTTATTGTAGATGAATTCTATTGTAGATTCTTATTTTGATATTAAATCTTATTAGGCATAACATGCTAGATGAACATGCAAGTACATGATTAACACTAGCATACTCTAGATTTTGGGCATATGTCATATGGTTTTCCAATGATGTGATCTTTGCACTAAAAAAATGATTTTTATTTTGTATCTCTTCTATTAACTTTCCCATAATGATTATTTTATCCTTATGATTATTTGATCCTTGAGAAATTCACAAACACAAACCCTATGTATTTCACATTGAACATGCATACATACATCATCAAGAGAAAGGTAAAGGATTTTGAGGAGGGATAGGCTAGTTACCTTATTTGATCACTATAGGATGGGATACATTACTTATTGGGATAATGATAACATGGACCTAGTTATAGGTAAAGTATCTATCACACCTTGAGGGTTAGGGGGAGGAAGAGATTTTTTATCTATTTTAAATTTCCCAAAGACTAAACTAAGAATAATAAAAGATAGACATAAAAATGCTAGAAAATAATCCAACATATGAGAAAATCATAATTTAATTTGAAACAAAAGGAGGGAATTTTTTTATAAGTAGAAACCATAGGGAAAAATAGGGTTTTTAATATTCGCTAAATTAAATGGGTTCACTAATATATTCTATCAAATTTGGGGAAACCTAGTGATATGTAGATTACCCTTAGTGACAAAATGAATGCAAAATCAGGAATAAAAATATCAAGCATTCACTGATTTAAAACTTGTTAAATCTAAAAACTTAATAAGGAAATTGCAATAAAAAATTAAGACTTAGTTGGGAAACAATGTTCCAGGAGGAAGTAGAAGCTGAAATTAGTAATATGGTTGGGTCTAGTGACTATAAAACTATATCTACAACTAAAATAATCCCTAGACAATAATGTCCTAAGTTACAAAAGAGAGGGGGAGGTGTTCCTATCCTATGTGAGGTCAATCCTATCCAATAGACAATAAAGATCTAGGATTTATGGGTTTTGTTCACCTTCATCAGTATGTTCTATGTTTTTTGCAAGAGCTTTTGATTAGCTTTAGAGACCACTGTATGCTTATTTTTTCTTCAAAATCCTATCTCCTTGACATGTGAATACCAATACAAAGTCAATGAGATAAAAAGTGGTTAGAAATTGAAGTTGGGCATTAACACAACACCCCATGTGTTGAGCACTGCTTACATATCAATACTTTGAAGAGGGATCAAACTTCATGTAGTTATCTCATGATACGATGGAGTGTGAATAACTGATGTAAAGTGATATATTTTAGTGTAAAAATGGTATGATTAAGTGCATTAACTATTAATTATGAACTTGGATATGTGTTTAAACTTTAGCTTTATACCACTAGGGTTGTATGCAATTAAAATTGGGAGAAATAAAGAATTTGCTCTTAATGTGCAATTAGAATTCTAGTGATTTTCAGTGTGGAAGTATCCTATGTTAAAAATGGTTTGAAATATGTTTATATAGTAATATATTTGAAATTACTTCAAATGAGGATTATTAGGGACATAGGCTGACATTACATAACTTTTAATTTTGTAAATTAGTCATTATTTGGCAAGAAGAAAAGAGAGAGGTATTGGACAATAGAATAGGGCACTCATGTCCAATAGGGAATTGTTATCTAATGGGGGAAAACAATAATGATAATGGTCTAAAATGGATTAAATTATGGTTGAGATTGATATCATGATGGATAGGTACATTCGGGTCGTTAATTGACTTAAAAGAGTGATCCCTCCATGCACAAGGTGGTCAAAAGTGATCAAAAGGCCCCTAGGATAGTCCAAAGCTAAGTGTGTAAAAGAGTGGTCATAAGTGCACTATTTTAGCTTAAATGTTAATTTTTGTGTCTAAAAAAAATTGATTTTGATGTGAAAACATGTAACTAAATTTATAGCGGTGGAAACCAAAAGAATGATTGACTTTGAAATTAATTATTGATTTTATACATGGAAGTACCATGAAAATAATTACATAAATAGAACTATGAAGTAGCATTGAAATGACTTGATTGTGATTTAGCTTTCACATATGAATTTATTTTGACAAACTTATTTGATTAATTATTTACTCTCGTTAATGAACATAAGGGAAGGATTCAATAAGACAACTTTCAAAAGGATGACGTAAATAAATAAATAAATTAAAAAAAATGGCACAATTTTCTAGTACTTGATTGGAAGGTTCTTACATTGTGGTATCAGAGCTTAGGTTTAACACTTGGACCTAATGTTCTCATTCATGTTTTTTAATTTCATGTAAAAACATGATTTTTATGAGAACTATATAGGATAATAATGAGCTTATAATATTTTGACTATGGCAAAACTCAAGATTGGGTATGTGTTATAGAATATGATATTTAGGAAATTGGCTTTGGAAGGAAGTATGGCATACCTGTGTGATAAAAATTTGTTTTGGAGATCATTAGGTTGGGGAGACTTGAGGGATATGTGATGGACTATGAACATGATTACAAAGTGATTGGGGTAAATCTTTAGTATCACACTGACTCGTAAGTGGACTATAAAGTTCAGATATGACAAAAAGAACTTGTTGAATCTAGTCTTATGGCCATAAACATGTATACCTATGAATGTTTCATTATTTATTTTTATATACATTAGAAATGTATCATTTCCAATTCTTATTATTATCCTGCTTTCCCTAGGTTGCATGGAGTAACAACAATATTGACCTATCCACATTGTCCTTTTAAGAATTCTTAGATACCCTTCTTGTGATAGGGGAGACCAATTTCAGGGTAGGAGAGATGTCCAAGGATTTTAAGAGGATTTTTGGGGACTCTCCCTAGAAATGTTTTTAGCTTTAGTGATGATCTCTTATGTTATTGATGTTCGTAGTAAGGGAAAACTTGTTGTTCATGTGTATCTATTATAAATAGATGGTGTAGTAAAGGAAAATATAACCACTTTTTGCAAATGAAGGGAAATAATTTTATTTATTTTAAACAGTAAAATGAGATTTTATCTTAAGAATTAATCTAAACCTTATTTTATTTTGATAGGAAGTCAAATGGAAAGGGTACACCTAGTTTTTGAAAAAATTATTCTCCAAATGTACTATCTTATCAATAATATAGTTGGAGAATCATGAGAAAGTCTTCTAATATGACCCCCCATCTTTATAATTAATATTACTTAGCTAAGCCATCAAGATGATATCTTTTTCAATAAGGGAAGGATGTGACATCATATTTTTCCAACACCCAATTTCGAAGGCACTTGCTAGTGATTAGTGTTATATAAGATGGTTAATGATGAGGATACATATTTATGTATTATAGAACAACTATTGTTGTTATTCTAATTTTAATATTCAATTAATGTAATTAAGTGAATTAGTTATTGTTAGGATAAATGAAGGTTATATAATTATGGGGAGTCATTCTCATTGGATATTATCATGTTATAACTTTTTTATATCTTATGGATTTGATATTAGGATGCAGATAACTATCTTATCATTCATTTATTTATGATATAAGTACAAATTCTTGGTGCAAGGGAGATTATCATTGAAGAGAAATAATTAAAAGAAAATTATGGGCAATGGAATGGGGTATGATCATCTTAGATATATGACAAATATGGACATATGTTTCACTTTTTTTGGTAGGCGTAGTGACCAATTGGTTTGGATGATTGTTTATGTGCTTATTAGTGCCTCATATTCTATTTTAGACATTGGTAGAGAATGCATTGAATCTATGAATTTATAGTGGTCATAATAATTAATTAGGACGATTTATGTACTTGTTGTCTTAAAACATACATTAAGAATTGGTTGATTTTTATTGTTGATAAATATTATCATCCCTTTTTATGTCCATTATATTATGCCTATTCATAATAGGTCCTTGGGTCAGATACCTATTAAACATATATGAATTATCGAATGGTAATTCAATAATGCCATTATCAAATTTCAACCCATTTGGTTTATAACTTGGTATCAATAAATATAAGTTTTTCATATGGGTTAACATTCACATATATGTTACATCATATAATGATGACCAATTTTAATAAATCTCACCTAGTAGCATTTTATGGAAAGTATTTTCACAAGGAGATGAGGATCCACTAGGTGCATAAGTCATCAATCCATTTCGCAACTTTGTGATTTTGTCTTAGTGACCATGTGGTTGAGTTTTCTCATATAGGTGATATTTTATTATGATCCATTAAATGAATAATTATAGAATTTAAATTATAATGACCTCTAAGGGAAAATGTGTAGCACCTCCTTCAACCAACCCTCTCCATATAATTTTGTGAGATTAATATTGGCGATGGTTTTTAACCCTTTTTGGAAATAAGGATTAATAATGAAAGAGTAGCCTAATAAAAAATGAATAAGACTACTCTAAAAATTAAGCCAATTAATGAATTTAGATTATACTAATATTTTGATAATAAATATTGAATAGAAGCATATGCCAAATATAAAAAGTACAACATTTAATATTATGATAATAACAATACAAAGGAGAAATCATACTTAGCTTATATAGTGATGCACAGGTAAATATGAGTAACATAGGTGTAAAAATAGGATGTATGATGATTTTGATCCAGTATTGAAATTTTTAAAATTACCTTTCTATCAACATAGAACTCTTGTGGACACTTGTGTCGATGCTATTATTTGTGCTTCATCACATCTATCTTAAATGGAGTATTGTTTGTTTACTAAAACTTCCACCTGGGTATTTTTAGGTTTTCCTTCATGTCTTAAATTATGTTTTTAGATCACATGAATAATCTTTCATTATCATAATATAAATCAAACCCTATATCTTCCTCTTAGGTCTTATCACCTTGCTAGAAATGATTTAGTGGGCTCATGAAGTTGAGTTGAACTTAAGGATTAAACTATCAATATGTGTTTCTTACATAGCCAATACTCTGAAGAGGGCCTTAGACATATGTATTTCTCCCCTACATATTGCCTTTTATGTGTGAATAATTATGTAGAATATAATACACAAGTGAATGTAGTGATCTAGCTTATAACTTAATAAATACCACTCATGGGATATTCTTTGAATTCTTCAGACCTATAATATGGCTGATCATGTGACTGATATAGAAATAGGGAAAATAAGGGTCATATAACTTAGTTGTGCAATTGATTAAATGAGCTTGAATAGGTGCTTGTTTGGTATTTGATAGATGATTAATGAGTTGGATTTAACTTGTATTAGGTGTTTGTTTGGTATTTGATAGATGATTACTAAGTTAGATTTAACTTGTATTTATACCAATTCTTTTGAAAATTTCCTCATGGAAGGGTTAATGAAACATAATAGTCTGACTCATACACATTGAAAGATTTATAAATTTGAATGTTTAGAAGGAAAAAACACTTGCATTGGAGAATGGATAGTAGCATCGATGCTACTGTCCATGTCTGAATGTAATTATCTAGGAATAACGAAGGTTGTTGGAGATCTATAACTGATAGTGAATGATCTATATCATAGTTTAAGAGTACTATGGGATAAAGGTGATATGGATAATTAGAATAATAGGGTTAGAAGCTAAGAATTTTGGCCTAGTGAGATGGTGAATCAAGCCTATTGGCTATCAAGATGGTCAAGAACTAAAGGGTAGAACCTTCAGTGATATTTTTCAAGTGTACAAGACAAGTTTATCATATAAATCTAGATTTAAGCATCTACATTTGCCCTTGCTTTTATATAGTAATGAATAAGGATGAAATTACTAGTTTAAAGGAAATAAATTCATACCATGGTATATATAACACACCTTGATTTGCTTCAGTCCTATTTGAATTTTTTGTATGTGTATGAATTACAACCAAGAGCATGTTATAGGTGTAATTAGTACATATAATCTAAAAGTGAATAATTGAAATTTGTTTGAAAGAAAAAAGAGCAAGGAAGGATTACACCTATGTGTCGACGCAACCATATTGCATCTTGATATTTTGTTTTGGTAATGATGTTTTATAGCTAAAAAATTAGAGAGAGGGTCATAATTAAACCTTAGATATATGAATAAGGGGATTTAAGGGTGATCATGATCCCAATCTGGTATAAAGGTGAGTTGTTCCAAGTCCATCAAGAGATAAGAATCTCAATTATACAACTCTAGTGTATCATAATCGAGCCAATCTTGCACGAGTCAAATGGTATAACCATATCAACTTGAAATAATAGAAAATAGTGCCAATTATATCAAGAGAACATAATATTAATTTCACTAATAAAAGAAACCAACTTCTAAAACATATAAAAATCTCAAATGGTGCATATTGGTCGAGTCAGTGCATGAATATTAGTTTAATGTGAATAATGTATATGTAATTTGATGCATTTATAATGAATATACACCTCAAATGTATTTAAGCTAAATTATTTGTCAAAATGTAACCTCTACTCTATATAATATATATCACAAAAAACTTTGTCCCAAATATGTACCAAATGAATAGAATTTTATCCCAATATATATATATATATATATATATATATATATGAATCATGTAAAACAAACAAAATTATGTCAATTCTGTCAACTGTATGTATATGGAAGCATGTATCTATGACATGCTCCCATGATATGCCCACCCATTTTGAGTTGAGGGGAATGAAAAAGTGATAGTCACATTATCTCAAAAGGATAAGATAAATATGTTGTATATGTGTGAATTATATAGTGAAGAAACATATAGTAATATCATGTCAAAGTAGATATATCAATGAAGATCATAGTATGCATACATAATAAGTCCTAAGATGCATGAAGTGTTTCATGGAAACATCTATAATATAACGAGCTTAGAAAATAATTAAACAGACACACAAGAGTACTCAAATGTCATATAAAAAGGGGTCTAAAGAGACTTCAAACAAGAGGCATGTTCAAATGTCATATACTCAAGGGGAAGACATATGCAAATGTACACACACCAAAGAAACAAACAATATTCAGGTCATTGTGGCCAACAAGTAAGGAACATGTTCAAATGTTCCACAAACAAGACAAAAAAACAAACAAAAATTAGACTGAAGTAAGTCATATGAAGAGATGAAGTAAATGAAATAGAAGCAACTAGCATACACATGTCATACTAATCCCTATATATATATGTTATCAAAATGCCATGTAGAATAACATATGAAGTACATCATGTAAGATAGCAACATGAGTATAATCATGTGTAAATGTTAGTTTATAAGTTTAATGTGATAATGAAAATGTTCATAAAATAATATAACCTATGTCAATCATGATCATATAGAACCAAGATGCCCCCAATGTAGTGTGTCATGTAGGAAAATGAAAGGTCTAATATCTGCATGCTCATGTATCATGGATCTAATGTATGCCTAAATGATACTCAAGTACCCATGAAACATGTGTATAGAAATGATATACTATCTAATAATATAAAGTAATCAATATATGCAAAATCTAGTAAACATGTGAAATGCTAAATATTTTTGTAAACTGCTTTATTTAAATCTTTATTTTATTTTATTCAATATATTTTTTTAATTATTATTTTGAATATTTAAATGATTAGCAAAGGTGTTATGTATTGATTATAGGATCACCATTATCAATTATATATTGTAGTGTATTCTTTAGACCCAAATAATTGTATGATGCCCATGCATTCTATGATATTCACAATAATATTTCGATCTCTTTAAATGATATAAAGGAGGTAATGTTATCAATTTATTTCCAAGCACTACATTTAGAATCTCGTTTGGATATTTTTTAGCATTTTTCATATTATGTAAATCAGTGATTGTAAGTTTATGCTCTTTTAATTTATGATTTTGATATGACACTTTGTTGGGCACAACATTTCTAGAATATGCAAATGCATGATTATTACTAGCACATTTAGGATTTTACTTATATAAAAGCTGATTTTTCATTGATGTGATATTTGAATTGAAATACTGATGTTACTTTTGCAATTTATTAATGGTTCTCCCCATGGTGATGATTTAATCTTGTAGGGATTCACTAGTACAACCAATAGATAATTCAAATTAAATAACCACACCCTCACCATATAGAGGAGAGGTTTGAAGAAGGGTATTTTGATTACCTTATTTTAAAATTATAGAATGGGCTACTTTACCCTTTGGAGTAGTGATAACATGGACCTAGTTAGAGGGAAAATATCTATCACCCTATTTAAGATTATAAGGGAGAAGGTGTTCCTCATTATCCATTTTAAATGTTCTAAATAATGAAATCAGAACATGATAAAAGGGACATATGAATTCTAGGGAACAATCCATAAGGAAACTAAAATTTACTTTGAAACCCTAGAAGGATGAAAATAGTAAGGCAAAATATGGTTTTACCAAAATACTTAGAGATCGGGTTCATCAAATGTTTAACCCTTTTTTGGAAATAAGGATTAAAAATGAAAGAGTAGTCTAATCAATCAAGGAGAAGACTACTTTAAAAAGCATGCCAATTAATGAATTTATATTCTATTGATATTTTGATAATAAATATTGAATCTAAGCATATGCCTAATGTAAAAAGTACAACATTCAATATTATAATAATAACAATACAAATGAGAAATTATACTTAGCTTATACACTGATGTGCAAGAAAATATGAGTAATGCAGGTGTAAAAATAGATTGTATGATGATTCTAATCTAGTCATCAAATTCTTAAAATTAGATTTCTATTAATGTAGACATTTGCATTCACCCTGTGGACATTTACATCGACATTACTGTTCATGTTTGAATGCATATTTATTATAGAGAGTATTGACTAAAACTTAAACCTTGAACTTTTTATAAATTTCGTTATCTTTTGAATTATGTTTGAAGATTGTGTGCATAGGATTTTGATATCAAAATATATATCAAACCCTAGATCATCTACTTAGGTCTTGTCACCTTGCCAAAAATGGGTTAGTGGGCTCTTGAAGTTGAGCTGACCTCAAAGACCCATCTATCAATGAGAATTTACTACATAACGAATACTCTAAATAGGGCCTCAAACATATTTAGTTCTCCCCTATGTGTTGGCTTGTGTGTGAAAAATGGTGTAGAATGTTATATGAAAGTGCATATAGTGATATAAATTTTAACTTGAAAAATATTACTCATAGGTTGTTATTTGAATAATCTAGACCTATAATATGATTTTTCCTATAACTAATATATAAATGAGGAAGAATAGGGTAGTATAACTTAGTTGTGCAATTGATTGAATGAGTTTGAATAAGTGTTTGCTTTGTATTTGATAGATGATTAATGAGTTGGATTTAAATTGTATCTATACCACTTCTTTTGAAAAATTACTCATGAAAGGGTTAATGAAACATAATAGGCCAATATGTGCATATTTAAATATTTATAAATTTGAGTGTTTAGAAGGCACATACACTTGCATTAGAGAATGGAAAGTAACATCGATTTTGCTATCCAAGTCTAAATACAACTGTCCAGGAATAAAAAAGGTTGTTGGAGATTTGTAACTGATAGTGAAGGATATATATCAAATTTTAAGCATACTGTGGGCTATAGGTGATTTTGATAATTATAATAACAAGGCTATACTACAAGATAAGCATTTTAACCTAGTTAGATGGTGAATGCAAGCCTATCTACTATCAAGAAGGTCAAGAACTGAAGGGTAGAGCCTTGAGTGATATTTGTCAAGTGTAAAAGACTAGTTTAACATATAAATCCATATTTAAGCATCTACAAGTGGATGGTAATGACATTGACATTATATGATTATAATTAAAATGTTGTAAATATGGATTGTTATTCGATATATTTTTACCACAATGATAATGAAACACATTTTGATTTAACCATTAAAAATCATGGAATTGAAGGGAAATGTTGAATGGACAAACATATTTGAAATTATCACATGGATACATATTACTATAATTTGGAATTAATATTTTGAGATTTATTAAGATTTTCTAGCTAGCTAAATAGTTCTAACCACATGGGCTGCACCATTTCCATAAATACAAAGAATCCATATAAAATTAAACCTTTGTCAGTGAAATTTTATTTATTTGAGGAAAATACTTTATATAAAATTTGAAAAGTCTAGCCATGAAAAAAATAATTAGAAGAGAGGCATGTTTGAATAAGAATTAACAATATTTAATATTCATTAAGTAAAGATAATGTATAAATATATTTTTTTTAGAGAAGTAGGATAGGTCCTAGTAAGAAAGAAGCACCAAGGAGTATGCCTTAGAATCTCCTCTAGAGAAGATTTTAACTCAAAGAGGAAGGAAACATTCTTATAGAGAGCTCAAGGCAGTGCAACAGATATGGGCTACACTATTAAGGAGTAAAATTCCCAAAATAGAGATGGATATCAGAAGAGGTGGGGTTAAAAGGCATAAATCCCAAAAAAATCACCTATAACTCTTCCACTATTAAGCAGATGTTTAAAAATGCATAGGCATGTCTATTCGTAACTCTTAAACCTTCCATTCAATGCATACTCCTAATTTTTAATTGTTTTTTTAGATAATGATAATTCTTGTTGAGTGTATTTTAGGAATGTCTAGTGGTTTGATGACTATATTATTTTGTTATGAATTGATAAAATTATTGATATATATCCATGTGATTACACTTAATGTATACTGATAGGATGTAATGATATATGTCTTACATACTTGTATATTAGGAAAATCACCACTAAATATCAAAAAAACACCTTTCAATATTTTTTTGTCTTTATTCCATACCTTGTTTCAATGTGCACATTATGGCATGCCTAACGATGCTAGAAAAGGTTTATGATTGGATTTAAAATTGTATTTATATATGGCCAACACTTTAAAATTTGTATTTATTGAAGGAATTTTTGTAAATACTACTAGCAAGGCATTCACAAGATTACATTCCTCTTCAGTAATTTCAACAAACTATTTTACACTACCAGCATGGCATTCCATGAGAACATTTTCTTTGAGGTATTTTGTCAAACAATACATGTGTTTGGTGTATGCTCCCACTTTTTTCCTACAACTATAGTTGGAACATTTTTTTTAATGTTTTTTTGGAAGCCCATATGTTGTTCTAACTATTTTGGCATAGGTTGGGAGTTTGCTAAAAATGTGAACATATCAGTTTGGATACCTGCACATTAAATTGGTGAAAAATGTCAATGCCTTTTGATAATACACATACATTTGTTAATCTATAATGATTTCATGATATGTCATCTTTTAATTTCATGCTATCAAAAAATATATGAACATTCACCAAACTCTCATATTTTAATTACGTGTTGATAGCCTTAATTTGAAGAGATAGGTTTAACATATGCAAATTCCCTTGGTGATGCAATAATATATTTACATTTAAATTTTTTGTATACATAGTTTAAATTTGAATGAAAGTCATGTCTATATTATTCACTATAATCATCTAAGATTTGTGCCACTTATAATGTTGAACATCAAATATAAGAAACAAATGGACCTGTTGAAAAGGATATAGATGTTATAACCCTACTGGGATACATAAAAGTTACATTTTTTTAAAACATCCATGTAAATTACTTATAACATCATATATAAGTATATATATAATTAATTTTTTCAAAATAAATGTATATAAGGATTTAAATGCATAAATGTATTAACCCACTAGTTAAAAATATGATACATTTAGTTTTCAAATAGTTTTTAACATTATTCAAGATGAATATTTTCCATAAATGAATAGCAAAAAGAGACAAATACATCATAATAGTGGAATAATCCATAAATATAAATATAACTAAGCATACAACCACTGTTGTTATAATATTCATATTTATTACAAGTCTCAAAACTAATGTTGTGTTGAATAGTAATCAATAATAATGTATGTTCTTATAATATTCATATTTATTACAAGTCTCAAAACTAATGTTGTGTTGAATAGTAATCAATAATAATGTACTTCATATTACATTTTAGTACAAGATCAAATATAGAAGATATAATTTACACCAGTGCAAATAAGCCTCAGAAATAACTCAATGATCCATAAAAATAGCCATGAGTGTGATTCCTAAATGGTTGAATAATGAATGAGAGAGAGAGAGAGAGAGAGAGAGAGAGAGAGAGAGAGAGAGAGAGAGAGAGAGAGAGAGAGAGAGAGAGAGAGAGAGAGAGAGAGAGAGAGAGAGAGCATTATTAGGGTCTTTTTCCTTCAACCAAAAACCATCGGTATCTTGTGCTCTTCCTCACTAGGAGTGGCCCTTCCCTTCATGGAGGGGAAAATAAAAATAGTGTAGATATCAAGAAATCAACTTGAACCTATGTCTGTATAATCATTAATACATGTTACAATCATATAGACCATACAAAACAATACTCTATATAATATGACATCATCATACACATGTAAAATATAAGGTACAATGGAATGACAATATCTCAAATATAACATTACTTTGACCAAAGTCTTCATTATATAAATCATATCTCTCAGGGATTCATGTCAATTCCACTCACACAAACTCTCTGCTAATGAGTCACAATCTATTAGATGATATCAAAGGGTAGATATATGAGTTTCAAGTCAGATCCCTCATATATCTATCTTCTATTATCATCTAAAACATGCATATTAATTTTTACATACAAATTTAAGTCATAATAAATAAAATTTGAAACATACATCAATTCAAATAATTATGTAAGATATAAGAAATCACTATTCAAAAATATCATTATTTCTAATAACTCAAACTCAAAAATGTCATTTATAGGTTATTTTAATGAACTATATTCAAACTAGACATGCATATATGTCTATAAAAAAATAATCCAAGATTAAAGACACGATATCAATTTTACTAAATATCAATTTTTTTAAAACTCAAATCATATAGGATTTGATAATATTCAAAGAAGTTAACAATATCAACCAAATGAGTCTTAAGATAGCTCATAAAACACAATTAATCTATCTTAAGCTTATTCTACACACACACACACACACACACATGTATATATATGTGTATATACATGTATATGTATACACACAAACACACACACACATAGATATATACATGTACACACACATATATAAATATATATATCTATATATATATTATATATATGTCTATGATATATGTAGATATATATGTATAGAATATATATAAATATATGTATACACACACACAGATACACACACACACACATACATACATTATATATATACATATATATCTACATATATCATATACATATATATTCACACATACACACATATACATGTATATATATCTATATATGTATATATATGTATGTATATATTTATATATATATATCATGTATATATACATATACATATACATATACATATACATATATGTACATATACATATACATGATGTATACATACATATATACATACATACATACATACATACATACATACATACATACATATATATATATATATATATATATATATATATATATATATACATATATAGACACACACACACACACACACACACACATACATACATACATACATACATACATACATACATACATACATACATACATATATATATATATATATATATATATATATATATATATATATATATATATATATATATATATATATATATATATATATATATATATGAATACACACACACACATACATACATATATATATACAAATATATATCATATACATATATATACATACTCTCTCTCTCTCTCTCTCTCTCTCTCTCTCTCTCTCTCTCTCTCTCTCTCTCTCTCTGTGTGTGTGTCTCACTCACACACACATCCATCTTCACCAATTTACTTTATTCAAAATCATTTAAACTAATTATACAACCAATGGACAAATTCTCCACTTCAAATAAATATAGTCACATATATAACTATACTCATAATTCCCATTATAACCTATAGCTATATGAATCCATCCTAATGAAAACATGTATATGTTCAACTTAGATTATATGTATTTATGTGTGTGTCTATATATATGTATGTATGTATGCATGTTTCAAATCACCCTAATTATTTCTAAAATGAAGCTTGAATATCCTAACTTGAACCCCTATAACAAAAATTAAATAGCTTTAAGGCTTTATTTTTGATATATATACATGTATAAAAGTAAATCTACCATACCATGATTCTATTCTGTATGTTTCAAAACAAAACAATGTTATTCTATCCCTTTTTTAAAACTTCATGACCACCATCATAAGTGCCAAGGTAGTCACCAATAAAAATGAACTTAGATCAAATTTAATTTAACTCACATATATCATGCTCATCCTGTGTGAGGGTTTAATAACTCACATATATGCATGCTCAATCTCTATAAACTCTAAGTTTTTAGCTGATAATGGAACTCACCCTAAAATTGCTAATTTATAAGGTCAAGGTTTATCCTCCTTAATAATTTCAAGCAAGTCTTATATTAAATAATACTACACAACTATTATCTACTTATTTTTCAAGCTCATCTATCTTAAAAATATCTAGTTTCCTTTCGAAAAGGGCTCAACCTCATCTCTATAGGCTTGTGGATGGAACCAAGTTCCATCCCCAAGTTTATAGACACGAAGCCCTAGATTTTATCTAAGAAATTTACCAATAAAAACATTCATTTTTCCTTACAGAAGAGCTCAACATCATATTTATAGTGCTGTGGATGGAATTGAGTTCTATCCCCAGGTCTATTGACATGAAATCCTGGTTCTATTTAACAAAAATATACCATTACACACATTCAAATGAAGTATATTTTTGTAATCCAAATCAAGAATCATATATTATTATGTTTTCTAATTAAACTAAGTCTATAATCAAGCCCAAAATTACAAACCCAAAGTTCAACTGACCTAGTTCTATAATGGTTATCACTTAAATGTATGGAATGGTAGATTTTCCTTCATGCTGATGTCTTTTTACCCTTGTGCCATATATTCTTCTCTTTTTCCTTATTATTCTTTTTCCAAACCCCATCCATGTTTTACATGGCCACTCACCTATCCTAATAAACTAAAAGTGCTTCATTATGAACTCACCTTCAATTCATCCTGGTATGCATATTATGCATGCTAATTTGTCATCCAATACACTAATTTAGAGCATGTCTGCCACATGAAACTTTTTCATCATTTCCTGAATGGCTAATTCAACCATAACATAACTAAAACCTAATTTATTACCTTTCAAACTACATGGTAATTTACTAATAAAATTTTACCAAACAAAATCCAAACTTTCAAAGTCATAAAATTATTTTAACTTAATTGCTTTGGGTGATTTAACCCTATTTCACCTCCCCACTATGTCACCAAAAAGGAGCATAAAGTAAACAACTTGAACAAGATCAATAAACACCCAAGATTATCCTAAGAGTTGAAAAGCGTAAATGGTTTACCTTGCATAATTCAACATAATCTAGTTTATATTGAGTTTTAATGGAAACATGATATCTAATACATAATCTACATATATTGTGCTAATCAAAAGCATCAAGACAAGTAACAAACTTAGAAAAAATACAAACCTAACTTATTATTTGAAAGGACAAATAATGTAAGAAACACTCAACATTTTAGTAGAATACTGATTGCCATTCATTTCATCTAAGAAAATAAGAGTATGGTACATGTGTGTGGGTTCAATTTAGTTTTCTTGATCTAAAATGCTAATATATAAAACCTCCTCACATATTATACTCTCCTTCTATACCAATATATGAGGGAAAAATAGTCTTGAAACCACCTCGATCAAATAAAAAAGTTGTTAGTCTTAACTTATAACAAATAATCAAGTACTCATAATATATAATTATGAATGAGGTATTATAATGAAAATAAATTTAAAAATGAAATCATAGTCTAACATGATCATATAACCTAGTACATTCATAAACATAGGCAAATGCCCTTAAATCATAACTGATCATGAAAAAAAACAATATAACTACCAATTACACAACATAAATATCTAGATATATTATAAAGCTTAGAAACTACAAATCATTAATTCCATATCCCTTACTAATATTTAAGTAGTTTTTGAAGAGTGGGATAGGATGTGATAATATATATTTCAACATATTCACTTGGTAGGTATAAGGATAATCTTATCAACTTATATGACAATTTCAAAAACATTGTATCTATCTATGTGTGTGCCTTTATGTTGTGGTAGCATTGACACCTTGAGTCATTTGGATACAAACTAGGATGTATGAGTTTCAACTTAAAGATACTTATTAATATGGATTTATACAAGTTATATATGTGTATATTCAAGTAGTATGAAAAATTAGAATACCTCTATTATAATGTATACAAAACTATAACCTTGAGTTAAAAAATAAGGGCTAATACCTTAAGAATGTTTGATACTTTTTTTTAAAGAATGTCATAAATTATTTCTCTATCTTGTGATGTGGAACATTTATTGGTATTTGGTAAACCTTTGAGTATAAATGATAAACTATTGGAAAACTTAGAACTCAAGTTTTTAAATAGAATATTCTACCTTTGATGTATGAAATGTATCAATATTAAACCTACCAAGACATATAATCCGTAAAAAAATATAGGATCCTTACCATTAAGTTACATAGTTGATCTTTGAATGATGAAATCAATTTAAGGAGTGTAATATTAATAGAATTAGTTTTCAGGGAAGAGATCTTTTTATTATCATATAAAATTCTACATCTTAGTGGTCTAATTTTGATTATTTAGACACTTATGAAATACACTTGAGCTTTAGACGACCTTGTGAATATTGGTCTAATTAAATTTTAACCTAGATAAAGCCTTGATTAAACTTTGATTATAATGCACTATGGAAGGATCTAATCCTTTTATTTAAAGTCTTGTAATGATATAAATGGGCGACAAACACCATCTTGAATAATCTTATAATGCTTAATAATATGAATGTTTTGTTATGCATTTAAGCGCATTTAGGGTTATTGGATAATATGTTTCTTAGTAAACCTTTGATATTATTAATTTTGAAACACAACATGTAGAATTATAAAATAGAAATAAATGTCATTTGATAACTAGGCATTAATTAAATCCTAGGTACCCTTCATGTATTGCATAATATTGATGTATCACACACCATCTCTTGCAAAGGTTATTGTCTTGAGGATATTTATTATCTTCGATTGTCATTTTGAGAGGTTTGCTATTATTCTCATTTGATTCCTAAAATGTATTGGTGACTTGTGAATATATATATATATATATATATATATATATATATATATATATATATATATATATATATATATATATATATATATATATATATATATATATTTATCTTGAGAGGTTTGTTAGTATTCTCATTTGATTCATAAAATGTATTAGTGACTTGTGACTATATATATTGAGAGGTTTTCTAGTATTTTCATTTGATTCATAAAACATATTGTTAACTTGTGACTACACACACACACATATTTTGCGAGGTTTGATAGTATTCTCATTTGATTTATAAAACATATTATTGACTTGTGACACCACACACACACACACACACAAATATATTAATTTTTTGGATCTTATTTTAGCAAAGATGCTCAATTAGTTTACATCCATATAGAGATATTATGAAAACCCTATTTTTAACATGGTAATGTTTGAAAATTTATCATGAACCTTGCTTTGTTATTTATGATAAACCTTATAAAAGGTTTTAAAGTGGTTCTAAATTATGGAAATCCACTTGATCTTGACCCCTTTTATGTGGAACAAAAAAATATAAGTATCAAGCTATCAAAAGTAAATAATAACCTAGATCACTATCATACTTAAAATAAATTGTTATTATGTAGTAATTAGCAACTCCATCAAGTATTGATCATAAAACCTTATTACATTCAAATATAATAAGGGTTTAATTAAGGATTTTATCTTGGTCATATTTACCTATAATGCACATTTCTCACATGTATTAAATCTTGTGAAAAATATAAAGGGTGTGAATTATAAACTGTTAGATGATTTGAGATGGAGGTGTTGAGTTTGGGTTTTTGACATTGAGTTATGTGATTTCTTGTGTCCATTTGTTTTGAAATCAATACTTGAATACTATTTTATGATAATGGATCCCATAACTGGTATGGGACACTTGTAGCATATATTATATCTCATGTTCTATACTTATATTGGTTCCTTACATAAACTTGTTTTCAAAAATCCTAAACTTTTGATCAGAGGAAAATTAAGGATTTTAGGTGGAATGATAATAAACCCAAAATCCTTAAAAATATTTGATAAATTTTGGAAGATATCTTAATTTGGATATCTTTAAGTTTATATTAGGTTTAAACACATTATTAGGTGATAAATTTATATAAATAATGTTGGGACTTTGATCAACTATTAAATAATGTTTTGGGTTGATGAGTCCTTACTAAAATTGAACATGGATTTGCAATGTTGAATTTTATAAGGGATTGGGATAGTTTTTGAGAAGACAAAAATATTTAAGTATTGAACCTTCAATAATCCTAATTTTGAAATTAAGGTTTGAATTTGGATGAAATTCACCTTGATTAGATAATTTATAATTAGTGTACCTTTGGTGAAATAAGACCTATCCTTTAAGCATAAAACATAGCAATATAATTAAAACATTATATATTTAGATCTTAAAGATCAATAGTAATATAACTGTGGATGCTAATAAATTTTTAATTTTGAAAACATATTGGAAGAAAATCCCTCTTTCAATTGAATCTTATATTGGTAAATAATTGTAATATTTCCATGTGAAATAAATCCTAGATAATGAATGCTAAAATTATATGAAACCTTATTGATGTTAAACTCATTGTTAGGAGTCCAACAATTTTTGACATTGACACACACTTGGTAATCAAAATATTTCTATTAAAACATGGTTTTAGTGTTTATATTATATTCTTGGGTTGTACTTTGGTTTGGCAATACGTATATGCATAGTACATGTATACCCCCATTTTGTAATTACCATTGATACCTAGTTAAGATGTTTAAAGTAATATTATATTATGATGAGTTATGATCCTATGAGAAGTTTGAGTAAAGCAGGAATTGGGTAATGAAACTATGTATGTAAAAGATTTTTTTGATAGGGTCACTAATTATTTGTAATTTTATACATCTAAATTTTCTGTCTCCATTGTTATTAATCTCATCACTAATATCATCTAATTAATCCATAGTATAATCATCCTACTCCCCTTCTAACATTACTAACATTACTCTTGTCATAAATCAACCTTAAAATATTCCATGTCAATTAATTCTTCTGTCAGCATCATATTTGTCCCTAATTTTCACTTATCCATTATCTTAGAATTTTTAATTGCTTCCCCACCTAACTCTAGCTACCGTCACTTTCTCATACAAATGAATTTTCTTATCACTATCTAATATTCACCTAATCATCATTATTCATCTTTAATTGAATCTAGACTCTTCTACACTCTAGAATCCTCCATACTCTTCC